>JAWNPM010000182.1:5553826-6942283 GCA_035047505.1 Drosophila parthenogenetica
GCCCCAGCACTACCCAACACAACACAGCACAACACGTTGTGTGAACAGGAATTGAAGAAAACGAAACTTTCCATCCAGTCGCATCCGTTAAAAGTCTCCTACCGTTTCTTTATTCTCAGATCCTGTTCTCCCTCAAGTTCCAGATTTAATTTAACCTTTTTTCCTTCTCGTTTCGTCTTTTTACTTAAACAAATTTATTTCAATGCTATTTTATTTGGGCATGTTTTTCTTTTTTTTATTTTTTGTTTGCCTCAAGGTTTTGACATTGGCTTCGGTTTAAAGAAGGCGGTACCCCAAATCCATTTTATTGACACTTTAGGCCCAAAAAACATAAATTGTTTTTTCCATGGGACTGGGCAATGACCGTATCATTCGTATTTGCAACACTTTCCAAAGAGCTCAAATCAAATGTTTTGCAATTTCAACATCTAATGGGAAGTTGAACAAATGCGAATGGCCTTAGGAAAAATACATTCAACAGTTGTGTCAGGACTTTCAAATGAAAAATTTGTACATTTTATTGGTAGTGCCTCGATTAGTTTTGCTTATGGCAACTATAAATTTAAACAGCATAAGGCATCAAATGAGTTAATAGCAAATTTTGCACTTTTGTAATTTTGATTTTAGTACGTAAAGTTCTGTTAACTTGATTGTGAAATTTCAAATTTGAAAATTGTGAAATATAAACTACAATATAGTAAACCAATATATCAGTTGGGAAATCAATATTTATATATTTCCTGGGTTAATTTTAGTTAACTTAAATTAGTAAAAAACTTGTTTAATTTAAAAATAAAATGTAGTTCAGTATTAAGTAGATTTAAAGATCCGAATTTCATATAAATTATATTCAAAGATGTCCATCTGCTAAAATACCCAAAGAGTTCTTTAAAACCAAAGTTTGCTAACCAAATACTTAAAGCCCTCGCTTGTCTGAGACTGTGCTTGCACCTGGATTTGCTACCTCCGGTGCTCAACTTCTTCTTCTTCATGCGAATTGTAAATCTACTAACATTTCATTACATGCCATATATGTATACATGTATTTGAAATAATCTGCGCACCCAGAGAAATCTTATATCAGTTGCAATGCGATTTTCATGCCCAGTCAAATTTCAGCCACAAATCCCGCACACAAATCTTACCGTTACAATCGCACATACGCCCCGTAGCCCCCACACCTTCCTTTAAGACGGTATATATCTGTAGGTTCCTGTGTATGTTTGAATGGTATTATGGTCTCTACCCTTGGCTTGAAGCACCTCGCTGAGTTATGACGTCCAACAGCTGCGCAAAACGACAGTCCAGGGCTGGCTACGAGCCTCTCATATATGTACATATATATTTATATGTGTGTTCGTGTATGTGCCCTTCGTATATGAAGTAGCTGCCACAAATATGTTGCATAAACCATGCGGTAGGCACAGCGGGGATAGCTGACAAATGGGGGCGGGGCTGGGGTCAATATCAAATGAGACCAGCAGCAGAGGAGGCAGCAGTGGCAGCAGCAGCCATAAGGTCGACAGTGGAACAAAATACAAAATACGAGTTTGTTATTTCTGCAACAGCCGCGGAAAGCAACAGAATTAAAGCAGTGCTTGCTTAAAGTTAAAATACCCTGTAAACACATATAATTACTTCTATAGGGTATGTTTTGGTGTGCCAACGATACTCTTTTTCTTATATTTCCTATATTTTTAAGTTTTAAAAACTTATCTTAATATCACCGCACAATATACCCGTTTGCTCATACCCAAAGCTTGCCAGGCAGTAAGTAGAAAAAAATATCAAATCAAATGGCCAGTCGACAGTTGGCCTTCCATTTGGGACTAGGTGGAAAATATTGCAGGCACTTTGCTGTCTATTTTGCACCGACTCGTTCCTTTGGACCACTACACCCTTCTCCATTTATTCCCACAACCCCCTTGCAAGCCACCATAATGGTTATTTACGAGTATAATGCTAACCTAATAAAAGTCAAAACTTGTTTTTCTCACTTTTTACTGTTTGTTCAACTTGTCCACTTGTTTCAGGCCACTTTCCGTTGAGTTCGGAGCACTGTCTGACCTGGATATGTTTGGATGTATTATTCTGTACGGCGAGTATAATGCATCTGTGCACAATATCCGTGGATCGGTATTTATCGCTCCGTTACCCGATGCGATTCGGAAGGAATAAGACACGACGAAGAGTCACACTGAAGATTGTTTTTGTTTGGCTGCTGAGCATTGCGATGAGTTTGCCCCTCAGTTTGATGTACTCCAAGGTGAGTTTACGCTAGTAAATAAAGAACTATGGATAAATAATAATAACTTAAATACAAATAACACATTCTGCTTTTTAAAAACATCTAGAATAAGAGCATACTTCTAAATGTTTTGAATTTTGTTAGACTACAAGAATGATTAGTTTTTTAACTATTTTATAGAAAAAATTCTTGTTTAATTCCCAAACTTAAAATAACATAAAACAAGCAATGCTTAAAACTTTTGTTCTTTTACCTGAGTTTTTATAAACTGTCCTGCTCTTTGTTTTGTTTGACAGGATCACGCCTCGGTGCTGGTGAATGGCACTTGCCAGATACCAGATCCGGTGTACAAGCTGGTTGGCTCCATTGTCTGCTTCTATATTCCACTGGGTGTAATGCTGCTCACCTATTGCCTCACTGTGCGCCTTTTGGCCCGACAACGTCAGAATCTGGGCGGTGGTCAGCCAACCTCGGCTGTTACACCTGGCTGGGCAAGCGGTTGGTTGGGACAGGCACCTGCCTTGGGTAAGTCAAGTAATCGTTTTTATGCATTTATCTTTTGACTGATTGATGGCTTCAACTTAAGAACAAACCGATTAAGCAGAAGAAACAAACATTGTTTGAAAACGGTTGAAATTTTAAAGAAAAAAGAACCCACACTTTTACTTACTTTATTCGGCCTTAAAGTACTTGGAAATGGATCATTGTTCCTTTTTCTCATCCTAAAAGAATGCTCTAAATAAGGAAAAACTTGTTTAAACTGATTTTAAATATTTGCAGACTCAGAACTCTACCAAAAAGTGGATAATAATAATAGTTAGAAATTTTATTGGTTACATTAACAGTCCTTTGTGGTGACTTTAACTTTTATCTTTAGGGATGTTTGTAGCACTTGGCCACGTACTTTGGCATTCTGCTGTCAACGGATAATTTGATTTTCAGTCTGCCAAAAAGTAAACTTTGCTGCACTTTGGCGATGGCTGGCAGGATATGCGGCAGGATATGAGCCAGTATAGTTGCCTAAGCCACAGTCATCGAAAGCCAATGAAATTGTGTGTGTTGAAAGTCTGTGGGTGTATGAGTGGGAGTGAGTGAATGAGTGTGTGGGTGTGTCTGCCTTGAGTGTGTTGATAGCTAATTTCACTGATGTCCTTTACAAGCATCAACATAAACGTTCTGCCATTTTGCCAGGACTCTGCAAAGCTCCTTTTCAAGTGTCGAGCAATTTCGAGTTGAAAGCAAAAGTTGTTGCTTCACTTGGAAAACTGACTGCAAAAATTAAAGAGCAATCGAAATGGGTAAAATTCTGTAATAAAGTGTGAAATTTGTGAGCTTTTAACTGGAAATTAATGGACTTTGATAGTGTGGATTCCTGATATATCATCGCTCTCGTTCTGCTTTTAATTGGTTTTCATTTCATTTGGTTTTCTTTCCGCTCTTTAAGAGTGGTTTTGTTCAAAGAGATTACACTGTTTATTGCTTACAATATTCTAGCTAAATAATTTTATGTTTTCAAGCGAAACGCTTCTGAGAAATTATTTTTTTAGCTCAACTTAAGTTGTTTAGTTCAGTTTTCGCTTTTAGTAGTCTTACATCGTGCGTTGTTTAACAAGTTTAAGAAAGTCCTAGCAAGTTCACAATTGTAAGCATTTTTAAAGAAGTTTTTCTGTTTTCAAACAGCTTAATTTGTATTTTTAAACATGAGTTAAACATTATTTTGGGCTGAACTTTATATGTTGGTATACCTATATTTAAATGCTTATTAAAGTTCGTTTTATTGTAGTACACCTGTATTACTAGCAAGCTCTCTATCACGAAACCGTAGCAATTGTGGCATATGCCAATAATAATAATAATCAATAAAATAAGAGGGAACAAAGCCAAGTGCTTACTGTGTATATTATAAAAACTAAGCATATTTAATGGAAGTGCGACTGCATTGCAGTGGTACGTTATCTGAAAGGGGGTTGGTGAAGGGGTGGAGGGGAGAGTTGATGCGGAAGGAATAAGAAGGGGAAGAAGCAGCATACTTGATAGCTAAGCGGCAATCGGAACAACGAGTTCTACATTTAACGGCGCATTGCGACGAGGCATTGAGTGCATTTTTCAGTTGTGTGAGCTTATGTCTGTGTGTATGTGTGTGTGTGTGTATTTCTGTATGTGCGTCTAGTGTACATATGTGTGTGTGAATGTGTGCGACTGTGTGTCTGGTTTCTGCTGCATTTATTTAAGCTAAATCTGCTGTAATGCAGCTGATTTTGACGCAGGCACGTAGCAAAGCACGTCCTGTCTCACTCTACGTCTCTCCCCCTCTCTTTCGCTCTCTTCTCCTTTTTGTTTTCCCTCTCTATCATTAGCTCATATATTTGTCTTACTAGCGTATGTGATTTTCAGGCTCTTTAACTTTTCATTCTGCTCTGGTTTCCTTTCCTTGTACAGAGCGTCGTTGCACTTGGCGTCGCCTGTTAAAGCCAGGCCAGAGCCACGCATCCTCTGTACTGCATGCCCACTCAGCAAATTCAACAGACACAGATTTGAGCACACTGGACAACCATGAACTTTGGCTACCAGATACCAGGTAAGTTAATCCCCTGGAATCCAGCTAAAATCCCGCCAAAGTTCAAGCCAAATACGCATATCTCCGTCTGCTTTGCAGCATTCCGGAGCCGACCCCCACAACGATGACTGCGTTGCATCAATTTGGAGCGGAAATGCTTAAATTGTCGCGAGGCTTGGAATCGGTGGCATCGTCCTCGACCACGGGTTCACCCACCAAGTCAGAGTTCTCCATATCAAATCATCTGCCTTTTCCAAGTAGTCCTCAACGTTATGCAACACATCAGCAACAACAACAGCAACTGAAACAACAACAGCAACTGCAGCACTCACATGGCAGTAACTACCTGGCACAGAGCAGACAGGGAACCAGCAATCACCTGGCTTTGTCCAACACCACGCTGGGCATCGAACGGGAGAGCACACGAAACTCCTTGGCCAGTAGTCGACTTGGCGAACAAAGCGATGGGTAAGTGCGTGTGTGTGTGTGTGTCAGTGTGAGTGTGTAAACAGCCCTGAGTAGAAATTAATTGAAAGCATAAGCACAAAACATAATTAAACAGTTTAGTGCATTTTTAAACAGTCTGTGTAAATTTCGTAAAAAAGTTTGTGTATTTTGTCTTTGTGGAAAGTTGGCTAAAGAAACCGAGAACAGAAAGTAATTCACACAGTTGAGAGCACAAAACCAATAACAGCATTCCAGTTAGTTGGCTACGCTGGCAAGCTGAACAGTCTAATTAGAGGGAAACGCTGTTATTTTTTATAAACTAGCCGGTAAGAAATAAGTTTAGATTAATTAATCTTGTGGAACAGTCGATATGGTTAACTTAAACTGACCCTAAGCTATAAAATTGGTAATCATATAATAGATAATACTCTGCCTCGAACATAACTATAAGGATCTTAAAACAATTGGGATCTGACAATTACCACGAATTAGTTCAAGATAGTTGATAACACTGGCGAGCTGCTTAGCTGAAAAATTATAATATTTGAGTCTACTTGAGACATCTCCATAAACCCAACAGTTTTCCATGCAAATCACTAGTTATCTTATGGAAACTACATAATGTTGAACTTGGATCTAATCGAGTGTGGACTGGGTACATTAAACTATTCTGTGTATTATATTTGTCATTCGTTAATATTCCATACTAAATATATATTTGTCCGATCCTAATCGAATTTAGTCCAGAGACACAAAATATCTATTTAATTAAGATTTCGTAACCTGTGAAGTAAAGAAGTTCTAACAGGCAGACGGACACACAGCCGCTGTTAGTGCTAATCAACGACGACTCCTTCCGCTTCTTAGGCACAAACCTGTACTCTGAGCACTTTCTATCAAAATTTAACAATAGAATCCAGTCTACCAGTCTAGCCATAACTCTGCAGTGCAGCTTCAAAAATATCTAACAAGCTGCTCATAAAGAATTGACTCATAGAAAAGTTGAAACTAGTTGTCAAAAGAAGCTTAGTGAAAGACTCTAAATGAGTTGTTATTATTATGGTGACAAAACATTTGTGCAATTGTCTGCAATTGCTGGACACTCAATGAAAGCTTGCACACAACTATTACGTATACGTACATATATACGTGGTATTTTTAGCAGCCACTTCAGATGACAGATCTTTTTTCAAACTGTTTGGAAGTCGAAGTTTGGGTTGCCTCACCTGACAAAAGGCCAAACAGATGCGGCCAGCAAACAAAAGACGGTGTTGGTGCAGGCCAAGCTTTGCAAGAGTTTCACTGTCGTTCTCCCTTTCTTTCCTTCTCCCTTTCTCTCTGTTTCTTATTCTCTGGTGTATTTCAGTCTCCGTCCTCTCGCTTGACCGCATCAAAAGCCAAGCAAACGTTCAGCTTGTACTTATTTTTTTGTCGGTTCTCGACTCGTTTATTTTAGCCCGACTTCATGCTCCTTTTTCTTTTTTGTGGCGTTTTTTGCCTTTTATTGTCCTTCCGCCTTTGAATTGTTGTGAAATTTTTTGTAATAATTAATTTTTTTTCTTTTTCGGTCTGCCTTTTTGAAGGCCGATTTTAAGGGAAAGGTTGGTAATGGCCTGAAATGCGCAAAGTGATTTTAGCAACAGCAACAGCATCAGTTGGCGCTTTCTTATTAATATTCTAATTTTAGTCGACTGGTTTATGTTGCCAGCAAAAGCGGAGACGAGCACACAAAAATTCAATTAAAAATGTTAATTTAAAAATAAAAATTAAATTTTACATTTCAAAGATTGCGAGATATTTTACAAACTGAATCAAATGCGTGAAATGCCTAAAGGCAGTTTGATTATTATTACAAATACTCTGTATAAATCGTTTATAAAACAAACGGGTATGCAAATAACTACTTGATTATCCCTTTTTAATTCAATTCAATACAAAAAGAGGTGAACGAATTGTATGGAAATCTACAGTCGAGTCCACCCTCCGCCTCCCACATTAGTTTCAATAGCCTTTAACTATCCACAAACTATAATAAACCGCAATAAATTAAAGCAGCGCACGTAAAGCGATCAAAAAAATCAGGGTCATCGCTTGTCTCTTTCACACTTGGTACGTTTGTCTCTGTCTGGCTGTTAGCCAAGTTCGGATGCCTTTGTGCCATCATATTTGGCAGATTGTTTGACAGTTGAGCGAACAGTTGCGCAATCAATAAAGTGGATTTTTCGTTCGCTTTTGTGTCAAATTTTTTTTCTTCATTTTTGTTATATTGAGTTTTGGCCCCTTTGCAGCGTTAACCTGGCCTAAAGTGCCGCTCAATTTAAGCCAGAACCATTGTGCAGACGATTCGTTTTTGGTAACACGAGGCGAGCTGACGAAACGACTTTTAATTGTTTGATTATTTGTCGTCTCATGCGCTTTTGACAGCCAACCCAAAAAGAACTTAACAAATGATGTTCGAACACGTTGAATGTCTGAGAACGAGGGTTGCTTCACAAGCAAAGAAAACTTACACATTTCGTACCATCACTTTCAACTGTATAACTCTTAAAACTGCCCTCGTGTCAAGCAGCGCTACAATCCGTCATTCTTCAGCTTGCTTAGTTTCTGCTTTTGGCTTGATTCTTGGCTTGAACTGTTTGGCAGCTGTTTAATTCCTTTGTGAGTGAAACAATAATAAAGCACAGCCAGTCGAGGCTTTGTTTAACTTATGCATAATGAGATGGTAACTACCTTTTTCCCCTAAGTTCTTCCTTCGCCTTTGCTTTAGCTTTAGCTTTTCCATTTCCATTTTTTGCCATCTGCATCTCAATTTATGCGCGCGTCTCGCGCAAACACAAATCAAAAGCGTCAAGGATGCATAATGAGCTGACAGCTTTCTCCAGGCTCCCTTGAGTTGCTGGCGGTACAGTGTTGCCTGCTGCTTGACGCCTTCATTAGCTGCTAATCTTTGGCGCAGCAAATGAAGTTGTGGCTGCTGTTGGCTCAGCATTTGCATGCTAAACAAATGGCGGCAGGGTAGAAAGCCGCAAAGCCAACGCTCAAATTCATGTGCTTTATTAAAATGAACCCGAAATGAGAACTCGAAACAACACGACGAAGCCATAAGAACACTGCGAAAAAAAGGAAAACTGTTACAACAGTCACCACAAAGCGCATTTTGTGGATTTTCTGCACAGACACACACCGCACACGCACACCCACACACACATACACGCACGCGCAAGTAGACGGCGAAAACATTGCCTACTTTTCAGCATATATAAAGCCAGGTGACCACAAAGCATGTGGTTGAATGTCTGTCTGTGTATGTGTGTTGGTGTGTATGTGTATTGTACGTTTGTTTACTCGGACAGGTTGAATAACTTTAGGCACTCTGTTTGCCAATTGGGAAAGCTGTTTTAATTAAAAGCAAGTAAGCAGAGTCTAGTCTACAAATCACGAATATTTTATACCCTAGCTATCTATACATATAGTATTTCTAATAATAATCTCTACTCACCCTTTCTCCTTCTCTCTGATTCGGCCATTCACAGCACTCTTTCGCAGTTATCGCAGCGACTGCGTGCTTACAAAAAGCGAAGGCGCGCCTCTTCGGCGGCTTCTGGGCGGGAGTGTCGTGCGGGCAGCGAGGATGCCGAAGACGAGGATCAGGACACTTTGCGACGTAGAAAACGCTTCAACAGTTTGCCAAAAAATGCGCTCTACACGCACCACAAGACGCTGCACGAGAGTTTGGACACGGATAACCACGTGGACAACGATGGTGACGACGACGGGGAGGAGGACGACGACGAGGAGGAGGAGGACGAAACACAAACACAGACTGAGAAATCCTCAAAGGGTTGCCACTCCGACACAGAATTGGAACCGTCCAAGATGTACCGCGTTAGTTCCAACTTTCGGAACTCACAGAACCATCAGCCGGATTACCTGCAGCTACCCTCGGTCTGCACCTGTCCCTACTTTGGGGATCGACCGCTGCCCAGCTGTGTAAAGACCGCCGAGGTAAAGATCGTCTCGTCCGCCTTCAAGGTGACCACAACAACAACTGCAACTGGAACCACTGTAAGCAGTTCCCCTAGTGAAATGGAACTGCTGCTCTGCACCAGCGGCAACAACAAGGCCGGACTGACCAACAGTCTCAGCGTAGGCATTGGAGGCGTTGCTGCCGGAGGCGGCGTGCCAGCTGCACTTTCACCTGGAGGTACCAGTGGCAATACTTTATCGCCGCACTCGGCGCATCACCAACATCATCAGCATGCCCATCATCACAGCGATGGCAGCGGCTATTTGGCAGCACCAGGCACACCCTGTCCAGGACGGCGTAAGCTAAGCATCTCGAAGACCGCCTCGGTGGTCACCTGGGACTCAGGTCGGCACCGCCGTCGCGGCAGCAGCTTTGGCGGTGCACGTACCTCCTTGTTGCTCACGCCGACCAAGACGGGGTCGAGCACGGCCTCTACGACGCCCTTGCGTCGCTCGGCCACGTTGCGCAGTCATCAGAACATGAACTACCAGTCCGGTGCCGGGGAGGGTGGTAAAGCCCAGAGGACACCCCAATCCTCCCCCTGTCTGCTGCAGCGCCAACAAACCGTACGTTCCCATCACTCGCGCAACTCCAGCGTGATATCGAGGAACTCCTCCCGTCATGGACGCATTATACGACTGGAACAGAAGGCCACCAAGGTGCTGGGCGTGGTATTTTTCACCTTTGTCATACTTTGGTCACCGTTTTTTGTGCTAAATCTGTTGCCCACGGTGTGTGCCGAATGTGAGGAGCGGATTAGTCACTGGGTATTCGATGTGGTCACTTGGCTGGGCTATGCCAGCTCCATGGTTAATCCCATATTCTATACCATCTTCAACAAGGTATTCAGGCAGGCCTTCAAGAAGGTACTGCTCTGCCGCTACTCCAACAACAGCGCCTGGAGACCGAGTAGATAGCAGACACCCGTTAAGCTAGGCAAGCTCAAGTCCGATTCGAATCCCCTCAAGCCAATCAAATGTGCCAGCGTTGAGTTCGAAATTGGCTCTACAAAACGCTCAACGGCCAGTGTACTCAAGAAACGCTCCAACGAAGGATCCACAGCCAATTTATAAGCTTCAATTCAGTTCATGTCCAAGATTTCAATTTTCTGCTCCATTCCAATTGCTTGTGGCATTTTGATTTCGGTTAACCGCACAGCGTGTCTATTTCTACTAATGGATATATGTATGTGTGGGTGTGCGTATGTGGACTTGGGTCTAGTAATTAATTTCAAAATTCAATCTGCATGCCTTGGAAAACCATCAGCTCAGACATTATCATTGTTCAACCATTTCCCAGTCCAAATCCCGCGCAAGCCACAGACCACAGGCCCCAACATATCGTTCTCTGAATTATGCCCATTTCAAGGTGTATTAAGTTCGGTTTTCTGTGCATATATGTCTAACATTTCATGCCTAAAGCAAATGCAACTATTTGAGGGATTATTAGAAACACAAGACAGCTACACAAAACAACTACTAGGATTACCTCTTTTGGGTTAAATTTGTATTGTTGCTTAATAGAATTAAAGTGCAAAGGAAGGGAAATATAAACCGACACATTTTACAATAATTTTCAATGCATTAATCACAAAACATATTCATTTCGTAGCTTTGTCAATTTAATTAATGAATACTTAACTATGCGACTCATTTAACCAATCCAATGACATCTAATAATTTATTTGCTTTCACGTTAAATCGTTTTCAATGAAAATACTTTCAGTCTTAAAGCTTTACATAAACTTTTTTCTACAACAAAGTTTAGCAGTAACAATATTATTCACCGATTTGTGTCAATGAATAGCCTTTGTTAATGGTTGTGGTTGCTATTTCTAAAATATCTGAATACAAATCGCAATCAATAAGCCAAGTTGGTTTATTTGTTACCGTTACTTTTGCAATTATGTGCTTAATTTATGACAATTTTCAAGCCGCAAATGTGAAAATCATGCAAAGTTTATTGCAGCGATCGTCACGTAACCAATTTTTATAGAATTTGTTTTTCTGTTGTTGTTGTGGAAAAGAGACTGGTGTTATTTTCTTTCTTTTTTATTTGAAAAGTTGATGAATTCGCTTTTATTCCCTTGCGGAAAATGAAAAATTTTTCAGCTGGTCACGTAAGAAGTTGACGAGCGCCTTGGGGGGTGTACAAAATACAGTGTATACATAATACAGTTTGCTGTGTACAGTGAACACTGTACACTCCCGATTTCGATCCAAAGACTCAGTCTGAGTTTCAGACAAACAGCTGCTCGAAGCGCACATCAAATGGAAACAACGACCAGGAGAGCAACAACAATAAGTTGAGCTATAATGAAAGCTATATGGCTCAAAAGTTTCAACGTTTTCACTGGCCAAGTTTAAAGCGCAATTTTGTGATGTGGCTACAAAGTAAGCGGCAAATTTGTGCCATGCCAAAGTGTAAGAGCGTAGGAAGCCAGGTAATGGTGCCATTAGTAGCACCTACTCAAAGAGCTGATTTTCCTTCTTGTACTCCCACTTCCATTCCCACTGCCACTCCCACTCTTACGCACAGCTCGCGCTGCGTTTTCAACAACTTTCCGCCCTCCATTTTCTTTTCTCATTTTGGTGACAAATTTTTCAGTCCAGACACCAGCGACAGACAATGCCTAAGGCCAATGATGTATACACACCCGCGGCGCTTGAAAATTTATAGCTATTTTATCGCCAGCGGAAATATTTTTTCCACTTCATTGCACGCCAATGTCAGTTGGTGTTGGTAGTTTCTTCTAGGGTCGATAGGCTGGTCGAAAATGTCACACTCTCAAGTGAAAACTTCATTGAACTTTAATAGCCTCAGCTTCCAGCACTCACAGCCCTTAGGGCAGACAACAAAAACATCTTCAGACACTAAATTGACAACAGCTTCCGCTGACGCTTCTCTCCCTGAGCATATGGCTCTCATAATATACCAATGTGGGAAGTGCGACAAGTGCTAAAAGCAAGTTTGGTTCGCTAAGGAGATACCCTGTTAAAGCTAAAAATATAACAAGTGTAAAGACATGTCAATTGAATAATTGAACCACTCATTTATAACAGATTTTTATTTAAAAAAGCTAAAAGATAACTTTTCCTGTAGAAAAAAAATATAATTTCATTGAGTTTCCTTAAAGATTTAAATTACTTGCTTGTAAACCGGAAATGTTATAGTTAACAGAGCCCTGTTAACTTAGCAACTCACTTGTAGTCAGTATGTGTTGCATACTTTACGGCATGCTCATTGGAACTTGGACTTGGACACAGACAACATATGTTGTCGCCTTTGGAAGTTGGCAAGCTAAATAAAATATTTAACATGAAATAAGCTAGGCAAATACACGAATTTAAACTTGATAAATGTTTACAGCAATCAATGATATGTAATTTGTTATTAATGAAATAATTAAATGTTATCTGTGCTTTATTTGTGCTGATTCAAGTTGTCCCAGGGTCAACTGGAAACTGTAAATATGTCTAACCTTTAAGTGTTTAAACCAAATACTTTTGTAAATGTTAACGTAGTCTTAATGTTTAAGTCAACAAAAAGGGGAAGCATTTTCACAAAACGCTTTTACCATTAGATATGCTAAGCTAAATGCATTTCAGAGAACGAAACAGATTTCGCTGAGAATTGTATTATATAAAAATGTATTGTATTAGCTAATTAAAATATTATATATACTTTAGCGGAACTTTAGAGCCTAGACAAATACTAGCTGAATTATGTAAATATCTTTGGATAATAGCGAAACACACAATAAATCCCATGGGGTAAAACTAACTATTAAATAATTGTTTAAAGTTTAGTTATAATTACTAATTGTTTAAATACGCATGTGATGAGCTGGATATAATATACATATGGAATCTAAAAATATATGAATATATTACCAAACAACGCATTTTCTGTGGATCAAAACTTCAGGTTTCCTCCAAACGTCAAGTTTTGATGTAAATTTTCGAATTTAAATGAGTAACAATTGAAGAATAATGCGCAACCTTAAAATCAATAAAGAATATACACCAGTTATAGACACATACCCAGAACCATATGCTGTTGACTATTCCAGAAACAAAAGCTCATAGGAATAAAATAATTCAACACAAAAATAAGTTAAGCTCCCAAAATTGACATATCTCTATGCGTTGATGTCGTTTATAAGATTGGTGTGTATAATAGCATAAAGATATATACATAAATGTGTAGTAATTATAATATAATTAGATATTCCTTCAACCAAGTCAAAGACAAATGAGAATATGTTTAACATATTAGTGTTAATGTTTTATGCTTAATAAGTTATCTATGTACAATTGTTTTTGAAGAGCCTTTTATGATTTCTATTAAATGTGCATTCAATCAAATAACCAAACACAATCCCGAGTTTACACTCGTAAATACACTGTCAATACTCAGAACTATTCATTTCCACAAAATTGAGCGGAAAGTGCGACTAATGAGAGCTACTCCGCCCATTTTGCCCGTTTCAATTCGAGTGTGGAAAAACTGTCAGCTCATCCGCACGATTTTCATTTCAGGTTCCACTCAATTAGGCCAGAATTGACGATGCCAGCGCTTTGTTTAGCACACAATGCATGAACAAAAATAGAACAACGAGAGTATACATAAATCACGATGGCTAAATAATTCTGTTTCAACATAATATAACGATGGTTTTTAGAAATTCATAAATCAACTATTTCATGTTGTTTTATGAATAAATATAAAGTGGAAATAACAACAAACATTACGCATACGCCATGAATATAGCTGCTAAGGCGTTAAAAACACATATTTCCATGCCTAAAATAAACAATTTGGAATAGATTTAATGGTAAGTATAATCGGCTTACCTAACAATTGTATTACGTTGTCCAATATTACTCATACGCAAAGTAAGTCATTGCAGTTGCATTTGTCGTCGAAGCATGCTAGTTATGCGATAATGTTATAACATATATATATATATATATATATATATGTACAGTAATTAGTTAAATGATTATTACGATAATTATACGAAGGTCGTCGGAAAATTAATGCAGCCTAATGCTCTGCGAATTTGTGTGCAAGTTGCGAGGCCACAAAAAGCGTAAAGTAAATCCCTACAAAGTGGCAGGCCAAAGCCATAAAAAAATGAGCAAATGTCCGAAATTGCGACTACTCAGCGTCTCTTAATTTTATTTCGACTTTGAGAGCCCCATAAAGTAGCGACGGTCTGTAGGGCGTGGCAGCTGGGTCACTCGAAAAAAAAAAAAAACAAGAAACAAAAAACACACAAAAAAAAGTAATAAACGCTTTTCTACTTGCTTTTGTTGTTGTTGTTGCTGTTGCTGTTTTTTTAGCGATGGCAACTTTAAATTTCGAGGCAAGTGCACCTTGGGGCCAGGCATCCAAAAAAATGTATATATGTATATACATATACATATACATATAAATGTATACACAAATTGTAGTGCACTTTAAGACTCTTAAATATACGCTGATTTAATATTCAACAAATTTTAGTAAAATACTGGATAATATACATAATAACATGCTGGTAAAGGAACAAGAGACATAAGAAAAATGTGAGCAAATTGAAATATAAATTTCATCTGTTGTGTAAACGGAAATTTGCATTCTCTTTTCAACCTATTTTTTTTAAGATTTAATCAAATTATTGATCATCGAAACAACACATAGACTTATTATGGTTGAAAATGCAATCGTATAAAATTTATTATTTAATCGGTAAATTGAAATGCAAGTTTGTAATCAGTTTTATAGTCACTAAATACAAACGTAAAAAAAGTACATGATATTATTTAAAATAAAAAGCTGAATAATGAATTCAAAGGACACATATTAAATTTACCTGCAACTAAATACGCTTTTGAAACCCTTAACAAAATTTGAAACTTTGAAAACAAGTGTGAATAAAATTGTACATGACTTTTTCAGGAAATCTTAAAATGGAACATTCGTATGCTTTAATATTTTGTGCGCAAAAAATGTACAAAAAAATACTATACATTACATAGTATGTGTAAGCTGCAAAAAAGAGGAGGCAAAAGAAGAGATTGTACCATTATTTATCCCCTCTTTATTCGCTTGCAAAGGGAATCTGTGCCCGATTGCATTGATTTATGGGCCAAGCAGCTTGTTGCACATTTAATGGTCATAACGATTTGCCATATACATATGCTTGTGTATTCATATTTATGCATGTAACAAGGACATCGTCCAACGCCTTGGCATCTGTACTGCAACCTCATGTGGCGTTACCAAAGCTGCTTTGCCTAGCAGCAATAAAGCTCCCATAATAGCATTATAGCAATCAAATCAAATGCAGATTTAATCCCGGTTCTCGTCAAATCAAGACAAAGCAAGACAGCTATAAGGTAAAGGAAAGAGAGGCAACTAAAGAGAGAGAAGCAGCCAACCCGTTGGCAGCAATTAATTGAATGGTTGCATTTCAACGCGCATTAGAAATTATTGTGCATATTTCCATGTAGTTGGTATTTACCTAGCTCAACGGAAACTTCAGACACAGAACAGGAACACACACGGACAAAAACACACACACCTTAGTCATGAAAATGCAGAAAGCACTGAAGTCGGAGGGAAAATTATACGTGTCTTTTGTAATATTTCTTTGACTGTCCCCAGGCAAATTAAAAGTTCGTAGAGCTGCCATTTTAGTTTATTTAAAGCTAGACTTTAAAAAAGAAAGCTAGAACTAGTAATATGTATGGGAAAAGAAATCAACAAAGTAAAGCTAATAACTTAATGTGTCTTGTATACGAACTAAACTCTCCTCAATTTTATAGTGCCCTCAAATTAGAGACTTTTAAATTTGCATTCAAAATCAATTCAGCCATTTTGGACTATTAAACACGGTCAATACTGGTCTGAATTTGAATGTGTCCCTGTGTGTGTGTGGGTGTAATTGTTTCTGATTGTGTGTGTAGTCTCTTTGTGTGTTTTGCCTGCAGGACAAAACTCTGCAGGTTATTTGCAATTTATGACAGCATCAAAACATACGATGACAAGCTACGTTCTTATTGCAAAAAGCAAGAGAGAAAGAGGGAAAATGAAGGAGAGTCTCTAATTGCGCATACGACATGTTAAACGGGCTAATTAAATTTCAAAATTTACCTAAAACAAATTTTTGATTGAAACTCAAAATTTAATATTGTTATACTAAATGAAATTAGGCAGCTCTTTAACCTGGTTAAAATACATGTATCTGCTGCTCTGACAGTTGACTTGATTTGATTTGTTGACAGAGTGACAAGCAATAACAAAAAAGTGTTGAAATGTTTCTGGGCAAGGATAAAATCGAATCAATTTATTTGACATAAAACAAAAATAACAACCAATAAGACGTGACAAATTACTCTGAAATAATAGAGTTAATAAATATTGCTTAACAATTTTCTTCAACATTTTCTAACAAAATGCTTTAAAATTGAGTAAATTATAAAATCACTGCAACGTTAATCAGAAGCAAAAGTGAGTAAACTCACTGCGAATGAGACCAGTTTAAATCTCTGACAGCTGTTGTTTCCCTTTGGTGGCTGGCAAGAGTTTGCCAGTGGCATTGGCGCTTTTTATTGATTGGTTTCAATTAAAATGCCACCATCTGACAGGCCAAAAATGTTGACACGAAATGCCTTTGTGTTAATTTAATTTTGGGGAGACTACTTCAAAGTTCTCGACAGATCCTTGCCAGCAGCAAAGTCCTGTCAATAGCAAAAACTCTATGCGGGCTTAGTTATTTGCCAGCCCATTGACAGACAGCTGGCATGCCCACAAATGGGAGTTAATAGTGGAAAGGCGGGGTTTCAGGTCGTGGTAAATTGTTATTCATTTACTCAACTTTTCATTGGGGCCACTCAACTACAGCGAGAATGCAAAACATTTGTTTTTCAACATATTTTCGCGCATTGCTGCGCCGGACCACAAACATTTTTCTAAACATCGTTTAGAGTGTAGGCCAAGAGGATATAGAGGACATAGAGGAATGGGGATCATCAGATTTGGTTGAAAAACTTCGCCTGTTGCTGTTGATTGACAGCAGCCAAAAAGTGTGAGTTTTGTGGCTTTAAATAAACAAATCTGAGTTGAAAATTTCAAATGTATACCAAGTACATAACCTACTGTAAAAATCTATCAATTTTTCTTTATCTTCTTACTTGCAATCACAATCCATTTTTGCCTCAGCTTGGGACTAGATTTACTTAATATCTTATAATAATATTATTTTACGAGCTGTCCATAAACCGTATGCAAATGAAAAATGGAATTGGAAATGAAAGCAAGACTGGAAATGGAATTGGAAACACTAAAAGGCACACAATGCAGTACTAACAAATACTGATGACCCTTTGGGTGAACCAATTCAAATAGTGATTGTTCAATTTATCCTCGACTCAATTTGATTTGTTTACCAACCATTTTGTGAGCAAGCACAGTTCCAATTTGTGCAATGGATCAGCATGGCTAACAAATGCAGCTGCCATTAAATGCAGTTTTTTTTTTTTTGTGTTTTCTTTTTGTAATGTAATGGCTATAATTGCGCGTCAAGGATGCTTGAGAAATATGGCCATCATATTTATCCCGACTCGTCTGGGTCTGGACGGGCACATTACGCTTATCAAATATATCACCAGCATATTATTAATGTCCTGGATCCGGCAGACACGCATATTGGTAGTTAGCTGACGTAGTAATAAATCGACAATGTTAAAGGTATTTCCGCAGAGGTACGAAATGCCAAAGAACAATAAGCAAAAAGGTAATAATCTAAACAAGCATCAGGAATAAAACACACGATATTACTTGGGCGACTCCAAGTAAAAACTGAAATAAATGACTTACTATAAATATTTAGACATACACTCAAGCACACACACACACACATACACATACCGGCACACATACACACACACACCCAGGAGCTTTCGCTGTTTAATGTGTGTGTGACATTGGCACAATGAAAAATGCAAAGCGCAAATGAGTTGAAGACTTTTCCATAAGTTTATCCTACGTGAGACTTACCAAAATTAAAGTCAACTTTTAGGTCTTTTAGCAAATCTGAGAACTTTTGCACAAGAGAGATACGAGACGAGTTTCGCGATTGCAGCTCACATTATACACACATACATTATGTTATGGCACTTGAAGAAACAAAAGCAAAATACAAATTTAAAAATGAGGAAAATAAAGGAACAGAAACAAAGTCAGGAAGTCAAATGTATGTGCCACACATCGAAGTCTTTATACGCTCACAGACAGCTATTTAGAGATTTATAATGAATATACCCAACAATATTGTTTGATAAGTATAGGAAAAGATTAAAGCTGTGGAACAAATAACTCCTTTAAATTTTATCATTCTTTAGATTACTTCTTTTAATAAAATTTTTTCAATTTTAATGAAAAATTCATAATATTTTTTTAAGTTTAAGGTAGCTTACAATTTCGTTCAAAATGTACCCCTGGTATCAATCAAAATAATTTAAATAAATTTAAATATTTCAGTAATAGCTACAGTGCCTTGTAAAAAATAATTTTAAAAATGTTTAATAATGGCTAACTTTGCTTCAGTATCTTTATCAATAACATTATTGACTTAAAGTACCGTGAAACGTCTTGTTTACCCATTGACCAATCCTTGGACTCCTTCGGATTCATTTGATTGCAATAATTACCTTCATTATACGCTCTCATTGAAAGAAGAGTGTTGAAATCTCGGATACGATTCCTTGGCTGAAATTTGAGTTGGGTTTCGTTGTGTTCATTTTGAGAATGGGAATCTTATCAAAGATAGGCCAAAGACAAGCACAGAGCCCAAGTTTGCCACGCCCGTCTCTACGCCCACGTTGTAGCTGCAAAATGTTAAGCAAATAAAGGAACAACGTTTAAATGTATGTAAATAATATTTGCATTTTACTCGACATGTTTTTAATGAGAAAAATAAATATAAACCGAGGCAAAACAATAAGCGGCAAAGGCTCGCCAGCCTGTCAGAGATCTGAGCTAGGATTCCGGGACTACTTTCTTGGCGGCCAACTTTTGCAACAGCGTCAGAAAGCTAAAAGCCTGTGTAATTACCTGCAGCGAACCAAATAATAAGTTAAGCAGGCACAATGATGTAAAAAAAACACTTACCGATCGCAGTCGATCCACATCCATGACATAGAATTTTCCAGCGGTAACTGTGACAGCTCTCCGGCAGTTTGTAAGGAAAATGAGGACATCCATTCGCATGTCCGGAGCGTGCAGCCACCAGGCAGTGCGAAAGAAAGCATCGCCAGAGCGCATACTGTGCCGACGCAGCAGTTCACCACAGTAGGTGAACATGAGCAGCTCAAAGGTTGTCAGTGCCAGATACTGTAGCTGATTGATCACACGCACCACCTCACGTGAACCAGAGACGCCCACGAAGACAAGCAGACACAATTGAATGGTAATCTGCAGGGATTTGCATAGACAAAAGGGACTGAAAAGTGTCTCCAGCTCTGCGGCACAGTTTAAAATAAAACGATGGAGACGCACACATTCCACGAGTCCATCGTGAGCAGCTTTTTTCAAGCTGAGCGATGGCTTCACACGATTTAATCTATAATTTTGCAAATCCGTTGCGTGCTCTTCTAGCATTGCATACTGATTTAGTTCACAGGTGGCAGCATCGAGCAGCAATTCCTGCTGCAGATCACTGAAAAGAGGACTCAAAGTTAACGACAGTCTTGTGACGTCACAAAGTGCAATGACTGCATGTATAAGGTCTTCTTACAGAGCTATTAAACAACAGTTGTGACGTCATCACAGTAATTGACTTCGCAACAAGCTGGCAACGCTTAAACAAACTTTAAAGTTATCGATAACTCACCGTAATTCCTGCAACGATTCACCCGATAAGAGTCTGGCATGTGCATCCAAATTCTTCAAACTGCAATAAAGCACATCGAATTGTGCTAAGATCAAGAGACTTATAGTCACAAACATAAAGCCACCGTAACTAAAAACAGTACCCACTAAGATCTGGCCATAGAGCTGAGTGGCATAAATGAACGGGTAAACGCGAGGTGCCAATGCGTCAAAAGGATACCAACAATGAAGTGGAAGTGCATGATGGCCCAACACCAGAGGCGTAATGCCCCAGAATATAACACCCGTCAGACAAGAACCTACCCAAAAGCTAGTAAATGTACGCGTCCAGCGGTACGTGGAGTAGCAATTGACGAAACTGACTCCAGCCAATGAATGATGTCGGTACTCCTGATTGATGTAGTTCAGGAAAGACAGCAAACGTTTGGAGCGAACACTCCAGTAGACACTGGCGTAGGTCGTAAAGAAGTAAATGACTGTCATGGTGAGTGAATCTGTAATATCCTCGAGATCCCCAGTCGGTAGAGCGTCTAATGTTGTCTTGCTGAAGAGCAATCCCAAATGGAGTGCTGTCAGTATGACCACCAGGTTAAATAAACGAGCTAGGTAACTTAACACCACCTGCAGCCATTGGGGCAGTGATTTAGGCAACTTTGGATTTGGCAATAATCCCGTAAACAGTTGCAGTTTCATGTGTAGACTAAAAAGCTGTGTTACTCGTGGCACATCCTTATCTCGCCCAGCGTAGGCAATCCTCTCATCGATGCCACCATGGAACTGCAAACTGGCCATGCTCCTATGCTCGTATTTGCCCCTTAAACTGCTTAGAGTGAAGCAGCACATCAGCTATTTAAGGCAAAATCCATTCGCCTGGACACACTGCTCTGCCCCCAAGGGAGAGACGACAACCTAATTTATGCATTAATGAGCTTTTAAAAGTTTTCAAGCTAAGTGTTGCTCTCTGCTGGGCTTAATTGTTATCGGGGGCGTGTTCCGTGTGGGCGTTGACATACACAATTTTCCTTCCATCGAAAATGTTTAATTGACATTTCAAGTCCTCAAAATACTTTCCCCATCACCATCCCCATTCATCGGTTATCGCTCACCTGAGTGTGAGTGTGTGTGCAAGCAAGAATACCCCTCTAAACGGCTTAATTAGCTTCCGAATAAAAAATGATCTAAAGTTAGCTTTAAACTTTGTGATTTCTCAGTTTTGTACGCTTTACTTCGTAAGATCTTTGTATCTCATTTAAATTGTGCTGACGTTCGTGGGGTTTCCATTTGATTTTTATTGAATTTTTTAACCGTCAGGAGTAATTGAATAGCGCCCAGCACAGTAATTATAATTTAACTATACGCTAATTTTAATGGTTGAATGTGGAATAAACTTTCACCTGAATACATAATTAAAGTGCGAGGACGTATGCGTTTCAGAAAATCAAGGGTTTAATTGGTAGTCTTTTGGCTGAAAAGCTTCATTCAAAATCTATTCTAATAATCCATTGGAAGGAAAAATATTTCAGAGTGGTGTGGTCAATATGAAATAGTTCTAGAACTAGTTTTATTCTAAGCCAAAACTTGTTTCCTTACCAAATGCAAAAAATTCTGCTCATAAAATTAAAGATTAATCCCTCTTAGAACTTCAATTTAAGCACCTTCAAATGGAAAACGCAAAATTGAAACATCAGAAATGAGTTTTGCTTATAGTAACGTGTTTAGTGCGTGTGAAAATTGGCAAATGCTGATCACCAATTGGCGGTCGAGGTTGTGTATCAATTAGAATAATTGCAATCACCGAAGAAAACTGTATGTGACGGAAATGCAGTTGTTGATTTAATAATAGACCTTGAACGCCATCGACTGAAAAAGAAATAATTATAGTTTCTTGTTTCTTTGCTGACTCATCAATTGTCAAGGTCAATTGTGACGCAGGCTGTTAAATAATTGCACATACGCAGTGTCGGACGGAATATAACAAACGCTTGTTATATCTTTCATAGTTAAAAATGCAACATAGAATTGCCAGGCTAATTTAATTTTATCGTCAAGTGCTATGGTTTTTTTAAGCCTCTGTGGCGGCTAAAAACTTCAAAAAAAGAATTTATAATACACTGTTGAGATAATGAGGCACGAAAGAAACAACAGCAGCAGCAACGGAAGTGGATACAGAACCATGAAGTTTATGTCTGAGTCATCTTAACTGCTTTACAGCTACTTGGCCAAATTGTTGAACAGGTTGTAACGAAAAAAACTTTACAGTTACACGTCAGCGGCTCCTTCTTCGGGTAGGGCATAAATTTTGCATGCCACTCAGGCTACACGTACATGTGAAGGTCCTCTCAATCAGACCGTCTGTCGACGCGTCTGTTTGGTTCTTGTTTTGTGCTTTGGGTTTAGGATTCACTGTTTTTGCCTTTTTGCTGTTATTCCAAAAAAAAAAACCAAAAAGGGCATCTTAAATTTACCTGCTGTGATTTATTCAATCAACTTGTGCGTCACACCAAGATCTCAAGTTTGCTTTTATTATTTAGACATCTTTTTGTGCCTCTGGTCTCGTTGTAATTTCTCCTGTTGCTGTTGGCTGTATCCTTATGCGAATTTAATGTCACTTGGTTGGCTAAACAAACGTTGTTGCCACATTTAATCTGCATAATTTTTTAGGAAAATCACAACACAAGTAACTGTCTTTCGAGATTCACCCTCAGCGTACGCAGCGTATACGCAATATGGCAACAACATTCTTGGCTATTGCATAATTCTTAGTGCCTGATTAATTTAATTACTCAAGTGTGCACGCTGCGTATGCGTAATGAAAACTGAAATTACATATGTACATATTATTCCTCTAATGAGTTACTCAAAAGACTTTGCGACAGTTGTCTCCATCTGTCGTCTGGCTAAATATATAGCTTAATACAATTCCAGCTAAATTTGTGACAGGAAAGAATCGTTGTTGGAAATAAGAGTTCGCTTTTTTATCGTTTATTTAACTACGACAATAAACAATTTGATAAAACATTTCATTTTAACGAGCGTAAAAATGTCGTTTACTCATAAAAGTAGTTTATTTCATTGCTGGAAAGTTGAATTAAATTACTTCATTTGTTTTTAAATAAAATATATTTCAAAACTCTCCATTGTATATATTTTCATATGTCTGTTTCCACAGCTGACAGTGCGCTTTCAATTTACTTGTGCACGCCAAATAATTAAGCTGATTTTCAACTATTTTATAGTTTATCTAAGCTCCAAATTTAAACAAAATACTGTGGAAAATATTTATTTTCCCGCTGTTCCACCTGTCGTATGCGCAATTTTAATTAACGTGTCACACAAGCGCTTAGTACATAGTATTTTCCAGCTAAAACTAGACGGGAATGAACAGTGAAGCCCAATCGAATGTAGCATACCCTGTACTAGTCTAGTAACCTTGCTTCGTCTCGCTTTAAAGCATTTCACCAATATATTTATCTATATAGAACACTTCACTCATCTCTTTTGTTGAATGAATAGAAATACTTTTAACAATTTAAATATGAAATATTTGTTTGTTTGTTAAGTCATTCATGCCTCTTAAATACTTTAAAAAAATTCTTATGGCCTTAGCTCAGTGTAAATATAGATATTTTTTTAAAGTTAAATTTAACCGTAGTCTTTCACAATATAAGTGAAGGCCCACCAACAGTAGCATGCGCTCCTCCTCCTCTTAGAACGATAGCAAGCGTCCTTGCAGTTTTTGCAGCAAAGTTTTTAATTAATTGCGTTGGCCATTTTTGGGCAAACGTTGTTGCCGGCCTTTAATTGCAAATGACGTGGTATGCAGAAAGAAGCGGTGGGGAAGGGATGGGAAAAGGGGATGCTATTTAGTGGATTTTTACATTGAATCTGCTGGGCCACGCGAACATGGCTAATTTGCAGCGACCAAGTGAGCAACAAACTCTGACACAGAGACTCAATCAGCAAAGTCATTTGTATGCGTGCGGGGAAAGGGCTTAAAGAGTGTGGTATCCGGAAGAGGTATGGGAAGGTTGCAACCCCACTTCTCGGTCAAAGGAGATTGTTCAACAGGCAACAGTCACGCGCATCGCTCGCTTCATGTTTGCTAATTTATGCGACGCTGCTGCAGCCGCAGGCAACAGACAAAATAGCGAAAAGTTTGCCAACTGACACGACACGACACGAATGAGGGAGGCGAAAGGGGTAGGGGGTTGTGAGTTGGAGTGGGTGTGGAAGTGTGAGTGAGGAAGGCGTTACCACACCCCTTCTACCGTTAGCAAGTAACGCCTACATTGTTTTCATTGTCATTTAAACTTAGCTCACTTCGATCCCCATTTCCCAGCACTCACACACATTAAGGGCATTCCCAGTTTCCAGTTCTCAATAGTCCGATTCGAGTTTCTCGCATTTCACTTTTCAATTTTTTCATTTTTCCATTTTCACTGAAAGTTTTGCATTTGAATTTGACATTCAGTTTGTAAAGTAACAAACAAGAAAAGTTGTTACTTCTTTTATAGATAAAAGCAAGTCTTATTATAAATTTATAAAAATAAATGACGCAACTGATCTATTATTTTTACTATGTTAAATTTGCCAATATTAGTTTTCAAACTTGAAAACTTCATCCACGAACTTCGACTCTGTGATATTCTTTAAATTCCGTGTTAATACTTTCGTCACTTGCTGTTTAAACTTAATAATGGCAATATAGAATGCAACTCTTTTCAAACTTGTAAGCTTGGCACCCAATTTTTGTTTTATGGTAGTAGAGAGGAGGGAAAGGGAAGAGGAGCCTGGGCAGGCCTAGAAAATACCGTAAGTAAGCCAAGTGAAAGTTGCAGACAAATGCGAACAGTTTGTCAGGGACTTTCGGTAACTTTTTAATGCAATTTTGTTAAATATTTTTGTTCTGATTTCAGTTGACGCTTGCGAAAATAGTTGTGCTTTTTTATTTTATTTTGTTCATTTTTTTTTTCGTTGTTGGCTTGAATCAATGCTTAAGTTTCCAGCCGCAGTTGTTGGCCAAAAAACTTTTGGTGGCTTCAAATTGAGTTAAGTGTTTCAAGCTGTCTGACTGCCTTGAACTG
This sequence comes from Drosophila parthenogenetica, assembly GCA_035047505.1. Taxonomy (NCBI): domain Eukaryota; kingdom Metazoa; phylum Arthropoda; class Insecta; order Diptera; family Drosophilidae; genus Drosophila; species Drosophila parthenogenetica. Next base: position 5,579,071 of record JAWNPM010000182.1, read on the forward strand.
TTAACACACACGCACACACAAACATATATATATATATATTCATACGTACTACGAGTGTTTGGCCAAATTCAATTTGAGGTAAATCGTTTGGCACTTTAGGGTTCGTAGCCCTGTAACCCGTAAGCCCCACAAGAAACTCGTAATCTCACACTCTGAAACACATCCAGAAACACATTCGCACACACACAGGCACATCCGAGCACATTCACTTGCACATGCACATCAAACTACAATAACAATTAGCATTAACATGCGTCCAGAAAGATGTACCGCTGGGGCCTTCCAGACGGTCGCTGGAGGGTCGTCAACTCATTTAGCCATTCGGCACTCGCCATTTGCCATTTCCCCGTTTGCGATTTGTTTTCGACAAAGATTTCCTTTTGCGCCAGAAGCGGGCACGCGAGTGTCTCGTAAAAACGAAAGTAAACTTAATTAGGCTCACAATTGTTGCAACTAAGACCAGCAACAGCATCACAGCAGCAACAAAAACGACAGCAACTGTTGCTGTTCTGTTTAAGTGATGTGCTCGTGACACAAGTCCAAATTTTGGCAGAATTAAAGATGTAAAAAAAGATAACGAAGTAAAAGTCAGTTAGTAAATTACAAGCGTCTTACAAAGTTATTTAATTGTTGTTATTCATTATATTCGCATCGATCCGTGACTTGACTTTAGCACGTCTCGTATCACATGACTATCGCACATCTCTAGCGTGTGTTCCTGCGGTTTATTCACACGACCTAAGTCGGAAGTTGCCGCTTTTGTGGTATCGATTACCCACAGTAAACGCACATGCTAAATGTTTAATTGTAATTAACACATACAAAGTTATTGTACATCTGCTATTTGTGTGTTAATTTGTGTGTGAACGTGTGTGCGCGAGTACATTTAAGTTAAGTGTAACTACAATTAATTGTGCATTTAAGCAACAAATTGCTGAGTACAGCAAAAGAATGTATTGCGAAATGTATAACCTCTGTTACGATACACTCAAACTTTAATTATATAAAGGAAACTAATTTCCATTAATTGAGGTTATGTTTTTAGGTCAGATTGAAATTTAAAAAAAAGGAATTAATTTTAAAACTTTTATCAAAAAATGTGCACTGGGAATAGGTTACATTGATTTGAAATATAAATGTTTCATTTTATTTAATACAAAAATATTTTGGTATATACAACTACATTAATTATCAAAAAATGATAAATAACAAACATATCTTTTAAAAATAAATTATTCCGATGTCACCAAGCAAAATTTGTATTTTACACCGCTTTATTCGTTAAAGATAAATTAAGGTTAAGTTAAACTATAACTATATAATATATTATCATTTTTATACTCTCTGCAAGAGTATATTGGGTTTGTGCAAATTCATGTAACAGGCAGAAGGAGGCGTGGCAGACCCCATAAAGTATATATATTCTTGATCAGCGTCACAAGCCGAGTCGATATAGCCATGTCCGTCTGTCCGTCAGTCTGTCTGTCTGTCTGTCCGTCTGTCCGTATGAACACACAGATTTCAGAGATGGTAAGAGCTACAAGTTCGAATTTGGTCTCTATCGACTGGAAATTTAGTCAGTCAATACAAGAATCTTTTTTTTTTTGATGCCACGCCCCATTCGCCCACAATGAGCAAAAAGCTAGACATACCTCGAAAAAAATAGATGTTTAAAGCTAATATCTCAGTAACTATGGAAGTTAGGAATACCAATTTTGGTACACATGTTCCTAGAGATAGCACAAATGCATTGACATTTAAAATTTTGGGCTGCCACGCCCCCTTTTTCCGTAAGAAATAAAAAACTTTTCGAAACTTGCATGCTGTTTTAATGACATTTATATGATCGATTATGCTTAGTTTTTTTTTTTGTTTTAACGTATTTAATACAAGAACTATCTATTGTTATATCCGGATACCGATTTTAACATTATAATTGAGAATAAAAGCAGAGAGTATCATACGGTCAGGCACGTTCGACTGTACTTTACTTACTTGTTTTTTTTAGATTTATTAAAGTAATAACCGTGTTATCCCTATTTAATATGGGTCATACCAATGTGACGCAGCTAATGAGCTGTAATTGACTATAGTCTAGCAATTTATTGTCACTTTATTCAGATAGGTATAAGATAAACAACTTTAGCTTAATTAAACTATTAGTTCTCAATAAATATAATCAGGGCTGCATGTCATTTGCTAGAGTTTCGGTTGTGAAGTAGATTTCATTTCGGTTTTGTTAGATTGAATTTAATTGCTCTAAGCAAACTATCAGGTGTGAAAATTAGTTATGTTATATAAATAAAGTTATATAATGTAAAACAGTATTTAACACATATTTTACACGACTTTAGCAAATTGATTCACTTACATTTTTTATTTGTGTGCTGACCCATCATAGTTTTAATCCTATCTTAGTTTTGTTAAATTACATTTAATTTCTATAAGTAAAGTTAGGTTATGTCAGCTTTCAAATAGTTGTCATATAATTAAAATTACCAGACTTCACTTGCATTTTTAATGTTTAAGCTGACGCATAATAATTTTAATCCAGTTTCAGTGTTGTTAGATTACATTTTAATGATTAAAACTAAGCTGTGAATATAAATAAAGTTAGGTTATGTCACTTTCAAATTGTTTTCAATTTAATAACATTACACGACTTTCGTCAATTGATTCACTTACATTTTTAATGTTTAAGCTGACCCATAATAATTTTAATCCAGTTTCCGTTCCGCTGCAATCCACTTAGCTGCGCATTTAAATATACTTTGGTCATTAAAATTCAAGAGTAATCATTAAAACAGCATTCCATTTTGAATTGGCTTTGCCATTGGAAGTACTCGGTGTCCTCACGGAATGCTTTTGGCATTCTCGTGGCAACCACCTGGCTCTGCACATGACTCTTCATTCGCTGATGATGAAGAAGAATGTTGGCATCGACTGCTTGGATAATCACATTAGCTGGCCAAGAGAGCGTAACGACCACAAAGTTGGCTTAATCGAAGTGGATGGAAAGCAGTGCCACGCCCACTTATACAAACAAAACTGGACGATGGACGATAGTCAATTAACCCAACTTAAATCAACTTGACTTGACTGTATGAGAGGCGAGCTAAATATTTTATTATAATCCTTACGTTTGTCTTGATTATGCGCCAAGTCACCGTATGGAAGGCGCATAACTAATTGAAAACTTGCTAAACTTTGGCTCATTAATAATAAGCCAGACCATGGAGACCAGCAAGAGGGTCAAAACCGAATCAAAGTATGCTCAACCTGCTGAAACCCTAGAAGTTCAATCCCCCCATTTGTGTAGAGAAAACAAGGGTAAGTCACAAGTCTCGAAGTGATTGAATAATTACAGGGTATGCACAAGTCTAAGAACAAACTTTACTTTTGACATTTTACCATTTGATTTGTAGGAAATAATTTAATTACTTATTGCAGAGCATTTAAAAGCTATTATTAACTCGCACTAAATATAAGTATTAGATTAATGTTGTGATTACAGCATGGCCGTCACGCCCACTTGCCACAGTCATTCTGTCCGCCCCCTCTACCTCTGGCTGTTTGCTGAAGCGTTAACGAGTCTCAGACTCGTTTATTGCATAATTTTCTTTTACTCTCGCGCTGTAGGGCTTCCACTGCAGTCGAATCCTGTCAAGAAAACGGCTATAACCAGAACAAGAGAAGCAAGTCCAAAGGTCTGCCCTTCCAGGGCTCCATTGAATTATGCATCCTGCAACGGGGGAAGCGAAGCCAACAGGAGCGGCAACAGTGGCAATTTATTCAAAAGTCTGAGTAGCAACTACCACGTAAGGAGCTGTTTACAAGGGAATCAGGAACACGGCGAAAAAAGAGAAGAAAAAAAATGGCGACGTCACAGAGAAAGGGAGTAAAGTAAAGTCGAGCTCACCTGTTCGTTATATACCCAGTGCCAGTACTAGAAAACTAATTGAACTCTTTAAAGCTGGCTGCTATGAACTTGGTCGAATCCTTTTAAAGGATAAATTATTTGATCTATAAAGATACACAGCTCTTGACCCATGTTACTAATTTAATGAGCTTACGTTCCATGTCCCGCCTCCACTGTCATTCATTTTTAACAAATTTATACACTCATCACAAGGGTATAAAGAGGTATAAAGAATGCAGATGAATAAAGGCTGAATGGAACCAGCAAAAGTCAGTGATTGAATTAATTTTAAAATTTAACAAATATAAAATAAGTAAAGTCAAATCAACGAATAAAGCCATTGATTTTTATGTAACTTAAAAAGGTAAAAACTAAAAATAAAATAAAAATGAAAACAATTTACTGGAGGAAGAAAACAAAAGCTAATCGTATAAATATTCAGAAATAAAAACAGTTCAATTATTTTAAAAAACAATTTATTAAAATTAATAACACGCCAAATATAAAAAATTAAGCTTCATTTGTTATACAAAAAGTTAACTGAAATTTCGATTTATTATAATTTAAATCAAATAGAGCAACCAGTTGAAAATTCTTTTAGCTGTTAAAGGCAATGTTTACTGTACAAACTAGTTATTACGTATACGTTATATGCTGAAGTGTGCCCGTCTGTGTGTCTGTTTTAGTCGATGGAAATTGCCGAGTGCAAACAAAGTTTAGAAAATTTACGCAATTTTCTGATTACCTTTCAATGTGGAAAACACAAACTCACACAAGCACACACACACAAAAACACACACACACAACCACGCGCACTCTCCTCGATTTACAACACTCCAATGCAATTACATGAATCAATTATGTTACGTTACGTATACGCAGCGTACGGCGATATCATAACTGACCATCAGAACGAGCTAAGGATTCATTTGCGTGGCATGAGTGAAAAGCAGATGCAGCAGGAGAAAGGGATGGAGAAAAACTAACGAAGTGCTCAACAAAAGTGAATTATTGTACAAGTTTGAACAAATTCAATTAACGACGACGAGAAAATGCAACATAAATTTGATTTATAATTGGAAAATTGCCACTGCTGCAATTTGATGTAGCACCAGTCGTCAGGTGTCTTTAGAGTTTGAGGTTTGAGTGGTGGCTTAGTTGGATCAGGTGCTCATGGGGTAAGATCAAAGGGTTACCTTCGTTCCACGCGACACATGGGATATTCCTGTAGTTTCAATGAGATGTTTCCCTTCACCTGCAGCTGATCTAGCCGCGCCTCGGTACGTATGCGATAGCTGCGAAAGATCTTTGCCAGCAGCAGCTTCATCAGCATCAGTGCATAACGGTAGCCGATGCACATGCGCAATCCCTTCGTGAATGGCACAAAGGCAAATGAATGAGGTCGCCTCGCTTCGGGGCCAAAATGTGCATCCGGATTGTAGCTTCGGGCCAGTGGACCCCAGACTCGCACATCCCGCTGCATGTTATAGATATCGATGCCAATCTGTGTGCCGGCTGGTATCACATAAACACCATCCCCCCGTCGCAGCTGCACATCCTGTCCAGCTTGTCGCAATACCATCGGAACGGGTGCAAACAGACGCATCGCCTCGTTGATGGCCATCTCAGTGTAGTTAAGTTGGTCCAACTGTTCCATTGATATGTCGCCATGCTCTGGCAGGTGAGCACTCAGCTCCTGGTGCAATTTGTCCTGGTACTCTGGATGCATTGCCAAGCACAGTATAGTAAAATACAAGGCTGTCGATGTGGTCTCAAAGGTCTGTAAAAAGTGAATTTACACTAAATTTAATTTAATTACACTAATAACTTATTTAGAAACAGAGATTTTCCTGTTGGATTTCAATTGATTCTGTCACAAAAAGCTGTTTTTTTGAATCTTCCTGAAACTCTTATTGAACTAGTTTTTGTATGCAGTTCTTTTCTACATGAATTGGGCTGAATACTTCAGTATTAAACTCTATCCAAGATGTTTTAGGAACACTTTTCTGCATAGTCGTTTTATAAATTTATTTATGTGACTATAAAAGTTCTTTTAAGAAATTTTTTATTGTATTCAGCGCAGGAACCATTACTTTTTCTTAGAATTCTTCACAGTAACCTCTTTAATCTTCCTTGGACTCTTTTCAGACTTGTTGGATTTCAATTGATTCTGTCACAAAAAGCTGTTTTATTGAATCTTCCTGAAACTCTTATTGAACTAGTTTTTGTATGCAGTTCTTTTCTACATGAATTGGGCTGAATACTTCAGTATTAAACTCTATCCACGATGTTTTAGGAACACTTTTCTGCATAGTCGTTTTATAAATTTATTTATGTGACTATAAAAGTTCTTTTAAGAAATTTTTTATTGTATTCAGCGCAGGAACCATTACTTTTTCTTAGAATTCTTCGCAGTCCCCTCTTTAATCTTCCTTGGACTCTTTTCAGACTTGTTGCACTGTACTTCCTTTCAGCCAGGTTGGTTACCGGAAGTTCTATCACAAGCACATCACGGAAATTCTATCGAACCACTGGGCTTGACTTTGGATAAATCGTGAAATGTTTCAACCTTTGACCTTGTACCGTTTCCCAGAAATTCCTCAACGAAAGCCTATAAGTGCTGCTGTTGAACTTTTCCACAGAATGAGCTTTAAGCTGCCTATGTCGTGGCCAAATGGGCTTTTAGATGAATCTCTACTTTTTGGACTTTCCCGTAAGTCTTTAAATCATTGATTCGCACTCACCGCTGCAATAATTACATTTGCCTCGTCCCGTACATCCTGCCAACTCATTTGCTCGTCACGTTCCACATGTTCTCGCACCTGTTCAACAAATATTGACTTTGATTTGCTTCTCTGCTGTAGTTGTTGCGGCTCTTGTAGGTGTTGCTGTTGGTCTGCTTCTGCCAGCTCATCAGCAACCTCCACGCCCACAATAGAGGTGGCTGGTTGCAACAGCTGCGAAATTCTAACGTGAACCGGAACTCAAGAGGTTTGGAATCGACACTTACCTGTTCCACAAAGCCAAAGAGCACTCCGACTACCTTCTGTTGCCGCGCGTAGAGTCGCGACCAGCGATAGATGAATTCCGGATATAGCCACGGGGACAGCATTCGTTTGACACACACCTCCGTAACGCTGAAAATAAGCCAAGGAACAACATGGACTGAAAAATTCCCACAGTTCAATCCCTACGCTAATAACAACTCGTGTCGCCTTCTATTAGTCATGGTTGAGTGACTAAGAAGATTATAATTGGTTAACGGGAATTACAAGAACTTCTTTCTAACGACTTGGTAATTTTTAAATTAAATGGAAAAAAAATTAAGAAAGGAAAGGAAGTAGATACTGATATGTATAGTACCTTCAGGTAAAACCTCCTTATATCCTAAAGAGATTCACTCTGAGTGAATACTGGTCTATAAACTACCCTCGAGTTTATTTACAGTGCGAGTTCTTCACTTAACAATAGCTAAAAAATAATTTTACAGTAAACTCACCCACTGTATGCCTCAAATATAGCCCTGGAGCCATCGTGCTGAAAATTCATTTTCTTGCCCATTGTAGTCTCTAGAGAAGAAAGAGAGTTTAGTTCAAAGAGATGAAAGCTAGAGACCTGAATTAAACTTACGGCACGCGGCCTCCAGAACAATTTTCTTAAGTATTTCATAGATTTCGAGATCTTTTCCCTGCTGCACACCCTCCACGTCTAATTTGTTGAGCAACACCTTCGACTCGGCATTAAAAATGGGCAGAAAATTGCACAAAATCATGCGACCAAAGGCGGGATTAATAAGACGACGATGCTTTTGCCAACGAGGTGCTTCAAGAGAGAAATGTAATAAACTCAATTTTGAAATCTATATAGAAAGTGTTGATTACTTACAACTGGAAGTGAAGAGTCCATCTCCAATTGCAGAACTCATGAAGCGATAGAAATCACCTTTGTTGGTGCAGAGACTCGAGTTGAAGATTTGCTCGACGGTCTGTGGATCGTTAACGTAGAGGAAACAGTTCGTGCCCATCCAGGAGATAAAAGGGGCTTTGTACTTGTGCGAGAGACCGTCCATGTACTGCAGAAATGCTAAAGATTTCATTTAGTTACTCTTTAAAAACCCTAAACACACCAATGAAAATAAAACAAAACATACTCACTCTGCGGATTCATCATCTGCAGTCCCATGCCTATAAAGGGGAGTCCCACAGGTCCTCTTAGCTCCCAAGCGGCCTTGTAATAGCGTCTGCGACTCCACAGAAAATACATCCATAGTATAACCAGCCAGCTGGTCAATATTATGCCAGCCACCATGTCGTTGACCCAAATTGGAATCGGATTCGGAATCGAAATATATATATTTATATATATATACTTTTAATAGTTTAGAAGTTATGTGCTCGACGTTCGACGTAATACTGAATTCAGTGTCACAGACTAGATCTCTCGTGCGTCCATTGAGTATTGTATATGTAGACGAGTGTATATCCAGTTGGTATTACGGTTTGTAATCGGCCACTTCGGATGCCTGCCACGTAGCATTTAACCATGCTAATGAAACCATTTACATGCGAGTCGCGAGCACCAAAAAAGCAAAAAAAACTCAAGTGAGTCAATAATATGCGATGCGGTTATTAGTAACCGGTAAACCGAATCGATTCGAGGCCTAACAGCCAGTTAATACACTCACAAGCTGTCTTTCAACCGACAACAATAACTGAAGGTGTAGAAAAGTGCTAAAGTCGGAGTAGTAGATTTGTTAAAGTAAAATCAACGTAGTAAAGGTCCACAATAGTGCTGCCAAATCAGCCTTTTTTCCAAACAGCTCTAATTCTTTTCTGAAATAAACTAGCCGGTAATTTGTTCTAACATTTGAAAACCATTTTTTTATAGAAAATTTAAAGTGTTTTCCAGTTAATCTATTAATCAAATCTAGAGATAAAAATTCTACGTACTTTTCTACAAACTTTGTTGAGTATAAAAAAGTAATGTACTGATTAATTCCAACCCATTTAGCATAGCTAATATGCCGCACATTGTTGTAATGAGTTGATTTTGATTTAGTAATTGCTTAATTATTGGGTCAATAAACAAAACAGAGTGTACGAGTCTGAGTCTATTCGAAATTGTGCGTTCCATAGCAATGCGGTATTATTGAACTTGCAGACGTCATAAAACACAAAAATTATTTAAATAAATAAAGTCAATAAGTGGTTAAACTTAAAAAAGTTTGTAACAAATAGAAAAAAACTTGTAGATTGTGGAGTTTTTAAATATATTATAATTTATTCACTAATCATTTGCATTCATTTTTGTTTCCTTTTTTTACAAATTCCTCAATTTGACTTTTAACAATATTATTTGTATACTCGCTTTAATTACGCATTTATTTGTTGTTGTTTAATTAAGTCAATTATTTTTTAATTTTTTAGTGGTGTTCTGCTCTGCTTTTCACAATTTCCTTTTGGGGTTAGCTGAGTTAGAGTGTTACATATAAGCTGAATTTATCTTTGAGTAAGTTAGTTGTTTTGCTTAAACTTAGGACAGTGCGAGAAAATACTTAGGCGTAGTAGCTCCTCGAGAGGTCAGAGGTTAGAGGTCACTCTTAACTTGATCTACTTATACAGCAAACTGTAGGACTGACTGATTTCTAAGTACCATAGTATTCGACTTAATTCCTAACCTTCTTTCAGCCAAGTTAGTATATTCAAAGAGTTTGAGAAACTTTTTTCATGGACGAGTTTTTCTTCTTTCCTTTTGTTATTATAAATATTTTATTGAAAGGCCTTTTGGGAGTTACGGAAGCCGATTATTGGGTAAAGTGATTGAGTTTTTACTGGGACTTGAATAGTTTTAGACTTGTATATAATATATACGCTACATATATGTATATATGCTACTAATATCTGGTATATTCATATATCTATCTGCACTTGCAGCTGCTTCTGTATCTTTTTCTGTATTGTGCACATATTACACATTACATTTCATCCAACTTCATTCATTTAGCGTTTTTAAAAAATTATACACTTTTTATTGTCGAAAAATATGACGACTCGCGATTCAACGATTGTATTTGTTTATCATTTATCATTTTTAATTTTTTGTTTAGTTGCACAAGTTGCTTAATAATTGCAATTGTTAGTTTTGGATATCGTATGTATATATACACACACACATATATATCTTTATATTTTAATTATCATCTTTTGTTTGTTTAAAAACTTTACATAATTGCAGTTAAATATATATTCTATGCCCTTGCAAAATTTGTCTAAACAACTAGGATTTTATATTCCGGATTTATTAGATAAGATAGTTAATCCGTAGTTATTTAAAAACTAGCTTTAAAAATCTAGTTTATCTAAATCTTTAATCAGTTTTCGCTTCGCTATTAAGCGGATAAAAGCTCTAGCAAGGGCATAAAAGCTACGGCAAGCCGAAGTTAATTAATTTTTTGTTTAGTTTTTTTTTCTCTAGGTCTGAGCAAATATATTTACATTTGCTTTTGGTTAAAAAAATATTTGATTATATGAGTTTTTGTCTTGTAAGCTAAGCAACAAAATGCATAAAACCAAACCGATTAAACCAATTTAAATAAATGAATGTTTTACCGCTTTGTCGCTTTCAAAAGTTTACAATTTGTTGGACGCTGTGTGGTCTGTTGTTGCAGCTGTTGTTGTTAATTGATTTTTATATTGTATACAAATATATATATATATTGATATTTATATTTATTTTTATGTATATGCATACAAAAAATAAACATTTGCTTTTGCTTTTTCACATTGGCGCTTGCATAAATATTAATCGAAAAGACATTGGCATGGATTTTATTTATTTTCTTTTGTTTGAGACGGGAGCGTAGACGGTGCAATTGCATGTGTGTGTTGTTGTAGGTGTAGGTGTGTGTCTGTGTGGGGGCATGGCATGGCCGAAAGAGTATATATGTGTGTGTGTGACAGTGTGTGGGTGTGTGTTTAAGCTTGGCTAAGGTTTACTACATAAACTAATTTTGCCTTTTTATTTCATTTAATTCACTTTACATTTTTATTGTGACTTTAGTTATTAAATTATTTATTATTTTTATTTTATACTTAGGCACAATACATTTATTTGTTTTTGCTTTTATTTTTCATGTTTTTTTCTTTGTTTTTTTTTTTTTGCTAAATATTATTTAGGGCTTATTAACTAATTACTACGCATAAAAACGTGTGTAGCTGTCTGTAAGTTTATATTGATGTATTGTTGATAATTAATTATTATAATTCATATAATTATATATCATTGGATTAATTTTGTATTGTTTTGCATTATTTAATTTCTCCTACAAATTTAAAAAATGCAGCCACTTGGCAAATGTTTAAAGCTTTTCACTTAACTTTAATATGCAAACGAAAAATGCTATAAAATGCTTTCTTCAAATTATGCAAACAAAAAAAAAACGATCACTACTATAATAATCTATTTGTTTATTGTTTTATGGCTATTTTTAATTGGTGTTTAGTTAACATTTTCATTATCCATAATCATTTCCATCAGATCTGCATGTAAAATGTTTACAAATATTGCTTAAAATTTTCATTTATCATCAATTTCTCGTAAATTTGTTGTATGTCTGTGCTTCTGCTCTTATCATCAACAATAATAAACAATAAACTTAAAAGAAAAAAGGCATTTCTACAACGTTTACAGAATACACATATTGTTTACAATCATTTGCATTTCAATCAGTTTCATTTAAACATTTCAACGCGCGATAACTTACAGTTTTTTTCTTCCTTCCTTCTTGCTTTTGTTTCTTTCACAAAATACAAAAATTATATACGCTCTTTACAAATCTATTTATCATTTTTTTGTCGTTTTCTCCTTTTTTTTATAGTTGTTTTTGTTTTAACAAAATACGCGCTACCACGTTCACTACGAATGCTACAAAGTAGACAACAATTTAGTATTATTTTGCTTTGTTTTGTTTTTTGTTGTTGTTTTTGTTTATGTTTCTGTAGTTTATTAATATGACTGCTTTTTAGATTAACTTTCCGCTGGCTGATTGGTTGTAAACTGTGTGATGCCATCACTTTCCATGGACTCGAGCACATCAGCCACATAGGCAGCCACATCCGTATGACTATTCTCACCGCGCCGTATGAACGGCATCTGCAACAACCGACTATACTTGGGCCTATCACTTTCCTTCTTGATAAGGCTGTGGATGTGAGAGATAAACGTGTCAGTTTCCTTTTAGTATATAGTTAAGTAAGCAAGTACTTACCAAGTGTTGACAAACTCCACAAACTCCTGGGAAAACTCCATACCATTATAGGAGGTATGCAAACGAGGCGGATCCCCTTGGACAACCTAATAAGAGGTAAGCCAAAGAATATTGTTTAAGGAACTCTACTTAAACACAACCCCGTTACGTACCTGGCAAAGTTGCTCGAATACCGAATCCCACTTACGATAGGGAAAAGTACCAGTTGCCACCTCCATTAGGGTTATGCCCAAAGACCAAACATCGCTGCGCACATCATAGCCCTTGGCGCGCTCCGGATCAATGCGCTCCGGCTGTAAAGTAAGGAAATAGAGTTTTAGATTGTGGGCAAACATTTAAGTCTTATTGTAGACGAACCGCCATGTAGGGCCTGCAGCCCGCATCCTTGGTCTTGGCTATCGAGTCGACGAGCTGCCCAGAGATGCCAAAATCACATAGCTTGATGTCTCCACGACGATGCAATAGAATGTTGCTTGGTTTCACATCACGATGTATGATTTTAAGCTCCTCCTTCAAATAGTTGAGGGCATTCACTGTGGCCACCGTAATTTTGGCCAATATGGATTCGGGTATATGTCGCTGCTTCTTCTCGAATATATACTTGTAGAACTTGTCCAGAGAAGTGTCCATTAGTTCCATGCATATCCAGCAATCGCCTTCTTTGAAGAGTGCTCCATAAAACTGCACAATATAGATGCATTCATTGGACTTCATTACCACCTCGAGATCCATCAGTAACTGCTTCTGTTCCTTCTCATCGACCGTCGAGCGTATACGTTTAACGGCCATCACTTTGTCAAGTTTCTTAAAAATCATTTTGTTTACAGCTCCAAATGCACCGCGACCAATTTCCCCCAAATCCTCGAGATCATCTGATGTAAAATGATGTGTGTTGGCGGCACCATCGCCAAACTGTAGCTTCCCACATGCCTGCTGTCTTATACGCTCTCGATGACGATCCGTGGCGGAGCTGTTGCCACTGACACTGCTACCGCTGGTAGTGCTGCTACTGCTGGGCGGCAGGGGCACAGCTGGCACAAAGCTTGTTTGGGTACCAAAGCGTAACGCCACATTATTCTGCTGCGATGAGGAACTTGAGCCTGATGAAGTCGATCCCGACGAAGTTGACGATGTTGATGAGGGCGGATGTCGTATGCTTAGATTGTTCAGATTAAGCTGATCAGGTGGAATGCGTGAACGACTCGGTCCAGCTGTGGATACACAATAGATAAGATAGACCATTTATATATTTTTTTATATTACACATGGCTTATCAACTGCATTTCCCCCCAAAAAAAATAATACAATGCGTCAGTGCTAAGACTACTTTTTGTACATGTTTCTGTATGTGTATGCGTGTGTGTGTATGATTGTGTGTGTTTGCGAATATACAAGTGTATTGGTGTGTATGTATGAGTGCGTGGGCAGTACTAAGTAAATTACTCACTTGCAAACAAATTTTTCGGTCTTTCGGCCATTGTGGTAACCTGACGGTAACTTTTCTAGCAAAATTATTATTGATATTTTTCTTTGTGCTCGTCTTTTTGGTCTTTTCAGTTGAGCGCCGCGCCCCAATACACGTCGTTTAACGGGGCGCCGAAATTATTTTCGCTGCGAAAAGTGGTAAAAGGATATCAAACCATAACCGCGCACCGACCGTTGCTTGGTAACTTGAGTGCACAGCTCAATTAATTATTAAAGTGGCGCGTGTACATTTATGACCTTTTCATTTTTGCACTTTCGTTTTACATAAAAATAGACTAAAAAACATTAAAAAGGCAGCAGTGCAACAAAATACGCAATGTGGCCAGATTCGTTAAACTATTTAATACCGAAAGTCAATGTACTAAATACCAGAGCTTCAACGCACAACGGCCCTTTTTGAAGATTCAAATGAATGATATAAATGTATGGCTGCAAATGCAGTGAATTGAAAATTAAATTTGGACACTTAAATCCGATAGATCTAGGTTCTTTGAAAACTCATGTAAGTCTTTTTTATTGCACTTGTCCTATTAAAACAATGATATAACTAAAAAAATTGATTAATTCGATAGCTCGCATTAATGAACGACTTATCTACCATGAACACTATAAATACCAAAACATGTTCAGCGTGAGAAATGCAAAATTAAGCCGACTGTGAACTTAATGTTAATAACAGCTGAACAAAATGTAAAGTTCACTGCCGCTGTTAAAAAAGTAAACAATATAACCTATAGAAAAATATTACTTAATTGTCATAATTCATAACATAGAGTCATGACGAGCAATGTTGTACGAAACAGCTACAAACTCTTTGTAGGCAATCTGCCATGGACTATCAACAGCAAAGAATTGAAGACATACTTCTCACGTTTCGGGCATGTGGCCAATGCAGAAGTTGTCTTTGACAAACAACTGGGTCTGTCGAAGTACTATGGATTTGTGATATTCAGCCAACGGGATGCTTACAACAGTGCCAGTAATCAGAACACACACTTTTTAGAAGGAAGAGTGCTCAATGTACAGCGTGCCAATGAAAATACTTAGTACTCTTTAATCCAAATATATATATGTACACACAATTTACTGTTTGAGATTTATACAGTGCTTATTTTGAGGGCAGATACTGCCTATAGTTTGAGCCAACGGCAGCTGTAACATTCGAAAATCCTCCCTGCTCGAGCTTTGTGGAAAGCTCATCCTTAATCCGATCGACCACCTCGGGACCCTCATAGGCAAGTGCTGTGTAGAGTTGTACAAACGAAGCACCCGCTTGAATTTTCTCGAATGCATCCTGGCCAGATGAGACACCACCGACGCCAATAATAGGAATGCTGCCTTTGGTCAGTTCGTACATCTGCGCAATCAACGTAGTGGATCGTGCCCGCAATGGCTTGCCACTTAGACCACCCAATACATTGACATACTTGATGTCCGTGATATTATCACGTGCCACCGTCGTGTTGGACACAATCAATCCATCGACACGGCAACTTTTGGTGTTAATGACCGATACAATATCCTTCATGTCATCCAAGTCCAGATCGGGTGATAGCTTTAATAAAATTGGCACTTTTTGATGCTTCTTAAGGCCAGCACGGGCTTCATTTACAGCCTCCAGGAGTTCCTTGAGCTTTGCTTTGCTTTGCAAATCTCGCAAGCCATGGGTATTGGGACTACTCACATTCACTACAAGATAGTCGGCCACGGGACCAAATGTTTGGACACCCAAAACGTAATCGTTTACCGCATTTGTAGAGTCCCGATTACGACCCAAATTTACACCAATGACGGCGTTAAAGTCCTCCCGTTCACGTATTTTGCGCAGACGCTCTGCGACCACATCGTGACCATCACTATTGAACCCATAGCGATTGATGATGGCCTGATCTTTGATCAGACGGAAGACACGCGGCTTGGGATTACCTTCCTGGGCCAAAGGCGTCACACTACCAATTTCAATAAAGCCGAAACCCAGATCCTTTAAACCACAAACTGCTTCGGCATTTTTATCAAAGCCGGCCGCTATGCCAATGGGATTACTAATGAGACGACCAAAAAATGTATTATGCAAATTCATGTCGTCCATGTAATCCGAGGCGGGATAAAGTCGGTGCTTGCACGCAAACACGGCCAACTTGTGGCTCGTCTCAGCTGGCAATAATCGCACTGCCGGCATCACAAACGTGCGAACAAGTTGATCTTTATTCTGGTAGACGGTTAATCCAAAGACCAGCGCCGTGGCGCCCGCTGTTACGATGCCCAGGGATCGCATGCGGCCCTATAAATGCATTATTTTATTCATTATATTCGTTAATTTATTTAAATTTACAAGCTTACATATTTTTGCGTTTTTTGCAACATTCTATTCATGAACGATTTGAACTGATTCATTGTTTTAAACGGTGATTCCAATTGGCACCAGGTGGTTCAAAAATTCTGCTACAGATTATGGCGAATGTGGTTACTTTATATTTATTATATATTGAATACGACTTGTATAATTTATTAATTCTGTTTTGATTTGATAAACAAGGGTCATTTTATTGTTTAAAGTCTGTTTTAGTTCCAATACCAGATCGAAACTGAAATGCAATGAATCGATGTATCGCGATTAAAGTATCGATTAATTGTTGCTGTAATCGACTTTAGTTCCAGCTCTATTATGCAGCATAAATAACAAATTTCCAGTTGTGACAAGGAGATCGATTAACATGAAAGGTGGCACATTTCGAAACACACAATGGGACCCTACACTGCTGACGTCACAGATTCTGTCGATGCAGTTCTGTGTTTACTTTACTCTCGGCCTGCTCATCTTTGTGGCAAACAAACTGGCAGGCGATAATTACACGCTCGACCACATATTCGAGTACCATGTAAGTAGAGGTGACGCATATCCATTCAGGCGTCAATTTGTTTACAAGTTAACCTTGGATTTATGATAAGTAATTAAACACATGCATTAACAGGAAATACATATTTACGATGTCGGCGGACGCATGGTCATTGGAGCATTTGTTTTAAATGCATTCCTGGCTTCCTTGGCGCTCTGGTGCATTGTGCGTCGTGCAAAGCTTTGCTTAGACTTTAGGTAATTAACGATTAATCTACATATCGATTTTGTTGCTTTCGATAAGCTCACAATTTTTATTTGAATGCAGCTGTACGTTCCATTTGCTGCACTTACTCATCTGCTGGTGGTACAATCGTTCGTTTCCCGCTAATCCATCCTGGTGGCTGCTCAACGTGATCACCGGAACAATAATGTGCATTGGCGGCGAATTCCTCTGCCTGCAAACGGAGATGAAGGAGATTCCAGTGGGTTATGCAGCCCTGAATCAGAAGTCCGACGTTTAAAACAAACAACAAAACCATATGAATGTGATGCTAAGCAAGCCACCAATTTATTTTTTAAAATAGAAACTGTTTAAGAATAATACATAATACTCTATTTATATATAACTAATACACCTGTCGATTAACTAGTGCAGTATCTGATATATAAATGGTGCACCGCGTTTTAATTTCAGCTCCTCCGGCACTGGTTCCGGGGGAAAATAAAACTTTGTTTCCGAAGTTGTGCTATTGTATCCGAAAAGGGACGAGAAGTGTAGCCCACGCGGCACAAAATGCCAATAGCTGAACATTAAAGCGATCGTAACGATCAGTGAACCGATCAAAAGCAGAGTCCAAAATTTGTTACGTTGTGCCTTTTGCATGGCTTGACGATTAACTGAACATGCCAAAAAATAAACGCCAGCCAAATTCGCGCAAAAACTGCAAAACCACCTCTGTAAATAACAAACGACTTCAATTTGTCAATTGTTTACGAAAACAGAATAAACAAACAGGAATGTGTTCTGCTTTCCCTCCCACATTCGTCCAGCCAAATTCAACCTAATCAGGATTTTGACTAATCTAATCAGATTAGTCTATACTGAAAACCTCACTGAGTTATAATGCTAATTGACGCTCATCCGCCCTCGATGGGGAAATTTATTTAAATCTCAATTTGCTGATTAGTCCACATAAACTGTTAATAACTGCCCACAATTCGCAAGCTTTTGAATTTAAAACGTGATTGAATTTTCTTAAATAAAAGTCAGTAGAATCCATTTGCTAAATTATTCGATTTATTTTTAGCAAACTTTTTTTTTTGTAGTTTTTTGTTTTAATGATTTTTCTTGTTTGTGTGTGGTTTTAATTATAGTACATGATTATATATCGATTTATATACCATTAAATATATAATACATAACTTTACTTTAGTTATGTGCTTTCTTTTTTTTTCTTTAAAATCTTCGATTGAAGTTCATTTTCAATCGTTTGTATCGCTTATCGATTTAATAATTCTTGTATATATCGATTTCAATAGTTGAAAGAGATAATTATCGAGATGGACAAAAATTCATAAATTGCCGTTACTTAATAAATCCTTACTGTTTCTCCTCCTATCGTTCTCAATGTCTCTGTCTTAGCTCTAGGCATATTCTTAATTTGTTTTTGTTGTTGCTGTATTTTTAGTTTTAGTCGTGTGTTTTATAAACTACATTTAAATGTTTGTAATTATTTGTTTGTTTCTTCTTGTTGTGTTTGTTCATATATGCATACTGTATATATGTTGTTATTTTTAAACAATTATATTTTTTTTATTTATTATTTGTAATGCTTTTGCTATTGTAAATGTGTGTGTGAGTGTGTATGTGTTGTGTGGGTGTATGTGTATTTATGGTTGCGCTGCGCACAGACAATTTCTCTTTAACATTTGCTTGCCCCTATATACATATATATATAGAAGTATATACATATATATAGATACATATATTATGCAAATATAATAAAGTTGTTGTCGGTTCAAAATGTTTCTGCTTGAGGCTCTCTCTTCTCTTCTCTGATTCTCTTTTTTTTTATGCTATGTTTACTCTCTTTCATCTGTCGCTGTTTCTGTTTCCGGCTTCCGTTTCTTGCTGATTCTGTTTCTGGTTTTCTTTTCTTTTATTTAATAGCGACGATAGTCGGGATGATGTTGGCGATTATGTTGCTGTTGCTTGCCCTGTTGGCCCGCAGGCCTTGCTCATTGACCCCACCAGTCTGGACCATTGTTTGAATGTGAACCACCGCCACCACCATAGGAGCCACCATAGGAACCACCGCCATATGCGCCGCCACCAGAGCTTCCACCTGTTGCCGCCATTCAAATTAAAAAACATTTGTTTAGTGTTTATGACATCAATAGAAGATTCGTGCGCATTAATCACTCACCAAACTTACCATACGAATTGCCATTGCTGCGATAGTTTCCGCCGCCACCACCGCCGGAACCACTGCTGCGACCACCACCACCGCCGCCGCCGGGACCACCACCGCTACGTCCGCCGCTGCCACCACCGGATGTTGTACGGTAATCGCGTGATCCAAAGCCACCGCCATAGCGTGCTCCGGCGCCACCACCGCGCCGCTTGGCACCGCCATGACCACGATCAGAGCTAAGCATTTCCTCAAGGAAGCCGGGAATCTCCTGCTTAGTCTCGATCAGCAGCTCAAGCAGATCAGAACAAATGTTGCGATTCTTTTCATTGAAAAATGATGTGGCCACTCCAAGGTTACCCATGCGGCCGGTACGACCAATGCGATGAACGTACTCTTCCACATCGGTGGGCAGATCAAAGTTAATAACATGTGTCACATGCGGAATGTCCAGGCCACGTGCAGCCACCGCTGTTGCCACCAAAATGGGACAATCTCCGGAACGGAAACAGCGCAACGCCTCCTCGCGTTCTTTTTGTGTACGATCACCGTGGATGCTTGTTACCGGATGATTGCATTGATAGAGGAATTCCTCCAAAGAATCGGCACCCTTTTTTGTCTCCACAAATATCAATGTTAGATTGTCCTTGGAGTACTCGGGACCATCGCGTATCGATGACAGCAGATCGAGCAGATATGAACGTTTATCCTGATCATAAACCCACAAGATAGTCTGCGTAATATTCTCCGATGTGGAGCCGACACGTCCCACCGCCAAAAATATATAGTTGCTGAGAAAATCACTGGCCAATTCCTGAATTTGTTTTGGGAATGTCGCCGAGAACATCAATGTCTGCCGCTGTCCCGTCGGCGGCATGTTCAGCTGCTCGACAATACGACGAATTTGTGGCTCAAAGCCCATGTCAAGCATACGATCGGCCTCGTCCAGGACAAGGAAACGTATATTCTCTAGGCCAACCTTGCCACGTGTTATCATATCCTCCAGACGTCCAGGTGTTGCCACAATCAAATGACAACCGCGATCTAGTTCGCGCATCTGCTCGCTGGTATTGTTGCCGCCATAGAGCACAGCTGGACGCATCCGTGAGCGATAGGCAAACTTTTTGGCCTCCTCAAAGATTTGGGTGGCCAACTCACGGGTTGGTGCCAGCACCAGTCCCAGTGGATACTGTTTGCGTCGGCTATATTGCCGATTGCTTTGCGGCGGAGCCGAGAGTCCGTGCTCGTACATCTGATTCAAGATCGGGACCAAAAATGCAGCCGTTTTGCCAGAACCAGTCTGGGCACAGGCCATCAGATCACGGCCACTGATTATAATCGGTATGGCGTATTTTTGCACCGGCGTTGGTTTGTCATAACGCGCCAAGTTCACATTGTTTCGAATGATCTCTGTCAGCTGCACATCATCGAACGATGTGATATGAGGCGGGACATTTTGGCCCGTCGCCTCCACGGGTATATCCTCGTATTTGTCAAAATTGATACCCGTATTGCCCACCCCAAAGAGCTCTTGCTCCAAACGCTCGTCGCGTGCTCCCAATTTTGTGTAGTCGACGTTGGGCCCTCCGCTGCCGCCCTCCTTCCAGCGATTGTTGTAGCCACCACCGCCGCCGCCGCGATTGTTGTAGCTTCTGTTGCCACCACCGCCAGGTCCACCACCCTCGGATGATCCACCATCGTAGCCAATTGGGCGTTCCGGCTCCTGCCAGCGATCATTGCGTGGCTGCTGCTGTGCGTCCTCCGACTGATCGTTGAGTCCGTTGGCACCAGCGCCTCCGGCACCGCCACCGCGATACGATGGACCGCGTCTATCCCCAAAACTGCGTCCACCTCCGCGATTCCAGTCGCCGCCGCGACGCGAGTCGTATTCTCCTGTTAATTTCAGAGGGAACATTATAAATTATCGATAGTTTTCGATAACAAATATTACTTACCGTTGTAGTTGTCCTCGTAGCGATTTCCACCACCACGTCTACCTCCGCCGCCTCCTCCGCTACCAAAACTTCCGTAGTCGCCGCTCTGGCGATTAAAGCCGCGATTACCACCGCGATCACCTCTGCGGTAATCAACGCCGCGTTGCTGCTGCTGTCCCTGGTCCCTGTTGTCGTGACGGGGAGCGGCACCTGAATCAAAGCCCTGGCCCTGATTGTCTACGTCCGCGTTGTTATTGCCACCACCTCCTCTAAGATGCGGGGGCACATAAACGCCACCAGTGACAGAATTGGTGGAAGTCTTGCTTGTTATGGGGCCGCTATAGTTAGCCGAGCCGCCATTCAAGTCCAGACCAGCAACCTGTAAGAACGTCATCAAATATTATTATACCACATAAACAATATTCTCCACTTATCACAAGACGTCACAAGTTCAACGAATTCTAAGACGTTGCCAAAAAAAAAAAAAACAAAAAAAAATGTGCGAGAGAGAGCATAGAAATAACAAGTTTTTCGGTAAAAGCAGACACTCACACACATACGAATCGCAATCTTCTCACAGTTCACATCAATCCCGGTTGGCAACATAGCTTTGCTTTTATACAAGATGAGTTCTCACACAATACGCACACGTTCCAAAATAAGCGCAACTAGTTTGAGACGGTTTTGACGACAACGGCCTAGCAACAACAACAACGACAATATATTCCACCCACACTGGCACTAACAACAATGCTTAGTGCAAGGTTTTCGTCGGAAAAAGAGAGCCGCGTACACTCGAAGCCGCAATGGAAGCTATGCGAAAGTGGAACTTGTTTTCACAGCACAATTACTTAAAGGGTGCCGAGGTTATATATTCGCGTACAAAATGAGCACGGTGCTTAGATTACATTTGTCTGGCAACCCTGTTTACAATACTCAGCTTCCACATGTGCGTGAGCAAAGACAAAGAGAACGCCGCAACTGGCTCTCTCACACATACTCTTACAAGTGCACTGGTTTAGAATTGCGGCTATACATACTCTTTCTCCGTCTCTCTTCCTTTCCGACACACACATACACACACTTTGACACATATACATGTGCAATCGCACACACAGCAATGAACATGTCAATTTGGAGGCAAGCTAAAAATTATACAAAAGAAATTACACAAATGAAAAGAACTTACACGGTGAAACATTCATGCACACACACACACACACACACCGATACATATTGTATACGTATACGATTCACCGTTCGGTGCAGAATGTAAAAGCGCAATACGCTCCACGGTCAGACATTTTGTATGTTATGAAATCAATAAATTTTTTGTAGACCCCCGACTGAACATTGTTCAATAATCAACCGTGCGGACAGCATGAGCATCACCAACCGTCACTTTTGCACAAGCACATACACACACTCACACTAAAAGCAAATCACACACTAGCACTCACATACATACATACACTTATTTTACTTTTTCCATGATGTACCCCGATTGTGCCGCACCAATGCGAACCAACAACAACCACAAGTACCATACTTACTTGCTGCTCTAGACCTGTGCCATTTTGGTTAATAGCATTACTCATATTATCCTCCAATCACTTGCTAGTTTTTTCTTTCTTTCCGTTTAGGAAAATTTTGCAATTGTTCTGATTTTGCGCACACTTGCAATTTCCAAAAAAATAATATATGTAATTGTTTTTCTTTTGTGTTGCACTTCGTGTCTATACGTTTTTCCTTAGTTTTTTTTTCCGACAACTTCTTACGTTCCACAAGCTACTACGTTCTTATGTGGAGAGGTTGTACTTTTTCACAATTAGTTCTTTCAATTAATAAGAATAAAACGTTTGTATGTTCTAGGCCTACTTGTGCCTACCGACAATTACAAGCTGTAATTGAGCTTGTTCTTAAAATTTAAGGTTCTTTTATACGCTTTCGCGTTTTTTATGCTTTCAGACGCGTGTCTTATCCACACCAACGGCGAAAACGAGCCACACGGGAAAAATGGTGGAGAGCTGGTGATGGGAGCGTGTGAGTCAGCGTTATTGTTATCGTTATCGCTGTGATCAGGGTTGATTTCACAGAGATGCTTTGCTTGAAGCGTTACCAGATCCGAGGTAAGCCTTTTCAAATCGATGTCGTTTTTATCGAATATTTATCGTAGCCGTTGAACTCACACCGTGAGCTAATTTGTTTTGATAATTCCTGATGATTCTGGCCGCAATTTCTTTTCGAAGTATGTCTTTTTAGTAGAACCTTGAACAACTTTAAGCGCCAGCTGGATTCCTTCGCTATGTTTGTTGGAGAAATGCTTGCTTTGCAGTTGAAATTTTGTATGAATTATGCCAAAACTTAATGTGTTATGTGCGTGTATTACGAATATTTTTTCTCAGGCCTTTCGCAGTTTGAAACTAAATTCAAAGGACGCATGGGAATTTACAACTTTATTTATATACGAACATCGAATATACACATAGGGGGCATATATGTAAATAATATATATGTATTTATATATATTTTTTTCTATAACTGTTAGAATAAATGCTTTTTTGGTATTGGCTGGGATTATAGTAATTAGGTTTAGAATGTCTTTTCTGGAATGTGTTCTTCAACAATAAATATCCTTAACCCTTGAGCAGGCAACGAGTATAGAATTCCCGATCGATCGCATCACTGGGAATATAAGAGCTCCACTTGAAGATCAGGCCTAGAGTGTCACTGGCACTCAGATGATCCAGAGCAATGTTGAGAAAACAGTTCCATGTGTAGAAAAAGTGTCGAGTCAGTTGCTCCTGGTCCACCGTGGTGACACACTCGCAGTTGACACAAACCAAACGTCCCCGTTGCAGTTCCACAAACTGCTCAAAGAGTCGCGTCCAAGCGTTTATATTGAGCTGCCGTCCCACATCCTGGAGCAAATCGACGGTGCCATAGTTGAACACAATAGGCAACACCTTGTCCAGATTGTGTTCCGCCAAATAGAACTTTGCCAGGACGTCCAGGAGTGCCGGTACCGCCTGCAGGACATCAAAGCACTTGAGCTGTTCGTTTCGGGACCAGAAGTAACGCAACAGAACCGTTCCAAGATCATGATACTGACAGGCAATATCGAATCTCAGTGGAAAATTGCAATGACTGCAGCGCAAGATCTCAACCCCAGCATTAAGCAGTACAAATCCGCTTGCAATATAGTCCCGAGTCGCATCATCCATTTCCCAGATGAGTTCAGGATTCAAATAGTTGAAATACATCTCATAGCAATTGCGCTGCGCCACCTCCAAGTTATCGCCGTGTTCCACCATCAACTTTGCCAGTTTGTCAAGCAGTTGGATTAGCTCATTGGCTGCGTACTCATCAAAGACACCACGATATCGTTCCACGCAATGCGTGCGACTGAACTTGGCGCTTTTCTGGATCAAGTACAGATTATAGATGGTCTTCTCCTCGGGACTAATGTGCGGTGCTGTGAGTGCTGGACGCTGCTTACTGCTGCTTCGCCTGCTGCGACACACAATTTCCTCATCATCCTCGTCAGCGTTGTCTGTTGACTCGTATCGTGCTTTAATGTCCTTGAAAGGCAGCGAGCGCTCGCTAGCGGGGATTAACTCGCGAACCAACTGCTGTTGCTGCTCCTCGGCAAATATGTTGAACTTGTATTTGATGATGTTCTTGCCAAATTTGCCAGTGACCGTAAGCAAGGCGTCTTTAAAATGTCCCGATTTCGGTGGCTGCTTAAGATTATCGCAAAATGCATTCTCCAGAACATAGACTCCTTTCGGGGGAGTTGCTGTCGCTGGCGCCGTGTTGTAGGCTATTCCTCCAGCTGTACTGAGACTTGCGCTTCGCTCTGTTGTCGCTGAGCTGCCGCCAGAGCTTTGGGTATCCTGGGCACTGACCGTGCACTGGGCAATGGCATCAAATATAACAGAAATATCATTGAGCAGCTCGTACTGCTGTCGCTCGATGAGCAGCTGCTTCAGCTGGTTGAGCAGCTTCAGATCATAGTTTTCTCGTGCCTTATCCGCAAAGTATTTTACATTTTGGCGGAGCAGGCGTGCGCATTGCGGCAACTTAGACTGCTGCATCAGGGAAATGGCGTAAGATTGCAATGTCTGCAGCTGAACGCTGTACAGTGATCCAGTTTGGGTGAAGACAAAGATTTCGGAGCCGGCAACACGACAGTCAACGATGCGTTCAAATTGATTGCACCACAGCACCACCGTGGATTGTCTCACATCGAAAACGTAAAGTCCAAGCTCCGTGTAGGCCAACAGAAAGTCCTGGCTGAAACGCTGCAATTTAGCAAACTGTAGCTGCTGCGGTTGATGGTCTAGTAACTCATCATTGGATTCTTGGCCATCGACGTCGTCGTCATCGTCATTTGCATCGCTTTCGGTTGGCTTGTAGATCTTAGCGGGAGCCGTGGCCAGCGCAGCTTTAAACTGATGTGTCTGTATTACTTCCCCCTCGAAATCCACCTCCCAGATCCGTGTGCCGGGACGGGCACAATATATGCGCGATGGTTGCAAAGATTCGTGTGGAGAGATAAAGAAACAGGCACCAAAAGCGCCATCGCGTGGACGGTTACCGATCTGTGCCCAAGACAAAAATTATAGAAACAGTGTCTTGCTAGAGAATACAACAGATTTAGTGACTTACCTGTTTGTACTCTTCGTACTCAGTATTGCATAGAATGCACTTGGTGCTGTTGGAAACTAAGAGCAGAGATTCAAAGTCATCGATCTGTACGATGGGTGAGTCGAGATACAGCAACGGATGCACAGACATGTTGAACATCAGGCTGTGGCCAATGAACGATGACAACAACACCAGATTAACCTGACCCCGTGTGTCGCCATAATAGAATTGTTTCTCATCGGGCGTCCAGTGGATGCAGCTGACCTGCACCGATTGGTCGGTGCTCAGGTGCGTGACAATCACCTGTGGGGCGGCTTGGGCCGACAAATTTACCGCATATACACATATTAGCGAGCGCTGCGTCGCAAATGCCACATATTTGTTGTTAGCCGATATGCTCAGGTGTGTAACTGGTGCATGTTTGTTGGGAATCAAGTGCATAAATTTGCCACCACGATTGAAAAAGTACAGTGAGCCCGATGTTGCTCCAAAGATAATATAGTTGTCGGAGATATCAAAGCACGTATACTATACAATTGGATTGAGACTAACTTATTTGATTTCTGTATTGAATTACATTTATTTTTACCTTGATCCGATTGCTGTGCCTGAGCGGCTGCGATAAATGTGGTGAAAAATCAATAAAATTGGATAGACAGTAGACATCAGCCATTTTGCTATTCGTTATTGCTATCTGACACTTGATTGTGTTTACAAATCACGCACGCTTCGCATGCAAATCACACAGCTTATTGTTATTTGTATATTATTTATGCATTTTTATCGTTCCGAAAAAAAAAAACAAACTGCAACTTGTACAGATGTTAACTCAGTGTTGCCACTACGTTTTAAGCTTACTTCCGTCTGGCAGCGCATAAAACTTGTTTACATTCCAGTCTGGAGTCTGGCAACTTAACCAACAACAGCTGTGCGTATTATTTTCGTTTAAAAATGTCTTAAAAAGTATCGAAATAAATGTTTATGATTTCGAATTGTCTGTAAAGTGCATTAACTTAATTGTTAATATGTTTAAACTACCATATTAGTCATTTATGGGTACGATGCCGGCGCATGGGTACTGCCTCCAACAGCTGGTCTCCCGCACCACCCTCTTGCCTATTCTTAACAACATCGCTGTCAACTAAACGTCAAAACAGTTCGTGGACATCGCGATATAAAAAAGTGCAAGCGAAAAGCGATGTGGAGCTAAAACAAAAGTGCAAACCACTATAAGAGAGAGTAAAAAACAAAAAACCAAAATAAATTGCACATGTGAAACACTACAAAATGGCTGATAACGAGCCAACCACGCCCGCACCATCACCGACAGAGGAAGGTCTAGCCGATATTGCCGCAGCCGCTGCGGTCGCAGCTGCTGCTAACCGCACTGCTGCCCATGAAGGCGCTGGAACTCCCAGCGACGTCGGCGCCAACAGCGGCAACACCAACAACACAGGCAGCACAAATGTTAAAGTTTTAATAATTGGCGCTGGAATGGCTGGTTTATCCGCTGCCAATCATCTGTTGCAAAATGGCTGCGATGATTTTCTCATTGTGGAGGCGCGAGGTCGGGTGGGTGGGCGCATTGTGTCCATACCGCTTGACAATAATCAAAAGGTACCACACGCATTATGTAAGCACCCTAAGAGGGGGCAACGCCATTTCGACGGGCGGCAAAGGGGGCGTGAAAGTGGATTGTATTTTTGGCCGTTTTCTTCTGTTGTTTTTTGTTGAGCAACATTTTCTTTCGGCACTTATGAAAATTATAGATTTTTCCACGAGTTGCATTAACCAATCGCTGTTTAAATATTCAGCAACTAAAATTAATTAAATTTAATGCCAAAAACGATAATATACAATTCAGCAATATTACTTTAATTATATTTTTCATTGAAACTAAGGCATAAAAAATATTTTCGGTTTTTACGAGTCTTTGAACGTGTTTTACGGCCTCAGCCGTGTCCTTGTCCTTGCCCGTTGCCCACAGTATTTATTTTAGCCAAGTTTATTGCTTTTTCAAGCCAACACTCTTTCTCACCACGATTTACACAATTTCCGCATGAAATTTCGCTTTTTACCTTTTGTTATACAACTGAATTATTTATTTGCTAGATAAGATTTTGATATTGCTTTACAATTATGACGTCACGGGGGGGGGGCGTTTTGGGGGTAAATCAGCTGATTATCAAAAGGGAGTGCAACGGGTTAACGATCACGTAGACAGTGAAAATTTTACCAAAATAACTTAATTTACTAAAATTAGTTAGATATTTTTCCTATGACGATATTAAAAATTTTGTACAAACAATCGTATAGGTCAGTTATTATCTGTCTGGAGAGTAGTAAACGTAATTTTATCTAGGTTCTCACTTTTAAATTGTTAAGGGTACTCCGCATTCAGATATAATCTATTTAAATTAAAGGTTAACTTTGTCAGGGTTTTTACTCAGAAAAAATTTAACGGTATTTTTTATATGTTTTTAATTATTTATTCAATAGAATTTAAAACTAATTTTACTAACAGAATTCTTTCAATTAATTTTATTCATATAACAATGGGGGCTTAATTAATTCCACAGAAAAAAAAATACAAAAATAAAATAAACTAAGATTTCTGCTTTTCATTAAAGAAAATACCCACTAGATTTTAATAATAATAAAACACATTCCTGTATTGCAGGTGGAACTGGGCGCCAATTGGATACACGGCGTGCTGGGTAATCCAATATTCGAGATAGCCGTACAGCATGGACTAGTCAGCGTTGTAAACATACCAAAGCCGCACAAGGTGGTGGCCACCACCGAGGATGGCCATCAGGTTCCTTTCAGCATACTGCAGGAAATCTACGAGGCGTACGTCTGTTTCCTGCGGCGCTGTGATGAGTATTTCCTATGTCAGTACAGTCCGCCACCGGACATCAATAGCGTTGGGGAGCACATTAACTACGAGATTGAGATATATTTGAATTCGGTGCAGGATCCCAAAGAGAAGCGTCTAAAGGAACTGATATTCAATTGTTTGCTTAAGCGAGAGACCTGCATCACCGGCTGTCATAATATGAACGAGGTGGATCTCCTGGAACTGGGTGAGTAATGCTTTAAATACCAACTGGCATTTTTATAAACATTTTCCAAATGTTTTACAGGTAGTTACACGGAATTACAGGGCGGTAATATAGTCTTGCCAGCGGGATATAGCTCTATATTGCGACCAATGACTGCACAGATACCCAAGGGATCCATAATCACTAAGTGTCCGGTGAAAAAGATACACTGGAAACGAAAAAAGACATTTACCGGTCTGGAGACAGTCGATGAGCACTCCGAGAACGAGGATTCCGATGATTCTGAAAAGACCGTTACGGAGGTACCCACGACTGGCGGTGATTCCCAGCGAGAGGCCTCAATTGATTCAAATTGTGATTATACGCCCGAAGGTGCAGTTCGTGTAGACTGCGAAAATGGTCAGATTTTTCATGCTGGTCATGTGATATGCACCATACCGCTGGGCGTGCTAAAGCAAACCCATAAGACGCTCTTCGATCCGGAGTTGCCGCACTACAAGCAGGAATCCATTGAGAATCTCATGTTCGGCACTGTTGACAAAATCTTGCTTGTCTACGAGCGTCCATTTCTCAGCGCAGACATATCCGAGGTGATGCTGCTCTGGGACGATGAGAAGCAGGAGGCAATCAGCGAGGACGAGCGCTCAACGGAGGCTTATCTTAGCAAACATTGGTTCAAGAAGATATATTCGTTTGCCAAGATAACGGATACTCTCCTGCTGGGCTGGGTATCGGGGCGTGAGGCGGAGTATATGGAGACTCTTTCGCACGAAACTGTAGCGGAAAAGTGTACGGAAATACTGAGGAATTTCCTACAGGATCCCTACGTCCCGAAGCCCAAGTTGTGTGTGTGGTAAGCAAGTCATAATCAAAGTCTTAAAGTATTTCCCGTAATGCTCTATAAATTCTGTAGCACAAGTTGGAAAACACAGACGTATACGGGCGGCGCGTACACCTCAATACCCGTGGGAGCAACCCAGGAAGACATTGAGAATCTGGCGCAGCCTCTTTACGCCACACCGCAGGCCATGAAGGTAGATCCCGATTTTATAATTGATTTGTTTAATCTGATCTGATCTGTTTCGTAGCCTGCGATTGTATTTGCCGGCGAGCACACGCATTCCAGTTTTTACTCCACCGTACACGGCGCCTATCTGAGTGGACGGACGGCGGCACAGTATTTACTGGCAAATGACGAACCCGATGAGATTATCATGGAATCCGATGGCAGCGATTTAAGCGCCTGGATGCAAGGCATAGCCCTGGACTGAGCAGATAAACGACAACAATTAATTATTATTTATGTACTATAACTATTGTATTTATGTCCGTTTTATAATTTTATTTTATTTTAATTTTACCTTTATCGCTTTTGTAGCTAGTGATATACCGTGAATTGTGTTTTGTGCATTTTTGTGTATTTATTTAAGATTATTGTTGTTCTTTCTCCGAATCAGTTATTAAATCTCGCAATTGTTTTTAGATCGGATCGACTTCGATTAATAATCTCTGTGCACTCCAAGCAGCTTTCACTGTACCATTTAAGTACTTATCAAGAATGTGCACAAAATGAAAATTTTAGATGATATTTAACTAAAACATACGCCTATTTTTATAAATTCATATTAAACATAGTCAAATAATTGTTATTTGGCAGAATAATTAAATTTAATTGGGCGAAAGGTTCCCAGAAGATATAGCAGCAAAACAAAGATCGATAAAATAAATGCAACAAATTGTAAATTATAAATGTAACTTAATGTATTGTTAATGTTAACTATTTTGCTAACTAAATTATGCATTAGTTAAATCTTTAAGACAAGCGAAACGAAGCAAACGAATGATGATATTAAACAGAACATTCAATATAGAACTACATATTTATTTGTAATTTACATAATGAAACATTATTTATTTAAACGAGTGCGCAAAACGATAATAAATGAACACGCTAAATTGCCACTTATGCATTTTTTAAATCGAAATTTTAATTTTCGATAACGATCACAATTCATTAGAGTTCATTAGTCCCCCTTAGAGACTGGTAATTGGCCGTTGCTACCCATGTGCCTTCGATAGCTCAGTTGGTAGAGCGATGGACTGTAGTTAGGCAATTGCAAATAGACATCCACAGGTCGCTGGTTCGACTCCGGCTCGAAGGATTTTTTGCAAACTTTTTTATTTTCGTTAATCAGAGTAGCCTTTTTTAGAAGCTGTTTATAGTCAATTTGAAAAAATGAGAAAAATTAATTATAATTTTAAATTCTGGTGTATTAGTTTTAAAAGTAAAATTATTGGGTTTTGTGGTGTTCTTAGAATTTAGCGCACCTCTTAATAAAAATACAACTATAGCGATCATTACTTAAAGTTTCTCAGGGTACAGGTAATTGTATTATTGTACTCAAATAAAAAAATATTTAAAAACGTAATATAAAAAAAATCTACTCAAATTCCTTCGAGCCGGAGTCGAACCAGCGACCTGTGGATGTCTATTTTGCTAATGCCGAACTACAGTCCATCGCTCTACCAACTGAGCTATCGAAGGTGCATAGTCCGCGCCGTCCAAATTCATTTTCAAAGTAAACAAAGTGTGTCGTCTTACTTGTAGTTTTTCATATTCAACAAGTTTAGTGTTGGAAAAAGCTTTAGTATCTTTACATAGCACAATTGTGGTTTGAAAGCACGCGTAGTAACTTCATACACATACACATATATCCATCTCTTTTCAGCTTAAAGCAAATAGAGACGATATAGCTTACGCTTTAGTTTTAAAGCTATTTTCCTGTGCAAGTGACTGCGACGGCAACGTCGCCATAGGCAGACAGAATTGCTCCCACAGAAGTAAAAAGCAGCGTTGACGGCAGTTTGGTATCATTCGCCGGCTGCAAAGGTTCGTTGTTTTGGAGATTGAAAGACGAATTAACACCAAGGAATCTTAGGTTAACAACACGGCTGTATTGTTGTCATTATCTTGCCGAAATAGAAGTGTCTGCCTTTGGTTAACATACAACAGTTTCCTAAAGTCATCCTTTAAAACAACTAGATTCGCTATCAATATGTCGTATCACAAGCCAGAAGCTAAAACTATCCAGGATTTGAAGGATGTTGCGCAAAAACTGCGTATTCATTCCATTAACGCTACGGAGGCCTCCAAATCTGGGTAAGTAAATAACAATCACTTTGTTTAGAATGGCATGGAAAAGTTGTGCACCTTGCACTTGTTGCGCGATCGTACGGCAAAGGTGACCCCCGGCTTAAGGCTTTGAAGCCACGTGTTTTGCCCACTGCAACGCCGTTCCAAAAAAAAAACACGTTTCATTTGTATATTTGCAGTAAGCTCTCGCTTCCACAGTGCATGCTACATGCATTTTTAAAAGTTATTGCTGATAAGTTACGTGGAGCTATTTAGTTTTTTGTTGAAAGTTAATTAATTCCCTTAGCTTGAAATTAACCTTCACTGACCTTCACAAATAATGTTATTTGTTGTAAATTTGAGCATATTCATTTCACACACACGCACAAGCGGCGTTTCAAACAAAGCTCTTTTTAATTTTGAATGGTTGGCAACGCGCGGCTCTTAAAAGCGGCATGGGTTGTTGTTTTGATACAACTGTAAAAGCCAAGCATAACCACAACAATGTTTTTATTGAGATTCTGTTTTGCATTTGGCAACTCAAAATTAATTGTCTTATTAGTCCTATTGGCTCAGTTGGCAACGAGGGGCACATAAATGCTAATTGCTGACGTTTTTATGACGTTGCGATTAAACAATATATTTGATAAGTAAAGTAGTTAAATGCACATGAAATTGTATATCTAAATAGAGAACTATTCTTTACCACTTAACGAGGCTGATGTACTGATAAGACTAATATGATTAAGCACACAGTCAGTCAGGAAATTGTGCGCATACTTGCTTTTAATTTAAAATACAAAAATAAGTGGTATTAGTCCTATATTTTGTCTTTTTATCTGTTACAAGAATTGTCCAAATACTTATAAATCTGACTGTTTTAATGACCTCTACTGTGAACAAAAGAGATAGCTAACAGCTGGTCCTCAAGTGTTTTAGAGATTAAAATACTGAAAAATTGATAAAGTTAAAAGTCACCACACTCACCTTCATTAGTTCTTAATTTTAGAGGGCAAAAGGGACGCCGGGGGAATTGCTTAAAGCCTTCGTGGAGAAACAATCGAAAGATTTATTTATGCTAAGTAAGCAAAAATTATTAACCGGTTTCTGCTTGGAAACCTACACGAATCGAAGCTACGATAAGGTCTATTTATAAAAAAATATCAAAGAAACAAATACAAATGCCTTATGTACATATGTGGCTGGTAAGACGAGCCCTCTATTTGGGTTTTACGTTCCTCCAGCATAAACATTCCCAGACGACGTCGAAGGGTAACCCAATACAGCCTATCGGTGTTGGCGCTTTAGCTTATTTCTAGCTAGCTTCAGCAAAAACTTTGGTATAAGCCAGAAAACTAGCTAAAAGTGAAATCGTTTGCTGGAACTTTGCATAAAATTTAAAGAAAGTCTTTGATTTAAACAAAATATTTCCAAGTGGTTAAAAAATGAGGAAAAAACTTTAAATTGAAATGTTTTTTAATTAAAACGAAAGAATTTTGTATGTAAGGATTTTGCTTACCATCGTGTAATGTCGCTCACTCCCCTCCTCCTTTTTGGCGCACTGCCAGAATCCAGAGAATTCCGAGATAAAACTTGAACATGTGCCCCGTTTCCCCTCTTCTTTTTACAGACATCCAACATCATGCAGTTCTTTGGCAGAGATCATGTCTGTGCTGTTCTTCCAGCAGATGCGCATGAATCTGAAGCATCCACGTGATCCATCCAGTGATCGTTTGATTCTGTCCAAGGGACACGCGGCACCCATTCTGTATGCCGCCTGGGCTGAGGCTGGCCTCTTCTCTGTGGACGAGCTGAAGAATCTGCGCAAGATCGACAGCGATCTTGAGGGCCATCCCACGCCACGTCTGAATTTCATTGATGTGGGCACTGGATCCTTGGGCCAGGGTGTTGCTGTCGGTGCCGGCATGGCCTATGTGGGCAAGAACTTTGATAAGGCCGATTATCGCACCTACGTAGTCGTTGGCGATGGTGAATCTGCCGAGGGATCGGTGTGGGAGTCCCTGCACTTTGCCGGCCACTATGGACTGGACAATCTTTGTGTGATCTTCGATGTGAATCGTCTGGGTCAGTCGGAGCCAACATCTCTGCAACACAAAATGGATGTTTATCGGGATCGTCTAGAAGCCTTTGGCTTCAATGCTCTGGTCGTCGATGGCCATGACGTTGAGGAGCTTTGCAAGGCGCTCCACTGTGCGGCTAGCACCAAGAACAAGCCCACGGCTATCATTGCCAAGACCCTGAAGGGCAAGGACTTCCCCCAGATTGAGGACAAGGATAACTGGCATGGCAAGCCACTTGGGGACAAGGCAGCCACGGTGGTCAAGCACCTGGAGGGCCTGATTGTTAGCCCGAATGTCAAGATGACACCCAAGAAGCTCTGCAAGATGGCCATGGCCCCCGAGGTCGATATTAACAATGTAAAACTCTGTGCCCCGCCCAACTATAAGCTGGGAGATTCTGTTGCTACCCGTCTGGCCTATGGCACGGCTCTGGCCAAGATTGCGGCCAACAATGATCGTGTGATTGCTCTGGATGGTGATACAAAGAACTCAACGTTTTCGGACAAGTTGCGTAATGCATACCCGGAGCGATACATCGAATGCTTCATTGCCGAACAGAACTTGGTGGGCGTAGCCATTGGCACCGCCTGCCGTCGTCGCACTGTGGCCTTTGTCTCCACATTTGCCACGTTCTTTACTCGTGCCTTTGATCAGATTCGCATGGGTGCCATTTCCCAGACGAATGTCAACTTTGTGGGATCCCATTGTGGTTGCAGCATTGGCGAGGATGGTCCCTCCCAGATGGGTCTGGAGGATGTCGCCATGTTCCGTACCATTCCTGGCAGCACCATCTTCTATCCCTCGGATGCGGTGAGCACCGAACGTGCCGTTGAGCTGGCTGCCAATACCAAGGGCGTCTGCTTCATCCGCACCTCGCGTCCAAACACCGCTGTCATCTACAACAACGATGAACAATTCACTGTGGGACGTGGCAAGATTGTGCGCCAAAAGCCATCCGATGAGGTGCTCCTTATTGGTGCCGGCATTACCCTCTACGAGTGCCTTACAGCCGCTGAGCAGCTGGAGAAGGAGTGCATCACGGCTCGTGTGATTGATCCCTTCACGGTGAAGCCACTGGACGTAGATCTGATTGTGGAGCAGGGCAAACAATGCGGTGGACGCATCGTTGTCGTGGAGGATCATTACCAGTAAGTGTTTCCTCTGAATTCTGTTCCATGGATTTGACTAATTATCCGATTTCTTTACAGGCAAGGAGGACTTGGTGAGGCTGTGTTGAGTGCTCTGGCCGAGCATCGCAACTTTGTGGTGAAGCATCTGTTTGTGCCCACTGTACCACGTTCCGGACCCCCTGCGGTCCTCATCGACATGTTCGGCATCTCGGCCCGGAATATTGTCTGTGCCGTGAATAGCATTCTCAAGAAGTAGATGCACTTCATCATATGACCACGTTCCTTGCACTTAACCACAATATAGTCTATCAATATATTGTTCATTCCCTCATTTGTTTAATTCAACAAACTTTTTGTTATATTCCGAATAATAATAAACTCTTTTAATAATACAGGTAACACTTAAAAACGTTTATTTTAAATTCAGATCGAAAACTTTAAACTTATACATAGAAAATCTTTTTTTAAAAAATATATCAGTAAAGTGATTTACTCAAATTTTAAACTTATTCTAAAGTGTGTAGAAAAGATTTTGGTAGTCGAAGATCACAACTAAACTTATATACACGAATATCGTATGCGTCAAATACGATAACAATTAACAAACAAAAATTGGGAAAATTCATTGGAATGGTTTTGAAGCATCACATGCCGAAGATCTTTTTGAGATCCTTTAAAGTTAGTCCATTGCCACGAGGGGATGGATTGACACCATCCGGATTAAGCACCACATTGGCGATTTCTATCTTGTAATCCTGCAATGCTTTGATACGCTGCTCCACTGTATCTCTGCACATGAAGCGGTATATATATGATGGCTTCTGTTGACCATATCGATAGATGCGATCCTGTGCCTGCCGCTCCAACTGTGGATTCCAATGCAAATCGACCATAAGCAAATGATTCGCCACATTCAGATTGAGACCCACGCCGCCAGCTGTCAAGGAGAGCAGCAGGATGCGCTTGTCGCTACTGTGCACATTAAATTCGCTGAGTGTTTCACTGCGCTCCATTGCATCCATTTTGCCATTGAATTGAAGCACATCGTGACCAATGGAGTCCAAGTGCTGTTTAATTACGAGCAAGAAACTTGTCCATTGTGAGACGACAATGATTTTATCATTCGTCTCCTCTAGAATCTTTTCCAGCGTTTGAAATACCAATTTCAGTTTGGACGAGGAGCGCTCAAATTCAAATATGGGATTACGGGGACGTAGTAGCTTCATGGCTCTTTCCATGTCTATGGTATCGTCATCGGACACTAGATACTTGCTAGTGCTGGGATACTCTTCCTTCTTAATGTTATTATGTTCTTGCTTTGCGCGGAACTTCTCTTCGGTATCTTCCTTTTTGATGTCTGATTTGTCATCTTCCCAGGAGTTATTCAAGACATTTCCAATCAATTTTCCATCCTGTGAGTTCTCCAGGCTGTCCTCCTCCTCTTCGCTGTCGGATTCCTCAATTTCACCGCACAGCATCTTGAATGACACAAAGTTATAAAATAAATAAAAACAGTAGGGATGGAACTAACCTTCACCATGAGACCAGGATGACAGCAGAACTGTCGTAGGCGCAGTAGGAGCACCAGTATGACAATACCCTTGACACGCTCGCGAGGATTATAGCCAATGGAGCGTAGGAAGTTGTCATACATCTCATGATATTTGGTATCAATTTCATCGATAATGAAACTGGGAGTTCTTTCGGTGGCATAATAGTTGAGATCTTGATTGTTCTGCTCCCTTTGACGCAGGAATTGAGCAAAAATCTTCAAAGAAATCGCCGAGAGTATTTTATACACAGTCATTTCCGGCGGTGAGAGCTGCACATCGATGAGCTTCACTTCCAAAGGCGGCAGTGCGGGCATATCACCAGATGCCTGTAATTGTAACTTGGTGCGACGCAGCATGAGGGGCTTCACCAGGAAGCTCATGCGACGGTGGCCGGCAATGCCCTCGTTGAGATATCGACGCCATTGCTGCAGATCCTTAAAGTTTGGCACTCGAAGGAATTTAAGCAGCGCAAAGCAATCCAGGGCACGATTCTGAATGGGTGTGCCAGTTAGTGCCCAACGGTTTTTGGCTTTAATAGCGGACACTGTCTGGCAGCAGGATGTCTTTGTGTTCCGTATAATATGCGCCTCATCGAGTATCAATCGCTCCCATTCCAAGCTGAATAACCAAGAGCTGCTGGCCCAGCGCGTCCATTCGGAGACGGCCGTGCTGTACGAGGTGATGACCAAATCCATGCGACGAAGATTTGAACAGCCAATGTCACGACGTTTGCTTCCATGATAGATGTGCACCTTGAGGGCATTCGAATTAACCTTGGTGGTGGCTTCGGCAGCCCACTGAGACATTACGCTCATGGGGCAAATGATTAAGGTGCCAGCGGCGTTGTTGTTTTTCTCATCAAGGAACTCGTTGTCATCATCATCATCTACAGGTGGCTTATACTCCCGCTTGGGGGGCAAAACCATCTGCTCTTCCTCCTCGTTGTCGCTATCGTCAAAGACACGAATGCGTTTCAGCTGCGATTTGTGATTCTTGTGGAGCTTTAATTGCCGCTCCCACGATTTTTTATAATCAAAAGTACTTTTGACAATTGGATTCTCAGCCTGCTTCTTTTCGTTGCTTGCCAGGATTACCGCAACCATGCTCAACGTTTTGCCCAAACCCATGTCATCGGCCAAGATGCCACCGCGAATCTTCTGCCTCTCACGCCATAGCAGCCACTTGAGTCCCACTTTCTGATGCTTCAGTAGCGATACTAGCAGTGCTTTCGGTTGCTCCGCGAATTCCTCTGCACTTGGCGGAACTCCATCCGGCTGATAAAGTGTCTGTAATGGAATTAAGTAAGTTATTTGATACAGTTCTCTCTGGGATCGATGCTTACCTTTAGGCCAGATATAATGTTTGACTTGTGTTGGTAGAATTCGGCTACCGATCCTTCGGCCTTGTGACGATATTGATTGGCACCTGCATATAAATGGGCCCAACTTGGCTGATCATCTACTTCCGCTTTTATTCCCGGCTCAGGCTTAACCAGCGTTTTATCATCTTCAGTTCTAAGACTATCAATATATTGCGACATTAGCTTGAGACGATCGTTAAGCTTGAGTTCTTTTTTCTTCGCTTCGAGCAGTTCTTTCGAATCCTTGCGTTCATTTTCCAGCTTCACGCGTTGCTTCTCAGCACCAAGGGTCTCCTGGACGAGCGCATCGAAATTTGCCTTTTCTCTTTCATAGATCTCAGCGCTGACATAGATGGCATTCTCATCGCTGGCATAGTAGTTGGCGCCAAGTCCTACATCTTCCAACAATGGACCGGCCACCTCATCCTGAACGCCGCAATCCTCAAATGCTGGACTAATTGATACTTTTACATCGACATCATCCTGAGGAATCTTATCCGAATTTGTTTCATTTGCGGTGTTGGCAATATTACTGCTGCAAACCGGACCGCCAGGAATTTCAACAACTGATCCGTCGCTCTCATTGCCTGATATTAAGTTTTCCATTTTTATAGAGTATTTGGAATCGGGTTCAACTTTTACCGGTTCCGGTTGATCGTCTTCGATCTTTATGATGTCGGTGGTCTTGGGATGGCTGGGTATTATCACAACTGAGTCATCGCTTTCGCCTATAATAGAATGATATTGTCATATACATCTGGTCAGTCAATGCATTATATACTCACATTCATCTGATATGTCATAAATTGTTGAGGCGCAATCGTAAATGTGTTCTAAATATATATTTTTTTTAATAAGATGTGAATAAAAAATAAGAATTTTAAGTTTCAACTTAGTTAACAAGTTAACAAAAAATAATTTAATAAATACCACTCGTGTTAGACATCGGATGCTATTTATTATTTTCTTGGAAATGTTAAACAAAACAAAAACAAATTTCACAACTTTAAAGAACAGCCCATTACTTGCCAGTGTGACCAGCGTGCGATAAGACGAAAATCCCTGCATTTACGGATGCTGATAACATTCGATATATTATTCAGTGTTACACTTTTTCGAGTTGGGTTGTCACTTTATAAAAAAAGCGGATAGTCTTCTAGAATTCACAGATGTCTTGGCTATTAATTAATAAGCGCGCGAATTCCTCCTTATCGCGTCTGTATTTTGTTTAAATTAATGAAATTTTTGTACAGTGTGGGTAAGAACGAAGCAACTGCTAAAAATCAGTGGTAAAGCGTAAAAAACATAACAAGCTGACAATTGTTTAAAATTTTCATTAGATCGTCGTTCAAGTTGCGCAGCGGCGACGCAAGGTAGAAAAATGAGCATAACTGATGTGCGGCTAGTGAAGGTGAGAGACGATTCCTGCCGGAGAGACTACTGCGACAAGACACAAAATGAACTTGATGCTGCAGTCGAGCGCTGGCTTCGGACTGACCAAGATTGGCTACTCTCCCCATTCTAAGCCAATAACTAACGTTAACAGCAGCTCTGATTATGTGAAGTTCCTTTAATAGTGTTTTTCTGGAGTGAGCTTTGAGATCAAAATTCGTGCATTCTGGAGCCAGGAGCAAGGCACTTCGTATTGCCCTCTTAACGTAAGTTAATCCCTCCATTTGCTCCGTGGTAATTGGGGTTCCCTTTATACATATGATGATTTTAACTAGAACGGATATCTGAGACACGTGCCACTTGTTGGCGTCTGGGCACGAGTTACTGTGCGGGCGTTATTCAAAGGCCACGTCCTGATTAGAAGTTGCACCACGCTAAACTGATAAATAGGCTTGTTTCTTACATATCCATTTTGCTGTGAAATATGTTGCTTAATGCCTACTCTTTTTAGGAAACTGCATTGATCGCTGACAAGTTAAGTGTTATGGCCTGTGATCCGCCCGTGCTCAAGGTTAAGTGTAACGATGGCCTGATGATTTTGCGAAGTGAAACTTTTATTTCGCAAACAAAAGCAGCCCCTCAACATGCTGGAAAAATCGACTTCTTCAAAATAGTTCGGATTGACCAGCAAAGAGATCCGTTTGCTTGAGATTAGCACTGTGAACGGATGCTGAGAGTCGTTTACGTTGGACTATAAACTCTGCGTCCATGATACAATAACATTAGGTGGTAACGAAAAAGGTAAACGTAGGAATTGAAATATTGCAAGTTTTGCTGCAAATTTGTGACGGGAGTAAAACTTATTTATTCACCGAAGTGTGTGATAACTATTTTATCGCCATGCGATCGAGGGGTTGATATTCGACCTTTTGACTCCACTACAGTTTAAGTATAAATTAAGAAAATATGTTATAGGTATGACAAAATACAAGAATGAATCTACAATTAATTTATTGTTTAAATCATAATTAAATATGTTTCAGCAAAGTGTAAATAAAGAACGTTGGTAGTTATGTGCTATATTTTGTGCGTTTCCCTTTATTTAATCATTTGTTAATAATCTTTATAATTTATCTAGCCAAGAATACAGGAGGACAACTCTGAAACCTGAAAATATCAACAAACAAAACCCGAACTTGATGAGCCTGAAGATGGCGACTTTAGCATGGCTTTTCACTTACCTACAGGCATTGAAATGGATGTCGCCGGCTACGTTTTGAAAAAAATTTGTGGATGTGACAACTTTAAGCAGAGTTCGACATTCTCTTATTTTGACGAGGTGTCTCACGGTGGATTTATCGGAAATGTTAAAAAATAAGCTTTAAGAACTAATAAACACTTTTTCTCATTTCAACTAACTCATGTTATTGCATCAAGGTCTGCGCTCAAATGACCCAGCTGTTCGTTTGTAAAAGGTTTAGGGGATTCTTTGTGCGTTTGTTTTTGTAAGTACAGAACAATCTAAAGTCCGTTGTTATAGATAAATGTATCTAAAACATCCACTGTTCTCGCTATTATTGATGACAATATAGATTACTGATTTGATTATAAATAAGATTTGATTTTAATAGAGATATATATACTTTGATGTTGTTAAATATAGAGTAGAAATAAGATTAATAGTATCATTGTTTGCAGATGAACTCGTTTAGCTTTTCTTCGTTTTCCTTCCCGAATTGTGTTTTAAAATCCTTTTTGTTCTTTGAGATGTTATTTTTGACCACAGTGCCAAAAATTTTTAGAAATTGTTCAACCTGGAAGCAAGTTAACACTCTCGTTAGTACGATGTGTAGAGATTGCTTTCAGCAGCGCATTACTCACTGTAATATCCTTCTCCGGGCAACCCAATTTGACGAATTCACACTGCGGTGCATGCTTCAGATGCTCCTTCCAGGGATCGTCGTCGGATTCCCAGCCGTCGAGTGTTTTGCCGCATACAAAACATGTAGCGGTGTCGTTTTCACGTTTCGTGCCCGTCCAGTAAAATCCCGCTTCTGCCATCTGTACAATAGTTTGCATAATTAAACAATGTTTATTCTAAGTTTTACTTCCTGCTCTTGCCTTTGCAATGCTGCATGCTGAGCTGGCTGGAAAGGGCCAGTCCTTGAAACTATCGACGCGACTTTTTTCGAGTAAGTGGAGGTGTTTAAATGCTTCCAGTGTTTTGTCATCCATTGCATATGTTGTATTCATAACAAAACCGGATATTTTTTTAGAAACAACAATTTAACAATTTTCTTACACACAAACAATCACTGCTTAAGCGAAGCGCGTCGTTTTTCCGTTTAATCAACACTGAGTTGTGTTTGTTATCGAACTGTTACTTAACATGACAATGTTATTAACAGCGATAATATAGTTGCCTTCTACGATCGATAAATGTCGCTTTCAAGTATCGATAACTCGATAAATGCCTTAATTTTTCAAAATAATTGGCTATTGCCCAAAGCAGAACTTTGTATTTAACAAGCGATTAGTTAACAATGTTCGCATTTAAACAATCAAAATTGCACACGACTAACAAGTTTTCACATGTCATTGCCCAGGGGCTGTTGATAGCCATATTAAACACACAAACGCCCACATCGCTGCATTTACAATTTGCGGTTTCCGTGCAACGCAGGAGTTGATTTCGTTTTTATTGGATTTAAGCGATCAGCGTTCAATTTATAGACATCAAATGGCATTTTTTTACTGCCCAAGCCATTTGGAATTTTATGCATTTGATTTGAATAAATAAAAATAAAAAAAGAGCACACTCACCCACATATTCAAATAAATTGGATTCTGTTTTGGTCATGCAAATTTGTTGTGCCAGCTGCCCGAGTTGCTCCATTTGACGGGATTCACTTGGAACTTTAACCTTTGGAATTTTCATTTTAATCATGTGGACAACGTAAGCAAAACCAAAACTTGTGTGGACCAAGTTAATGAAGCTGCATTGTTGTTAGTTCCGCTCGCAAATCCACAATGGACAATTGAAGGCGTCTAGACGTGGCAGAGGAGGCGGAGAAAAGCAGCAAAAGGAAATGGAGTTGGAGTTGGAAGTGCCAGTATGTTGTGGAACAATCCCTTTGTGCCTGGAACCCTTGATGTCAGTTGTATCAATATTGTTACAGTTCATTTTGTTTGCCCTCTACAAATAAAGGATTTTATGCAGCTGCTGCTGCTCCTGCTGCTACAGCGGTAAAGTATCTCATCCGTGCTGTTTGCCCTTAAAGTGTTGCCCACTCTTTCTCCTCCTGGGCCTCTGGACTCCTGGCCTGTTGGCCTCGTCCTGATCCACATATAAATTGGCGTGTTTGTGGGCATTGCCCATTCAATTGGCATTGGCAAAACAGTTATCCAGCCAACTTCTGCGGGCCAACTCC
Organism: Drosophila parthenogenetica; assembly: GCA_035047505.1. NCBI lineage: Eukaryota > Metazoa > Arthropoda > Insecta > Diptera > Drosophilidae > Drosophila > Drosophila parthenogenetica. Next base: position 5,621,720 of record JAWNPM010000182.1, read on the forward strand.
ATTTAACTTCAACTTTGCATACCACCTACGCCATCTGCCCATCCCCTACCAATATCAATCCTCAACCGAAACAGAGTTCAAATGCCATTGAGTGCATCGGTTTCATTGATAATTTATGGTGGGCAGATAAAACCTTTGACCATTCCACGTATTCCCAGCATTCAATGCAACATTTTTATTTATGCTTCTTGTGGTGCCAATTTGATTGCAAAGTCTTGGTCAATTAAAACAAACATTCAACTTTGAATCGCTACAACTAAAAAAATTTTTTTTTTAATTTTTGGCATGCACAAAAAAAAGTAATTATACCATTCTGTAGGAAGCCAGAGATCTAGTATATAAATATATTTTTGCTTTAATAAAGTATTTCATACATTCTTTAGGAATATTCGACTCTGACATTTACGATTATTTTTTAAGTAATATTAAGTATTATATAAAAAACTTTAAAATTAATCTAAAGGACTTGATTTAAACAGAATAAGTACAGGGTATTTACCTCGCTCGGTTCGACATTAACTTTTTTATAAATCGACTCACTTTACCAATGAAATTCCAGCTAGAATTTGAAACTGTTTGTTTGGTCAAGACTGAGCACTCTTTTGGCTATTTTCCGGCTGGGTAACAGGGACCAGTTGAGCAAATAGAACTAAGTTCAAATCGGACAAATACAAAGGAAATTTGTAAGCGTGAAGCCGTGCGAAAGTTGTTTCTGCTTCCGACGTAGTCATAAATAAATAAAATTCTACTTATACAAATATACATGTATAATAATGTGTGTGCGAGTAGCCGTGAGTGTTTCTGAGTGTGTGTGTGTTTATGGCTGTGTGCGGCACACAATTTTTTCACATTTTTTTTTGTTTTTCTGCGCTTTCATAAAAGTTTGAAATGAATTACTTAAGTCGACGCTTGGCATCGTCTTGGAGCTTTCATTTCTCCTTATAATTTGGTACTGTTCAAAAGGATACTTGCAAATCGTTGCCTCAGTTGTAATTAACTATTGTCTTTGATCAAGAAAGTTGCAAAAATATCTTCGAAATTGCTTTGAATATTTAAAAAATCCTCAAATGATTTAAAATTTATTCTATAAGCAAATTTGTTAGAGTAGCTGAAATGTCGGTGTCTGCAATTTTGTTGTTCGTTTGCTGTCATAATTTTTTTCTTCATGTTAGTTGTTAGCCAGCAAAACTTGGCAAGATTTACGTTTGCAATTTGCAGAAAGGAAACGCAGAAAAGGCCAAAAACACAAAAAAACAAAAAAAAATGGGGCGAATTCGGCACATCAAGTGCAACACTTTGGGCCTTAAGTCAAGACTAGAAAAAGCGAAAACGAGAATGAGTTAAAAGAAGGAGTAAGAGAACAAAGAATTGTGAGCGTAATTGTCAAAATATGAATTTATGAATCTAGTGCAAACACTTTCTGACCATAGAACCTTACACAAGTGGCGTAAGTAAGCCAAAAACTATAATGAATTTAATTAAAAATTTCTTTTAACTTAATTCAATCATGAAATTTTAAGATTTACAGCCACAACAATTTGAAAAGTTTGGTAGTTCAAGAAAAGATTTTAAATTTAAGAAACACAGAATTGTCAAAGAGACTTAAAGTAAATTATAACTGTCTAGCATTTAAAGTTTAATTTTTATTTATTTTTATTTTTTTTGTGTTTTGTGTCAACTTTTAGTTAGACAAGTTGGCTAAGAGCCCTGTGCACTGCCAACCAACTGTAACTAATTGAAATATTTTTGCCTTGACATCCTTGGCTGGGATATAGAATATGTGTTCATATATTTATATGTGTCAGTTCGTTCATTTCCCCCCTTTTCAGCCACAATCAAATTTACAACTACTCGTGGAGGCGAACATAATTATAACTGCTTGAATGTATCTAGATTCAAGATGTGTAAAGTATAAATATTAAAGTGTCATTATAGCCTTGTCTTTATTTTCACCTCTCATGCCTCCCTCCGGACTCCCTTCGAAGTCCTGCACATCCTTCGGAGCGCAGTTCAATGCACCGCTGGAACGTGAGTAGGAAATTATTAAGTCACAATGGAGCACATCATCACAGACATTTCTGCAGATAAAAATTTATTTGGTTCTGTTTTTTTTTTCTCTCTCTTCCAGGTGCTCCAGCATGACTAGCACGAGCAATGCGACAGGAAATTCATCAATGTCTCCAACGTCTGTTGGCCACATCCGACCCAGAGTGGTAGCATTTTGCACCAGAGCTTGAAATTGCCTACACAAGACAGAGAGCAAAGGAGCAATGCAAAAAGAGAATGAGAAATAAATAGAATGCCAGTAAATGAGGAACTGAACCGTAGGTCTATGGAGCTAGGGTAACTCGGGGAGCTAGGGCTTTTAGAACTCACTCTGGTTATTTACGGCCCGGAGACAGCCAGCAAAACCACGCCAAACGGAAGAAGAGCCAACTGCGGTTCTCTTCTACTTCTAATACATATATTCTATTTTTTTTATATTTTTGTTGACGGTAGGAAATTATAAACTTATTTTACACTTCGCGGTGCTTAAAGAATTTTAAAGAAATTTTGAGCAGCTAATACGTAGGCCTATAAGTGGAGTTGGAAGAGGAAAATTGTAAGTAAATAAGTAAATCAGCAGGCACAGGAAAAAACATACTTTTTGGTTTTCAACGGCAACAATACTTGGAACACTAAAACTACTTTTTTCTATCAAAATTCTCTAGAATTTGATTCACTTTCTTAATAGTTTTTTTTTTATTTTAATGAAATTTAAGATTATTGCGACCTATTTTAAGCTCCTCTTGTTGAAATTCCTGCTGCTCTGTTCATGTATTTTATGCTGCATTAAGAGCTGAAATAATAATTTCAAGTCCCACAAAACATGCAGGAATTATAATCCGACAGACTTAAATAAATTTTTTGTGTTTGTCTTCTCAAAATCCACTCGCTGTCTGTTTGGCCAGTTACTTTGCCAGTTGCCAGTTGCAAGTTGTCAGTGGCACGCGGCGAGGCACAGTAAAATTAACAACTTGATCCTTTGTCAAATCAGTCAAGCGCACTCAAATGCGCAAAATCCTCAAAAGTGACTGCAAAGTGAGCGTTGCCTACCATCAACACCCAGCGCCCAACACACAGACATCAACCACACCACCAACCACCGACAACCGACCACCGACCATCATCAATTGGCCTCAAGAGCCACCCAACTATATATGCAAATTCACATATTTCTGAGCTCCAGAGTTTGTCTGAGTTGGCTTAGTATAAAAAACATTTCGAATACAAATTTAACTAGTCAAAAACATATTTTTGGATTTCAAATTCATCTGCACAGAAAATATTCTGGAGCTGTCATTAAGCTTATCTTTAACTAACTAAAATTAAATTATGTTTTTGAAGGCATTTGAAATTTAATAAAATTATTTTATAATTTTTTATACCCACCCAAAATTGTAATGAAAACACGTTTGTTATTTTTACACTTATGCATAAATAATTAATTTATTGGTTTAGTATTTTTATTTCACTTTTTTGTTTCAATTTAATCTTATCTCGTATTCGCTTTTTTCAGAGCAATGTACATCAATAGTGTCGTTAATTATGTTTTTCTTTTTTTTTTTTTCCATGTTCAATTTAATTTAATGTTTTTTTTGTTGGATTTCTCTTTTTGCGTTAATATTATTGTTTTATGTCAAATTAGCTTAATTGTTACAAATACGTTTCGCATTCACATTTATGTGTTCAATGTATTCATAATTATATTCATATAAGTAAATTGAGTACTCATTAAGTTTGTGTGCGTGTGTGTGTGTGTGTGTTGTGTAATTTACATTATTTGAATGCACTGCTAGGAAACATCAATCACATTATATATATGTAAATATATATAAATATATTTATAGGTATGTATTTGTATATATATTTAATATATATGTATATGTATGTGTAGAAATTCCATAGACCAAACTGCTGACGTATTTGCATTCTCATTTCCCCATTGATATTTGCTCAACAATTGCCAAATGCCAAATACAAATACAAATATTGTTGTAGTAGTATATGATTTTCATTTGATTTGGCTCCTGTTATTGTTTTCTATTTGTGATTCGCAAACGTTTTGATTCGGTTACTTGTTTGTTTTTGCTGCGTTGCACATTTAAAACCAGCTCAATTATTGCCATAATCCTCGATGAATGTGTCGATTATGTAGCGCTTCACCTCATTGATCGATGTCCTTTTATTGCTGCACTGCAGACGCTCCTGATGTTCCGGCAGCACCAACAATTGCTGTAGTTCTCCCTGTGAATGAATTTATATTCATAATTACATTTATAAGTGCAAGCGTATTATTCAATTGGCAAACGAGGCGTATGCGCTATCAACGGCTTGCAGCATGCCATGCGAATAACTCATACGCAGCGTTGCATTTACAGTTATCGCATTAAATGGTTTGCACAATTTATTGGGACTTCCTCCACTTTCCTATCCTTGCCCCGCCCCTTTCTCTAGCCTCTTATCGATATGCTGGCAGCATTTGCCAATTGTTTGTAAAATGTCAGACATTGTTTTCAGTGCACCGTGGGCGTAGGCAAGCACGCACAGTGGATAATATGAGTTAATTGTAAAGTTTGTTTTTATTTTTTTTATAGTTTAATTAAAAATATTTATTAATTAATTTAAATTTAAATTATCGATAACCAAAACTTTTTGTAGACTGCCAGAAGTTCTTAATAAATATACAAATGACCGATTAATCCATGTTTTTACATTAATAATTGTTTACCGTTAGCTCGAAATAATGCTTAAGGCTATAAATAACAGTTTCCGCACATTTATTTGTTGTCTTTACAGGTGTCAATTACTTTTTGAATTTGTCCCAATACTCACATTAAAGCCACGTCCAATTTCCACATCCGCGTCCAGGGGCAGCGTGAACAGCCGCTTCGAGACGACAAAACTGTTTGTCCACGAGCAATCGACGTAAATCGATATGAAATCGCCATTTTGTATGCTGTGCGTGTGTGTGAAGAGGACAACAGCAAATAAATAAAAACGTGTGAGCGTGTGCCGCAAATAATTAAAATACATGTGAGCTCAGAACAGTACAGTGGCATAGGAAAATATGCCAACAGCCGATGACAAATGGCACCCACTTTAACCAAGTGTCAATTCGGTTGTTGGTTGTTGGCTGTTTGGTGTTATGTAGCCCCGCCCCTTTAGCTTCCCCCTTCCTCAGTCTAGAAACCACTTCAAAAAAAGATGCTCTCGATATTCATGCGGAAGTGTGGGTGTGCGTGTGTGTGTGAACACTCATATGTGTGACAGTGCGTTTTGTTTGCATGTGTGTCAAGTGTGCGTTTCATGACACAAGCATTTATGCTAATAAATTGAAAATGCAAATAAAATGAAAGTGTCAACGACTGTGTTGGCCATCAAACCACACACAAACAAAACACATACACCACACGTACACGCACACACCCACTTACACGCACAAACACACCCACACATCTACACAGTTTGCCAATCAAGTAGAAGCAGCAAAACAACAACAATCACAGCCTTTTTTTCTTACACCCACTCACAGTTCATTTTTCTCCCTATATTTCCCTCTCCCTCTCCCTCTCTCTCTCTCTCTCACCTGATGGCTACTTGATGCCAGCGATAATCATATAAATTGAATTTCACCGGCAACATTTCCGTTGTATTGTCGCGTTCCAGATACAAGCGCAGTCCATCCTTGCACGCCTCCAGATACAGATTGTGTGTAACGTTGCGTATGGAGAATATTGTTGACGTATTTTTTGTGTCATTCTGTGCCAAAAATGAAAGTATATAAAGTTGAGAAAAAGCTGTTACACCCATAAATGTCAAGAGCTCAATTGGAGTAGCAGTAGACTTAAGTAGCTGCCAAAATATGGAAGCTAAATGCCATCGAAAGCAGAATCACTCGTGTTATTATAGTTTGTACAAAATAAGTTGGCTATAAATTTTTTTTTTGAAAGACGAAGTACTCAATACGAGCACAAAAACCACTTTTAGACCTACGATCGATTCCACTGTAGCTTTTCCTACTAATTTTTGGAATAACTCCAAACAAGACTAATTTATAAACATTTCCTTTCTTACCTTTGCTCTCAAGGTGATCATCAGTGTGAAATTGAGCATATTCCTCCAGCTGCGCACGTAGCCCATGTTTGAGGGCGTTGAGGAGGTAGGTTGCTCCACAGACCTTGTAGTAAAATCTGGCTGCTCTGCAAAACTGGACACGCTCTCATTGATGAAAACTATTGGTGGCAGCTCTTCCCCAGCCGAGATCGGCAGTTTCTTGTAGAACTTGAGCAAGTCACTGATGTCATCTGTGAATGGAAAGCGGTATGAGTAACATGAAAGGGAACTGAACCAGTGTGAACTGAACCGAAACAGTTGAGAGACGTTTTGTGTGTCAAGTGTGGCAAACACTCACCGCTGCACTCGAAGCTGTTGCAGTTGCGCTGCTCGATGTTGTAGCCCTCGCAGAGAAGCGTCGAGAGCGCAACACTTTTAGCAGATTTGCGTTTCTTTTTGTGCTGATTATATGCACGTGTCCTGCGATGACCATTACGTGCAGGTGGAGGTGCAGGTGCCTGTGCAGGTGCTGGTAATGGCATAAAACTGACACCTGTGCCATTGGTGGTCGGTTCATTACCAACGCTTGTTAGACCAACCGTTGCATGCAACGTTGGGTATGATGATGATGGGATCGTTGGTGTCTGTGTGAATTTATGCGACAGTTTGTTCAACGGCTTGCGAAGGACATCAGCTGGTTGCATCATCAGCATTGCCTTCATATCCTGCTGCTTGCCAGACTCCTGCTTATTGCCGAGCACTTCATTACTATCTGCATTGAATGTGACTGTATTTGTTGCTGTTGTTGTTGCTGCTGCACTGCTGACATCATTATTTGCCTCGTCAGCAAACACTTCACTCTGCTGCTCTACCTGCTCCTTCCCTGCCAGCACCTCCTCCATGTCCTCCGCTTCCACAATCTCCTCAACGTCATCGTCGTCGTCGTCGTCCAGACTCAAATTCAGATTCATATTCATGCCAATGTCCACCATTGGATTGTCCAGCAGACAACGACGGAAACGCTGCTGCACACCTTTGCCACAGGTGACGCTGCATAACGTAAAGTCACTCCAATCATCCCAGCCTATAATTGATAAATGAAAAGCATTCAATATAAAAGGCTCAACTCTTAAAGTCTTTCAACAAAGAGCGAAAGGAGTTTTAGGGCCAAGCTCGGCAAAGCTTTGAAAATAGATGGAAAATAATAAGATCTATAAATGTTTCAACTTGTATAAATAGGTTCATTCTGTTGAGTTTTGGCTTAAATATAAGCACTAACAATGTTAAGTGATCTATGGATTATAATGCAAAAGAGTGGAACTATAAACTGCCATTCAGATTTTAAACTCTTAAAACTGTTATTGATTTTTGTTTCTCTTAATAGTTTAAAGATTTTAAACTATACATTTCCGTTTTTGTAGCTGTAGGTGGAAAATAGTACAGTAGAATCCGACTATACCGACTGCGCTTAAAGCGTTTTTTTGGTCATTGCGACGAAAATTCGATAACTTGGTTGGACCTTTCAAACAAGTTTGTATAGGGTTATGAATGGCTAAAGTGTCTACTGGGTATACCGACGTAAAATCGTCGGTCCCTTGAGTGTCGTTATAACCGGATTCTAGTGTATATATCTTGATAGTATTCTAAAGCTAATTTGTTTTCTATATGTACTCGAAATTGAACCACCCTAAAAGAAGGAATATCATGAACAATGAAAACATCCAAAGAGAAAGTGAAGAAAAGCCTAAATACCAAAAATAAGATATCATCGTGTTTGGTTTTTATGCTTAGTTATTTCTCATATCGCTTTATATGCCTAGGCACAGGCCTCTTCTCATGTTGCTACAATTAGAGTGTGTGTGTGTGTGTGTGTGTGTGTGTGTGGGTGTGTGTGTGATGTGGTTTGTGCTATCGCCTCTTGACACAAAAGTCAAGTGTTACTTTCACAAGTGCTGCAGCGGCAGACTCTGGAAAAGCGTCTCGTGCTTGTCCTGTCAGCTAAACTAAGGGATAATCGGGCACACACACATTCCCATAAATACCACACTCACACACACACAAATGCTGTGTCATCGTCATCGAAATATTGGCTATACATACATTTACTAAGGTCTGCATAAACTAGTGAATATTGTGTTTTATAGACTTTATCTCAACGCACACAGGCATGACGACAGTTTTGTTAAGAAATTTCCATGACCTGGCCGTTATCAATCTTCATCAGTGACTAATTGATTACAAAAGCCAGTGAAGACGAAAAAAGGTATTTCCCCTCCCAAAAGTCACAACACTTTCTAAACTTCTGTAATACACACTGCTTAGAGCAGAAGAGTTATGAATGGTTTGATGTGAGTTTTGGCCAATGCTTTTTTGCAGCAAACAATTTTATTGTACCCTGTACTTTTATTAAATTCTAGACAAAATTCAAATTAAGATTTTGATGCTGCCGCTACAGGTACGCTGAAAAGTATGCTATGTATTTTTCAGTTTCATGAATTTTTCATATTTGCTGCATCGACAAAGTTTTTTGGTTTTTGTTTTTTGGTTTGTGGTTTTGGTTTCGTTTACGGTTACCGTTTTTTTTTTTTTTGTATTTTTTTCTATTTTCTTTGGTATTTTGAGCTGGCAATTAAGTTTGATTGGCCAACACTACTGTGCTGTGCTCACATGTCCATGAAGCTAGTTAATTTCACAACCCAAACTGAAGACCTAAACTGGAGAACGTGCGGTGTCGAAAACTCAAAATTTGCCATACAAAAGAATTGATGCACACTGCAAGGGAAATGCGATTAACAATCGGATGTGTGGCCGGTTCAACAGCAACAATGGGAACCATAGTGATTGTTGAGCTTTTCAGGGTTAGGGGCAATGCTGGGGTTACCCAAAACTTACCTAAATGCTTCCAGATATGATGCTCGAATTGGGGTGTCCAGCGATGCAGTCCGTTGACGCTGATGTGGAGTATATCCTTGTCGACGTCACTGCCTAGTGAGGGTCGTTCCATACGCCCAGAGGTCATGGAAATGCTGCCAGAGCCAGAAAGGAAGTCTGTCCCTGTTGAGCCTGCCATTGACGCAGAACCGGAAGCGAAGGCGGAGCCGGAGGTACCGTCGACAGCAGCGGAGGAGGCAGAGGCGGGCAGCAATTTGCCAAAAGCAATTAATTCCGTGGGCAGCATTTTCAGCATATTAGCATCGAAGCATTGCAACGGCTGCAGTGTGGCATTCAGTTGTCTGCTTTGGTTGAAAGGCAGCATGGAAGAGAGAGAGAAGAAGAGAGACCAGGAGAGTGTTAGAAAAGGCGAGAGAGAGAAATGGAGATAGAAAGAGCGTAAATGGAGAGCATAACGCTTTGGTTAGGCGAACAAAAAAGTCGATTAAATTTACTCTTCCACAAACAATAGGGGTACTCCGCCAAATTAACGATTAACTATTTATTGTAAACATTCTTAGTTATTGCTGTAATTGTGTTTAATTTAATGAGCTGAATATTCATAGCGCTTTCCCGCATGGAGTAAATTATTCGCAATAATATTAATCATTTTAAATGAAACTTTTTATAAATTTTATTTAGTATTTTGTAAATGTCCCAGTAAGAAAAATAAACCAATTTATTTGTATTATTTTTTGGTATTTTAGATTAATTTCCGCTGTCCTACTTACCCCTCGTATTGGTAGGAAGACTCTGTTCCAGCGCTTCCACTCCAGCCACTGAATCCGCCGTAACTGTTGCGTCGCGATTCACTACCAAAGCCACCCACACCTCCGTCAGCTGTCAGAATGCCGCCGTTAGCAGCGGGTGCGCCATTGGGCATTTTGAGGAGCGATGCTCCTTTGTATATCGTTTCCGGTGTTAATGTTATTAAAATTGTGGCAGTCTCTGTGGATGTGAACGTTGTATCATCGCTGAGCTCAGCATCGGTGAAAATTCTCGCGGCCAGAGCCTTAACTATAACGGGACTGGTGCGAATTAGCTCTGCGATACCTTTGTGTGCACAACGCCGACGATCTGTGGCTGAAGCTGACGATGACACGGACAACGGTGATGATGATGATGAAGTGGGAGCTGCAGCAAGAAGTGGCAGGAGCAGCAGCAATAGCATCCAAATGACCGTTAAGTGGGTGGAAGGGGAACGTAGTTGATGTCGCCGCATCCGTGAGGCAGCTGAAGTGCCCGCCATGGGGCAACTACTCAGATGCACTATATATATCAGAGTATATATATGTGTATATGTGTGTGTGTATATATATTTTCTATATGTATCTTTTATCTGTTTGATTGCGACAGGCGAATCTTATTCAGGTTGCCATTGCAGTTTTTTATCGCTCTGTGGCTTCAATTTACATTCGCCAAAAGTCACGTTTCGCTTTTGATTCCTTTATGTCCTTCCTCCTTTCTTGCTCTCTGTCTCCTTTCTTTCTCCCGTTGAAGCGAGTGCGGAGCGCACTTAAAACGCGTTGACGTTCATTTCAGTGCTGCAATGATGGAGGTAAAGATAAAGATACTCGTAATAAAGGCAATACTTAAGGTTATATAAAAAATATAAATTCAAAAGGCAATAAGTAAAAATCATTTAAATAAATTTTATATTATGACTGGGAATGGATGAATTCATTACAAATTTATTCAAAGGCGGAAAGAAGATCAGATTGCAAGCGAAAAAATAAGTGAGGAATAAAAATTTAAATTAGGCGAGAATTTTTAAAATTTACAAAACTGTGAAAAGAGGAATATAAGAATAATATTAAATAGCAAGTGTGAATGGCTACTGTCGAGCAAGCTAACTACAAAAGACCACGTACTTTTTGTAGTGCGCATTTTAGCATACAAATACAAAATTCTTTATCCGTTTGTCCTATAGGAGGTATAGGCTATAGTTGTTCGATCCTTATTAAACTTGGTGAGAAAAGTTACAATGATCATAGACACATTATATGTGATTTTGGTTGCGATCGCTTAACTAATATTACATGACTTCATACAAATATGGACTTTCATTACAAATTTGGTGTCTCAGGCTCAAACTGGACTCGAAAATCCTGCTGTTAATATAGACAGATGGAAGGACGGACGAAAGGAAAGACGGATATTGCTTTATTGTCTCGGCTGTTGATCAGAATATATATGCTTCATGAGGTCGGAAAAGCCTCTTTCCTCGAGGTAAGTACATTTGATTTGTGGCAAACCTATTAGACACCTTTACTATTTTGGAGTGCGGGGTCTAAAAAACACTCGAATTAATAATGTTCACAATCTCTATTTCTACAAATTTATTTATCTAGCTATCTACAATTGAAAAAAAAAATCCTACTGCGTAATTGCTCACTTCGAAACGCTTGGAAGTCATTCAGTTTGAAGACACAGATTTAATCCGATTACCATCGTTTATTTGTGTAAGAAAATAAGAAAGTAAGAAAGTACTAAGTGGAGATTACATATTTGCAAATTGCATTGCGATAGACACATTTACATATAGTATGTTGTGGTCCGATCGGCAGATAAACCCTGCACCAATTGACCCCGGGGTATTTGTAAGGATGCACATGCTTAAATGTTTCAGTATCCAATTTATTGCAGCCATTAAGTATTGGAGTATCGTAGCCAGTTTGTGGTTTGTATACCACCTGCAGTTCCTGCCCCTGCCCCAGTCCCTGTCTCTATCCCCACCCGTTTCTCCTTCGATAAAATGACCACAGAAATAATTAAACGCAATCCTTTGGAGCAGTCCATTTAAGATATTTGCTTTGGTCAGCAACAAGCAATGATAATATCTGGGGTTAAGGGGGGTCAGCACCGCTCGGGGCCATAAAACGATGCGTTGGATGAGAGGACTGTGCGTGTGTGTGTATGTGTTGGCCATCAAAGTCAATGCAGGCACTTTCATACACTGCTTGGGCACATAAATATCTGGCTTAAATATTTTTGCCATTTCGAGACTCAGCAGCATTGTCCCAGTTCGGTTTACCCCTTGACCCTTTTGCCACAAATCTCACATGTCCCACTCTTCCCTCGCCTTTTTAGCTCAGCCCTCTACCTCCACCTTTCCCACATTTCCCAGCAATTGTTGAACGTGCAATAATCAAATAGAATTTTTACGCACATAAACGCTGCACATTTTCTCGTCCTTGGCTGCATTTTCCAATCCCTCTTCAGCCCCTGTCAACCCCTTTTTCCACCCCTTTCAATCCTTTCACTCTTCCTCTGCAACAATACGATTTAAGGCAGAGCAAAACAATTTTGCCAGATAAACGTTGACTGCCTCTTGGCCATGGTAGCATGTAGCAAGTGAGGGACAAGGGGAGCGGGAAGCAGGAACGGGGTGTAGCAAAGGAGGAGCAGGGACAGGCGCGGTAAGCGAGGCCAGCAAAGTTACGACTGTAACTGAAATCATTCGGTATGTGCATATCCTGCTGGCTACAGGCGCATCCTGCACTCCTAGAAGTTATGTAAAATAAAACCAACCGGCCGTGCAAAATTGAGCTCTCAATTGTTTTATGGCACTGCCTGTGCCACTTACAAAAAAAAGCAAGAAAAATAGATAAAGAAGCCCAAGAAATACCCTGTAATCAGTACTAAGCAACTAAGAAGTCGTTAAATCATTTCAACGTTTCAAAGTTCTACTGAAAAGGATTTGAAGAGGCTGAATATAGCAAGTTATTGGATTTCCCCTTGAAGGTAAGACTTGTACAGTTCTTGTACTACTCTTCAGAGTTTTGAGAAGCTTTATACTTCGATTTGTACCCTTTCTCAATTGTCATACCCTTTTTTAACCCTCCAGCGTATTGGGTATCATAAATATGGAAATGGAGACAGTGAGATAGATACCCGATTAAGTGTAGCGTAGAATGGACCAAGTTACGAGGTAACGTTCCCCATTTATATTCCCATTCCCACTACCCACTACCCACTTCCCGCTTTCCATTTTCACATACATTTCCATTTCCATCTGCATTTCCACTTCCATTTCCATTTCGAGAGCATTCGTCAGGTCACTTTCAACTTTCAGCGCTGTCTCCAGGGCCGGCAATCAGTGTAATTGTTATTGTTATCTCTTTTTTTTTGTTTTTTGTTTTTTATTTTATGTTTTTTATTGCCTTTTATAGCCATTTGGTTGTTGTTCGTCTTGTCTTTTTCGTTGTTGTAGAACTTTTGCAAATTGCCAAAGTTGTTACTTGTCACAAAACGGTTAAAACTAGCTCGAACAGGGAATATTTTCTAGTTAAGATTGACAAGACAATTGCAATTTGATTGGTTAACAAACTGGCTATAAAGGGCCTTAACTTTCAATAAAACATGAAAGAAAACTTCAAAGTTTGTGAACTAAAATAACTAACTGTATGTTAATTAAATATATACAAGAACCTATGACTAAACTGTATTTTAAAAACACTTTAAATTCTTATTTTTCCATTTCAAAATTTTGTTACATTTTTTATAGACTTTTTATGGAAAAAATAAATGGGTAATGATTTCAAAATAAAGACATGTTAATTTAAAATTTACCAGTAGCCCAATTAAAGCTAAAACTGCACATTTTAAACTTAAATTTCTATTAAATTTGATTTTCAATTTTAAATGAATTTAATTAATTTATTTTTATGGCCTTAAATTTGCAATATTTTGCATTGTTCGTGTGAACAAATTTTCGCTTTCTCGCGTTTCAAATGTTTTCTGTGAAAACATTGCCATCAGTTTATCCATCACATTGTTATATTTTCAAATTAAATATAGTAAAAGGAAAATTGTTATCTATTATTGTATGCAGAAATAAATAAATATTTTTGTAGAAACTTTTTGGCCCCAATCAATTTGAGATGGGACTTGTCGTTGCTCAGTAACAAATGTGAATATTTTCAAATCGAAATGAAACCGTAAAAAAGGCAAAACAAATTTCGAATACGATTGATTAATAAAAATAATAAAAACGGAACAACAACAACAACAAAATTGGTCAAATAAAAAAAGGGAACATTAAAAAATGAGAAACCATTATTACAAATAAATTGAAGGCCAGTTGAATGTCGTCTAATATGTGTGAGTGTGTGTATGTGTGGGTGAAGTGTGTGTATGGGCGTGAGTGTGAGTTGTTCCCTTTGTTTGCAATGCTCAACATGATTGAATATCAAAAGCCAGTTGCCAAACGCAAATCTCTGGCATGTTTCGAGCCATTCCCTTGACACATCTTCAAGGCAACATTGTGAGCAGGAGAGAGGAGCCGCAGCAGCCCCAGGAGCAGGAGCAGGAGCAGGAGAGTAGTAGAACGGAGGGTCTGAGGGTCGGTGGGTCGAAAATTTAACAAGTACGACTCTCAAAGGACTCGTAAAGGACTGATAGCCGTCCCGCCGCTCTCGCTTGTCGGCACAAGTTAAAAAGCTCCGCACGTTTTCCTAAAGTTCTACAAGTGGTGGACAGAGGATTGGGATCTCTTCGCTTGGGTCGATGGCGGAAAAAGGGAGCGATAGCGGGTGTGGTGAGGGAAATGGAGCTTGGTCTCGGTTCGTGGGTAAATTTTCTGCATAAACCAGCAAATATATTTTGTGCACAAATGATGCCTTAAATGCCAGCTCATCTACTTCCCACTCTCTATCTCTCTCTTTCTCACTCTTCGTGTTCCACACGCATACGCAATTATCCTCAGGGACAACTGTCGCCTTTTATCTGCTCGAATGATTAAGTCCCTCGAAAATGTTTTAAAATTAATTTTATAGTGTCACCTCAAAAGTGCCATTCACATGTATGCGTACGTATACGTAATCTGTGCAACCATTATACGGATTACGTCAAATTATATTCCGGTTTCAGCCGCTATGCCCGCCATAAATACTGTTTTCTGCTCTCCGTATGCAGTATCATACTTAAACCGCAATAAAAAGCGCCCTATAAAATATCCAATTGCCAACGCATATGCCACATATAATACTCCGCTTTCAGGCCGCTTCGTTTCGCTCTCAGCTGCTCTTAATTTGCAATGGCATGGTGAAAAGAGAAAAGGACATTCTAGTAGTTTGATAGGTGTCTTTGTGTCCTTCGTTGTCAGACGGTCACTCAATCGAGTTCTTACTTTCAAAGCTTTTGTTTGCTGTTTTCTGCCTTTTCCTTTCGCGTTTTATTCGGTCTGTTTCTGGCTGACATAATATGTAAATTATTTTGCACCAAACACAATTGAAGCTCAGTCTGAGCAGAGCTGTTGTTAAGGGTGTGTGAGTGTTTGAGTGTGAGTGTGTGCGTGTGTTTGACTGTGTTTGAGTTTGTGCCTTACTGTGGTGTGATGATTCCCTTGTTTGCTCACGAACTTTATCAATGAACGCTGAAAAATTCCTGCATATCAATATGTATGCTTGCGTTGCTCTGCTCTTTAGTTGCCCTAGAATTACAAGGCGATGGGTATTTTGGTTGTATTGAGTTTAAAAAGGTTTAGTTTCTTTCGTACTACTTTCTTTTCGTACTGAGGGTATTTGAACTTCGACTTACTCCTTTTTTTTAGTGGCACGCGTTGTGGCTATATTAAATTCCGATTTTATTGATTTATATCTGAGGCGTACTCTTCTTTTTATTCACTTAGAAAACGACAGCAGCAGCAGCAACAGCAACAGCTTTTCGCATCAGCGAATGGCTGACAATGATAATATAATCACTGAGAAATAAGCTCAAATTCTTATTTAACTTTAGAGTTGAAAAGTAGTCAATAAACTTGATAGCATTCAAGGAAAATAAAAATCTATTTAAAGCTTTTGGAAGCGACGTGTGTTGGCATTTTAAAATTTTTAAAACATTTATTGATTTAAAGTTAATAAAAATAAATAAAAGTTGCAAAGTGCTCGATACTTTAATTCAATATTAGCTGGACTAACTTTTGATACGATTATGTGTTGTTTTTGAGAATTTTTAAGTCTGGATTGTTTGAAGTTTAAAGTGAGAAAGGCTAAAGACTTGAAGGTAAATTGTTAAAATCTACTTTATTACTTTCTTTGCTTTGACTGTAGTATTTTTGGACTAAAGGTCAAAGCTTTTAACATTATTTAACAAGCCAGCTAAATATTTAAAATGAGGAGGTAAGATTGTGCCGAATATTTATGAGAAGTATTCAAAGGTCTTAGGGCTTTAAACAAATACTTTCATGCAAATTGAAATGCCAAATTGCTTTATAGCTAAGTCAATTGTGAAACTAATGATTTAGCGCAAATCCACTTAATAACTTAACAAATAAAGGCAGACAGATTGTCAGATTGACAGACTGTCATCGGGCTAAACAGAGGTATGGGAGTGTATTTGAATATTGCCGCATTTGTATTAAGCTAAAGTCATTTTGAGACGAAAGTAAATTTATTGCCCATCAACAAACAAGAGAAACAAAAGCAGCCAAATAGTGGGCCAAGGGGGGCAAAGAAGCCAAAAGAAGCCAAAAGGTTTCCTGCTCCATTAACCAAATATCCCGGGCGCCGGAAAAGGAAACTGAAAGGATGTTAAATGTGGCCCCCAACGCCCTCCACGCCCCTTTGACAAATGTATGCGCACAATTAATTTTAAAATCCTAATCTCAGACAAAATCAACATGGTTGCCAAAAGGGATTTATGTTGCAAATACCGCAACGAAAATAAAATCAAATACATATAATATACACCTGTTCCTACTATTGATATACCCAAAGTTATTATTGCCTTAAACATTGCGGAGCGGGCGAAGGCAATTAATTAAAACCCAAGCGGATTATTTGCTAATTGGGGCCAGCGTGTCTTCATTTTATTTGGAAATTCAGTGGGAGCGAAAGCTCTGATTAGAAGCCTGTGCTCAAAAAACACTCCCACTTAGCCATAAGCTAAGCTACTAAGTCCTTATCCTTGCCTCTCGATTAGCAACAGTAGCTAAAGCAAGCGCTTAAAGTGGCCTCTGTCATGGTTTAATGAGCACATCAAATGCGAACTTTATAACAGCTCGGATAGCTGCGAATTCTACACTGACGAAAGGAAATGGTTAACAATCAAGTTTTCTTGGTGAGAACTAAAATGTTTAACCTATAACTGAGGTATAGACTAGAGATGGGACCCAGAGTGAAATCGCTTCCTGTCCCATTCCCGTACCGAAATCAAATTTGCTTTTCCCAAACCGATTGTTCTGAAAAAGTTTTAGTTTATCCCATCTCTAGTATTGGCTTGAAAAATTCTTTTTTTCTGGGAGTTAAGTAAACTTGTAATTAATATTTATACAATTTTTTAAGTTTATTTATTTGATTTACATAATTTATTATTTATTTTGTTTAGAAAAATATAATTAGTTTGTTTTTGCTTTCTGCAACTTTATTTTTTTTATTTTCAGTGTATTCACTCAGCTGTCTTTCTTTCTCTTTTTCTGCTTTCTCTTTCTTTTCCTCTCTCTCTCTATCTTCCTACGCCTTGTACTTTCCTGTCTGCATTTAGTGCTCCTCCGAGCTGATGATAATTATAATGCCACTTAATGGTAAAAGAGCTACACGGTACCTATTGCTCCCCTCTCTCTTACTGTCTCCCACTCTTTCTATTGCTCTCCCCGCCGCTTGAAATACCACAAGCGTAATGTGTTTTAAGCACAGGAGCGGTTCACCCACGGTTAAATGGGCTCATTGCGCCATTGTATAAATCAAGCATTAGCATACCAAATTAATCTTGAAATCTGGGCAAACATTTGTAAAACGCGAGTCGTAAAGAATTGTAAGATTTTTAAAACTATTTGTGAATTTGTGTGCTAAACAATATAATTTTGGTTTAATTTGCGAATCAATTTAGATTTGAAATCCGCTCGTTTTGCTCGTAAATTATGAACATTATCGCGAAGGACATTTAAGTCGCAAATTACCATAGATCAGATTGCCACAATGTTGTCGACCCACACACACATACACCCAAATACACACAAATTGTACACATTATCTTTGTCTGTGTGTGTGTGTGTGTGTATTTGGGTACATTATATTTTATTGCAGTTCGCATATAAAAATCGTTAAAATAACACAAAAAAGTAAACTCAGTTATTTTTTGCGCTGTCGCTGCAAAAGTTTTGCATATTATAAAAGAATTCGCATTAACCAATGAGTATGTAAATCTGCCATCCCGCTCTCTTTATCTCTCACCTTCTCTCCCATTTCCCCTACACTCTATCTCGCCTGCTCTTTAGCCACTTTTTTGTGGGTCACATTAACCAGCAAACAGCAGTAGTCGTCGGTTGGCAGCTTTTTCGCATTTTATCCATTTTCTCATTGCCATTAACAATGCAATTTTGTAACAATATGAAATTGTTAGAATAATGTACTATAAAAAGCGTTCCACACGCAGCAGAGGACCACGATATGCTGCTCTTCTTCTTCTTTCCTATTCAATTATGCACAATCCTGTGACACATGTGTCCTTTGCAGCAAATCTCCCTGACATACACACAGAAAAACACACTCGGACATAAATCAATCTACAAAAGCAGACTATAAACATGGAAAGACATTCCAAAAGAAATACGAGTTTGTTTTAATAACTTTTATGAAATTCTTTCTCCAACTTTTATTTTGTTTCGTTTTATGAATTTAAGTTTAAATTTCAGTTTTCATTAAGTTTAAATAATTAAGAGTTTATAATAAACTAATAGTGATAAAGTTAGATTTGAACTTAGTTGAGTAAAATTTTATATAAATTTGAATCGGTTAGTTGGTGTTAAGTATTAAGGCTCACACTACATACAAAACTCATTTATAGTAAATAAATATCTGTTAATATTGATCTCCTCTTCTCTGAATCTCCAAGTTAATACTTACATAATCTTTCTCCAGTAATTTGTGCTGAACCTTCTAATTTGGTATCCATCATAATAGATTACGCACTCAGACACTCAGCGGGCAGTAAATGTCGGCGGCAGTGGACACAAGCAGCAACAAAATACCGTAAATTGAGCTCTATTATTTTCTTGTGTGTTTCAAGTTTGTAATTTTGTTGTTTTCCTTTTTGGTTTGTTGCAGTTCTGTTTTGCTCCTTTGAGTTAATATTTTCTTCAAGGAGCACAAACACACACACAGACACTCTCACAGTTTGTTACCAAGCAATTTTATGAGTTCAAATAGCAGATTGCAATTTATAATAGATTTTACTTTGTAATTTTGTACGATATTATTATATTTCTTGTTCGCCTTTAATTTTAAAGTTTTTAATTAAATGTTTCTGTTGAGTCCTTTGAAGTAATTATGTTGCACATGATTATGTCTGCTTCAATAATTTCATAGTTGGTGTTAGTAAAGTTAACTACAGTGCTAATAGTTGATACCCTGTAGATTTTTTAAAAAATTTACAAATTTAGATCTGTATAGGGTGCAGTGAGTTTAAGCTAAATATCCTGTAAATATAAGACTTCTCCACATTTGCCTTAGCTTAACATTAGACTTAGCTTAATATACCCAGTTTACTGCAACAATGGGTATATTTTTTGCAATTTTAAAGTGGAAAACTTTGTTTTTGTGGTCTGTAAACAACAGTTTGCTTTGAAATCCGCGATAATTAGTTTAAAATTAGTTTATAGTCCATTAGCTTTATGGCCTTTTCATATTTGTTTACTGCATATATATATTTTTTTTTTTGCCGTGGTAAGCTAATTGTGGGCTAATTAAATTCCACCTGGCCGCAATTGAAAACAAATTTCATTTTATTTAATTGCAAAACGCGTCGCAAATATGTAAAAACTTCAATGAAAAACTAAACGGAAATAAAATGATAAAATGTAATTTGTTTTTGCGGTTTATTTGAACATATTTTAGCTAGTCGCTACTTTAGCTGGCAATGCAATTAAAAGTGAGTTTGAACAACAAGTTGTCCTGGCAACAGTTAAAACTTTATACTAGAAGCGGGGAATAATAATCTACAAGTTGTCGAAGCACTTTAAAAGCTGTAATGATTATGATGCCGTCGGAATCGGAGTCGGAGTTGGATTCGAAAACGGAATTGAAATCGGAGACTGAACCAGAACCGGAGATTTGTTGCATTCAGGGAACGCGACACGAGTCAACTGATTCTGAAAGACTTGGACCAGCTGCTTTTATAGGGATCTGCCTGTGGAGGTTTCGCTATGCGTCTGCGCGGATAAACAAAATTTTTGGAGCACAAATAATAATAGCAAAAAGGATGCACAATGCCGGTTGCTCTTTTTGTGTTTAGCTTGTTTCTTTGTGGTCTCCGACTCGTTTGTTTACATGGGGACAGCTGAGACTCAGATCTAGACTGAGACTACGTCTTGAGACTTGGCATTTCATTTTAATGTTGTGCGTGCATGTATGTGTGTGTGTGTGTGTGTGCTTGTGTGTGTATGCGGGTATTACATTCAAGTTTTAATTGAATTGCGGCTGCAAGTTTTTAACTGCATTTGCGCCATGCCACAAAAGGTGTAAGAAAACTTTTAGCCACAAACTTTACAGCTTTAAAGTTTTTCACTTTTGATGTGAAGTGGGCGATTGCTGCTTTCTTGCATTCCCCTTTTTTCAGTCTTGGCTTCAACTTGGTCTTATTTGGTTCTTGTAGTCACTCTTCTTAACAATTGCAGTTCAACAAATGTTGGCTTAAACAACAAAGAAGTCCTACAAACGTATATATAGTGCTGCTATGACCCATTAAAGACTAGACGGATTTAATACAAAAGTTAAAAATAGCTAAACAATGTAAACAAATTTAATAATAGAAACAAACTTTGAAAACTGTTGGCTTAGTCATTTAATAATTATGTTTTTGCATACAACACTCAGAAAGGTGCTAACTCAGCTGTAAATTGGCCAAAAAGGCAACGCAGATGATGCGCTCATAAGTAGGCAATAGAAAACGCGGATTTCCATGAAGGAGCATCTGTGTGTGTGTGGGTGTATGCTGTTAAAAGCGTGTCAAACACCTGTTGTTGTTATTGTTGTTAATGTTTTTGTTTTCTTGTTGTTGGCCCTCAATTTTGCTGCTTCTTCATCTTCCTCGTTTGCCTTTCTCCCAAGCAAAAAAGTTTTGATTTTGCTTTGTTTCAGTTGGTTTTCCATTGTATTTGCTGCTCTTGTGGCGCCATTGTGTTCTTGTTCCTTGTTGTTACTTAGTTCATGGAGTTTTTAAGCACACTGCCAGGTGTTTTGATTTATTATGGTTTGGTTAAGTGCACCAGGTACCAACTTCATTTTAATCCCCTTTAGTTTTCTATACTTTAAAAGACGCATACAGTGATTCCAAAACATGGCTTATGTGTAATCTACAAAGGCTTTGGGATGTATATCCGAACATTTTCAAAGTTCATTAAATGGTTATTTAAAGCCACACAACTAGCGGTTGAATTTAAAGAGGTACAACCAACAACAACCGTCCCTGGTTGAAAGGGAATGTTGTAAAAATGTTCAGTTTGTAGATGTTGCCAAAGCTGGGAATCATTTGATATTCTCTTTATCTGCTGTGTGTTAACCCACTTAGAACAATTTAAGCGCTGTGCCGATTTCACACCCACTGCAAACTGTAATACATGCACTTGCAATCCAACTGAGACTGTTTTAGACACAAATACAGATACAGATACAGATTCAGATACAGATACAGATGCAATGATGTTGTAGAGGGAATGAATACTTTTGTGCGTTTGATTCGATGCAACCCTAATTATAATTACGCTGCCATTTTGCAGCCAATTGTTAATACCAACTGGTAAAAGTGGAAATTAGTGCTGCCATTTTAGCCAATTTATAGCTAGATCTCGAAGTTGATTAGTTTAGAAATTTATAAAACTATGGCACATTCCCAAGAAAATTTATAATTAAAAGTTGTTAAAAGTGTGCCAATTTGAGTTAGTATTGGTATGGATTCTTTCTTTTTACATTCAGATAAACATTACTTTTTAATTTCAACTAAACAAATTTTATTCGACATATTCTTAAAACTTCATACATTTAGATTATGATGAACATTTAGATTGTGATGAACAGTTTGTATGTGTATATGTATATGAACTTTTTATGTTTAACAGTTTAACTAAAATGTTAACTTAAATATGTAATAAATTATCGACCTAGAAATAGTAATTAAAACTTAAAGCTTTATTTACTACTGTCAGTTAAAAAAGTTTAACTAAACAAGAGTATAATTACCAAATTTCTATTTTTAACAACTTTTAGAATATAAAATTCAGACAACTCTAGAAGAAAGTGTAAAAAATAAGTCGAAACGGTCGGGAAAAGGGATAAGGAGATAGATTTTCAGGCCATTTGCGGTACAAAGCAATTGAGGCTCAAAAACATGTTCATGCATATTTTATACTCTTTGTAGTTTTCTTTCCTTATTTTTGAATATCTGGCAAATTGCCTAGACATTTCAACATTTTCCATTTCTATGTCGGCTCTATCGTTGGTTGCTCTTTTGCCTTTTTTTAACCACGCTTTCCATGCCATTTTCCTCGGTCCACGATTCATTTGGCGTTCTGCAAGTGTAACTTAATTTGTTGACTTCATGTTGGCCAAAAACCATTTGGAACATGCACAATTTTGACACCACCCCAGTAACTGTTCTCTGACCTTTCACCCTCACCGCCCCCCATTTTTGCCATTGAGACACGCCCTGATACAAGTACATATGGCCTGGTCTGGCGTTTTCATTAGTACTCAATTAATGGACCATGATCTTAATGGGTTTTCAACAACAGGCATTCCCCACCGAAGCCTAAAACCGAATCAGCTTAACATCGTACCACGCCCACGTTTCCCTGCCTGTTCTTCTCCCTAAACTCCATTGTGGGCGCACCAGCGAGGCGTGCCGTTTGCTAAGTGCACCAAATCAGCACAACTCTAATTGGAGGCCCAGGATGAGGCGCATATCCTATCGAGCAGTGTGCCTGCCAAAAAGTTTTGTTACTGACCCCACTACATACCCTACGAAAAGTCACCCCTCCATCGGGTAAATAGCAAGAAAAAATTGAATGATTTGCTAGACTTTTTGTAGCTGTTTGCTTGTTGTTGTTTTGTGTGCGGTTAACGTTTGCCTCAATTATTGCTGTGGCAAACCTCGTCAACTGCTGCCGACATTCATTCATTATGCGCCCGCCACACCGCCTCCCCACACTGTTGACTGCTTGAGTCAGCCAAGTCGAGCTGTTGATTGCTTTATGGCTTTGAAGTCCCAGTCGATGATTGATATGGGTTATCGCTTCGACTAAATGTGCTTAGTTGCCACATCTTAAGCAGCAATTATCAAATAAAAATCTATATATGTAATGTGAGTAATATTGGTTACATTCGGGTGCTTTACTTCACTCAAGGTCATAAGTGTTAGCTGGTATACTAATTGCTTTTATTCCAATTGATTGGGTCGAGTCGCCCGCTTACCACTAGTAACATACTCACTAATTCTTAAATGGTCACATTTGACAGCTCAAAGCTATTTCAGCCAGAACAAATCTGGTTATCATATTTTGTCTCAGTTCTTCGTTCCTTTTAAAAAATACTCTTTTCTATTTGATCCTGAAAAATATCTCTAAAATCGCTGTTTCTTTGTTACCTGGCTCTGTTGAGTCCCTTGTCAGAAGAAATGTTTATTTTCGGTTAATTCTAACAGTTTGTAATGCCCTCGTGGATGCGCTGAGAACATATTGACTCAATATCGCTACTCTCCGTCTAGTCTGTCAGTTTTAGAACTATTGTTTTCACACTTTAAACATATATATTTTATTTTAACAAACAGAATTTATATTAAAGTCAGTCGGAAAGGATATATTTATCTTATTCTATTCTAGATCACTAAAAAATGGTCGAAAAAAGCCGACAGATATGTGTATTTCTTCTTAAGTATAAAGAAATTTTGTGAAACTATCTCAACTGCTAATTTTGACTATCAAAATTTCCATCTCTCTATACTAGTTGCGTTGCTAAAAATAATTTTTTTGCCAATGATTGCTACATCTGAAGCTAAAAGCTGTTATTTGCCGACATTTCGTTTACATGCAGTATATAGGCTGGAGGCAGGGAATAGGATGGGAGGGGAAAGGTTGCGGGGAAAGGCTAAAAGGAGATTCCACTATTCAAAATCCACAATTCACAATTCGCTTATGGCAAATGCATGTTTGAAATTGTATTTTATCGACATCGGCTGCCAGATGCTTGGCAACAAATACGGCCCGTAAATATACACAATAACCGGAAAGCAATTGCTTCACGCCATTCGAGTCGTTGAAATATTAGCCTCGTTTGCCCCAGAGCCAGCCAAAAGGACCACGACCAGAACCAGGACGAGGACCAGTTGTTATCCTCCCTCTTGGCCACGTTTAAGGTGCAAAGGTAGCGCACATCGTGTGCTCTTCTCTCTCAATCTCTTACCATTATTCTTTGCCATGGTTAACAGTGTACAGAGTACACTGATTGAATATGGCCAGACATCTGCTGGGAGTCAGCTCGCAGAGCAGCCCAAAGAGGTTTTCAACATTTTCCGCACGAATTGCCAAAATAAATATTTAAATTTTCTGCAAAAAATAAAGAAAAAATCAAAATTTCCATCCTTATTTGCTGTGTGTTTACTTGAAAATTGTAAGCTTTTGGGTTTTATATTCAAGGCGGTAATTGAGAAGGAAAATCAGATATAAATATCAATGCAGCTGCGTCTCAGAATAAGAAGAACACTAATTTCACCCAAAATTAGTGAATTTATTTAAAAGAAAAGACCAATAACATTACAAGACAGTACAATAACTAAGTTAATAGTTTTTATTGGTTTTGCTATGGATTCAAATGTTGATTAAGAAAAATATTAACAGCTTCCGACCCTTAATATATAAATGTATATATTTTTTAAATGTGCTGACTTGTTTCTAAGTAATTTCAAGTATTTCCACTTAAATTCTGTCAAGCTCAAAATTCTGTCAGCAAATTTGTTGTACATTTACTTTTGCTTTCCTGTTGTCTGCGTCAAGTTAATGAGATTTATTATAAGAGATTGTTACAATATTTTCGTCGCACTCACAATTGGTAGGAAGAGCCACAAAAAACAGCGAGACAAGCAATTTAATTTTTAATTTTCCAAATGAATGCGTTCAAATTAGGCTCATTACTGTATAGATTATCCTCAAAAATACCAAAAAATAGAAGCACGTGAGTGTTTTCCCCCACTGCTCCTGTTTCGTTAAATGACTGTTTTCCTGTCAGACGCTGCTTTAAAGTTGCTTAAATAGTGATTTTTATTTTTATTTTTATTTTCATTTTTACTGATATGAGAGCTGCTTTAAGCAGCTGCCCAGATGTGAGCCTAGTTGAATTTTATCGCTTTTCAAGCCGTTGAACAGAGTCTCCATTAGGGAAAGGACTGTTCCTGGCGGGAGGTGGAGGATTGGATAGGGCGACTGGGGAAGATGGCTGTGGGTATGAGGGAGACTGCAACATATCCCAGTCCAATTTCTGAGCATGTTTTCACACTTGACCAACTTTCAATTACCCTACAAATACGTGTAATCCCAAGGGGAAATCGGATATACACTAACAGACTAAAAGGTATTACTATAATAAAAACTATGTATAAGTTTTATAACGGCTTTAAGTTTAGATTAGAAGATTGCTGCTGAGGGGTAAGGAATTTAATAAATTGTTGAATTTATTTTTTGTTAAAATGGCGACTAAAAGAAACATTAAACTAATTAGTATCCCATTAAACTTAAATTTTTTAAAATGTTAATCTTCATTTTCTTTTTTTAAATTATTATATAAAAGTCCACTGTGCTTACTTTGACAGTGGATAAAATTAAAATTAAGTTTTTTACTCAACTCAATAAAATAAATATATTTAAATCACTTATATTTTTATCAACGGCTCTTTATTCAGCTTACGCAATTATCGGAACACTTCTGACTCCGTAAAAAATTTATTTTTTCCCAAAAGTTCTTGTTTTTTTGGGTAGTGTATTTAAGAGTCATAATGTTGTTGGCGATTTGTGGCTTGTGTTTTTTTAAGTAATCTTGACATGACTGGGTGTCCATTATTTGCTGGCCATTTAAAGTTTGGTCCCAGTGCTTGGCCAACACACAACAGGCTATTGGCCAGTTTAGTTTAGTTAGTTGCTGACGTAGCTATGTGCGTAAAATGGCATAACAAATGATGTTTAATGCTTTGGCTGATGAAGCTGAAAAGGCCCCTGAAACGACATTCCATGTGGCCAAACATGCGTGTGCAAATGGAATGCCGTTTCCCGATCCCACTGTCCTCCTGTTCTCCCGGTTACCCCCTGTTCCTCTCACTCTTCTCACCTAGTACCAGAAATCTTTTGGAGGAACCTTTTGTGGGAAGAACACGCTTCTCATTTGGCTTGATAATTTATTTTCGCATATTAATTTTGCTCGACTTGTGCAACAGCAAAAGAGAAGAACAGACACAGAGACAGAGAGAGCGAGAGAGAGGCAAATGAGAAATGTGTGATAAATGAGCAACGCTTAAATGCTTCAAGGATACGAGCAGAACTCGCCGTGGGGCAACATCCCAGACAATTATTATCCTGCAACACATTTAGCTCTGCTGCGTTTAAAGATACCCATACCAACATAAGCATAAATACATAAGATACATATAACATATAGACATATATATTCTTATAGTTATATATAGCATTTCATACATGGTTTAATTGCTTTTTGGTGCGCTTTAAGGCATTTCTGTTTGAGGATTTCGGTCCATTGTTGTGGGATGTCACTTGATGAAAGTGTTGAATTTATCAGGCTCAACTCAGTTGAACACTTGACAACAGCCTACATAATTAATGGCAACTCAAATGTGGCTAATGGTTATGCTCTCTGGATCTGTATTATGAACTATGAGGCAGCTGCAGGAAAATCCACTTAAGTACTTCTCTAATCTACTATTTCCAAACAAGATTCATTTTCCATTCGTTAAACAAAGTTACATTAGTTCTTTTTATATATTTATATAAATACATAAGATACATGCTTTTGACTTTTACTACTTTTATGATTCACTTCGCTGACTTTTACTGTGAGCAAATAAAGAAATGAAAATTCATTTCAAGGGTTCAACAAATCTGCTCAGGTTTCCTAATGCACGGAGACAGTATTTTGTCAATTGAAATTTTGTGACTGCGAACTCTGACCCTTTGTTCAGTGGGCCAACGTCATCAATTTTATAGTTTACCTTGCGATTCCTGGTATCAGCATCATTTGTATACTTTTCTTCTTTTATTTCGAACTCTTTGTTGAACTCGGCCCTTTTACAATTGGAAAGTAGCCAATTATATTGTGCAAAATGGCATAAATAATACTACATAAAATACATATGTATGACATTATTAGGGTCAGGTAAGGAACTTGGCCAGAAACTAGAAACTGACAGTGGTGCTTGTCTTTTAAATGACACTTCTTCTTTATCTTCATCATTTCCATACCCATTATTTTTTTTTTTTTCATTTTCCTGCACTGTTCAGAAGATTTCCTCATCGTTTTTTTCATCTAATAAAATGTCAAATAGTAAAGCAAATAAAATTGAAATTTAATCTTTGCTTTTCTTATTGGTTACATAAAAATTGGATAGTAATATTTGCTATTTAAATTTCTAGCGTTTTTTTTACACTTTAAATCATTTAAATTTTATATTTTGTTAAAATCTAAATTGAAATTCATTTTTGTTTTTGGCAGTGTGCGCAGTTTTGTCCCCGGCACAAATTTCTAAGTGTTTTGCCTGTGCGGCTCGCACACACATCAGCTTGTCTCTGATTTCGCATTCAGACTCGTCGTTTGCATAATAATTTAACTCATTACATTTGCGAGTAAGGGTGAGAGGAAGGGGAGAGAGAGAGTTGCACTTGCCACAACTTGTGGCACTCAAACTAAATAAGCAGAAGACACAAATGCATACATTTCGTCTGGTGCTTGTCATGCGGCAATTCAAAGGCAAGATGAGGTCAAGATGTGGCAGCACACACCTACGTATCTACGCATACCTACACACACACTCACACACTTATTAAAAGCCTTTACTCAAAGCTTTGATATTGGAATTATAGCTTGTTGCACACCTATCTTTCAATTAAACAACTTTTGTCTCCTTTCAATTGATAAACAACTCAACTAATTTGCATCATCACATTTAATAGTTTGCCCCACTGTGCAGCAACTCTGTGGTGCTCTAACGATCCGCATAAAATTTACCACTTGCTACTTGACTTGGCCAAGTTCAAAGCGTTGCAGCCAAAAGTTTTTGGCCTTTGTTGCTTTTTGCTTTTTGGTTGTGTCTTGCCAACTTTCCGCTTGCTCTACATTTTGGCCACTTTGCCAAACTTGGCTAGCCGATTTCGGGATTCAACGAGTTTTCGATTGTCATTCAGATAAATTTGTTTACTGTTAAATACGGCAAAATGTTCCAAAAACGTGACTCAGTCATTATGATTATGATTGTGAAATACACAGTTTTAAATCGAAGGAGCTGATATCATATACATTTTTTGACAGTTTAAAATGCAAAAGAAAACAAATTATATTTGAGAATGTTTTTAGACCTCTCTTTTAAAATTTAATATTTACGATTGACTTGTGAAAAATATTTATTTCATTGCAAAGTTCTCCCTATTTACAAATAGTCTTTCAAAAAATTATTTTCGTTTAGTTCATTCTTGATCAGCATCTATAGCCGAGACTATATAACAATGTCCGTCCATCCGTCTATCTGTCTTTCTGTCCGTTCGTTCGGATAAACACCTGGACCTTCGAGACTACAAGAGCTAGATCTAAAAAAATTTAAACAAAACTACGTCTATTTGTCAAGCAGATCAAGTTTATTGCTTGGAAATTATTATTTCCTAAACATGTTTGATGTTGATCGGACAACGATAGCAGATGTTTGTAACAAGTATAAAAATTTCGATCATACTCGAACGCTTACTCGTGATCTTACTCGTGGTAGTTAATATAGCGCATTGCTCTCATAGGACAAACCGGTTGAAAATTACTTATTTCTATGTTTAAAAGCGCACTACAATGAGCACTTGTTTCGTATAAATTTTTAAAATCGTCGAATCGTTTTCGACTAGCATCTTAAAGTTCATATATACAATGTTCGCATATGTATATATTAATATACTTGTAAAAGAAATAGAGAGATAGAGAGCGCGCAGAGAAAGAGAGAGAGAGAGAGACCTTCCTGTCTGTTTGCTTATTTAATAAATTGTTTGTTTCCACCTTTAGATGTGATTTGGACTTCGTGTTCTGTTGTTGCTGTAGTTGCCGTTGAGCTGCCTGAAGAATGCATTGTCGTTCACTTGAATGTCATCTATTTTTATGCGACTTACTTTTATTTCCCATTCGAGCTGCTGCTTAATCTTTTTCTCCGATTTCCCTCTCCTGTTCTTTCCCCTTTTCCATTGCTGCCTCATGGCGCATTTCCTTTGGCTTTGATGCAACTGCAACGGCAACGGCAACAGCATTTCACTTAACTTACTCAAGTCGTTGTCGGCATAACTTCCGCTCTCAAACGAATACAAAATATAAAGCGGAACACAAAATATACTAAAACGAAAACGTTGAGGGAAAAAAAGAAAATCTCAGAAAGCTTGTGAGCTCCTTACTTACTCGGTTGTGTTTTAATGCCAATCCTTACACATTTTATTCAGTTTCTTATGTGTAAACATTTTGAAATCCTTCAGTTCATGCATTTGTACGTTTCATTTACCCATTGGGAGAGTCAATTGTGGGTCGAGAAGCTCTAAGAGTGACATAAGAGTGTTACCAGTCTAAGACCAAAGACTTTCATGAATGTGCAAAAATATTTACACACAGCATTCGAGACAACAACAAGTACATCAAATTGAATGAAGCTGCAAATCTGTGCCAATGATGTGCAAATGTCGGGAAAATCCACTAGACAAAACCCAAATGGAAACTGAACTAAACCACTTCAAGCTGTCTCAACAATTATGGCTGACAAATGTGGCTTAAATGCTCTTAGTGCCTAAGTTTGTATACTTAATTAGTTAGTTATAGAATATAAATGATTTAAAATATTTTTTGAATACATTTTTCATTCTATATCCATTACTTAAACAATTACAAGAAGAGCAAAAATTCTTCCCTTGATAAGGTTTAAGTAATAATTCAAAATTAGTAGTAAGAATAATGTTTTAAAAATATTGATAGAGCAAAAAATTTATTTTAAACCGAAAACTTTTATTTTTAAACAAATATGATAATATAAAATTGACAGAAGTTAAGATCAATATTTGATAAAGCCAGTAAAGCACGCTCCAAAATTTAATTATCATTCAGTTATTCTAGAAAGCGTTTAATGATCTTTAAGACCTTGTTAATTTTTTAAGAACTCAACGTTTATTGTGTATTTATTGCTTTCGTTAGTGAAATTGGTTTAAATGGGTTGTAAGTCGACTTGACCGAGTCTACAATTTATCAAGCAGCTGCTAATTGATCTGATTCTCTCTCATTCTCTCTCTGTCTGTCCCTCGCACTGTTTGTCAACCTATGGAAAGTCGAAGGAAAGTGACTGCAACGATGGAAGGTGTGAGAATTCAGTAAGTTCAGTTCAATCTTAGATATTCAAGCGAAAAGAGGCTGCCGTCATGCAAATAAAAATCTTGGTCTTCTACTCCATAATCATTGCAATAAACGAAGCAATGGGATTACTGGGATTACATTCAGATGGGGATCATCTAAAACGCTTAAGCCGATCACTTTTATTCCCAGCAACATCGCCCACTCGAGTGCAATTTATTGGCGGTATTGGTATTCCCGTAGAGGATTTGCATTTCGAGTCAGTCACATCGGGATATGTCTTAAAGACCGAATACTTTCTGCCCACAACCGCACAGGAGATCACCAGGGTTTATATGAAACCACAGCCCATTACAGATCGAAAGAATTCGAATGATGATTCCAATTTTGGTTCGGTTTATCGCTGGGTTATCTATCGAAGCATCGAAATGGTATTTAACAATATGAATTTACCCGGACAGAGTTGCTTACTTCGTGTGATCTGCGAACACGCAGCGCAGCCTTTGAACCACGAAAGTGGTTTACTTGGAGAACTAGTTCATATCGTGTTGACACCATCTAGTTCATCGGATCACTATGTTCTACACACGGATAGGGAATATTTGGTTGCGGAGCGTTTTGGGAAGCGTGGTGGAAATTGTCAGGCTTCGTATGGCCGAAAGTGTCCAAGTTCTCCCATAGACCTGGTCACCACATTGTTGTGATTGTAGCCAGACTAAGCTTAATATGATAAATAATAATGCTATTATATAAGTATTAAGAAAAAGTGTTATTGTGATAAATCTGTATTAAAATGAAGTGGATTTTAAGCTAACTTAAAGTGTTTTGCAAGCAGAGATCCGATTTAAATTCTAAGTATTTTCGTCTGTCTCACTCTTTCCCTGTCTATGTCTCTCCATAAAGTTATGTACTTTCTTTATCCCATATAAATACACTTTAGGGTATATTGTCGTCCCTAATTCACACTGCTTAATGTTCTTTCTAATGTTATATCTTCAAGATGTCCATTGTGCTTGTCTGCCAGGTGTAAATTCAACAGCTGTGCTAATGGAAATCTACATATTTAAGCTGTGAAATACTTTTCACGATTAGTTTTTGTCCAGATCTTAAATGGAGAACATGCAGTCACCAATTCTTTTACTCTACACGCTGGCAATCATTGCTCACATCAATGGAACAATGATATTTCCGGAACTAGCACCGACTCCAGTCACATTTCTCTGTGCATTTGGCATACCAGTAGAAAATCTGCCCTTTGAGACTGTTGTTACTGGTTACGCACTGAGAATGCAGTATTTTCTGCCCAACAATGCATCTGAATTAACGAGTGTTTATCTAAAACCACAGCCTATAACGGACCGAGGGTACAAGAATAACTCCAACTTGGGTTCCAAGTATCGCTGGATTATCTATCGTGGCATCGAAATGATATTACAGAACTTGGGTCTACCGGGACACAGCTGTCTGCTGCGGGCAATCTGTGAGCATGCCGGACTACCTTTGACCCATGAAAGTGGCTTACTTGGTGAGCTTATTCACATTGTACTAACACCATCTAGTTCAAGAGACAGGCTGGACATGGCCAAGGACCGGGCTTATCAGTCAGCGGAACGATTGGGAAGGCGAGGTGGGAATTGTGAGTTGGCTTTTCATAACAGATGCCCCAGTTCTGCCATGGACTTGATTAGCATATTGTTAAAGGAAAATTGACTTTGAAAATAAAGTATAATGTTAAACAGCAGGCTGTCTAAACTTATAAAATTATTCTCATATTTACTTAATATTTGATTTCAATTATTAACTGTCTAAATAATTTATTGAAATACATTTTTAAATAAAGTAGAATTCATAACATATACAATCAAAATATTTTTGAACACATAAACCTATTCATGCTGCTCTTAGCTTATTAACAGTTAGTATCTGAAAGATACTTAGATACTGTTGCTTGTTATGACAACACACTGAATCGAGTCGAGTTAGTTACAATTTGCTAGAATAGTTGGTTGGCTTCTGGCTTATGAATTCGACCAACAAGTTGATAACAACGTAAAATTGCACTCACTATCTTCCATTGTAGTTGCTGTTGTTTCTGTTGATGTGAATGTCACGTAGAACTGAAGGTGTGATAATTATAAAGTTGATAAACATTTTAATTAGTTTTCTGCTCCCTGATTCGCATGGCAAATCAGCATCAATTGTAATTACGCTTGTATTATGGTATATGTCAGCACACGCTGCGTATGCGTAATATGCGTGTCTCTGACTATGCCAGTTAATCACGTTACTTAACGCACTTAAATTTAAATGACAAATACTATTTATATGAATTATATGACAGCTACATGCGAGAACTTCGTCTTGGCTCGTAAATCGTAATACAAATTTATTTCAATGTCTCACTCATTAGAGCGGCCCGAGCACGTTGCAATCTGTGTGTGTGTGTGTGTGTGTGTGTCTGGGCCTACTAGTAATGGGCTTAAATACTTTGTCTGGCACGCAAACCATGTCCATGTCCAGAACTCACAGAGCCGTAAAATAATTACACACATTGAATGGAACGCGACATGAAATTGAAACAAGAACAAAACCCTTCCTGACCAACAAAACTGAATTGCTACTGATTAGTCAGACGGAGTTGGTAGAATGGTTTGAGTTTGGTGCTAACTTGGTATGTTTGCTTTTGGCATTTCAATGCCGTTGACCAAATGAGTTTAATATTAATTAGTTTGGCTGACAATCGCCAGAAATCCACACAGTTAACGCATTGCGCATACGCCACGTATCCTCAGGCAATATTGTATTGTAGTAAATTAAAGCAAAATATACTCAAGGGTTCACATCGAGAGAACCTATTTTGACTTTCGCCTAAAAAAATTGCCATTAACTTTTCACACAACTAATGCAGCAAGAAAAATAACAATATATTAATTGAAATCATCCAACTCGAGTTAAAGTTGTAGAATTTTCGAGTTGGTTTCTATTTTGGGGTTTCAGGTTTTCGGGTTTTGTGTTTTGGGTTTAATTTTGGCCAAAAAACCATCTGTGGTCGTTTGCCTTTAATTTATACTTGTCCTCGGGCCACTCAAAACAATTGGGTTAACATATTTGCTAAATAATTTCCAGCAAATGCAAATGTAATTTTGCTTTCTGCTTTGTTCTTCATGTGTTGTTTCCTTTCACTCTCCAGAGACACAGATTGAGTGCAAGAGAAATGAAAATTGTTTGCTGCTTCTGAACTTTAGTTGCTTTAGTTTTTTTAATACAATTAAAACCGGAAACAACAAATAAGTGTGTTGAAGCTCAAATACCCTGCAGTATTGTGGCTACAGGTTGGTCAGTTCATTTGCTCAACTTGTTAGAGTTTTTTCTAAAACACAAAGAGTACATGTAAATTAAAATAACCCATCGAATTAAGTTCGGCTTTTAGTAAATTAAAAAAGTTTGAAACTTCTAATAAAATCAGGTTTATTTAATCGAATTGTTTAATTTGCACTTCAGTTATTAAACACTCTCTGTCAAAGCAAAGATTGCCAAATTAGACTAAAATCTGCAACAAACTCACCTTAAAGAGTTCACGAATTCAGGCGACTGCTGCAATTTAAAGCCAAGTTTAGAGCTCTTGTCATGAATTTGGAAAATCTGAAAACGGCTGACTAAACACGAAATCCTTTCACGCAAAACAAATTTTTGGGAAAGTGGTGTGGCTATAGTGGAGAGAGGGGGTAACGGGGTTTGTGCAGAGCGGAGTCTGTCAAAGATTTGCAATTTTGTAGTGTGAAATTTATGGGCAGACGTTAAGATAAACGTTGTGTCATTGATTAACGAGTGCTTGTCGGACGACTGACTACTGACTAACACTATGTATGCTGCAGGTTTATTTTTTTTTAAGGAGACTTTGAGTGGAGAGTGTGAAGTAAAAGAGGAGACAGGGGAATATTTGAAAACATTTTGAGTTGAAATGATTACGCCCAAAACTTAGCAGATAAAACCCTGGCAAACGGAAGCGCACATAAATCAGTAAGTAAATGTGACTTCCTGCAGTTCACATTGGTCTCGGCCAGAAAGGACTTTGTCGAACACTTGAGGCGCAACAGGGGCGTCAAGGACGACAGGATAACGTGACTTTGGACTAGCCGGTGTAAACTGTGACCCCAAGTGTTGAATGGACGTAGATGAAGGTAAAGTCCAACTGGAGTTTGCTACAAATATTCAGCGAATTTCTCGACTCACAGCCTCTGCAGGACGCTGGACCAAGGGCGAAGGACATAGATTGGCAACATTTGATGGTAAAAGTTACATTCGCATTTATCTTTTGTGCACTTGTGTCACTTGTGAGTTTCTTGAACCACAGCCAAGTGACTAAAGCGACAGATAAGAGGCAGAGAAAGAGAGAGATAGAGAAAGACAGAGATAGCTTTAGTACAAACATACGTCGAATGTTATTAAATTCGTTGGCTCAACCTTTAAAATAACAAATAAACTTTAAAGTTGGCACTGACAAATGAACTGACGCAGTGTTTTCCACTCGGAAAATTGAAATTATCCAACCGCAGACAATAAACAAGTGTTACTCGTAATGCTTCGATCTTAATTGTTTTAAATTAAGCACTCTCTTGTCCAGACAATTCAGGTTAAATGCTGTATAAATTCAGCAAACCGTTTACACAGTTGCTTCGCTCTTGGCTTTTATTGATTTCAGTATCAATTAACCTGTTGTGGCTCCTTACGCACACTTTGACTTCAAAAGTAGCATTAAAGCGGCATTTATTTTACTCGAAAAGCCATCGATTAATTGACAGCAAGTCTATGTTAATCGGGTTTCGTCGTTGCTGGAGAAGAAGTGCTCTCGTGTTAGCATTAAAATTGCATTATCGATGCCAACGAGTGCATGTCGAGTATTCTTGACGTCGAACGTGTTAATTTGGTCTTTAAAATATATTTTGGAAACTATATCGAATGGTTTATTCATTGTCTTTCATTTTTATGAATTATATATAAATTATAAGTAAATTAATTGCTGACAGGATTTCATTAAATGTTTTAGTGCATTTGAAGCTACTTGATGTAGTTAACCAAATTTACATAATATTTGCAGTTATCGAACGGTATCGATAACACACTCTAGCAACTACAACTATGGTTAGCACTCAGCTAAACTCATTCGCAAATTTTGGCATCTACAAAGCCAAGGTTTACCTAGAAACCGCGTCATCAATTTCCGCTGCCACAATTGAAAACTCGTCGTCGTCGCGTTGTCGTTGCTAAGTTTTCTTCCGCTCTCGCCAATTTGCATGCATGACAAGGTAACGCTAACGGTAACTGTAACGATAACTCCAGCATTCCCTAACTTCCCCTCCATTCCGCTCTCTGTGGCTTCGTCTAGTCGGCGCTTCCCCATATTCCCCTGTTGACAGTTTGAAAATTGTGTTGCATTGATGTAATGACTAAATGCTACAACGTTTGCCATTTACACGATGCGTTGACAAATTGGCTGTCACAGCCGCAGTTGTTATTGTTGCTCTTCCTTTTCCTCTGGATCTGGCTCTGAGTCTGGGTCTGGGTGTTATTATTGTGTATGTCTAAAGTGGGCGTGTCTGGCAGAGTGGGCGCTTTGCAGTTGATGTTTATGTTGATGTTCATCTCGCCACTCTCAGCTTGATTTCTCTGATTTATGTGGCGGTAAATAATTTACAATCAAGTATTTTGACAGGGTGGCAACTCTGTAGATGCTCGTCTGAGCATGTCAGCTTTATCTAAATTATGGATTTACTTGTAGATTGGTACAAAGTTGGCTTCATCTACTTAGGCTAGTTAATCATACTTACAGAAATAAATCAAAAGTGTATGACAACTCAATAGAGTTGTCGAAAGACCAAATATCTAGACATTAAAGAAACATCTTCAGTACTTAAATAAAAATGCAAATTACTTTTTCATCAATTTCTTTTTTAAATTTCCCTTTTAAAACTCATTGAATTTTTAGACACACAGCTTAAAGAGTTTCACAAAATTTGCATTGTCTGCACTGATTATATGATAATGAAGTGGAAATTGTAGGCATTTCTAGTTGCGACATTACGTGCCTGCAACCATGTCGTATGAGCAATATTAATTATTCAATGAATACATGAATGAACCGAATGTCGAGAGCTCCAAGCAGAGTAAGTACTATGTAACGTAACTCTGCTGCTCATATCTAGTCAGTTTGGCGCGTTGAATTTAAAGTTGAGTACTGGAAAGACAAACACGCGATGCGGCAATAAACGTGCAATTTTCACAAAATTACAAAAATGTGAGCAAACATTTTAT
Organism: Drosophila parthenogenetica; assembly: GCA_035047505.1. Lineage (NCBI taxonomy): Eukaryota > Metazoa > Arthropoda > Insecta > Diptera > Drosophilidae > Drosophila > Drosophila parthenogenetica. The sequence goes on from JAWNPM010000182.1 coordinate 5,658,622, forward strand.
TTGCGCTTTTAACTTTGTTGCCAGTTGCCAGTTGTGAGCTGCGAATTGCGAACTGCGAGTTGCCTTTTGCCTGTGCAGGAGAAATGGCATAAATCTTTGGCAATTCCTACAGTCAAGCTGCCTCCTTCCATTTCTTTTCTTTCCTACATTTCTTTTATTTTCATTTCATTTCGGCAACTTCTTTTGACTTTGTCTTTTTTTGTGTGTTCTTTTTGTTCTTTTTGTCTCGCCTTTTATTTTCTTTTGGTGCGTGTTGCAGTGACAAGAATTTGAATAATTCGCCAAATGTGCCAAGTTGAAATGTTAAAATTGCCAACGACTTTGGCCTGCGCCCTCACAGCAGTTGGCAACCCAGAAAGGGTATGTCACTAAGGACAGCCAAGGGTATAGGGGGAATTAAGAGGGTAGAGGGGAACATAAGGGGAATCGAGAGTCAGAGACTGTTGTTCGGATGTTGGCAAGCGCCCGGCTGTTTCCGGTTTGGCAAAACTCAACTCACGACTGCCAAATGATTGCAAATGAATGGGCACAGAATGTTATACCCTTCCTCTCCCCTCTACCCGCTTATCCCGTTCCGCGCCTGTTTCCAGCTTAGCTTAATGCATCGTTAAATTTATAGACGCATGCAGACAACAAAAATTATTTAACACAATTTTCGCTAATGTGTCGCAGCCATAAAAAGAAGACAAACATTAACAAAAGTTGGCCTCATTAGCGCCAAAGCATGCACTGAAAAAAGGAATCGTGTTAAAATGTGAACCTTAAATTTTATATTTCTTTGAATTATTAATTTAATTAATTTAATTAAATTATTTAAAATTTATTAATTTAATTAAACGTTAGTATATTAATCCAAAATTCCGCTAACAGAATTTTCTTACTTCTAGGCATCGTTTGGATTTGATGTTATCCCAGATTATTTCTTCTCTGTAAAAAACAAGGCTGTGCCGTAAAAATATTATGATGCAAGTTCTGAACAGGTTATTGCTCAGCTTGCAATCAACAACAGCTGCAATCATGCTTTCTATTGAAGTTGTCTTTCATTTGCTTTTATGCTTTGTCTGTTTGTGACGCCACCCTAAGAATTTTTCAATAAACGAACTATGCACAAATATGTCATCGTCGTCTGTTGCTCTTCCTGCTTCACAGGGAATTAATAAGCGACAGCAGCACCCGTGGGCGTCTTGACAGAGGGCGTGGCTGTGGTATAACTCCTCTATAATGTCTTCGTAGAAGTTGCATGCCTTGACGCATTTGAAAATGTTGAAGCATTTCAATGCGTGGCATTCTTTGCAAAGGGCTCAACTATTTAGCACATGAAAGAAAGTTCCAGCAAGCTAAAGGTATTCAGGAAATTACAGGGTAGTAAGTGAGTACTTCACATACATAGCTGCAGGCTAGCAATTAGTTGGAAACACTATGCGTTTGAGACTCCAATCAATTGTTTTGGTATAAGTTACTTAAACTTTCTTGAAATTTGTTAAGCTTTTTGAATTTCCTTTGTTTTAAATTAGCTACTAAAAACTTAAAGTTACTTAGCGTTTAATGGAATAATTGTATACTGAATAAAAATTTACATTTAATTTTACCATGAATTGAATGTATTAAATCTTAATCTAAAATAGGGCTTAGATTTAGCTTAATTTATTTCATATTCTCAGTTATTAAAACAAAACGTGTACTTATATAATTTTCTTGTCACAATTGCAAACAATTAACTCAATAAACTATTTGTATTCATTTATTTTCGACTCACACTGGTATTTTTATTCTCTTTTCTTCATAGCTTTTGTCTTCTTTTTATTCTTCTTAGACATCTAAAGCAAACAGGAGTAAAAGAAGGAAGTTCTTCTGTTCTAAAAATCTTTTTGCTTGTGCAGAACAACAAGTAAATTACACACATAAATTAAGCAATCGATTGTGCAGTCATTTGTAAAGTCTTAACTTTTATCTGTCTTAAGTTTGCGAGTAACAAATGAACTTACAAATAAAATAAACCGAGCTTTTTAGTCATAAAGGATTCACCTTAAAGGTCAATATCAATATTTCCCCTTGTGGCAGCAACTAACAAGGTGAAGTCACCTTGGCCATTACCTTAAACAGTCGCACATGTTGTAATTTGGCCCAAACAACAGGGTTCTAAAAGGAAATCAATTTGCTGGTACAAATATTTGGTCCATAATAAGGATCCCCAAAATGGTCTAATTATGCGTGGTCATATGCGGGTCAGCAACTGTCCAATTCAAATGCAAAGCTTTATGGGTCACAAGCTGACCCTCAAAAGGGTGTACACGTGTGTAAGTGTGTGTTTGTGTGTTTAGTAAATGGACATGGAAAGTGTGAGTTCATGAGTCTGTGTTGGTGTGTGGAAATGGGCGTATGTAAATCACTTTGCAAGGCAAAAAAACCAAGCTAATCGACGTTTGTTTTTTTTTTTTTTTTTTTGGTTCGATATCTTCTTCTTCCTTTTATTTCGTTCATGCATATGCAAATTCGGCGCAAATTTTTTAGTTGACAACCATTAAAATGGGCCCAACTCTAGAGGAGTTCGGTCATTGTTTATCAGTGAAAGATTTGGCTTCATTTTTTTTTCAGATTTAAAGAAAATGCAGCTTAAAAGAAAGAGAAAGAGAAAGGGGAAAGTACGAGAACGTGTTCAAGGTATATAACTAGGTCAATAAAATGCATATTTGGTACAACTTGGTAAAACCCCTTAATGAACTAATAATCCAAAACTGATTTGATTTCAATCATGTGACGAACAAAGTTGCATTATTTAAGAAAAAACTTTTATTCGTAAAATAAAATAAATAGTGTTAATTCAATCAAATTAAATCAAACGCAATTTGTGCAAATAATTCTTAAGCTTTGCAACATTTAAGGGGTTAAGTGGTTTTTACAGTAAAATATTGTATTTACATAATAAACTGTATAAAAGATACATATTTTGTATAAAACAATTAAAAGTTCAGCTCTTGGCAGATCATTTCCTGTGACCCTTTAAAAAAGGGGCTCTGTTAGTAGTCAAACTTAAATCTTAAATTAATCAAGGGAGAATGGGTACAGTCGAGTGAGCCTACTGTAAAAGACCCCGTGCCCATTTCTTTCATGTCTTCATACAAATTTTCTATTTTTTTCCGATTTGTTCTATGGAAGCTATGGGAAGGAATCGTGACAGACCCAATAAAGTATATACATTCTTGGTCAGCATTAACAGCCGAGTCGATATAGCCATGTACGTCTGTCCGTCCGTCCGTCTGTATGGACAAAGGGATCTCAGAGACTATAAGAGCTAGAAAACCAAAAGCAGTAAAAGTTTGTTTTTGTTTTTTGACACGACCACGTCAGGGCGTTCTTTCATCATGTAAAGGTTAATATACAGGTAAAACAAGAATGTTTTAGTATAGAAAACTTTTTTGTTAGTTACGCTATGTACACCTACTCACCAAGTTTGATCCAAATCGGACTACTATATCGTATAGATCCCATAGGAACAATCGGTCGAAAACATGCTCTAATCATAAATTTGTATGAAAATTTTTTGCGTTTTCCAAGCTATCTTATCCTTCCCGTTGTTAATAACATATTAAAACTGAGAAACGGGTATCCTAGAGTCGCGAGTCGACTATAGCATTCTTTCATGCTATACCTACCTTGCAGAAAATTAAACTATAAAATAATTGGTATGAGCAATTAACTATTTTCTAAAAGTTAAATGAATTTCTTAAGACCCTTTCGAGCGTGTCAAAACTAGAGTAAGCTTTGCTTAAACATTTTTCAAGATCGAATCCATTGAAATTAAACCAACTGAGAACAAAAGCGAAAGACAACAATTCAGAGCACTAAAAAAAAAAATAAAAAAAAAAGAATGAAAAAATGAATATAAAAAGAATAAAATGGCAAACCCGCTTGAGTTTGTTTAATCCGCAAAGGCAGGCAAAGGGTTTTCACAGTTGGAAAGCAGACAAATACAGTTTCCCAAACACACACACACAGACACAATGGGAAACAGCTGCGTCCCCGTGGATTACTTTATAGGGCAGTGAAAGAGGGAAGTGGTGAAGGGGGGAGCTCTCTGCCAAATCCCAACTGGATGGAATTGAGCAGGACCTGGTCGTGTTTAATTGAGTTTGAAATAGGTGCCAGTTTTTTGGCCTCTCTGCTGAATAAGGGACACGACGACGCATGAAATTGGCTTAGTTTTAAGTGCTGTCCATGTGTGCGTGTGTGTGTGTGTGTGTGAGTGTCTTTTTGAGTGTTTGTAACTGTTTTTGTGTTAGTGGGTTCACCATTTCTGCATACGCACCTTTTTGACAAAAGTTAATTAAGTAAGTCAGCCAGCCAAGCTGTCCGTTTGCTACATTTCATTATGTGAATTGTACCGAATTCAAGCTGAATTTGATTTTAATTAATCCGCATAATTTTAAGAAATTCGTAACCCTAAAAACCAAAACATTTCTGACCATATACGAATGTATATTTACAATTCAATATCAAAATGTTTGAGAACAGCTGCCGCTAAAAATTGATATTCCTCATATTTTTTGTATTCTTCGTTGCTCTTCGCCGTCATATTGTAATATTTCAATTTATGTGCGCACTCCCCCAAAATCCTTTTGGCAAATTCATTTATTTCAATTGTTGTTGAAGCTTTGGCAACAAGCACCCGACAAAGAGCCGTAAAGAGAGTGAGAGACAAAATAAAAAAAAGCGTAGTCTACTCTACGGCGTAATAAGCAGTTTTTATGCAGAGCGCATTGTGCGACCGGCGTTTTTATTGTTTCCGGCCGCATTCGAATCGTCAGGCGTCATGGCCAAAACGACAGTGGGACAAACCAATTGGGAAAGCAAATAAGAAAGCTTTTGAATTAACGGAAGTAAAATTATTTATATTATTCAAATAATTTATATTACTCATTTTTATTTAAACTGATTTTAAATAAAAGCAGAGAGAATTGTACAGAAAACAAGTAAGAAAAGATACAGTCCAGCGAGCCGACAGTAAAAGACCCCGTACTCCTTCTAGTGAGAATTTTTCTATACAAATGTCCCGTTTTCGACCGATTTGTCCTATGGGAGCTATAGGCTATAGTTGCCCGATCCAGATCAAACTTTGTGGAGATAGTTATAGTTGTCCGATCTGGACCAAACTTGTTTAGGATAGTTATAATGGTACCATACACATACTCCGATAGTTTGCAAGTTGTAGTGTAATGAAAATAGTTTTTTACAATTTGCAGGGCGGTAGGGGCATGGCAAAAATTTGAAATAAAATTAACCTGCCTGACACGTAGACGGACTTTCATTCTAAATTTGGTGGCTCTAGCTTTTGTAGATTAAAAGATCCAGGTGTTCATACGGACGGACGGACAGACGGACATTGCCATATCGTCTCGGCTGTTGATGCTGATCAAGAATATATATACTTTATGGGGTCTGCCACGCCTCCTTCTGCCTGTTACATACATTCCAACGACTACAATATACCCTTGTACTCTACGAGTAACGGGTATAATTAACCTGCCTGACACATAGACGGACTTTCATTCTAAATTTGGTGGCTCTAGCTTTTGTAGTTTAAATGATCCAGGTGTTCATACGGACGGACGGACAGACGGACATTGCCATATCGTCTCGGCGGTTGATGCTGATCAAGAATATATATATTTTATGTGGTCGGCCACGCCTCCTTTTGCCTGTTACGCACATTTCGGTATTGACAAACTTAATAGACCCCTCTACTCTTTTTTAAAGAGTACGGGGTCTAAAATGTTTTTAAATTTATAAAATAAATTAAATTTCAGATTTGTTCTTTAAAATGTTTTAATGAATGCCTCTAAATAAAATAGAACAATTCTATTTTATTATAATCAAATCAAATGTTCTTTTGTCCCTATGCAAATTTAAACGACACACGCGACCCACTGTGCATGGTCTATCAGAACCCGTTCAGACCACAACTACATGCAGGTTCACTCTATGCGGCGTCAATGGGCGTGTCGGCATGGCAGCGGAAGCGGGTATAGGAGCTGGAGCGGCAGTCGGAGCGGGAACGGAACGTGAACTGGATTGGGCACGGGTATTTGCGGACTTTCAAACAGCGCAAACTTTTGTCTACATTCGTTTTTATTTTATAACCCCCTGAAAGCCGAATAAAATGAAGCAAAACAAAGCAAAGTCAGAACGAAAGTTCTTCCAACTTTTTGCATTGTGCGCCGTCTTTTACCGCTTGTTTTTCAGTTTATACTCGGCAATACTCGCAATACTGTTTAGCATTTGAATGGCATCGTTTCGAGGCCTGTCTCTTGACTTATTTTTATGAGTGTGACCATCGATGGGCGGTGGCTGTAAGTGAGTACACACCCTCTATTTTGCCGTTCTTCCTCCATCTGGCGCTCAAATTACTTACAAAGGACTTATTTGCCTATTTTAAAAGCCATTGCCATAAATGGCAAACAACAACTTCAAATTGGCAATGGTGGGGAGATAAGAGGAGAGTAAGATTTTCAGAGTAAGTAAGTAAATGGAAGAGTTTCGCAAAGAATTGTAATAAAATTAGTCCAAAAAGTGCAGCTGTCTAAACAACTACCTGATAAACCAAAGGCCAGACAGAGATAGCTGAAAAGCTGAAGCGAGGCACAAATAGACGGAAATACGCGCAGCCCTTTTACACATAATCTCAGAAGTTTTCGCTTCCCCCTTTCCCAAAAAAAAAGACCTCTTCACATTATTTAGCCCCATCCATTTGCGTACCCAAATTGAAGCACTCGGGAAATGCGGACACAACAATTTGCATAAAATGTTGCAAGGCACATTTCCACGTGCGTCGCCTTCTTCAAAACTTTGCTTCACTTGGCATTTTTTTATTAAATTTTATTATTATGTTTTGCATAATTTCCCCGCTCTCAAAAAAAAGCACTCATCGTTTGCTTTTTTCCTTCTATTTTGCTGACTTTAAGGCTGCTCTTTTCACTTTATTTACAACTTTAACTTATTTACAATTAAAAGTCATTGAATATTTCTTTTAGAAATTGTTTTAAAACATTCATAAAAATTGCACATTGATTTTTAGCCTTTTTTCTGTTTTAAATATTTACAACATTTGCTGAATAAACTGTGTAATCGATCTCAGAATTGAACAAAGAAATTCTTCCTATATTTACACCTCAAACACAATTTTTTCTTCAATTGATTTGCCAGTTTCACATCCACAAAATAAAATGCATATTTCTTTATACACAATTGCTCTTTTATTGCTGTTAAATTCTGTAGAAATAATTGGCAAGCCAATTTCATTTGCATATAGAGATTTTTTATACATTTTTCTGAAATGAATTTACAATCAATTTAAACAAAATGCCATCGAACTAAGTACTATAACTTATTCATTGTGTTATTGGTTGAAGTTAGTTAGGCTTCAATGTGGTTATTTGGCTTTGAACCTGAATGTTACCTGTGCCAAAATTCATTTGGCAAACAAACTTTATATATTACAAACACTTTAGCCTTAATGGAGAGACACGGAGAATTAATAGTGCTTTAATATATGGAATCAATCCAATACATGCTTGTAAGCTTGTTTAGAAAAATTTACCATTAAATTGTTAACAATTCTAAGAAAAAATTTTTGAATTAAACTAAAAATTCAGAGCTTGAATTACACGAAATTTAACCAGGAAATTGTTAGACAAAGTTTAATGTGATGGAAATAAAATAAACAAGAAGTTTGAAACTGATAAGCTCAAATCAAATTAAACTTTTTGAAGCCAGATAGTTTTTCACGCCATAAATAACAGAGTAAAAAGCGAATGGCGTTGTCATCAATATACGAAAATGGCTACGAATAAGAGCAGTAGTAACGTCGCCCCTGAGATCTAAGAACTACAAATTCCAGTTTCCCAACAAAAGGCAACCGCAAAAAACTTGAATGCGACAATTAATTTCAGTGAATTATGACCGCAGGGTCGGAAAATGGGGCTAATGTGATGTCCGCTGTTGGCAGCAAAACTGAAAACATGAACAGCTGTCAGTCCAGACATACTCAAACACACACACACACACACACCCATGGACACACAGTAAGGGCATTCCTTTATGTGAAAATGTCAGAAATGCCCGAAATGTGGCTAGAAAGTTGTTGGCCAACAGTGTTTTAGCGTAATGCAGTTTAATGCAACCGCAACACGACGAGCTCCATTCCCCAGCGTGTAATTTGCCATTTTCCCTATGAATGTGACAATTCTATTTTGAAAGCTGCTCAAGCGGCGGCGTATACGTGATATCTGCATATCAGCTTTAAAAAGCAAACAACAAAAAAGACTGCGCCATTTTGGCTCACCATGAGCCATCATATCTAAGGCCAACTGTCGCCACGTTCGCTCTGACATTGCCCATTATTTATGGCCAAACAATTGAGGCAGCCTTTGGTTCAAACTATTGTTCGATGCACGTGAAATAAAAACAGTGAGCATAGCGGCAACAACAACAACTCTAACAAATATGTGTACCAGAATGTATGCAACGAAGGATTGACTAAGATATACCCTGGAAATGGATGCAGTGAAGCCATGGGTAATTTATAAGATTAAATAAAAAATCCTTTGATAATGTTTCAACTAATTAAGTTGTTGAGAAATTTTTTTTGGAATTGGCAACTTGATTACAATTTAAAACTTTTGGGAATCAAGACTGCTCCCAATTATTTTGTGGCGAAAGCTTAACAGAGTTTAGTAAGTAAAGTAAATTCTATGCTTTAAGTAGAAGTATTTCATTAATATTTAAACTTTCTTCAAACAGAAATTACCTTTTCTAGCAGATTTCATAAATTACAGGGTGTTCCAAAAAAGATCCAAACGGAGACACAAAAGTGAATGACAAAAACCTAACAAAATGGCGGCAAAACAACGCGGAAGTCGCGAGAGCTCACAGCTCGGCTAAAAATGCTCGTAAAGTACAATGAACCGCAAGAGTTGCATTCAATGTGCACGTATGTCTGCGCGCGTGTTTGTGTATGTGTGTGGATGAGTGTGTGTGTTTTTGAAGTTGAGTGGATTTCAGCAAAAGAAATGTTACAGAGAGAATTGTGCTGGCAAAAAGCAAAAGGAGCATTGTTATTGTTTTGCAACATTTGGCATCATTTATTTCGTGGTCCAAACAAAGCGATAAGTCGGCTGAAATACTAAAATACTGGATTTGGCTGAGTACTATGGATACTTGTGCAATAGAGCACATACATACAGAAAGCACTGTCAAAAGACGTCACATCTGTTGTCGCTGTAAGCTGAAGTTATCACTAAATGGGTCAAGAGATTTCTTGAAATGTTCTGATTCCCAAATTCAATCAATTTTATTTTCCAAAGGACACATTAAACAAAAGTAACCATTGTTATTTATTCAATATTTATTATATTGTTTAAAATCATATACATAAAGCCGTTCTTTTTGTTACACAATCGCTTCCTTTATTGCAGTTCACAATGTCAATTAATTTACTGTCTCACATGTCGTATACGTGATTTCTGAAAATGCATCGTTTTTACTTAAAAGCTTTAAGCTTTCACATCAATATTACATGAAGACCGCAAAAGCTGAATACAATGTATGTTAATTAAATTGTTATTATTTTTTGTTTCCCATTTTATATCTTGCTTAATGCATGAGCATTAAGTGGAGAATAAATGCATTTAATGCAACAGATTTAAATAATTCAATTAATTAATTCGGTAATGTTAAGCAAATTACACACAGAGTGTAAAACTAATGACTGCTTTTAATTTTTATGGGATTATTTCATAATCTTTTAGAATTTACATTTCTGGTCAACCATTTGCAAATCTAATCAACTAAGTAAGAGCACAAAAAAATAATGTAGCTCGAAAACTCAAATGGCAAACAGGCTGTGAACGATAAGCAAATTACGCAATCAACTTATACTCGACCTTAAGTTGGGCAATGGGACAAAGGGGGAAAAGAGGTGGGAAGGTTGAACAGGTTGAGTAGGTGCACCTTTTGAACCACATTCAGTTTATGGAACCTGCAGTTGAGAAAACTTTTTCATTCAATTCACTTAAGTTACCGTTGCGTTTGCATTTTGTTGCCGCAACATTTTCAGCTAGCACTTGCGAGTTGCTTTTCTTACACTTTGCTTACCTTGTGGCCTCGATTCTCGTCTTACTTTTCCAACAAAACTTTCATCGCAAAGTAAAACATGAAAAAACAGATACACTACAAAAAAATCGAGGATTTTTTGGTAAAGAAAGTATTAAGAGAAGCCAGAATAAGAGTTATCCTGACTTGTCTTGGTCCACAGACTCCAACTATTAAGTAGAAAATTTACTATTGTAAAAATATAGTTTTATTAGTTGTTTCTTCCTCTAATAGGGACACTTTAAAAATATTTGTATATATGCTAACGTGCCTCGACTATTTAAATGCTAAACAGGATTGCACAGATAATTTTATGAAGATTTCTGCCATTTTTTTTTTCGCTGTGCAAGTGCTTGGGTTGTGCTGGTGCTTGTGCTTGTGCTGGTCGTGGATCTGCTGCTGAAGCCCTTTGCTGTTGCAGCTAATGGTGTTTATTGCATTTACTCTCCTGCTGGCACTTAAATCGGCATCAGAAGGACATAAGCAGCATTCAGCGATGACACTCTTACCTGGCCAGTAGTTGAAGACCGACACCAAGTCAAGGTTGGGGAACCAGCACCTGCAGGCACGCAAATAACCAACAGCCGCAGTCAAGACGACTTCGAGCTCAAGTCAACAGCCGAAGAAAGTACTAAGTAAATTCACAACACAGAGTCCACAAAGCAGCAGGTGGATTGGTCAGGACAACAACAACGAGGTCCACAAAGTGCACAGTCAGTGGGCTACCAACTCGCCTCCCCCACCTTACCTCCTTCTCAACCCTTTTCCTCATCCTCCTCCGACTTCCGGCTGGCGACGATTACGGACGGGATTTGGCTGTAGCAAACTTTGATTAAATCACATGACAAACTGAGCCAAATGGTGAGCCACTGAACCCATTCCCTGTCTCTTCACCCCCATTGCTTCTCTCTCTCTCTCTCTCTCTATTTCAGGATTTTGGACAGACTCAAGTGGTTTGCCACTGAGTCAATTGACTGACAGCTGGGAAGGGGCAGCTGTTGGCTACAAAACTGCAGGTTGGAGGTAAATAAATTCATTAAGCTATTAGTTTCACCTTACAGGTGAATCTCAGCTGCTTTTGTCTTTGTTTAATAGTGATATATTCAGTTACTCGGCTTAATAGGATTTTATTTTAGCTCTTTTTTCGCCAATCTAGGATAATCGGATTTAAAATGACAATGCAATTTAAAACTTAATAAAGTATAGTAAGTTAATAATTTCAATTTAATGAACATACTCAAAGGTAATATAATTGTCATATTAATAATACTAATAACAATAAAGTTAATAATAATAAAAATAATAATAATAATAATAATAACAATAATAATAATAATAATAATAATAATAATAATAATAATAATAATAATAATAATAATAATAATAATAATAATAATAATAATAATAATAATAATAATAATAATAATAATAATAATAATAATAATAATAATTAATTTTGAATGTTTAAAGCACAAATTAAAGCATACTTGGAAAATGGATTAGTTTCCTTCGCTTAATTAGTCCTTCTTGTTTGTCTAATAGCCATTAAGGACATATACGTTTATATTTAACATGCGGATAAACCAGTTTTCATGTCCTTTGATGATTGCACGTAATTTATCTCAATTAAACTTGGATTACTAAATTATGAATATTGATTTATGAACAATGAGCCTGCTCTTATACTGTAGGGTTCTGTGCTAATTTGATATGGGACGAAGGCACTCTGTTAAATGTCAAACCCCTTTTGAGTTATCAACCTTAAGTTTTGGCTTTGCATTCCGTTTTGTTAACTCTCAATTCATTAGCTGAAAATGCTTGAATTGAAAGCAAAATGAAAAGTGCACTAGCAGATCTTGGTTGATGAACGCATCCATAAATAAAGCTACAATTCAGACGAATTTTTGCCTGGATGCACTTTTCCCTTTTCCAATTACGAAACTTTTGTTTCATTCTTTACGAGAAAGAGAATTTTTATTTGTTCTGATTTTTGATTTTCTGACTTTTATGAAGCAGACAGAAAAACAAGAAAAGAAAGGAAAGTTCTACTTAATTTTGTGCTGAAAATGTTATAGTTGTGCAATCTGAACTGTTTGCGATGATAGCTGAAGCATAGACACAGGACACAGGACACAATTTAACGGCTGACAATAAAAGCAAGAGCAACAACAAGAACAACAACAACCACAGTAACTTTGACCTAATGAGCTTCAAGCCGCAGACGCCAAAAGAAATTGACACGACGCAGCGGCATTTCATTTAATTGTGCAAACTGTGTCCTGCGTCCTGCGTCTTTCGTTCCGCATCCTGCGTGCTGCGTCCTGTGAGCAAGGACAACGAGTCGGTTGCTTCTAATGAACGCTGGCTGTCAACGCTGCTAATGTCGATAAGGTCATTTAGGGGCGTGGCTCGTAAAGAGGCGTCATAAAAGCAAACAGCACTTGCCCTACTGTTACTAAAGGATGGGGGAAACACTGAGAGAAAATATCATGTATTTTGTATTCCAGGTAACTAGGCCATAAATTCTATAAATTTAATTTTGCTTTGAGAATTTCTTTGGTTATTTACTTGATTTAAAATAATTTATAAATGTTTAAAGTCTGTTTTAAAGTTGTTTTATAACGCAAGTACTTTTTTCTCCCACTGTTTGTCGCTTATCAGGGTCTACTGTAGTGAGTTGGGGATATTAAGTAAGTATATACATAAATACGCCAGCTACTTGTGTCCTGCTCCACAAAACATATTTCATCAGCTCGTAACCAAACTTGGAAGTCCAGGAACTTTGCTTCAAATGGTGACTTTTGCTCCTTGAACCCCCGCATTCCCCTATTCGCTTTCTCTTCGTGGGAGGGGAAAAGAATCAACGTTTGTCTTCTTTATTTTGCACCGAAAGTAGGGTAACTTGTGGGGTTAATGTGGTTGCTCATTAGCAAAATAATTGCCAACTAATTGGCTCAAGAGCAACAAAGACAGACAGAGAAACAGCCAAAGAGAGCAAGGGAGATACACGAATAAGTCCAGAGTTACCCGGCAACTGGATTAGTCCCAAGTCTCTAATTGAAACACTCGAAATCACAATTCAAAATTCAGTTCAATTAATTGTTATAAATAGCAAATATAAGAGATTAGAGAATAAGTGTGAACTCAATAGGAGATTCGGTTTTTTGTAGTCCTCCTGACCAAAATAAAAATGAGAAAATATTGGTAAAAGAATTTATAATTTCTATAATTCATTTCAATTATTTTACGTTATAACATTGTTTTCTAGATGCTCTTTTAAGCGCCTTAATTTATTCCTCAATCAATTTTAAATTTAAGTTTTATTCAATTTTATTACAGCAGGTATTCATAGATATATATTCCCTGTATCTGCATTAAGACTGTATTGCTCTCTCTGTTTTTAGAGCCCTTTCATCGAGAGTCTCGCCAGTCGAGCATAAAAAGTTGCCATAAAAAGGTAATCAAACTTTTTCTGATTAAAGTGAAAATGCGAAAAATTATGAATCAATTTTTCAGCCAACGAGCGAAAGTGCAAAGTCATCAGCAGAATGCATTACTTGGGAAGGTGAAGATGGGAACTGAATGGAGTGGAAACGGGAATTGCACTTTCGAAATTTACATAACTTGATTTATTTTTATCTACGGAGAAAAGTTCTCTTTTTTTTCTGCTCTGTTTAAAAGTTTCGTAATTAAAGGTAAAAGCCATCTTTAGTTACTTTTTGTTTATATATAAATTTATCAGATAGTTATAGATTTTTATATGTGAAGCAATTCCAAACACTGTGTTTTTTTGGAATTTGAAAAACTTGGAATTCATAACAAGCGTTTAAAGTGATGGATCCAAGTAAGCTATAGATGATGTGGCATTATGTCAAACGTGTTTGTTCCAAGTTTACAGTAATATAGATTTCAGTAGTTTTTAACATATCATAGGGAACGGTTCGTGTTTATTTTGGCAGTAAAAAATAATTTTTTTTTTTTACCTGTTTTTTACAAACAATGGACTCTGCGACAGTTGATTCGGTGTATGAAAATCTTTTTTCAGCTCAAAATTTCTTTGCAATGCACGAGCAACAGCAAATAGATAAACAAAATTCGATGATGGCCAACAATTCGCTGATGGATCTCGATATGTTTCGTTATGAGGATGGTGGTGGTGATGCCTGCGGTGCGCTCCTGTTGGGCGAGGACTACTGCAGCGGATTCAAGGATGATGCTCTCGGTGGGGCAGCAGCAGCGGCAGGAAATAACAGCAGCAATAGCAGCAGCTGTGGCAGCGGCAGTGGCAGTGGCAATAGCAGTGGTAGCAGCACCACCGATGGAGCTATGGAGACCGGAACAGGAGCAGCCGAAGCAACATCAACAGTAGCAGTGACAACATCAGCAACAACAAAGACGTCATCCTTGCTAGATTGGCAACAACAGCAAAGGCTGTTACAACAGCAAAAACAGTCGCTGGAACAGCAGGATAAGGATAAAGATGCAACATTGAAATCTCTGGAAGCATACGAAGCATTGCATTCCTCATTTACTGGCAATCGAGGAGGGGCATCACAAACAGCAGCATCATCATCAACAACATCGACATCGACAACAACAACATCTTCATTATCGCCGTCACCAGCAACGCCACCGCCGTCTGACTGTCTCTGGTCCTCGCAATTTCGTCCACCACGACCAGCACCAACTATTCAGATCGGCGAAGAGAAATTTGTACTTCGCTCCGATACTATATTTGTATTAGGCATGCGCCTGAATGTAACCAAGAACGATATCATAGTCTTCTTTGGCAAAATGGGCCACATCAAAATGGACGAGCTGACATTGAAGCCCAAGATCTTTGTGTACAAAAATAAGCTAACTGGTCGCTCGAAGGGTGAAGCCACAATTACCTACACTAGCGCATATGCGGCCCAAGCAGCAATCTATTATTTGGATGGTTCAAAGTTTTTGGGACAAATATTGAGTGTAGTGCCGGCTTATCTTTCCACACGGCCGGGCAAGAGCGTACGTTTCAGTTACGCCCAAGATCCGGTTATCGATCAGCAGCGACGTCAGCGTCAGAAGAAATGGAAGCCCGCCATTGATAATTGGGTCTGTGAACTGTGCAGGAATAGCAACTTTGTCTGGCGTCTCAGCTGCAATCGCTGTCGTGTTAACAAAAGCGAAGCAATTGCAATGACTAATGCGGTTAACAGCAGTGCTGCAGCAGCAGCGGCAGTAGCAGCAGCAGCAGCAGCGGGTGCTGCAGGAACAGCAACAGGATCAGCAGGTGCAGCAGCAATTGCAGCAGGAACAGCTGGAGTAACAGGAGGAGGTGCAGCAGCGGGAGCAGCAGCAGCTGCCGCCGCCGCCGCTGCAGCAGCAGCAGTAGCAACATCTGGTGTTGGTGGACAAAACGGCACTTGGCGTCCACGAAAACATGATTGGACATGTGGCTATTGCTTCAATGTTAACTTCTGGTATCGTCAGAAATGCAATCGTTGCCGTGCACCAAAAGCAGAGCTGCAAGCTAGCTCAGAATCAGATTGGGACAAATGGGAGCTGGTTGTTAGCCAGACTTCTATGGTTTAATTCGATCAATTGATCAATTGACAAGACTTCTTTATAGGCCCACCTCTTTTTTTAAATTGAAAGTGAATTATGGTTCCAGTTATAGTACTGCCAATTTTTTTAACATTTATTTATTTCGATGGAGTCTACTTAATAGTTTCCTAAAATTTTTTGCATTATATTCACCCCTCATCTATATTGCAATAAACGAAAAGTGGCGTCTTTACATGTTTACCTAAATGAAATTGTAATTAATTTAAGAAAAATCTACATTAAAATATATATATTTTCGAAACTTATTTAAAATTGATCGACTGATTTTAAATATTTTCACACCTTAATTAGGATTTTTATACTCTTTGGAAGAGTATATTGGGTTTGTGCAAATGTGTGCAGCAGGCAGAAGGGGCCGTGACCCCTTCAGCATCACAAGCCGAGTAAAAATAGCCATGTCCGTCTGTCGGAGATGGTAAGTGCTACTATTTATTTAGTCAGTACAAGAATCTTTTTTTTTTCATGACACGCCCCATTCGCCCACAATGAGCAAAAAACTTTATATACCTAAGAAAGAAATAGATGTTTAAAGCTAATATCTCAGTAATGCCGTTTTAAAGGTATTCGTTCTTACTGTTCCGTATTCATGATTCGTTTGAAGACAAATCTTATCGAACAATTCTGAAAGTTGCATAAAAATCTAAGTGAATTTTCCCGTAACAAAGTTAATGTTTAGGCGCAACAAATAAATTTGTGCAAGCGAGAAAGAAGCAAAGAAGCATATAAACGACCGTTTTGGATCCAGTTATAGTACTGCCAATTTTTTCAACATTTATTTATTTTTATGGAGTTTACTTAATAGTTTCCTAAAATTTTGTTTGCATTATATTTACCCCTCATCTATATAGCTATATTACAATAAATGAAAAGTGGCGTCTTTACATGTTTCTCAAAACGGAATTGATATTAATTTAAGAAAAATCTGCATTAAAATATAAATATTTTAGAAACATTAAATTAACATTTAATTATTTTTAGACACTTTGATTGTGGTTTAATTATAATTTTTATTCTTCTCCGCTTTTCCTGCTTCCCAGTTTCTACTAGTTTAAGAAAATGAATAGATGACAATTTTATTCTGTTTTAATATATGCCATGCATTGCTTAAGTGCTTTAACAACCACAAATTGTAGCTAATAAAAATAAATACGGAATAAAATAACTCTTCTATGCATACCAAAAAAATAATTAAAATTCATACATTTCACTTTTAGTTTTCATTGCGTACTTTCAGGCCATAATGAAAAATCTCTTTAATTGAAAGATTGAAAATATCTTGATTTATTGCATCCAAGTACGATTGTTGTATTGCAAATGTGAATGTGAATGTGAATACTTTAAGGCTGACACTGTTATTAAATTCTTTCTATAGGCATACAGATGGCAGGCACTGTGTCGCAAAAGCAATTTGCTATTAGCAGGCAGATGGTGAATCTCCGGCAAAGGCAACAAAAGGATTTGAATTTAGACAAGCGCCTCAGACAACAACTGGCAAATGGCAACTGGCAACTGGCAATAACAAGGACACTACCAAATGGCAACTGCCAAAAACATTAACCAGCACTTGGAATTCTAGTTGTTGTTGTTTTTGTTGCTGTGGTTCATCTTGTTGCTCTGCTTCTTGTAGTTTTATTGAGGTGTGAGGGGAATATTCTGTTGCAGCTTTTGATGTTGCGCAGTCTGTGTGTTATTCATGTGTGTGTCTCACACACACACGCAAACACTCTCACGCCCACTGACTGTCGAATGTACATGCAATAAAATATGTACGTGTCTAAATTTTAATATGCCTGCGTGTCTGTTTAGCATTCGCCTCAATCCAATTCTATTTTGGCCCCGGTCTCTTCTTCTCAGCCAATCTTGTTGTCTTTTTCCTGCTCAGCATATTTACGCTTAGCTCTGTTTATTTGACTTGCTACTTATTTATTACACTGCATAATGAAATTTCACGTAATCCTTATTAAAACCAAAGCAAGCAACAGCTAGCAAACAACATCTAGCAAACAAGCAAACAAACAAATAAAACGCAACCTGTTTATTGTTCTGCTACTGAACTTTGAAGTCATCATGGGTTTTTTCTCTGTTTTGTAAGAAACCTTTCAACTATCTTAATTATTGCTTTAAGTGCACACTTAATATACTAATCAAGCATTTTAAATAAGGTAAAGACACCTGCAAAAACATATATTTTTTAAAGCTAAGACCCCCAACAGTCTGTGTATTATACGGAATTTTAAGCAAACACTGTAACTGATATATTTTTGCTGCTCTAAGCACTTTCTACTCGCAGGATTAGTACAAGTATTATTGCACTTTGTAGGTGAAAAGCGGTAAGTTTAGACGTCTACACGTACAATACAAATAAATCAGACAAAGGATTCTAAATTGTATCGTATTGTAGCGTATTTTCACTCACCTTATGCTATTTTATTTCGAGTCCTTGATCCTTAGAATTTCATTCCGTTGCGTTCGTCGGTACCGTTTTTGCTCAACTCTCACAAAGCACTTGAAGCTGCAACGAAATCTGAAACGAATTTGTTGCTGGCATAAGAAATAATAGGGAGACAGTGTGTGAATGTTTATGTGTGTGTGTGTGTGTGTGAGTGTGTAGGTGTGTGAAAGGGGGGATGTGGGGAGTGAACGTCTGTCAGTTCAATTGGCTGCCACGTTGATTTCCCATCGATTCTGACTTTCACTCTACACCCTTTTGTGTGCCTTTAATCCCCTTGTCAGTTACACTCTTCACTCGCTTCTTTATACTTATGTACTGTATCGTACACATAACGAAAGGGTTGCGGTCCAGTTAAAGTGCTGACATCGCATTTATTCAGCACAAATTTCAATACACTAAAAACTTTAGGAGCCACCATGAAACCGTCTTAATTTAGGGGAGTTTTATTAATTTAAAGAAAGAAACTTGTTTAAAGTAAGAACATTGATACTAAAGGTCCTCTTAAATACTGTATTTTTTGGCTGATTTAATTTAAAATTATTTGTGTTTGAAACAGCCAATTTGAGTACATAAAACAATGCTTAAAGCCTTGAACTTCTTGCCGCTGACAAAGGCAATACGCAAAAAGTTTTCTTTATGCAAACAAATGCCAAAACGACGTCATAAATAAAATGCATCTGTGTGGAAAATTAGGAAGCTGCAAACGATGCAAAGAAAATTTTGCATATTTGTATAACTGTCTGATATAGTAAAGGTAAATATATATGTATACTGTACATATATAGTACATGAATTCCCAACAGGGTTCACAAAGAGCATAAATCTTGCACTGAACTCGAATGAAGACACAAACAAATCGTCCATTTTCTTGAAAATAAAGAGGGGATTTTCAAGATGTTTGCTTTTCCTTTGCTTTTCCATTCAAGAAGGTGTCAGATGAGATACTGATATTATATGTACTCCGTCTCAAAGTATATCTTTAGTTGCATTTCCTTGAGCATTAAATGAACATAACTATTAATTAATTTAAATGTAGCCAAAGGCTTTAGAAAAACCAATTTTGTGTATAAAATTGCTACTCAATTTTGTTGGTTGAAACTACAAGTTTTTGCCATCAAAAGACTTGATTGTCTAACTAAATCAACAAACCACAAACTACACTTAAATTAATTCAAAATCAACTAGCCAAAGTAAATAAAAATGTGACCCTTTTATTTAGTTTGTTTAGTTTCATTCTCCATTTCTCAATTTCTCCATTTCTCAATTTCATTGTTAATAAAATATTCAAAGCAATTCTATTTTCAATACTCGGTTAAACGCTTAACTTGTGCCATCTTGAGACTTTTAAAGTAATAAATAGCATCATGAGTAAGACGCTTTGCCAATTACTTTAAAACATGTCCATCCACGCGCCTCTCTGCTGCTCTTTTATCCAAAAAGAGAGAAGTGCCGGCTATTTTATCCGCGACTGCGCTCTCTCTGCCTGAGTCACTCTCTGTGTGAGTGCTCCAAACAAGCTGATAACAGAGAGCCAAGCTGGGTTTGATGATAAACAAAAGCAGCGCATGCAACAGTTTGCAGGCAAATTCATTGGGGGTACTCACAAAGCAAAGTAAATGATTTAATTAATGTGTACATATATTTATTAAGCACCTATTCCAACTATCTTGATAGTTCTCTTAACTAAGGTTATCAAATAAATTGCGAAACTCGTTTTACATGTCTCAAATAATATGAAAATTATACCGAACTGAAGATACTACACAAATCTTTGTATTATAATACGTTTCTTTGGCGTTATGTCACACGGATTTGGTAAAATCAAGAACCAAATCGAGAAATTTATCGGGTTGATCCATATGAACTTTGTGGTCTGCATCCAAATACTTAACTTGCAACTTGGGAAAGTATTTCATCATTATTGCTATATTGGGTTCTGTAACAAACGTGGATTTCTTTCCTGCAATGAGCAATGTTTCACCTTGAAAAGGCTTTAATCCAACCAGGGTTTTCTCATAGTTAGTAACACTTTCATCCCAGCCATCTAGAATGGCCCGAGGATTTGATTTCCAGATAAACTTGCCACTCTCATTCTTCTCCAGATTCATTATAACTAATACCAAATCTAAATTATTTCGAACAAGTTTTACGAAATGACGCAAAATAATTTTGCGACCCTCGGTTAGAGACAAATCATTGGGTATAGTCGGCAGCACTTTCAGCATGGCCTCAAATAAATGTGATGCGTCGTTTACATCATTTGGTACCTTTCCCGGCGTTGTATCAATGAAGATTGCCCGCTCCACAAGTTCGGGTTTCGTCAGGGCAAGAGTCATTAATGCCCTTCCGCCCATACCGTGACCGAGGGCAACCACACGGATAAGCTTGTGATCCATGATAAATGCAGCTGCATCTGCTGCTAAATGCTTTGGGGTATGATGAGGACTATGATCATTCGGTCCATGATTACGGCAAGCCACAGTAATCACAGCACGTTTTCCTCGTTTTGCTAAATGCCGACAAGTACCACGCCAATTGTGACGGGTCACATCGACTCCATGCATGGCCAAGATCGGAGGAAGACCCAAGTCGGTGTCCTTCGACTTATACACAGCGTATTCCATTTCTATGGTCTTAATGGACTCACCACCAAAGCTGATTCTGCGTATCAAAGGTTTTCGCCATGGCAGGAACACGATACTACTGAACTGCGTTAGTTGCTGCCTAAATACGAAAAATTTTGAATTTATTCCTGACAACATAATCAAAGTGGAAAAGATCTAATCGTCTATCTACAATCGTACATTTGTAATACTAATTCATGTAATAAGTTAAACTAACGGATAAAGGCAAATAAGAGAGCGTCTAATGCATTATCTGATCAGATACAAGTAAATAAAAGAGTGTGCAAAGCAAGTTCATGTATTTGTGTGAGTTTCAATTGATTCTAAGCATCTGCTGACTACGATCTCTGAAGTACTAAGTGGCCCTGTCCACAACAGATAAGTAGCTGTGTCTCCGGCGTCTCTCAAACTCATGCTCTAATTGGATCTTATTGCGAAAGAGGGTATTTTTCATTCTTAATCAATGTTATAAATAAATGTTTCAGGTCAGTTCTTTATAAATAAATTCAATCTCTCATATTATAGACTTTCAATACAGCTACAAACAAATAACTACTGCACTTCAAAGCTGGATAAAATGTATCCGGATAAAGTGTTGGCGCCATCTATGCTTCAGTTGTAGTTTAAGCGAATACAATAACCATACAAGTTTGCAGAGAATAAAAGGCGTTGTAGAAATTCAATTTCATGAGTGTCCAGGGATGCACTGCCATTTATGCATATAAATGATTTAAATTATAATTTATAAATTTGTAGCATAAGTAACAATTTATAACTCTAGTAAATATAACATTTAGAGACAACTTAAAGAAAAAATAGTCAACATATATTTGTTGGGTTGATATAAAATGCAATTTCTTTATGCTGAACCCTCGTTGAGCATAAGCCAATCAGAACGCAACAAACTGTTACCAATCCAAAATGGCCGAATGCTCGGCCTGTGGCAGATGCTGTAGCCGCTTTGTTGCACTGGGGTTGGTATAAATCCAATAAGTTCTGACTTTCTGAATTTATTCCAATTCGAGCTTCCAAGCAGAACAGACCAAAGGTCTTCTCAGTCGTATTAGAATATAATTTTTCATCTGCAACTATGCAACATCCGAACGATCAACCCACTTATATGCCAGAGGTGCCATTCCAGCCGTTGTGGGCCCAAGAGGCACCACCGCCACCGCCAATAGTGCCGTATCAGGAACTTATAGCTGGTTTTCCCTGTACCGATTTGTGTAAGTTAAATTTTTCCACAACTGAAATGAAAATATGCTGATTTCTTTGTCTTTCTTCAGCGCTGTGGCAAAGATCTCAGGTGGCACCGCTTGTTAACCAACGTACAAGCACAAATGGACGCACGAACGGCTCCTCCTCGTCATCCTCCAAGAAAACCCGTCGCCGGGTTGCCTCTATGGCCCAGAGACGAGCTGCCAATATTCGTGAACGCCGTCGCATGTTCAACTTAAACGAGGCCTTTGATAAGCTACGTCGCAAGGTGCCCACCTTTGCCTATGAGAAGAGGCTCTCTCGCATCGAGACCCTGCGTCTGGCCATCACCTACATTGGTTTCATGGCGGAGCTGCTGAGTGGCACGCCCTCCAACTCGCACAAGTCCCGTTCGGATATCTATGGTGGCATGAACGGACATCATCATCCCTCGGCTGTGGGTCCTCCAGGACCACCAATGCATCCCCATCATCTGCATCCTTCGGCATATCAGCGGGACTTTGCCTCGCCCTATAACCACAGTCTTTCCTAAAGATTTCTTCCTGCAGAGAACATAAAGACTAAGGAGTCGTTTGCTGCTTCCATTTGATATGTCGTGTGTTTAAACCTAAGTATAATATAATTGTGATAGTTGTGCAATATAATGTGTAAAGTGTTTCAGTTTCTTCAGTTATACATGAAATCTTTGAAGGGTACGTTTCGAGGGCTTGAATTAACCGATGCGAAGAACTTCGGAAAACTCTTAAGCAGAGAAAATTTAAAAAGCTGTAAAGAAACTTTCTTTTTTGTACAAAAAATTCAAAATGATATAAAAAAACACTCTTTTTTAAGTCTTAAAAATATTAGCCTTATGTATCGTTTAAAAACAGTTAGCTAATATTTTCAATGCATATTAAGAGCGCTGAATTTGTACTCCTGAGTCTCTTCATCGATTAATTATTTGAGACAACTAAAGAGGGCTACAGTGTAGATTCGCTATAATAACTCCTTTAAGAATATGTATTCTTAAAATTTTAAAAACAAAAAATACAGATAGATCGAAGACTAAATAACAGCATTTTAAAATTTTATACACAAAAGAAAAACTCATTTCAATAACCTCATTAAAGAGTCTCCCAAAGAACGATAATCGATGTGTAAAACCCAGTTAAAAACTGCTTTATCTGTCGGCATCAATAATTATGCCGATTTGGCTTCTAAGCAAATTCTTTATCAGCCAAAATACCTCAAACGTAATCAAAGGTCTTATCGCATCAGGTAAACGCCAATTTTTGCCGGGTTTATCGAACGAACTCATAGAATCTGCTCAGTATACAGTTAAAACCCAAGAAGAAACAATGTCAAAAGTAGAGTTCTTAACACAAATCTCTCTTGACGGCAGTGCACTACCCACCTGGCTAAGTCAGCAGGAACTGCAGCGTCTGATAACTGAGCATAATCCGGGGACTCAAGACATTCTAAGCATAAAATGCAGATCCGAACCATTTGTAAAGAATGCGTTGAGCTTGCAAATACAAGTGAAGCTGAAGGGTGAGCAAACCGATAACAAATGCCGATAACGGTGAACTAACGATAACGATTATTGACAGAAAACAAAACTCAAACGGTGAATTACCTCGTAAAATCAACGGAACTGAACAAATGCGCTATATTAAAATTCCCAAGATTACCCAATTTTGAACTGGAGTCCTTCATGTACAACGAAGTGTTGCCAGCTCTAGAGGAGCTCTACAAGAATGTGACCAAGCCCTTAGCCTTTAGTCCACAGAATTACAGATCTATAAAAACTAGCAACTGT
Source organism: Drosophila parthenogenetica (assembly GCA_035047505.1). Classification (NCBI taxonomy): domain Eukaryota; kingdom Metazoa; phylum Arthropoda; class Insecta; order Diptera; family Drosophilidae; genus Drosophila; species Drosophila parthenogenetica. Next base: position 5,682,467 of record JAWNPM010000182.1, read on the forward strand.
CTGTACCTGGATAATCTGCAGGTTAAAGGTTACAGGTCAGTCAATCAGCCCAAGGGTCTGGGTAGAAAAGCTATGGAATCAATACTCTCCAAGCTGGCAGCTTTTCATGCGTCTTCTGCGCGTTATATACAGTTAAACCCCCAAAAACTGAAGGAACTAATTAAGCTGAGTATGAGTAAAAAATCAGATGAGAAAATAACTGAACTGAGGCATTTATTAAAACGCAAGTTTAGCGAAAGTTTGCGCTCAAGTGGACTGCAACATTATGAAGACAAGGTGGTCAGTATTTTTACTAAATTTAAGCCTATTTTACTTAGAATAGTATTATATTTAATACTGCTTAATTTACAGAAAACCTATCTGAAAAATTCTACTAAAAACAGCGATACTTTGCTTTCGATACTTTCATTTAAAGTTATTATGATTGGCGCCTGTAGCCCCAATAATATTCTTGGAAATTTCGATGCCTTTGGTGATGTTAAGGATGCTGTTTTCAGTGATTTCAGTAACGTAAGTCACGGATCTGCTGTCTTTGATCTCTTCGAACTGCTGCTGACAGCACCAGCTGACAAAACTGAACAGTTCGATGGTCATTTGAGATACTATCACAATGAGCTAGTCTTCAATTTGAAACTGCTGCAATTCAAGGGAAATTTACCCACCTTGACAGATTTCCAAGTGGAATTACTGGACATAGGATATTGGGGTAAGTGTATGAAATGTCAACTATAAATAAAAAATGATTAACTTCAATGTCTTTACAGGCTTTGATGTGGTTACAGAAATATTACCATTGGTACTAGCTGATTTTGAGTCTCCCGAAGTGGAAGATCCCTTCAGAACTCCAAAGTACGCGGAGGAAATAAGGAAACTCTTACCTTGGATGGAAAATCGTAGCTACTTTGAGACAGAGTCCGAGCCAATTAACTACTATTAAAAGTCTATTTTAAATACCCAACTAATTCGACCAACATCCACCTGATAATCCTACACAACCACAACTTGTAACTGTAACAACATTATTATAAACTGATTTGCGTGCGAATTGTTGCAGCTGCCACAGCAACAACACATGTTGATGCAACACTAAAGTCACAGCCCGAAACATAAACTATTATACAACATTTGACAACGTAAACAAAGCGTAAAATTATTATTAATAAATTAAAGTGGAAATTGAATGTGTAACAATACAATGACAATTCTTGTAGCAACCCTCGAAGGGATTTTCGTAACAAGTGTAACACTTTAAAGGGGAATCCAGTATACCCTTTAAAGTCTGCTGTTAATAGGCAGTGTCGACTTTATACAATATTGAAAAAAAAACTAAATTAAATATTTTTTCTTTTTATTTTAATTTGTTAGTTTCATTTTTTAAATTAAATTTTATTAATCACATTATTTTAAATTTAAAATTTTATATTTTTTACGCATTCTTAGATATTTCATATGAAACTCTATGTATAAAATTAAACTTCGTAAATTAATAGGGTATTTTGTAGTGACATTTACGATTTTCAGTGTGTCTATTCCAATCCTGCCTAAATACCGAGGAATTTTTGCGTTCAACGCCCATTTTCGACAGATTAGCTTCCCCTTTATTTTTCGCCACATCAAATTAACTTTGAGCGCATAAATAGAGGAAAGGACAAGGGGCTAAAAGGACGGGGAATTAAGAGCAGGGACAGTGGATCTACCTGAGGGTATTACGAGGGTTGTCCGCGTCAGAGCAACAAACTGTAACATTTTGCGACCCTTTTGGCCATGTGGTTGCAGTTGCTCCTGTTTTGCTGCTTTTGGTGTTGCAATATGTTTTGATGAATTCGTGACACTTCATGCCGCATTATGTGGCACATCTACCCCTACTCCTGCCACTAAAGGGATGACTTTTCAGTTATGAAGTGCGCTCACGTGTCTGCGATTAGCTAAGATCAAAATCAAGAGTCAAATACAAATAAGTATCTATTTGAAAAACTTGACGAGATCACCTGCTGTGTGGGAAACAACTTTTGACATAGAAAACTCAACTCTTAACTAAGTATTTAGATTGATTTTGACTTAGATGAACAGATTTCATATGCATCTTTGTCGTGCCACGTGCCACGTGCCCCTCATTAAATACTTCCCATAGTAAATTAGCCTCTATGAAGTGCCTGGAACTGAGATTTACAGGAACATCCCCGAAACAAACCCGCCTTTTGCCCATCCATTGTGTCCATGTCAAATTGCGATGACAAATTAATTGAATTTTGTTACAATTTTCAGCACTTTTTGCACAAATTTATCGACATTTTCTGAGCCTATTAGACACAAATCCAATATGTATCAAGGTCATGATAGATGATTGGACTTAAAGAGAACAGATGTTAGCAGAATACATATGTTATGTTAGATGGTATCTGATGTTATAGAAGAATATACCAATTTCATTTCGACATAAACTGGCAACTTAAAAAGCTTTAGAAAGCATGCTTTCAACGCTGAGCTTTTGGTGATATGCGAATAAACTTCTAAAGCTTTTTATGAAATTGATTTAACATTTATTTCCAAGAGTTGTGTGAGGTAGAGCACTGATCATATAATATTAATTATCATTGAAGTTCTCCCATTATTTATATATTATTTCAGAGGTCCAAAAATTATTTCTTTAAAAGAAAAACTTTTTAATCCGGTATATAAAATATTTAAACTACAATAAATATTTCTTTGAAATTACAGGGCAACTGTGATGCGACTACATATTACTTGTGCTTTATTTTCTCATGTGGCGTAATGCTCAAAAAGCTTCTGGGCTGAAAGCTTATAAGTTATTAGCCGGCGAGAGACTCTCACAGTCTTCATCGAAGCTCTCGTGACAACATAGCAATGGAGCAACCAAATAACCAGCCGGAATTACCAGATTGGCTGGATCAACAGTTGTTTATAGAATTTCTGCAAAGTGATTTTGCAGAATTTAAGTCTATCAAACAGTTTGAAGTAGAAGAAACTTGCGCAAAAGGTGAAAACTTTACAACTTTGGTACTGCGTATCAAAATTCTGTTGGAACTTAAAGGTAAAATAATATTCTAATTGATTACATTCATTAAATTAATCTATTCATACACAATTTCTAGATGGTAGCCAAGTTAAAACCTCATACATTGTTAAATTACTGCCAACGACTTTGAGTACTCGTGATATGATTTCCAGCTGGAAGGTGTTTGATAAGGAGAAGCTTTCCTATAGCAGCTATGTGCCAGAATTCGAACAAATGTTTGCGATGGTTAACAAGAAAGTCTCCTTTGGAGCCAAATACTATGAGCCGAGTAGTCCAGTGAATGGGGAACTAATTGTACTAGAAGATTTGGGAAATAGAGACTTTAAGAACGTCAAACGCCAGAATGGTCTAGACATGGATCACACCAAGCGAGTACTGGAAAAATTAGCCCAATTCCATGCAGCATCGGCGGTGCGCTTTGAACTCAAAGGACCCTATCCTGATCTCTATGATCGAAATCTGTGCAGTGAAGAAGACAAGTTCCAAGAGTTCCGCGATACGCAAGCCAAGTCCCTCATCAAGGCACTGCCTCACTATAAAGCCGATCACTTGGAGAGTGCACTGGTAATATCATTTCCATGTTAAACTACTTGTCACTTTAAAGTTTATTTATTTAATTTGTAGATAGAGTATACATCACAGGCACCCGATATGTACCAGGCTCATGCTCTGAAGTTCGAAAACGAGTTCCGTTGCCTCAACCACGGAGACTTTTACTGCAACAACATCATGTTCCAATATGATAATAGTGGAAAAATTGCGGAAACATATTTTATAGATCTACAAATGAGTCGGTATTGCTCACCAGCTCAAGATCTGATATATTTTCTACTTTCCTCCGTTTCGTTTGATCTGAAATTGTCCAAGTTCGATTACTTCATTCACTACTATCACAGCAAACTAATTGAGAACTTGAGACTTTTGCAATATCCAAAGCAGCTACCTACGCTAAGGGATCTACATTCAGCGATCTTCAACCACGGTGATTGGGGTAAGTCAAATATTCCCCGAAGTGTAAGGCGATTCATTATATGTATCTTAATTTTTTTATAGTTTATCCTGTAATTTCGCTTTTACTGCCACTTGTGCTGATCGATCCCACCGAGAAGTCCAATATGGATACGCTAATGGATCAGGACAATGAAGGTGACCAGTTTCGTAACACAATGTTTGGGAATCCTCGCGTTACACAACACTATACACAACTGCTGCCATGGGCATATAATCGTGGATTTTTTGAGTACAAAAAACTAGTGAAGTAAAAAAATGCATTTGTAATAATGTTATGCCAATAAAATGACAAAATGTTTTATAATAAAATGGAAAATACTGCATTACCTTATTGTGCCCACAACATGAATCATTCCGAAACGTTTCAACTCCAAATTGATTGATCCAATACAAAGCAAATTTATTCTATCACAAAAATTGTTTCTGTCTAATAAACATTATCAGCTTATAGTAAATTTATCAGTTGTATCCTTATCAGTGCTGACTACTACCATATATGCCCATTTATGAGCAAATTCAGCATGAAAACTTTCGAGCAGATAACGTTCATTCAGATAAAGCTCATTCAAGTGCTGATAAGAAAGTGAAGAGTTAAAAATTTTGTATAAATAGTGGACATTTTCGCTAGCAACCAACAGTCTAAATTTTTATACACCAAAATGTCAACGGATAGTGAAAATAGAGCAGCAAATCCGAGTCCGGTACCCAAATGGCTCAAGGAGTCATACTTTGAGGAAATCCTTAAGGAAAGTGACAAAAACTTCTCAAAAATACTATGTTTTAATGCTAAATCCGCTTTGGCACCAGGAGAAAACTTTGCTGCTATAATGCTAAGGATTAAAGTTGATATAGAACTAACTGGTGAGTAAGCAATGTGGATTAACAAAGTATAACTAATATATATAACATATATTTGTATACACATAGATAAAACGGTTCGATCCCTTTCATATATGATGAAAGTGCCCCATGAGTTCGGTAATATGCAAGAACTTCTGAGCTCGAACAACTTATTTACAACTGAAAATGAGGTATATATGAATATATTACCCAAGTTCGAGGCCCTTTACAAGGCCAAAGGGGTCGATATAACCTTTGGACCACGAGCATATAAGTTTACGGAAAGCTGCAAACAGGAACCCAAACTGATCGATACTGTGCTAATGCATGACATGGGCCAAGAGGGTTACGGGAATGTGAATCGTCTCGAAGGACTCGATTTTGAACAGACCAAGTATGCATTGAGAAAGATGGCACAATTCAACGCAGCGGGTGCGCAGTATTTCAAAGTATATGGACCCTATGCGGATCAAATAATGAAGGGTATGTTTCCATGTGAAAAATCCTTAGCTTTATTTCGCTCAATGCTAGAGCCGCTTCAAAGACTATTCCTTGGTAATATGAAACACTATACAAATGGTGACAAGTATCATGAGAAAATGGTAAGTAACAAAAGATGATCAGTTTAAAATTCCACCAAATCTATACTTATTTTCGTTTGTAGGAAAAACTTTTTGCCAAAACGGTAGAAAGTGTTCCGCTTCTGTCCAAGTATGACCCGACTGAGTTTTGTGGACTCCTACATGGAGATTGTTGGATCAATAATCTACTCTACAAGCTTAAGCCCAGTGGGGAAGTGGAGGATATGCGATTTGTGGACTTTCAGTTGCCCAGATATGGCCATCCAGCCCCCGATCTATTGAACTTCCTATTATCTTCTGTGCAAATGGAACACAAGTTGAAGCATTTTGATTATTTCATTAGTTATTATCACAGTCAGCTCATAGAGCACCTCCGTATACTGGAGTATAGCGAAAAACTTCCCACTCTTAGGGATCTCCATATTAAGCTTTACAAGTATGGTCTTTGGGCAGTTATCGCTACTTCTGTAACCCTGGCAGTGGTACTATTGCCTCCCAATGAATCTGCCACTTCCGATAATCTACTGGGCAATAGTGAAGCTGGGGATGAACTTAAGAACATGATGTTCACTAATCAACGCTTTAAGACACAAATCGAACAGATTCTCCCCTGGTTGGATAATCGGGGACTCTTGGAAATATCTTAACTGTAGAAAAATCCTATTTCAGACGATTGATTTTTGAGAACACTAAAAATACAAATTTCGATCATTTTGCAAAACGACATGTTTGTTTAGCAGTTCAACAATAGCTACTTCAAAAATACAATATCAACAATTAGCAAATTTCTTCGAAAGCTTCTCTGATAAGATTGTGTGCCTTGTCTGAAATTGGATATGTCCACATATCACTTTTCGTAGCAATGAAAGCTTTAATAGTGTTTAGCAATAATTAATCAATTTACATGGTTTGATAATAAATAAGCTTAAAACCATTAATTACTTTCTGCATTTGAATATTATTACTATTTTAAGCACATTTTTGCGCACTTTTCTGAGTATGCAAGAGTATACAAGACCCATATAACTGTATATTAAATGAATGTCCGTCTATATGTCAGGCAGATTAAGTTTATTACACTACAACTTACAAACTATCAGAGCTATCGTGACCATCACGTGTACGGTACCATTATAACTATCCTCACCAAGTTTGGTCCAGATCGGACAACTATAGCTCATAGCTTCCATAGAGCAAATCGGCAGAAAATGGTACATTTGTATGATCATATGTATTATTAGTTGTGCTATCGTGACTAAATTTAAACATTATGTGTATGGTACCATTATAACATTCTCCACTAAGTTTGATCCGAATCGGAAGACTATAACCTACAGCTCCCATAGGACAAATCGGTCGAAAATTGCACATTTGTATGGAAAAGTTCGACTTGAAGGAGTAGGTGGTCTTTTACAGTCGGTTCACTCGACTTTAGCCTGCCTTCCTTTTTGTTTATTTAATCTCAAGCATTTATTACTTTAAAAAATCTCTTTACAAGCATATAAAGAAATTTAAAAATAAAATTTAGCGTAAAAAATATTTTTATATCTAGAAATTGTTTGCATTAATGCAATTTTAGAGCAACTATAATACGACTAGTCATTAGACTTGCTTTCATTTTTCTAACATGCAATAAAAGCTTCTGCTCTCTAAGCTTATAAGCACCTAGCCGGCGAGAGACTCTCGCAGTCTCAATCAAAGCCCTCATAATAACATAACGATTGAACAGTCAAATATTATGCCAGTGTTACCAGATTGGCTGGATCAGTTTACAGAGTTTTTGTAAAGTAATTTTTTAAAAAGTTGAAGTCAATAAAACAGTTTTAAATCGAAGATAATTATTCAAAAGTTTGCAACTTTACAACTTACGTATTGCAAGTAAAATTCTTTGGAAACATAAAGGTTAAATATTAATACAGTTTATCATATTTACTAAATTTGTTACAAATTTTCAGCCTACTTCTCAGAATACGAGTGATATTAAATTAATTTGTTAAATGAAAAACACTGTATGATGTACACAATGTTGGTCATCGAGAAAGATAAGTTGTTTAATTTACTTTTTTTTGAGAAAAATGAAAATTGGTCTATCGAAAAATGTTTCAAATAAATTAAAAATGAAAATGGTTTTGGCTTAAGAAATACTAACAACCTAATACACATAAATCAGTTGAAGGCTTATCAATGCTAACAATTTCCATTTTTCCCCTTTCAAATGAAATTCACCACACACTGATAAGGAACTGGAAAAATGTTGTATAAATAGTGAAGACACCAGTAAAACTTTGCAGAGAGAAACCAGTAGTCTAAATTTGCGTTCATCAAAATGTCGAAGGATATTAAAGCAGAAGCTAATGCGAGTCCTGTACCCACTTGGCTCAAACAGTCCTACTTTGAAGAAATCCTTAAGGAACATGTGGAAAACTTCTCAAAGATAAAAACTTTTGATGCTAAATCCGCTTTGGCACCTGGTGAAAACTTTGCTGCAGTCTTGCTTAGGATTAAAATTGATATAGAACTAACTGGTAAGTAAGCAATATGGATTAACAAAACTATAACTAATATAAATAATGTATATTTGTATATAGATAAAACGGTTCGATCCCTATCTTATATGATGAAAGTGCCCCATGACTCCGCAAATCTGCAAGAACTTTTGAGCTCTGATAACTTTTTCAGCACTGAAAATGAGGCATACTTGAATATATTACCCAAATTCGAGGCCCTTTACAAGGCTAAAGGTGTCGAGATTACCTTTGCTCCACGGGCCTTCAAGTTTACGGAGGGTTGTAAGCAGGAACCCAAATTGATCAATACAGTATTAATGTTTGATCTGGGTCAGGAGGGTTACCGAAATGTTAATCGTCTCGAAGGACTCGATCTATGGATCTATGGAATTTCCTCATGTCATCTGTTCACATAGATCACAAGTTGAAGCATTTTGATTATTTCATTAGTTATTATCACAGTCAGCTCATAGAGCACCTGCGTATACTAGATTATAGCGAAAGACTTCCCACTCTTAGGGATCTCCATATAACGCTATATAAATACAGTCTCTGGGCAGTTATATCTGCTTCTGTAACCCTGCCAGTAGTGCTACTTGCTCCCAATGAATCTGCCACTTCCGATAATCTACTGGGCAATAGTGAAGCTGGGGATGAACTTAAGAACATGATGTTCACTAATCAACGCTTTAAGACACAAATCGAACAGATTCTCCCCTGGTTGGATAATCGGGGACTCTTGGAAATATCTTAACTGTAGAAAAAACACGAAAAAGATTATTTTCTATCCTTTTTTGAGACAACTTGTCTGTTTAGCTGATTAACGATGACTACTTAAAATTGTATCTGATACGAATCCAGTAATACAATATCTACAGTTTGAAAATTTATTTCAAAGCTTTTTGATAAGATTGTTGGGACTTTAGGAAACTGGGCATATCAACAATTTCAACATCGATAAAAGCTTTAATATTTTTTTTTAGCAAGAATTGGAAAATGAAGATAATAAACTTTGATTGGCAGGTGTACGATTTTCCTCCGAATTAATTATTTTGCATTATCATGAAATAGACAACAGACTGGAATGTTTGTACTCGTAAAAAGCTCTGATCTACTGATAAGAATGTTTTGAGCTTTCTTTGTGTTATCAACATAGGACCTATGACAACAATTTTGGTATAAATATGAAGCTAAATTCACGATTGATTCAACAGTTTTAAAAGATTTTGATTGTGACACAGTTGATTAACAGATTAATCACTAAAATGGAGCCTAAAAGTATATCCTCGGGGAAGAAAACTGAGAAAAGTGATCAGAAGTACTCCAAAGGATACGCCAAGGAGCTAAAGAATTTAAGCAGTGCAAACACCGCCAAGAAGTCACCGCCAGACTGGCTGCACCTCAATCAAATCGAACAAATACTTATAGTTTATAAATAGAGCCTAACAAGATTGTTAAGTAGGCTATAAAATGAAAAAATAAACTACAAAGACTTGAAGAACAAACATAAAAATTTTAGTTAAAAAATTGGCCAAACCATCGATTCAAAAATCATGACAACTACGTGAGCGATAATGTCCTTAAAAGACAAATTAACATGAGTACAGTTTTGGCGAACAGGATGCAAATGTCGGAGATATTGTATCGATCATCATATGGATGTAAGTGTTTGAGTAAACTAAACCGAATTTATATAATTCTGCGCTTACATGTCGAGCAAGCCGACTGCAAAGAACTCCGAACTCATTGTTTTGCGCAGTTTTCCATTTAAATAAGTAATTTTCGACAGACTTGTCCTAAAGGAGCTGAACGCTATAGTTATGCGATGCGAACCAAACTTAGTAAGGGTAGTTAAACTAATGATATTCACATAATGTGTGAGTTTGGCTGCAATCGAACTAACACTACGTGTCTTCATGAAAAATTTCCTTTTTCGACCGATTTGTCCTATGGGGGCTATAGACTTGGGATGTCCGATCCGAAACAAACTTGATAAGGATTGCTATTATTATAATATAATAATATTCCCATAATGTGTGATTTGGTTACAACCGCTTAACTAATACTAGTTGTCTTTATAAAAATTTCCTATTTTCGACCGATCTGTCCTATGGGATCGTTAGGTTATAGCCCGATCCGAATGAAACTTGGTAAGGGTAGTTATTATTATAATATAATAATATTCCAATAATGTGTGCGTTTGGTTGCAATCGCACAACTAATACACCGTGTCTATACAAATTTCCTATTTTCGACCGATTTGTCCTATGGGAACTGTAAGTTATGGTTGTCCGTTCCGAATCAAACTTGGTAAGAGTAGTTTAAAGAATGATATTCACATAATGTGTCAGTTTGGTTGCAATTGCTCTACTAACACTACTTGTTTATGAAGGCAGCCACGACTAATTTACAAGTTTCCTTTGCAAAAGCCGCGGACCATGGACTATTCTTTTCATAATTTTTGACGACTCGAAGCTCAGACTAGACAAAAACCCAAACATATTTAAAAAGCTTTTTTGATTTAAAAGTCCTATAGCTTTTTTATTGCTGTTATCAGCTCGAAGAATTTCACATATTAGTGAAAAATCACGATTAACATGTCAAAAAGATAACGGGAAATCCTCTAAAGTTTTTGCTCTGTATAAATAGCAGCATTTATTCATTTTGCTAATTAAATTATACGACAATGTCAAACAGGAAAAGCATTTCGATGGGTCAAAATACTTCAAAGCCTAAGGATTGTTCCGATCTGAAACCAGAACTTGATCAGAACAGCTCCGAGATGAATACAATAAGGGAAAAGGGTAAGGAACATAAGCTTAAGCTTACGCCGAATCCAAGTCCTTTAAGTGAACAAAGCCAGTTGGTTCCCAAATGGATCCAGAAATCTCAGTTCGTTGAGATACTTAAGGAGAATGTGCCAGAGTTTCTGAGAATTGAAAACTTTTTCGTTAAGCCAGCACTGAGTGCTGGAGAGAACTATTCTTCGTTAATGTTGAGGGTAACAATCGACGTAAAGTTAACAGGTAAATGACAAGAAATTTAAAAAACACTTAAGATCTCATCAACAAAAATGTAATCATATTTATTTTCTAGATAAGAGCATAAAGCCCATGTCGTTTATGATGAAAGTGCCACACGAATCGGCGAAAATGCAACAAATGTTGAAGACTGTTAATTTCTTTACCGTTGAGAATGCGACCTACACAGAACTGATAACAAAGTTCGAAAATCTCTACAAATCGAAAGGATTAAGCATAAGTTTCGCTCCGCGCACCTACAAGTTCAAAGAGAGCCTCAAGTACGAACCCAAACTGGAAAATTCTGTGCTGATGTATGATCTTGGCCAGGATGGATACCGGAATATCAATCGCTTAGAATGCCTCAACATGGAGCAGACCAAATTTGTCCTCCGAAAATTGGCCCAATATCATGCAGCCGGAGCACAATGTCGCGTCGTCTATGGACCTTATTCGGATGTCTTTACCCAACCCATATTTGGAGCGAACAAGGAGAGAGCCCTGTCTATCCTGAACGGCATAATGGGGCCCTTTAAGAAAATGTTTCTGGACAATCTGAAGGGCTTTCAGGGAGGCGAGCAGTACTATGATAAATTTGTAAGTGAAACAAAGTCTTTAAATCTTCTTTCTTTAAAAATTCTTTTTTTAGGTTCGACTCTTCTCCAACATGAGCCAACAATTCCTGAAGTTGAGCAGCTATGATCCCAGCGAATTCAATGTGATCAATCACGGCGATTGTTGGATTAACAATCTACTTTTCAAATTCGGACCGAATGGGGAATTGATTGATCTGATGTTTGTTGACTTTCAATTGCCAAAATATGGTCATCCATCGACCGATTTGCTCAACTTCATCATGACGTCTGTTCACATTGATTATAAACTGCGCGAATTCGACTACTTCATCAAGTATTATCACGATCATCTGATTAAACATTTGCAGTTATTGGGCTATGATGAACGTATCCCCAATCTAAGGCAACTCCACTCGGAGCTCTACAAATATGGTATATGGGCCATAACGGCCTCTGTGATGGTACTGCCTATCGTTCTATTGGATCCCAATGAGGTGGCAATCGAGAGTCCAGAGTTCAAGAACATGATCTACACTAACACTCGCTACAAGGACCACATCGAGAGAATCCTGCCCTGGCTTGACAATCGCGGTCTTTTGGATACCGATTGAAAAAGTATAGATAATCAACAGATTTGGATATGATGGATATATTAATGATGGAAAAAATATATTGTGAGCCGTTCTATTCCAACACTTTCAGTTAGCAAAACTTTCTGAAATTAATAAATTTTATCCACTGAACACAACGCGTTTTGGGCGACTAAACATTTTAAATTAATTGTACATATATAGTACCCACAATACGTAATTTATAGATAAGGTATTTCCCAAACATTTGCACTCAAACGTACGTTCTGATTGCGTACATCGATTTAGTCATAACAATGTATTATTACTAAGCCAAAATGTGCCTACAAGTGCACGAATTCAACTAGTTGATATTTTATGTTTATGATTATGATTTCAAACTTTTAGTATATATTATTTGTATATATACAGTAAAAACTCCTCTCGCGGACAGCTCCGGGACGAATTTTATAGGCCCAAGTTGAAAGATTTGCTTACAAAATCCGTTCTTTTAGACGGACATCTCCCTTGGGCAGACAAAAATACTAGAACCGTGGCTGTCCGGCCAAAGCAGCTCTCACTGTATTACACTAATAATTCGGTCACTGACCTTCTATGGCGCACATTCTTATAATTAGCGTATATAATTATCTTTTAAACACAAACTAGTATATGGCAAAAATAAATAAGTATTTAATGTAAATATTTTAATAAATGTTTGTAGTGAACTTTGATAAGACGTGCGTTGAGCACAAACTTAAAGTCATTATGAATTTTCAAAAGATAAACAATACGCTTCACTTGGATTTTATTAATAAAAGAGTGCTTGTTAAGTGAGAGCACGACTGGAAAATACTCTATAAAATAAATTCAAGATTGATGTCGTTTGGCGGTATTTGGAAACCACTCAATGAGTAAAAACTCTCATAAGCGGACACCTACCATCGGCTATAAGATAGGGATAGTTTTCTACCAAATCATTAGGAGGCGCGTCCGCTTATTAGGGGTATCCACTAAAATAAGTATGTCTATAGCTTCTTTTAATGAACATAAAAAAAGATTAAAATATAGTATCAATAAAAACTACATAAATATGTGCCCAGTAAACCCTATTTTTAGCCCCGTACCCAAGAAGAGTAGATGGGTCTATTAGGTTTTCCAGAAGTCAAATGTGCGTAACAAAAGGAGACTTTTCCGACCAAGTAAAGTAAAAATTTTCCTGATAAAATCAACAGCTGAGACTATAACTCTCTTCACGATTCGGACATGGGACTCGTCGGTCCAAAATAATGTATTTTTATGGTAAAATGCGCAATGCGAAATGTGCGGGGTCTTTAACAGTGGTTTATTAAATAATAAAAAAAACCCAACTCACTACTGATGTATATTGCAGTAGTCTACTTAACTCAGCATACCCTCTATTGACGTATGCTGGGTATTTTATTGCATACGCAGTACGACAATTTCATGCTCGCGCTCTCAAATTGAATAATGCCTGAATTTGCTGCTAACTGATCGGCAATTATAGAGTTTATGAATGTGTATACTACGAGGGTAAATTGCCGACTATATATAACCATATATGTACATACATATACAAACTGTGCCATATCGAGCGGGCAGTCATTAGTTCTATTCAGTTGGAATAACACCTGTCACGTCGCGTACTTGTCCCTACTCGTACACTGATAATAATAATAGTGCAGTTATCAGCTCACATTGTTATCAATGCACACTTTTGGGTATAAATAGCAACGCCGATTTTCAATTAAACCCTCAGTTAAATTTTACTTGTGTTAAAGAAAAGTCGTGTGAAGATCAGTTAATAGATCGGTACAATGGGTTCCAGTAGTTCTAAAACAAAGCACAGCTATACGGTGTCAAAGTCCGAGGCTAAGTCGCAGCAGAGCAGCGGCAGCGGCGGCAGCAGCGCCAAAGCTTCGCTTAGTGACACGAAGGTCGTTACAGCCGCCAAGCCCACAGCAGCACCGGCTCCCACTTCCGCTCCCGCTCCCGCTCCCGCAGCCGAAGCCGCTCCAGTGATTGACATGAAACTGGTGCCCGATTGGATTAAAGAGGCGTACTTTGTGGAAATACTGAGAGAGACTGTGCCCAAGTTCTCACAGATCAAAAGCTTTAAAGTAGCGCCCGCTCTCGGACCCGGAGAGAATTATGCCACTCTGATGCTGAGAGTAAAAATTGAAGCAGAGCTTACAGGTAAGGCGTTAAAGCTAATAACAACACAAAAGTCACTGCCATGCATGTACTTAAATTGTTAACAATGAAATTCTTTTGCTATATTTGGCAATCTTATCAACGTGGGAAATTGTAGGGTAATCATGACTACACTGAAAGAAAATCAAACTAAATTTAAACCGAATGGAATTAAATTGAACTATTAAATAAGAAAGTAAGGCAATATTAGGAAATCAAATTTTAAATTTCAATTAATAGAGCGACTATAAAAAATTGACAAGAAATATTACTACAAAATTATAGCATAAAATTCCAGTCTATCTTAGATTTTATAGCTTCGAACTTAATGAATTTTGCTGATTGATAAATTGTCAGCACACTCAAATAATTTAATCGAAAATAATTCATTATTGTACACTCTATTTTGTTAAGGTCTCCGTAATAAAAACCCATTTTTTTTTTATATCCTAAAACAAATGATTATACTATGACCAATTCCTCTTTCTACCAGGAACCGCTTTAGTTTTGTTCTGTGTACTTTAAGGGGGGATCAATTGTACTTCATTTATACATACTTTTATATATTGTATACGATAAGAAGTCTATCTTTAGCCTTGTACCCACTCATGGTCAAATTAAGTTATAAATGTCATAATTTTAAAGCATAAAACAATTCCAAATGCGTATTGATTTTAAAGTGGAATATTTGTAGATTGATTTGTAGTGCTAACTCTACAATTCTATTCCAAATCAAACAAACTGATTGATTTTTCAACATCTTATCACTTTGATCTCTTCCTATACAGACAAATCCATCAAACCAGTATCTTATATGATGAAAATAGCTCACGATACTGAGCAAATGAAGCAAATGCTGGCCGTTGGCAATTTCTTCATTACCGAAAACGAGGCTTACATTGACTTCCTGCCAAAACTGGAGGAGATGTACAGGGAGAAGGGCCTAGACATATCTATTGCTCCCCGAGCCTACAGATTCAAGGAGAGCGTCAAGGTGGAACCAAGACTGGAGAATTCGGTGCTGATGTATGATCTTGGTCAGGATGGGTTCAAGAATGTCAACCGTAGGGAATGCCTCAATATTGAGCAGAGTAAAGTGGTCCTAAAGAAAATGGCACAGTATCATGCAGCAGGAGCGCATTATAAAAACGTTCACGGTTTATCGGATCGACTTACTTATGGCATGTTCGGGAGCGATATCGAGAAGGCCATTGCCATTTTTGATGCTATGATGGCTCCCATGCAGAAGCTATTTTTGGCCAATATTAAGAACTTCGAAAATGGCCAAAAGTATCACGATAAACTGGTAAATACTTGAAATATTTTGATTACTTTTCGATGCTAACCAACTTCGCTTGTTTTAGGAAACTTATTTCGCCGGAATGAAAAATTTGTTCCTGCAGTATGGAGCGCCCGATCCCAACGAATTTAATGTGGTCGGTCATGGTGATAGTTGGGTTAACAATCTACTTTTCAAGCTTGCACCGAATGGAGATATCATTGAAATGAACTTCGTAGATTTCCAGAATCCTCATTACGGTCATCCCTTTAGTGATTTGCTTTACTTTATCATAACATCAATTCACATTGATTACAAGCTCTCGCACTTCGACTATTTCATCAAATACTATCACGATCAGCTCATTGAACATCTGGACATATTGGGCTATACCGAGCGTAAGCCTAGATTGTCAGAGTTTCAAATGCAACTACAAAAACATGGCAATTGGGCAGTAATGGGCACCATTATGGTGCTACCTGCGGTTCTCCTAGATCCCACCGAGACGGCAACCTTTGAGAACTTTTTGTCCGACAACGAAGATGGAGCTACCTTCAAGAACTTGATGTACTCAAACAAACGCTATCAGGCATATGTTAATAAGATTCTGCCCTGGTTGGACAATCGTGGACTCCTGGAACTCTAGTAAGTGCTATACAAAGCAAATCTTTGGGTTGCCATTATAATAATCCATTTGTTTTTTAGCCAACCGTTGCCGGGTCAGACTGCAGTTCAAACATCCCCAGCGGCTACACAAAGCCAAATTGTAATGGAAGTGGATTCCGAGACACCAGCTTGGGTTAAGATCGACGACTTCAAGGCGCTGCTGCAAGCCGAGAAGCCCGACTTTAAAGATATCACCAGTTATAAAGTGAAAAAAGCCACAGAAGCTGGTGACAACTACTCATCGATCCTGCTCTCAGTTGATATCGAGTACGCAACTGTAACCGGTGGCAAGACCAGTGTCTCCTACATGCTGAAAGTGCAGCCGGCCAGTGAAACAACCAAAGCGATATTGGATTTGATGGTCACGTTCAAGAGGGAGATGGCCATGTACTACGACGTGATACCGCAGTTGGAGCAGCTATATCAGCAGGCTGGAGAAGCCGTCACCTTTGGTCCAAAGTGCTTCAAGTTCGCCAATGCGCCCAATGAGGATCACATTCTATTGGAAAACTTACGACCAGCGGGATACAAGAACTCGGATCGCCTAAATGGATTAAGTGTCGAGGAAGTTGAACATGTTTTGGCCAAAATGGCCAAACTGCATGCAGCTTCCGCTCAACTATATGCCACAAAAGGTGCCTTCCCAGACTGTCTGGACAAGCCGTTGTACAACGAGAAGACGCGGGCAATCTTTGATGGGGAAATGGCCAAGAATTTCAATGATCTGGCCATAGAAGGAGTCAGGAACCTCAAGGGTAGCGAAGTCTTTGGCGATAAAGTGGTAAGTAGTCTCATCATCAAATACGATTCCAACCAGATTTTAATGAACTTATCCGTCTTTAGGTCAAGTTCATTGAAAACCACTTTGATCTAGTGGCCAAGGAGGAGGTTTACGATAAGGATCAATTCAACGTGCTCAATCACGGCGACATGTGGACCAACAACATCATGTTTGCCCACGATTCTCAGGGTAAAATCCGGGATACACTCCTAATCGACTTCCAGCGATCGAATTTCAATAGTCCCGCACAGGATTTGTATTATTTCCTGTTGTCCTCGCCGAGCTATGACATCAAATTGGAGAAATTCGACTACTTTATACGCTATTATCAAGGAGAACTCCAGCGCAATCTGGAATTGCTGAAGTATGCACGACAGATCCCAACACTGAGGGATCTGCATGTCATGCTCCTTAGGAATTCCCTTTGGGCCGCCACAACCACGGCTACAGTGATGACAGCAGTGCTTCTGGATCCCACCGAGAATGCCAGCATTGAGACCATGATGGCTAACGGCGAAGAGGGCAACAAGTTCAAGAGGAAACTCTTTGGCAACGACAGATATCGCAAGCATGCTGAGCTGATATATCCCTTCCTTAACCATAGGGGACTCCTGGACCTGGATTAAGTTGTTTTCATTGTTCCACTCTAAACACAAATCATTAATTTCTGTTGTATAAATATAAGTGTAAATAAATGTTTTAAGTTAATAACTTTTTATACCCTTGCAGAGGGTATATTGTTTTTGTCACGATGTTTTTGTAACGCATTGAAGGAGACGTTTCCGAATCAATAAAGTGTATTTATTCTTGATCAGCATTAACAGCCGAGTCGATATAGCCATGTCCGTCTGTCCGTCTGTTTCTATGCGAACTAGTCTCGCAGTTTTAAAGCTATCGTGATGAAAATTGGTACACCTGTGCACGAAGTTTATATGTTAAAATCGGCCAAATCGGATCTCTATATCATGTATCTCCCATAGGAACAATCTGTTCAAAAATAATTTTTTTGAGCTAGCTCCACCAAATTCATCCCATATGCATTTAGTACTAAATCGTGTGTGCAAACCAAATTCCAGATCGGACCACAATATCGTATAGCTGTCATAGGAACAATCGGTTAAATATGCTCATAATGCTTTTCTGTGTCTCTTAAACGTTTTGAACCAAATTCTCGCAATATGCATTTTTTACCATTTCCCCATCAGCGGACCAAATTTTATCCAGATCGGACCACTATATCATATAGCTGTCATAGGAACAATCGGTTGAAATGCTTAGTATGAGAATGTTCGATGTCTATTGAGCGATTTCATCCAAATTCATGCAATATGCAGTTATCATTCCCAATGTGTTAACCAAATTTGACTCAAATCCGACTACTTTATCATATAGCTGCCATAGGAACAATCGGTTGAAATACTTAGTATGAAAATTGTCTATGTCTACTGATCGATTTTAACCAAATTCACACAATGTGCATTTATTATCCTTCCCTACATGCTCACAAAATTTTATTCAAATCGGACGACTATATCATATAGCTACTGTTGGAACAATTACTGATAAAAATAAAATTAACGCAATATGCGTGTCTGCAAGGGTATTTAATCTTCGGCTAGCCGAAGTTAACCTTTTTTTCTTGTTTCCGTTTAAAATTGGTTTCCAAAGTTCCTGACGCTGTAGAGGGTGATTCAGCTCATTTGAGGTTTACTTGAAATTTATTGCCCTTGGATTAAAGCGATAGGATAAAAATATATCAACTCTTTGTATCTAAAACTAAAGTATCTACTAGATAAAATAAGTTATAGGTTTGCTGACTATTTGACAGCTAATTTGATTGCCACATAAATACTGGCTATGAAGACAACAACAATGGCCAGTTTCTTTAGATTAGCACGATTCACACCCTTGACTGTGCGCACCAGTTCAAGGTTCATGCGGAAAACATTACGACTCTCCTCAATGTACTCGGCACGCTGCTCCTCACTCAGTTTTCCGTATACCTCATTAAATATGCGTCGCAGCTTGTTTTTGAGCACAGGAATTCGTTGTGGAAAGAATGTCGATTCACAGCCCACTTGACATATGGTAACCTGTTCAGGCATTGGACGTGCCAGCAGCTCGTTGTCCTTGTCATCGTTGACAGCAGCCGCAGCTTCGGTTGCAGCTGCCGCATCTGCTTCGGCAGCCATTTGCTTCTTCTGGTCGGAGCTGCCCGATGGAAAGATCCACAGTTTACGGGCAATCATGCGTTTCTTTTGCAACAATTGACCACCGGACATCAGGGCCATATACATTTGGAAAGCATAGGCAAAAAGCAGCACTTCATCTTTGTCTGCTACTTTCTGCAACGCAGCCAAATATGTTTTAACAGCAGGACGTGGCTCATAGGTCTTCTGCCAGTCGGGGCCATAGAAATATGCAAAGTCACGTTCAAACGCGTCTGCTCGATGGAACTCCTTGGGCAGCAGGCGCTCTGGCAGGTTTGCCTCGAAGAATTTATATAACTCATAAAAGGCCATGAGCCCATCGTACCAAACTTCATCATCAGAGAGTGCTAAAATCAAGTCTTTATATCACTATCTGACGTTAAAATACCCCAAATATATTTACCGAAAGCAAACTTTGCATTGACCAGAACGTCGGTCAAATTATGCACTTCTTTTGTTGCTTTGCGCACTTCCTTTGTGAATGTCATATCGACCACATCGTCAGTGTTCTTTTCTGCACTTTCAGTTTCATGTGTGAGTGTTGTTGTCTCCTCAGTTGACATTTTGGTTTTATGCAGTAAATGGAATTAAATAAAATCTATAACTTTATCAGTGCGTTGACGCTCTTCTTTGTTTTGAAATTAAATACGTAATAAAGAGTTATCGATCTATCGATATATCACTTATCGATACACGACTGTTTTGCAACACTAGCCGGCATGCACCGATTGACCAAGCGTTTTGCAACACGCAAGCCAAGTGAGCTTGTTTTGTTATTTTTTCTAACAAATTTTCATTGTTAATTGTTAAAAACGTACTAATAAAATTATTAAAGTGTCACCGTAAGTTTCTCTCAAGCCGCCTGCTTACCGCAAGTGTTGACACAGTGAGAATTGAAGTTTGCAGCACCATTCCAGCTGCATGATAAATCATTTTACCTACACCATGTTTATTAACAATATTTTTTTCGCTATACTTTCATTCATTATGCACACACATACACGTACACACACACACACTCACCCACACATACTTCACGCACTGATACACTGCATCGCTTTGGCTCCATCTCTTCCAACTATTTTCTACACTCAAGCAAGCACTTTAAATCCAAAAATTGCTTTTATAGAAAATCCACTTATTTACAAATCCTTATCAAAAAGCCATGTCGGATCTCTTTACAACTTTCGATAGCAACAGCGGTCACCACGATCACGATACACCAATGGCATCGCCCTCACAGCACAGCCCAATGACGACAACCACAACCAACAACAGCAACTCATCCACACAGAACGGTGGCACGACAACATCTAGTCAAGCTGGCGGTGCCTCTGTAGGTGCAGGGTCGGGTGGTAGTGGTGTAGGTGGGGGCAGTGGTAAAGCCACAAATCACAGTCCTGCAACGGGCGCGGAGAACACACCTGTAAGCACCGCTCTGAACGTGCAGGCTTTATACCAAGTCACCTAGCACATAAAACAACAGAATTAATTCACAAATTTCGTTTTTAGATGCTTACAAAACCGCGATTGACGGAGTTGGTGCGAGAGGTGGACACCACGACACAACTGGATGAAGATGTTGAAGAATTATTGCTGCACATCATCGATGACTTTGTCGAGGACACCGTGAAGTCGACGAGCGCCTTTGCCAAACACCGCAAGTCGAACAAGATCGAAGTACGCGATGTGCAGCTGCACTTTGAACGAAAGTATAACATGTGGATACCTGGATTCGGAACGGACGAACTCCGTCCGTATAAGCGTGCGGCTGTTACCGAGGCGCATAAACAGCGCTTGGCTTTGATAAGGAAAACCATTAAGAAGTACTAGGAGAATGATTTAACATGCTGGCTTTATGGCTTTGCCAGTTTTATGAATGCTCCACATTAATTTAAGCCCAAACAATATATAGAATAAGAGCAAAGTTACATACTTATATATCATTTACTTTAAATATACGAAAACTAAAAATTAGAAGTTTTATTTGGGGGGTAAAAAATGACGGAACTAAAATTACTTTTATTAATGGTTAAACAATAAATCGTTTCTCATACTAAACTGAATCAAAAAATTCACTCTAAGAAACTATCGCACGATACTGAATAGTTTCGATAGTTTTGATATCAAATGTATATTAATATAATTTGCTCTATTAATTAAATGTTTCGCTTATTTTATGTAGAGAAGCGTAAGTAATTTGCTTTCGAGCTGTGTAAAGTTTAATGTTAAAATAAAATGACCTATTTATTGATTAAAAAAAAATTATATCTTATAGCCAAAAAGATTAAAACTACGACTTACAGAGTACCCCCCACGTAATCAGCGCTGTGTTGGAAAACGGTCGATATGAGTGCTGTGAAATACTCTGGTTGCCCTGTCTATGTGTGCGTGTGTGTGTGCACTGGCACATCTGTGTGTAGAAAATAATCAAAGGAATATGGGAATTTGTTGATTTTGTGCATTTTATAAATGTTTCATGTTCTTTGCACTTTAAGAATTGGCATTAAACAATAAGGGGACTCCACAGTATGAAGCTGCCCGTCATGTGTCGCACTTGCGATGCAAGAGACACAGATAAGCTGTACAAATTGGCGACAGCCACCAAAAGGTTCCCGGACAAACTGCTCTCCGACATTTTGGTCGAGCTAACGCACATCGATGTAAATATCTTTAAAAATAATAGTATTGATTAAAAGTTAATAAAACAAACCATTCACACAGTTAAACGAGTCGTTGGCTCAACGACTGCCCCAGTGTCTGTGCGGCACCTGCGCCAGGAAACTAATCAGTGCCTATTACTATGTGAAACAGGCGGTGGCAGCCAATGAGCTGCTGATGAATCATGTCCAGAATCTTGGCAAGACAGTGGCCAACGACTGTCTACAGGAGACGCCCATGGAACTCTGTGCTGAGCAGCATGTGGAGGTTAAGCTGGAAACGGAGGAGGATGAACTGGAGAACGATATAACCTGCACGGAACTGCCGGAGTTCACAACAGTACAAAATGCCAACGATGTGGAGAACAGCACAGTGGAATGTGATCTCGATAACAAGAAGTCAACGGATCCACTGACCATGCTTGATCCCGTCAAACAGGAGGAGGAAGGTATTCCAACGAGACCATCATTTGTCCGGGAATACAAATATAAGGCTGACTACGATGAGGATGAGTGAGTAAGGATTGTTCCATTACAAGCACTGGCTTAACCTCCATTCCTTAATTTCAGTTCATTGGATGATTTGCCCCTGCAGCAGCGGGTACAGCAATGGAAGCAGACAGACAAAGTGCGTGGACTTAAGCGACAGATATTCTCCTGCAAGGAATGCCCCAAGAGCTTTAAGCGACCCAGATACCTAAAGCAGCACTCGTCACGTGTCCACAAGTCCAAATCGGATTGGTATTCCTGCTCCTTCTGCATACGAAAGTTTAGTCATAGCGAAGCTCTGCAAGCGCATTTAAAGGTGCACGGCGACTCCAAGCGCTCAGCGAATTTGGGCGAGAGCAAAAAGGCCAAGGACATTGATGTGAACGTGTGCAAACCACATGGCTACAAGCTCATCGAGTGCATGATCTGTCAGAGTCAATACGACAAGATTTCCCATCTGCGGAGACACCTGGAACAGCACCCGGAGATTATTAACTTTGGCACACGCTCCACAATGCAGCCACATGAGCTTGCCGAGCTCTTCTATCCCGATGCCAAGGACGTGAGCGTAGATGAGTTGAAGCAACTCATACGCAAGGATTTGGCTGCAGGAATTTATCAACGTTTCTATTCGATAACCGATCAATCCGGCTACGAAATGGATCTGGACAGTTCCGAAACCGACAGCGACTACGAACTGGATGCCGATGAACAGTCCCGGCAGCAACGCAGCATTCCCAGAGCCAAGTACAGCTGTGAGCTGTGCCAGGAGCGCTATCAGCGAAAGTATCAGCTGTACGAGCATCAGCGACAGACACACACCTGGCTGGAGGCACCACACGTCTGTGGACGTTGTGATGCACGCTTCGTTAGCCTCCAGCTGCTGAGGCATCACAACGAGTCACAGTGCAAGAATTCCCAAAAACGTTTCCTCTGCCACAAATGTCCACTGCGCTTCCGCTGGAGGCACAATTTAAAGCTGCACATACGGGAGCACAGAATCACAGTGAGTACCCGAACTGAACCCAGTTCAGTTCACTATTTAAAGTTACTTCTGTTGTTCTTGTAGAATCAAACCTTCGAGTGTGCGGACTGCAAACGTGTCTTCGACAAGAAGAAATCCCTCACGGTTCATTTGCTGAGCGTGCATGCGGAGGAATCGAAACTGATACCATGTCAGTGGTGCACACGCAAGTTCTATCGCCGGGACTATCTGGTGAAGCATCTGAAGCGTCACGGCATACGGGAGCAGGACATTCCCCTTGCTGAGACACTCATAGCAGCCACTTCGAGACCCAATGGCGTTAAGCGAATCACCTGCAAGATTTGTAATCTGCACTTTGAGCGCGTGATCGATCTGCGTGCCCACATTCAGCTGGAACTGAAACTGGCGCTATCGCTGCACCAGAACTATGATTCACCGCACAACTACTCCATAACGAATCAATCGGGCTACGAACTGCAGTTGGGTGACTCCGAGACGGAGGATGAAATGCAGCAGCAGGTGCAGTCGACGCAGGCAGTGACTCCCCGACTGGTCTACGTCTGTGAGCTGTGTAAGGTGCAGTGCCGCAGGAAGTATGAGATGATACAGCACCAGCGTGCCATGCATCGCTTTGACAAGATGCCACACGAGTGCGAGTTGTGCATCTTTAAGTGCGTGTGCAAGGTGACTAAAATCTAGTGACTAATCTAAAGCCATTGTTAATATTTAGTGGATTCCTTGCAGAGCATCATGGACCAACACCGACAGTCGCAGTGTCACAGTGCCGAGAAGAAGTATGCGTGCAATCGTTGTGGGTACAAGTTTATGTGGCCCGAGAATCTGCATCAGCACATGCAGCTGCAACACGGCGGCATGGAACGTGCTCCAAGCCAAGATCGTCTGCCAGTTGATGCAGCTGCTGAGCCAGTGGATCCCACGGCATCATCGCTACAGCTGCTGCAATGTCCGCACTGTGATCGCACGTATCAAATGAAGAAACGACTGAACAATCACATACGGGATGTGCACATCAATGGGGACAGGAAACGCAAGGAGGCCATCAAGAAGTTCCTCTGCTCGCTGTGTGGCAGAGAGACGCAATCGGCGGCCACACTGGTCACACACATGCGTCGTCACACCGGCGAGAAGCCCTTCAAATGTGATCTCTGCGAAATGGCCTTCCCTCGGCACTCGGAAATGATCTCGCACCGTCGCATGCACACGGGCGAGAAGCCATTCCACTGCACCGTTTGTGGCAAGGACTTTGCACGCTCCGACAAACTGACGCGGCACATGCTTATCCACAGCGGATTAAAGCCACACAAGTGCACGTACTGCGACAAGAGCTACCGACAGACGAAGGATCTGAAATTGCATTTACAGCAACACACGGGGGAGTGTCCCTTCGTCTGTGGCACCTGCGGGGAGCGGTTCATACAGGGCACGGCCCTTGAGAAGCACCGAATGATGCGGCGTCACTTTGACGAGGTGGACGAGCGCATCTCCAATCAGCCACTAACCGCATAATCATAGTCATCACCATCATCATCACAATGTTTCCCTAGTTTAAATTTAGTCATTTTTGTGCTATCGTTTTGTTTTTTTTTTTTTTAATATTTTATTTTATTCACTGACTGGCTTGAGGCCTAGAAAGTAACTGAATAAAATACATATAAATCTGGGTTTTTACACGACTATCAAGAGCTCTTCCAGTTGCCAAATTTATAAAATTAAATTAATTTGTTTCATTTTAATTTAAAAATTTGATTAAATTTTCATTTGATTCTCTTATAGCTCCTCTGATCCTCGAGGCTCGATCTTCATCATTTCGACATCGAAAACGAGCACGGAATTTGCGGGTATTTTGCCTCCGCCCGCTCCGCTGGCGCCATAGCCCAACTCCGGCGGTATGGTGAGCGTGCGGCGTTCGCCTTCGCACATGCCCAGAAGTCCCTGATCCCAGCCCTTGATCACCTGGCGAGCGCCCAGTGTGAACGAGAAGGGCTTGCCACGCCCATAGCTGCTGTCGAATTCGGTGCCGTCCTGCAGCGCACCCTGTAAAATTGAGTATTAAAGTTTAACCCTGACGTGGTCCGACGCCATTCTTATCAGTTTCGCTTGCCTTGTAGTGAACATGAATTAAATCTCCGCTCTTTGCTTTTCTCGTGCAGTTCTCCACACGCTTCTTGACGCCTATTTTCACTTTGGGTGTGTCATTGGCAAAAACTGCCGCGAAAAGACCACAAACTAATAACAAATTCTGAACTCTCATCTTGCCTACAAATCCGCTAGTTTTTTTTTCGTCTTTCTCAAAGCAAACAAATGCGATTTCGATCATCGATAGGCGCGCAAGTTATCGAAATGCGAATGTGCCATTCACAACAAATGTGGCGGTAAATAGAAATTACTGCGGTGACTGCCGATTAATTGTATCGTTCATCACTATTTAAAGCGGTTTTATTTAAATTTGAAAAATCCATCTTTTGTATATATACGTGGTATTTATTAAACAAAGTTACATTAAAGCTCTTCTAAAATACAGAAATAAATTTTTAACTGTTTTTGATTAAAATATACATGTGTAATTAAAAATGTGTACAACATTTAAATGGTATATTTACTCGCAAAAATAATAATAAACAAAGCCTTATTATAAATATGCAACAGATTATTAAGAGATTTACAACTGTACGAATATATCACAATAACAAAGGAATACATTAACTTTTAATGAAATTTCAAGCACAACACAAATTACTTATCGCTTATTATCTAGAATATTTGCATGTGTTATCATTATTAATTTTAATATATATATTTGATTGATAAATACCTAATTGACTAATATCTAATACATTAATTGGTATATATATAATATGTATATTTATATGGACTATGACTATAAATATGTGTATACAGCTCGTATATAAGGACTTGAATTAAACATGAACTGGATTCTCTTTGGGGATTCATCTCAGTTATCATTTGACAAATTTGTGATTTTGGTCGCATACATATTGGCCACCTTATAGATAAATTCGTATTGCTCCTTGGTCTGCACGGCACTGGCACGACCACGTCGCACATAGTAGACCAGCTGTGGAATGTCCACGGAACGCTTTGGTGTCTCCAGACTTCGTATGGCCATGTCACAGGCGATAATGGTACCCGTACGTCCCGTGCCTGGAGAGCAGTGAATGGTTAGCGGTCTAAAAGAGGGGAACGGAGTGGAACACATGCATATAAATGAAAACAGAGAACAATTAACAAAACACATGCAAACGAGTCACACATACATAAATACTCACACACACACACGAACACACTGACTTACCCCTGTTGACTGCGCACTTGTTGCTGCTTATTGGACACATTTCCATTAATCTCATTATTGACAGTTGCTTCCGGGCTTTCGTCCTTCACCTCTTTCTTTGTCTCCACACCGTTGCCATCGAGCGTTGTCTCCACTGATGACTTCTCCTTCAGCTCGTTGGCCTGCTCAAGGGCGTATGACTTGAGTGAGGATCTTGCCTCCAGCAGCATGGCTATAATGGGTGCCTCCTCAAGAGGCACACCCGCCTCTGGCCACTTGTACCAGTAGTGGGTGAGTTCGCGGCATTCCTCGCCATCCACATGCTTAAGCATCAGCGTGGATATCGCGTACTTATCCTTGATTTCGCGATGCTTCAGCGTTACCTGATAATCACCATAGCTACTGTGATTATCCAAAGTTACCGATGGAGGCAAATATTCCGCACAACGTTCAATGCCATTCTCATTCAGATCGGTTGCCTGGATTATAACACGTGATTGCTGTTCCCAAATCATGCGCCAAAAGTCTCCAGTCGTACTCTCCAGCGGTGCCTGGCAAGCAATATAATAATTGGGCGCATCTCGTGGTCCCTGCGAATGGAGGGGGAAAAAGAGTAAGTACGTAAAGTATGTGGGTGTGCTATGACATAACAGTTAATTAAAAGCTTCAAAGCGCATGCAAAACCAAACAAGACTCTCACTCTCTTTGCTTTGATCTCTCACACTCGCTCTCACCAGATATGCATGTACTGCATGTAAGTGTGTGTGTGCGCGTGGTGTGCGTCATTTAATGACTGTCGTCGAGCTGCGCGCGTTTTTGATAAATTACTAAATAAATTGTTTATGTGTGTATGTGTGAGTGTGCACACATACAAGTACTCCACGTTAAGAACGTAAATCACGGCGTGCTTTGATTATCAGCAGTTTGCACACGTAAATATGTGTGTTTGTATGTATGTACAACAACAGAGCGCTTAAACAGCTGACAGATGAGAGTCACAATTGTATGCGTACCTTGCTCTCTCTCCCTGTCTCTCTTTCTTATTATGCTGGTAGATTCGCATGGATGCATTTTGTACATTGTCCGCCATCGTTTGCCAGCAAATGCGCTTTAATGGCAGCCAACTTCACGCTTCAGTGCATATTTAATTGTTTGCTTTCGGGAATACCCTTAACATAACAATCGGCTTTGCTCTTGCCGTCAATTGTTTTTGGCCTCCATGCAGTGAGGACAATCCCCCAAATCAAATTAACAATTAATCAATAAATGTGATTCATTCGTTGCTTATTTTGGGTTGTCACGTCAGTTATTGAATCAGCTCAAATTATAAACAAATAAACTGAGCGATCAAATGATTTGTTGAATGTCGATTTTAATTAGTTTGAATTAGTTTCTTGAACTTGTATGGAATTTTGGTAACACCCTTATCTGAAGTGCTCAATTAGTATGATTATTTTGTTATACACTCGCAAAACTTTCTACTAGTTTATAGTTATTATATTTATATGCATTTGTTGTTGTTTTAATGTGTGTGAGTGGCTTTTTTTCGCACAAAACTCATTTGCTTACAACAGGCGATGTAACAAAGAGGTTGAATATAATTTTCTTGGCACTTTGCCAATCTCATGGGCCATATAATTATGCCCCTCCACCACCACACCCCACTCCCCGATTTACTCCCTTTGGCCCTGTGCATGTCATGCAAGGCTAGACGAAGTGGCAGCTTTGAGTTGTACCGTTAAACACATGTGGGAGAGCAGCTTTTAGGGGGAAGGGCACGGGCAGCTTTTGATTGTTTACTGTTTCGGCTGAGAGATAATCGTCCGTCTCACTTACCCGCACATAATTGGCATTAATGTATTCCGTTTTGTCATCATCACCTCGACGCTGAAGCACCACCCGCGTCTCAGGAAGTGGAATTACGTTGGCGTAGCTTCAGTTGGGTTTCAGTTTGAGGTTACGGTGAGTTACGATCAGGAAACAAATGTGAAAAGTGAAAAAAAAAGAGTAAATCATTTAATTACAAAATGCGTAATGTCTATAAATATATAATTATAACACCTACATTTGATCTAAATTGGCTTTCATTATCTCACAGAAATGCGCTTACTTTCCCTTATTTGCATACATAAAGATTCCAAATTAATCCCCTTCAGTGTTCAAGTTCAAGTCGGTACAAGTTCTTGAGTTCGTTGTATCTGTATCTTATCTCATTTCACTCCCACACTCATGCTTTCCTGCGCTGATAGCTAACTGAGAGTCACAACCCCTATTAATTTCTTGATTAATCCCAATATTGACATAACCTTGAAAATTTCGCGACTATGATGTCATAAAGGCCCATAAAGATATTCTACACAAAGTGAAATAAACTCGGATTCTGGGATGTCAGAGGTAGAGTTAGTTAGAGACTACAGACCGATTTATAATCAGAATTTTTTCCATTTTCTATATATGCAAGAAATCTGCCTAAAATCCAGAAGTCTAAGCTTCAATTTTGATTACATTTTTTTTGTCAGTTATTTCTTTCTCAGCTCTCATTTCCTCTACTTTCTACTCACCGATTCTTATCCTCACAACCGGCGGGTACTTCATCGGCTCTCGCAATTATCTGCGGCACATCCCTGAACTCCTCAAAGATGCTCGATCGTCGCTCTAGGAATTTTCCCAGCTCGGCGGCACTGATCAGATTGTGACGCAGCGAGGGATCATCGAAGGCCGCATTGCCGTACGTTCGTTTCGAGGCCCTTAGATCACGTCCCTTGCGCCGTACACTACCCAGCACTGAGACATTGTCGAGGGAATAGGCATCCAGGCTGACGGGACGACAGCGTTGCCCATACGAGGTCTGTTTCTGTCGCTTCCGCATCAGGTACAGGAATGCCACTAATAGAATCAGGGCTACCACTCCGATAACACTAACGGTAATGGCAATTATGACATTCACATCGGTGCCCGTGTTGCCCGCGTGCGGCTGTTGCATGTGATCTAGATCGGTGGGATGCGGTGGCATCATCATTGTGGTGGGTATATCAAAAGTGGCAGCACCCACTGTGGTGCTCTCAATGGGCAGCATGTTGTTGTTGTTGTTGCTGGTGGTGGAGCTGTAAATGGGCTCAGTTGTTGTTGTTGTTGGTCTGGGAGTTGTTGTTGTGGTTGATGTCGTGGTTGTAGTTGTTGTGGTACTTGTGGTTGTGGTGGTGCTGTCATGCAACAAACTGATAAGCGGCGCCTCTGTTGTTGTAGTTGTTTTCGGCACAGCTGTTGTTGTAGTTGTTGTTGCTGCTGTGCTCGATGTTGCTGTTGTTGTTGTAGTTGTGCTCGCCATATTTGTTGTGTTTAGCACTGTTTTCTCCACATTTCGATCATTTTTAATTGCTTGTTGCTCATCTTCATCATCGCCATAAAAATCAGACTCATCCTTTTCTGCTGTGGCTGTTGCTGCTGCTGTTGTTGTTATTCTCGCTGTAGTTGTTGTTGTAGTTGTCGTTGCTTCCGTTGTTGTTGTTATTGGTTTACTTTCATTAAGAATGCTGGTAGCTGCAGCTGTTGCTTCTGTTGTTGTAGTTGTTGTTGCTGGAGCTGTTTCAACTGCAACTGTTGTTGTTGTTGGTTTTGTTGTAACAGCTGTTTCACTTATGTTATTCGTTTCCAGCGAAGTTTCGTGCTCATTCAATTTACTGTTCGCCCTCTCATCGGTTAACAGCGATGACAATGTTGTTGTGCTGTTATTATTGATTTGCAGCACGGCCTCACTGTTATTGGGTCTCTCAGTGCTGGTTGTTGTTGTTGTTGTTATTAATAAACTATTGTCGACACTTGTTAACTCAATGTTATTGTTGTTATTGTCACTTGTCACATTTTTAACTGTAATTGTTTCTAAATTCACTTCATTGCTAATTTGAGCGGTTTCCGTTTGCGTTGGCGTTGTCAAAGTTGTTGTTGTAGTTGTTGTTGTACTTGCTGCTAATAAATGTTCAACAACCTTTGCGTGCAATGTTTGCGGCGTCAACGTTGGCGTCGTCGTCGAAGTCGGCAGCGTAGTCGTTGTTGTGTTCACTTCGCCAGCTGTTCGCGTACTAACTGTTATTGGCTGGCGCTCAATTGCCGCCAGCGTCGTTTCGGTCGTTGAAACTGAGACTGAGACTGAGTCCGAGACGTTGATGACGTCGTCGTTGTCGCTCTCACTGTCGCTGTCGACGTCGACGTCGTTGGCTTTATCGCCTTTTTCATTATTTTCATGTGCCGTCGCTTTCATTGCCATTTCATTTGTATTGATATTGGTGTTGTTGTTGTTGTTGTTGTTAGTGTTTAGGATGGGGATGGGGGTGGTGCTGGCGTTCAACGCACTTGGCATGGCCGTAGTAGTTGTTGTTGTTGGTGGTGGAGAAGTTTCTGCCTCAGCTGCCAGACTAACAGGTGTTGTTGTAGCTGCAGTTATTACAGACTCTGTTGCATTTTTAACAGACTCTGTTACAGCTTGAAGCTTTGAGAGCTCTGTAACAACTGCAATCGCTGCAGTCTCGGCTTCTGTTGCCTCTATGAAGTTCGACTTTGCTGTTATTGCTTCCGCTGTTGTTGTGGGTGGCTGTTGTTGTGATGCTGGCACATCCTGTTGTTTAACAGTTGTTGCTCCCATAGTTTGCCTACTGCTCTCTTCTGTTGAGTTAACAGCGCTGGTTATAACAGCACTACTGCCAGCTGTCTCCATTTCCCCTTGCAATGTTGTGGCCTGAGTGGCGGCTTCAGTGGCATCGAGTGTGGTGCTCATTATCGGCTCTGTGTGATGCTCTTGACTTGCTCGCATCATCATGATCTGTTGCCAATCCAATAAGTTTTTCTCATTATGCTGAACCGTTTCGTTGCGATCGTGGACTGTATCTATATCGTTGGTCAAATCTGTGCCTGTTGTTGTTGTGGTTACAGCCTTTGCTGTAGTTGTTGTTGTTGTTGTGGTGGTGGATGGTACCATTTTCATGGCTGCCAGACTCCATACCTCGGCTGCATTTGGCAGCGTCATCTGTTGGGCATTTGTCGAATTGTCGCTGATGAATTTCGCACGTTTCTCAGGTTGCGGTTGCACCTGTTCCTTTACCTTCTCTTTCTCTTCCTCCTCCTCTTCGATCGCGTTCTCATGGGAAGCAACCGGCGTGACAGTGACTCCAGCATGTAAGAGCGCTGCTAGCAGCTGTGGTGTGTGTGTTGTTGTTCTCGTGGTTGTTGTTGTTGTTGATGTCATGGGCAGTGGACGAAGTTTCATGGGTGTAACGGGGGGAACAAAGACGACGCTTTCAGTGCTGCTTGCAAATTGCATGGAACGTGCATGATCCTCAGAACGTTGTGTGGAAGCCAAGCGCTCTGTTGTCGTTGTTGTTGTTGTTGTTGTAGAGGAGGTTGTAAGCCCCAGCTGCTCTTTCTCTTCGTTTTCAGTTGCTCTTAGTACTGAAAGCTTTATTGGTTTCACAGCTTCCACATTGTGCTGAGTTGTTGATTCTACTGCTTGCGCTGGCATAGCATCCACATGCGTAATAGCTTCCACACTGGCTGCAGTTGTGGAACTTGCAGTAGAGTTTATTGCAAGCAGTGCGGCCTCTGTTGGCGTTGTAGTTGTGGATGTTGTGGAACCCAACTCCAGTTGATCGGTTGTGCTCATTGTTGTCGTTGTTGTTGCTTCCGTTGCTCGGTTGACACTTTCGCTGCTGGACGAAATTGTGTCAGGGTCACTAACAGCGGCTGCCACGCCTATATCCACATTGGGCGTTTCTCTTTTGCCAATAAAACGTGCCTGCGTCGCGGTCGTAGTACAAAGCAACAGCAGGCAGAGGCCCAAGGCCCAGTGGCAAGACAGAGAGACATTGGCGTGGCGCATAATGCCGACACTAGCTCTTGCTCTCTCGCTTGCACTCAAACAACGTTTTCGTTCGCTGCGCTTTTAAGTTGTTGCTGCAATTTGCGTGCTCTTTTTCGATCTCTTTTGCGTTTACAATTGTTGTTGTTCTGCTGCTTACTCAGCTGAGCCTAAAGCTTTTTAGTTGCACTTGTGTATGTTGTTGTTGTTACTGTTGTTGTTGCTGCTTTTCTTTATGTGCCCATTTTGAGCGTTTGCTGTTGCTGTTGCTGTTTTTGTTTTAATATTTTTGAGTATTTTGTTTTCGTTTCACGTTTCTTCACATTGCCATTTTGTAATTATGCGAGACCTGCAAGAAAAAACAACAACAATAAATAATAGAATTAACATTTTGGTTGTCTAACAATTTTATGAAATTACTGTAAATTATTGTTGGTATTTCAATGCTGTTTAGGGCACGAAATATGCAGGTCAGGAACGTTCAACTATTCAACTATTCCAAAGAAAGTCAACAACAAACCCAAAAACTTAACGGCAACAAATCTACAAATAATTTCCATCAACCCACAGCGATAACAGTTTTCCACATAACACGTTGAGACACGTTCGAAAGGCGCCTGAAATACATTTTAATTATCGTTGGGTTCAAGGTTAAGAGGTTCTCGCCGCAAACGGAAGAGGGATGAGAGAAGCGCCGCAAGCGAAGCGAAAAGGAAAGTGGAAATAATGAGCTTTCTTTAGAGAATGCGAAAAGTACAAGAAAACTATTTATAGACTTGACGCTAATCAGGCAAATGGTTATTAAGGTGACCATGCCAAGAAAAACAACTATTGTTACAAAAATAGAATAAGTCAAACAGTTTTCTCCCTCCAAATGCCTTAGGAGATTAGCTAATTATAGTAATAAATCTGGACTATTATGAGTTTTAGTGACAAGATCTAAACTTTGGCACACGCCGAACTGAAGCACAAAAGCTTCCAAGTTCAATGCACTTTGAGGGAGGTTAAAAGCTCACATTGAAACCAAATTTTATATTCAAACTCAAGCGATTGATGGAATGAAGTGAAGTGTAGGGTTCATTCAACTGCAACTCACGCCATTTGCAATTCGAAATCGAAATTCGAAATGGGTTAAAAGCGAGCAAAGTTCATCAAAGTTTCATATGAAGCAATAATAACTATTTCAACATAATAGTGTGTATGTGTGTGTGTGTTTTCGCTTTGGGGCATTCACCATGGTTATTGTACATGTTTGTTATCTGCCGATTCGAGCCGATGTCATGTCAATGTTGCATGCAACGTTTTGGGGCGTGAGCCAAAGGGAGACCAACTAACCAAGTGGGCCTAAACGCCAGCCAATTAATGTTAAAAGCAGTCGCGGCACAGTGGTGCAAATAAACACAGTGTGTGATAAATAAATATACTCAAATTCTTTGCTTATAGTAATTAACATTTCGTCGGTTTGTGTACCACTGTGCGCTAATGCAACCATCAGGTGGAGTTCCAGCTAAGGTGTGACTTGGCACGGTATTTAAGCGTGTTTCGGGCCTTAATTAGAACACCAAAAGACATTAAACTTTTGGTTACAGTTCAGTGTTGGTAAATCTCCAAATACCAAATGCAAATTCTACAACACAGAACTGCAAATATTTTCATAAAACTATTCCTCAAAAATAACATTTTGTTGGCTGACTAATGCGTTGAAAAACCTCACGCACAACAAATGAAAAACACACACCCACACACACACACTTTGATAACACTTTGTTTGCTTAACAGCAGTTTGCAGTCACAAAAACAACAACAACAATCTCAGCAGAATATTTTGTAATTTTTGTTTGTATATTTTCATTCTGAATGTCAACTTAGCTGCTGATAAGCACAAAATGTACGCTAAAGTAACCTGCAAGTGCCCCATCATACTCCTCCTCCCTTTCCCCTTCGTTCTGCCACAGGTTTACCTGTCCAGTAGCCGGACAAGGTGAGAGATTGTGACTGCGATTGCGTTTGGGAGCCAACAATTTCCATATCAAAAGGGCAAACTTGTGACAAAATGTGCAAAGTCGAGTCATAAACATTTTTTTTATGGAACAAAACACGTTAATGGATATTGAATTATTTAAATATGTCAAAAAAGCGATTTTGCTTAAAAATAATTATTCTTTTATTTGTATTAGTATATATATGAATATATAAAGTTTCAGGTAAACTGAAAGATCTCATAAGCTCACACCTTAAATAATTTAAGGAATTCATTAAAGAAATAATAAAATTAATAGAAACATGGTTTAGCTATAAACTTTTCTATTTAAAATCAATTTTAAATTCAAATAAATATAAAATAATAATTAATATTATATTTAAATCGGCACTTCACTTCTAATCAGGAAACTCTTTGTAATAAATGAAAATATTTATTTTGGTATGAAATTCAGTTTTCTTAAATATTCGACTTAACAGCTTCGTTTACAGTATCGTCAATATTTTGTTCACTGGGTTAAGCGCTGTTAAGTATCTCCAAGAAAGCATTGCATACTTTTAGGCTGCAAGAAAATAGTCGCATACAAAAATCAAGCATAAGGTTTATGGACTGTAACTATTTTAATAGCAAGTTTTTTTCAATTTAATGTAATTGGAATCATTCGACTTAGAACTTAAGTGGAAGATCTTAACAGTATTGCAAGTTGCAACATTACAGCAATTGAAGCATTACGTAGGCACAATTACGAAATAATACGCCAAAACAATGTAAACTGTGGCACAACAAACTTATAAAAGGGCGAATGATTGGAAGGAGAAGTGGGAGACGGGAGCAAAGGGAAGGGCAAAGAAGAGAAGAGACTGTTTTGCAATTTGAACCCTACACTTAACCCAAATGAAAGCAAGTACCGGGTCTGGGGCTGAAACGTGACTCTGTGGAACAACAACGGCAAGTGCAGAAACACACACACACACACACACACACACACACACACACGTATACAGCACACAACAAACAAACACACATAGACACACACCCAACAAGGTAAAGAAATGAAAGAAAGCAAACTCAAGAGAAGATTCATTTCCGCTTGAGCGGTAAGTCGCTGAAGATGAACGAATGTCTTAGAATCTGCAGAATTCTTAAGCTACTTTAGATTTTTCGATTCATATAGCGAGACTATAGTTTATAAACAATGTTGATGATGATGACTTCAGCAACAACAATAACAACAACAACAACAACAACAATGCGGTTGATCTTTGTGCGAAAAGCTAAACCAGTTTTTGTGGCTGACTTAAGCAGATCGGGAGATCGATCTCATAGTCTTTCAGTTGAAATCGATTTGCAATTAAAATGATTTCACTTCCATTGTATTGCCATGGAAAATGGGGAAATTGTGCTGTTGAAAACTCTAATAACAATCAACTCTAATGATCTTACGACAACCAAGTCCATAATAATCCCAAGCACAAATGTCTATGCACATTTCTGATGGATTGTCAGTGATCACTATTCTGCAGAATTTGGCAAAAAGATCACTTTCATTTTGAAGAATTCTGATTAATGATCTTTGCTCCGTTAATAAATAAAGAATACTTCAAACTGTTAAGACTTAATGTCATTATTAATGATATTTGCAAGTTAAAAATCGTGTGATCATTAGCCAATTTCTAAGATCTTTTACCAGATCAATATACAAATCACTTAGTTCAAAAACACTTGTCTTCATATTTAAACACCAAACATTTAAAGAGAGCTAAAGTGCCAGAACTTCTGCAATTAGTTTAAATCTTTGGCCTTAATTAAACAATTTTTCTTTAGACTAATCACCACAATTGACGAACCACATCTTAACTTAACCCAAATCTGCTATGCACGCAATTCTTTAGTCTCTATTTCTATTTCTTAGTAAGAGAATGCAAACAGTTAGACAGTTAGTTAATCACAGATCTAAAAGTATCTTTTTCTTCTGTTTGTTTTTGTCTACATCTGTTGCGTACATAAATTTGATTCAGTTCTACAAATACTAGTACTTTAATCTTAATAAATACCCTGTATTTCTTTCGTTTTGACACAGAAATCAACCAAGTGGAATGGGGAACATGAGGCACTTATAGCGGATGCCTCGCGTTAATTATTGTATCTCTATGTTTGGCTATGTAATTTACAGTAAGTTGGCTAAAATGTATGTAACTTTAACTGTTTCTTTATGTCGAAATGGGGAATTAATTGTTGACAGTTGTGTTGTAGGCGAAAAACTGAGTTTTCGAAAGGTTTTTGAAAAAAAGAAAACAAATCGAAAATTCCAATTCCTCAATTTTTTAAAAACTTTTAAAACATTTCTTAAGCATTTGTTATACAATAAATTATTGGTGAAATTCGTTGGAAATCTA
Source organism: Drosophila parthenogenetica (assembly GCA_035047505.1). Lineage (NCBI taxonomy): Eukaryota > Metazoa > Arthropoda > Insecta > Diptera > Drosophilidae > Drosophila > Drosophila parthenogenetica. The sequence continues at coordinate 5,719,429 of JAWNPM010000182.1, forward strand.
AGCGACTTTACCTTCTTTTTTTTCGACTTCTTCTTCATATTCATAACTCTTTCTGACCTCAAAATCGAATGACTCATTTGCATGACATTTGCTTATATCACAGACACATCAAATTCGAGAGGGAAATCAATGCCGGAATCAAGTCCGTTCAATATGCGCGTCAGTCCTCCCCTTTGGGCATAACTTTCAACGTAATTAAAATAGAAATCAAAATGAAAATCAGCGAAAATCACTACCAAAATGTATACCCAAAAATATACATCAATGTTGACCTTGTTGCCCTGAAAAAAAAGCGTTTATTGAACCAGGCAGCGCGACGCCTCCAAAATAAATGGTCATTTATTTGCTTCTCTTTTTTTTATTTATTTTTTAGCTATTATTATTATTTTGTTTTGTGAGTTTTGTTGCTTTCGAGAGCGCTAATGAACAAACAACAAATTTGTCTTGTGATATATTTATAAATGTAATGACGTCGTCATGCACTTGAAACCAATAAATTCGTGATAAATGAAAAACAATAATTTCAATTATAATACCAATTTCAAACTCGATTCAGGAGGTATCCACACTTTAAATATTTGGCTAAAAATTTGCATATTAATGCGTAATTAATGAGAAATGGTTAGAAAATAGTGAGGAGTACTCATTATATTCTATATATAGTATAAACAACTATCATAGAAATTAGCAACTGTGTAGTTTTGAGTACTCAATAAATCTACAAAATAGGCGGCATTAGCAGTTTTCATTAAAAGTAATAAACGTCGTTACATTTATTATTAGTTTTGTAAGAAATTAGCATTAAAATTAGCAACAACGTAGGATTTGTCTGGATATTAATAAAATTATTAATGGCTAATTTATTGTGACTACAGTTTCATTATTTACTTCACTAGATTTTTCATTAATTGATAATTATAATGCAAAATGAAACTCGCTATAGCAATAAAACTAAGTTTAATTTGAGTCCTGTTTATGTTTATATTTTTTATTAGATTTCTATGCTTCTGTAATAATATTGGTATTAGCATTATTATTACAATTTTCATTGAAACAGTTTCCCCCAGCTTACACTACTTTCCACACAAAACACACATGGATCTTGCCCAATTTAAAGTGCTACATGATTAATTATAATAAATTGAAATTGTAACATGATGATTTATTATTGATACAAAACATGAGCCATAAGCCATAAACCACTCTAGTTCCAATTACTTACAATGCTCATGATGAAATCAAAAGCCATACAAAACGAATTCAAAAGCCGCTTAGTTTGGCCTCAACTACCGCATGATCACAACAAAAGCCGAGCAAATTTGTCAATTTCATGAACTATATATATCTGTATATATATATACGATCCACACAAATGTATCTTTCAGATTTATGTATATATATATAGGCAACTTGTGTCCACTTAATGTGATTGAGGCTTATGAAAAAATTGACAAATGTGTAATGGACTGAGACTGTACCCAAGCACAAAAAAAGTGATCGAGTTCGTGGAGAATGGCAAACAAATAACAACAAATAAATAACTAAATAAAAAGACAGATAATGTTTTCAAGTTGTAGAAACGATAGGGCACAGGAGTTGAGCAAGACTGTACCAAAAGAAACCTGTGGTCACGTTCGCTGTGAATGGCAATTTAAGAGACAGAGAGACGTATGCTCTATGGTAATCAACGAGCTAACAAAATAATGCAATATTTGACTAATTGCTTGAGTGAATTAGAGGCAATTATGCAGCTGACGAGCACCTAAATGAATTAATGCCGTGCGGTTTATCTCATGTATCTACAACCGATTTCACAGTGCTTGTCATTAAAATAATTGCACACACAGTCGTGCACTGAATGTGGAAACAAAGATACAAATTTGAATGCATTTGGGTCAAAACTAAACTTGAATGCGTCGATTCTTAAATGAAAATGTTTGGTGTTGTACACTTCTAAACTGCTTTCATAGTGACCAAGATTTCAATCTATGTATGGTCTAATATATATTGAAGGGTCCAAGCATTTTCTAAGGGTTGGTTACCCCTCGAATTGCAGTGTGCTCCAAATTTTAGGGTTGCTCCACCAATGAACAGGGTAATGTTATGTTTTATAGATAGACAATTTTTTTATCTGCTATTAATGATCTTAGGTTAAGGGTTGAGAGCTCACTAGTAGAGCTACGGGATGGCTTTACTCGTTGTGCAGTTTTTGAAGGTTCTTATAGTTTGACACCCTAAGGCTCAAAGTTATAGCCTTGAATACGTTTTGTAGTTCACTAGTAAAGCAGGAATTATTCTCAGCAAAGATTTGGCTAAAGGAAAATATTTGGAGAAGAAAATAATTTGTAAGCAAAATTTATATTAATTTAGCAAAATATATTCGAATATTTTAAGAAAATATATTTTTTTTATACATTTTACGCAAATACCTTTAAATATTTTGTCTTTTTTCTATTATTTTAATAAAATATTTTCTAATTTTTCAAGCAAATAATTTGTAACACTTTAATGAAACATTTTTTATAATTTAAGTAAATTAATTTTAATATTTTAAGCAAATATTTTGTTGTTTTCTCATATTTTAATAAAACTTTTTCCAATTTTCTTAAGCAAACAATTTGTAATGTTGTAAGCAACTTTTGTAATATATAAATATAATGGTTGCATTAATTTAAGCAAATATTTTCAATTCTTTAATGAAAATAATTTTGTAGTATTTCAAGCCTATATGGTATAACATTTTAAGTAAATAGGTAATGCTTGCCTTATTCTTAAAATAATTTTTTTTAACTTTAAGTTTAAATCTATCCGAAGTTGGAGCAAAATTTTGCGTCCCTTGAAGCTTATTTTTTTTTTTATCCCAAAGCTTTATGTATTTTCTTTATTAAGTTCGCTTGCATTCAGTTCTAATCTCAAACATTTTTCTTTTAACTATTTTTAAGATTACATTTACCTTAAGATTAAATTTAATTAAGAACCATTCTTTTCTTCTACGATTGATTTGGTAAAGCCAAGTTTACCAAGGCTTATACTCCTTCATACCATATCTTAATTGGTTTAAATAAAATGTAAGTTATAAATAGACCATTAAGTACTGCTCCAAATATGCGATTAGTGTTTTCTGTTTTTATAAGAAACAGCCTTGTCAGCAGACTTGACAAATTCAATCAAACTGAAGGACGCGACTTCAATCAACAATCACTTGCACTTACACACACCCACACACCCACACACCGACACACACTGACACACACCTCCATAGCTCTAGAGTGGTGTTGCAACAACCGCCACTTGTTGCACACAGACGAGAAAGAGGCGACTAATACGAAAATCTTTACCCTTTTTACGTGGCCAATTTGAATGTCACGAAATTGAAAAGCGTTAACAAAAAAATTGGGGCTACCGTCGTGATAAATTTTCCATTTGGCTTGTTTTTGTTGCTGGACACAATTGTTGTTAGCCTTTTTTTTTTTGGAGTTTTGTTGTTTTTTGGGTTTTTCGCTTTTAGTTACGAGCATGCAAACAACAAGTACAGTAAAAATAACAACAACAACACCAAATAGAGTTACAGCCATCACAATCCGCAGTGTGAACCAAATTGAGGTTATTCCACAACCACAGCCACAGCCACAGCCACAAAAAAAGAGAGAGACAAAAACCAGATGAGTTAACAATTCCAACAGTGTCTGTGTTTGTGTCTGTATCTGTGTGAGTTTAGCTCTGTGTGCGTGTGTGTGTGTGTGCATTAGAGTTTGCTGTGACTCATGCGAGTTCATTCATTGTCGTCGTGTCAGCTCTGAATGCCTCTGAGTTTACTCGCATAGTTCACATCAAATGGGGAGTTAAGTAATGCACTCTGCTTACAGGGCATTTGTAGTTTACACGACAGCGAATTAGATCACGATAGTGTGCACTGCATTCACAGTATTTATTGGATGCAATAAATCCGAAAGTAATTCTGGGCTACCAGAAATCAATTTGTCAAGCACTTCATTTATCAAAAATATAAAATAAATTAAAAGACTAATAATTTATTAACCTTTACTAAAAAATAAAGAAATTATTTGATAATTAAATTAACAAATATAAAGAATATTTCTCTATTCTTAGCTTTAAGTTATTTCGATGCCATTTAATTTATTGTAAGCATTAATCAAATAATTGAACTTTACATTAACTAATATTATTATTTTATTCAACAAAATTGACATTTTAATTTTTTAATTATAAAACTTGTTTTTATTATTAATTTTCAATATATTACTAGTTTTTATTGAACTTTTCCTCGATCATAATTAATAACAAATTTTTTCACAAACATTTTCAATGTATAAATTCAAAATGATTTCCTTATCTCTTTCCAATAAAAATATTCCTTTCCTTACAGCGAAAGGCATTTAAATTTATATTTATGTTGCATTTGTCTTACACTGAGAATAATGTTTCCTTTTTACCCATTTCTTCGAAATTCCTTTAAAATCATATTGCTTATTACTTTATTATTATTCCGATGTTGTTTCTGTGGATTTACACGCAGTCAGTTTGGTAAATTATGAGTCAACGATCTGCGCATATTAAATATAAAAACTTTAAACTTTAAAACAGAAAAAAGAGCAAATACAGCTGATTTTATATTTAATTAAACTTTTAGCTTAAACAGCAGAATTGACAGATTTTGCACAAGGTAATCCAAGTGTTAATAAATATGGTAGCAAACTAAAATAAATTTAAAACATTATACATAAAAATAACTCTATATAAATAATTTAATTTTTAACAAATAATAATAAACTTTCCATAAATTGAAATCTTGAATATATCCCACAGTTCTAGTAGTAATTAAACAACTTTTTAATCAGAAAATCAACTATATAAATTTGTAATGTAATTGAAAGTATTCACTTGTAATAATTGCTGTGGTTGCTGTTAAATGAAAGGAAAAGTGTTGCCACCTAGAGCAGACACTTTTACTTTTCACCCGAGCTTGCCAATGTATCTGTATCTGTATCTGTTAGATACATTTTCATGGTTAATTTTCACAGCAACCTCATCTGCTGTACTCGAAGCGGAGTAGTCGTCGATGTGGCAGCCACATGAGGCAACAGCTGTAACAGTTGACAGACAAGTTTTCCCCGCATTCAGTCCGCTACCATTTAAATGTGTTAACGATCGACTGGCGTGTGGAAGGGGGAATGCTGGGGAAGGGGTGAAGGGTATCTACATGCTTTACTTGTTTTTGTGGGGGCGTCATCATTTGGACAGTTGTTTGTGCATTATATAATTAAATACTCTCTTGAGACTTTCCATTCGCTTGATCCGCTCAATTGGCCGATTTCTCCCACATCAAAAAAAAAAAAATAATAATAAAAAACAAAAAAAAAACAGTAACGTAAAAAGGTTAATCAGTTTTTGATATCATCTGCTGTTTTTTGTCATCAAAAAATATTTAAATAATTTGTTGTCATTTGCAAATTAAGCAAACATTTTCCCAGTCGACAAATTTTCACATGACACGAACAATTTTGGAGACTTAAATTTATTTATTTTGTTCATGACAGAAAGTTTTTGATTTTTCCCAACAATTTTTGGCAAACTTTGTAGCTTTAAGCTTAATTCTAAGGCAGTAAGAATACTTTGAATCAACACTGTAATTGAAAGTTAATTAAATAAGTTATCGAATGTATCTCAAATCATTTGTTTTGGTTTTTGTTTTTCTTTATTTCTGGGTCAACTTCATATTGCTTTTCCTCTTTCTTTGTGGCTGCACACGCGAATTTGGCATTGCTAACGCTGCTGTTCATTAAAGATACGCAGATACTTTTGTATCTACGTTGGTTTTTTTTCGTAGTTACACAGAGTTCAAGGTTTATGCAGTTAATTGATTAGCTAAAGAGTGTTAACTTTAAGCGCAAATAATTCCATGAAATTTTAACGCATATTTTGTTTATAACCGATTTATAAAGGGCCGTAATAAAAACATAATTAAATGATATAACTTAAAGGTTTAACTATTTTATTATATATTTAAAATTATTATTTTCTTGAAATTAAAGCCTATAAAAACTGATCTTAGTTTTAGACCACATTTATTTCTCTCAGTACATTTGTGGAAATCTCATTAAGCCGGAGACAAGGTAATTCCCAATTCTCCACAGTCTGAACACGTGCAATCATTTTGCATAACAAATTATATACACAATCAGCTGTAGATAATTGAATTTATTATAAACTATGTAAATGTACTTGATGAATGTTTCTTATTCATCATCTTCTTCTTCTGCTTCTTCTTCTTGATCATATTTTTCAATGCCCTTTTTAATGATTTGTTTATTGTTTATAACTTTTTGTTGTTTATTTGCACTTTAGCCTGGCCAATTCCCAGAATTTAACATTTAAAAATTCCCTAGAAATCGCGACATAGAAAGAAGAAGCACAGAAAACCTAAAAACTTGTTTTCTTAGCCAGAAAAACGGGTTGGGCATTGAGACGAGGTTCGCCTAGGGGCAAAACCCACTCGGACACATGGTTAATAAAATTTATATACATACATATAAATATATATATATTATATTATATGCCAAAGTTATAACAATTAGACAACGCTTGCGTTCTCAGTCGCAGTCTGAGACTTTTTACAAATTTGCAACAATAAAACGAAAAACAAATAAACAAAAATGCAAATTCGATTGTTCAATAATTAATTATTTGCCTGCGACGTAGTAAGAGGCAGAGACTCTACACAATCTCTATCTAAGAATCTTTTGAAAAGTGAAAAACAATTTTAAACTTGATGTAAAATTTATTTAATCGTGAGTTCTTAATTTAAGATATCTATCTAAACTCAAGCAGTATTTTTTGCCGTGTACAAACTGAGTTCAGCAACGTTGAAAGTCTGAGAAATTGGCAATAACTTGCGATGGTTTGTGTATCTTAAAGATACGAAACAAAGAAACAGAATGTATCTTTTCAAGTGCCATAAACAAACAAACCGAACCGAACAAATGCAGAAAGTAAGTGTTGAGTGTGTGTGTACGTGTGTGTAGGGTTGCCCTTCCATATGAAAGGTAAACAAAAAGACTTTTTAACTGATGCATTTCAAACAGTTAAGAAGGTAAACATTTGAGTGGCTTTTAGGCCATTTGGGCCAAAAGCCAACTGAACTAAACTAGTTCACAATTGGCCATAGGCAAACCGACTTCCTTTTGACTGGGCCAACGAGGCCAGGGACAACCGCAAAAACACACCGAACAGCTGCGGGTTCAGAGTTCACAGTTCAGGGACGAATCAAACCGAGTTGTTGTAACTCACGAGATGCGGACGTAATTCAATTAGGTTCAATCAAAGTTTTCAAGTGTTCAAAGTGTTTCTCGAATGCTAAAATTGAATTTAATTCAATTCAAACAAATGTAACATGTAACACCCTGTTACGAGGGCTGCTCAGTGAGTTCGGGGTGTGAGCAGAAGGAATTAAAAGAGCGCACAATACTTCTGATTATGCTACAGAAATCTTAAGGTAAACATTATTGTTTGTCTCTCTCTCTGCAGCTGCTCTACTTGTCTCTTTCTATCCAAATATAGGCAGCTATAATTTCCTCGTTCAGATTAAATTTGAACGTTCATTGACTTTTTTAGCTACGTTTGTCAACAAATTAATTAAAGGTTTAATTCAATTAAGTGACTGAAGATTTGTGTGAAGAGCAGAACATTAAGAAAAGTCTAAGAGAGAGGGGGATAAGAAGAGATAGAGAGAGGGAGGAACAAAATAGATAGATAGACAGAAAGAAGGATAGATAAGTAGAAAGATAGATAGGCAGATATACAGACATATAGCTAAGAAAATGGGTAGACAGATGGATAAATAGATACATAGATAAATGGATAAGTTATCTGAAAGCATTAATTCAAAGATCTCAACTTCAACTTAAGTTTGATTAAGTAAGCCCCCTTTAGACCCTCTAAAGTTTCCCTTAAAGTTCACGAGCTTTTCTGAAAGCTCAGAGCTTTCGTGTCAGTGGTCAAATTGCAGTTTTCCATTCAAAAGATTGTAAATCGTAAAGAGAAACCAAGAGACAGTACAGACAAAACTGACTGAAAGAGAAGCAAAAGCAAAAAAGATAAAATAACATAAAGAAGAACCAGAAATGACAACCATTAAAAAAAGCCATAGGTCAGGTCTCTGGGTCTGCGGTATAACCTTAATTTAACTCGGGGCAGCTCAAAACCTCTCTCCCCGATGTATGCACATGTATGTAAGTCTCCGATATCTACAGAGATTTGCATTTGGTCTTAATGACACCGAATCGAAACCGAAGTTTGAGTCATCAACTGGTTTATGGGCGGGTCTAAGAACTAAAGCGAAGTATGGAAAAGAAAAAGGAATTCAACGGCGTAAAGTTGTAGGAGATTTATTTATTTTAAAAGCTGGGAAAATCTTTAAGGAAAACTTCTAGGGCAACTTAAGATGAAAGCAAATCTACTAAACATTTTCTTGGAGTTGCGGTATAATTTAAAATAGTATAAATATATTTGTTATTTAATGTTTGGATTAATCTTTAATGCGAAATTCAGATAAATTCTCTATAGAAGCAAAACTTATAAACATTTGTAGGAATATTCATTTGAAATTATTTTTGAAAATAAATTTTTCAGGAAATATTTTAAAAAAATACTCAAAAATATATATTTAAAAGCTAAAAATTAACTATTTGAAATGTATTTTTGAAAATATATTTCAAAATTTAATTAATATCATATTTCTGTATTTTTCTAAAAAGTTTTCTAAATTATAATCAACACAATAGTTTCATATAAAGAGTATTTTTCAAAAAGTATTCTTATACTATTACTTAAAGCTATGTTTTCTATTTTCACTACGTACTACTCCATCAAAATCCAAATACAAGACTTGGCAACACTTTGGATCATTTCCGCAAAACACAATGGCAAACGGCAAACTGAAAGCTATGCGCATAAGTAATGAGTATTTGTATTCGTATTCGTAATCGTAATCGGGGTCTAACGTATTATCCGCCTTCGTATTCTATGCCAGACATACGAGTACTGTGTTTTTGCAGTGTTGTTGTAGTTGTTTCTATCTATTATCTCATAATTTAAGATGCGAATGTTTTTGCCGTTGTTTCATTGTTTTTTCGCTGGTTTTAAGTTGTTACTGGAAATGGTATTACTCAATCTTCATCACGTACAGATTTTCGAGACAGTCCCAAAATGTTGAACGTGACTCACACATGATGTTAGTTTTTTTTGTGTTCATCGTGTTCTTTTTTCTTATCTCAAATTGAGACTGGAGAGACTCTGACCCCAAAAAGTGACCAAGAGTAATCAAAACATCGGGCAATAGCTAACAATCTAATGTTGTGGCGCCCAACGTAAGACCGGTTTTATGCTCAATTCAAAACGCGTTCTCAACGTGAAACAACATTCCATGGGAGTCAACATTGGTTTTGCTAATGGGTTTATGGGTTTGGTGTGGTTTGATTTGGTGTCTGGGTTCGAATCTTTCAGTTAACTCTTTTACCTGCCTCTATGTTGGCATTTCGTCATCATCGATGTTGGCGTTTGCCTCATTTGGCATTCAAAACGTATGCTCTCTAAGACCCCGGTACCATTAACACGATTTATGCAGATGCATAATGCATTTTGCACAGATCTCTTTGTTGTTTTTCCACCTCTAATTAAAAAACACAAAAGGGTTGAATGCAACACGATGTGTGGGGCAGGGTCTCAGACTCAGTCTTAGTCTCAGTCTGAATCACCGCCTCAGACCTAGAGTCAGACTTGCTTTATTCGATTTTGCATAGATGCGCGGCGGAGTTATAGACTCTCGACGGCGTTTTGGCCAAGTTATAAATGCAGCTTTTAAGACAAGTTAAGGCTTTTGTTTTACGACCTTCTCGCTCGTTAACATGGGCCGACAGTCAGTCATTCAGTTAGTTTGTCCGACAGTCAATGACTGTGAAAACGTGGTAGAACCAGCTGCATAGTGTGGCGAGTATAGACAAAAAGTGCAACGAAGTGCACTTAAAATAGACCAAAATAAATAAAAAAAAAAAAAAAATACATTGAATTTGTACGACTTTATACAAAAACCTTAAAAATATTTCTTTAAAAAAAGAATGTAATCAATTTAATATAAAATATTTTTAAAATATTCTACTTTCTTCCATTTTTGTTATTTCTGAGAATTATTATAAGCTATATTTATTCAATTTAAATGTTATAGCGCCAAGAAATAGCTTAAGATATTTTACAGTTAAGTTAAAATACACCAGATGATTGTATAATAGAAATTGATAAATAAAAACACAAAAGTGACAAAAACTGATTTGTATTTATTAAAACTTGTTTAAATTTGCATGAAAAAATTGACAAAGAAAATTAATAATAACTGACTTATTGTTCTTTATTTAAAAAGCCTTTTACCAAATAAATAATAATGTATATAATTAATAAAAGAACAGCTACACATATGAAATTGACGATCTACATATCATTTTATTATTTTAAACATTTTTGAGTCTATAAAATAATCCCACTAAAAGTATTAAAAATATGCACAAAGATTTACATTGTAAAAATATTTGATATTCCCAAACAATGTAAAGACACTAAAGTGCCACATAAAAAATACAATTTAAAAATTATTTCAATCAAATGCCAAACTTAACGGTTAATGCAGTTGCCTAACCTCAAAAATGGTGCCAGCAGCGTGCCAAAAATAACAGAAACAAAATGAATTTTCCACGTATTGCCATAAAGCAAAAAATCACAACAATTATACAATTATGGCATTTAGTTTATAAATAAATAAATAATTGCTCTGTGCGTTACTCACTATATTCACCATATTCTGTATATGGAATACAATTCGAAAACGGCAGCGATTTCGACATGTGCGAAAATGTGATGGCAAAAAAAAAACTAGCGGAGTGCTAAAAGCAACAACAAATAAAAACGAGCATAAAACCCAAATCTAAATTATAACAAAAGCACTGGGAAAATAAAGTAGAAGGTGTAATTAAATAAACACCACAACAGAAGTTGAAAAAAATAACAAAAACAATAACAACAACTATAAGGGAAAAATGACAACAACGAATGATGTTGAAAGTCGTTTTGCAAGTTTGAACTAAGCTTAAAACTGGACAGTACACAAACAAAGAGAGAAAGACAGGGGCGAAGAGAAAGAGAATTAAAGAGAGAGGCGTCAGCAGCCAAAGCTCCACTTGACGCCGACTGCGCTGCCCATAGAACACCCTGCGGAGACTTACCAAAATATGTTTTGCAGCTAAATGTTTATATTTCGCAGTTGTTTTTATAGTTGTTGTTGTTGCAGTAGTCAGCTCCAGTTTTGTTAATGATATTTGTTGTTATTTGTATGCGAGCACTTAAGCAGCGGCATTATATTATATTGTGAATCTATTTATTTTTCACTCAGCTGCGACTGCGTTGCTTTGCGCTGCTTCCGCCTTCTGCTGCTGCGCTGCCGTCTTGGCAACCAAATGTTGAATATAAATATGATTTTTACATATAGTTTTTCACACTTTCTTTAACAATTAACACAATTTAATGATTTCTATTGAATGCCATCAATAATGATTGGAAAACTTCATCAATTTGCTATTAACTGTAATTTCCAATAAAAACACACGCACATATACACGCATACATAAATTTTACACATACGCACACAGCTGTAAAGATGTATGTAATTATTTCATCTGCATTTTTGCTTGCAGTTTGTTTTCGGCTTCGGTTTCGTTTTCGTTTTTCACGCACGTTTCCTGTCGCACTTGTTGCTTTGATCAAAGATTTCGTTGCTTATGGAATCTATGAAACAGCTATGAAGCAGCTTTAATGCTCGCGGCTGCTACTATATACAAATATTGCCCCGATTTAATATTTGTTTATTAACACAAATTTTTGTTGTATTTAGTTATTTGGCGGGCGAAGAACAAAACTAGCAGAGAAACGCGATGCCAAAGCAAAATACGATAGCGCAACAACTGCGAACGCAAACGAACACACGACCGCACCGTTCGGCGGCGCTCACTGAAATGCGATTCAAGCAACGCAACGCAGCGAAAGAGAGCAGAGAGACAGCAGCTCAATTGGAGTTGCGACTGCGACTGCGGCAGCGGATGGACGTTCGCGCTCGCAGCAATGGCTGTGGCAGCGACAGCGGCAGCAGCAGAATACGCTAGCTGCGCATGTCCAGCGTGCGTTGGGGTAATTCATGCAGCAAAGTGATAAAATTCGTTGTGCAATTTATTTAAAATATATTTAATTAATTTAAAGTATTTAAGATATATTATTTTCAAATGTTTCATTACATTTCTTAAAAAATAGTTAATTTTGTTGCAAATAAACACACACTTTGGCACACTGTGCGTTATGTTTATGCGCTGCCTGGCAACAATGTGCGCCTACAACACAAAAATCACGAAACCTGTTCCCAGGCTGCGTCGGTGTTGTTGTTTGTCAAACAAACTAACGCTTCGCTGCAACTGCAGGCAGCGCTGCCAACATCAGCGGTAGCGTCGCTGCCGACTGCAGTTGCAGCTGCCGCTGCAAGCGGACAGGAAATTATCCGAAATACTTTAAAGGGCGTACCACAGTGATAAGTTGAGTTTAAACGCCTCTCAAATGATAGTCCGTACCAATTACCGTTACAAATGTACACCCACTTTTCACAGTTAGGGCAACAACAACCATAAATATAACGATAGCACGCAACTGTTTATTTCGTGCTATTAATTTGTATTTAATAAAAATAAAAAAACATGAAAAACAAGAGCTTCAATTAGTAATTTTAATGCCACGTTTATTTAAGCTGAAAATACAAGTGAAAGTAAATGAGAGGCGGACACGGCATTACCCATAGCCATGCGTCTTGATTTTTTAGTTTTTTCTATTTTTAATTGGACCAAGAAATTTGCATGAAAAGTGAAAATCCAAATCCATTTTGCACGCAAATTGTTTGCCAAACTGCAGTTGCTTGCAGCAGCCCCAAAATCCGATAAGCGATAACGATAACACGATCAGTTGGCGCGATAACGATACAAAACTACTGCAGCATACTGTGCTGCCAATCGATAATTGTCAACTGCGGCTTGAAGCGCTTCAGCGGACCTGTAAAAAAAGGAATACAATTTTAAATAGCGAAATAAATAAATAAAATATTTCGAATTTTATTATAAATATTTTTAATAAATAAATTTTTAATTAAATAATTTAATTTAATTTAATTTAATAAATTAAAGGAATTGAATGAATCCATATTTTAATTAGGGATTGTAAATCACTATTTGTTCCAACTTTTTTATTTACAAAGAAAAACTTTATTTTTTTTAATATTGCTAATAAAATATTTTAATTAATAGTGCTAGTGACAAAAAAAGTTTTTCTCAAAACACTGTTTTCCAACCGAACTTCATGGGCAGGGGTCGATCTATCCGTCCGATTTACTTCATTCATAAATGACTTAAATCTATGTATATCCAGCATAAAAAAATAGTTTATTTGTCATTTTTTACGAATTTCAAGTAAAACAAGAAAAAAAGGTTATCTTCGGCTAGCCGAAGATTAAATACCCTTGCAGACACGCATATATTATTTTAATCGCTAATTGTTCCAACAGTAGCTATATAATATAGTAGTCCGATTTGAATGAACTTTTTCGAGCATATAGGGAATGATAATAAATGCACATTGTGCGAATTTGGTTAAAATCGGTCAATAGACATAGAAAATTTTCATACTAAGCATTTCGATTGTTCCTATATGATATAGTAGTCCGATTTGAATGAAATTTGGTCAACACATTGGGAATGATAACAAAAGCATATTGCGTGAATTTGGATGAAATCGCTCAATAGACATAGAAAATTTTCATACTAAGCATTTCAACCGATTGTTCCTATGGCAGCTATATGATATAGTGGTCCGATCTGGATGAAATTTGGTTTGCACGTGGGATTTAGTACTAAATGCATATAGGCTGAGTTTGGTGGAGCTAGCTCAAAAAAAAATTTTTTTTGAACCGATTGTTCCTATGGGAGCTATATGATATAGTGATCTGATCTGGCCGATTTTAACATATGAACTGCGTGCAGAGAGAATACACATGTGTACCAAGTTTCATCACGATAACTTTAAAACTGAGAGACTAGTTCGCATAGAAACAGACGGACAGACGGACATGGCTATATCGACTCGGCTGTTGATGCTTATCAAGAATATATATACTTTATGGGGTCTGCCACGCCTCCTTCAATGCGTTACAAACATCGTGACAAAAACAATATACTTTCTGCAAGGGTATAAAAAAAAATGGATTTTTAATTATATACATATATTATAAATAGGGTCTTTTTTGTCTATACTACTTAACTTTAGGTAAAAGCCATAAAACAAGGAACTAAAATAAAACTTTTTATAGACTTTCGTTCACTACCAGAGGCTGCACACGTGAAGTTGTGGGTACACAGACGGTAACCACTATTTTGGAGCCGCTATTTTGTATTTAATTTTACTTTTAGTTTTGAAAAAAATGTTAAATATTTGACGAACGAAATAATCAAATCCATTAGCTCGTATGTCTTTTCGTTGACCCACAATAAATGATCAACCACTGCCATTTTGACTACCCTATCCATGAGAAGGCCCCCTTTAATATGTTTTGACTATGTCAGTTAAATTATAGTGAATTTATTTGGTCACCTACTTAATGGGGTAAATTACTGACTGCTATTATTTGAAAACTCTGTACTCACTTAATAAGGCAAATCGCTGCTCCTTTCGCAGCGTCAAGTAATCGATATTGGGTCCGGTTAAGTGCTGAGCCGTACCGCCCATTAGTTCGGGTATCCAGATTTCGTCCAGCGATGCCTGAACCACCGACAAGACACTAGCATACAGTTTCTGCAGTCCCGCTGCCCGCTCGTCCACCGTGTGCAGTTCGAGCAGTGCTTTGCATGTGTCACGCACGACTTGTTGGCGTTGTTGTTGGTGTGCGATAGTCGTGACTTGGTTGTGCAGTGCATCGATGAGTGCGATGTCTTCAAATGGATTTCCCGGCTTCAAGCTCAACAGTTTTCGTTCGTGTTTGCGTCGATTTTTGCTAGATCGAAAAGTTTTCCTGCAAAATTACGAAAAAAGAAATTTAAAATTTTCCACAAATGTTTTTGAATTGTCAAACTGTATTACCCTGTGCCTCGCGAACAGCCGCTGTAGCGGGACGAATGCATGCTAGTCGTATCCGACAACAGATCCGCTTCGTCTATATCCACCTCATGATCCGCGGGCCCGCCCTCCTCTGCGTTTCTCTCCTGGCGTTTCCGTACGTCCAGCAATCGCTTCTTGTACTCCAAAAACAAATCCCGCTCTGCGTTTAAAGAATTCCCCAATTGGTCGACAAATGCAATTAGTGCCGGCTTAATTTGATTATCTGCAATGTAAACAAGTTAAAAGTGTCAGCAAGTTGTTGTCAATCTATTTACATGACTTAAATAAAAATTTACATCAATTTCTACCCAAGCAAATTTGAAGATGTTTTTTATTTCGTCTATACTACAAAAGATATGTTCCATACATTTTATACAGGGTTTGTTTGTGTGATGTTTAAGTTTAAATCACTTAATATCATAGTCCTAAAAACTATCATTGTGTTCTACACCTTACTCATCGTCGTCATCGTTTTCTTCATCATCTTCATCATCATCGTCATCGTCTTCATCTTCATCGAGATCCTCATCATCATCGTCTCCATCGTCATCGAGGTCATCATCATCGTCTTCATCGACATCATCATCATCGTCATCGTCTTCATCTTCATCACCATCATCATCACCGAGATCATCATCATCGTCTTCATCAACATCATCATCATCGTCATCATCATCGTCTTCATCGTCATCATCATCATCGTCTTCATCGTCATCGTCATCGTCATCGTCATCGTCATCATCATCATCATCATCATCATCATCATCATCAACATCATCATCATCATCATCATCATCATCATCGTCGTCATCATCATCATCATCATCGTCGTCATCGTCATCGTCATCGTCATCGTCATCGTCATCATCATCATCATCATCATCATCATCGTCTTCATCGTCATCGTCATCATCATCATCATCATCATCGTCGTCGTCGTCATCGTCATCATCATCATCATCATCACCACCTTCCCACTTTTCATCATCTTCATCCTCATCATCCTCTTCATCTTGTACTCCCCATCTTCGTCCGCTTCCAATCTCAACCGCATCTCGTTCTATCACATCCTCTGAAGCCCTACGAAATAGACTTCTAAAAGGACTCTCGATCCGATCTCTCATTGAATGTTGGTATCCAATATCTTCGTGGGCCAGTGCCACAACCACCAGCGACAGAACGACTATAGCAGTTGTTAGAACTCGCATTGTTAGGCTTTCATTGGGATTCCAGATGCGTATTACCCACGTTCTTATATAGCCCAGCTGAAGACGTCATTTTGATGGGTTTTCTTATCCAAAATTTATGGAGTCTTGGAAAATTTAAGGCCAAACCATTTATTTTTATCTAAGTAATTGTCTTACTTAAGAAGTTCCATATGTTTTAGTCTTCAGTCTTATTCAGTTGTTACGTATAAGTTATTCGTCGATATCCGATGCAATTTCAGCATGATTTATATTTAGGAATTTTTTGAAAACAACGTTAATCCACATCGCTATGGTAACTGATTGTTTTTAATATTCCTAGAAATATTTATTTAAATCAGATTCACAATTGACTAGAGTCTAGTACTTGCCAAAGAGGCTTACTTATTATATCAAAGGTTAGGTTAAAAAGAGTTTTAATTTTCAATTAGTTTACTTAATTGATGAAACATAATAAAATAAATAATTCCAAACGTTTGAAACCACAATCTTTTGTCCCCATAAACTGATCACTGTAGGTTCTAAGTGGAATGAGGGTACAAACACGAAAAATAAAACTATCGTAACCAACCTACGGTCTTTCCCACTTTTTGAATCATAAGTGTAACGAGCTTTAAACTGATTTCTTAAAACTTACCCAATAGATTAATTGACCGCTCTTCGTCCAGCAGGCGTGCTTCGTAGATGGCACGTCCATAGAGATGTCCATTAAGAAGTACCTGCAGATGTGTATCTGTCTCTTTGGAGAACTGCTTAAGCAGTTGAAAGGCCTCCAGATGACGGTTCTGCTGCTGCAGCGGCGCCACCAATGAGCTGACAATTTGTTCCAGGGATTCACCCGCCCGTTGAGCCAAATTGAGGCAACGCTGCCAGTCCAGTGTATGTTTGGCACTCAATAGTGCCTGCTGCAGGTGTCCACCACGCTCGTACATAATGCTTGCGGTCTCCAGCTGGGCATTGGCCCTCAAGTGGTCACCATAGGCCACACAGATGCGCCGATGGATGTCCAGCTGTTCCTGGTAGACCACCAATGCCTTGTTGTACAAACTGTGCTGTTTGATGAACTCCAGGGCAAGATCATAGTGTTGTTCCCCACTGGCAGCTAGATGGATGAGAGCACTTTCGTAACGCTTGAGATGCTCATCGATCTTGAACTTGCGATATTCAAGCGGAAGAGCCTTCAGTTCGTTGAGATATGGTAGAAACTCTTTGGGGTCTTTTTGACTTTTCTGGGCAACAAAGAGCACAAGGCCAAAGTCATAGGTGCCCAGGGCGACATTATATAGCTCATTGACATCGACTAGATACAGCAGATACTTAAGTAACTTATCTGCCAGCTCTGGATCATCTTGTTTGTGCTGCCAAATAAATAGTAGCGCCTTCTCCAGCTTGCCCAGCTTCACATAGCCCGTGATAAGGGGATAATGATAGCCAGAATATTTAGACCGTTCTATAATACCACACAAGTCGTTGCAGATGTACTCAACCTTGCAATCAACTCGGTACTTCTCGGTATAATGCTGCTGTGAAGCCTCATAGTTACTCGCATACATGCCCAAAGCATAGTCGACATTCTGCAGTTCGCTGAGGAACAAACAGAGCCCTTGGGTATGAGAGACTTGATCCAGAAATTTATGCATATCCATAACGAATTGTTCCACATTATGATCACAAATGATATTCAGGTTGATGCGATGCTTGAGCACCATGTTCATGGCTGATAAGTACGACCCGCTGTCCAACAGGGAGCCAATGACACGCAGTATAAGCACTCGAGGATGGATCATCTCCAGATTGCCACGTGGCAGTTGCAGCACCACACGTGCATCCTGGCCATGCATCACCAACTTAGCTCCGCGTTCAATGCTGCGACTTGCGACCTTGCGACGACTGGACAGATCAACAAAGTGCATGGAATTTAATTGTGTGTATATCAGGTAATTATCGGCCAGAAGGAAAGAGGTGACATCCTCATCAAAGCGCTGTCCATCGATATGCAGCAACTGCTGGGAACGCAGTGTCACAAGTCGCAAAGCTGGAAGTCAACAGGGATTCAAGTTAGTTTTTTGCGGGTACCTATCGAAAAATCTATCAAAAGTACCTTTTTCTTTATATACACTCAAGCGCATGTAATCCGCTGGCTGCATCAGCTGATGTACCACATTTCCCACCTTCAGTTTCGAATTTACTATGGAAATCTCAGAGATGTGTCCATTATTGATGTTGTGCACATAGAAAATATCATTTAATCCTCTGGCCACAGCATTCACAGTGCCATTGATAACTAGTGTACTTGTAACACTATAAGATTCATTGTCTCTCGGACATTCCAGCAGGAGTACTTGCGTCTTATGGCCAAGTGTGCGTGTGGCCAACAGTTTCATTTCGTTTAATATCTGCAGATTAGCCAATTGTCCACTGGGCAGCAACTTTTTAAACTCCTTGTGATGCGCGCGACTTGAAACTGGCACATCATCGAAATACAAAAAGTTTTCGCTACTTTGTAGACATAATTCATCAGCTTTTGGTATTATGCTGTTAACATAGTAATCCAATTCTATGGTATATTGGCACATGGGCGGTGGTATCACAGCCTTCAGAAGATCCGTTGAGAGCACACGTTTGCCATCAATAACATAGACAGTGTCAGAGTAAATATCAACATCAAAGTGCCACCGATAACAGTAACGCTTGCCACTCTCAAGGAGCACATGGAGCATATGACCGCTGGACCATTGAAAGAATGCCAATGGATCGTCCTGTTTATAGACCAGCACCTGCTTTAGATACCAATGATAGTTGCCAATCGTGTACAGGTAAATTCGCTGTGCATCTGCTGTGCTTGTCTGTAATGCCAAAATATCAGAATCACAACTCCACTGTAGCTTCACAATCGACTCCGTGTTCAGATCGAAGGGAAGCACAAATTCTCGATGCCTCAAACCATTCTTCTCGAACAACGATACGGTGGATTTTGTGGCAAAGATCTGGGGCACTGCAATCCAGTTCCCACTGGGGCGCCAGGTAAGTGGCGACTGTATGCCATTCCACTTTTCGGCCAGGTGCTGTAGCTTTCCCTCGTTGTCATACACGCTAAAGGTGCGTCCCACATTGCTGGCCACATAGGACACCGCAAAAAAGGCACCGTCACCGCGCCATGCAATATGAACATCCTAAACAAATGAAGCTATAGCCAACATTTATGAAATTTAACAGCAGTTTTTTACGTACCTGAGGGAGTTGGTCCACATCCTGTGGTGGTTTGAATTCTGGAGACTGTTTGGCCGCCTGTTTTCCAGCCGTGCCATGGAATTGTGTCTCCTTTTTGCCCCAGCCCACGTTCACAAATTGCTGATCGCTGGCAAGTTCGGCATCAAGTGGCTGTTCACTCAACACTTCGTAATTACAGGTCATCACCACAACGTTCTTTGTTTTGGTTATGAACGCAACAACCTCCTGACTGGGTGACCAGGCCATGCCCATAATGCCCACATCACAGTAAGTACCCTCTGTGGTTGCCAGTGTGTCTGGATCTATAAGTAACACTTCGCCAGCACCTGTGGCCACACATATGGCATTATCCAACAGTAGGAACTCTGCTCCAGCTATATCCGGCAGATCGGCAACTATTTTGGTCTCCATCGCGCCATTGTCGGCTTCGGACACGGCGTAGATTTTATCGTCTGTGACAACATACGTGATTTTCTGATCATTGTGCTCCGTGTTTGGTTGCAGCAACAGTTGTTTGGCATTTTTGATGCCCGTGTCCTCCTCTTTACAATATTGTAGTTTAAGATTGCGCATTTTGTTGCTGATTTATTGTCATGCAATGACAACAACGTGCGCGAAGACGGGCTGGTTAACTATCGATCGTTATCGATATAGTGTGCCTCACGTATTCATCGTACCAAAGGAAACATTACAAGAATCCCGTAAACGATATATTATTTGGGTACACTATCGTTAAGCTGCTCACTGCTGCTAGCTATTTGTTAAATTATTTATAAATGTCGATTCCTAAGCAATTTAATTTAAGCTTTCAAATAACTTAAGCTAGATACAATTTATTTTAGGAATACCCTTAACATTGAGATAATTCATGTAATGTGTTGGAATGTATCGATATATACATCGATATACCGATATAATATCAACAATCCTAATACTGGTAAAGATGGCTGCTTTTTTTCATGGAATTTTTTGTTGCCGTAAAATTAGTACGTTCTGTGCGTTAAAACATTGTTGTGTAAATACGTGTTAGTACTAGTACTTAAACGTACATAATCGGTCATTCTTATTAAGCTTCGGTAAATAATATATAAATAACAAATGTGCTGAAGCTAGCAAGAAAAAGTGTCGAAAATTCCACAAAAACCAGCAGCAAGTTGGGCCACATATATATACATATATACACCAAAAAAAGTCCACAGTGTGCGCGAGTGTGAGTGTTTGTGTGTGCGTGCAAATGTTTATAAATAATTTATAATATTCGAAATCAAAATGTGCATGTGTACGATCGCTGCTTGATGTTCGACCAGCGTCAACGTTGTCGTTGTCGTCAGCAGCATCAACGGAGCAGCATTGGAGGCGTAGTGGAATGCCAGACGGCAGTAGCAGCAGCAGCAGCAGCAGTCGCCGCAGCAGCAGAAGCAGTACCACCAAAGCAATAGGAACCAGGTAAGGTGTAAAAATGTGAATGTAAATATATAACTGTGTGCGTGTATATGTATTGTCGCGTGTGTATGCATGTGTGAGATTGTCAGATTTTTGTGTTGTTTTGATATAAGGACTACCCAACGCCCTTTTTGCGCGTCGCGCTGTCTGCCTCACATTGGTATCAGTATGTGTGCTTGTCTCTATATGTGTATGAGTGTGTGGGTGAAAGTGACGAAAACTTGCGCAAAAAGGATAAAGCAATTGCCAATAAGAAGCAGCAGCATCCCAGTAACGTAATTCTGCTGCTCTCTTATTCTATCTCCTTGTTTTTTTTGCTCGCATTCCTGGCATGCTTCAGGGGCGCGCCTTGGCAGCTGTCTGTGTACCTCAGACTGAGTGTGTGTGTTTGTGAGCAACTATAGCTGTGTGTGTTTGTAGATGTTTGCATAATTTTCAACCGTTAACTATTGCGTAAATCTTTGCGATGATGTCAAAATTGCATGCAAACAAACAAAGCCGTAATAAAATTGGCAAAAATACACACAAAAGACACACACATACACAAAGTGTCTGTGTTCCATTGATGAATATCGCAAATAAAATACATATATGGAAAACACATACAAACATATGAAAGCTTCGATTTGAAATCAAAACAAGCTTTATGTATGTTGTCTGAGGTCAATCTATGAAAAAGTTTTTGAAAAATCCAATGTTCGAATGTGCATTTTAATATGTTTAGTGTATAAATAAATATATGTTTGTATGTAAGTGTGTAAGTGTGCGTTATTTAATAAAAACGAAAGCAAAAACATTGGGCGCCATTAATACAATAAGAAAAACAACAAACTACGCATTTTTGTTCATAAAACAGCACCAGTAATAACAACAACAAAAACACCAACGATGACAACAACAACACGAACAGCAAAACAAAAACACGTTTTACAACTCTGCGCTCCAATGGCGCGCAATTTTGTTGCTTTTGTTGCCCCTTTTAGGCTTATTGTGAATAGCAAACGAGGCTCCACATTCACACACAAACACACATATACATACGCACAGACGAACACACACATGCAAAACGAGCGGCCGCTCCATGAATGACCAAATTCAATACACAATACACCTACAGCAACAGCAACAACAAAGACAACACTAAAACCAACACCAACAAAAACTGCAAACAGTTGAAAGCAACAACAATAATTAACGGCAATAACCGAAGCGTAACGCATCGTAGCTTCCGTCGTAGTATATATGTATGTATGTGTGTGTATATGTGCGTATTTCGTTATTGTTGTTGTTGTTGTTGTCGGTTTTAGCTGGTCAGTTGGTTTGGTGCGTAGCCGTCGTCGACTTCGGGAGCAGTTTTTCGTGCGCTGACGTCACGCACTGTAAAGTCAGTAGTAGCTTCGCGTGTTCTGTTGTTGTTGCTGTTGTCTTTGCAGCAGCAACGTCGACATCTACGTCAACGTCGCTGTCGGCGGCAAAGCTTTTGGTTTGTTTGTGTATTGCAATTCGTGTGGGCGTTGTATTCAAACTCCTGTCTGTCAGTTGACGCTTGTGTGTGTGCATGTGTCTGTGTCGGAGTTCGAAATTGCGTGAACTTTTTGCACGAGTGTGAGTGGGTTTAATTGTGTGTGTGTGTGTGTGTGTGTTTATTGCCACGCTGATCTCGCAATGGTTAAGTGTAGAAACGTTTTCTTTGTTTTCCCTTTGCTGTTTTATTTGTTTATATTTCTACATGCGTTAATTACAACGGAATTTGTTAGCAAAATAGAAATTCAAGCAGAGATAGCGATTAATGTTAATTAGTAAAGCTAATAAGTATTTAATATCAATATACTCGCTGTATTGCTCAATTTTGGCTTAAATTGTTGTTGTAAACATGCAGAATTATTAATTAAACAAAACTGAGAGATTTTCGTTATCAGTAAACAGTTTATGTGCACAGTATTTAATCAGTCTCTTGACGCGTGGGCTTAAGCGAAATAACATGACAGCACCTGTCGTAATCGATAACGTTGTCGCTATCGTTATCGGGGGAGTGTGGAGTGGGGGGTAGACAGCACGACATGCTGTTTTGTATGTAATTTCAACGCGCGTGCATATTTGACCTGCGTTTTTTTTTTCGTTTTTGTTTTTTCTTTCATTCTGTTTGTTTATTTGTTTGTTTGTTCTTGGCTTTGTTTGCTTTTGTGAATTTGCACACATTTTATTTTTAGCACTCTTTGGGAGCTGACAATATGTATGCAAGAAATTGCATGTGTGTGTGTGTGTGTGTGTGTGTGTGTGTGTGTAAAATGCTTTTTTGTTGTTGGTTTTTATGGGTCGAATTCCAATTGCAAGCATCCTGCACATGTTGATGACGTCATTTGGCACTCGTGTCTCGCGCTCTCAATTTCCCTATTTGCTGCACTTTTTCCCATGTGTATCTTGTAAATGCAATTTCTCTATTCACATTCATTTGCTAATATCGCACAGTTAGAGATGAATATCGCGAACGAGACGAGACGAGTCGAAACACTGTCCAGCAGGGGCGTTTTGGTATGTAGAGGGCGTGGAGTAGGGGGCGTGGCTGTGGCCAAGTGCTAATTGCATGTGCTGGATGAAAAAAATGCACGTTTAATGCCAGAAGCGAAAATTGGCAAAATATCACGAACTGAATGCGACACCGTACAACATAAACAGCGCGCACTCGCACATACCCTGTAACCATAAGTTTATTTACGTGGGGTAGTAAAGCTGGAGATTCGTAGAGTTTAAGTTTAAAACTAAGTAGATTAAGGTCTAACTGAGACTTTTTTTAGTTGTTGTGTCGCTAAGTGAAGCGTTTTGCAAAGGATAATTACCAATTTGTGTCAAATCATTGTTAACAAAAGTGTTGTTTCTTATGTAAAGGTAACTTAAACTAGCGACCAGGTATTTTGCAGTCAATCCGCCCTAAAAACTTGCATTCTTGTTTGTTATTGTTTTCATTTGTATTTTTTATTGCAAACGAGAACAACAAGAACATATTGGCTGAAAATTACTGTGAAATGTAAACAAGCAAAACAAAAGGGGCAAAAATTGACATACGAGAAATGTCAGACACAACAATAACAACGAAAACAACACAAACAACAATAAGAACAAGAACAATACAAGTTGAAAATTAATTAAAATTGCCAGCAAGGGAGGGGTAAAAACAATTAGAACGTAGAATGTGTAGAATGAGCTCGAAAAGAAATAGGAAAATTCAAAAGGAAATAGACTTTTAATTGAAATAAGCAAAAAGTAATTAAGCATTCAAAGGGAAGCAACATATAAGCACAAGTTTAATTTGCATAAAACTTACATGTTAAAATATTTAAATGTCGAAAGAAGTTGAAGAATTGATATTAGCAGCTATCCCGTTCCCACACTTAAGCTATTACCGAGTCACATTAGATGAATAAATAAATCATTTAACTAAAAAAACAAAATAAACTTTTGTGAAATAGAATCCACACACTTAAATCTGACTTACTTAAGCTTTTCAGCCAACGAATTTGGTCAATAACCACTAAAACAAAAACTTGAAAAGTCCAAAAGAATCGCACAAAATTGAGCAACATTTGGTTGGTATTGGTAATTAGGCTTTGGCAATTAATTTAGCAGCCTAAAAGTAAGAGCAACTAATATTGTATAGCATGCGATAAACAAAAGACTTATACGTCATTCTGTTAAGTCAAGATATGTATAAGACTTGCATTTATCGCATGCGAGAAAAGTGCAACGCTGTCAAGACGTGAGCGCACTCACTCACACACGTACGTGCATAAAGAAAGCTCGACTCGTCTCTGACTTGACGGTGCGCTCGCTCTTTTATCTCTCTCTCTCTCTCTCTTTTTCCGTTTCGACTGTGAGTGCTGCTTGAACGCAATGCCGGTTGCGAGTCTCGAGTCGCGAGTGGCGACTTTTAAGTCAGTTGAAAACTTGGAAGCGAAGTGCGCGGTTCACAGCAGCTCGCATCGCACATGCGTAGCCGACTTAAAAATGCAATACGAAGTCGCGGCTCGCGTGTTAACCATTTAATATTGGCAATAATCAATTGCAATTGTATACTATTGTTGCAATCTCGCGCTAATAACAATAATTAATGTGTGCAAATGCTTAAACACCGATATTGTATAATCAAAGTCTGAAAATCTTTTTATTAATTCAAAACACGCCAAAAGATACAAGAAACAAAAATCCGAAAAGTGTTGTTTGGCCTTAAGGAAACTAAAGCTCTCTTTCCATATGCAAATCAAGGCGTATAATTATCATGTAAAAGCTGTCAAAAGTTTGCAAAAATCATAGAAGATGAAACTATAAAACTATATAAATGTGATAAATATGATATATGATTTCTGTTTGTATCTTTTTTTGGTGGCGCAATGACCTTTTGTATATTTGGGATTGCTTTTGGCTCGAAAAGTGTTGTGTTAATTGTCTGCCCTGAAGTTTGCCAATATATCATATAATTTTACGGATCTTGGAAGTATCTTTAGCTTGATGGGTGTATCTTTGCTTTGTAAATGCGGCTTTTTACTGACTTTTTTTTACTATTTGATTTGCCTAGTAATTTGCTTACTGCTCCATCGTTTCCACTGCCGCTAATCAACGCACAACTTACTTCAATTGCATGAATCATTATCATTATTAGCTTTGCAATTGATTTGCACGCTAATTTTGGTAACGTGCAGAAATTGTTTAAGCCCAGAGTTTGACAAAATGCTCGTGGGCTGTAAGCGTGTGTTTGTTGTTGTTGTTGGTAGTGCTTTCAGCCTTCAGGTTAAAGCCATTTTCAAATTTTCAATTTTCCAACGCATTAGTCATCGTCGCTTTGAGTTCGAGTTTTGTTTTGTTGCCTTTAAATTGTAACTAGTTTTCGTTTAGTTGCAGTTGCAGTCCCAGTCCAAGTCGCAGTCTCTGCCTTAGTTTGAGTCTCCGTCTCAGTCTCGGTTTCTTCCGTTGTCTCGTCTTGCCAATTTTTTGTAGCTAATCCACATAAAAAACCGTCATCATCCTGAGAGAGTTGCCAAGAGCCAAGTGAAAGTGGACAATGCGCCCGTTCAAAACAACAACAATAACGGCACTCACAACATCAGCAATTGCAGACGCGTGAATTAATTTTTAATGTTGATTTTTTTTCGAACGTCTGTTGTGCATAGCTTTTTTACTTTTTTTTTATTTATGCACATATTTTCCATCTACTTAGGCAATTTGCCATTCACTGCACACGGCCAAAAATACAACAACGAAAAACCAATAAAAACAATGTTAAGAAACAATGCAAACAAATAAGTTAACAACAAATAGCCAAAACACTAAATACTCAAAAGCCAATAACGCATTTCATTTCATTTAGTTTTTAGTTTTTTTTTTTTCAATTGCGCATGCGCCGCATTTCATTTCATTTTTTCTTCATTTTCTTATTTTTCTCCATTTATTGTTTTATGCTTTCGTCTCTGATTTTTACACTTCTCTTTATCTTACAATTTGAAGTGATTTTTTAAGAGTCAAGAGTATCTTGAATTGATTAAAATGTTTGTAACGCAGCTTTTAATTACTAGACAGATGTGAAATATTTATAGAAAGAAAAAGTTAAAAATTTAAGAAAAAATACAGAGAGGAGAAATATTCAGACACTAGAAACAAAAGTGTTCAATTCTTTAAGCTTATCACTTGCCAGAAAATTCCTGTTGATCAATTTAAGATATCTTTAGAAAAAGAAAAATTATTCACCAGTATGTCCCATAACAGGTGTATGATTAAGTAGTCTGATCCTTACTACATTTGGTCAGTTGTCTCTCTCTTTGGTTTACTCTGTAGCGAGATAGGTCAGTCAATGATGAGTCCTAAAAATTTCATATATATAGTCATACATATATAGTAAAGTAAGTGTATTAAAAGTTCGTTGTACAATTTTGCATATTTCATTTTGTTTAATGCGTGGCAAGCATTTAATTAATTGCTCACTCTTTAATTGCTAATCAATTTTTACTGCAACTTTGAACCGGCAACTGTGCAACGCCCTAAAAAACAAAACAAAATGATTGTTGAAAAACGCAACTTTCACTGCCAAAATAAAGCACGCTTTATTTAATACATAAGATATATTTATATATATAAGATACATGTATCTTAAAGTCGGTATAGTGAAAAAATAGCCTGCGGATATCCGCTGCGTGGCGCCTCACGCATTTTATGTAGCTTGCCCCATTGTTTTTTTTCTTATTGTTTATATTTTTTGAACAGTCTTATTGTTTTAAATTATTACCTAGTTTGTTTTACTCGAGATCAGGTTTTTATTTTATTAACTTTTATTATGATTTCGCTTTTCATTTTGCATTTTGTCTACACGAAACTTGTTGTGTCATATTTTAAAGTTTTTTTTGTTGTTTTAAAATTAGTTTTTTTTTGTGGATTTTTATATATTCAAACTGCGTCTTTCTTTCTTTTGGCGGCACTTGAATTCGGCTGCACGTTTTTTACTTTGTTTTTCGGTGCTCGTTTCCGAAATAGAATACAAAATTTTGTATCTTCTCCCGCTTTTTGGTTCTCTTTCTCTTTCTCTCTCGCTCTCTCTCGATAGGCAATCACTTTCCACGTGCTCAATTCTGAGGGTTCAGCTCATTTGCATAGTTAATTTTTGTCAGAAGCCGTTGAATTTCCCCTCGAATTGCCACAAAATTAGTTGAGGAAAGTTCTTGGACCCCAATAAAATGTGTGGAAAGTGAAAAGCGGTTGGGAAAACACCAATTAAAAGCGGCATTTAAAGCACTTTGCAAATGTGAAGATGTCTTTTAAAAAGATCAAGTTCAGCAGACAAGTTAAAGTTCATTTAAGCAAACCGTTTTTTAAATGAACATGAACTAGTTGTCTTTTAAGGTAAACTTAAATTGTGTATAACTTTTTGTGAGCCAAGAAAAGATTTCAAAATTTTAAATAAGTTGGTACAAATAAAATCAAAAAGAATTAAACTGAACTTTACAGTTGCGATTATGTATAGAGGACTAGTTCATTTGAACTTAAACCTATTTTAAATCTTTATATCTTGCTGACAACTTGTTAATTTAAAGTAGTTCCATCTGTTAACAGTTCTATTATGAACTGGTTCACTTGAACAGTGGCTCATTTACGCTTTTTGAACTTGCCTCTTTGCCAATTGTTTTTTTATTCACTAAAAATTCACACTTAATTAACACCATGTGTGTGCGTGTGTATCTATGTAGGTCTGCAGACACTCGTATCTCTCAGATACAACTTGGATCAGTGCATTGTGTGTCGACTCAATTGTAACATTTCACCTGATTATTCGCGTACTTTCCCAAGCAGCATACCTGCCTTGACTTGGCTTAAAGCTAATACAATATAAATTCATTTAAATTTTATAAAGAGTTACTATAACAATGGGCGTTGTCGACGTTCCCACGCCCAAAATAATACAACTATATAGAAACATATATATAAATCCACTGCTTTATATAAAAAGACTTATTTGCAAAATTTGTATACCTTTTTTACGTACGTTACACACAATTCCAGTTCCAATTTCAAATTCCAATTCAATTCAAGCGACTTGCTGCGTGTTTTCCCAACCCACAAAAAATGGGTTGTCTGGCGCGACGTGCAGACACCCAGTAATAGATTTTTTGGTATTCATTGAAATACTTTTATAACAATTGTTAATTAACTTTTTGTACAGGGTATAATAAAGAAAAGCTAAAAAAAAACAACTCAACTAAAAAGAGCACATTTTTTGTTACCATTTCTATGTGTATTTATGCATTGGATGTGCTTTTAGCCAAGTTTTGCCGTGGCTTTTAACTCAGTTACAGTTAATGTGGCAAATTGACTTTGCCAAATGCCAAAATGAAGAAAGAGAAAAGAAGTAAACACAATTACTATTATTACAACGTAGTGAAGACCCTCTCTCTCTACAGCTGTAGCCTACCTCTGCATTCTCTGCCCCGCCTCTTTCCCGTTGACAAATATGGAGCATGTCTCGAAATCAAAACAATTTCTGCTCTTTTTTTTTCACTTCTCTACTTTTTTGCGCTTTGGATTTTCTCTGTAGATATTTTCCATTGGAGCTTGTTGTTTTTTGTTGTCTTCCATCGGGTATTATCATCATTTGTTGTTCCTTCTTTATTACGATTTTTTGCTGCTTCTCCATTGATCTTATTTTGCTATTGTGCTCGGAGAATCAAATCGATGAGCTTAGAAAAAATATAAAACAACTTTAATTAGTATTATTACAAAAGAAAACAATTTGCAGTGCACATTGTTTGCTTCGGAATTAGCCTCAATTCAACTAGGGCAGCTCAATAGGCGCAGCGGGACGAAAAGAGAGTTGACGGGATGAGGAAAAAACAGAAATTCGTATTGTAAATTTGTACAATGGTTTGATTTTTAGTCAGATATTTTAAAAGATACTCTCAATTCGTAATTTAAATAGAAGATGAAATAAACTTGAACATTTTATCATTTTAGCTTGATACGAATTTTAAATATATCTGAAACATATGTATGTATCTAAGGCTAATAAATATCTAGAATACTCCATTGTTCTGCAGTTTAGGATAGATTTCAGCTTTATCTTGGAAATAATTCTTCTATACACCACTTGCTCCCACTTCCACTATTATTGGGTATATTAATGTATCTGTCGATTATCCACAGAAATCTCTAGTTAACCAAAAATATTTAAACTAATGACACCTATACAAATAGATCGTTGCGCCAGCAAGAACTGATCTGAACACAGCCAACAGCTTTAGAAAGTGAAAAAAAGTAAAGTGTTAACAATAAGTAAAGTGGCCTAAACGAAATGCCGCCTGGAACATGGTGACAACAATAAAAATAACCTGTGATGGCGTATTCATCCAATCCAATTCGTATCTCACGCCATCGCAAACAAATGATGCAAAGAAGCCTGAACAGCGACTGGGATTGGGATCAGTATTAGGAGCAGGATCAGCTGCAGCTTCGGCAGCAACAAACAACGAGAGCGACAACTCACAGACGAGCAGTGGCAGCCAATCGACAGGAAGTCAAAGCAACACAAGTACCAAAAAATCAAATCGCGCTAATAGCAATCGAAATCAGCGTGGAGGAGGAGTAGGTGGAGCTGGAGGCGGAGGAGGCGTGTCCTCAATAGGAGCACAGGAAACACGCAGGCGTTATTATTATTTTGGCAGCAAGGATGTTTATTGGTGCAAACAGAGTCTGACACGCAGTGCCAGCAGTTTGGGCCATCGGGAGGTCATCGCCAACAACAACACCACCACCGCCGCCACCACAAATGGTGGCCAATTGATTGCCAAGGCCCGGAGGAGACCGCTTCAACTCTGTAGTAGTCTAAGTGCTGCCTACGCACCTCCAAAGCGCAGAGAATTTTACTTTTGTGATAAATATGCGGCAACAGGAAATGCTTTGGGCCATAACAGAGGCAACAGCTCAACCCGCCACTTGGCCAACAAAGGCAGTAATTCAGCCACGGCCTCTCCTCAGCCCATCGATGTGCGATTGCTGAATTTTCTGCGTAGTGCGCAGCGCAGATTTCAGTCGACAACAGCAACAGTTAAACCAAAGTCCGAGCACAGCAGCAGCAGCAACAACAGCAGCAGAAGCAACACCAAAGAACATTCAGCAAAAAGAAACAACAACAACGATAGGATTATCAGCAACAACAACCACATAAGCAGCTCTTTGCCGCCCATTATCAGCACAGATGATTGGTTTGGTTAGTAATAAAGAGAAGACAAATAAATTAAGTTAATTAACAGATAAATTCGTTTAATTCACAAGATATCGAACTTTTAAAGTTGTGTGATTTCATACTGACCTTTAAACCCTTTAGCTTAGCCTTAATAACTACATTACTTGATAAGAGCTGTGTCGATTAGTGTTTAGAAAAGTTGAGAATGCGGCTCAGATATTAAGAAAGAGAAAGAGAGAGAGATATTAGTGTAAACAAAAAGTTATCGATAATCAAAGACAGCAATTAACTTTAAACTATTCAGTAACAGACAACGATTAAATAATGTTGACAGTCCAATCATCACAAGCTTCTCTGCTGTGGAGCTTGACAAGCAAACACAACAAAAGGGGCTGCCCACTCAAGGTCTGCCCACCTGACACAGCCAGTCAGGTAATTAGTACATGAATCTACACATACATATATTAAGTATACGTACTGGTGTATATGTATGTAGTACATGTTGCACTTTTGCATGTTTTGTCTTGCAAGTTTGTAGCATGGCTTCCTTCTTCCTGCTGTCCGTCCTTCTGCCCGTCTGTCTGCTTGCGGTTTTCCTGCGCCTTCTCGCCGCATTCCACATGCAACATGCAAATGCTTTTGCCAAAAAGCCAGCAAGTCCCACCCAATTGGCTCTTAGTGTAGCTCATCATGTGGCAGTAGCACGCCAACATCTTCATTATCGTCATCATCATCAGCATGATTATCATTTAGTGATACGCCTCTCATTTCATTCATGCCTTTTGTTATGTTGCTTCTGCTGACTGACTAACTGAGTTGACTAAAGTTACCTCTTTCTGTCTGTCTGCCTGTTTTTGTGTCTTTCATTATTATTTTACACTTTCCAGCTCGAAACTACACGAAATAATTGTGATGCCTTGTACATACATGCAAATGCATGCACATGCATGTCTCTGTTTTTTCTTTTTCCTACTCTTCATTCAACATGTTCCTTCCTTAACTCTCACACACACAAGCACACACAATGAGGAAGCAATACAAAAGATTCTCACGTACTTGTTACCTCTATAGGTGTTGAACTGTATTTTCTTTCTCTTCTTCTTCTCCTCCTCCTGCCTCTTTGCTTGTGCTCTTCCTACTCCGAATTCTAGCAATATACAATTTCTTCCCTTTTATTCTGTTTTTAGTGCCGTGACGTGAGTTTGCCCCCAGGGTAGTCTGTCAGTCTTTCAGTTAGTAAGTTAGTTAGTTACTTGGCTGGTTTACAGTTGGTTGGACACGGAGGGTAAAAAAGAATGGATTGAAAGCAGCAGTAGCTTTACTATATAATTTAGCAGATGCTAAATTCTTAGTTGGATTATGTTGTAATTCCATTTTGAGCCAATTAGAAATATTTTATAATTAAAAGCTAATTTTGTAATAATTATTCTCAACTAAACTTAATCCAACGTATCAAAGATACATAGTATAATTTTTCAAGATTCTTATTTGGATTAAATTATAGTTCCATTAAATACAAATAATTAGATCAAAATGATTCTATCCTCAACTTATTAAAGTTATATGCACAACATAATATTTCTGATTGCCTCATCAACATTCTTGGCTAGTTCTTATATTAGCCACCTTTCAAAAAATTAAAGATGTTAGCTCTTGCAATTGGAGACTACGTGTTGTTAAAACCCAAAACCAACCATCAATGTCATCCAAAAAGCAAAGAGGCTTTCAAATTGTGGCTATAATGTTGAATTTGGTTTACCAAGCGCAACGTTGGTAACTTTATATGCAGTGCAGCACTTGCGACATTGGGCACAGGGTTGCTTGGTTTTTTTTTTTGTACAATATACCCTATAACCACTGGTATTATTAACACTGGTACACAATATTCTATTATCGCAAAAAAAATAAGCTATTTTTATAGAGTTGGGATTATGATTTGTACGGGATATTTTAAAATCCGTGTGTTCCTTCTTTTTCTTACAAATTTTTCCTTTTTCGCGGTTTGAAATGCTTGTTTTATACCACAAATGTGATAATAAATTATTGTATATTTTTAAATGCAAATTATGAATGATTTTTATTAATGGCATGATTAATATTAAATCAATAAAACAGGCTATTAAAAACACTTTTTAATGTATACCATTTTAAATGTGGATATGGTAAGAAATTCATGAATTTCTGAGCAATAGAGATTAAAAAAAAAAAAAAAACAATTATTTAAAAAAATGAACTACATTTTTAAAACATATTTCTATAAACTTAATTATAACCAGAAGTAAATATTTTGGATTTGTAATCGTTCCTTTCCTTAATAAAAAGTATAAATTTTATTACGAAATCAATTGGTAATTTATAAATATGTAAAAAAAAAAAATTTTAATTAGGTCTTTTGGCGCGTCTGCTATTTTTGCGCTAGCTAATTAAGATTAGCGTTACCTCATCCAAAGCTCATCCAATAATATGGCCTTATAAGTACTGCGCATTTTGCACCCACAACACACTTCCTACAGTGCATTGCAAAAGTGTGTGTCTCTTTGTGCACAAAATAACAATAACAATAATCATTATGAAAATATGAGGTATAAAAACAATTGTCAATGAATCATTTAAGTTTATGCGATGCTTTGCATACACAGTTTGTTTTTTATTTTTTAGTATATCCGGCAGATGATTGTCGTTATTTTTAAACACCCTTTTATTTTTTGCAAATTTATCTTTTTTTTGGACCGAAATTACAATACCGAAATAATCGTAAGCACAGCGTTTTAATGGCTTCATTGACAGCTGGACAATACATTGCGGTTTGGCCAATAAATATATAAATAAATTATTTTTAAGATCATTTTGTTGCCTTTCATAAAATACAATGTTTGTTGACCATTTGACTTTGTTTAAGGTTAGGTCTGAATAGATGTTCCCCTATTTATTTAAAATTTAGAATCACGCAACAATTATAAACACAACAAAACTATAAACACTACAGTTTAGTTGAGCAATTCTTTGACTTGTTTTTTTTTGTTTAAAGTTTCGCAAGCAATTCACACGCTTTTGTTTACAATCTATTCGATAACACGCAATCGATAAAAAGTGCTGCGTTGATTGACATCTCATCAATTTTTCAAGTAAAAGGCAAAGTGAGAAGAGTCGAGTTTTGAGTTTTACGTGTTGAGCGTTGAGCGTAAAGTGAGGTGAAGTCATCATGTCACAACTTGTCTGATGCGGGTGTCACCAGCTCAACGATGACAGTTATTTACAATATACCCTTCCTCTCTCCCTCTACTCTCTCTCACTCTGTAGTGTTTGCTGTGCTGATATGTAAATACAATTAAAATTACATTCAACACTTGTTCTACACACTCACAACTCATGAGTGGACTCTGTTTGTCTGACCAGCGTGTTTAACTCTGAATCTATATACCCTGTATAGTATATATATTCCTTACTCTGACTCATGCCAAGTGACATCAAAATGCGCAAAATATATAAACAGGGAATGTTATCTGTGGAGAGAAAGAGAGAGGGAGAGGGAGAGGGACGGCTTGATACCGAAGGTCAAGCCTCAATCAACTAGGCTTAAACTAAAGTGTCAGCCATACAAAGTCATTATAATGTGATGTGTTCAGCGCTACTCTGTAAAATGTTTTAAAGATTTCAAGAAATGTTTTTAAATTAGACTATTTGTTTAATGTGTATATAAATATCAAGTAAAATTTATGCAAATTTTATTGTTATATTTTGATAATGTAAGATTTTTTCTAAATATTCTAAATATTTTTTAAAAATATTTAATAATTTTTTTTTAAATAACAAAGACGAATTTACTAGCGTTTCATTTAGTTAAACTTATTTAATACAAGCCTAACAATTAAAGCATAAAAAATAAACCTTAAAAAACGCTTTTTACAGGGTATCAACAGCATAAGCTTATCTCTAATGTAGATAATTCGCCAAGTGCTGTTAAAAACTGTCTCATTGGGTAAAAATGAAAGGCACAAAGTTCAATTGTTTAAGTTATGATTCTTCGGCTGAATACAGGGTATGATAAGTGTTGTTTGTCATAGTCCAAATATAAATTTTAACATAAGGGAATACTTTTTACTGTTATTAGAGATTGATATTGTTTTGGAACAAAATTACTTGTTAAATAGAACCATTTGAGTAATTAAAATTTGGTACGGAATTTGTTAGATAATATTTGGGTATATGGCGTGACTTTGTTAAAAGGAAACAGGAAACAGACAAAGGCGATAACAACAACGTTGGGGATGACGATTACGATTGACGATGACGATTACGATGACTGCATGCAATTCCGTTTGTTTTACAAATTTTGTAGAGTCATGTTCAAAACTCATTTTCAAATGATATATTATTGAGACTGTAGCTAATTGCAATTGCATGAATTTGTACAAACTGAGCAAACAAAAACGGATGTGTTTCACAATTTGAACTGGCCAAGGTCAAACCAAATGGGCAACTGTTAATTTGATAGGCTTTTACCTGCCACAGACCGTACATAGTTTGTTGTCGGTCTTAACAACCCTTTTGCATACATTGAACACGAAACAAAATCCCACGATTAATTTGCGAGACTTTTCTGTTCTCGTGACTCGAATTTAGAATTTGAATATGCAAAAAGTGTTTCCGCAAATGAAATTTACATTTTGGAAAATTAACAAAACTACCAGTAAAAACAAAAACAATCCCAAAATTAAATTGAAAACTTTGAATTGCGAGCAAAAGTGAATCAAGTTTTTATCGCTGGCGAATTTATGGCTCACTGCCAAACGAAGTAAATGCCTTGGGAATTTTAATGTCAAACCTCGGATGAATCAGCATCCGATAGATTTTATCATTTCTTCAAGGAAATATTTCGAAAAGTTTATCGACTGAAAGTTGTGCTGTAAATTAAAGCTATCAAAGCGCGTCGGGTTAACTCGACAGCCCAAAATAACTCATTTGAGTAAATCAGGCTTACAGGGTATACCAAATACAGTAGCTCAAGCTACCTACAAATTGCGCAGTAAAAGTTTTAATTATGCTTGTCACATGCAAATGTTTTACATTTGCCAAAATCACGCACTGTCTCCTTCTACTCACCCACTCCCTCTCTCTTTCTCTCTATCTCCCGCTCAGTCCGCTAACATTCGTAGGGCATTGCCATTTGCTGCGTGGGCGTTGCCACTGCGTTTAATTATGCGACTTTAGTTCCGACATTTTTAGTTGATCAACAATTAGCATTACGAATTCAGCAATTTGCATGCAGTGTATATAGACAATAAGTATATATATAAATGTGGATATAATGCATATATGTGTCTGAAATATACACACACTTACAGCACTTAAGTAAGCAGTGTTTAGTGCTGGTAAAACAATGATTAAGCAAACGTGTTTTGGATTAGCTAATCACTCGAACGCACATTGCATTTACTATTATTATTGCGCTCTGATAAACTGTTAACTTGTCACATAGATTAAATGTCATAAACAATGAATTAAACTAAAAAATAAATATCAAAAGTTATCGGTAAATATAATATCTTAAAATATGTTTACAAAAAAAATGAACAAAGACATCAAATTAAAGTTCGCTTGAAGATTAAACATATAATAAGCTTTAGTTCTTTTTTTAAAATTGTATTAAATTTAGTAAATAATCTGAAGATAAATAAAACCAAGTAAGAAATAATTCTTTAAACAATTAATTAACAACTTTAAAGGCGGAAACTGCGATTCTAAAGCAGCTACTGCCTCTGTACACATACTTTCAAGCACCACTGTGTACCCAAAGCGTTGCCAGATTTGTGAATTTTGGTCTGTGAATAGAATTTCAAGTGAGCTGCATTTAAAAATGAATTTGAACTTGAAATCCTATTAGCAGATTTATGAGTAATCATCGCTTTGTATGATTTATGCATATTTAATGATTTGAACAAATAATAACAAGAACATTTGAGTTCTTTGTGTGTTGTCTATTGTGAACCAGTAAACAGTTTGCTGTTAACTACACCTGAATGAAGAAAAATGTGATTGGAACTTTGTGTGTTTGTGTGTATGTGGGTGTGTGTGTCTGTGTGTGTATTGTTGTGATTAGATTAGCAATTTTGTTAACAACTAGCTAAATAACAAAAAAAAAACATTTTTTGACTTTTGCAGACGAGGCAGCTACAGAAAAAGCAACTGAATCAAAGTCAAGGCCAGAAAAGGCAAGGACTACAAGGACAAAGGCAATTGACAAGGAAGGTGCGCTGATAACCGTTGAAATCAAACAAGGTAAACTGCAGCCCAAGCAGCAGAAACAATTAACAACAGGAGGTAAAACAGAGACAGCTACTGAAAAGGAAGCACTTGGGGTAGTAAAACAGGAGGAGGAGGAAGTGGAAGAGGAAGTGAAAGCAGCTAAAACAACTGCAGCCTCAACAGGTGACAAAAGTGGCAGCTGCAAGGTCGAGGATATGAACAGTCACGCGACCGCGACACAAAACGGACAAACAACGGTCGTTGGACATCATCGGGGATTCTCGCAGCCCTCGTCGGTGGCTGCAGCAACCGCATCCGGTGGCACAGCTGGTGATCCATGGTATCTACAAGCCACAGGGCATCAGATGCCGCCCACAGCTCCATTGCGACACAATAAACGACCCGCGCCGCAGCCAAATTCAATGGGTGTTGGCATCGGAGTCGGAATCGGATCTGGAGTTGGAATCGGAGCTGGTGGCACTTCGCTGCTGCATCAGCAACAGTTAAGCCAATCACAGCCGCATATTGTGCCACCAAGCATACCGCCCCATCATCATCATCATCATCGGGACAACAATTTGGTAAGCCTAACTCCAAGAGACCCTGTACTTGAAGACTCAATATCTGTATTCAAACTTAAAGTTTTGATTGAGTCTTGAATCAATAATTGATTTAGTTATAATTTAATTATAACTATGGTTTAGTACAGCCTTTATTAACCAAAGGTTATTAGCAATTAATCATTCTCCAATTAGAGTCCGACACAAATCTAATCAATAAACCTAGTTAGATATTTATTTATCTAAAGGGACATAAACACAAGATAGCGTTATATTAATTACATAACTCACAAGCGAAACAAAATAAAACGAAACTCATCAACTTGCATCATTTTGTTGCAGCACCAGCCACAGCAGACATCAGCAGCAGCAGCAGCGGCGGCAGCGGCAGCAGCAGCGGGTGCATTGCATTTGTCATCGCATGCATTGAATAGTCATAATTTAATCAACAATCATTCGCCAAAATCGCCCAATCAGACGCAGCAGCAGACGACGACAATACAACAACAACAACAGCAGCAGCAGCAGCAACACAGCATATTGTCAACGTTTGCACCTTCAGCAGCAGCATCAGCAGTAGCACAGTCGGAGCAGAGTGCATCGGCAACGGCAGCAGCTGTTGCTGCCGTGACACAGCAACAGCAGCAGCAACATATGCAGCTGCTGGCCAATTGTGGCACCAGCAATAATCTAATGTCCTCCTCGCTTACACTGCATGCTCCAGTTGGAGCATTGCCGCCGAAGAGTTTAGCGCACAGCAGCAACAATAGTTGCACCACCAGCAGCAGTAGCAATAACATGTTGCTACAATCCTCACAGCCAACGGCAGCTATCACCAGTGGCAGCAGCAATATCACCAGCAGCAACAGCATCAACAACAACAACAATAGCAGCAATAACACAACAACAGCAAGCACAGGAATGTCCACATCTCTGCACAGCTTTGATTTGAACGGCGGCAGCATGGACAAATGGACAAGTGGCTCCACAACGGCCATGAATCATGCATCCCTCTCGCCCACAGGTGCACCACTGCAACAGCAACAGCAGCAGCAACACCTGCGCAAGTGTGAAGTCAAACTCAATGCAATGCCGTAAGTGGATAGTTTAAGTACTTAGGAGTACAACACGCTTGAAGAACCCACTAATGGAATTATATCAGATTCTAGGCAAACAAATATAAAACTTATTTTAAAGTATACAATCTTTAAGTTAATTTATTATATGTTCAAAATTACAAAAGTTTTTATACAAATACTTGATTTTAAACTTAATTTTCCTATGGGCACAGTACAAAATAGTTGTTTAAATCTATGCATTCATAATTCTTATTGATATTAGACACATTAATAAACACGCAATTAGTTAGTTTGGTACAATGAACTTTAAGATTAAGATCTAGAGAAAAAAACTGTTAAAATAAACTTGATCTGCGTGCAGTGTAAACAGATTTGATCCAGCTTATATGCATAGTCTCTCAGAAATAGTTTTAGAAACATTGGTTTACAGTTGCTTTAGTCGGTCTGTCTAATATAAGATCATTATAAGATAGGCTGTAAGTTCTTCTAGTTCACTACTTTTCAAAAAACTTACTTGTTTAGCCGGACGTCCTCGAGGAACAGAACATAGGCCAGTTGTGGCCTTTAGTCTTAGGTTAGGTTTAGCCGTTTAACTTTAATAAGATATAAACAAAACCAAAGTTACCAATACAATTCTTCTAATAACTAACTTACAAATCCTTACTCTTACAGTTGGTTCCATGGCAAAATAACACGTGACGAGGCTGAGCATTTGCTGCAACCCCGTGAGGACGGTCTCTTCCTGGTGCGCGAATCGACAAATTTTCCCGGTGATTACACGCTCTGCGTTTGCTTTCAGGGCAAAGTTGAGCATTATCGCGTCAAGGATCTGGAAAATAAGTTGACCATCGATGATGAGGAATACTTTGAGAATCTGGGACAACTTGTTGCTGTAAGTAAACTTAACTCCGATATAACTTGGGAATAACTATTAATTGTTCTACCTACTTGTAGCATTATGAGGCAGATGCGGATGGTCTGTGCACGCAGCTGATAAATTGTCTGCCCAAGTTGGGTAAACAAGAGTTTTGCATTAACTCCAAAGAGTTTGTGGACAAGGGATGGGTTATACACGAATCGGATCTGCAGCTGAGAGAGAGTATTGGCAAAGGCGAGTTCGGTGACGTCATGCTGGGCATATTGCGCAACGAGAAGGTCGCCGTTAAGATGCTCAAGGACGAGGGCGCTGTGCAAAAGTTTCTAGCCGAGGCATCGGTCATGACGTAAGCAAATAACTAAAAACAAATAAAGTTTTTATTAATTAACACCTGTTTCTGCTTCGATTTGCAGCACGCTGGAGCACGAGAATCTGGTCAAGTTTATTGGGCTCGTTTTTACCAGCAAACATCTGTACTTGGTTACGGAATACATGAGCAAAGGATCGCTGGTTGATTATTTGCGTTCGCGTGGACGACAGCACATAACCAAAAAGGATCAAATCAATTTCGCTTTGTAAGTTACCAAATGTTTTAGCCACAAACACTTAATTTATATTTATGTCTGTATTTGACAGCGATACTGCCTCTGGCATGGAGTATCTGGAAGCCAAAAAGGTTGTGCATCGCGATCTGGCCGCTCGCAATGTTCTTATCTCGGAGGATTGTGTGGCCAAGGTTTCAGATTTTGGCCTGGCACGCGAGGAATGCTATAATCTGGATGTTGGCAAGCTGCCCATCAAATGGACAGCGCCCGAGGCACTTAAAAATGGCGTAAGTAGAACAGCACAACAACTAAATTACTAAACTATAGCTAAACTGAATCGTCATTTTTTTTTCCTTAGCGGTTCTCCAACAAATCGGACATGTGGAGCTTTGGCATACTCCTATGGGAAATCTATTCTTTTGGACGTGTGCCTTATCCCAGAATTGTAAGTGTTTCAAATAGAAATGTTAACTAAATAATTAACATTTATTGCCTTTTAGCCGTTGGCGGATGTGGTAAAACATGTCGAGGTTGGCTACAAAATGGAAGCACCCGAGGGCTGTCCAGCGGAAATCTATGAAATGATGCGTCAGGCGTGGGATTTGAATCCAGGAAAGCGGCCGACATTTGCCGAGCTCAAAGTGAAGTTGCAACAACTAAACAATGCAACCGCGTGAGAGTCAGATGAACCTAGAAGCGGCAACACCTAATCTATGATGGCGGAACGCTTAAAAGGACTTCATTTAAAACACAGACACAGACATTGACACGCAACACTCACACACAGATAACTGAACACTGAACGCAACAATTTTTCGTACCAATAATTATATATATATATATTAATAAATATATATAGACGTATAAAGCTAATTTACAACAATTTATTTACATATATAATTTATTCAATAAGTTTTTTGTAAGCGAAAGAAACCCAACACAATCAAGCAATGTTAGTGAGTTGCGCCCAGCTAACGATCTAAATACTAAATACTATATAACACATTATACATAAACATATATATACACATTAATATATGTATGTATTTATATATATATATATATACACGATACAGGCAAATACTGTATTTCAAATTGATTAACCAACTCCATGCGGAAAAGGGCAACTGTGTAGTTTACTATTACGATTACGATTACGATTATTAATTATTATATATTTACAATATTATTGTGTTAATTGTAATCTCCCCAATCACATCCTCTCACCCTCCATCTTTGTACACATTTCGTTCCCCGTTTTCTCTCTATCTATATATTATCTATATCTATGTTATAGAATACGCATACATATGAGCGCCCAATGTGGGACATTTTGTTAGTCCTCTTCGACATGGGCGGAATTTCGTATAACAAAAGAGAAACAACAACTAAAAAAATCAAATTGTTTATAGACCGTTTTCTTTAATTGCTCCTTTGCTTTTTTAAATCATTTTTCTGTTTATAGCACAAGCGAGACAGCAACAATAAAACTTGTACAACAAGTTGCTGGATAACAAGAATATATATGTAATAATAATAAATTAATCAAATTAGTTAAATTTAGTTACATTTACATTTATACTATATATATTTCTATATCTAATCAAAATGAGAGAAAATTCAAAAAGAAAACAAAAAATTGCAAATTGAAAATTGACTTGATGAAAAGCGGCTTTTCGCTGCTTGTCCTTAACAAAAAAAAAAGAAAAAACAAAAGAAAACACTTGTGAAAATATGCATTACATAAATACTACTACATATAAAAAAAAGCATAAACATAAACATAAAGTTTAATGAAAACTCTTAAATACTTAGCATATGTGGCATGATTAATGT
Source organism: Drosophila parthenogenetica (assembly GCA_035047505.1). NCBI lineage: Eukaryota > Metazoa > Arthropoda > Insecta > Diptera > Drosophilidae > Drosophila > Drosophila parthenogenetica. Next base: position 5,761,409 of record JAWNPM010000182.1, read on the forward strand.
TTAACAATCATAATTAATACTTATTAAATTATTACGCGCAAGTTTTCCATGTACGTACGTCTATGTATAACCAAGAGATCCAATTGTTTAATAACTATGTCTGTCCAACCCTTTTGTTTATTAAATATTTCATTTTACCAGAGGAATCTCCTTCAAACTTACACATATACAAATATTTATCTATAAATATATATATCAAAACGCTGCTTTAAAATTTAAAATTAATAACCACAACAAAAAGGAGAAATTGTAATTTATTTATGAGTACATATATTATTTACTTCACCATTTATATGTTTAATGTTTTATGTTTCTTTTTCCACAAGAAACCTGTACAATTTTTTTGCTTTAACATTTACTTTTATTTTATGTAAAACATTTACACACACACTTATATACATACACACACATCCGCACATACAAGTACACGTCCACATACATTTACAATTAATTTAATTTTAAAGTTATTACTTTTTTAAAATACCAACGGAAAACAGTAAAGAGAAAAGAGAGAAAAAAAAAAACAATTTTGTCAAACAAATTTATAAACAAGAAATGAAAAATTATACACGAAAAATCGCACGAACACGTAATACTTAAATGGATTGGATGGAAGAGGAGTTGGAGTCGAAGTTGGAGATTGAGAAAGGATATGAACCCTTTTAATAAAAGTGAAAAATTATAAATTTTGCGTGTTTATTCTGTTTATTTTGAGCTGGGAAAAACTCTTTCAGTGATTGTGAATTAAAAATAATTTATTTAAATTAAAAAATATTCATTTTTACTCTCAAATCAAAAGAACAGCTTACTTAAATGAGTACACTTTATTGTCGGAAGCGATTATATGGTATCACATACAATAATGATCTTAAAATACTTATGATAAAGTATTGCAGTCGTTAAATAAATATTCATACATATTTTACTTACATTTAAATGTACAGAGTCAAGTCAACACAATTAAAATGCTAATTTATAATTAAGTAATCATATGATTTAGTGTAAAAGAAATGCAAAGGAATACTAACAGGTTAGATAGGCAGTTATCAAAATAAAAATAGGATATTTAGGATAAATTGGAGTTCTCCCTGACACGAGTGTCTCGTTTGGTGCGTGGAGGTGGAATCGGCGGTGTTATTTGTACATTTGATTTATCTTTAGCTTTTTCGATTTCATCGATCGATAGTATTGGATTGAACACTTTGTTTGGGCTTAGATTTACTTTGGAAGCATTCACTTCCTTCTTGCAGAATCTGGTCATCAGTGACTTCTTCCATTCGGTGACTTTGACTGGATAATACTTATACACCAGCCAAATGCCAATGCCAGACAAAATCAGCAGCAGTAGTAGGCTTATTAAGAATATTAGCGAACTATAGCTATCAGTATCCTTAACCACATCCACTTGATCCTTCTTGGGACTTTGCGGTGTAGTCGTAATGCGAATCGTGGGACGAGCAGGACGAATGGGCAGACGAGCGTCCTTGGTCAATGCAATGTCCGAGCACGAGCGGAACTCCTCCTGGGGACCACAACCTACGGCTCCAACGCCATCGTCGCACATGCCCCAGTTATTTCCGGCTATGTAGCGCCACTGTAGCACGCACTGGTTGCACAACATATCTGCAAACGACAAAAAGCTCGCTATTATAACACGGAAAAAAACTTTGGTCGTATTATTTTCAAGCTGAGTCTGTAGTCGGGTGCTAGATAGCATTGCTTATATTTAGGGGGCAACTCCAGGCCGCTTCATAGTTTATGCGGTGGTTGAAATGACCAGTTACATGCCATTGTTGTCACCAACTAGCGGAGTCGCTCACAAAAATAGAGAGCGCGAAGGCAAATTGTGCCTCAGGCTTTGGCAGTTGGGGCTGTTAAGCCAATTTCTATTACGAAGTGGAATATTTGGTATTAAATTTAAAAGTTATATTCAAGACTACATTACAAGTTACTTTAAGTGCATTCGGGATTGAATTATATCCACAAACGGAACTTAAGTCTCTTATTTCTGCACATTATTTCAGAAAATTTGAAGTTAAAGATTGATTTTAGATCACAATACAAAACTCTTTTCAATGCAACCAATTTTAGTACTTTGTTCTTTTCTCACCTGGTAACTGAGCTTTGATCTCGTAGATGCGACTACCGTTGCGCGGATAGAAACGCGTATCCAGATCGGTGGGACTGCGTATCGAGGGTGATCCACTGATGATTTCCAGTAGATTTTCATCCAGACAGGCCTGCTTAGCGCTTGGCTTGGGACACAACCGGAACTCAAAATAACTAAATTGAACGAAATAGGAGAATTATTTAGTTTTTAAGAATCCATTCGAACCCAATGGCGCAATACTTACCCCATGTGACTGGCGGTCAGCTCGACGCGTATGATCATCTCTGAGCCAGGCAAATAGCTGCGTACCACCACGCCCTGCCCCCATTGACCACCGTTTTCATGGGGTCGTGGCTCAGGCATGTCCCAAGCATCCCCGCACTCTCCGCACTTGCCGCCATTGCGTTTCCACTGGCGCGTGAAGCCACCGCAATACAACTCATGGTCATTGTAGTCCGGCGGCGTCTGAAAGCCGTACCGCCAAGCGGACGCTCTGCTCGGTGGCTCAATGAGTCGGCCGTGTGCATCTCCGCTATGGACAAGCCAGGCGATAATCAAGGTGCAAAGATATAGACATATCTGTGTGATGGATCGAGTCATCACCTAACACCTACAGGGTAATAAAAAGACATACGTAACGGTACAGTTAATGCAGATATGCCCAAAGTGTGTACACACTGGTGTCCAGAAGGCGCAGCACAAATATTTTAAGAACCTTAACGGTTTCACGAAATGCGTGCACCAAAATCGAAAACTGGTTTTGAATACAAATAAACTTAAATGTTTATTTCCTTAAGTCGAGCAAAAAATCAAATAAAAAGCGAACCAGAACCAGTTCGAGTCCATAAAAAGAACCAAACGCGCTCTGCATAAAAAATATCCTTTTGCGGAAAAGACTTGGGGGATTATTGATTGGATGTTGAATGGGATTGAAAGAGATATGACCAATAAATAACCCCGAAGACGTTAATTAACACATTACAGTACATTAAAGTGCAATCAAATTTTACTTTCATTGTTAACTTTCACTTGGATTTACTGTATACTGTACAGTAAACACAACATAAAGTAAACACTCACTGTGGTGCATTCATATAGATTAATTATAATTATGTATTTATATGTGAACCTACATAAGTATGTATATAAACTGTGTACAATTTCATTACATTTTCAAAATAAAATCACGCAAACTTACACAATCTGATAAAGCATTGTGTGTAAATTTAAGAAATACAAGAAATACATATATATTTGGGTAAGCTATTGCTCAAGTTTCGTGTGCTACGCATATATATGTACACATCTACTGGTATTTACTAACAAAAAGTGTTACTCACATAAATTTGGCAGCCAATTAAGACAATTAGTAACTTTTGGCTGACTATTTCGTACTGTTTGCGGTGCGAAGATGCTACGGAAACGCTTGATATCGGCTTTAGTCACAAGTAGATCAGAAGATTTGAGAAATTTGCCTTTCACTGCACAGCAACATATACAGATATATTGTAGTCATACACACACACGCACACACTTGTGTCACTTTTAGCCGAATTTTGGCTTTTTGTCGTCCAACAGCCACAAAGTCCAAACCAACACTGAGTCTGCTGGGAACGAAGCATGCGGATTTCAGTTACTTTTTTGGCTCTTTGAGTTGTCCAACTGGTTTGGAGAAATTTTTTTATGGCAACTGAAGAGCGTCGCTTGAATGAGCTGTTAGTATGTTGCTGGTAAAAAGAAATTATGGTCTCAACTTGTACATACTAGCACTAGCATTGTCTGCAGGCCTTGGCTTCATTTGGCCAAAGCTGTTGAGAGTGGTCATGGTTCAGAGCCCAAGGAACCGTGTGTTTTTTACACAAAAGCATTGTCAGTTTTTCAATCTACCATTTCCAGAAGTCTTTGGAGCTCTTGGGTAACTTTAAATTGTCTTCCCGAAATCACACATCATTTATATAAATCCAAATTGTCTTAGACAATTTACTTGTCACGTTTGGCGACATATTACTTAATTGCTTAGTAAACAAAAGAAACTCGAATTTGTCTATGTGTGCTAACAATAATTGGGTGAAGAAAACGTATTTTAAGCAAGAAAGAAGGCTTACATCCTAAAAGACTCTATTTGTTTTTTAAAGAATGTTTCAGTAATAACTCAAAATAGAAAAAATAACATAAGATCTCTTTCAAATAAATTATAAAAAAAATGTAACTTACAGTTTTAAATAGGACAGCCATAAATCAACAGTTTATTTTTAAAAAATCTTCGCGCTTCGCAGCGTGCTGTTATTTCAATGTTACTCCACTGTTATTCACTGCATTAAGCTGTTGTCATGCAAACAGACAACAGATGGCGCTAAGTACATTTTAAAACTTGTATTGAATACAGCAACTATAAAATGCGTTTACCACTAGTATCATTAAGCAAAAATTTAATTATTTGTATACCAAAACTATAAATTTTGCAGTTTAGTTTCGTTACCTATTCACTACTTGCTTATAAATAACTTAAAACCAATTTTGACGCTTATGGACTCCCCACAATATTAGCTTCTCCGCGATGCGATAGTTGACATGCAAACTTATCGATACCAAGTATTGTATCGATACGACATAAACATAAGAAAAGTCATCGCTAATTCGCAACACAAAAAAACATTTGTAGTAATTATTTGTATTATTCTTAAAACTGAAGTAACTAAAATATATATAAGTATGGCAGATAGATTAACACAACTGCAGGATACTGTAAATCAAGTATGTAGCTCTAAACTAATCACATGCGTTGGATTTCAGAGATGTCAACTGTTTCTCATTGCATTTTCAGCAAGCCGAGCACTTTTGCAACGCCATTGGTGTTATTCAGCAGACATCGTATCCCAGCAAGTTCGCCAATTTTGACAGAACGGGCTCACAGACGCCCATACAAAACCCGCCACAGGAGGACTATGCACAGTTGTTTGCGCAGCTAATCGCACGCTGTGCCAAAGATATTGATACTCTTATTGAATCTCTGCCAAATGAAGATAGCTCCATAGAACTCCAAAACTCTAGTCTCAAGCGACTGGAAATCGAGAATCAAGAAACGGCCGAACAATTGGAACAAGTCGTGCAAAAGGGAGAGCTTTTGCTTGAAAAAATCCAGAGTGCATTGGGAGACATTGCCCAGGCGCAACTGGACATGCAAATAACATTGAAGCCCAGTTTACAGTAAACTAACAGCATTAAATATTCGCCTAATGTGATTAAGAAAATTATAAAACCAGCTAATTAAACAACACATTTATATATGTATCATGATTCACATTTATTTTTGCACACGTGAATTGTGGTGACTTATTGTGATAAATGCTGTCAATGCAATCCGATATAAAGACTTTAAATGTGGGCATCGGTCTTATGTTGCAGCTGAAGTTCTGCCTGGCGTATTCGCCTCTATAGGTCCAGTTCCTTTTTCCTTAATTCGTAATCATAAGTTATTCGTTTTTCCTCCAGTTTTAACTTGGCCTCCTCCAAAGCCATTTTCCGTTCCTCCATTTTCATTTTGTGTTTGTCCACTTCTTTGGTCCACTCTAACTTAAGGAGCTCGGACATTTTGACACCTCAAAAGTACACCAATTTATAAAATGTAAAAGTACAATGAGTTGTTTCGTATCGTTCAGAATAAGTTCTATTGAACTATTCATTTAAGTGATCGAACCAATTATATCCCAGGTTGTAGTTCAGTTGTTTAGTTCGTTCGTTCATTGATATTGGTCTTGGTCCCATTCTAGTTCAATCGCTTAGCTCGATCGTTATCAGGGATGCCAACCCTCCGTCTTTTTACGTAGATCTCCGTATTTTGAAGCAAATCAACGTGTCTACGTGTACAGAGACTAAAACTACGTACTTTATACAAAACAATTGCAAAGATCTCCAAGAACTAACACTTATGGTTGATATCAATATAATATGAATTATATAAATAAAATGATGTTTAACGGGTTAGCAGCACTAAATTCTGTTTTCAATAGGTTTGTCGAACTAAATGCCAGACGATTTTTGGCGTTATATTTCAAATGTTAAGAGCGAAATTCAACCTAGATGTTTCCGATCTTGACGGAATTTACTCAAAATTTGCTTATTTTGCCACATAGCAGTGCTAATGTTGAGCGACTATTTTCTGAAATAAATTTAATTAAAACCTATAATAGAAATAAGTTTGAAACAGAGGTTTACTTCACACAAAAAGTTGGTTAAAGGACAATTTAAAGCCTTCTGACAACCACCTAAAATACTTTATTAAAAACATGTATAAATTTGTGTAAAACTTGTACATTAATGTGAATAAACAATTTGAACAATGTTATTTTTTTTTAAAACACCTGCAGAAATTAATAACAGTCAAGTACAAAAGACAGTTTATTAAAAAATTTATTGTTTTATTAATTTTTTACTGTTTTTAAATTAAAAAACAAGTACGTAGATCTAGATAATTGTGCCACGGAAAAACACGTAGATTTTGAAGCCCAAACCACGTAATTTTCAAATTTTGAGTTGGCATCCCTGATCGTTATGGTCCCATTTTAGATCTTGTTGTACTTTACAATTTAATAATATTTTCTCTTTTAGGCAAATTTGAAGTAATTTGAAGAATTTATATAAGAGTTAAGTTATTTTTTTAGTTGATTTATTTTTGTATAATGATTTAAAGTATTGTTGCAATCTAGCATGCATATCAAGTTTTCATATTTTGTTAACTTTTTAAAATTAAGTGTTGAATGAAATAGCTTTGGATGAGTTTTATTATTTTTATTCTTCTTTTATGATTTTATAATAAAACTTTTGAGTATTAAATTAAACAACCAACTGACAAAATGGGGTATAACAAAATAAAATGGTCCATATCGAACGAACTAAGCGATTGAACTAGAATGGGACCAATACCAACGGACGAACAAACGAACGAACGAATGAATGAACGAACTAAATGACCGATAATAGATAACGCATTCCGTGTAGTAGCGGCGTCGGAAGGCCATAAAAATGCTGGGTATGAAGAGCAGATTACTCAGCGTGAGCAGCAGCAGGGCGACCAGTATTGATATACTCGATGGCACCTGTGTGTCCTCCGTGCAGTCCCAGCCCTTGTAGCCCTTCATGCAAACGCACGTGGAGAACACAAGCCCGACGGACATGTAGTGATAACAGCGTCCAAAGCGACCGCAACGACCGGCCACACACGGACTGGCCGCTTTGTGATGGATCTCAAAGAGACGTGTCATCTCCAGATAATCCGGTGTACACTTGAAATCCATCATGCGCTGAGCCTTGAGTAGCCGACTAATGTGATTGAGAAAATTATATAACCAGCTACTTAAACAACACATGTATATATTTATATATGTATCATGATTCACATTTATTTTTGGCACACACGTGAATTCTGAAGATTATTTGGGAGTTAAGTGCAGAACACGCAATTGAAAGAATTGGAGTTAATAATTAATAAAAGCAAACATTGGTCTTATATTGCAGCTCAAGTTCTGTCCTCCGTATTCGCTCCATTTGTTCCATTCGCCTTTTCTCCATTTCGTTCTTGGATTCCTCCAAGGCCATTTTCCGTTCCTCTAGTTTTAGTTTGTCTTTCTCTGAATCCATTTGCCATTTAAATTTTTCCCACTCTAACTCCAGTTGGCGTTCCCGCAAAGCCATTTCCCGTTCCTCCATTTTCATTTTGTGTTTGTCCACTTCTTGGGTCCACTCTAACTTATCGCGTTCAAACATTTTGACACCTCAAAAGTACACCAAATTATAAAATGTAAAAGTACAATAATGACTCACAGTTATCGATCTGTTCATCGAAGTCGAGCTATCGATGTACAGATCATTAATCTGATAGGGCACTCAACTGAGAAACACCGAGGGGTTCTTATAAACTGAATTATGTTGTTGTTAGAAAATTACAGGGTATATTCAAGAACTTTTTCGACTTACCAAAGAGATATTTGCTATCTGCAAAACTCGGCTTAGAAAATACACATTGAATTTTCAAATACTTATCGATGAATAAATGTGACCAACAGTGGGAAATGCTGTAGCAGGGTTGCCACAACTTTCACTCTATGGGCGCCATCTATCGTTCATGATTCCCTTTGGTAGTCGCTATTTAAGCATTTGGAGGGATTTTTTGCATTTTAAATTTTTAAACATTTTTAATTAAAACAAAAGAATTTCTTGACACATTTTTAATGCAATTTTCACAATCGAAACAATCTGTAAACAATAAATAATTCGTATGTGATACAATAGGAAATGTGTAATTGTATTAGTTAATGAAATTTAAGGAACCTGAAAACAGTGAATTCAAATGAATTCTATTTGGTTTGACAGCGATTTGTGCCACTGTCCATTTAAAAGGTAAATAATTCCAATGTGCTGACTAATTTCGATAGATAGAATTTAATTAATAGCCCTTAGCAAACATAAGTACTACATATGTATGTATGTATGTAAGTAATATAGTTTAGTATGTATGTATGATGTACAACATATGTAATTGTTTGCTCTGAAATTCGTAATTGTGTTTACACTTATTCGCTTATGCTACCACTTATGTAGGTCGTTAGTGAGAAAGCGGGCCCTGTTAACTAGTTTACAGTTAGGTTACAGTTCTACAGTTCAGTGCAGTCTGCGTGTTAGTATGTATCCATAACGGTATATATATAGTAAATGTATATATATATTTACTATACATTTACTATGCTAGAAATGTGATATCCATTAAGATTAGTAAGGCTTCGTCGATAGGTTCTCCATACAATCATATCTAAAAAATATCAACAGTTTCTTATTTATAACTTTAGTTGTAGTTTTAGTTTTAGTTTTGGTTTTAGTTTTAGTTTTGGTTTAGCACATGTATTTAGTTTCTAGTGTATTATTTAATAAATACTAACTGTTGTCTTAATCAAATCCTTAATTGCCTGTAAGGTTATCTACAAAGTGTAGTAGAACAAACAAAGTCGAGTTTAGTCGACTAGCAGATACCCTGTACCCAGTACCAAGCTACTTATTACTAATTTATCGTACATACTAACTAGTTACATGAACACACACAGCACACAGTCCTAACAAGTATCCTGTTCTCCTGATTATCGCTTATTTACACTATGAAGGGTACAGGGTATTTGTGCAGGGTATGGCTAATGTACAAACCTGCTTAGTGGCTAACAAATGAGCTGCGGTTTTAATTCAACGACTTGGGGCACCTTCACATGTACAGCTCCTGATCTGTGGGCAGCAGTTCCTTCGAGGAATCCGTATGCTAGCACTTCGGCACAAAGGACTTACGGGATGGCAGCAGGCACATGATGGACAGGGCCATTACCATATGCCAAATGGAGTGGACGATGTGATAGTTCTGCTTGGTCTGCAGGAAGGCATAGCAGACCAGTCCGACCATCACCAGGACCATACCGAAGGGCATGAAGACCACCAGGTATCTGCGTGCCGGAAACCACTTGCGTGTCTTGGCACAACGGAGTCCCCAGCTGGTGGAGATCAAACAGATGCCAGTCAGGGCCGGTGCCAGAAAGACCCAGAGGCTCTGCTTGTTGAGCTCGGTGCCAAAGGCCAAGAGGATCGCTCCGAACATGTGCAGCAGCGAGACAAAATGTTGTGGCAGATGAGCCATGGCAATGAGGGTCACCCAAATGGCCAGGAGTCCACAGTAGAAGTCACAGAACTGCAGCACACCGATCTTAACCAAACAGAAGCTATACTCATCCTCGCCAGAGTCACAGGCATGATAGAAGATCGAGAAGAACATGGCAAAGAAGTAGATGACGCACTCCGTGTAATAGCGGCGTCGGAAGGCCATATAAATGCTGGGTATGAAGAGCAGATTACTCAGCGTGAGCAGCAGCAGGGCGACCAGTATTGATATACTCGATGGCACCTGTGTGTCCTCCGTGCAGTCCCAGCCCCTGTAGCCCTTCATGCAAACGCACGTGGAGAACACAAACCCGCCGGACATGTAATGGTAACAGCGTCCAAAGCGACCGCAACGACCAGCCACACACGGACTGGACGAGATCGAGAACACCACCGATGTATTGCAGTTGTCCAGGGCAAAGTGCTGCTCCGTTGCCGCTTTGTGATGAATTTCGAAGAGACGTGTCATCTCCAGATAATCCGGGGTACACTTGAAATCCATCATGCACTCCTTCACTTTCAGCGTCTCCGTCTCGTTCATGCTGGCCAGGCAGTCCCTCGAACGGATGCATCTCTCGTAACGCTCTGCATGCCCGGCACAGGCACAGGGAACCCGCATTTCCCGCACCAGATCAGCATGTTGACGCACAAACTCCTTGACGCTGTCGATGATGGTTACCCGTGCCGTCTCCGCCCCATGGCAATACAGACCCATCGTGACGTACCTGTGAATACGGACAGTAGATCACAAAAAGAATTATGGAATCAACCAACTACAGGAATTTTCAGATAGTCCCCTTAGCAGTAAGTGGATTTAATGGTGGTGAAAGAACACTTTTTGTTAGAAAACTATTGAGCGAGTCAACTATAAAAGACCCTGTAGTAGTAAGTGAATTATTTAGGAAGTTTTAAAAAAACCTATAAAACTTATGACCAATTATCGATCGAAAGTTTTTAAACAAATGCGTTCACTTTGAATCACAGTACTCCCTGGAGTGCTAGCTGTTCCTCCTCTTACTTTCATTAAAGTCCGATGAGCACAACAGGATGTTAAGGATTTGCTTATTTTTCTACACATAACTTTTGGTTCTGGCGGGCGTGTGTACTTACCAGAGGCCGCTCTCGGGGAAGGGCACATGTATGAGACCCATGAGCTCAGTGTTGTTAACAATACTGGAGGCGTGCATCAGTCGTTGGCCGTAACGGCACTTGTCTGGCCAAGTGGGCACACCTGGTTCGCCCAGGTGCATGCAGACAATAATCTGCATGCTCTGATTCGTGCGCGCTCCCTGCTCCTGGCCCATGATTAGCGTGTGGTCATCCAATCCCGCCACTAGCTTCTCCGCCAGAATTCCACCTCGCTCCGAAGGCGGTGATGTCGTGGGTTGAGGAGTCTTGATTTCACTGGTGAAGCGCAGGTCATGCTTCATGGAGATGGCAAAGGTCAAAGTGCCGCCAATGTCGTAGACGTCACCCAGCTCAAAGGCGAATCCAGCCGGTGACTGGGCGGTTAGGTTGAGCAGGGAAGGCACAGTACCGTTAGCATCTGGCTGCAGATCAAAGTCGAACATGAAGAACTCCCGATAACTTTGCCGAAGCAGCGAGTAAAAGTCCATGCCACGGAATCGAATTGGTCGCCAGGCATTATCCGCATCCGAGAAATTGGATGGGAATTGCGCTTGGGACTGGGCTTGAGACTGGGACTGTGGTTCCAGTTGCTGGAAATCTATTTGCAGCATATAGGAGACACTGTACACCTCCTCCCTGTCCAATTCAGTGCGATTGTTCTTTTGTCGCCATTTTGCCTGCGCTTGTCGGGACTCCTTGTTAAGACTGGGGGCGGAGAGTGGCGCCGGGGCGGGCGCAAAGGCTGGCCAGAATTCATCGGCGGCACTGAGGAACTTGAGCATGGCATAGTGCCATGTGCTGGGCTGCACATAAAACTCAATTGAGATTTCCTCGGTCTGATTTGGACTGATGAGTGTGCGGTGTATGTAGTTGTGCTCGTTGCCATTATGGCTCTGGCCACCGCTGCTGCTGGGCGGAAAGGCGTTCGCCTGGATCTGGAAACTGACATCAGGACACTGGACACACACTTCGCCAAACGAGATGCGTGCGGTGGCCACACCAATCTCGTCTGGCACATAGAATTTGTAAATAATTTCATTGCTTGTGCTTGACTTGCTGTTTCCAAAGTTGCTCATGATGTTCATGTTGTTGTTGTTGTTGCTGTTGCTGTGCATGTGATTGTCGGCTTCTGGCCTCGACCCCAATCTGTCGTACGTTGAGTTTTGGGTTGGCTCCGCTTCAAACAAGGACGTGGCATGCAGTTCTTGCAGCTCCTCGTCCTGCTGCATCGGTTCTTGTAGTGGTCCGATGTCCTCAAAGCTTCGTTCCCCACGCTCCTCTTCGGGCGTTGGATTCACCAAAATTGCGTAATGATTTCTTCCGTTTCGCAGGCCCCGATGCGACTCCTGGGGGAAGGGGCCAGGGGAACTAGTTAGATTGCCATTATCGACCTGCCCATCGTTTATGATTATCGGATAAAAGCGGGACACTGATAGTTCGGCCAGCAGCAAGGTGTCGCAGGATGCAGCAAGGCCTGTCAAACAACAAAAATACAGTTAAGTTAAGTACACTGAAACAAATCACATGCATCGGGAAAGTTAGGGCTTCAAAGTCAATCGGAAAATTACAAATTTCAGCAAGGACAATAAATTGTTATTGCAAGAACTTTTGTGGAATGGGTAACTTACAAAATTTGTAAAAGAATATCTTAAACTTGACATGTTATTTTTACAGTGTATGATTTGTTCAGACATAATTACCTTGCTGCTCAATGCGATCATTGTTTGGATCGGTCCAACTGATGAAAGCCACGGCAAACCAGCTGCCAGTCTGAGGACCTTGTATTTCGAGTCGCTGTTGGTACTCATTCGATTGGAACTGCAGACTATACACCTTGAATCTGTAGATGGAATAGTTTAAGCACTTTATAATCGTAGCTTAAGTCAGAACTTACCTTTGCTCCGAGTCTAGAAAGTTTTTGGGAAACGTTATGTTCTCAGGACTTATGACGGGAAAACTGTTGGCCTTCAAATGCAGAGTTACGTCCTTGACTTTGCACTTGCTCTCTAAAGACAGTTAAGCACACATACTAGTGGACCTAAGTAGATATATTAACTAAAGGTGCATACTTACGAAAGCTACTCTTGGACTCCTCAAACGCTTTGAAGCTAAAATAAGCCACTCTCGAATCAGGTGGCACCTCGAAATGGAGTATGGAAACATCCTTGTAGGAGGTGTACTTCAGCAGTGAATTCGAGGGGAGTCGTACGGTGAGTTTCTGATCTTCACGTCCATAGTTTTCCATCTGATCCATTTTCTCCTGCTGTGGCTCATTTACCAAATATTCATCATCCAGTGATTGCTGTGGAAACTGCAGATTGGCCTCAATTCCGCACCATTTCTGGCTAAGATACAGGGCTGTGAGGAGTACCGCTGCGTTGCACCGCATACGTCTAGACTGGGAACGACTCATGATTGTATCTTTTCCAGCTGAAGTCGAGTTTTTCAACACACGCAGTCTAGGAGAGAAATTATGATGTTTGGGAAACTTTGAAAATGTTGTCTACTAAATTTGTAGCATTTTAACACTATCCCTAGTCGGCAGGCAGCGTCTTACTCACAACTGTTTTGTGTTTATTACACTGATTGTGCTTTAAAGCCAACAACAATCATCATAAATATATATGTAAACAAATAAGAAATAACAAATAAATAATAAACAAATAGACGCCCTATTTTTTAGCGTAGCGCACGCTGAGAGCTATACATTTCAACTGAGCGCTGAAGGTTTTCAAAATTCCCCGTGGTGCTCTTCTGAACCCGCTCTTATCAGCGTCGTTTAATAACAAACGATTCTTATCACAATTTTTGTGAACAAACGATTCGAAAACTAGCAAATACACTGAGCCAAAAGTTTGTATGTTAATGCAAATAAATACTTACGCGGTTAATTTGCTTAAATGTTCAGAGGTAACAATTGGGATTGTCATGTTCATGCATGTCCGTTGGGAGTTGGATTTTCTGAAATTAAATTATTAAAACACTTTCTATTAAAAAATTGTGATAATATTTTTCACTTATTGTTTTAAACTATTTTTTGTGCCGGTAAAGCCGCTAGTCACAATTGAAACAAAGATTTAGTTAATTTCAATTGAGATACTGTGAGGAAAGCGATCTCCCTCCCCATGTGCATTTGTATCTTTTTGTGTGTATGGTTGGTTGTGTATCTTCTACAAGTGCCCCGCTTGAGCTCTACTCAATTTGCTTCAATAAAGCGGCACATAAGCACTGAAACTACATAAGTACAAACATTTATACGTTATAGTGCTCAACATTGAAAGGGAATATTTTATTACTGCTAACTTACAAACAGTGCAGTAGATAAGTATGCACACACCAGTACATGTGTTTATGTAAATATGTGTACGATCTCAGTTTTTGCAGCTTTGTTTGTAGATTTCCGTATGGTATGATTAAGTGTAGTATTATTTATTTACATTTGATTCATTTGTGTGGTTTTCTAAAACACAGTCTGTCTCCCTCTATCCACCTCCCCTATTTGGCAACAAGAATTGCATTTTTCATTGTTTGCTTATAAACACTTTTTACACTAAATAAATGCAAAGTTTTAATAATACTAATGGAAAATACTTTGTAAGGTCTCTAAACTTTGTGTTGAAAGTGGTGCATAAATCTATCTACTCTACTCACACTACTCACACAAAAACTCTTTTTGTAATAGTTAAAACTTTTGTTTTTTCATTGAGTGCACTTACACTTAGTTACACTTCCATGTGCATGTAATTTATAATCAATATTTGGCTGTATATTTCCGTACCGAATGTTATGACAAGATACATTCATTCTCAATAGAATCTATACTGTAATTGTGACCTATTGACATTAATATGCATGTACAATCACGTTTCATATAATTACAGGACGGAAAGAGTGTTAAGCGCACAAATGAAAATACAAAATACACGTATGTGTGTGTGTGTGTGTGTGTGTGTGTGTGTGTGTGTGTGTGGGTGTGTTTGTGTAAATAAATAACGGCGAAAAGCGTTCACATTCCCGCCAATCAATTGTTTACCTTACGTCACAACAACACACACAAAGCACTGAAAGACTAAATCCGCGACGACAGTGTTGCCGTGCTGCCGTTGATGTTCTCCGTGTTGCTGTGCTACCGTTCTGTTGTGCTGCCCGTGTCGCACTGTGCTTTGGGCATTGCGCTTAGCGGCTTGTTGCAGCCTATTTGTCGCTCGGCAGCACAAGCACAGGCACAAGCACAAGCACCAGCACAAGTGGATGATAATGTGTCATTGCACAGTGGGGCAGTTGAGTGCTCTCACTTAATATTAAATCATTTTATTGCTTATGCTCCACGGTGAACTGATGACATAGCAGACAAGTCAATTGCCCATTCTCATTGCACTGCAGAAGAGTCGTAACTTTTCCACAATTGCAATTCGCGACGAGCAAGACGACGTTGAAGAAGAAGACTAGAAGAAAATTCGTACTAATTTGTGAGGGGGTTAAGTGGAGCGGTTAGGCTGGGGGTGGCGGCGGTGAAGGCAGAGTGACACTTTGAGTGTATTGCAACAACTGTTTCGTCCATTTGTTTTGGCTGTAACGTTAGCAACGCAATCTTTATCAGCTACAGTGGGCCAAAGCGTACGAATTGGTATACAAAATATAAATTTTGATATTTTTAGTATTTAAATTAAGTAATAAAATTATTAAATATATAAAATTGAACTTAATAAAACAACTGTCAACTAAACATTTTAATTAATTCTTCAGCAAATACTTCAGATCTGCTCTGCATCCCTGTGCGCAAGCACTGATTTTGGCAGTCGGCCCACAACTGTAAACAGGTGCCGTTATGTGTGTACGAATCTCCACCACTGCTTATCTGCCGGCTGCAACCAGTTCCCCCAAACCGATGACACATTCGGTGGGGAATTTCAGCAACAGTTTCTCACCCAAGTAGATCACACATACAGCCATATGCATGCGCTTGGACATCACTGTGGTGAACTTCGGACGCAAGCTCTCACATTTGATCGCATCATTGTGTGACGAATTTCTGCAGGTGAATTTTGCAGCGCTGTTGTCTGTGGTCATGTCTTTCAATTGAGCACGCATTCTCAGACACACAGACACATGCACGCGCATACCAACGCATTGGATCATTGCAGCCAGTCAGTGCAGTGTTCTTGTTTCTTGTCAAATGCTGCTCTTAAGCAGAAATGCACACCAATATGTATGAAGAGTCTATACTGATTATATAATTTTCAAATTAACATGCAGCTGAATCAAAAAATTTAAATTGATATTTTAGTTGAATGTTTTATTTCGAATCTTCGTCATAGGCCCGCAAATTTTAATTTACGAACGAAATGAAATAAAAGAGATATTTAAGTGCTTGAGTGCTGTCGCGACGGTAAGTATGTAAGCTTTACATTGCAAAGTAACGAACGACAAAGCTTCACGCTTAAGAGCGGATCGAAGAGAGTAAGCACAGTCGAGAGAGCAAGCGGTCGAAAGAGAGCGCCAGCTGAAGCGTGGCGAATAAAGTTTGTTGCTTTTGGAATGGGAAACAAGTTTTTCGTATTCGTTTTTCATACGACGCAAAGCTCCAAGAGCTGATCGTGGAGTCAGTAGTCAATGCACCGTCTTGTTATACACATCGTTAGCACGTACTTTTCGCTATTGTCGGTTGGAACGCACATTGAGAAAGTTTTGTGGATGCCATTACCAGTTGCTATTTCTTTGTGTTGAAAACAAACACACATATTTATGTATGTATAAGAGTTTGTGAGAACGTGCGAACCCAAATTACATGTAATAAAAGTAATGTAATTAAAATGAAAGAGAAAGAGAAAAGTAACCAAAATATATTCAATATTAATATGGAAGATAAAAGAAAAGTGTCTAATTAAAACAGTCGTGTGAAAAGTCTATATGTGCGTGTGTTAGTGTGTAAGCGGTAATCAACAATAGATTTAGTACTTGTATTACACTTAACACAACCAATACTAGTAAATACAAAATACTTTGTACTTTGTGACGTCATCCTAAAATGTTACGCTAATTAAAAAAGCGAACAGATCGCAAATTACTATAATTAATTCTTAAACTAAAAAGATAAATTTTATTATTTAAAGAAAAAAAGTGACAAGTTGCGAAATGTTCAGTGAATAAAATCATGCAAACGGAACTGTTGCCTCTCCCTTACACTCACGAATACGAATTCGATATGTCTGTCTACCACTTGACGCGCAACGCATTGGGTATGCCCAGCGATTGCGCCATGCAGCCCCGTATATGACCAAAAGAGAAATCGTCACTCCGTTCGCCACTTTTCGTTTCCCTCTCACCATTCACCATTCACCACACTCCGTGCTCCGCTCTTCCCTCACCATTCTCCTCTCACCATGCCATGGAATACTATTTTCCTTCAGCCAGTTTCGTCCGACTGGGTGCCATCCATGGCTGAACTGGATTTTCTTGGCAATTCGAAGAGTCTGCTACAAGTCCTATATGTGATGCTGTTATCACACTCATTCACCTTAAAGACTTTGCCAAACATTCAAAATGAACCCAAGTGCAATTTTGTGTTCTCTTTTGTTCCGGACAGAAAGCAAAAGCGACCTTAATTCCTCGTCGATTTGGCAAAAACACCTGACAAATTGATATTTCCAGTGTCGATTGCATAAGGGGAATGCGTCGTGACAGAGCAGAGATAACTGGTGAGGAGCTAACGAGCTAACGGGTTCGACTTCTGGCCAAAAGAATGCTTTTGTGTATTGGTTTCTGTTTTTGCTGCACCAAATGTTCATACTCTGTGTGTATTGTGTTTCGAGTTTTGTGTTGGGTTTTGAGTTCAACTTCGACTTTGAGTTTTTACAACATATGTATGCTTTATTTTTGAATACGATTTTCAACATCGCGTTCGTGTCCTTGTTTTCACTGGCAGGTTTACCGCTTTGGCGGTTGATTACACAATGGCTTATCCCTGCGGGCGGTATTTCATTCGCAGTCGCAATCGTAATCGCAGGCACCCGGGGATTTCGGCACCGAAAAATTTACTCCTCAACATACTGCTGCTGACAGCGACCATAGATTTATTTCTCACACAAAGCGGTAAGTTTTCAACACTTTCAGAACGTACAACTGAGCAAAATATACCATAATTTAATTAAAAATATACGAATATTAAACATTTTTAAACATATATGTATGCTTTATAACTGAACAACATAAATTGGATTGATTTTAAAAGAGATTCAAATATAAATTAACAAATATCTAAAATAAAATCTGAACCAAGCTTAAGAAATTTTGATTAAGACGGACTTAAATATCAGCACCACTTGCAGAAAATATATCTACTTATATCTGAACAAAATAAAATAGATTGTGATTAAATATGATTCAAATATAAATGCTATAAAAGCACTTTAGGCATCTCGTAATATATCTGATCAAACCTAATTGAGAGAAAGAGAAACAATGTATTTACTAGTTAATCTGATGCACGTACCAGGACTAAAGTGCCGATTATCACACATAATCGTTGTATGTTTGTATGTTGTCAGGACATTTATGTTTGCAAGTGCAATTTTACCCCTCAACCCTTACCGTTTCACTTTGTCACACACTTTCACCCTTGGAGAGTTAGAATTTTCCTTTGCACATTCCGTCCTGTGGCAATTTGGTTCAAGGTTGACCTCCTGACCTCCTTCGTTGATGTGTTCTATGCTACCATTGGTGTTTTACACTCATTAATTCAAGTGTGCATTAAAGCATAAATGCACAAATGCAAATGTATGCGTCTCGAGGGATAACTTTAGGTGTAAACACTCTGTGAATAGGCGGCTGTGAACTTTCAGTGCATTGCCCTATAACCTGATGAAGTCAACACCAATGTACTTCACTTGACGATGACAAGTAGTCACGGTCAAGGTAAATGGATTGGTTTTGATTTCGTGATTTTGTTTTCATTCCAAGTCGCACGGATTCGCCCACCGAGCCACGGAGTCACCGAGCCACCGAGCCACCGAGCCACCGAGCAGCGACATCTGGTGTGGGATTTCAAGAGCAAACAGTAATCGTTGGCCTATTCATACACTCCAGTCTTATTGTCTGCCCCTAGAGGAACGCCCCCAAACAATAAGTCACAAATACCAATTATTTGGCAATTCACAACACAAAGAAATTCATTGACCCAACTGAAATTACTTAATTTGCTGAATTTGTCAAAAATAATGCTCGATTTCCGCATTTCTAGCATTTTTTGCTTTTAAAATTATAATTTCTACAAAGAGAAGTCAAATCGTTGTAGAGTTTTAAATTAGAATTTTAAAATTTTAATCCAATATTTATTGCCTAAAATCTATCTGCTATTGACAACATTTATTCCACTTAAGGCATATATAAAAGCTTATATATAAACCTGAATTTATAGCTACATTCAATTACTTAAAATTTGAATCAAATATTAAACATTTTAGCGTAAAGGTCACTTTGTAAGCAAACCAAAGTGTTTTAAAAATATTTTTATATTTATGACTGCTAATTTCTGTGTGTTTTCTGAGCTCTGCCTACGTCACAATGTGATAACCAAACTAGTTTGCTTTAGTTTAAACTTTGATGAATCACATTTCGTCTTAAGACTTTGCTAAAACACGAAACTACTTGAAGTTCTGTGCCCTCAAAACCAATTTGATTAATTTATGTTTGCCATATCTGCAGCAGTTTTAAATTAAAATGAAAAGTAGCATCCGCTTATAATAAATCCGCTTCAGTAATAGATACAATATGCTGGAAAACACTTTATAAACAAATGAACTGTTCGTAACCGGTTCAGTTAGAGACCCACAAGAGTAGGAGAGAGAAGGAGGAGAGCCGAGCAGAGTGGGAAAAGAGCGGCGAGTCAATCAATTTGTATCTCCCACTCGAAATTTCTCTCGCGTAAATTTGAATACATTTTACAATGCTCGGGACTCACGAGCATTTTACATTTTGGAGTTGAATGTGTGGCTGAAGGTCGTCTGGCAAATGGCTAAGATGCGAGTATAACCGGTTCTGAAGCAAAAAACCAACAACTTGAACTCTGCAGCTACAACTCCCCCTCCTTCTCCCTCTGCCGTCTGCTTCTGCCAGTTACAAATGGTATCACGTTTCGCCGAGTAAATCCATTGCGTGCTGAAATCAACTGCAAAATCTCAGTCTCTAGGACCCTATGCACTGTACTCTATTCTCTCTCCACTCTTCAGTCGACACTCTTTGCTTTGTGCTTTGTATTGTGTACTGTGCACTCTGCTAACGGTAAACTTGGGCCATAACGGGCATTAGTGCATTCCTGGTCTATCAGCCTTGAGTGTGGGTTTTCAATTGTGCACATTCCTTGCTGCATTCCTTTTTCTTCCATTCTGCTTCCCTTAGTCCACCAATTCCATCTCCCCAGACTCATCAACAAGTTGCTTAATGCACACGGCACTAGTTCGCCGCACTAGTTCCCAAAGTCGTGTACTTGCTGCAACTAGAGTTCTGTTGGCTACTTGAAATGCCTTTCATCTGTAGTCGTTGCCATCAGAATCAAACTTAATCATAATATAGTTTGTGATAATATTGACAATGCAAAACTTGTCTACTGCCAGAGAAGTTATGCGTAAACATTGTCTTAACACCCTGTGGCATTTGGCCAACAAGAGGGTGTACTAGCTTCTGTGTGTGGAGAAATAGATTCAACTTAACTGCGACATTGCTTAAAGAAATGAATAAAAATATAATAAACTAGTTTAAGTTTATGTCCTAAAGGCTTTTTTATTAAGTACTTTGAAAAGTTTTTTGTAAAAGTAAACTCTTCTTTTTATAGGGTACTAACAACTTTTAGTGTCAAATTTAAGTTTTTCCTTTATTAGTTTAATAAAATAAAAGCTTTACTTCGATACTTAAATTTATATAGCTTCTATAGAGAAGTTCTGCAGACAGGGTATCTCTTAGTCGCTCCTCTGCTCACTGCGGCTGTTCACAAATTACTTAACACTGTAAGCTGTGAGTTTACAGTGGCCCAGAGCTTAAAAGCGAAACAAGGTCAAAATTGCAGTTTATTTATTTATAACTTTGCATACGAATTGTGACCTTAAAGACGTTTCAAAAATTTATTATTGCTGCTTTATGACAGTTATTTGAATCCTTGTAGGGCAGTGTAAGAGCACAGATGCATGTTACGTTATTTATGCATGTACATACGTACGTACATGTGTACATATGTGTCTTACTCAATCGTGATGTAATTCATTATCGATTGGTCCACGAGTGGAGGTCACTTTTGGTAGAGTGTGTCCTCGAATTGACAGCATGTGAAAGTGATGGCAATTATTTCAAGTGTATTGAATTACACTCAAAACAGCTAAGTGTTTACTTATTAATGATTTAGAGTGACTAGTAGTTGAATTAATTTTCTATAAACTTAATTATTACTTAGGTTTTAAGTAAAATTTAGACCAGAATATCAAAGGGAAATTAGGGTGAAAAGGAGGTGTGGCATGTAGGAGATATAGTTTGAAGGGGCATTGCCATTGAGGAAAATAAGTTCGTCGGAGAAAGAATAGTTCTGATGGTAGCATAGAAAATTGGTTCGGAACAGCTCATAGGAAGATAGATAGAACATGAAATATATTTGATTTAGGTACGAATTTTTATATTCTAACTTGTTTTTAGACCCTGTACTCTTTAAAAAAGAGTAGAGGGTTCTATTAGGTTTGTCAGAAGCGAAATGTGCGTAACAGGTCGAAGGAGGCGTGACCGACCACATAAAGTATATATATTCTTGATCAGCATCAACAGCCGATATAGCAATGTCCGTCTGTCCGTCTGTCTGTCCGTATGAACACCTGGATCTGTTAAACTACAAAAGCTAGAGCCACCAAATTTGGAATGAAAGCCCGTTTATATGTCAGGCAGGTTAAGTTCATTTCAAATTTTTGCCACCGCTCCCGCAAATTGTAAAAAACTATTTTCATTTCAATACAACTTGCAAACTATCAGAGCTATCGTGACCATTTACGCAGTACGTGTGTGGTACCATTATAACTATCATCACCAAGTTTGGTCCAGATCGGACAACTATAGCTCATAGCTTGCATAGAACAAATCGGTAGAAAATGGTACATTTGTATGGTGCCTTGCAGTATTAGTTGAGCTATCGTGACGAAATTAACACATTATATGTATGAAACCATCATAACTATCTCCACCAAGTTTGATCCGGATCGGGCAACTATAGCCTGTAGCTCCCATAGGACAAATAGGTCGAAAACGGGACAATTGTATGGAAAAATTCTCACTAGAAGGAGTACGCGGTCTTTTACAGTCGGCTCGCTCGACTGTGGCCTTTCTTACTTGTTTTTTTTTTTAGACCCCGTACTCTTAAAAAGAGTATAGGGGTCTATTAGGTTTGTCAGAAGCCAAATGTGCGTAACAGGCAGAAGGAAGCTTTTCCGACCCTATAAAGTATATATATTCTTGATCAGCATCAACAGCCGAGTCGATATAGCAATGTCCGTCTGTCTGTCTGTCCGTCCGTCCGTCTGTATGAACACCTGGATCTTTTAAACTACAAGAGCTAGAGACACCAAATTTTTTAATGAAAGTCCGTCTATGATGTACGCAGATCAAGTTTATTTCAAATCGGCGCCACGCCCCCCACCGCCCCCGCAATAAGCAAAAAACTAGACACACCTCGGAAAAAATTGATGTTTTCTGAGAATATCTTTGTAAGTATAGCACTTAGGAACACCAATTCTTGTACGCAGGTTCCTAGAGACAACACAAATGCAACGTCATTCAAAATTTTGGTCTGCCACGCCTCCTCTTCCCACAAGAACTAAGCAAATTTTTCAAACTTACATGCCGTTTTTTAAGCATTTGGTAATATAGTACAGTATTGTAGTTCAAAATTTGTGTAAAGACAAATTATATCAAACTAACCTGAAAGTTGCATAAAAATCCAACTATAAACAACTGAGCAATTAGACAACAAAGTAGCCCATGAAGCGCGTAATGAATGTAGTGGTGCAACTAGTAGGGCAGCATGA
Organism: Drosophila parthenogenetica; assembly: GCA_035047505.1. Taxonomy (NCBI): domain Eukaryota; kingdom Metazoa; phylum Arthropoda; class Insecta; order Diptera; family Drosophilidae; genus Drosophila; species Drosophila parthenogenetica. The sequence continues at coordinate 5,784,389 of JAWNPM010000182.1, forward strand.
TATGGAACTTGCGTCAGTAAGCGCAGGTTCAAATCCCATCAGTGACTGATTTAAAATTTTTTTTTAAATTTAACTTTAAAACTTAAATTTTAAATTACAGTCGTATTCAAGTATTAATTTCGAATACAAGGAGAGTACGGGGTCTTTTACAGTCGGCGCGCTCGACTGTAGCCTTTCTTACTTGTTTTTTTTTAAATTACCTATTTTTGAATTATTTACTATTTTATCAGTTTAAGATTATGCTGGAGTACTCCTTACATATTATAAAATTGATTCTCAAATTTAATATTAACAAATTTACTGGTATTCCCTTACAGTAATAGCTCAGGAGCAGAACGCACCTCCGATTCTTTATGTGCGGGAGCGAAACTGGCGCATTTCGGAGGCGGAGGAGGTGGGACAGATCATTGACCGCGTGCGTGCCGAAGATGCCGACGGTGATGATCTGATATTCGGTATTGAGCCGCGTTTCTTGACCCCGGGTCAGCAACAGTCCAACAGTCCGGATCGTAATAAACTGCCTTTTCGCATAGATCGGGACACGGGTGTTGTTTATCTCAACGAGAGTCTCGCGGGACGTGTGAGTTTAACATAAATTCATTAAATATTTTCCAATTTAATTAAAATCCTATTTTCGCTTTGCAGGGCGGTGAGAATTTTCTCATTTACATAACAGTCTCGGACGGACGCTATACGGCAAAGAATGAAGTATTTATCAATATACTGGGACGACGGGAGAGCACTGGTTACCACGGCTTTGGTTCACGCCCTCCGCCCTCCATATCGAATGTTGTCCAAAATATTTCACAGTTTCTGCCCGCATTTGATCAATTGCCCGGCGTGCAGTCAATTCGAAATGGGCTGCCAAATCGACGACCTAGCATTAATTTGCCCCCGGGATTTCCGACAAATAATGCTGGTAATTACGGTCTACCTGCGTATGCTAATTACTATCCTCCCCCGCCGCCATCAACAACACCAGCAGAGGATGATGCAATCGATGCTTCCACATCAGAATCAACAAAAAGTTCGGTTTCAACGACGCCCAGAAGTCGAACCAAGTTGACACCCATTGCTAATCATACTTCCGGCAATGCGGTGACATCTCAGCCGGAGCCGGAAGAGGAGAAGGATACGAAGTCGAAGAAAACGGTACAGGAGGAAAAAGGGGGCAGTACGGGAACCATCACTCTCTTCACTATCAAGTCATCCTCAATACCAATTATCATCGGCGTTGGCGGCCTGCTGGCTGTGGTTGTGGCCATCTTTGGTTATCTGTTCCGACGCCGTCTGTGCGCATTTAGCAAAACCCTAAAGAAGTCCAAGGAAAAGGAGGAATTGGCTAAAAAATCGAATGCAAATAATTCAATAACCGACGACAGTCGCAACTCTATGGTAATGCAACAATGGAACGGGCCCGTTGCCTTCGCCAATCGTTATGTGCCCTGGGAGCGGGACCAGCAGCTGGGAATAACGGTAAGTTAATATCATAGGACGAATAGGAAAACGTAGAAGATATGGTATCTAGGAGCAATTGTACTGAGAAAAATCAGTTCCTAGGAGAAAGAGAACTTTTGATGGAAGCATAGGAAACAGAAGAACTGATTCGAAAGAGCTTTAAGGAGGAGCGATTTATGTGTGGACCATAATCTGATGTCGGAAAAATCTGGTGGTTGCAGCATAGACATAGGAGAAACAGTTTGTAAAACATTGGTTGGAGGTGTTGCTCATAGGAGAATCGGTTTTTTTTCCAGAAGTCTTAAGTGATAGCAGATCCAGCTCGTAGGACAAAAAGTTTGTGGGAAAAATGGTACAAAGAAGAATCTGGTAGTATGAGTCTAAGTTGGTAGACAAATCAGGTGATTGGACACATCTAAGTGGTAGGAGAATCAGTTCGTAGGAAAAGTAATACAAACAAGAAAGAAAAGTACAGTCGAACACGCCCGACCGTATAATACTCTCTGCTTTTATTCCCAATTATAATGCTTAAATCGGTATCCAGATATTACAATAGATAGTTCTTGTATTAGAACACGTTAAAACAAAAAAAAAAAGCTAAGCATAATCGAACATACATGTGTTTGTCTGTATGTACATACAAATTCGTTTGACGTTAAATGTATGCACATACATATGTGTCTATGAATACTATTGGTCGGCATGACTAGCGCTGTCTCTCTCGCACTCGTTGCTCTCGAGTAAAATCTTTGTTGCTTCATTTATTTCTTGTTTATGGTCGGATTCTTATAAAACTTTCAGGAGAGTTTGACATGATACGTCTTCAAACGAATCATAAATAACAACACTGTACGATAAGAATAAATGCTTTAAAAACGGCATGCAAGTTTGAAATTTACTTTTATTTCTTGCGGAAAAAGGGGGCGTGGCAGCCCAACACTTTTGATGTCATTGGATTTATGCGTTCTCTAAAAACACGTATACCAAAATTGGTATTCCTAGGTGCCATAGTTACTGAGATATTCGCCGAAAACATAGATTTTTTCCGAGGTGGGACGGGTTTTTTACTCATAGTGGGCGAATGGGGCGTGGCATCGAAAAAAAAAAAGATTCTTGTATTGACTGACTAAATATCGAGTCGATTGAGACCAAACTCGAACTTGTAGCTCTTACCATCTCTGAAATCTGTTTGTTCATACGGACAGACAGACAGACGGACAGACAGACAGACAGACAGACAGACGGACGGACAGACGGACATGGCTATATCGACTCGGCTCGTGACGCTGATCAAGAATATATATACTTTATGGGGTCTGCCACGCCTCCTTCTGCCTGTTACATACATTTGCACAAACCCAATATACTCTTGCAGAGAGTATAAAAATAAACTGTTGGCAGAAACACAGAGTATAGAAAATTTGTTCCATTGGAGAAACGGTTTGTAGAAGTCTCGGGTGTTAGGAGAATCAGGAGCACCGGTTTGTAGGATGTTGCGAAAGCCAGGTGTTTAGAGATATAGGTGTTACAGGTAGAAACAACGGCTCGTAGCAGCCTTGCTTTTCCCCTTAATTCATCCGCTTACTCGATTACCCTTGAGTCGTGCACTCCATTGTCAAGCGACATGAATTGTTTATGCATCCATTTCACAAACACTTATTGAAGCATCCCGTGCACTGTTAAAAACTGGGTCGATCGCAACCCCCATTTGATTTAAAGCAGGGGTGGGTATGTCAGCTGGCATGCCGAAGGACAAGGCATGAATCGAAAAGACAGCTGCCCAAGTAGAGATTTAAATATCAGTGTCTCTCGATGTCTCCCGGTGTCTCCCTGTGTCCTTCTTCGTGCCTCTCTGTGTCTTTCTGTGTCCTTCTGTCATCCATTGTCGGCACGTCAACAACGATTTGACAGGTTAAAGTAGCTGGCAGCAGTTTCCATTCAGGTTGCAACATTGCAACACAGCAGCCATGTTTCACAGCCAATCCACCCACAATCTACACTGCAATAAATATGCAAATGTCACTCACACTGCACAAAAAATCCACTCAGGTTTGGTGTGCAGCCTTTTCATATGTCAATTGTGGCCTACAATTATAATCCAACTAAATAATTATTATTTAAAGTGCTTAATTATGCTATCTAGTGTTTTGTTTAAAAACACACTGGATTGGATTAGCTAGAATTTGTATTGACTGGAACAAAAATAGCTACCAAAACAATTTAACAAGCCCAATTATAAGTGGGGCTTAAATAAATATATAACAAGTGCATTAGAGTATAACGATTGTTTTAAACAAATACATTTTCAAAATAGATTTCTTTGGAAATTTGTTCCGTCGGCGTCTGTGGGCCTCTAGCAAAACCCTCAAGAAATTCAACAAAATGTCCAATCGGACTTCAAATTTATTAGAAACATAATTGAAAAGCAGCCACAAGTACAGAGATGGCTCACTAGCATAAAGATATAAATAAATTGATTTGAAAATCGTTTGAGGACAAGAGAAACGTTAAAATGTATCAAGTATAAAGATTGGCAATTGGGATAGCATATCTAGGAGAATAAATCTCAAAATGCCAAACCATAAACTAAACATATTTTCCAATTTCTATGCTGCAAATGTGCTACAAACACAATAATAATAATAATAACAATGATAATAATAATAATAATCGTATCAACACAACCACAAACCGATGACGCTGTCAATTCACTGCTGTTATCGTGAAAAACACGACCATTTGGAACTAACAAACCGTCGAAAACAATCTACCAACAATGTTTGGTCGACAAACCAACCAACCAACCCATTGCGGTGCGATAGTCAACTTCACAGCTATCAACAAGTGTCGCAAATGGCGGAGATGCAGCAATGGCCGCATCCGGTGTCATGGCAGTTGGCAGCATCCCTGGTGCATCTCTGGCCACAGGGCGTATAACTACTGGGGAAGTCGCTGGCATTGGTAACGACTCCAGTGCCGATCAATGGGAATTCCCAAGACATCGATTGAAGTTTTTCAATATACTCGGCGAAGGAGCCTTCGGGCAGGTCTGGCGTTGTGAGGCCACCGACTTGGATGGTGAGTGTTTTTGAGAATTTCCGAGAATGGATGTGAATGTGCTCGAATGGCTTTATGAATATGTGAGCGAATCGACTGAGATGCATACACACATAGCGACACACACACGAATCCCTCATGAATATCTTAACTTTTTCTACATATGAAAATTTACTGGTTTTTAGGTTCTGGAGATGTCACAACGGTCGCTGTAAAAACTTTAAAGGAAAGCGCAGCTGAAATTGAAAAGAAGGATTTACTCTCCGAGTTGGAGGTAAGAAAAACAAACAAGTATCTTTACGTATATTTCAACTTGATTTCTTGCCATGAAATATACGTTTTTCCCTCGAAATCATTTAACTCCCTGCGTTTGTCAAATGCAACACAATTGTTAAATAAGTCTGTGAAATGTATGGGCCAAAATTACGGCAAAAAAAAATTGTTTAAAACTTAAATTGGCAAAACGGTAACTTGCTGAATTTTTCGCTCGTTTTGTTGCGAACTTTTCTTTCTTTTCGGATTTTCTGATTTTTTTTTGTGTTTTTTTTTTTTTGTGGCGTTTGCCCTTAAGTCGATGGTTCTCTGACTTCTCGCTTTGCTTTTTGCCTTGCCTTTTAGCCTTCTCACACTCCATAGTTGGCTGACATTCGTTAACTGGGTTACTGAGCGCTTTCTAGCCATTTGGCACTGCCTGGCCTGACTTGGCTTGGTCCTCGGCTTGGTCTTGGTCTGCCATTTGAGTTTTTGGTTAGATGAAAACTTTTTTAAATTGAAAATTAACGATGCTGAAAAGTTTGTAAAGAATTCCTTTCAGTGGCGACTTGTAGACTTTAACATTACCAACACAGCAAGGCAACGTCTTAGCCACTATTCTAGCGGGAAAACTCTCAACTCACAGTCCACAGCTCACAGCTGTCATCATTTGCTTCACTGTGTAACAGCTTTTGTGCGTTGACTTGCTGCTTTAATCTGAATTTAAAACGTTTTGCTTAAAGCGAGAAATGGAATTTAAATTTAAGGAATTTATGCATTTTAGTCCGAATAAAAATAATTGTTCTTAAAGGAAAATCTAGTTAATATTTGAGGAATTTCCGTTGCTGTTCTGAATAAATCTTTTTGGAATTTTTTTGTTTTCCTTTTATTGATTTCATACTTGGGAAAAGTTCTCAAACTTTTCTAACCATAAGTTTTGTGTGTTATGTTGGCCTATTAGTATTTATAACGCAACCAACATTAATTATAAAAGTTACGAGTGCCAACGACCCTGTAGCTGCCTGCAGGCTGTGTGGTATCTGTGGCAAATGTGGCACAGCGAAAACAAATGTCAATTTGTCTAATCTAAATCTTGATATTTAATTATTTACGAACTTGGGTAATAAGCAGAAACAGCAGTAGCGGCAATAGCAGCAGCCGTGGCAGAGCAGCAAAAGGACCTGGCCTAATCTGATTCTCTCTAAGTAATTATATTGACAATATGCATATTTAGGCATATTAAGTTAATGGAATCTCGACACTCTCAGCTGAATTAAATGCTTTAAAAGTACTGTAACTAAAAAAAACATTTAATTGTGCTTAACTTTGATTATTTACCTTTGTTTGCTGTCATATTGGATTGCAGATTAAAGCTGATTTAAGCTGATATCCAGTGGTGAGCGCATATTGAATGTTAATTTATTTATTGCGTTATTTATTTGTTTAAGTAGAAAATAATTGTAATTTCACGCAATTATTATCGCGCACTTGCTCATGAATCCACAAAAGATATAAATATTTTGAAACTATTAACACTTTTTGATGAATTGATGAACACGTTTTAAATGGAATTAAGAACTAAATTCAATGGGATTTCGCGAAAAAATTGATGCGATTTTAGACTTTGTCTTTCGTTACCGCATTATCAAAATTTCTGTGTTTTTTTTTGTGTATGAATCAGCGGAAACTGTGTAGCACGAGCACAGACACGGATACGGGTACAAGCACGTCCACGAATACGCTCCCGGAGTCGAATTTGAAAACACAGAGCAGTCCTTGCGCTCCAACGCCTTGGCACAAACTGATTCCTGTTGCTGACTGGGATGAAACTGCGACACAGAATCAACTGAATCCCATTCTCAACTACAAACACTACAATAGATGTTTCTATTCTTCTTTTTTTTGGTCGCTTTTTGGGGGACTCTCTTGGAGTGTCTGGACCTGCGCAGTTTGAATATTCGGAATGGATTCCTACTCAGCGCCTTTTGCAGGCACCGTTGCCAACTTCTCGACATTGAATTGAATTTGGAGCAGGTTTTTTTTTAGGGTTTTTGAGTAATCTGAGTACTCATATTAGGGCTTGACTTGAACGTTCTTGAGTTGCCGTTTAACTCCGCGTCCTTCATCATTAAATGCGCATTTGCCGCCGTGCAGCAGAGCAGCAGAGCATCAGGACAGCCAGAGCAGCAGCCATCGGAGCAGCAGGATATGGCGATATATCATGTGCTGCGGATTACGCCGGCAACAAAGAATAATTGCACTTTAATTTTACTACAATGAAAAATTATTAATGGTTTTAGTCCTTGGAGCGTGAAGCCAAAGTCCTCAAAGCCTGTCCTTTGCTCAACTTCAACTTTGCAGTTGAGGTCAAAGTTGGCCATAGTGTCTTGGGTGGCATTCACCTTCGCCGTTCGCCGTTCGTCCTTCGTCCTTCATCCTTCATCCGCTCTAGACTGCTTCTACTGCTCCCTGTTGCTCGCTTGATATATGCATCCTGGGCGTGAAGTTGCCAAAGAAAAGAATTATGTGCCAAAAAAAAGAAAAAATCTAACAGGTTCTATTCAAGTTACTTTTACGCCGTCTCCCTTCCTCACTCCTTTCATCGGCCAATTTGTCCAAGTTATCAATGTGCGACTATGAATAAAAAGTACCCATTATCTATCAGTTTGAATTCTCATACGAATTGCAGCAGAGGAGTGAGAAACCTTAACAAAATTTGTAGTTTTTAAGGCCCTGTACTTGGCAAGTGTAGAAGGGTGTACAAGGTTCGCCGGATTAAGAGACGAAACAGGCGTTTTCGACCATGTGAAGTATATATAAGCTCGATCAGCATCAGTTGAATCGAATTAATTGTAAATTTCAACAAAACTCACAAGTTATATGAACTCAACTTTAATTAGGATCGAACAACAATATAGTAAAGGCCAAAGGGCTTACCAGTGGAACATATATTATGTTTATGAGATTTATATATGTTACTCAAATACTCTCAAGCCGGGTCTTTTGCAGTCGTCTGCCTCAACTCTCCACTCTTTCGCACTAGTTATTTTTATGGCTTGCTACCTCAATTTATTTAAAAGTTGTAGCAAAACAAAAAACACCGTCTGTGACCTTGTAAGCGAGTCACAACGATGCACGAGGCTCTTGGGACTCGAAAGCAATTCACATTGAAAACTTTGACCGCATACGAGTAATCCCATTACTCACGCATCACCCCTTACCCATCACGATTAATCAGTGATAAGATGCTAGAAAGTAGATAATGTGTTCATTGGCAATACGAATGTATTTAAATGTATTCAATCTGATATTGTCTCTGTCATGGCAGGTGATGAAGACTCTGGAGGCACATGTGAATGTCGTTCGTCTGTTGGGATGCTGCACGGATAAGGATCCGACTTTTGTAATACTCGAGTACGTAAATCGTGGCAAACTGCAGACATACTTAAGAAACTCACGGGCTGAAAGGTATGTGCAAATTACAAGAGTCCTTTAGCATTAAGTAATGTGTATTTACGCATTTGCAGGCATTATGGAAACACTCACGGTAAATCAAATGTTCTTACCTCCGGCGACTTGACATCATTTATGTACCAAGTTGCCAAAGGAATGGATTATCTCACATCACGCGGAGTAAGTTATAAATGTGTACAAAAATTCCTTTCTGTTTATAATTTTACTTTTTATTTGTTACTGCAGATAATTCATCGAGATCTTGCTGCACGTAACATTTTAATCACCGATGATCACACCTGCAAAGTGGCGGACTTTGGATTTGCTAGGGATATTATCACATCCAAAATCTACGAGCGAAAGAGCGAGGGAAAGCTGCCAATTAGGTACAGTTTGGGTAGTTAAAAGTGGTACATTTGTACCGAAACTTTTGAATGTATACTTTTTGGAGGAGACTACAGTTGTGGAAACAACTCTAAATGTTTGTACTGCATTTAGCCTAAAGCTCTTTTAGAAGTGGGTACATTGTTTTTACATTGGGTACAGTTTTTGTCAACTAGCTGCTTTTTGTTTTTTGTGAATATAGTTGTGCCCCACTGGGTACATTTTGTAATATTCCATAGATTATTGCGCTACTTTTTGTCTAAAGCTAATTTAAAAGTGGGTACAATTCTATTACTTTTTTACAGTACAGTACAGGTACAGCTGTATCCAAGTGGTTGCTTTATGGAAATTGCTTTATTTTATTGTACATTTTGTAATACTCAATAGCTTATTGTGTTACTGTTTGTCTTTAGCTAATTTAAAAGTGAGTACAGTTTTACAATTTTGTACAGTTGAGCTCACTTTACTGTTTATTATATTTCGTGTGTAACACTCTATCCAAGTGGGTGCCTTATGGGAATTGCTTTATTTTATTGAACTACTGTTTTCTTAATCACAAGTGACAACTGCGCACACGTTTAATACATTTGGTACAAATGTACCTACTCTGACGCTTATATACTTCGGGTACTTTTGTACAAAAGTTGATAAATTTTTGGATTTTCCTATTATTACTTATGCTGCTTTCGTTAATATGTTTGAATTGGGTACATTTTATTACATAGAGTACGGTGTATTTTTCATAAGAAATATTATTTGTCATGTAATTTTCTGTAAGTAACTCACTTAAAATCAAAATTATTCCCCAGATGGATGGCTACGGAATCGCTCTATGACAATATATTCTCTGTAAAATCTGATATCTGGAGCTTTGGCATACTAATGTGGGAAATTGTGACTCTGGGCTCAACGCCATATCCTGGCATATCCGCTGCTGATGTTATGCGCAAAGTAAACTATACTTTATATAAATTTGAGACATATTTTCACTTTCTTGATAAATTGCAGGTTAGGGACGGCTATCGCTTAGAGAAGCCCGAGCATTGTCGGCGGGAACTGTACAACATTATGTATTATTGTTGGTCCCACGATGTCAATGAGCGACCGACATTTGGGGAAATCATAAAAATGCTCGACAAATTACTCCACACGGAGATGGACTACATTGAACTGGAGCGTTTCCCCGATCATAATTATTATAATATTGTTAATCTCAGTGGAGAGAAACTGTAGAATCCATTCGCATGTCCGAAAACGGATCTATTCACTGCCACAAAGAGCTTTATTACTGTAAATAATTAGAGTAAACTAATAATCTGAATAATTTAACAATCCATTAATATGAGTTGATATTTCAATCAATTCAAAATGTAAAATAAATATTTATGCATGTATTTTATTTATTATTACGTTGTTAAAGAATAAATATATGTTTTTTTAAGAAAATCTATTTGATTCGTATTCACACACGATTTTTGGAGTTTATTTTCCATACGTTAAATGGGAAAATGCATTGTTTATGGTACGTAAAGTAAGTAAAACACTTGTACGCATTTTATGTAATGCATATTCTTATTTATAGGGTATGTAAACAGAGGAATGCGGCGATTCTCTATGAACGCGACGGAAAACAATAACAGACTAAAGGCACGACAGCTTCGTACATAAAAAAGCGACTGCGGACGGTGGACGGTGGACTACGGACTACGGACGGTGGACTACGGAGATATCGGAATGCACGTGGCATTATTGTTTTAACAAGCAGCACAAAAACAACAAGAAAAAACATGTACTCATAACAGTACTCTCGAATGCCGAATACTTAGTTGAATATTTGCTACTGAGGTCCTTTCTCTCAGAGAGACTATTGCTCTGCTCTTTGGCACTGTCATATTGGGAGAGAGGATGCTGTGTCCTGTGAGTGCTGAAAGTCAAGCATTAGGTTTACCGTTAGTCAAGTACTTACCGATTCAAATGTACATATGCTCGTTCCCATAACTTGTATCCTTTGTTACTTAATAATTGAATTGATTATGCTATAAATTCTTAACCAGCATCGAGATATCCTGATTGCATGCGTTCACTTATTAAACGGTAGGAGTGGGAGAGAGTGTCAGTGAGAGAGAGTAGGAGAGTGGCAAAGTGAGAGAGAGAGACCTGCGCACACACAATCCCCATACCCACAGTACCGTTAGCAATTCTGTGAGCACTAATTTCAAGTGTCAGAAACTGTCCGAATTCGCGGCTCCAATAAAAAGAAAATCTTTAGGAATTATTCGCGTGTTGAATTAACCGAAACCAAAACCAGATACCATATGGCCAAATTCACCGAAATTTTCATTAGGGATGTGGGCAGTGCACCAAGTTTCTACGAGGGTGGTCTTTAAAGTTCTTGGAGTGGTAGTAAATATGAAAATTCGAACTTTTATATAAATTAGCATTTTAATTTGGGTTCAAAATAAATATAAATATAGAGTTTATAGTTTTATGAAAGACTAAAATGTGAAAATATCTAGCTTTTGCGAGGGTTACTTCAAGATTTTATAGCTTTGAAGTTAATATTAAAAACATATACTTTTATGCTTTTAAATCAGAAACATAATTGAATTTTAGAATTAAGTTTAATTAATTTTTGTTGTTGAGGCGAGAGTTGCCCTAGAAGTATAACATGTTTGTTATTGTTATAAACTTCATTTGAATTGCATTAAAAGTTTAAGTTTTTAGTTTATTATTTTTTATTCAAACCATTGTATTAATATACTTAATTTAATATTTTTGTGATGCGTCAGATAGGGTTAAAACAGTTGAATTTTTCATTTAATTAAAATTTTTATTCAAGTTCACAGGTAATTAATATTTAATTGCACATTTAACGCCAGAATAACGTAATCAGTTTAAGTAGGAGTAGGGCGTAAGGTCATGTTTTATCGCATCAATTAACTTTTAATTTATTTCTATATTTTCTTTTATTAGAAAATATATTTCCAGCTCAAGCGAGGGTTACTCCTGACACTATATTTTAGAACTTTTCTTTTTACTTTGATAACACAGGTCTACAGGTTTAGTTGTTCGGCATTTATATGCATGACATTTAAGAAGGGATTTGCTCTCAAAATCCAAATTCGGCGTCGGAATGGGCCTATCACTGATAGACATTTTAAAATAATTCAGGATGTGTACCTTAAAAACGGAGTTTTCCCTACTTTTGAGGTTATGTACAGGGTGCGACGATATTTTTGTACAGTAGAATCCGGTTATTACGACACTCAAGGGACCGACGATTTTACGTCGTTATACCCGGTAGACGCTTTAACCATACACAACCCCATACAAACTTGTATGAAAGGCCAAATCAAGTCATGGAATTTTCGTCGCAATGACCGGACAAACGCTTTAAGCGGAGTCGTTATAACCGGATTCTACTGTAGTTTATTTTTCTAATATTTATAATAATATAATATAATATATATTTAATACCACTCTTACCGTTTAAAGTAAGATATTGATATACTTAATGGCTCAAGGGCCATTTAATAATTCAAATTTATATTTTTTGAATATAGAATTTGTTTAAATTTCCTTTAATCATTTGCTTTTATAATTTTTTTTTTAATAATTCAGCGCTTTGTTGAGACAGAATTTAATTTACAAATATTTGTGCATTTTATCAGAGTCAAAAAGTATTAGCAAAGGATTCCTGGCCAGTTAAAACTCAAATGACTCAAGTGTGTTTGCAGTGTTTGTACAGGTTAATCCACTTCGATGTTATCAAAACACCGGAAATCATAAAACTTGACTACGTTACAGTCGCGACATTTTAAACACAAGGTAAACAAGGAAAATCAGGCACGCGACGTTGACTGAAAATTCAGACGCGGTCAGTCAGTCTAAGAGGGGAAATGACAGGCATATCTGCACTTAGCTACTTCTATGATCAGTTTCAGTTTCAGTTTCAGATCCATATTCGTATTTGTCAATCATCAGCCGTCATCCCGTCATCGTTCCTCGTCAGTCGTCAGTAGTCAGTGGTCAGTCGTCTCCGTGGCTAAGTCCCTCTACAAACATGGCTAACTAATGGCGTCGGCAAGTGCGCGTCTTACCAAAAATTTAACCAAGTCGCGCTGCAATCAAAACAAAAATCAGTAAACTTAATTTCAGGACATGTCAAAAGAAAACTTTAACTAAATTCAAATTTTTAAGTTAAGATTAAAGTTAGTTCAGTCTTTGGTTTGGGCCACATCTGTTAGTCTGAGTATGTGTGCTTGTCATACATTTATCATTAGAGGCGCCGGATAATTATAGACTAGTACCCGCATTTGCCTTCGCGTGTCGCCCTGCACCGCAAATCGCATTTACATTATTTATATTGCATCAATAAAACGCACATTCGGGCATAATTAGCGACACATTTGTCTGTTGACTGAGACCGCGAGTGGCAGTCAGGACCTCAAACAGGATCACGACCAAGACATTGATCCCTTTATGGCTGGCGCTAGGATTTATATGCACTTCCTTTCACATTTAAAAGGCGAGCAACTACCTGCGGCGATCACGAATCATTAGTCCGTCCATTCGTCTGTCCATACATCCTGACATCCTTACATCCTTCCATGCATTTATATTCAGTTACATTCATGAAACACTCGTTTCCATCTACGACACAATTGCATTTTGATTCGCAGTCGCTGTCGCTGTCGCTGTCGCAGCCGCAGTCGCCGCTTGATTGTTACCTGTCTCTGACTGGAAGCGTTAATTTCACTGTTAGCTGTTTCTGTTGCCTTTTAATTGCCACTGCTAGCCGCTAAGTGTTACCCAGAAAAAACAAAGCCAGCATTTTTTCGATTACTCGCACACTATCTCTTCTACTCTTCCACTCCTGTCTCTTTCATTCTCTCGTTCTCTGTGTTGACTCCTAATTGAGTTCCATGCCAGAAATGGTATATAAGCCAGTGCTTCCTTGGACAGCTCATCATTTCAAAGTCTACAGTGCTCGTTGCAAGTCTATAGCTCAAAATGTTTGGAGGTCTTCGAATTTTGGTAGTGCTGCTGATTACGTCACAGCAGAGTTGCCTTGGATATTACATCAGGAGTGCAGAGGAGTCTGCTCCAGCTGAAAACAGTGCTCTTCAACATCGCAATGATGAATGGAAAGCATTCCAAAACAAACTAGGATTAACGTCAGAAAAAGGTTTGTGTTAAAAAAAAAAATTAATTTATCGACTGTTTAACTAACTTTTATTTTTCTCTCTAAATACTTTTAGTGGAACTACTCAAGTCACAGAAGGATCAACAGGGCACGAAGGACTTGTTGCATCGCTTTATTAAGGAGAATCCAAAACTTTTAAAGGCCTCGAATCAATTATCAAAGTCAAATGAAGTTAAGCAATCGGATTTTCGATTCCAACGACTATTACAAAGTCTAACTAAAAATCTGAAGAATTCAAATCGTATGTTGAAGACTTCGTTCAATTTCGAACTCGCTGATCGGCCATTAAAGCCCCTGAAGCGTTCGCGCCGCAAGATTGCCGTCAAAATGGTCTCAGACTTGCCCTCGGAACGTGTGGATGATCTGATCAAAATGTTCTATCAGCAGCACGGCATTGACTCCTCGGAGGACAACGATGGACCCAATGAGTCGGAGTTTGATCCGTTTTATAATTATTTGGATTTCCTGCAGGGTACACGAATGGACTCCGAAAACTCCGACCCTGATTACACTTACTATGACGACGAAGGCGATGAAGGACTCAGGACGAAAGCGAATCAGAACCGGGAATCTGGATCGTTTCAGGATTTTATAAATCAGGCGACACAGAATCAAAGGCAGGAAGACAACGAGGAAATCAAGTTGCATGGCCCCCTAAACGATTATTTCTTTAAAAATTGAATCAGTTCGTTCAAAAGAACTAGAATGGGTGTTCACATGCGGGCATTGAACCAAACTCTTGTCTTTAACACTAACTTTAATGTAATTTTAAATTAATTATACAGTTTTAACTGTGAGTGTTTCGATTTTAAAGTGAAACACTTTTGTAAATAGCTTTAAATTATTTATTTATTAATATTCCGATACATATAAAACAATTTTCATATATATTTTTGAATATTATACAATTATTTATAATAAATATAAGTTTAATGAAAGTATTTCAAAGTCTATATAAGTAATCAGCTTGGCAATTGCAAATTGTATACAACGCCATCTACAGGCTGGTAGTCAATATAGTCAGTTGGGCATAAGCTCCAAAAACTGTGCTACAACCATTATCATTTGCACAGTTATTCTAAAACTGTAAGCTGCTTCCTTGTCTAATTTAAAACAATTTACAAGCGATTAGTTTAATAATATTTTTTAATAATCAATAAGTTAATTGCAAAAAACATTTATGTACTAATTATTTTAAAATACTTATAAAGTTATCGTTTGCTTATTTGTAAATTATTTGTGTTACACATTGCGGTCACCATTTTGTATGAAATTAGCTGAGTTTCGAACCAAATTAATTCAGCAACGCTTGTGTCCTGGCTATAAATTCACCACTCTGTCCATTTCCATCGTTATTCAACACTGGATATTTTAATACACCATAACTTTTTAGAAATTGTTCTTATCAGTCAGCTTTTGTCTGTTGGCATAAAGCGCCCTCTGTTTAACAAAGCATTGCAATAACTGAAAAGCTGTTTGCTTTACAACTTCAAGAATGTATTAAAATGCAAAGTCAGAACTAGAATAAAATGTTTTTAATAATTAAAAAAACAAACAAGAATACTTTATGGGGCGGTAACGCCTCCTTCAATGCGTTACAAAATTCGAGACAAAAAGAATATACCCTCTGCAAGGGTATAACAATCAGAAAAAATAAAATAAATTAAGTAAGTAATATAAGTCAACGAAACACGATTCGCCTTTCTTACAGGAGGAAACACGCATCAAATGGTCAACATTTGCCCTACACCTGCCTTCCGCTTAAGAGAGTTTTCACTGTAAATATATTAAACATAAATACATAAAAACTCTTTGCTGTATTCGTCAAAATTTAAATTATTTCCCTGTTAATAAACTTAAAAAAATAGCTGTTGTTATAGCAACTGAAACTCACATTTGTTGAGAACAAAAAACACAAAAGAGATTGACCGACAGGCATCAACATGTCAAAAGTAATATTCCAGAAGAACAAAAAGCTATCGGGCGTAATAGACCCGAATCGGCATGCCGCGAAGCTCAGGGAAATCGAAGAACGTTTAACCGAAGAGAGGGATTCATTTTTTAACTATGAGTATGAGCACGAAATGGAGGAAGCGGACACAGGATCGGATAATATAGAGACCGAATTGAGTTTATCGGAGGGTGAACCAGCACTGAATATTGGAAAAATAGATCTATCTTTTCCCGAGAAAATCGAAGAGTTTCAAAATAGTCCACAATGCTATCCCCCTCCGTACTACACTCTGTCCCCAAAGGAGCGTTTGCTCCTTCTCTATGCCGAGAACTTCCGGAAACAGTTCGTTCTCAGTCATCCAAAGCGCCGGGCTATGGTCCTGGCACCGCCCAACGAGTGCAATGTTCAGGTATACCCCATTTAACCAATTTTATAAGGAACTTATTACATTTTACCTGTGTTCATTTGCAGAAATTAGTTTGCACCACGATTCGACCGACGGCATTTGCGTATCCCGAGCTAATTTCGAGTGTGGAGGAAATAGCCAAATTTGTAGCCGATTTTGTGCAGTATGAGCCCATGGAGGACCCAATAAATCTGGTAAGTAAAAAAGGTATTTTGCTATGCATACCATAAGGCATAAAAGTGCACGACTATGAGTTACCCTACAGCAAACAAACTAAACAATTTATGGGCAACAAACGCTAGGTGAAGCATTGAATAATTTCACACTTATTGCAAAAAAATATAAATTTTTAATATTATTGTTATCTAAATTATCAATTTTGTTTCTTGAAGTATAAGTTCTGTAAACATTAGAATTACTTCTCATTTAAACAAAAGTTAAAATTAATATTGAACTTTTCCAAAATTTCAAAACACCAGATATAGCCTCAAATATATCTTAATAATTTTTGGTTAGGTGCTGTAGAAAGAAACCGTAAGCAATTTAATATATTGTTAATTTTATTTAAAAGTAATGCATACATAGAAAGTTGTGCTTAAAAATAGTAAATTTTGTTTGTAAATACGTAAAATTATTCATAAAGTTTTCTCTATTTAATCGTTCTTATAATAATTTTACTTTTAAATCGAATTCCTGCAAAAACCAGTTTTTTAAACTATTAAAGACAAAGTTATCTGATTAATCTTTCTTATCATTTGACAAATATCTAAACAATTCTTTTGTTGTGTCAAGTCTGATGATTTTACAATTGTGAAAAATTTAAATTCTATTCGTTATTTGCATGAATTTGTCATTTCAAGCTAATCCATTGATTGCATGGAGTTCTTAACTATAATCCATTTAACGATGTGTAGACCTAAATTTCTAGATAAAAAATTCACTAAAAAAATGCAGTAAAATTATGAAAAAGTCACCTCTTACGACAGTACTCAAAAGCAGTCTATTAGTTTTTTCGCAAGCGAAAGAGGCCTTTCCAATCCCATATACATTATATATATATACATTCTTAATCAGCATCAGCAGCTGAGACGATATATGAAGGCTTAGACCTGAGAGACTAGAAGGGCTAGAGTTAACAAATTTGGAGTGAAACTTCGTCTACTTCGCGAACAGATCAAGTTTATTTTAAGTCACCGGCACGCCCCTTCCATTCAAAAACAAAATAAACTAGAGCTATTTTATGTATCATTGACCCGTATCAGGCACCTATATGCTATAGCTCCCATAGGTTAAATAGCTTCAAAATTCGAAATTTGTGTTAAAACATGTAGTTATAGTTGGAATATCCTAACCAAACTTACACATTTCATGTATTGTACGATTATAACTCTCCTCACCAAGTTTGATATGGATCGAACAACTATAGGTTTAAGCTCTCAACGAGCAATACAGGTCGAAAATACCTTATTTGTATGGGCCTTTTACAGTCGCCTCACTCGACTGCAGCCTTTCTTACGTATTCAATCCATTGTTTTCCCCAGTTTTAACTGAAATACTTACCAAATTTGTATTTTTATATCCAAGTGAAATTCAAAAGAAACAGACGACTGATTTCATAAAAATTGTCTAAGTCAAATGTTTTTATTAAACATGGTTTCAAAATGAATACATCTACATTTATAAATTCATAAATTCATTTTCATTTTCATTTTATTAGAATATTTGATGGATTTCAAATTGGTAAAATTCTTATGAGCACATGTTTTCAATATTTGCATGAGTAATTTATTATAATTAATAATAAAAAGTTTCTAATATCAAATCCGATCAATACGATTGACTCGCTTTAGTGCGTCCTTCTGTCCGTTGTGTCCGTCGTGTTTTTCTGTCTTATAGTATTAGATTTCTCTTTTTGTATACTATGTACTATAGTTCTTAGATATAAATACTATAACTAAAAACTTCAAGCATTAACATTTCTCTAAATAGTATGCATAAAAACATTAAATATTCAAGTTTTTTCAATTTGATTCTTCTTAAAATAATTTCAATTTCAAATAAGCGAAAAAAATGCAGGAATTTAGTATTTACAAAATATGATATATCTTATGGATTAGAGTTAGTTTAGTACAAAGTTTAGTGGGTAGCAAAACACAGAAGACACTAACCAAAATTTATATATCGAACACGATCAGAGATCGACTTACATTATAGTTAAAAAACATATGTAGATATAATGAATTGGAAGAAATTTCGTTTACTCTAAGTCGTCATTCTGTACATTGTCATCACTACTCGAACTGGGTTCCTCGCTCTGACGATACTCGCCCGTTATTTGGCAGTCATCGGGATCGTCGGGATCCTCGGGATCGTCGTCGAGGTCACAGTGTACAAATTCGTAAGGAGGAAATATCAGCGAGCTAAGCAGTGTGGCCGATGATTGATACACGGCCGGCGTGAATGGCTGATGAAATCTGGTGGCACAGCGGGATGTAGGGAGGTAGTACCCTTCCCCAGCTGTACCACTGCCCGCGGCCGTAGCACTGCCCGTCTCCGATGTCTCCATGTCCGTATCCGTGGCTGGCTCCGAAAGCGCCAACTTCGGTTTGTCCTATTTGCGACGTCGTGTCTTGTTTCTGCTCGAATCCTCGGGCGAATTGTCCTCGTTTTCGCGCTCGCGTTCGCCGGGACAATTGGCGTGTCCCGTGGACGTATCACAGCTGGACTTGATGGCTGCGATCAGGAATCGTAGCTGCATCAATTGCATGGCGGTCACACGCGGATTACTGCAGTTCTCCAGCCACTGGAGGAACTTCTCCCCATGCCTGATGGCCACCACTTCCTCGATGTCCGCGCTCTCGCCCTCTCCGCTGTAATCCATGTACTTGGCTCTTTCTTCCTCATCCGTTTTGTTCGAGTTGTTGTTGTTATTATTGTTGTTGCTGGCACTGACGTCATTGTTGTTGTGATGATGAGTTTCGCTAGTGAAACTCGTCTCGGATTCGCAGCCGACCTCGGTGGTAATCGGATTAGCTGAGGAATTGTGGGAAGCACCAATTTTGTAGATAATGTTGTTTAACACTGTTTTGCATTCATCCCCAACACTGGTCGGCTCGTGGCTCAGCTCGGGACTCTGATCTCGACTGTCATTTGCAGGCGGACTGGGAGATGCCAAAGTAGGACTCGGATTCGAAGAGGAACTACCGGTCTTAACCGATTTCGCCGACAGATCTTCGGGTTTTCCAGCATCACCTTCTGTATCCGCTTCGGTTTCTGCTTCGCCTTCTGGATCTGCCTCTTGATCTGTGCCAGCGTCGTTTCCCTCCAGTTGGTTGTGCTCGTTTGAGGAGAGACTTCGGACCGAAGGAGTTCCTGTCTCCTTGGTCAGCTGTGAGTAGAGTATGTTGTCGAATGGCGGCTTGGTGATGTCCTCCGCGTGCGAAGATTCTTGATTATTTGCTCCCGTTGCTTGCTGGTGCAGAGAGTTGGCCTGTAGAGCTGCCAGGGTTGCCGCATTAGGGTTGAGCGAGTGAAGACTGGCACCAAAGGCCTTGCACCAGTTGAACCAGGCCGTGTTCTTGTCATCCAGACTGCCGGACGGTGTCGAGGATGGGGTCAGTGGAGCTGATGGAATGGGTGGTGTATGGGCGAACTGACTGATCTGCTGGGGAGTTGAGGACCGAATAGGAGGACTGGTAACGCCCATGGCCGCGGGCGGAGGATATAGGCTGTTCAGGCCAAGCATCGCTTGCTGTGATTTAAGCCAGTAGAGCAAAGGATCGTCGGGTAGACCCGACAATGGTCCAACACAGCCCACCAGGGATGGGGCGAGTGAGGGACTCGGACTTTTGATGCTACCACTTTTGGTGTCACAGGTGTCTCCAGGATTCAGGCTGTTGCCCGCTGGCTTCTGTTTTGCCCAATTCTTCACGGACAGCGCAGGAGTCCTCTCTCTCTCCCTCTCCCGGTCCCTCTCTCCGCTGTCACTGCGCGGACTCTGCACCTGAGCTTGACCGATCTGAGCCGGAGGCTTTGTGGGATTCGAGGAGCGTAAAGTATTGGCGGTTGCCGCAAAGCTGTTTAAGCCGGACATGGCAGCCAGGCCAGGATTGAGCTGAGCCAACAGATTAAGGTTAGAGGTCAGCTCATTGAAACTGATCGCAAGCGGAGATTGGGAAATACCGCTGAGACCAGAAAGATGTGTGAGACTCGAGAGCGGACTGATGGCATTCAGGGATGGATCTGACTGACCCGATCGGGAAATGTCTGCACCAAAGACCTTGTTCTTCACTGCCGCCCCATTGAAGCCCACATAGTCCACGGGCAGACCATTGTAGTTCATGTCGGCCAAACCCTTGTTGGCGCTGCTATAGTCCAGTCCATTCAGGGGCGATCGCTTGTAGGCCAACTCATCGAAGCTCATTTTGTTGGAGAAATTTAAGGGCAGGGGAGTGTTGTCCAAACGCTGACGCTTCTCAGGCGGCCCTAGCAGCGGCCCCACCGATCCCTCCAGCTTATCGGCCAAGGCATCGGCGCAAAGCTTATCAGCTGCCGACTGGCGAGACATAAACCGAAGCTTGTCCTCGTTCTTGCACCAACCACGCAGCGTGGACTCGGGCACTCCGATGTCCCGAGCGACCGAGGCCTTGGATTCGCCATCGTGGATGCGTTGGATCGCATGGATCTTGTCGCGGGGGGTCAAGCTGCGCAAGGGTCGCTTGCCCTTGGTGCCCATGCGTATGTTCATGTGTGAGTAGCTGGAAATATCCAACTTCAAGCCGTTATCAAACAGTTTGGCTGCTGCAAGAGAGGGGAAAAACAGAAAAGACAAGGCATTAAAATGATGAAGAAGACGAAGAAGAGGACGAAGGCATGAAAGAAAACTTAAAATTAATTAGTGTGAGTGAGTGAGTGTGACACACTTAAGATGCACACGCAGAACTCAGTACGCAGTACTCAGTACGTGCAGCATGCAGCACGCACATAATGAATGCAAGCACATGGCCCCAAAAATAATGCGTTTCCATTCGCCAGCAGCGAATACATGGCATGTACATATGTTGAGCGAATGCTCAATGCGCGCGCCATGTACAATTTGCACTTTTCGGGGTTGTTGGGGACCCCTCACCCTTTCTGCCACTATATTCCGCACTCCCCACCACCTCTGCACATCCCCGCCTCTGTCTCTCTCTTACTCGCTCGCTCCCACGACACGGCAAAGGGCGAGTCGCACGTTCGCACGAAGCTCCAATAAAATCGCGTCGCGTTTTAAAGTTTTACGGACAGCTCGCGAGGTAGATGTAAATAAACCACGCACACATACACACAGTTACACACCGATACATACAAATACAGTTATCAAAAGTTCTCACACCGCTCACTGAGTTGTGTATTTACACGGCGAAATGAACTGTGGCACGCCCCCATGCCACTAACAATTCGCTGCACGACGACAAGTTCGTAGGAATGCCAAAAATGAAAAGGCCTGAGTACACACGCACACACACACACACATACACACACATACATATATACGCGTATACTAACAGACACACGCACACACACAGAGACAATGGAATATGCTAATTGGTGCGTTGAGTTCGCGCCTGCTCCAAATTGCAGCACACATACACACAGAGACAGACACACACATACACACGCACACAAATAGCGCCGCGAGAATCTACGAATAAGCAACAAGAACAAACCATTCGCCAACATCACCATCGTCATCGGCGACTTCACGAGTCTCAAAGCCGAAGCACACGAGACCCACGATTTATAACTTGTTTACCTGCCTTCGTGTTGTATGCAGAAAACGAAAACGACAACAAAAACAACAACAACGACAACAGCAGCAATAAGAAGAAGAAGAAGAAGTAGAAGAAGAAGAAGAAGGAGAAGAAGAACGTGAGTAGCTTGTGTCGTGGGAAGCTCTCGCTTTGCTAGCAAATGGCAAAAAAACATCCCCGTCCAGTAGCAGTGACCCCGGTGCTCAATCAGTTGTAGCCTGTTGCGTTCCCTCTTTCCATCACAAACACAAGCAACAACAGCAGAAACAACAACAGCAACAGCAACAGCAGCAGGTGCAGCATTGCAAAATTTGAGGAAGTTTGGCATGAGAATGGCTTTTTCGTATGGCCCAAAAAGCCAAGCCAGGTCTGAAGCCAACATTTTGCAATACATTCAAGCCTTAAGTGGTTATGGGTTAGACTGCTCAAGATGATGGCAGGCCGACGTGTCCGTGTCGATGTCGGTGTATCTTAGGAGCTAAAAGCGAATGACAATATGCTCCGCCTCCGTCTCGGTTTAGCAAGTGCGAGGCATGCAAAGGAGCTGCTGACTCTGCTGCTGCTATTGCTGTTGCTGTTGCTGCTGCTGTTGCTGTTGCCATTTGAAGGAGCGGGACACGCGATTTTAAAATGAAAAACACGTTTTGCGCATGACTGACACATGATTTCTTTCTTTTGAGCACGTACACAAGCTTACAAACCTGTACAGTGTATACGCACACACACACACACACAAACACAGGCACTCACACAGCGACATGCAAAACAACACTTGGAGCAGCAGCAAAGGCGGCACTAGAGACTTGAGCTTGTGTGCGCTCGTACGTGTGCGTGTGTGAGTGAAAATGGCGAGAGTGTGCAAAAGAGTAAAGAGAACTACGACTTAAGAGCAACAAAAGGAGTCAAAGAGCAACAATTATTTTGCTTAGAAGAAGCTGAAGTCTTTGCTAGCGGCAGAAGAAGAAAATCTTAATAAAATAATAGCTAAGTGATGAAAGCATAAATATTTAAATTTTTAATAAACATATAATAATTAAGACAGTTATTCAAACCTAACAAACATTTTATTTTGCTACTAAATTTAACAGTTTACAAAAAAGGAGTGTACCAAATAAGCTGTGATCTTAAGGTGTTTAGCTTTAAGGCACGCGTACACTTAAGCAATCAATCATTGATATCATCAGCTTCAATTGATAAAGAAACATACACAGATACACGCAAACACACACAGACGTGCATACTTGTTTACTTAGAGGGAATCCTTAAACTGATTCGCATTGAAACATTAAGCAGTGTTTAACTGGATTACTGCCATTAACGATGACTATTGTGGCCATTCACGTTTGTGCCCTTAACCTTCAAATTCAACAACCTATATATGTGCACAACCACACACACATATGTACATATATTATGTACATAAGCATGCACATAAGTCGATGCATGTGTGAGTTTGTGAGTCACACACACAGACTCGCAGACATTTAAGCTCATAACCAATGGAGTGGCAAATAACTGTGTCGACTAGACCCCAACCCCCATTTAGACACCCCACCTCCCTGGCCCCTGGCCCCTATCCCTGCCAAACAAACACATATCGAATAAAACTTTTACAACTGTATAAAAATTGCAAGGTCTTTTGCCATTGAGCAGCAGTAAAAGCAACAGCAGCAGCCAAAGCAAAAGCTAAAGCAAAAGAATTTTTACTTTCTCTTTCAAGCAGTGTCCGTCTGTTCCGTTTAGTTCCGTCTGTTCTGTTCCGTTCCCTACTGTTCCGCTCTCCCTCCTCTCCATCCTACCCATCGCCAGGCCAGGCCCAGCCCGGCGTGCCATTAAACTTTTCACGAACCGAACTGGGACAGTGTATGGAAAAAAATCTAGTAACAACAGAAAAAGATGAAAGAAATATATGTGTATAAAAGAATTACAGCAAGTTTGTCCATATGTGCCACTAAGTGTGTGTGTGTGTGAGAGAGTGGGGGCAACAGTTCGTCTGTGAATGTGTCTGGCGTTGCTACTGAGCACCGCACTTGGCTACATACAGACATAAACACAAGAGTTCCTTACACACTCCTTCCACACTCTCTGGCACTCACACTCACACACATGCATACATCTGTAATGGCCGGCCGGCTGACTGCTTATTCATATATGTATGTGTACACATACACCAGCACACGTTTTTTTATATTTTCTGTGTGTTTGTGTGTGTGTGAGTGCTAAAGCTTGTGATTTTCCTATATACAATTATAATTTTATTGTATTTACTATTTTTATCGTCTCTTTGGCCTCGTATCGAACTCAGTCAGACTGAGACACAGTCTGGCATTGTAAGAGGCGGCGGGCGTGAAGGAGGGCGTGAGAAGTGGAGCGGGAAAGGGACAGGAGAATGATCAGGACAGTCTGGTAAATGCAGGTCAACGACAGGAACTACTCGTAGTGTACTAATATCTATATCTCTGTCTGTCTTTTTGACTCTCTGTCGCTCTGTCTGTGCACACACACACACACTAACTAATAGTTACAAAATGGTGGGAACAATTCCAGTATCGGATATGTTTGTGCTTTTTTTCCCTATGTGTGTGTGTGGTCTATTTCTGTTTGGGTTAATGCAAAATAGAATAAAATGTCTAAAAGAGTAATATGAAATAAAAAAAAAAAAAAACAAAGTTTCTATTGTCTGCTGCCAATTGTAGCTGTGTGTTAAGTGGAAATGGTCAAAGGTCACAACGTCGCACCTGTTGAAACTTTATCGCTTTCGAAATCTTCACATCAGTTATAATTTACTTCAATTACTTTTGGGGTGTAATCAATCTTCCAGCTATTTATGCACATCTAGTATATGCAGGGTTTCTTACGAGATAAGAGGGTAAGCTACAGGGTAAGATTGGTCAAAGGAATTTCATATTCTGATCTTTGAGGAAAGTGCTCAGAGTGAAGTTTGATTGTTAATTGTATTTTAAGTAAATTAAATATTTTGAAAATATTTGGTTATTTTGCCTTGATAACATCGTATTAACTTATATATGCCAATTTTATAGTATGAGAACTTTAAATAAAGTTCGTTTTCAACAAAATAGATTGGAATTAAGTTAATGGAAATGGATTTGGTATGAAAATAATGCTCTTGAGACTGTAAAATTTGTCCGGCTGAGGGAGATGTCCGCGAGTATTAAATATCAAAGAAAAGTTGAAAGTCATTAAATGAAAACAGTAGTCTAGTAACTTGTTAAGATTGATCAGAACTTATATAATTTTAAAATATGTACGAAGCATTTGTATCAGATAAGGATTGTTTTAGCAAATAAAAATTATTATAATAAAATTTCACATACATTTTTCATTTAAGAAACACATTTTGAGTTTGAACTTTAAAAGTCCAGCTAAAATCAAAAAATTTTAGGCAATATTTATGTCAGACTTTTCTGTGCATAAAGCAGTAGTTAATTTGCGCCGTTTTCCTTAATTACCTTGTTTTATCAAACTTTAGTAAACAAAATTTTTTTAAGTGTATTGTGTAAACCCTTTACCGTGAAATGTACAAATTTTTTGTACAACATTTATGATTATTTTAAGCTTTCTGGAAATGTATGTTTACAATACATTATACATAGTTCGCTATGATAATTGCTTGTGGTTTTTTTTTTTTTTTTTTTTTTTTTAATTATTTTGGCTACATATTACAATATGGAACTTCGAACCTCTTCTTGTTTCTGGCCCTATGTTGTGTTAGTCTTTGAGGAGAAAGTATTTATATTTCAGTTTAAAGCGCATTGCCTATATTACCATGTAAAAAGTGTAAGAGGTATATCGGTTTTCCTTCTTTATTCCGATGCCTCATTTTTTTTAATTGTTTAATTTTCAATTCGTTTGATAACTATATATTATATAGGGTATGACTTTTCAATTGACCTTAATAATATACAATTGATTATCTAGGACGTTTATTATTCGTTCAGATACAGCATCTACTGTATGTTAAATTGATTTTAAAACAATTTTGTAGATATTTTCTTCATGCTTTATATCCTCTATTGCAAATTTATTATTTTAGCTTAAGCTATACAATATTTCAATCCACCCTTTTAAAATATTTGGATACTCTGCGAATCCATTCTTAAATGCCATGCAAAGCTTTATACAAGTGAAGTCTATACACTGAGAGAAAAATGACTTGTCTTAGTCATGCATTTCTGAATTGACCATTCCAATCCTAAAAGTAATTAATTTATTAGGTTTAATTAATTAAGAGCTCTCAAAATTGGAAATGATACAAATTAATAACTTAATCAATCTTTATGGAAATGGGATTTATGGGTGCCTTTGACCTACAAATTATTGTATTTTTCTCAGTGCACTAAGTATAGGCTTTGTATTTCAACAAATTTCTGTAGACTAAGGTAATTGATTTCTAAAGCATTTTAAAACGGTCTTACTTCAAAAACAAAAATATTTTTATAAAGCTTTCTGCAACTTATACACTCGAAAAATTTCATGCACGTGTGACTAACTTTTGAGTATTTAATAAATACTATTTATGTTAAATTTATTGGGAGTACTTTGCTGAACAACCTTGAGTACACTGGAAATCTTTTCATAGCATCTTTAAAATTTGCTTTGTTTTCCATAGGACACTTTTTCAATAAACTTTTTCATGAACTTTATGAACTATTTAATAACAATTCGTTTAAATAAATTTCACATCGTATATACTAACCTTTTTTTGGCACTTTAACAAATAAATTGTTTTAGAATCGTCCGATAAATTTCGGCGATTCGATGATTCAAAAATTGTTTTAGTTTTAGTTTTTATTCTCCTTGGCAAACACTTAGCGGAAAGCTCAAAATGCTTTGTTGATCACTATAAGTTTGAGTTTTGTATTGTTTTATTTTTGTCGAATCCTTTTCGTTGTTTATTATTATTTATCTTAAGGCTTTATGATAAATTGTTTAAAACTTTGGCAGCACAGCACACATTAGTACGTATTTATTTATAGGTTGATAGTATCAAACTAAACCGTTCCGCACATAATCTGTGGTAGATATTTCGAATCAATTAGCTGACAATGTGAGTTGATGAAGTCGCGAAAAATCAGCCGCGACAGCGCACACGGTGTTTGAGCGACCGGCTGTCGAAAGGATATGACCGCTCTGCCGTTCACCAATGTCCTGCGAACCTAAACAGCTAGCGTCCGGCGACAAACTACCGCGAGTCAGCGAGCGCAGAAATCGTGAGCGAATTTTGATTTTAGCGCGGCGAATTTCCGCACCACGAACAGTTTCTCCTGAGCGCGTCCGCTCCGACTGTGTGTGTGAGTGAGTGTACGTATACGTGTGCGTATGTGTGTGAGGTTGGCAGAGTGCGAGAGTGTGCGTAAGTGAGCGAGTAAGCAAATACACGTGTGTGAGTTTGTTTACACTCGTATGGTCAGTTTTGTTGTCGTTATTCTGTTTCTTTGCGCCTTGACTTGAGTGTGTATGTGTGCGCGCGCGTGCTTGTGTGTGTGCGTGTGAGTTTGAGTGTGAGTGAGTGACTTCGCCTCTCAGTACGCTCTCGCTCTCTTCTCTTCTCTTTTTCGCTGTTTGCGTATTCGCGGCCTTTTTCGGTGACAGGCAAATGTACAATGATTAATAACGACCAAGACGGCAGCGAAGACGCAGCCTGGTGCTCTCGCTGCCGCTTACGCTGGCATCGGTCGGTCAGCCGCAGCACAGGCACTGGCCGTGCTAAGGGACAGCATGGACACAATATAACGACATACAAATTTATACACGCACACACACACACACACACATACGAGAGCATACATTCGCACGCAATTCAGACACATAGGCTTCGACAACGACAACGATGACGACGTCGACGACGCAATGTTCGTGCGGTCGGCCAGTCGGCTTGCTTTGCGTGGTGTGGTTAGATGCGAGCAGCGAAGTGGTGAGAAGAGAAGAGGAGTGGTGGTGGTGATAGTGAAGCGAGACGAGGCGAGGAACACATCCTTCTTGGCCGCAGCAGGCCTACTTTCTTCTGGTCACACTACTTGTATTCAAATCTTGCTCAGTGCGAATAAGTGTGCGTGAGTGTGTGTCTTTGCTATGTACACACATACACGTACATTGTATGTACACAGGCCTCTACTTATATGTGTAGTTTTTTGTTTCAGACGGATGGATGGATAGATGGACGGTTGGATGGATGGATGGATGGATGGATTGGGCCGGCTGTGGAGTAAATGCGAGCGAAATCGAATGCTGCGTGCACCGTTGGCAAAATACGAGTTATACGTATGTGTGTGTGTGAGAACTAGTGTGCGTGCGTGCATGTGCTTGTGTTAGTGTGCGTGCTCAAAGTTGTTGGCGGGAGATGCAGGGTTGGTGGACAGTTGTGATACAATGTCTTAGCCCTTTTTTAAGCGTCCACCACACCGATTCCATGCACGACATGGAGAAATTTCGCAAGACAACCACCACAGATGTCGGATGTGGACTGAGCACAAGGACAGCAACTGTGACAGGCACTGAGATGGGCCAAAGGGAAGGGGTATTGGGACTCGAAGGGGGACAGAGACATGAGCCTAAATTGATACCGCCATTGGCAACAGTGTTGTTGGCTTCTTGGCGCGAGAAGTGCTCCAAAATACAGCAGCTCAAAATTGTTGGGTCTCTCCCAAAGGGTTGAGTTGTTTAATGCTTTAGTTTTTCATTTCTTTACCCCAACCCGTTCCACTTCACCTACCTCTGGCACTTTTGTATCGTCCACTTCTTGTTTCCGTTGTTTATCACGCTGATGTTTCTTGCTGTTGCTATTCGTTGTCATTGGTGTTGGCTCAAGTCAAGTTTGCATCGCTTTGTTTTGATGTTTGCCTTCACCACTCCTCCTACCCTTCGTTTTGTTCGCTCATTCACTCACTCGCTCTCACACTCCTTCTTACAGTAGCCTCTAGAGTTTACAGTGCTCTCTTCGTTGTTTTGCAAGCACAGTGCATCTCTGAGAGAGCTAAGCAGCTGTTCTCCTTCCAACATTGTTTTTGTAGTTGTTGCTTCTGCCTAGCTGCTATCTACGCTCACCATAGCTATATAATTACTACTGCAGTTATCTTACAGTCCAGGTATTGCCACAGACCTTTTGGACATGCTCTGAAATTGCTGCTATTCCAACAGGTTCAATAACAGTTTTGCATTGAGTTCAATGAATTAATTACAATTTATTAGAATTATTTAAATACCCTGGCAGAGAGGGTCATTTCGTTAAATCATTGTACATAAGGAGGCGTGTTAAAAAATGTTTAATCTTCTTGAGCCGAGTTTGGATGCATTAGTTTAGATCACTCACTGATCAACGCTTAGCCCAAGCAAGACTCAAAAATTCTAGTAATTTTGTCCGCCCAAGGGGAACGGATTTTGTATAAAAATCATGCTCATGAGATTGAAAGGGAGCTAAGGGAGCTGTCCACCTGTGGGAGCAGTCCGCCTGTGGGAGCTGTCCGCCTGTGATACCTGTCCGCCTGTTGGAGCTGTCCGCGAGTAGAGCTTTCTCTGTACAGTGAAAGGTCCCGTTGGCGGAAATCCGCGTTTCCAAAATTGTTGTCCGCCTCAGAAAACGGAATTTGTATGAAAATTATGCTCTTGAGACTGTATAATTCGTCTGACTACGCGAGATGTACGCCAGCGGGATTAGAAATTTCAATTTTTCAGGTTGTGCTAAACTAAATTATTTCATTTTCTTAAAACCCATAGTTTTAAAACTAACATTTACTAGGAGAAATATTAATTTCAAAGAAAAACACCTTTTGAGTATTCTGCTTTTGACTTGTTGAATTAAATCAGCTCTGGAATTTTCTGGGTCAAATTAAATAGGAAAATTACAAACAATCAAAAGCCTTAAATTGATTCGTAACGAGTGTAATTAGATTTGAGATAACTTGTTAAAGTTCATAAAACTTTTCAGAACTTTGCAAAGGTGATTTTAATTTGTGTTACATTTCAAAAATTACTTTAATTTTTATGAAATAATGAGTAGATTATATAATATGGAACACTGATGTTATAGTTATTGGGACTAAGTTTATAATCTAATGGGTAAGTAGCAGCATATGTTTTAGCAGTTACTGTATGCATAGTGTTGTCAGACTTCATGAATATTGACGGTGTTCATAATAATAACAACAACTACAGTGTTGGCAGAGAAATCGCTAAGAATAGCTTTTGAAACTGACAAATATGCATGTGTTTGTTAACACGCACACACACATACTTTAGTACAAGTTGTAGTATATATGTATATAGCTCTTACTAAAATGCTAGCCAAATGCTTCTTAGCTCTTGGGTTTGGGTTAGGAGTTCCTATTGCTAGGTTCATTCGCCGTGTGTACACAAACACACACACTAACACACACTTACACACATTCTGCCACTCATACATTGAAACATTTCAACATCCTTAGCGCAAATTTCGTTGCAGCGCAAAATTTAGAGTTGCTTTATCGCAAGTCACGTATGAATATACACACACACGCACACCCAAACACACACACACACACATGCACATAAACATATATGTGTATCCTTCAGATTTTCATCGTCGATACCGCCTGCCTTCTGCCATAGAGCCCACGAGCGACAAAACGACAGAGCGACAGAAAGACAGAACGACCATTGTCCACCAAGGCGAAATTTTCCATTTTCCATTTTCGTTCGTTCGCTTCGGACTTTCTCTAATATCTGCAGCTCCTTTCCTTTCCTTTCCTTGCCTTTCCTTCCTTTCTCCTCATTTCCTTGCCTTTCCTTTGCTTGTCCAGCTGCTTCAGTGAATGCCCATCGCAAGCGGCCGATTTGTCCTACAGCATGGCTCCCATCGCCCTCCCCGCTTCTCCCCTCTAAGCTCGCTGTCAAATGGCTTGGTGTTAGTGCGTGTGTGCGCACAATTACGAATTCGTCGTCGTCGTCGCCGCCGTCGTCCTGAACCAAACTAAACTCGATTCGCTTTCTCCCAATGCTTGTGTTGTCCTCGCTGTCACCGTTGCCCAGCAGCACCCGCCCCTGCCACTGCCACCGACATTTCACCCACCCCCTCTACAACCCTAGCCAACCCACTGCTAGCAAACTTCCGCACACACACACACATGCACACCCATACACACATACTCACACCTTGCCATGAATTTGCTGCCTCGACGAAGGAAAATTTCGCGTGAATTGAAAGATGAAGGCACATGAAGCAGGACGGACACTGGTCACCAAACCGTACGACCCGTGCGTGAATGTGTGTGTGTGTGTGTGTGTGTGTGTGTGTGTGTGTGTGTGTGTGTGTGTGTGTGTGTGTGTGTGTGTGTGTGTGTGTGTGTGTGTGTGTGTGTGTGTGTGTGTGTGTGTGTGTGTGTGTGTGTGTGTGTGTGTGTGTGTGTGTGTGTGTGTGTGTGTCTGCGTATATTATGTGTATGATTTGAAGCACATATCCCACCCAGCATAACTCGACTTCTTCTTCTTCTATTGTCTTCAGCTAGCACTTTTCAAAAAACAAAAATTTTCAGCTAAAAAGCGAAGCTTTTATACCTACCAAAAGCACACACATACGTACTGCGAGTGTGTGTTTGGAGCTGGCAAAAACATCAGTCTTATATGTCTTATACGCATGTCTGACCGTTTCCTACAGAATTTCCTACAGAATTTTGCTCCTTTGGTATTTTAGTCAAACGTCTTTTAAGTAAAAAAAATTTCTCAAATTTCTTAATTAATAAATTTAATAAGTTCAATAGTTTCCTTTTGGAAAGTACTCGAACTAATCAAAGTACTCGAAAAGTATTCAAAAATACTTAAGATCATTTGCGCAGCTACATAAGAACTTGTTTTAATCTCTTAGTTAGTGGCTACCTGCGGCACTACATGTACTATAGCTGTAGCTATACTATATATAAGTTTATGTATATATGTACCAAGCTGTGTGTGTGTGTGTGTGTGTGTCCGGCTTGCTCTTGTTTAAGCTAAGGCGATTTGAGCAGACGAAAACCGCAGCACTCGCAAGTTGTTATATTCAGTTCAGTTCAGTTCGTTCGTCCTGCTTCAAATCCTTTTCCTTGGGTTTCGTTTTAGACCATACTTGCCAGTTCTAGCCATGTTCTTGTCGTTCATATTGTTGTTGTTTTTGCTATGATTTGCATATCGTAGCTCGTAGCTTGCTTTGTTTTAATGCGTCTCTGTCTCTGCCTCTTTTCTACTTTCTCCCGTCTCCTTTCACCGCACTTGCCTCTCCTGGCTCCTGCCCTTCTGGCCGAGGCTTGCCGATGTCCGAGCTCTTTTGTCAGCTACCGTTACCTGAGTCACTGTGTGTGTGTTTCTTTGTGTGTGTGTATCTGTGTGCCATGTCAGAGGAGTGCCCAGGATGCCCGCGTAAGAAGAAGGCAAACGTTGCAGGCCGAGCCTGGCATTTGTCCTTCCAATCTAAGCTAAATGCTCCCACTGTCGTTGCTGTTTCATCCACATCCACGTCCTCATCCACATCTACGTCCACTTCGTCGTCGTCGTCGTCGTTGCCATCGTTGCAGCATTCGGAGTCGAGAAAACAGAGAATTTGAAACAATTGAGGCGCCAAAGGAGGCGAAATACGGTTGAGTAGGGCAGAGTAGGATAGGGTGGGATCAGGGTTAGGACGGTTGGTGGTGCGGTGTGTTCGTTTGGAGCACAGCAGACGCAGCAATTTCGACCACCAACTACTGACCACTGACCGACTCGGACTGCATCTACACCGTGCTTACGCTTAGCATAGCTACTGATGCGTCCGACAGAGACGCAGCTAGTCGAGTGAGCAGGCGAATCGCAAGGCACACGCGA
Source organism: Drosophila parthenogenetica (assembly GCA_035047505.1). Taxonomy (NCBI): domain Eukaryota; kingdom Metazoa; phylum Arthropoda; class Insecta; order Diptera; family Drosophilidae; genus Drosophila; species Drosophila parthenogenetica. The sequence continues at coordinate 5,817,175 of JAWNPM010000182.1, forward strand.
GCGAAGGAGATAGCAATAGACTTTGGCAAAAAGCTCTTAGCAACATGCGGCCGAATCCTTCTCGAAATTAAACTATATGCAGGCAAGCAAAGACATGCACACACAGAGCGTCCACTTGCGTCCTGCATCCTACGTCCATCTCACATCCCGCATCCTACATCCTGCATCCAACATCCAGCATCCTTGTGTCGTGCATCTCTAGCTCTACGAAAAGCGTTCACCGTTCACAATTCAGCATTCGAGAGACTCGAAGTCGAGTCTCAGCCACATGCAAATAACGCAGACACATGCAGTTTTTCTGCCATGCCCTCCGCACCCACGCCCCTTTCTTTCCATATAACCCTTGGCCACTAACCTCTCTCTCCCCCCTTGGTCCAGCTCAAAGCATTGCTGCTGCTTCTTATGTATTCGCTGGAGCTTTGTTAAGATATTCTTTGCCTCCAAGATGGATTCGAGCTGCAACTAGGCGTTAGATACTTTTACACACACACGGAGATACTTATACATATGCAAGTTCAATCAGCTGCTAATTGCAAAAGAGTACATACACACAATCAACTGTGTGTGTGTGTACTTGTTGTGGCAGCTGCAACTGCAACTGCAACACGAAAATGCAGAATACATAAAATCACACAGTCCTTCCACTTCCACTGAGTAGATACAAAATCCCAAGAGTTTGCATAACTTCAGATTCTTTGATTCGCATCTTAAACTCATATATTGCCATTGTTTATATAACATCATCACTCTTAGAAGTCGTACAAAAACAGAAATTTACATTTGAATTATATTATTAAGCTGATTCTCACTAATTATACCAAGAACTTCAATACTGATCAGTAGGAGTTTAATTTTATTAAGAAACCAATCAGAGTTTTCTTGACAGGTGTGAGTGAACTTTTTTTTAGAGTTGCTAAAACAAAGTCATTAAAAAATTTAATTAACCCTAATTGGATTTTAAAGAGGCTTAAAACTAATTTAAAACTCATGAAACTGATGATTTTTGGTTTTCTTATTGAATAACTAGCATTTTAATACTGCAGCTACCAATTTTATTTGATTAACTAAAGTAAAATATTCAAAATATTTACATTACCTGATCAAAAGTCATAACCCTTAACATGACTACTTTTAATGATGAGTTAAAAGTTTTACCATATGGAGTTATCATTCAATTAATTAACTTAAATAAGCCAACAAAATTGGTATTCAATTAATTAATATCCAATCGAATAAAAAATGTATTAATTTACCATAATTATTACGGTGCAATTTTAACCATGGTATATGGTGTTATTTTTTACCCATTCAGATATTACTAAATTTAATACTTTAAAATAATTGAGTGGCAAATGAGTAATAATACCACATATGTAGTACTGTTATAAGCCATCAAAGCTAGTTGGTATTATATGGTTGGTGCTTCGATTCTAGAACTAAAATTATATAACACAATAATTCTATAACCTACATTACTAACTTAGTATATTGTATCATTTGCAGTATAGTATAAAATCAGTTTCTTTGTTTCATGACCCAGTATTCGTACTTTTCTGTTTCAAAACTGGTGTTCAAAAATTACCTTTCCTTTAAAATTCCTAAAAAAGTCCTTATTTATTTTTTGTATAAAAGCAAAGTTAGCAACATGTGAAAAAACTATAATAGAAATCCATAATAATTAACAAAACTTTAAAAGTTACTCTGTACTTTGATTTTTATTTAGAGTTTGTAGCGCGTAAAAAAGCCGCTTTTTAAAATTGGCAGCTCTAGAATGAAAATTATCCAGTTTTCATAATTACAGGGTATACTCTGTGACTAGCTGCACTTGCCAAAGTCATTTGCTACGCCAAAAATGCGCCGTCGCCTTGCGAATGTTGATGATTTTCTCGCCATTGTAGCGTTAGTCCTCCAGCGTCGTCAGTGCTTCTCGCCCTCCATGTTCCGTTTTCACACCCGATTTTAAGTACGGACTTTGAATTGAGATTTGCGAAACGCGATGACGATGCGACATTTCGATTTTGCCTTAGCCGGAAAATAGCCGAGAGGCCGTGGCTGAAGAGACACTCACTGAGGGCACTACACAAGTGCACACACACACACACACACACACTCACTCTCATACACACACACAATCGCACTAGTGAGATTTAAAAGGGTTTTTTCTTGGCTTCTTTCTGTTGTTGTTGCTGGTGTTGTTTTTGTTGTTTCATTATCGATACTGCAGTACAGGTAGATGAAAATTGGCAACACTGTGCGAGAGAGAAAGGGAGCGACTCGAGTGGCATGTCCTTTGCAGTCCTTTGCACTTGTCGTCAATGAAATACAAGGAAATATTGCGGCTGCGATGTAAAACACAAAAACGCGATTTGGCGCGCATTTTCAATCAGCCGACAAGCCCGGGCATGTTTCTACCTGTCTGTGCATGTGTGTGTGACACTATGAAACACCACACACATATCCCCACTCATCGGTCAAATCAATAATTATTTTTATTAATTACATTTCTCAAATAGAAATCCAGAAAACAGTCTTGACTTTGCTACAAATATCGAAAGACTTTGCCCAAATCAAGCGAAAGGACTAAAAACGTAATACAAACTGACGTAAAGGACAGCAGAGTGTCCTTTTTTCGCAATACTAAAGGAGGGGAAAAGAGGTCGGGGGTAAACAGGGGTAGGAATGGGAAAAGTCGCTGTCGGTTCCGGTTGAACGCACACAATCGCGAATTTTCATCAAAATGGAAAGCAACAACATGTCGCGCGGTCAGCATTACGAGCTGCCAGAGTTGTCGCAGTCGCCGTCGCAGTCGCAGTCACTGTCCTTGCCGTTGTCGTTGTCGTCTGCGACAAAACACTGTCGTCTGTGGCAAGACAAGGAGGAGATTCAAGGCAATAGCGAAACGTGTAGAAGGACCTTTCCCAGCATCAATCAGGGCACAACCCTCCGCGTCGCCAATTCAGCTAAAATCCGCAGTCTGTGTCTCAGCCTCAGCCTCAGTCGCCGTTGCCGTCGCAGTCACAAACGCCACCCTGCGGCAAATAACGGCGGCAATAGCCGCATTCGCTGTCGCTGTTGACGCCGCAGCCGCAGCCAAGCATCACACATCCTCGAAAGCCAGCTTACCACCTCTCCAGTGTCCTTTCCTTTCCGTTACCCCAATCCCCTCTCCCCACCCCACTCTATAGCTCACGCCATCTTCCATAGGCATCGCGACTTTCAGCGTATGTAGAACTGACACTGACTGACGGACCGTAGAATTTGCGGATACGAATGATGCATACACACACACATGGACACACACATGCACATGTATCTCTGTAAAGCAATAGGTATGGCTACACTGACAAAAATTTTAAATGAGTGATATAATTAGGCCATAGGAAATATTGAATAAATTTGAATTTCAAAGATATAAGATAAATAATAATATTAACAAAATTCTTTATTATTTTTTCATAATTAATTTGTTAAAGCTTTTATTAAGTTCATTATGAGTGAGACAGAAAATTAAATAATCCTCTTTTAAATTGACTAAATAATAGTTATATTTTTTCACATTGACAATTCTCACATTTTATTTATGTTTTTGCTGTGAATGGGTAGTGACTAATTATTTAAAATACAAGAAAATTTTTATAATTTTTATGAATTATTTTAAAACTTAAGGCAATTTTTAAAGAAGCTACCAAATCTTATTTATAGTTATATGGCATGCTCTCAACTTATCAAGCGATTAGAATTAGTCAATCATTTAAATTGGTTAAAACTTTCTTTTCTGACACATCTAATATGCGGAAACTCCTCTTAGGCGGACAATTTTTTTTTGATTTTGATGATGCTATAAGTAAATTTGGCCGACATAGGGCGACACTGCCTTTGACTGGTTAAAGTTTTTGACAGTAGGTGTTCGCATATGAGAGTTTTCCCTATGATAAGTTTTAAATTTAACAGGTTTTAAAACATAAATCGTTTCTTTTCTTATCTTTTTCTATTTTTTTTAGTTCAAGAGTAACTTTTGTAAGACACTGTTACTTTTCGCTCAGTGTAGCTGTGTATGTGCATATGCAATGAAGGTATTCCTCCTCTAGTCCAACATTCGCTTACTCATACAAACTGAACAATGGATGGCAGCCCACTTGAGATCAGAGCAAGTGGCAGGCGATGCAGCAACGTAACCTGGCCCAAACCCACAACCAATGCCACTCCCACCGCCTCTACCACAGCTACTGGGTCTCACCCTTTCGGCGTACGTTCTACAGTCCAAGCCAAGTCAAGCCATGCGGCCAAGAGAGAGTGCCGCAATTTTGCGTCAAAACCCCAATGCTGCTTTCACTCCCCTTCAGCCTCCAGCCTTCTTAGCCCTCTGCTGTCCATCCCAACCCTTCGGCTATGGCTTTGGCCTGCGTCATATTGGCACAAAGAAAGACCTCTCGCTGACTGGCAACTGGCATCGACTCCAGACTCCGGTCTCCAGTCTCCGTCTCCATTCTCTACCAGCCAGACAAAAAACTTAACCATACACGAGGAGACAGAATGGTCGAAAGCAGCAGATAGAGTTAGCGAAAACGGGTTAGGAGAGGCGGATGAGGAGTGGTAGGGGCAGGGGAATTGAGCTAACGACGATGCAGTGATGGCTCCGGTTCTGCCTGTGGCACTTGCTCCTGTTTACCATGCCACATGTCCAGTTTAGAACGCAGACCATCCGCGAGAACACTTCGGGTACATCATGACTCGTAGCATTGAACTGACCCCCCGTTCGCCCGCTCCCTAATACCACCCTTCCTACCAAATAGCGGTTGGTGTGCTTCTTTTGAATAAACACTCTCAGCCGTAGTCGTTGCCTGTCTGGATTCCACTTCGTCTTCTTCTATTTTTAACGTGGTCATGTTAAGCTTAGCGACTTTGAAGCACTCCCTTTAGAGTTCTTAATTTGAAAACACATGTTTGGAATCTGAGTTTTAAATGTTATTAATTTATATTAACACATTGGTAGGATTTCATTTATTTGTTTTCTTTTTTAAATTATTTAAAGAATTAATAATATTGAAATATTATTTAAAATTAAAGTTTTTATTTTTGTGCTTCATTTAAATTCGTGTTTTTTTTAAATTATCTATTTTTAGAACCTTCAAATCAAGTTTGCGCATTAATTTTAGTTTAAAAATAATTTTTAATATGTTCTCATCGTTTTGTAATTTTAGTTTTCTTTGATTTATTATTTTACCGTTGTGTTTTAGGATAAGATTCTGATTTTTCATAACATCAAAAAAAAACTATCAATTAAACGTTTTTTAAACAAACAAGTATTTACGCAATTACATATAAAAATTAAATTATTCTCTACAGTTCCCCAAGTTTTTTGATTAAAGAATATTTGTTTTTTTTTATTCTTTAAATAGTTTTGAGTTTAATATAGTGACATGTCATCCATTACTAACATATATTAAATATTAATTTTAACCCAGTTGAATTCGTCAACTGGATGATTGGAAGTCAACTGAATTTAACAATCCTGCTAGGAATTTTTAAGCAAAGGATTTTATGAACTTTGTTAATAATTTTATTTTGAATAAAAATCTTAGCATAAAATGTAATAAATATGCAATAAGTATTTGCCAGTATGCTTATATTTATTTCGCTAATTACACGTATTTTACTCCTTAAACTAGGAAACAGTTAATAAATTCCTTTGCTTGATTAAGCAACTAATGTTCCACTACACATGACCAACTTTAAAGCAACAGCAATAACTACAGCCACTTTCACCACCTCACTCGCCTCCTCCTTCTCTTTTCCTCCTGCTTCCTCATCGACATCATTTTGAGCTTCGACATCGAGTTAACCCCCTTCCAATTGGCACTGTACATGTGTATGTGTGTAAGTGTCTCCCTTTCACATTTATCGCATGGGTCAAAACATCAGATGTGAGAGATCCCTTAACATCGCGACATTTCCGTGCCAGCGCGAATGGGCACATTCGAAACAGGACGACTCCTTTTCATCCCCCTTGACACTTAAAGGAGACCCACGACCATGATGATGCTGTTGGCATGCGAGATGGAAATGGAGAAGGAGAAGGAGTTAGATGATGAGGAACTGGAGACGATTCCGAATGGGATGCGAGTGTGGACGCGGAAATTGTAGGCAATGCGTTGGTACGTTCAAATGCGCGACTGCCATCAATAAGAACCATACGTGTGTCCTTATTTTAAAGGATATTTCACTCGAGGCCTTCTCCCTCTCCTACTCACTCCCTCTGCCTCTTTACTCCTTTTTCTGAGCCAGACGGAATTAGTGTATTTTCGCATTACTAGCGTAATAAAAGCGCGCATGATGGAGTCTGCTAACGCGGCGTAATGCGTAACGTGACAAATGCGTTTTGTAGTACTGCAAGTTTAGACTCAGAGATACGCTGTAGTTTGTTATGATAGTAGAATTTCTTAACCTTAAACAAAAGAATGAAAAAATACAACACGAGTCTTACCATACTTTATATGGACCCAAGTTTCTTACAATTTTTAAGCTTCTAAGGAAAGCTTTTTAGAGAAGACGGAACTATTCAGAAAAAAATTAAACTATAAAGTAGTTTTAAGCAAAAGACATTCGAATTAGTATAGTTTCATTTAAGTTTAATGTTTGTAATTTAAAAAAATAGTACAAAAATTACAATTTTCTGACAAATATGATTTAATTACTTTAAAAATTTATTTTTGATAAATTTAATTAAATTAACACTACACATAACATAACATGAAATATTGTTTAGTATTTATACCATAATATCCATTTTTAAATAAGTATGTAATTTACTCCATCTTTGAGCCCCTAAAAGTGTAACCATTTAAATATGAGGTTTAAAAAATAATATTTTATATTTTGTGTAGTATAATTTATGAGAATGTTTATTTATTTACCAAAATGTCTAACTGTATAATGTTACAAACTTTGTTTAATAGCTAAGTCACCCTTATACATTTTTCCATCAACTTTTTAGTTATGACTCCCAGTAGTACAGGGTATTCATATATCGGTTATTTAAGGCTGACGAACTTTATTAAAACTTGTCCAGTATAAACATTTGAATGCAGAGCCAAGGAATCTTACAAAATGTGCAGTTCATTAAAAGAGAAGAAAAATACTCGCTGAAACGCGTTGTTCGAGAGGCCAAAGAGCGAGCGAGCGAAAGAGATTAGAGGAAAGAAAGCAAATGCCATTGACTTAGTAACGTCTTTATCTTTTGGCGACACTTTGATGGGCCTTGAGAGTACGATGTGCATATAATAAGAAGAACCCTTTCCCACACACATGCACACCCACACACACACACTGCTCATACCCATAGTTATATCATTATTAAGAAGAAGAAAAGTTTGGGGGGATTGGGACTTGAGTTTTGGGTTTGGGATTTTGGTTTGGATTTTGGCTTTGGGTTTGGGTTTATGATGGCCCGTGGTTGCGGTCGTCGTGGTCGTGGATGTGGTCTATGTATGGCGACTATGTATCATCATTGCCCTGTGATTACGTCGGCGGTTCGGCGCGTATTATGGCGGCTAGTGTTTATGCCATGGATCCTTTTGTCCCGAGGACAATAACACTTCCGTGCGGACCATTATCATAAAGGGGTTAAGTCGCTGATTTTCATCGTGTGTCTGTGCGGGTGTGTGTGTCTGGCTGTGTGTGCTCATTTAAGAACTTACACACCGAATACAATTTCTAAAGTGGCTAGAAGACAGGGGCGTTCGCAGGGTGAAAGGGGACGTGGTACTCCCGCAAGTGCTTGAGGATTCGCGCTGAATTTCACCGCTTTGTTTCTATGCTCTCGTGACAAAGATGGCAGCGGCTCATTATGCGCCCTGATAAGCGATGTGCCTCCCACGTGAGTCCTTCGCCTCGGGTTACTACCGTATGCACATACGTACGGGTGGCTCTCGCTATGACGAGTGCTTGTCTTCAGCGGCAGTGGCAGTGGAAGAAGCAGCGGCAGCGCTGCCTCGAAATTTGTCGCGTCAGTCTCTTTGTTATTATTCGCCACCCTTTTTGCCAATGTTTTTCTTGCTTTCTTTTATGCTGCCTTTTTTTTCGTTGACCCTGTACTTGAGAGTTTTAAAGTTAATTCGGTTAGTGAATGCATAAAACGGGAAGCTTTAGACTATTTTAGATATAGTAACTAAACCGTTAGCAAATAACTTACTTAATCCTGACTAGCCCTAAGCATATTTATTAAACTAAACTACTTGTTACAGGGTCTTTTAAAGTCGACCTTCTCACTTTTTTACTTTATTACTGACTTTTTTTCTGTTTCTCCACGCTTTTGGTGCAAAATTTTTGCATTTTGTTGTCGGGGTTTGTTTTATATTGTTGTTGTATGTCTCTGTCTCTCTCCCTCCTTTTATTCCCTCCCGTCTTCGCCTCCTTCTTTCCCGCTGTTCATCCGCTAAGAAACACGAATGGACATGGCCATTTTCAGTGTAATTTGAGCAGTGCCCCCTGTGTTTGTGCTGCTTAAGTAACCAGGCGCCTGTTCCACGACGCGTTTCGTTCCTTTTGTTTTTGTCATGTTCCTTCTTCCACCGTTCCGCTCGGCTTTGTTGCCAATGCGAATACAAGGTTTGATCCTAATTTAACACGTTCGAATAACCTTGAAGCGTTTCGCATTTCGCGCCACCGCCAGCGGTGAAAACGACAACAACAGCAAAGTCACATATGCTTAAGGGAGTGAAAGAGGGAGAGGGAGAGGGAGGAAGAGATGGAGGTAGTGAGAGAGAGAACTCGCCCCGTGCTGCGGATTCAATTAGACGCTGTCGACGACTTGGCTGTCAGGGAGAATGCTTTTGACCTCGAATGCCGCGATGTCTCGCTGCCCCCTCTCCTCTCCTCTCCTCTCCTCTCTCACCACTCCCCTTTTCACCGCTTCCTCTTTCTCACCGTGATGACTTTGTACTTCTACCACGAACGCCTCATTGTGATTGTTATGGCTTCACGGGGATTTTGCATTTCAATAAACTTTCCGAAACGACCCAACGGGGCGCGTTCACAAGGTCTGCGGAGGTCTGCTATAAAACCTAGATACTCAAATCACATCAACTATATAGCTCAGCTCACAAATCTTATGAACAAACAGAGAAACAATTCTTGTTCTTGTAGTACTAAAAGAATATTAAAACATTTTAAAATGTGACTAAAGTGATTAGCTAAATTAGCTAATAATCTATTAGTGATAACAAAATTTTTTGAAAGGCTTTGCTACACCGATTTTTAAAACACAAGATATTTATTTTATTTAAACAGTATTTTTTTGTAAATGCTATATACAGTGGGTCAAGGACCTATGTTGCAGAATAAAAATGAGTGAGGCTAGAGGCTTGCAAAAATATTGCAAAAATCAAATCTTGCTAAATCAGATAACCATCTCATATAACAAGTTGGTATTAAACACACCCAAACGAATTGCCGATATTGGATTTATTCTTTATATATGAAACTTATGGTATAGTTATCTTTACCAATAAAAATGTTTAAATATATAAAATAAAATCAAAAACACAATGGAGGTGTTTGTCACACTTATTACAGTTGTTTAATCGTTTGATAACTGAGTGAGGATTTATCAAAAGTAAGAAAATTTGTGTATTGATATATTATAAAGTATAAAACTTTATTAGAAGTGTTATATTACACTATATTATATACTTCGATGTAATATAAATTGATAATGAGTGTGTGAGAAAGGGAAATGTAGAGCGAGTGAGAACAAAATTCACTATATGACTATACAAAACAGGATGTTAACCTCAAGGCCGTGAAGTCGACTGCAGTTAACTGAAATGAGTTTGAGCTGACAATGCAAAGTGTCTGTGTCATACACATAGGTAATGCCGCCCACTTGGCAATGGCAAGCCCAAGAAGTAGTACAAAGAGATGTCAATGAATGCCATCCCTGGTACCAGGTAAGATCCTCCAATAATAGCCAAGACTGGCAAGTATTTCGCTACGCTTAGCGACATACCACGTGTGTGTGAGAGAATGTGGTTGTGTGAAGGTGTCTGTGTGTGTGCGAGTGTCGAGATATTATTTTTCTGGCAAATCGCTGGATAGTTTAGTTGTTGGCCCGTGTTATAGGGGAATTGTGATGAATGGGACACGGGTAAATGGCTAGAACAGAGCTCAGAGGACACAGCTCACGGCAAACAGGACACAGGACACTAGACACATGCGTATACACCGACACTGAACACGGGATATAAATGCAGCTGCGCAGGTAAAACGCTCGGGTCGGAGATAAGAAAACACAGCGGACTTCGGATTAAGGATGGGTGCGATTTACAACTTTGTTCCAGCTTGAGACTGTAACAAACCGACGCCTATAAAAATTCACACCACAGGACATCCGCTAGATCCAACTAATTTGTAGAAATCATAGAATCACCAATCTTAAAGTTTATCTAAAAATAGTTTCGATATTTAAGAAATCTTATTTAATTTTGTTTCTTTATTCACTCGTTTGTTGACGTCTTGTCGCGATTTTTGCCGATTTTCCAATAGCGACTTTCCAATTTACTACCTTCGAGTCCTTGTTGCCACTTCCTGCTGTGTTCGCAATTTCTGACAACCTTTTTTCCAAGGTTCAAACGTTCTTAGGTAGAAAATCAACGTCTTTTCAGGCCTTTCATGCTGCGCAACAGTTTTCAGCGACAATTCCTGGAACCGAACGTCCTTTAAGTATTATCCTAATCTTTTGCATTTGCAGTTACACTTTATGCATATTTTCTTTATACACTATATACTCTTAGGTTTAACTTAACTATGCTAATCATTGTTGTTATTGTTTCAAGCTGAAATATTGATCAAATGTATATGAATTCTAGGTACGTGTCTTTTGACTAGAGAATTCGATTTAATAATATATCTGTTATATGAACGATTTATTTCCTTAATTTCAACTATTATAACTAAATTTTCATATATGTATGATATGGAGTTACATTGTAAGCTTCAATTTGTAACCATTTAACTAAACACATATTTTTTGGAATGAAAATTTTGTTATGTGGTATAAAACTACGTCCAAAGGTCTACAGAAGTAGTGTAACTTAAATAAAAAATCGTAAGTCTTTTGCTGACTACATAACTAAGGAAATCAGTTTTTAAAAGCTATTTAAATTCAAGTTTAAATATGTGCTAACAGAAAATTCTTTATTTTATTTTTAGACCCCGTACTCTAAAAAAGAGTTAAGTAGGTCTTTTAAGTTTTTCAGAAGTGAGATATGCATAATAGGCAGAAGGAAGCTTTTCCGACCCTATAAAGTATGTTTATTCTTGATAAGCATCATTAGCCGAGTCGATATAGCGATGTCCGTGTGTCTATCTGTCCGTCCTTCCGTATGAACACCTAGATCTCAAAGACTATATGAGCTAGATCCACGAAATTTTGAATGAAAGTCCGTCTATTTCGCGAGCAGATCAAGTTTATTTCAAATTGTTGCCGCGCCCGTACTGTCCCCGCAAATTGTAAAAAACTATTTTTACATTGCCATAACTTGGAAACTATTAGAGCTATTGTAACCAAAATTACACAAATTTACATATGTGTAAATAACTATCCTTAGCAAGTTTGATCCGGATCGGACAACTATAGCCCATAGCTCCCATAGGACAAATCGGTCGAAAATTAATCAAAACGCGCACTAGCATGAGTACCGGGTCTATTACAGTCGGCCTTCTCAACTGTAGCCTTTCTTACTTGTTTATTCTTTATATTCTCAATTTTGTTAATTTATTTTTTTATACTCTCTGCAAGAGTATATTGGGTTTGTGCAAACGTATGTAACAGGCAGAAGGAGGCGTGGCAGACCCCATAAAGTATAAATATTCTTGATCAGCGTCACAAGCCGAGTCGATATAGCCATGTCCGTCTGTCTGTCTGTCCGTCCATATGAACAAACAGATTTCAGAGATGGTAAGAGCTACATGTTCGAATTTGGTCTCTATCGACTCGATATTTAGTCAGTCAATACAAGAATCTTTTTTTTTTTTTTTGATGCCACGCCCCATTTGCCCACTATGAGCAAAAAACTAAACATACCTCGTAAAAAATTGATGTTTTCGGCGAATATCTCCTTAACTATGACACTTATGAATAGCAATTTTGGTATATAGGTTACCAGAGACAGCATAAATGTATTGTCATTTAAAACTTTTGGATGCCACACCCCCTTCTTCCGTAAGAAATAAAAAACTTTTCAAACTTGCATACCGGATACCAATTTTAACATTATAATCGGGAAGCATGGAACTCATAATGTAAATGGACAAATTCTAAATTTTTCAGTAAAATATGACAACATTCATACTTCCTAATCCCATTCTCTATAACTTAAATACTTGTTGACTTGTTGATGATATTAAAAATTCTGACATAATTAAAGACAGAATTTACCAGATTTATTTATCCAGATTTATTATTTTTGATAAAAATTACAAGCTAAAATCTGTAAATTATGGCTTACGTATTGATATGGTACTTTGTATACTTTTAGCCCACTCGGTTGATCTCCCCGGACACGCTGCTTCGCAAACGACGTGGAAATTCATATGAAATGGCCACGCTTTTGGTAAGTATGCTGATCGGAGCTGGACATCCTGCCATGGTTGTATCGGGAGTAGCACGAGAAGACACAGTGCAAAATAATCAGCTCAATGTGCCATATCCATATCCCGTGGAAGAGGTCAAGGCCGTTGAGGAGAAGGAGGAGAAAGAGGAAAAGACAGTCAAGTATAAACTAAGACCTCTGCCCGATTTGGAGAGTCACCTCGATGAGGAAATGGCCGAAGTGCACAGGCAGCGAGCGGAGGAACAACGTCGAGCGGAGCAGGAAATACTACGGAAGCAAATGGCGGTGGGTTCGATGACATTACCAAGTATTTTCAGGACTAAGTATGACTTTTTCAGGAAATGGAGCTCTTGGCCGTAGATCGCTATCATTATAGGCGCTGTCACGCCTGGGTTGTGATCATAAACAATGCACCATGGAGCATTAAACCAAAAATTACCTATACGGATGTGAATGGAGATGTCGTAGAAGCGCCACCTACCGGCATTTTTATAGAACCCTCAACGGGCTTCATATGCGAAACGAACTGCAAGCAATACATTTTAGTGGATAGCATCTGGAATCAGTACAACTACTATGTGAACAAGCAGACCTATCAGAGAGTCGGTGAGATTCGTTGGGATCTGAGAGACTTGAAGGATTGGGAGCACATGCTGCCCGGAGAACCGCCGGAAATGCGTATATACAACATCGGATCGGATGAGAATATAGCTGAGGGTGAACCCGACGTGAATGATGAGAAACATTTGGATGCAATTTGTGTTTGGGTTAATCGACTTCACATCGGTTTAGCGGACTATGAGCAACGCTTTCCGCTCTCCGAGAAAAAGGTTCAGTACAGCGGAGCCATCCATGAGCGCTTCTCGCCGTACTCACAGCGGGATGGCAAAGTAATGCAGCTCACCATTTTCAAGGATGCGAAATGCCAACAACCTCTCATACGTCATGAGTACTATAAGAACCGATTTGATCACATGATTCATCTAAAGTACGACTATGAAACGGACAAATATGAGGAGCAGTTTATGAACGGTCGCGACGACAGTCTCCGATGTAAGCTCTATATCGTTGTAAGGAGTATTACGTAATACCAGAACTATATTTCAGCTGTGGAGTACTACTCGGACTCTACCCAACCTAGAAAGCTCTATTTCAGTGCAAAATCCAGATTGGATTCGCTGGAAACGATTGATCTGAAGCCGGGCTTAATAATACTGCACTATAAAGGACGTGCCGATTTGTGCTGGTACAGAGAGTTTAACTTTAAGGTTAATGGGGGTGTACTAAAGGTAAGTTATACAATTTTAGAACTATAACAAATTGTATAATGCTCTTTATTTGCAGAAAGTCTTGGAAAGATTTCAGGAAGGCGATGAAAACTCCATTGGAACTAATGATATAGCCTGTCGTACCTTTATGTTTCAGCAAAATAAAATAATACTCAAGTTCCACTACACTTTTGGGGCTCTAACCGCAACGACAGTGGAGTTTACGAAACCTCCGAAACCGGATTATGGACAGCAATTGGTCTACGACGAGAAACTAACAAAGATCTATAGGGTAGGATATAGTTATATATTAGTTATTATAAAACTTTATCATAAACTTATTTCAGGCGAATCCTCTTGATCCCATACGCACAAATCTAGAGTTATATAAACTGTTGTTGGAACAACTCCAGGCTGAGGATCAGATTCGCAAGCAGTTTGAAAAAATTCAAGATGATATTAGTAACATTTTTGATCTGCGCAGATGGGAAAAAATGGAGCCCAAGCTCAAGTTTAGTCTATTCGATCCACTGCGCAATGGAGCCGCGCGAGCAATTAGAATGCAACAGGTAAAGTTTCTACAGGGGTTTAAAAATCTTTTGGGAACTTTCCTTACTTTTTTATAACCCCTTAGCATAGCGAAGAAGAGGAGCAAAAGCGGGAAATCGCTGGTAAACCGGCGGACTTTTTGGCGCCCTATTTGATTCCCTTTAAGGATCAGGAACAACTGACTCAGGAGCAGTCCATGGGAGCTTATAATGCCTGTCTGAACGATCTGAAAACACGTTTTGTGGTTCTACTCAACAACCTACAAAGACAATACGAAGACGTAAGTTAAAAATAAGTTATATTTCTTACATTTTATTGCTCAAATATTGTTGTGATTTCATAGTTAACTAGCGAGGCCAAGTCCTTGAACCGTTTTCTGAACAAGTTCGAGAACCAGTTCGATAACTTTGACTACAATCGTTTGGTAACACAGGCAAAGGATTTGGAACTCAGAAAGCGTATGGTCCAACAGCGCTTAACCCTAACACATCAGGAGTCCCAGAAGAAGTACGAATGGGTTAAGGCTTCACTGCAAAAGGATCCACGACTGAATCTTAAGAAAGAAGAAGAGAAATCATCAGACGATTAAGACTGTAGACTTAAATATATATTTATATACAATAAAAAATAAATGAACATGAAAACACTGTGGTCTTAAAAAAACCGCAAAAGGATCCAAAATTGTTTCTTCGATTATAATACCATAGACTATGAGAATTATCTCCGTATTTTTCTTTATAACAAAAGTTGACTTCATATTACGATTTTCGAAGATACCTTATAAGTTATAACCTAACTTTCCATCTTACATAACCCAACTTTCTGATATAAAATTTATTCCCGGTTTAAAGTTGATGCATATGATTGTAGTGGGTGTGGGAGCAGGACAGGACAGCCAAACGTAGTCCGAGTCAAGTCACCACCGCGAGAATATTGGATAGAAGTCGAACGGTAGCGGATAAGCGAAAATATGTATATATCTAGGGGATGACATGGGTGTGGGAGTGGAAGGGAGTGGCGGTGGGGGCTGGGGGTTGAAGAAAGTATGTTTAAGTGGATTCTAAAATGCGAATGCCAATTTCATGGTCTTGCATCACAACAGCAACGCGAAAAGCATATCCGAGTGTGAGCAAAATTCGTTTCAAAAGTGACCGTCTGAAAATTGGACAAAGTGGCTGCCGCGGCCATGTGTGTGTGTGTGTGTGGGTTCAAGGCATACAATAAGGCATACAAACATAGCCGGAGGCAATAACAACAACAACAGACGCACACATGTACACGCACAGGCTCTCACCCCTCTCACACACACACAGATATAGAAAGAAAGAGAAGCACACGTGTGTGTATGTGTGTGCTGGACGGTCATCCGTTTTTGGCGCTATACTCAAACCCGAACCACCCAACGTCTACTTACCTACTCGCACCCACACATACGTACACACACGCACACACGGTCCACGTCCACTTTCACGTTCCCTGTCCCACAACCCACACTCCACACTCCACGCTCTACACACAACCCACTCCACAATTCACATCCCACGCACACTTTGAAGCGAACTTACTTACACATACGATGTCAGTGTCCGTCCATCCCCCATCGGCGGCGTCTAAATTGCGTTTGTCCCTTGAAAGAATCGTCCTAAGATGAAAGTGCTGTCCCCTTACCCGCCTCCCGCCCTGCCCCACCCGCTGTCCCTTGTCCAAACGTCTCTTGTCCCTTGTCCGCCGCCAAACGTCCGTTAGCATCGCTGAAAATTTGCTCGTGGCATGAACACATGTGGCGTAATTTCGTCGCAGATTTTTGTTCGCTAACTGGACAAGGAGATTGTGTACACTGCAACAAATTGTAAGCAATATACAAAATTTTAAAATATTTTAATTAAAACATTTTATAAAAACTAGATGAATAGAGCAAGTGATGTTGTAGAAGTATAAGAAGTATAAGTATTTGCATACCAGTATAAGTTATAGTAGTTTAAATATTGAGAAAACTGTAGAAACAGTTATAACTAAGCGCATTTATTGTAACAAACAAGAATGAGAAAAGTAAATAAAATATTTAAATGCAAGCGTATAAATTGGATCTATAAGTAGTTGTTTCCGCTAAAGAATTGTTGTCGTTGTAGAACACAAGAAAGACAGCTTAGAGCAGTATTAGTATAAGAGAATTTAAGAGGTTTTGGTAGCAGAGTCACAAAAAGCAGCAAATATCAGCAGTCAGCTGGCAGCACAGAAGTAAAAGTAAGCATATAAGCAGCACTAGCATAAGCATAGCAAGAACCTAGCAGTATAAGTAGCGGTAAAATGACCAGAAGTTGTAGAGACAGAAGCAGCGTATAAGCAGAACTAGCATTAGCAGCGTATAAGCAGCGCGAACATTACCAGCAGCCGTCTAATGAGAAGTACAAGTAGCGGCAATATAAGAATCAGAAGTTGTAGAAGCAGACGTAAAAGAGCAGTAAAGAGAAACTAGTTACTAAACATAAATGCAGCTGCTAAGCTTAAATAAGCTAACTAATTATGTGAAATTTCTGCGAGTGTAATTCGAAAAACATTCACACCCCGCGACCCGCCTAAAAGTGCCAGATATTTGTGCTTCCTTTTGGCGAGCCGTGGGCCACTGTAGTATAAGGCCTTTGTCGCAGTCTCAGTCGCAGTCGCAGTCGCAGCCACTGCTGATGATGGCGCTGCCTCGGTTTGTGTCCGTGTGCTGTCCAGCCCAGCTTGGCGTAAGTACAGTTGTGCAAATACACTTCTAGCGGACAGTATCGCGGCCCAAGAATTTGTATTTTATCAGCATCGTGCGCGTCGCGTAGTCAAGGACTCCCAATATTTACGCGAAATACACACACACACACAGAGACATACACACACATGCTCACATGCTCACACAAGTGAGCAGACATGTTCGTTGTGTGCTTGTGTGTGTGTGTGTGTGTTTGTTGAAGCAAATGGGATATGTGTTGGTGGTGGGAGGTTTTCGTCGGCCTCTTTGCACATGTGTGAGTGTGTGCTGGGTGTGTGTGGATGGGGGAGTGAGTGGAAGTGGATGTGGGAGTGTGAGTGGGATGGCAAGGCTGAGGGTTATTGTACGATCCTTTCATTTTAGTCCTAAATGTCCTTCTTTCAATATTTCAAACGTGCTTCGTGACGCGTCCGTTTTGCAGGATGAGCGGCTCGAAGGCGGCCCTTTGTGGACACGGACTTTGTCACCAGCGACATCCTCGACGTCGTCGTCGTCGTCGCAGTTCGCGCTGCTTTAGCTTCAACTTCAGCTGTGGTTCTTCTTGTTGTTGCTGTTATTGTTGTCGTGGTTGTTGTTGCTATTGTTTGGCACTGCCGTCGCTGCTGACGTGTTGTCGTCGCGTCACGGCGCGCTGTTTAGCGGTGGACAGACGAGGGCAGCACCCCAGCCCTCTCATCCTTACTCTTCTTTTGCCGCGGCGTCTGGGGAAGGCATGAGGACTGAGTTTGGGATTGAACGTCGGACATTGGAAAGGGCGATGGGAATGGGACAGGGAATGGGACTGGGATTGGGACCGTGTCCGGGACTGGGGACAACTTTTATCACGGCGCATTTATTTTTCTATTCCACTTATAATATATGCCAGAAACAGGATACACACTCACATGGGCATATATTGGATATTTATTTTGTATTCGAACGCGGAGCATCGGACACCGAACGTGTCAGAAGCGTTGGCAGCTGGACGTTTTCACGTTTCCACGTTTCGACGGTTCGACGTATTCGCTGAGGGTTATCCAGGGGTCTCCACACAAACACACATGTGTGTGTATAAGTAATGCTGTGTGTGTGTGTTTGTACTCGTATTTTCTTCATTTTTTTTGCAAGTATTGGGCTTTCACTTTGGTTCGAACAAAGGGACGGACACTGAAAAATGGCGAGAATTCACTTGGGTGATTTGCGCGACTTACACACACTCAGCCACACATGCACACACTCACACTTGTGTGTGTATATAATGTATAATGATGAAAACATTTCTTTCTTCCACGTTTTTTTAGCTTTCTTACATTTACGCACACATGTGCACACACATTCCTAATGTCCCCCATATATGTATGTATATATACACATATATATTCCTCTATCCATTTCACTACTACATTATATAGAAGTATATGTTATAAGGCACATTAAATATTATACATTTATGAAATTTAAGACAACGGCTTGACCTGCATTACGTGCATTAAAAACTCTCGATTTTATCTTCAATTAGATTCACTTAATTTTGGGATTTTATAAGGGATTTTCATTTTTCTTTCAGTTTGTTTGTAGCGAAATCATATAATGGAATTTTACAAAACACTTAAAGGTCGCTCCCATCTGTACCGTTATTCATAACTACCTTTTAACACTAAAGTAACTTATATACACTTTAACTAAATAAACTGAAATCTGGAGCAAAATCTGTTCAAACTTGTGTGCCGTGTATGGACTTTTTAAATCATTTTGATTTCAGTATTATGTACGTTAATACTGATTAAAGCCCTAGAAATTTACAGCACAAATAATCTTGGATGCTGAGCTAGAATCAATCCTAATCCAAGTTAGAAGTAGAGCAATTTTGGAAAGTCCTTGATTAAGTTGATTAATTTTTGTAACAGATTTGCAAATATATAATTAAATCATAACTTAATTTAATATAATATATTAATATTTTGTTTTATGTCCAGTTGTTATTTAACATTTAGCTTACATTCTAAATTTAAGTAACACTCCTTGAATTCGTTTTAAGTTACTTTCGGAAAATTTTGGGATTAATTCTAATACGGTTTTAGTGTATCTTCAAAGACTTTTATACGCTCTTTGTTTAATTTTATTTACCTTCGAAATGTAGCCAACTTTGCTATCAGTTTAGCATACCCTTTGCAAGCGTACCCTAAAGCGTAAAGCGATGGTGGACTTGATAACGAGCATGGAGGACGTAATTCGGTAGTGTGTTAACGTCCTAATCGTACCTGCCTTCCAGTAAGTCGTCATTATGCGCATTTGTTGGTGTTACTGGTTTCTGTATAGGCCTTAACGCCATGAACTGGTTATGTTTGTGGCTTTAATGCGCTGAAGACTCGCCTCCTGACGCCTCTTTCGCGTTTCGAACTCGCTGTTTATTGCCCTAATTGCCCCCCCATCTTGGCCGAGTTTTGTTGGTAAGTGCTTATCTGTGCCCAGTTGATATGTTGATGATGTGTTTACTGCACAGCTTAAAGTTCCTTTTACGACTCCTTTTTATTTATATCCCAAAGCATAGCATCTGACCGTGGGTTCTCTGTTACCGTTATCCTCCCGGTTTCACCCCTCCTTTCCCCTCTTCATCCCAGTTTCCACGCTTTTTCTTAGCTGGCCCTCTTCCTGTCCTGGCATCAATAAATTTTTATGAGCCATGATGCGGTTGCTCTTCAAGATGCCAAGACGTCCAAGCAAACTGATTTCAATGTTTTATGGCCCATATTGTTGGCCATTCACATGTATGCATGTAGTAAGTATGTTACATACCAACACACACATCCGCACACACACACTCTTGTAATTCACGTTTCATTTTGCACGCGACCAAATTAGTTTTCAATTTGTCGCACATTTAAGCCACGTTAAAAGACATACGAACACTCGGACAGAAGTTTTTATGTTTACCACTAACTTTTTTCATTGATAAGTAATTTGTTTAACTGCTTCTTAGTACTAAATAAGGAGACAACATTGATTATCCACAGCTTTTTAGGGCAACTAATTACAACAATTTAAATATAATAAATATAAAAATATACCACAAAGTTTAAATTAAGATTGATTGTCATTTAAATAACTAATATACGACAGCAATTTATAAAGATTCTGGGCAGTTAACTTTGAAGAATTTTAATAATCTTTATTATATCATAAGCAACTATAATAGTAAATTAAAAGTATAAAGTTTCAGCCAAAAATTAATAAATGTTTAAGTTTTAGTTGAAAAAAAAAATAAGTATTTTTTTTTAACTTAAAACAAATATGTATGTATATGATTTAAATAAAATTTAAATAATTCTAAAATTTGATAATTTAAAAGAAAAAAATAATCATATTTTTATATTTTATTAAAGTTGCCATAAAATTGTTTTAAGCACTTCTTTAAACATACGTTTATTTTTTGTATGTATGAATATTTTAAATTGGATTAGAAAAATAAATATTTATACTTTACTAAATTTAACATGATTTTATTTTAGTTGTAAGTTTAATGGCACTCTTAAAAAATACCTAAGCTTAAAATAAGTCTATATGCTTATGCAAAGATTTTCACTTATTAAATAAAATTATTTATCTAGTATATGTAATATACATGAATATAAATAAAATATTACACAATTCTCCATGGACTTATAAAATCTTTTCTTTGATATATATTAGGAAATCCTATACATAACAAGAAAAAAAGGTTATCTTCGGCTAGCCGAAGATTAAATACCCTTGCAGACACGCATATTTTATTTTAATCGCTAATTGTTCCAACAGTAGCTATATGATATAGTAGTCCGATTTGAATGAACTTTTTCGAGCATATAGGGAATGATAATAAATGCACATTGTGCGAATTTGGTTAAAATCGGTCAATAGACATAGAAAATTTTCATACTAAGCATTTCAACCGATTGTTCCTATGGCAGCTATATGATATAGTAGTCCGATTTGAATGAAATTTGGTCAACACATTGGGAATGATACCAAATGCATATTGCGTGAATTTGGATGAAATCGCTCAATAGACATAGAAAATTTTCATACTAAGCATTTCAACAGATTGTTCCTATGGCAGCTATATGATATAGTGGTCCGATCTGGATAAAATTTGGTCAGCTGATGGAAAATGGTAAAAAATGCATATTGCGAGAATTTGGTTCAAATCGTTCAAGAGACACTGAAAATTTTCATACTAAGCATTTTCGGCATTTTTAACCGATTGTTCCTATGACAGCTATATGATATAGTGGTCCGATCTGGATGAAATTTGGTTTGCACGTGGGATTTAGTACTAAATGCATATAGGCTGAGTTTGGTGGAGCTAGCTCAAAAAAAATTTTTTTTTGAACCGATTGTTCCTATGGGAGCTATATGATATAGTGATCCGATCTGGCCGATTTTAACATATGAACTGCGTGCAGAGAGAATACACATGTGTACCAAGTTTCATCACGATAGCTTTAAAACTGAGAGACTAGTTCGCATAGAAACAGACGGACAGACGGACAGACGGACAGACGGACAGACGGACAGACGGACATGGCTATATCGACCCGGCTTGTGATGCTGATCAAGAATATATATACTTTATGGGGTCTGCCACGCCTCCTTCAATGCGTTACAAACATCGTGACAAAAACAATATACCCTCTGCAAGGGTATAAAAATAAAAAATATAAATAATTTGCATAATTTTTTTAACCTAATTTTAAAGTCATTTTAGTTTAAGGCCTTCATAAAATTCTGTCACACACCTAAGGCAAATATTTGCATGTATTATATAAGTGTTTATGGACATTTGTAATAAATCTGTGCGAATCATTAAATTTAAGGATTAGTAACCTGATTATCGAGTTCACTCAACTTTCACCAAATGTTATAATGAGGCGCAAACACACACACACACGAAGTCACACACTTGTATATATGTACTTTGTGCAATCAGTACCCTAATGTGTGCGTGTGTGAGTGTGTGAATTAATGTTTGCACTGCGCTTTTGTTGTCGTTGTTGTTGTTGTCCCCAAGTGCAGTTAGACACACTTAACTACTTATGTAGTACATACTTATGTATTGCATTGACATTGACTTTCATCTCATTATAATAGGTATATACATATATATATATATACACGTTTATTTATGACTGCACCAACACACACACACACACGCACAAAACAGTTGATACTTGTGCGTGTGTGTGAGTCAACCAAACTGCCACAAGCTTTAGTCCAAACAACTTGTTTTCCTAATTTAATGATAATGAGCTATTTATGCTTAAATACATTGGTTTGTGTTAGTTGCTGTTTCCTGTTGCCACAGCTGTTGATAGCGAAAGTGCTTTTAATCTCGGCCATCTAACAGTATTGCTTATCAGGAGATAAACAAACCTAATCACTTATATGTATAGATGTTTGTATTTCCCAGTTTTAAAACAATTAAGTGCATAGTAACAAATTGGTTTGCCTTAAAAAAACTAAGTTTTCTGCCAAGGCCACCCTTCTCCGTATTTTTGTTTTTTTTTTAGAGTTACAAAAACTTTTTAATGCTTCACTTAAAGAAAAACTTAGACGTAGTTCAATTGTTACGCATATTTTTGGGTATAGATTTAAGTTCAATTGTAGTTTGACCTGAAAAAAAAGCTTACAGAAAACATTGAATAAAAAATAAAATAAAATAGTGTTACAAAAATATATTAGCCTAAACTGGATTAAGGCTTTTAAAGCATTTGTTAAGCAAATGTATATAGGCAATTTCTAACTTTATTAGCTACATCCTGTTACAAAGTTTAATAAAGCTCGATTGAAAGTAATAAAAATGCCAATAAAATTAAATTCATTATAACAAAAAAAAATTATTACAACTTTTAAATGATGATAATATATTGTATTATCTTGTTTTAAAGTAACTAAGACCGTTATAATCCAATTTGCGATTAAAATAAAACGTAGACGGAATCAATACAAAAATCATTGCATACTTACTGGCGCTAATTGAGGTATGTTTTGGCTAATTATTGTTAAGCTTGAAGAAGAGTATTCTCTCTGATAAACTTTAGGGGGAAGAAATTACTTAATAGTTTAACGAATATGTTGGATATAAAAAAAAACCAAACTGGCTGCTTCAGGCTGAATAAGCCACCAGTAAATCATTCATTTTGTTAACTTAAAAACTCTAAAGTCCTTTTGAAACCCTACTTTAAATTGAACACTTCCCATCTTTGCTGTAACAACGATCGCATGAACATTTATATTTCCCTTACTGTTTACAGTAGCCTCCCCGCCTAATAGGTATAGTAATTAAAGAAAACATATTTCGTAATCCAAACTAAACTTTTGTATTTCAACTGAAAATGTTTGAGAATAAACTTGTTTCTGCTATTCCGGAGATGAACAAATAAATGCTCGGGGCTGATCATCCTATTCCTTATTCCCTATTTCTGCCATTACACTGGTCTCCTCTGTGCTACGTATTTATATACTCCATAAATACATGTATTTACTGAAATATTTTCCTGAAATATTTAGAATGTGTGCGTGCAATTTAATTGTATATATACATAGATATATATCATATCTAAGCACATATTTATTTAGGTAGGTAGCATAATAAAATGAGAAAGAGTTTAGCAAGGGATTGTGGAGCATTCGTTTACATATTCGTAACCGTAACCATAGTTGTATTCGCTTTTATATTCCTTGTCTTATAAATGCATTTCAATCTGCCTTCTTGCGTTTCTGCGTGCATTTGTCTGTTAAGAATTATAAATTAAAATCAGCAAAATTTTCTACACAATTTACATATATCTATCTTGCTCTTGCAAAGCATTGTAGATGCACACACACACACACACCCTACACCCACACACACACAGACTAATAGTTTATCATTTGCGTTGGTGTATCTCAAGTGCGGGAGTGTATAAATTTTAATTTGTGTTCAACCACGTTGCTCTAACTAAAAGTGCAATAACATATCAAACACACACACATGCACACCCACACGCACATATACATATACATATGAGATGCATATATATCTTATCCTAAGAAAGGCGTACAGTGAAAACTCACTAATTACAGCAAGAATTTATTCAGAATTTACAACAACGGAAAATAAAAATGCTTTTTAGATCAGTTTCGTCACTAGTAACTGAAAAATTACATACCAAAATTTCATTAACTTTTAATTAGCAAAGCCTAACTATATTCATAATATGTATAACATAAAAAATTCATTAATAAAATTGAGAGCTTGGAAGAATTAAAAGAATTTCAAGATATTTCTTTTAACTTAAGAAAACACAGGAAAGGTTAAGCAAAAATGTTTTATTTTATTTAAATTTTAAAGCAGCTTTGATAATTTCTAATAAAATATTTGATTAAAATTTCCATCCAATTCATTAAAAAGTAACTAAATTTTATTATTTCTGTATAGTGTTTCTACATTATTTAAAATATTTTTCAAAGTGTAATTTATACTTTATATTTAGCATTTAGTTGTCATTTCCCTTTAAACTAGTGTACAGACAAAAACTTAATTTTATATTTAACATGGAATTTGTACTTCATTTGCAAAAACTGTTAAAAATAAAATGCAGCTTTGTTTTAGCATAAAACTAAACTTTTTAATGTGTAAGATTAAAGACTGACTCAATTTGTATATAGAAACTGTAAAGAGAAACTGCCTCAAACTGAAAACTATTTGTAATATAACAGAAATCAAAAGTCATAATTAAAAATATTTCAAATTTTTTAATTTCGTTTTGGCAAATTAAAAGATTTTTGGGAACTTCAAGTAAATGATGCATGACTGTTGCTAATTGGCGAGAGAGCACTGTAGGCAGAATGATGCTTCCGATATATGCATGTCTATATGTATGTAATCCAAGGCACACACTAGTGTGTGTTAGTGTGTACTTTTGTTTGTTTGTGTGTATGAATATTTCTTACGCACTTGTGCACTTTTGCTTAGGCCGTTGTCTTCTAAGCTTTTCCGAGTGTCTATGAGTGTTTGTGTGCGTGTTTGTGTATATGTGTTTCATTTTCCTGTCCACTCTAAAGTAAAATTACTTGAGGCCAGTTGTTGTTGTTGCTGTTGTTCTTGTTGTCTGAAACAAAAAGAATCGTTTCGAAATATTCAGCTAACAGACAAATACAGAATGTTTTGGACTTTGCTTGGGAATGGGCAATCTTAATACCTAAGAGCACACACACACATGTATATGTGTGGAGCTTTATGTATTTGTATTTACCTCAGAGCACATATGCACACACACGCACTCACACAGACGCACAACTGCATTTATGCAAATGCGAATAACGATTCCTTAAATTCCTCGCAGTGTGTGTGTGCTGATGTGCGTGTGTGTGTGTTGTGTATACTTTTTGGAAAATTCATATACAATATGCATATTTGGCTTTGGCGAATTGCGAATGGATGCGAAAAGCGTGTATGCATCTTTAGCCGCTGTGTGCGTTCTAATGTCCAGCAAACTGAAAGTTTTCCGAAAACTTGCGTTGCCGAAAAAGGAGGAGATGGGGGAGGAAGTAGGGTGAGGGCGTGGCAGGAGTTGGAGATTCTTTGGGCAGGTGGTCGAGTCTCTGATATGAAAACTCGAGCAGCTGGCAACATACACAAAGTCTACTGCAGTTGTTGCAGTTGCTGTGGTTGCACTTGTTTTTGCTGCTCTTGTGGTTTTTGTTGTTGCATGCAACGCCTTCTGCTGCAGTTGTTGCTGCATCTTTTGGCCATACATTAAGCACTTGCTCGACTACAGAAAAGATTATTGTGCATAAGTCTGGCCATGTATATACATAAGAATATGGCAAGCTTCCTTTCTTTATGTACTTTCCCATGTGCATTTTGGTCCACTCTAAGTCATTGGTCAACCATCAAAATATATATGGTAAATATGTTGCAACTTTGTCTATTTGCTCATAGCTATAATTTTATTTAATTATTTTAAAACTGTTTATTTTTTAACCTTAATTAAACTCTTTGACTTTTTAATTGGAGTACGATTAAAAAAGAGAGCAGAACTCAGTTATTAAAATACGGTCTTCAGCTAACTATTAATTTTAAATTAGTAGTTTCTTGCATAATAACGACACTTAATCAGTAATCAGTTCGTAATTAATAGAGGTAATCGCATAGCTTTGAATTTGATTGAACCAAAAGCTTATTTCGCCAGAATTGCTGAATGAGAGCTATAGGATATAGTTGTTCCATGTGTAAAAGGTAAAAGGAGGTGTTTCTGACCTCATAAAGTGTATGTATTCTGGATCAGCATCAACAGCCGAGTCGCTATACCAATGTCCGTATGTCCGTACATCTAGATCTTCGAGACTATAAGGGCTAGAGCCAACAAATTTGGAATAAAAGTTTGTCAATATTTCAGGCAGATAAATTTTATTTCAAATTGTTCCCACAATCCCCATCGCCCACGGAAGTTTTAAAAAACTATGTTCACCCCATCAAAAGCTCCTTTTACAAGAACATAACTTGGAAACGACTAAAGCTATTGCAACCAAACTAACGTGTAATGTGTATGGTACACTTATGTTTGTTCTCACTTAGTTTGATCCGAATCAGACAAATATAGCCTATAGCTCCCATAGGACAAATCAGTCGAAATTAAAACATTTGTACAAAGTCATGTTTGTTTAGATATCGGAACTAAACTCACATATTTTGTATTATAATTATCCTCACCTAGTTTGATCCGAATCGGATAACTATACTCTATAGCTCCCATTAGCCGAATCGGTCGAAAATAAGCCATTTGTATAATGGCACGTAGTATTAATTGTACGATCGCCCCCAAACTCATTTATTATATGTATTTAATGATTATAACTATCGCGACCAAGGCTGATTTGCAGCGGACAACAATTTTCTGCAAATTCATTTGAAATATCGGTGAAAAGTGACATATTTGCTATAATGCGCACTGAAATGAGTATGGGGTCTTTAATAGTCTGATAGCTCGACTGTAGCCTTTTTTACTTGTTTTTGACGATTAAAAAATAAAAATATTATTTTTAAGATGAAGTATTTTTAAAATTAATATTTGAAAATTAAGCCTATAACAATTTTATAAGTTCAACAAATAAAATTCATAAAGACTATTTAGCCGAACTCCACAGACAAAAAGAACGAGTCATCAGCTTCAATTCTTGTAAACCGAAATAGAGTCTAAACTTTTTATAGATTTCCAGTGCGGTTTTATTTGGATAAGCGAATAAGTAAAAGTAATATTAATTCAAGTGCCACACTTAAAATATTTATCCTCTGAATTATAATGTAGATTAAAGAATAAAGCCAATTCCACACGATTGAATCAAGCTACAATAGAATAAGAGATTTGTACCATTATCGAAGACAGCGGCATAGTGTATTAAGACCAGATCCCTTGAGATTGTAAGAAGATGAAGAAGACGAACAGAAACCGAGCAGTGTAATTAGAAAGTCCTGTTTCTGGACTTTAAAATGTAATGCCAAATGGATTCTTACCACAGCTTCCTTATATACATTTATATGCAAATGCCAACTATTCCACCGGCAAGAATGGGGATGGAAAAAGGACAAGAATTGGCAAAAAGGACACGAGGGAGGGTTAAAATGGGCGGAGGGATGTAAATGGGGATGGGGTTAGTGAATGTCCAAGGCTTGTTCACTCTTTCACGTTCTTGGTCAAGTTGTGCGACGTCGGCGGGATTCGTGAAATAGCCAACTATTATACAAATACATACACACATACACTCTTACACACACACATATTCTTACGTATATATACGAGCAGAGGCGTATATTTTTGCTGTCGCAAACCGTCTCCGTCTTTCATTTCGCAGCCTTCTTTCCTCTCTGTTCCTTTCCTACAGTTCCTGGCCATTCCCTTGACCATTCTACCGCCCTCTTGACCGTCTCCGCCGTCAATTGCATGTATGTTTGTGTATTAATTTAGCCACCCACTCGCACTCGCACTCGCTCACGCATACGCTTCCCGTAGCAACTTGAAAAGTCGAATTTTCACAGCCTCCAACTCGTCGACTTACAGCCGTACCTCAGCCGGTGCTGGGCCCAGCCACAGCCACCGCCATCGCCATCGCCATCGCCACAGCTTCAGCTTTGTCCTCGTCCTAGTCCTCGTTTGTGTCCTAGCCCTACACTGAACAAAAATCTTTTTAATCAAAATTTCGTATTCAAAACTAATACTTTTAGTCAAGAAAGCCAAAAGACGAAATTTGTTGTATACCATACATCTTTAAACCTAAAAAAAAAAAATTTAATATAATTTTAAAAACATTTAAAAATGGTATGAATCCAGATCTAGACTTATCTAAAATAGAATTATATAAATTCTGTTTTTCTTAAAGATCACAAAATTTTATTTTTTTATAACCAAAAATTGTGAAACAAAAACATAAACTTATTAATAAGAGATTGAAATATTGCTTAAAAATTCAAAATTTTTTTAATTTCTTATTTAAAGGATCATAAAACAATATTTTTTCGAGAATTTAAAATTAATTTCTACAAAATTTAAGGCAATTTCTTATTTGGAGTTGAGAAGAGCTGGCTATGATCGTAGTTTGTTAACTAACTCAGTACTTAAGGCCTTAGTTTACGAATAAAAATCTATTTAAAGCTTAAAACAAATTACATAAAAAAAATTATGTGTTCTAAATTACAGATTAAAGCGCTTTCTATACTGTTTTGAAGCTGCGTATACTTGATTTCATTACAAACACTTTTTTTACAGTGTAGAGCTCGGGCTACTGCTGCTGACCCGAGTCCGCTGCTCGTCTCAGTTCCGGCCCCTCTCCCTTTACCCGTTCAAGTCCCAGTCTCAGGCACAGCCTCAACTTCAACGAAACGTGACCTAGCCGGTTAGTACGTACTACGTAGTCGAGTCCACATAGCCTCCATCTTCATATCCATTACACTGCCGCACTGCACTGCACTACGCTATCCCCACTCCACTGCCCCTCCTCGCCACTCCTTTCTCCCCCGGTATACCCCCTTCGGAGCGGACAGTCAGGCCGTATGCAAACAACATTTTGCTCTGTAGGTTCTACTGCTACTTCTTCTTCTTGTTGTTCTGCTTCTACTTCTTCTTGTTCTGTTTCTCCTTCATCTTCTGCTGTCGCTGTCGCTGTTGCCGTCGTTGCCGCTGTCGTTGTCGTTGGGTTTCCTTCGTTCCTTCGTTGCTTCGTGTCTGCGCTCCCTTCGTCTCCCTTCGTTTCCTTCAGTTGCTTCTTTCCTCCGACACTGCTGAATACATACATCGCTCGGTAAGGGGAGAATTCGTGGGTTTGTGTAAATGTTGGCATCTCTAAATTCGCATATACAGCCAGTGGTCAACTATGGAAATTATCGATCGACTTGCTTTTGGTGTCAGGTGGTTTGGGCGATGGATGCGATGCGATGCCAGCAAAGGCAGCAGCTCCATGATGGACACGCAGCCTCACGAAGTGGAAGTGAAATGCCAGCTTCTCATCTCTCTCTTTCTCTATATCTCACTGTCCCTCTCTCTCTCTCTCCGCCTCTGAAACAGCCTTTGCTTTTGCTGTTTCTACAGCGGATTTCGGGGGCGGTAACACCCAAGGCGGACATGGGTTCACTTTGGTTGGGTATAGATTTTGGCATAGGGACAGCGTACACTGAATGCTGGACAGGACTTGGTTGCCAAGGCAAATTCAGAAGCAACGGCAAAGGCGATGCAGCAACTCGAAGCTCGAGAATAAGTTTGGCATCAACGTTAGCGACAACGACAACGACAGCAAAATGCCACTGCCACTGCCGCCTGCACACATGAATCAGCCCGCACGGCTCTTCTTAACCCATCTACCCAGGTCGACTACCCCCTGAAAGTCGCTCTGACGTGGACATAAACGAGCAGCGAGCAAGAAGAGGAAGAGCAAGAGAATGAGAACGAGATGACGATGACCAAAAGGAATGAAAGCTAGAGCTACTCTGCATTTGCGAAGCATTCGGCGGAAATATTCGGCCCAGCTCTCGTCTTTTAGCCCACCCCGCTTGCTACTAACTTGGCCCAGAGCACACCCACACACACACCCACACACACAGATGGCCCCCATGGCACATCAAAAGGCTGCTTGGTGCCATTCAAAATAGGCGACCGTTTCAAATGCTCCATGTGTATGGCTGTGTGTGTGACGGGTTGGAGGAGGCCAGAAATTGCTTATGCGACATCTAGTGCCTCTAGTTTTAGTTATTGCCAGCAAAGTCAAAGACGAGCCAGGTCCAGTTCTCGAGGAGACCATGGCCAAAACAAGAAGCAGACACATACACAGCTTATGTATGTCGTGCTGTCGGTCTGTCCGTATACCTAAGTAGCCCCGTGTACATACCCTGGCTGACCCCATCAGCTGTCTCTTTCACGCCGCTGTCATGTATGTAGTTGGAAAATATTTCGCCGTTAAGCTAAAGGTCCGTTGATATGGATAACTTGATCTGGGCATGTTCTCAAGTTTAAAACACGAATCAGAGTAACTGCCCAAGTGTTCCAAGGGGCGCGGGTCACTAAGAGTGGTTGGTGGGGTCTACAAAGGGTCTGCTCTGCTTGGACGTGTTCTGCGTGCTCATCGATGCATTAACTCGACCAACCGATGCTATACTGAAGATTCTTTAGCCTCTCACCAGAGTTAACTCATTTGTACCTCTTACAAGTGTTGTTTTATTTGCTGTTCTATCCCCACATCCTAGTTACCAGCTGCTCCCCTTCCCTCCTTGAGGTTATTAGATTGCGAATGCGAATTGCCAATGACTGACACGGTCCATCTATCCATCCATCCAGTAACGCAAAAAACCCAGTCCAATGGGCCACATCGAAACTTAAGGTTCATCGCATATAGAATTCGATTTCGAATCGCAACTGAAATGCAATTAACTTGGTTTTTTTTTTTCATAGCGTCTCACAGGTGTGCATATATGTTGGTATAGTTTAAGAGAAATACATGGGAGAGCAAAGGAATAAGGTAGTTTGGAGTTTAAAGAGAATACTCGGCTTAGAGCTCTAGAATTCTTAGCAATGTGACAATGAGGCAACTCTGAACTCTGGAATTCTTCAATGGAGTACTAATCGGTTTTAATTAAAATTTGTTTTATCAAAATAAAATATATTCAAATTTCTAGTTCTGATTTCCTGCTTTGAAAAACAATAAAATCAAAACTTTTATTGTAGAATCAAAAATGTTTGTTATTTCTCTAGAAAATGTATCATTAATTTATGTTTTAAAAAAAATAGGCGGTAAAAAATACTACACTGAAGACAATGTTGGATTTTGAGCCCATACTTATGAAAACCATAACATGAAATTAAAGGAAAATTGTATTTAAAAAATGTTTAAATGAATTATGAAGTATCTGATTTATAAACGAAGTTTTTTGAAAAAATACATTAATAGTTATGATAAAGAATTTTAACTAGATATTTTTTTTTTAGGATTAATGTATTAGTTAAATAACTAAGGTTTAACAAATGAAAAAGTTTAAAAATTTAAATGTATCCTTATTATAACCCAAGAAATCGTTGCTAAAGTCAAGAGTTGTACGAGGACATTTGAGCACAAGTTTTCCCTTCCTAGTGTATAAAAGGACACAACTTCTTCAAAAATCAACTCACTTAAATGCCAAAGAAAAACAGACAAAACTTTAAGGAGTCTGTAAGTCAGTAATAAAATTACAGACAATTAAAGTGTAGAAGAAATAGTTTTCTGAAATCGAGCAAACTATAATAAATTGAGTTGACTGAATTGCGAGCAATTAAAGGACTCTCGAAGCAGTTGAGACGGAGAGTAAATGAAACATGTGATTATGATATCTTATTGATTTCTCATACGGCACAAATTGTTAACTTTTATTTTTATCGATGGCGCAAACAGAGAAACCGAAACACAAGCAGAAAGAGCAGTAAAGAAAAAAAAAAGTATAAAAGAAGCTAACAAGTAAACACAAAACTATGTAGACGTCTGGGCATCTTATTGGGATTAACCTAGTCCCGTTCATGGGGGTTTTGGTGTGGGTCTTGGTCTTGGTCTGGGTCTGGGTCTGAGTCTGGGTCTGGGTCCAACAAGTGGCCCATAAAAATACAAACGAACATATACGGATGGGCATAATAATTTATGCGCTTTGCTCCACTTTCAGCTTACGAGTGCCAAGTACCACTGCCAGCTTTATTTTATTTCCTTTTTTTTTATTTCTATTTTATTCTTATTCTTTTATGCTTTCCCAGTTAACAGTTACCAGTTACCAGCTCCCAACTCTCTTCTCCTATACGACGTGTTTACGTTTTCTTTGTGCGACTCATCCAACCGCTCAGAGACTGAAACTGAAACATAGTAAGCAAAGCTCACATACAAACCGGAAGAGAGAGAGAGAGAATAGAGAAACAAAAACAGAAAAAAACCAAGCAAATTCTTAAAGGCACAAAGAATAAAATATTTATTCATCCATTTCAGATTTCATTCATGAGCATTTACTATTTCTATTCGTTCGTACATGTGGCCGAGGTATCATTCCCGCGTAAAACTTATCCCATAGTCCAGCAATTTTTTTCCTCTCTTAACTGCTGCCCTTCCCGTTCTTCACCTCCCCACACTCCTCTTCACACGCCTGTTCCCACTACTGCAGCAGTTTTGCAAGTGCCGTTTTTTCCTGCTTTGGCTCTCTTCTCCTCTCTCCCTGCGCTCTCTTGTCTTTTTTTATTCAGTGCCCCACTCAAAGTTACAACTTAACTGTTATTTTATTACAACATTTAATAAAAATCAACAAGTGCATGACTCGTCTAGAGTAAAGGAGTGTAATCTGCTCCTGTATACACTGTCTACACTGTACAGTGTGCTCTCTGTGTGTGCGCTCTTGAGCAAATGGAGCGTGATTTTGTGGCTCCATCAAGTTTATATTAAGTGTTGGTATTAAAATAAAAATGCTTGTTATTTGTCTTGCCTTTTTATTTGCTTTTTGGTGTTTGGTGTTGCCCTTGCTGTTCATCGTTTTTCTTTTACTCCTGTTTTCTGTTCTTTTTTTATTGCATTGGAATAGAGATGAACATAATCCGTGAACACCAGTTCGACAATGAACTGAACTGCAGCACACACACAGGAGCTGTGGAGCATCAAATCAAGCGTGATCTAATTACCCAGCCTCCATCGAACGAACAAAACTCCAGACTGCAATCCATAGTCTACACTCCTCCTCAGGAAGCGACAAAATATCGAATTTCGATCAAAAACCAGCATGTTCCTTAATTTCGTGCTTAATTTGTCGCCGGCATCGGAATGGAACGGAACGTAGAACCCTCAACGGTTCCATAACGGTATTCCATACTTAATGTCGCGTTTCACTGATTTAACAACCTGTGCTCACATCTTCACTCTCCTTTCCTCTTCTCCCCAACACTGCTTCTCCTCTCCCGCGTTTCCATTTAGTATTTAGTTACGGACACATAACTCGTTAACTCGCTGATTCGCTGTTTCACCGATTTGCGCGCACAGCTTAGGACAACATAATAGGGCCACCTAATGAGTTTAAAAGAGCAGTGCAAGAGATTAACTTTCTGTCATTGCAAAATGTGACCATTTTAGACACGCCCCTTCATTAGTTAAAGATTTGATATAATTGCGCTCAAAAGTTAAAGGCAAAAAGCTTTAATAAATTGAAAAACGAATGAATTTAATTACAAGTAATCCACAACTTTTGATCACTAAAATAAGTGTAAGCATTTAACACAAATCAATGAAGAGCAAAGGTATTGTTCATCAACTGATTGAACGTTTAAATTCATTTAATAACAATAATATTCCAAGAAAATTATAATATAAACTTGTACAAGTAACTGAAAATTACATGCATTTAAATTCAAATTAATAAAACAACAATAAGCCCGTAAATATTTGCTCGGAGTGCTCAGCACTATCATGTTTCAATTTCAAGTAGTGAGTTTAAACAAGTAAGAAAAGTACAGTCGAACGTATCCGTCAAAATCAGTATCCGGATATTACAATAGATAGTTCTTGTATTAGAACACGTTACAACAAAAAAGACAATTTATAATCGAACATACATATGTTTGTCTGTATGCACATACAAATTCGTTTGACATTATATGTATACACATATATATGTATATGTGTATGTATGTATACTATTGCCGCCACACATGCATCAAACTTAACTTAACTTTCTAATCGGTAGCTCTGTTGTTTATTGTTGGATTTTTATGCAACTTTCAGGATAGTCTTCAAAGGAATCATAAATAACAATACTGTACGATAAGAAGAAACGGCATGCAAATTTAAAGTTTTTTTTCTTACGGAAAAAGGGGGCGTGGCAGCAAAAAATTTTAAATGGTAATTTATTTATGCTGTCCTTAGGAACATGCGTACCAAAATTGGTATTCCTAAGTGCCGTAGTTACTGAGATATTCGCTTTAAACATCTATTTTTTCCGAGGTATGTCTAGTTTTTTGCGCATTGTGGGCGAATGGGGCGTGGCATAAAAAAAAAGATTCTTGTATAGACTGACTAAATATCGAGTCGATAGAGACCAAACTCGAATTTGTAGATCTTACCATCTCTGAAATCTGCATGTTCATACGGACGGACAGACAGACGGGCAGACAGACGGACATGGCTATATCGACTCGGTTTGCGACGCTGATCAAGAATATATATACTTTATGGGGTCTGCCACGCCTCCTTCTGCCTGTTACATACATTTGCACAAACCCAATATACCCTTGCAGAGAGTATAAAAAGCTGTCTTAAAATGTTGTTTCAAGCTAAAAATGTTTTAAGTATAGCATACTTGAGAATTTCTTACTTTACTTACAGCTTTAAACATTTATTTTATTTGGTTAATACTTGTAATTGTTATTATAAGAACAATTGAATGACTGAATCTTAAGCTTTGCAAATTTAAAACCTTTTTTGATAAGCCAAAATATTTAAAATTATTTTCGAACAAGAATTGAAAAGCTTAGCAAACCAACTCAACTATATTTCAAACAGATGAAATCCATTAAAACACAAAAATATTTATTCATAAAAAAGGCAAACGGATAAATAATTGACTAAGTAGATAATGTATTATAGTAAAGATTAAAAAATATGGCACAAATTTATGTATGTATGCAAGTGTGTTTGTGGGTGTTATGTGAATAGTGTGCAACAAAATAACTTTCACCCGTGCTAGTATTACATACACACACAAATATACATACATATAGAATTTGGTTCGACTTTTCGCAAAAGTTTCACCCTATGAAAATAAAGCAGAGAAAAAATCACATTAAATAGTCTGACACTGACCTAACCTAATGCCTTTCATGTTATTTAGCTCACAAAAGAAATGAAATAAAAACTCTGAATGTGGCATAGAAGCACACACACTTACACACACACACATACAGACATAGACAGACACTCAATTACAAATACAAACAGAAGAGAGACACAGTTACAAACACTCACACACACAGACAGTGCAGGAGTACATATTTGTATGTACATATGTGTGTGCATACTTACTACAAGTCTGATAGCAATACATAAAAAATTTAATAAGCATGTATTTGTATGGTTAAGATGGGTGAAGGACACAAACACACACACACATACACAGGGAGAGGGAGAGAGTGTGAGAGAGAAGCGCCTTAATAAAAGGAAGTTTGTAAATATTAGTCAGACATTGAGGCTCGTAAACGTGCATGCTTTAGTGTGGATTATGTATCAAATAATCCGAAAATGTTTTAAAAGAATACAAGCAGAGCAACAGATAAATACTCTCTCATTCTCTGCCTCTCCCCCAACCACCAGAGAAGCAGAGATGCAGAGAGTGCGACGCTTTAGGTAGTTGTGAATTGAATATAAAAACAAACATAAAAGTTTCACGCCTTCTTCCATCCTTTCCACTCGCAATATTGGTCAATATGTACAGAAAAACATGCAGTACATACATTTATATAAATATATATATGTATAGATATATATTTTTTGGTAAGTATGCAGGGCCACTTTCTTTCTTTCTTCTGGCTTTGAGACACCTACAAAAAGAAAGCAAAAAGAAATGCCGACTATGGCAGTGACCACTCTGAATGCCAAGACCCCAGTCCCAGCCCCTTACTCGTAGTCCTCCCCAATACTCAAGTCCCCAACCCCTGACCGACCTCGACCTCGACACCAGTCTGACTTTGAGTAGACCAACGACTAAGGAGCACACAACATACGACATGCAATATATATTTTTATGTAGACAAAGTCTGCTCGAAAAAGTGCAAACAAAAAAAAAAAGAAAAAAAAACAGAAAAAGAAATAAAAAAAACTCTAAAAAAAAGAAAGAAATCCTTACACATAGACAGAAAAGAAGTGGAAAAAATTGGTTTTATGATTCAAGGACAGGAATCACATTATTCTTACAACAGGATAAAACCCACACAGACACTAGGTTATGGATACTCCTCATCCCCATACCCTACCACGCCCCCTTGCGCCCTCCTTCTGCGGTCATACGCTATCCGCTTTTGGCTCGATTCACAGCAATAATTTAAGTCCAACATTTTTATTGCTACACATGCACTCCTAAGTATGTATGTGTATACGAATGTGTGTGTATGTGTATGCATGTATGTATGTATTTACTGTGTACATAAGGCGAGAGCACTTTCGATTTCATTCAATTGGACTTTGAACTTTTGTTAAAAGAATATAAAAATACTAAAAACATCACAAAAGTGAAAAGTTCAACGTTGTTTTCCTTTTTTCTCCTTCTCTCTCCCTCTCTCATTTTGTTTACATTTTCTTTGCTCTCCTTTCCATTTCTTTTCGAACATTTTTTTTTATTTTATTTTGTCAGTCTTTATTCGTTTGACATAATTAAAAGCATTTTATGCTATTTTGTATGTTTTGTTAAGCAAATAACTGTGTGCAAATTATGCAAGTGCAGAAAAGTAGACACCTCGACTAGCAGATACTCTGTAAAACACACACCATAACCATTTCCAACTGAAAAATATTACTATTTGGGATAAACGTGGCTCAACAAAATACACTACCAAACCATAGATGGCGCCAGCTGCACATAAGAAGTAAATTCTTAACTTTCTCGACTTCGTACCCAGTGTATACCCTATAAAAATACGTTGTACTCGGTAAGATTGTGCTCATACTTAAATGTCAATTACGGCCATTATGTTATTACGTTACCAAATAATATTTGGCCATAAAAAGGCAGTGAAAAGCAAATCTGTGGCATGATTGTTAGCACATTTTCAATGAATTCGTTGATTTTATTGTGCTACACTTGCCACATATGGCACGCGTCTAGCTTTTTAACCATATTCACTGTTGGACCTTGTAAGTATACATATATCATTCTTTGTATCTATATATACTGTGTTTATAACATACAATTTGAGGGATCGAGCGAAAGTACAATTTTTATTTCAATTTTATGGGCTAAAACAAACAGGCATGTCCACACATGATGAACATAAAGTGAGCTGGGAGTGTGGTGGGTATTGCTGTCGATGTGCTCCAGTCCTCCAGTTTACGATTGAGTCTATTGTGCTCAGAGTTCCACATTAATAGCTCACTTCTGAGCTCTTTATGTCCTGTACCTGTAGCACATAAATTCAGATACTAAAAGTAGGCGTGAAAAAGTCGTGAAAAGACGTGAAACTGCAGTTAGACGATTTCCGTACACTTTTCCCACATTTCCCATGTTTATGACCAACTACTTAACTGAGATTATAAATTTATTAACAATTAATTGCCAATAACTGAATTCCTAGCCAATCATTAAGTTTTCATGTGCATGATTGTAGTATTAATACAGTAAAATAGATACACACTTATCCCAAGTTTTCACTTTGTGCTTAAAAGACCACAGAGCTAGGTGAGAACAGAATTTGAATGGCATTTGCATTAAGAATTTCCATTTAAAAAGAAATATGTACATAAATTTGATATTTGTTTCAAGAACATTACTCAAATGCTTAAATATTTCTTACTAAATACATACAAATGGTTTCGTAAACGTACTTAATTTGAGCTCCTTTGGACTTAATTTAATAACGGTTTGTTTCTGTCTCTGTGTAATTACGTGGCTTTTTTTCATTTACATTATCTTAGTTCAATACAAATTGCAGTAAAGTTTCTAGCGCTGCCATTTTGAGGAATTTTATAGCCAACTTAGGCACTATTATAAAAACTGAAAAAGTGTTGCCTACATTTCAGCGCTGAGTCTATATTAATGTAATTATGTGAAATTATGGAAATAAATGTGTTGCGATGGATATGGCGACAACGGAATAAGTTGACTAAACTTATAATTAGTCATTGTGTCTGCAAATATACAATTAATTCTGTTTTATATACTCTATTGTAAAAACTGCAAAAGTGTTGCCTACATTTTAGGGCAAAGACATTATTGTTGTCATTATGAAGAATAATGATGACTGAACTAGTTTATCATAAAGTAGTCTTTTAAGTAATGCTTTGTAGGCAAATTCTTTAAAGTCCATAATGCTATAATTTACCAGTTGAAGTAATTTGACAAACACTACTAGACTGAAAGCAAATGTAATCTATATAATCACACTCCTCAAACCTTACATTATGTGAGAATTGATGTACAAGTGGCTGTGACATTGACCTCCATTTTGGGGTAATGCCTATTCGGTGGAATCAAAGACCACATAAGGTCACTTGCACTTAGTACTTATTTGTGCATAAACAACTGCATATGTACACAAAGTATCACTTACATATATGCATATACATATATGCATGTACATACTTAATAATGTAAAAACATTTATGTATGTGCCCTTATGTAAACACATTTGCAGATATTCATCATGTGTTTAGGTGACTAGACGTTATAATGTGCGTATCATTATAATAATAATTATGACAATAATTATGCATGTACGATATGTACAGTGGTACACACACACACGTACTGAGCTGCATTCGTCTTCGTAGGCTTATTAACGTGTACGTGTCTGTTGGCGCCATCTCATAAATACTCTACGGCAAACACACACACACATACACTCAGTCGTAAACAGATTCCAGCAAATTAGGGCAACGTCAACCTATTGCCTATTTAATTATAATGAGCTCAGTCCAATTGCCACTGCATATGCTTGCATGTGCATGCAAAAACATGCATACAACTGTCTGTATGTCTGCTTTGAGGTGTGAATACATTGATTTAGCTTGGGAATACTGAATTGCACACTTATGTGTCGCTTTGTACATAATTATCTATGTACATATGTAAAGCTTAATATGATTTGCACAACTGAAACCTAACCTTGAACCTGAAATGAAATTGTTCATAATTATATATGTACATATGTATAACAGTTATGAAGGTTTCTGCTTGTTTGAGATACTTTTCCTACTTTCTTTTCATAAATGTGTGTCAAATGTGTCTTATTGGTAGGCAATTTGAATTTTAGGATTAGATTATTATTTGAATTCAAAGATTTCTAAAAAATCAAAATGTAGATAAAAGCAAAAACAGGTTACTTTACAACATTTTATAAAGTTTTGAGCAAAATAAAAATATATAAGTTTAACAAATTTTTTTTTAAATAAATGAATACATTTTCTTTATTTGATTCTTTACTTAACATTAAGTTTAAATATTATTAAACTAAAATTCTGTTGATTTTAATTAAACTGAACACTGAAAAAAATACTTGTAACCTTTTTAACATTATAACTTTCCTACAAGAATATATTTTTAACAGAAATAAAAGCTATAAGTACAATTTTATAATATACATAATATATATGGATACTTGTTTCCCAACACTTGACTTTCGATAAACCTTTCCAAAGCGGGTTTGAAATCGATTTCTTAATAGCAAAAATCGAGTTTTAATCAAGTTAAACTTCAAATATTTAAGAATTTTAATTAGATATTATTAAAATTGATTTTTTTTCATACTTTTAAGAAAAATTAGACTCAAGATGTCCAGAAATTAATGAAAAACTTTCCCAAAATTCATAAAACAAAGTTTTTTTTTTAACCTAAGAGAACGATTTTGAAAACAAATGTGGTTGAATAATACTTAACAGATTCCAGCTGATCTACATACTATATATCGTGACTATAACGACACTGAAGGGAACGACGATTATACGTCGTTATACCCGGTAGACGCTTTAACCATACATAACCCGATACAAACTTGTATGAAAGGACCAACCAAGTCATCGAATTTTCGTCGCAATGAACGGACAAACGCTTTAAGCGGAGTCGCTATAACCGGATTCTACTGTATTTAGTTTTAATGTGATACTTGGTTAAACGTAGCTTATATTAAAAACATTACTTTAATTATGAAAGTATACAAAAGTATCTAAATGTATCTGAACTGCAAGTATCTCTACTAAGATTTAACATTTGAACGACTTGGTTGAACATTTTTGGGCATGGTTAGATGGTCGGTCATTCTGCTCTAACATCGTAAATATACAAAATGCCCAACAATATCAAAATTTTGCTTAAACATCCACTTCTTTGCCTTTGGCTTACACAAAAAAAAAAAAAAAAAAGAGAAAGAAAAATAAGAAGAAGAAAAACAGAAAACACAACAGCAGAATTTGCCTATGTACAAAATTTCATCTTGCGTACGAACGACTTGCATACATACATACAATCAACTGTACGTGTGTGTATTCATTTACCATATAAGTAAAACATATCTAAACATACACACAAAAGTGTGCGTGTGTGTGTTTGTGTGTGCTTACAAGCTGTATATACCTACACATGTGTGTGTGTGTGTGTGTTTGCTTTCGAGAAAACGTCTAATTCTCTAAAATGTGAAATTTTACAATCGCCTAGCGCACATCTTTACCTCCATCTACCAGTCGCTCCCACGACGCAGCATCAGCTCGAGAAATGCTGCCGTTGCCCGGACAGAGTCCAGCATTCTCTCCTCCTCACCCTCTCTCACTCGTTCCCTGTCTCTCTATCTACACTCTTCACTCTGCTGCCCAAGCTAACCATCAAGTCGTCTGTCCCATCTCAGTCCCAATCCAAGTCCCAGGCAACAACGCTTTGCTTGACCAGAACCCACACTCTCTTACATCCCACACCCACAATAGCAACAACAATCTACAATCTACAAGCTACAGCCCACACAACCCACACTCACACTCCCATTTATGCCCACATCCATTCCGATTCCACGTCAGTCCGTGGCAACTGCCCACAACGAGTCCGGCGGTCCCCAATCGCGCCGAACTCCCACTCACGTACTATTTGCGGCATCGTCCGCTATATGGCACTAATACAGCAACAACACACAAACACACACACACACACACACACATGCTCACTCTTATCCTTTTCACATGTCGCAAGTAGTATGCAAACAACATTTTGCAGAAACAGTTCGTTCCTTGGTCTTCGTTTTATCTTCATGGCAGACCCTTACTTATTGTGGGGACTGACCATCACCATCCACACAACCAGTGCCGTTATATGGCTGTGCATGTGTGTGTAAATGTGAATGTTTATGTAGTTGTGCATGTAGATGTGGATGCTACTGCTTTCAATGCTTGATTCAGCTTCAGCTTCAGCCAAAGCAACGGTTTCGTGTGTGTAGTCGTCGTCGTCGTCGTCGCTGGCGTCGTTGTCGTCGTCGTTGCTTCTAAGAGTAAATGCTTAGTGTGTGCTCATGTATGCGTGCGTGTGTGTGTGTGTGCGAGTTTGTGAGAGTTTGTATGCTTGTATGCGTGTGTGTTAGTTGTTAGAGAGGGTGATTCTGTATGTTTGCTTGTATTTGTGCAGATGTC
The DNA here is from genome assembly GCA_035047505.1 of Drosophila parthenogenetica. Lineage (NCBI taxonomy): Eukaryota > Metazoa > Arthropoda > Insecta > Diptera > Drosophilidae > Drosophila > Drosophila parthenogenetica. The sequence goes on from JAWNPM010000182.1 coordinate 5,859,195, forward strand.
CGCTTCAAAATTCGCATACACAGCAGTGGTCAACTATGGAAATTATCGATCGACTCGCCCCTGGCGCCAGGTGGTTGGGTGCTATGATGGAAACGTGGTGATGGCGACAGCAACGACAACGACTACGACGACGACGACGACGATGGCAGAAGCAATCTGCGCTGCGCTGCTGCTCTGCTCTGCTTTGCTATGTTGGCCCGCAAGTTGCTTGTGCCATGTGTGGATCCATCGTCGTACAAGTACATCGTCGTCGTGGTGGCAAAGGCGCACACAAGAAGGCGTGGCAAGAAGGGATTCTCGCATTCAAGCTAAATGGCAAGAACGTTGACGGCAGCAGCGCAAGCAGCAGAAGCACCGACTGCGGCCAGCTAAGAGATGCCCAAAAAGAAATTGCGGACATTTACATTATGTGTCCATGTGTGGACCGTGAACCGTGGACAGTCGGACTGTGGGACAGTGGCACTGCGGACTACCTAGGATGGCCACATCGACTCTTGGCTAAGTGTGCATGAGTCTCGACCGTTCATATGTGTACAGCTCTGCCTTCTCTGTTCTGTTCTGCTTTCCATGCATACAGAGAAATATAGTACGTGGGTTCGCAAACGTCTGCACGGCGTTATGTCCTCTTGTACTAGTCGAGACGTCCGTACGCTTGTCCAGATGGCCAGATGTCCAAACGTCGCTTGCTTGGTTGCTCGGCTTGGTCCGTTCTAGGCATTGAACTCGGAGGTCTCCACCATCTCCTTCGTCGTCTCCTTCGCCGTCACCGTCTCCACATCTACGTCAAAGTAGAAAGACCAAACTCACTCCCATTCTCATCCACATTCTAATTCTCATGCTCATGGATGGACAGACGTTGGCACGGAGAAGTACAGTGGAACAGTGATACAGTGGGTGTGCGGGAGGGTACAGTGGGAGCCATAACAACAAGGCAGACGAAGGAAACGAATGACTAACGAAGGAAATTGCTGATATTGTATGGAGCAAAAGTTGTCCATGTCTGTCTCTGGCAACGGGCAACGGCGCGCTTTAGTTTTGACAGCACCTAGAATGGCTCAAACACACACACACACTCACATACTGGCACACACATGCCTTCATATTTCAATATACATATGTATGTGAAATACATACCAAGCCAGCAGAATTCAAATACACAAATACACTGAGAGAATGACAGAGTAGTGAAGAAAGTATATGCTTTGATCACACTTCAAAATGTTACCAAGATTCACTACCAAAACCAAACAAAGTCTATGCAAATTGTGCTTAAAATAGGTCAAAATATTTTTACTTCTTAAAAGTACTTAACTTTTCTTTCAGTGTAGTTAGGCATGGTGAATACCCAGCAAACCTTCCTTGAACTTATCAACTGGGCAGCTGTGTCCGACATCTTTTCTATATCGATATTAAGGACTGCTCCGAACGCTTCTTCAGCTTCTGCTTATACCACCGCATTTGTTTCTTCTTCTTCCTACACGCAATTAGACAAGTAATTCTCTAAGAGAATTGTGCAACAAGAAACCGAACTATGCAAAATACTAAACTAAACTGCAACTAAACACCGAAGCTCCCACACTTAACATAATACTCTCCTCTACTTTGCTTTGTTTCGGTTTCGATTTCCACTCTGGTACTAACGTCTTACCAAAAACCTTTAGGCCCAAATCAACCTGGTCGAATTAATTGCCAAATTTCCATTTCAAGCGAGAAATTTACGATTGCTTAAGCTGTTTTTAAAAACGCACTTCGAGTCGCATAAATCGTCATTAATTTTGTGTATTTTAAATTGTATTTTACTATTTTTATTGAAATTTATTGATTTATTGGTGGCTTTTAGTTGAGAGTGCTATTTTTAATTCATTTTGGTAGGCTTTTGGCGATGATTAGGCATTTTTCACAGCCATTGTTGTGTACAAAGATGAATAAATATCTATGTATGGGATATGTAAGCTTAAAAAGATATCATTCCGATGATAAATAGAAGTAAAATGAAAATATATATGTGGGATCCCTGGTAAATGAACCCAGAAGAATTACACGCAGTGGACGCAAGTTTTGATTGCTCATTTCGTTCGATATTCATAAGTTCTTTACGATAGTTCGATAGAAAATAGTTCCTTAAGTACTCAGCTGACAACAAGAAGTTGTAAAATAAAAGACTTTGCTTTTGGACGTCGCCACAGAAAGATCACGTTTTGAGTTCATTGTTTAAATCATAAAATGTTTAACTAAAATCCATCTTATAATAATAATTAAAACTAAATGACATGATAAAGTTGTTAATTTCTAAAATGAATAATTGGAAATTCTACATATATAAATATGTATGTATATATACAATATACACAGCCATGAACTATTTAATAAAATATAAAATGGGGAAAATCTAATTTTATAGTTATAGAAATATTAATGACTAACAAATTCAAACAAGCTTCGAACCTAACCAAAACACAAAAGTAGACCTAAATTTAATAGCTTAAAGTAAATAAATAATGTTATACTTACCTTCTCCTTCAATTTATAAAAGTTAGCAAAATTCAGATGAGGAGACTTAATATTTTAGCTCTTGTTTAAACTTTAAAAATCATTAAAAAAATAAGAAATATATTTTGTAACAATATTATAAACAACATATGATTTCAACCCACCCAGAAATAGCCAGAATTTGCGTAATTGTTTTGCCAGAAGTCATTATATGAGTCCTTTTATACTCTCTGAAAGAGTATATTGGGCTTGTGCAAAGTATATAACAGGCAGAAGGAGGCGTGGCAGACCCCATAAAGTATATATATTCTTGATCTGGGTCACAAGCCGAGTCGACATAGCCATGTCCATCTGTCTGTCCGTCCGTATGAACACACAGATTTCAGAGATGGTAAGAGAGGGAGAGAGGAGAGAAGGAGAGAGATATATAGTCAGTCAATACAAGAATGTTTTTTTGTTGATGCCACACCCCCTTCGCCAAAATGAGAAAAAACTAGACATACCTCGGAAAAAAAAAATGTTTAAAGCGAGTATCTCATTAAATCTAACACTTAGGAATACCAATTTTGGTACATAGGCTCCTAGAGACATCATAAAAGCAATGACATCAAACCCTTGTATTGTATTAGAACACGTTGAAACGTTCACGGGCAGCGCTTCTGCCACACATGCAGCGTAAACGTTCAAACATATACTTGTTTGTTTGTTACGTGGTAGCTCTCTTGTTTATTATTGGATTTTTATGCAACTTTCAGGATAGTTAGGTATAATTTGTCTCCAAACGAATCACCAATAACAATACTGTACGATTAGAACAATGCCACAAAAACGGCATCGAAGTTTGAAAAGATTTGTATTGCTGGCCAAAATTTTAAATGACTATGCACTTATGCTGTATCTTGGTACCAAAACTGGTATTCCTAAGTATCACAGTTACTGAGATCTTCGCCGTAACCATAGATTTTTCCGAGGTGTGTCGGGCTCTGTATTTGGCTCATTTTGGGCAAATGGGGCGTGGCGTCAAAAAAAAAAAAAAGATTCTTGTATTGACTTACTAAATATCAAGTCAATACTGGATAAATTCGAACTTCTAGCTCTTACCATCTCTGTTTGTTCATATGGACACACAGACACACGGACAGACAGACAGACAGACGGACAGGCGGACATGGCTATATCGACTCGACCTGTGATGCTGATCAAGAATATACCTACATTATGGGATCTGTCACGCCTCCTACTGTCTGTTTCATACTTTGCACAAACCCAATATACTCTTGCAGAGAGTATACAAATGATTCATGCAAAGCGCCATTGAAAGGCGATTTATATATGATTTGTTCTTTAGATAAGAAGCAATAATATTTTCTTATATATGAAATATGGCTCAAATATGATTAGAAGAAGGTGTCAAAGGCGACTCCAAGAAGCAAGGACTCACGGGTATAATTTTCTCTCGTAAATTGAAGTCAAACAAGACCCTAATATGATTTAAAATGCTGGGTAAAGATAATTTGTATAATGTAAAAATTATGCATTATAGAAATTTTTTTATTTGAAGTAATAACCCATCCAAATCTTAGTTTTTAATTTAAATAAGAGTCATTTTTGAACCAGATAAAGAAATATTCAACTATAAAAATTCAGGTCTCCCATTGATTTATAACCATTTAATCATTAAATGAAGGCCCAAGTAGTGTACACCAATTATTGAAATATGAGCGCATAAAACAATGTTTTCCAATTAAACCGTTAAGCTGTGGCAAATAGAAACGTGGCCAAAAGCCAAATACCGAAAAAAACTACTGCAATTTTTTTTGTTTTTCTAGTTTTCTGCCGAGCGGAGGCCGTGTCAAAAACCAACAAACATTCGAAACACACATCACAAGCACTTTGCACGTCCATACATGCCTAATCGGCGACAGTATCACATGACGATGCCCAGAAGATATGTGGATACAGTGGGGAAAACGGGGAATGGGGAATAGGGAAAACACATCTACATTGAATGCGGTTCGGGACCAAGGAACAAGGAGCAAGGACCAGGACATGGCGCCTGCAGTGAATGCTGTTATGCAGCGAAAAAAAGAGTCAAGTGCATCAAGCTGCATGCCACTGGGCAAACAAGCGGTTTCCAACTGACTGCCTAATCCCCTTAAATGGCGCTTCGTCCCACTGTCCGGTGTCCATCGTCCGCTGTCCAGCGCATTTTTTTGCGCCTTTGGCTTGGAGCGCTTAGTGAGCTGTGTGACGAACGCAGTTTTTGTTTTACCGCAATTTTGGCGCATTGGTGAAAGCCAGTTGGCTGAAAAGCAAACCAAAACAAAGAAAGAGAAGCGAAAAGAAGCGAGTGGCAAGAAGCTAGAGTTGTGGAAAGCGACTACAAACGACCGCGTAGTCATATCGACTAAGACTTCTTAATCAATCTGATCAAAAGTTTTGTAGACTTTGAAATTTTTTTGGTAGCTAATCATTGATTTACCACAGATACTGTTTGATTAAGTCCTACAATCCTTATGAGGATAAATGAAATAGTAGCATACTTATTATGTGTAGATCTGCTTGACGCATACCCGACTCTAGCTTTTATATATCTCAGATCCAGACAAACATTAAATATATAAAGTCTTTATGAGCACTTCTCCTTCATCCTGTGCGTATGTGCGTATTCCTTTTCTACAAACATAACCCAACCCTGACCACTAATTGAGTACAGGGTCTAAGCGAGAAGAGGATAGAGAGAAACGATGAGAGGGAGATGAAGAGCGAGTCACTTGATTGACCTTCGCAGTGAAGTACACAGCTGCAGTTTTTTTCTGGCCATGACGTCAACTGATATCACGGCAGTTAGCCAACTAAATTTCCATATGGTGCAATTTTGATGCGTGCTGGCGATGCCCCCCAAAAAATGCCGTTATTCATGGCTGGTTTGCACTTTTTTGCGCGAAACACTCGAAAAGTGAATCACATTTTTTTCTTTTCTTTGCTTTGGCGCTGCGATTTGAATGCAACACCTTTGGCGATGCCACCGACAGCAACTCAATATGGAATGGCAAAAAATCAACGGAAAAAAAAAGCAAATCAAAAAAAAGCTGCGTCCATTCAACAGCTGCCAACGCGAAATTGAAACCGAAACCGAAACCAAAAAGCGCTAAAATCGGGAGCCAAGGGTCCATCCGGAGTACGGACAGACTTGGGAGGGACAGTTGAAGCCCTACCAAAATTCTAAGAGCATGTTCAAAAGTGCATTCAATCTGTGGCATAAACAAAGAAAAACTACTAGGAAAAGTGACAGTTGGGCGTGAGTACAGACTGCTAAGGACCCTGTTTACTTCAGATCGTACCTATGGATAGATTGGTACAATCACTATGATTTACTTGTCAGATATGTGGTAAATGGGTTTGGCTATCAAATGTTAAAGTAAAATATCTTATAAATTTATTAGAACAAGCCTCGGACACATTTTAAAAACATTGAGTTTCTTTAGAAATATTTAAATTATTTTATGGTATCAAATTGTTCTAGACTGGAGTTCATTCGAAATATTTAATATTGGGAGAAATCTTTGCAACAAATATATTAGCTTTAGGGGACATGGAGCTTTATTGTTGTAAAGGACAAACTAATCATATGTTAAATTCAGCAACTCTAGCTTTTATAATGTGCAAGTTTTAATGTTTAAATAAGACAAAGAGAAAAGCTTGTTAATGGTTCAGATAATATATACATAAAGGTTTGAAACTGTCTCCCTTTGATGTTCATACCCATTACTTCCTAGACAAACATAATACACTTTCTAGTCCGTACAGTACAGGGCTCAACAGTAATTGCAAGCTTCACTTGTTGAATCAAATACAGTATGTACTATATACTACATACTTATATATTGTATATAAATACCTATTTTATATGGTGCAAACACACAGTTACGTACATTTTTCTTAATGCGTCGACCCAAATGAGAGAAAAACTTACTCTGAACGTCTTCTTGGTTTGGCTAAATTCTTTTCGTATAAGTCGTCTCAAAGTTTGCAAGGTCAAGCAAACTTTTCAGTCAGTTGCCAAGTTTTGAAAGTCAGTAAATAAACTATTCCTTATGCATGTTAACAATACCAACAACGGGCCAAAAGATGCACTTGCAGAAGTCTCCAAAAGAAATCCAATGTCAAATATTATTCGATTGGAAATCATTGGAAATATGACACTGAAAATTGAATAATTAAAGGAAATCTAGCTAATTTTCTAAGTACTTAAGAGAGTAAATGTGCGTAACAGGTTGATAGAAGCTTTTCCGATCACATAAAGTAGGTATATAAATTCTTTATCAGCACCAACAGCCAAGTTGAAATTGCACCGTCAATTTTGCAAGTAGATTAAGTTTATTTCAAATCTGTGTCCTCTACCGCTTCCGAAAACTTTAAAAAACAATTTCATATCGCCATAACTTGGTAACCGTAGATCTATTGAGACCTCACCAAATTGCATCTCCGTGTCGGACAACATATATAGGACAAGCCATTCGAAAATTGCTTGCTTTACTGTCTTTTACGTTAAGTTCGCTCAACTGTAACCATTCTTACTTGTTTTTAACCTAGATTTTGCTAGCAACTAGCTTTATTTCCCGTATTACTAATACCAGCGGTTCCTTTTTATTCTATCCTCATCTTGAATTTCGTCTTTTTTATTTGACTGATCTAATGGCTAAAACACCCCCATTTAAAAGCTACAAACCTAACTGCAGTGAAGTTTTTTTTAAATTAACTAAAATCTATATATCTAATTAGCCGTATATACGCAGAAACATTTGAGTTTCCTCGACGCTGACCTGTTGTCCAGCGGGATTCACCTCGGCATCAATCGCAGACACGTGTGAGCTGTAAAATTTATGTCAAATTTTACTACTTTACTGTGGCATTTTGATTACACTACTAACCCTATTTCACAAAAGTTACATTTAACTAAACATAATATTCCCAGCTATGAGGGAGGTGTCAGAAACGGGGTGTGGCGGGGAAGTGATGTGGGGGGATAGCAGAAACCACTTCGTGGAGTAAACCTTTATTCAGGGACGTTCCGTTCCGTGGGCTTAACGAACCTTTGCCAATCTGTTGACCACTGTTACAGCCTTATGTAACACACTCATACACACACACATACATGCATGGACATGTACGAGTACATACTTGTACATACCTGCACAAATATTTACATACATATCTTATAATGTACATTTTTTGTTTGTTTCATTTACAACAACACCTACTTTCATGCATATATATTTCAAAACACACTTAGTTATACACACACACACATTCTCCTGCCTATGTATGTATGTATATTTAATGAAAGTTTTAGCTATACATATTTGTTTGTATGTGTGCGCATAATATATTCGTAATAACATTTTCGAAACCCAGTCGTAAGCATTTTTCAGCCGTTTCATCCCTTTTCTGGACACTTTGGGTTTACACACGATATGGCAATGGACATGTAACGGTCCAGCGTTTATGTATGTGTGTGTGTACAACACCTCGCGAGCATTTGTCCAGCCTCCACAAAACCGCATCTATCACAAATTTTAGCTCTTACCAAATGGTCTAGTCCGTTCTGAGTCGGTCCGGTTTTGGTCCGGTCCCGTAACCGAACCCTTTCCCCCGTTGTCCCGTTATCCCGCTGTTCGCTGGTCCGGTTTTGGGTCGGTTTGACAGGCCTAACGACACGGCTGATGGTCTAGCGAGTCCGGCCGTAACGCGCATACCCAAATCGCACCGCACTCTGAGCAATTATTAAACGAGTCGGTGGCACGTTAAATTCTGTCCACTTTGGAGCCGGGACAGGACCATCTGTGTTATTAACTGTGTGAGTGTGTGTGGGTGTGTGCGGTAGTGCTGAAATAGACATCGCAAGTTTGTTTAACAACAACAAGTAAAAGGGTTTGTTTTTAATACCACCTCCGCACATGACGCAAAAATATAGGCCTCTTTCTGACATTTGTATCCCACACTCACACACACATACGCGCGCGCGCAAGCAAGTACATAAAAGAGTATATACTAAAATATGTACATATATACAGCGGCACAACTATTATAAATGACGACCAGTCCCACACACACACAACACGCGCGTTTACACATAAACACGCACACGCACACTCACACAGTGACCGTAACCAACCTGGCTGTTAAAGCGTAAACCATTTTAAACTATGTAAATGCGAAAATTTTCCATTATATTCGTAGCACATTGCGTTGACCACTCGCTGGACCAATTAAAATAGTTAATGAACATTGCCCAAGTCCCGTATTGTTAAAACTAACAATTATTCTTAATGAAATACCACACACACACATACACATGCAACCTTTCACTGGGCTTCTCAACGATCATAGCTTTCACTGAACTTAGCTCCTCAGTTCAACCAGTTGGTTCGTTCATTTCACTCCCAAGATCGTTCGCCTTAGTTCGTCTGAACGCAGTCTCTTTCAACTGATTCCGATTACAGTTCCTTTCCGCTCGATTGATTATTGATATTTACTATTTTCGATTATTGATTTTGGCAAACGCATTGAAACGTAATAAATCATTTTGTATTAAAGCTGCTGCGGAGGAAAAAAGAAAATAGAAAAAGAAAAACTTGAAAACTTCTGTTGGGACAGTCTGAAGTATAAAACCAGTTTGGCGCGGACCTCATCGAAGGTTCGTTAAGGTCATTTGTTAAGATTAGTTGCTTGTATGGGCAAATGACTGCTTAAGAATTCATATCCAAAATATTCAGGATCTTACCTAATTTTTCATATAGGCTTTCAGTGACAGTCTAATAAAAAAAGGAAAACTTAAAACAACCGGTATGTAGCCTTAATTTATCAAGCGTCGTCATGCATAGATGTACACATATTTACTTTGCCATAATCAAACCGGACACAAATTACCGACGAAAAGAAAAAAACAACTACGGATTGGGAGATAATAAGCCCCTTTTCTCACGAAACACTTTGTTACGGGTAACATGCCTGCCCTTTTAACGGATTCTCTGGCCGGACACAAGAAAAATTCATTGACGGCACTGCCGAACGTTGATGAAATCTGAAATCTGCAGCAGTTTCTACGCGGTGCACATGGAGATGACCTCTGACCCCTTTATTTACCCATCCCATCCCAAGATGGCCCACAGTTCCGTTATGCAGCCGAGAAAGTGCACCCCAAGAATATAAGGGTTACTTACATACAAACACACGCATGATAGAAACGTCCTTCTGACGCGCGCATTATAATGAATATTTTTAACCAAGTCTGAGAATGTTTTGTTATGAGAAAACAAACATTGTCGCGTTGGTTTTACGCTTTTTATATCCTTTTATAACATTGAGAACGGTGTTATTAAGTTATTGGATTATTCCTTTAAGACAAGGGACTCCTCAGATTTTATTTAAAATTCTTACCAACTTTTCTTTTCAGCGAAATTAGTTGATTTGCAATAAAATCATTCCGAAACAGAAATTTAAGCGGAAAGGTTTGTTTACAGTCGCTTGTCAAGGATAACGAATACCAGAGTTCCCCTGCCTAAAGGCTTTCTCATCCCTCCTAATAAAACCCCGACTCTGCGTGTCATTCTGACAAAGGACACTGAGGAAACATGTCATTGTTCGCTTAGATAAGACTTAAGTTTTATTGTCAGATTAGTAAAACATATTTAAATGTGTCACTTAATGTGTTTTCACTATCTAAAAGCCACTAAATTTAGCGTGCTTATCGATAAAGTTGGTCAGAATTGAATTTGATCGACCAATTTTAAGCTTATACTTATTTCCATTTAGTCAGTCATCTTAAAAGCACATACTATCTTTTTTACATGATGAATATCTTAAATTCATTGCACAACACAGCATACCCGAAAAGAGCAGTCTCTTATGTGGTATTTGGACTTGTTACGCTTTTAGTTTAGGGTGTGAAAACACCAAAATGACAAAGGTCCAAAGATAGACTTTGATGTTGACAAGGACAAAGAAGTAATAGAGAAATGCAGAGCACAACTATAAAAAGAAATATGAAAACAAAAACACAATTTCAGCCAAAGACAAAAAAGTGATTATTTGCCAAAGATGCTGGTTTCCATTTCCATGCGGTTAGACCAGAAAAAAAATAAAGAAATCTGTGTAAACTTTTGTGCAACATTGTGCGAAACTCTTTGTCTAAATAAAAATGTGAATTTGTTTTTTTTGTGGACATAAATGTAGCCTACATTTTAATAAGTATAGAACACAGCAGAAGCAGACAAAAGGGCAATACTTTAGTTCTAAGTACGTGCTACTAAATACTCTGTACAACATTTTCTAGATGAATTTCACTTAAGTTGACACATAACAGCTATTGGGCGTAACTAATGAGCGATTAACCGCAGCATTTTCAACGCGATTTTTGCGTTTTGCGTCAAAGAAACGCCACGGCACATGCAACTAATCTGATTGTAATTGCCGCATGCTAGAGAATAAAAGAAAAAAATAAACCAACTCAACACGCAAAACTCTTGAGAGCTTGGCCTGAACTTGCCAAGGTATCTTTGCAGCCAATTATTCAAACGCGATCGAGATGCGATCGAGAATAAATTAGCTATAAAGGTCCTTCCACAGTAACAGCTTTTCAAATTATCTGCGGAATATTTTGAATGCTTTAAATGCAAATAAATTAAAATTGATCTAAACCAATTAGTGTCAACATTTGGATGCGCTTCTGGTGTAAATTCATTCAATGCTGATGTGCGTACCAGCCTTGCACGATAACTGCACTCTGTTCAGACAATTTATCGATATCATGTGATAAGCGATAGTTAAGAGTGGGAGGTCGTGTGAGCGTAGAGTTCACTTGCAATTAAACTTAACGAAAGTATTTTCGTCTATGTATACACACACATACACAATTCGTTGTGTGTTTGTGAATATTGAGTAGCATTTGTTGCAACACTCGCACTGACTGCACGCAAACAATAATTACAGGGAGCAGTTGTCCGGTTAAGTTGCGGTGGTGTCGGTGTCGGCTTCGCTGCATTGCGGAATCGAGACAATGCGATCGCTTAACCTGCTGCTATAATTGTCAATCATACACATGCGTGTGTTTATGTTTGTGTGTGTGTGTGAGGATGTGAGTTGCAAATAAAAGCACACATGTGTGTGCATACAAGCAAAACGACACTCGTATATACAGAAAGTTCTTGCAACGCACATACACACATGTACATGTGCATGTGTGTACTTTTATATAATTATTCATTTCGGCGATCAGTTACGATCATCCGGGTTACGAGGCGTCACAATATTGACAGCGGTTGGATGCCAATAGTATTGATATGCCCAGAGGTTTTGCTTTTAAGTAATTTTATCCTCATCCAGAATGCCACGAAGATGTCCACAAGCACAACAATTCAGCACATGCGATGCAGCGATGAAGATGGACATGGACATGGCTGGAAAGCTCTTTGGTCGCTACGTTGGCCGGATGGACGACATGAATGCATGGGAGCATTGTCAGTCGCGTAATCATCGTAATAATTCGCTTCAACTTCAACATCAACATCAAACTCAACCGTTGCCAGCAACCAAACGAACGAACGAACCAACGGCAGCAACGAGAAGCCAAGCGGAAATTACCAACACGCGATATTTAATTTTACCAAAAGGTGAAACAATAATTCGTCTGCTGCTGTTACTGCGACTGCGACGCTGACTTGGACGCTGACTCGTTCGCTCCAACTCCAACTCCGACTGCAAGTTCGACTGTCTTATGTGGTTGCTGCTGCTACTCAATTTTGCTCTACTCTGCTCTCGGTGCCGTCAATTTCTGGACATTCTTGCAGGCAAATTTATCCATAGACCTTTTTGCACCCATTATCCATAAAAACCATCTTAACCTGTTTAGCTTCCAGCTCCAAACATATAACCAATAACTCAGGTGATCTCAACTTGACCAACTCAAACATAAACTAGTTTCGCTAGAAAAATCTCTGAAACTTATTCTAGTTAAGCTTGTGGGGGGAGTCAAAATATATTTTTAAGATCAACCATGTCAAGAGATATTGAGATTCTTTGAGGTATTATTGATTCTTCATAGGTTTATATCAAAAAAATCTCACTAATTGTCCATTTCTTTTCCTTTTATTAATTCAATTTTATATAGAATCCATTTTGTTTCTTTTTTTTCCGAACAAGTACAGGGTCGCTTTAAAGTCGCACTCACTTAACTGCAGCCGATTCTTCTATAATTAAATAAATCCGCTTCTGGATTTGGTGTGGAAATTTTATTGCTTCAGTGTTGAGAAACTTTTGTAATCTGCGATTTACGAAATATTGAATATGGAACAAGTTTTCGAAACTACTTTGTAGTCTAAACAAAGAGTCTTTTTTTTTTGAAGTTTTGAGCAGATTTGTTTATTTTCTGTGCGTACTCCATCCAAACGATATTGTGTTTCATTTTCGGAAATCAATATTTGTTACTTAGACCCCGTACTCAAAAAGAGTAGAGAGTAGGTTGATTTGAAACGAAATGTGCGTAACAGGCAGTAGGAGGCGAGGCCGACCCGATAAAATATATATATTCTTGATCAGCATCAGCAGCCACTGTCCGTCTGCTTGTACACTTATACCTCAAGAGTTAGGGCTAACAAGTTTGGAATGTCGTGAATTTGACTTTGTATAATGTATAATGACATGTACTGCTTCTCCACCGATCGCCAACTCATAAATTATGTGTGTTTCACGATAATTATACTTACCAAGTTCGGCCCAAATCAGAAAATTACACATATCCTATAGCTCTCAAAGGACAAATCTGTCGCTAAGTATTTCTTAGGCTTTCTTAATGTTAAAAGTAATTTTTCCACTTTTGAAAAACGTTTGCATAATGTTAACGGCCGACATGGTATTTTTTCGATCTGAAACTATTTTTTACAGTTCAATTAAAGTAAATTATTCGAAACATGTAAAAATAAAACTTTAATGTCCTTCCAGTGAAGCTCACTAGAAACCGCTTATATATTGTTGTATCAACATGTTTCGGTTTTACAACCGATTTGCAGAGTCTGTCCAAAAGTTGAACGAAGTTGAAACTCTCGTTGCGTCAATTCAATGGAAAAGTTGGCAACTTTTTGCTTTTTTGTTGTTAGTTTGAAAAAATAAAGAAGAAAAATAAAAGTTTTATTTTTGCAATGCTGAGATTTAAAATCCAAAGATTTTAAAATTTATATTAAAATACAAATTTGAAATGCTAAAATATTCAAAATAAAAAGAAAGTTAAACCAAAAATGTAAAATGGTTTACTTTCGTCACCTGCGTAAACTGCCGTTCACAGTGAAATGCCCCAAAAAAATTCGCCAATAAAAAATGAATTGGTTGAATATTTTTGAACTATACTCGCATGAATTTATTTTTATATCTCAGTAGTAATTAATTTGTTTAAATTTATCAATTATTATGTTACTTACAAATACAGATATTTATATGATATAATTATTGCTTACAACAGAAGTGAAACAAGTGTATTAATTATTAATTAATTAGTTTACAGATATGCCAAAAATTGAAGCTATTTGCTATTAAAATACAACTAGAATTTTATAATTAAACTTAATTAGATTTATTGCATTTGGTTTTGCTTATACACAGTCAACGATTGTTGTTATAACTATTTAGTTAGTATGACATTAAAATTGTTAAGTAATTGGTAGTTTGCTCTTGATTTTTTATTCTTTATTTTGTTTTTATTTATTTGAATATTTATTGCTTTGATAAAAATTTGAAGATTATACTCAATTGTTTCGGATTAAAATAGGTTATGATGGAAAATCTAGTTTAGTTTATGGATGTGACGACGCATAAAGTACCCGATCTCGGAAATCTAAAATATTTCATTAAATTATATATATCTACAAACTGTGAGTGTGAGTCGAAATTGTATCTGGAATTGACTATTGCTCTCCATCGCTGTGTATGGATATGCTCGACGTACTGCTCTTGTCGGGACTCTGTGATCTGCTGTTTGCCGGACTGGACACTTTGGAGGCACAGGAGCGTACGGACAAGTCCTCTGGTTCGCTGTCGTAGTAGCTCTCCTTCGAGGACTCACTGTGCACCGAGGGACTGAGTCGCTTGAGAAGATTATCGCTATAACTGTGTGTATCTATGTCGTTGTCACTAGTCGCCTGCAATGCCGAGAGGCCAATTCCAGCGCCCAAACCTGTTCCAGTTCCGGCTCCAGGTGCTGGTTGCATTGAAGCAGCTGCAGCAGCAAATGCAAAGAAGTTCAAACTGGCACTGAACATTTTGCACCAATCCAACAAAGCTCCGTTCTGATCCCCATCCGACGCTGGTGACGAAACCAAAGCTGCAGGAGTAGATGGCAATCCCAACTGATCACGGTTGGTTTCTGGCACTAGTGTTGGCGGAGCAGCTGCGGTCCCTGGAATTGGAGTTGATGTCGTGACTCGGGATTCGATGTCGTTGTTGTTGTTATCGTTGCTGTACTGTGACTGGGGAAGTGGCACATGTTTGGCCGGATCCTTGGCCCAGTTCTTGACACTCAGCAGCGGACAATTATATTTCTTGGACTCATCCAAGGGGTTAACCGATGGGGTCTCATTGGACATGGCTGCAGCTGTGGTGTGTGTGGCTGCCTCAATCTTCGGCGATAGCTTGGAGTTGAAGAGCGCCAAGAGATTCAACTGATGTACCATGTTGTTGGTGGAGTATCCCGATAAGGGAGCAGCTGAATCCGTGTTTGCCGCGTGCAAGGACTCGGAGTGCAGTCCATTGCGTTTGATGAACTCGACCAGAGCGATCTTCTCCAGCAATGCATCGTTGTGGGAACTGTAATCCATGGCTGGAAAGGGCAGTCCTCCAAAGCCCAGATCATCGTAGCTGGGCATTGTGCCGAATTTCGGTGGCAGCAGCTGTAGCTCCAATTTGGCGCGTTTCTCGGGCGGAGTGTCCAGACCGCCCAATCCTCCCAAGTTCTCCGATCCCAATTGACGACACATGAATCTCAACTTTTGTTCATTTTTACACCAGCCGCGAAGAGTGGACTCGGGCACACCAATGTCCCTGGACACGCTGGCTTTGGTCTCGCCATTGTGAATCCTTTGGATGGCTCTCACTTTGTCGTTGGGCGTGAGATTTCGCAGAGGTCGCTTGCCGCGCGTACTCATGCGAATATTCATGTGTTGATAGGCTGAGATATCCATTATGGAAATTTAATTTACTTAATTTTGTAATCACTAGCGTGGCAAACTGGTTTCGTAGCGCGAACTCTTAAGATTTACGAAACAAGCGAGTTTGGTACTGCGGCTACTGTTGTTCACTCCTCGGATTAACAGAAGGATGTGATTTGATTTCAGCGAACGTCGTCCTATCGAAGCTTTATCTCTGTCACAGCGAGTTCGGTTCGAATGCGGCGAAGAGAGTGCAACACACACACATACATGCGGTCAGTTACTCACACACACACATGTATACCGCCACTTACTCACACATACACACGCCTAAGAGCGTTAGAGGGAGAGCGCAGCGCTCTCTGTGACACACACACACACACACACACACGCAAAAGAGTCATTACAATAAGAACACAGCGAGAGCAAAAGTGCCACCACAACAACTTGTTACTCTTGTCACATGGAGTTCGCTTCGCGCAAACTCCGCGGAAGTGTGAAGGAGTGTGGTGTGAACTGGAGGGGAACGGAAAGGACCACTAAGACTGAAGTAGCAGGTAAACTCTTGCTTTGTCTACGGCTCAATCAATTTCGCTCTCTCTTCGATTTGGTCCAGTCCAAATTAGAGGCTAGAAATCGTGCAGTGCATTCGATGGGATTTGGCTTCTGTGGTAGTTTTCATGGCAGTCGTCAACTGCTGACCACTGGCGTGTTTATGGATGAACATATTGGGCGTAAATTAATCTTCCTAGCTTAATGCAGATTTTTACATTCACACCTTACTTTCCAAAGAGTTTGAAAGTATTAACTTTTAAACATGCAAACTTAAACTTACATAAATTTATTTATGTGTTAACTTAATTATCTTGTTTAGCAGCTTTTTAAAAATTAAAGTGACAAATTAATTATTTTTCAGCATAGTATTTAAAGAACATAGTTTAAAATAAACATTTTTTATTCACAAATATATGATACAATTAAGCCATCACGTATTGCCTGCTATAAAAACTAGTTTTGAATTTTGAAGTTGGCGGCAAATAACTCACTTGAGCAGTATCGATACTGTCACAAAGAACCAATTTAAATATCGATAGGCCATCATCGACTGCAGTACATCACACACCGATAGACTTGTTTTAAGTTATGCACCATTTGTATTTGTATAGAATTACAGACGCCACCTAGCGTTGGGTGTTTAAACTACTGCTTCCCTTAGCCGTTTCTTCAAATCAAAGAAATTTTATTTTGAATTATGCACATTGCGTTGGTTTTATTTTGTAATCCTTATGAAATCCATTTTATATTATCTAATTTAAACTATATACATAAACAATTTCCATATCGTATTAATTATCTGATAGTTTTCGATTAAGAGTTTGCAGCATTCCTAAAATTATAATTGTAATCTCTGTCTCTTAATACTGTTAAGATAACAAAAGAATTTGTTAAAACTATCAAATCGGAAGGGTATATACAAAAAATTAATTTTCACTTTTTATGATTGAACTTATAATAATTTCGCAATATTGTCGAATATTCTTTACTCTTCCCACAAATGTGGAATGTAAATTGAAAGAATTTTAAGCACAAATACTTGAACCAGGCTATTATTATAATTATTTATAATTTTTATATTATTATATAATATTCTATAAATTTACCTTTTAAGAATTTAGTTATACGTTATGTGTTAATATATCATTCAATTCTTAATTATATCCTCAAACACTAAGTTTTCCTCTGTATTGAAAGTTTTCCTTTTTTCGACATTATTTTCAAAAAAGATATAGTATTTACACACGATTTTGAAACAAGAATTCAATTGTTAACTAAATTTGTTGACTAAACCCAAGACATCATCTTATAGGTCTTGGGGGATAATCGCATCAATTGTGACTATTTATTTGGTATGGTTAATATAAGATGTGGTTATGGGGGTCTGCTTTCGTCACTAGCGTGATTGTATATGTGTGAATATGTATGTTATTTTTGTGCACGTCTAATTGTTTGATTACACAAATAAATGCAACTTTCGGAAACGAAAAGTTCTTTCAAAAAACAAAAGTTTTTTCGAGACAATTTCTTGAGAATCCTTATATATGTAAAAGTGCACATCTGACATAGAAATCTTACATAAGAAATGCATAATTTATTTGGTATTTTGTGCATATATGTATACTATATATATATATATACTCGTAACTGTATAAGTCGTAGTACTTATCTCGGGATGTGCGTCAGCTTTAATCAAAAACCAGTTAACGATTATCTGATTGAACTCAATTTGTTTTTCCTTTCCCCTATTCGTGGTTTCCAAAAACGATTCTAGGCTAAATTTTTATATGCTATATACAAATGGTCTATGTACATTAAGTAATTAATTAGAGCTTTTCATATACTTACTATATATAAATCTTAAATCTTAAATCAATCAAATTCATTTATATATGCATATGTATATGTATATAACAATTGTTAATAGCTTATAGATAATGATCCCATTTGGCCAATACAGCGGCCCTCTTCATCGAAACTGGCCAACGTCAATCTGGACAGTTTATTGCATAAAACGCCATTACCGTTATTTTGTATAGGATTCGGCTCTGTAACGGTAAAGAGTAGTGTGTTTAGTATTCAGTTCAAGTGTTTTCCAACACTGATTTACCATCATGAAAATGTTCCTGCGAATTTCCCTCCTGTTTCCGTTTGCGTATCTGCTCCGTAAAGTGCAAAATTAGTGCATCGATCATGGCAGCTTGTTTTGAGAACACTTGTACTAATTTTGAGATTTGCACACCATTTTCCACCGCATCGAACTGAAATTATATAGAAATATATAGCCGACTTCTTTGAAAATAGTTATTCCATATTATACCTGCA
Source organism: Drosophila parthenogenetica (assembly GCA_035047505.1). Taxonomy (NCBI): domain Eukaryota; kingdom Metazoa; phylum Arthropoda; class Insecta; order Diptera; family Drosophilidae; genus Drosophila; species Drosophila parthenogenetica. The sequence goes on from JAWNPM010000182.1 coordinate 5,877,761, forward strand.
GGAAAATGCAGGTAAGACACTCGGGATCATCGCTGGCACTGGGCTTAGCGTAGTCCCAAGACATGTCCTCATAACGAAGGCCCAGCAAGAGAGTCTATAAGGGGTAGAAATTTGATATTTTGGAATTTCAAGTGAATTTAATAGCGAAACTCACGTGCTCGTAACAGTCTATAATGAAAACTCCTCGCTCGTTTACAGCAATCAGTACCTCCATATCCTTGTGATTGACTAGTGACATAATGCCCCTAACAGGTTGCTCCATTTGTCCATGAAAGAAAGCAGCGCTGTAACACCAACAAAATGAAAAGACAATCAGATCGTTTAAGGACTTCCAGGACTTACCCATAAAATGGCAGTGCCCAGCAGAACTCCAAATATTTTCGCATCAGTTTTCGCGTAGTCGCCGTTTGTGGCACTCGCTTGAATTGCTCGAGCAGCTTGATTTCAGCCGAGTTCTTTTGGCTTATGGGCAGCCAGAGCCAATTGGAGCTTTTGGCCACATGTTTGGGCAGAAATCGCGATTGGTTTTCCCTGAAAAAGTCACAATTTAGTAGAGATCAAATTGTCTTATAAGTGAGTGCTTTACTCACCTGAAGAAACCGACTGTGTGTGTGTGTGAATTGTAGGGACCCAGCTCAATCCTGGCCTGAATCCCACCCAGCATCAAGGAGTGCACTGGCTCCATGATATACCTGCCAGTGAGCACATAATGCTTCGCCTCCTCGTACAATAACTCCACAATTCGATGGTCCCTGAGTCAAAATTTAGTAGTTTTTAAACGTTTCTTTGATTCTTTAATTGCTGGGAAAACTCACTTGATTTTCTCCTCATCCCGTTTGGAGAAGAACACATTTCGCTTGAGCACAATCATGGGCTCATCGAATTTACGCTCGATGGGATTTCCGCTGCTGAATTTCTCGAGCAGATTCGACCACGCCACTCGCACAATGTAGGGACAGTGATGAGCCTTCAGCTGCATCTCAAGCAGACCACTGGTCATCCACAGGCCAAAGATGCTCTGCGCTAGCAGCTTGTTTGAGATGCCCAGCTCCTCGCAGCCCAGAGCAGCAGCCAGCATCACCTGAGAGGGGCATTGGGCGGTGCCTTCGATCTCCATGTGCACCGCCACGCGGGACATTAGGTAGACGCAAGTGGGAATCACCTGGGAATAAGAGGGGGATTTTGTATAAATATTGGATATAACTTCTTGATCAGCGTATAAATAAGGTATTTTGTTTCAAATATAAGAATTTGATATAGGGTATAAAGATAATATCCACTTATCCTGCTAGCTAAAAATAAACTTCGCCTATAAATATAAAGTTTTGTAGAAATCAAAATCTTTTTAGACCCAGTACACAGAAAATGGAAAAGATGTTTTATAGGCAGAAAGAGATGTGGAACGTCAGATAAAGTACATATATTTTGGATCAATCGAGTCGATATGGCAATGTCTGTCTGAATTTAAGAGATTATAAAACCTGGAAACGCTAAAATTTGGTATGAAAGTCCGTAGATGCGTCAGGCAGATCAGAATTATTTTAAATTTAGGCAACGTCAACGCAAATTGTGGAAATAAGTAACTACAGAACTTATCTTAACCATACTGAAACAAGGAAGACAAGTACAGTCGAGCGCGCCCGACCGTATAGTACTTGCTGCATTTATTCCCAATTATAATGTTAAAATCGGTATCCGGTATCGTTATCGGTTAAAAGAGCATGCAAGTTTGAAAAGTTTTGTTTGTTTCTTACGGAAAAAGGGGTCGTGGCAGCCTAAAATTTTACATGGCAATGCATTTATACTGTCTCTAGGAACCTGCATACCAAAATTGGTGTTCCTAAGTACCGTAGTTACTGAGATATTCGCTTAAAACATCTATTTATCGTACAGTATTGTTATTTATGATTCGTTTGAAGACGAATCATGTCAAACTCTCCTGAAAGTTTCATAAGAATCCGACCATAAACAAAAAAGAAAACAAGCAATAAAGTGTATATTCGAGCGCAATGCCATGAGTGCGAGAGAGACAGCGCTAGCCGTGCCGACCAATAGTATACATACACACATACATATGTATGTGCATACATTTAACGTCAAACGAATTGGTATGTGCATACAGACAAACATATGTATGTTTTAGGTTAAGACTTTTAACGTGTTCTAATACAAGAACTATCTATTGTAATATTCGGATACTGATTTTTAGATTATAATTGGGAATAAAAGCAGAGAGTATTATACGGTCGGGCTCGTTCGACTGTACTTTTCTTACTTGTTTCTAGACACAATTTGGATTAAGATCAAAGTACTGTATATAATTGGTATGCAACTAAAAGGTTGATATTCAGAGCTTGTAATATTGTAGGAACTTTTGCAGTCGCTTCACTGAACTCTTGTTTCCCCCATTAGTTTTTTTTTAAGTGTATGCCTGACTCACATTTTGGAGGGTGCGGGCGACAAGGGAACTTGGCTTTCCGGCACTTGTGTAGGTGGAAGTGGAGTTGGTTCCGAGCATTCGCTTCGATATCGCAGGATTTTGTTGAGCTTCATTGCTGTTGTTGCATTGCTGCTGCTGTTGTTGCTGCTGCTGCTGCTGCTGTTGTTGTTGTTGTTGCTGAACTGGTAAGAAGTTTGTCAGCATACCGGAAGGACTACGCACTCCGGTGATATTAGCCGTGTTCATGATGTTGCCACTGATCTCGGAGATGTGCAGTCCGGCTGGATGGCACTGGGCCTCATTGGCGGACATGGACAAGGCCGAGGTGACCTGGGAGGCGGTGAGACAATCGTTGTCATTGCGACCGGCGCTAACCACACTCGAGACACTTGCGGATGAGGCAAATGTACTGCCCACCGCCGTCTGAATTTGGGCGGTGGTCACCACCCGATGCACTGTGTACATCATGGGCGGTACAGGCACGTTGACGGGGACCAGCGAGACTGGCGTCTGATCACAGGCCACCGCATTGCTGCTGTGATGGGTCTGTGTGGCGGCAACGACACGCCCACTGCCACTCCCACTAGGATTGGCATAAATGGCGCAATCCATGGCATTGTCCTCCAAGGAGTCCAAAACGGACTGCGAATTGGGACTACAGGCAGTTTGTTGCTGGTGATGATTGATGTGTTGCTGTTGTTGTTGTTGTGTTTGATGTTGTTGCTGAAGATGTTGCTGCTGCTGTTGTTGTTGCTGTTGTTGCTGCTGTGATGCAACAGCAGTGGCGTCGTTTCCGCGTTTCCCTCCGTTTCCGGCGTAGTAATCATCCCGGCACTTCACATCCGTAGTGTTGTAATAAAGCCTTGATCTATTCAAATAATTTTAATTACTTCTTATTTATTTTGGATTATTATCGGTTCCACTTACTGGTAGTCCTGGGTTGTCGACTTCTTGCGATTGTACTGCAGCGTTCCCAGTGGTACCGTCATGATGTTTATATAGTTTCCCGTATTATTCGCATTGCTGCCACACTGAGCACTGTTGTTGCAGCTGGGATAGATGTAGGGACTGGCCATATTCCGGTTCGCTAAGTACTGTTTGTTGCTGCCACTCCGGGCAGCCAAATCCCTTGAACTGAAACCCGATTCCGACTGATTGGAGCTGCACGGCAGATACTCGGCACCCACGTTGTTGCCATAGTTCATCTTACTGATCGGTGTCTGGGAGGAGATCGCTGAGGGCGAGGAAGTCTGTGGCATTCCACTGCGGCAGTAATATTGGTTGGTGTCCATATTGTCATATCATAGTCTCAAACCGTCTAAACGTTTGAATGTAAGGAGTATATGTTATAAAATAGAGCAATAAATCTTGGAAATGAGAGTAAGACAATAAAACTGTTATATATTTGTATCAGATATTATTTTGAAGAACTTTATTGTGATTTCTAAACACCTGTTTTATATTTTTGTGAAAATGTTTTTAAGTCAAACTTTCCTACTAAAGTTTATTTTTAAACCGATCGTTCAAAACCATAGTCTACTTTCAGGCACATTTATATAAATACATAATTATGAAGCTTAGTCGCTAGGTGGCGCTTTTGTCGCTGCTTAAAGTCACTCGAAAATGATCATTTACTGTGGAAAGCATCTCGAAATGGAATACACAAGTTCCTTAAAATCCCGAAAACTTTAACCGCTTCATACTACATTTAATATTTTTATAACTCTTGGTTTTCATTAGCACTTTTTCGAAGCAAAACTCTAATTAAAAATAATTCGGATTGAAATTATTTGGAAAAATCAATTCGCAGCAAAATGAAACTCGTTTAGTTTTATAATTTTATGGCTTTTAATAATTTTAGTTTACATGCAGACAAACATACATATGCAAATTACTGTGTGCATAGGAATGTTCGTTTCCGTGTATGTAGGCGTGTGTGCGTGTATGTGTGTGTGCATACTTACACTCATAGCAACCAAGTCCCCGTATGACTGAGTGGAACTTGAAGGACGTTGTTGTCATGCACTTAGTTATTTAGGTATGTCATACATCTCTACATCTATATGTATGCGTGTGAGTTTGCATGTGTGAAAGGAATATATACATGTTATAAAAACTATTCGCACTCCATTCTTTTGTTATACATACTCATGGATGCTCAACTGCTTCATTGAATCGCAATAAAATTGCTTAAATTCTCATACACTTTGATTTGCCAACATTTTGATGATTTTCACACACTTATTATCATCATTATATGTATTCATACTGAAACATTCAATATATGTACACGCACACACACACACATAAGTCAGTACATACGAATCTAAGAAAAAATCTGTAACACGCAATCCACAATAAGCTTACAAAAATTCTCGTATGTCCTTTTTGATTTTTCTATACTTCTGTTAAAAATTTAACGCCCTAGCACGTTAAGCAGAATCTGCTTTATATATTTATCGCAATAATTTAAACGCGAAGAAACATTTTGCGAATATAAATGCTTCTTTTTAGTTCACAAATACCAGAACGGGCGTCTTGGTAGCAAACCGTATAAAATTCGCCATTTTAATACTGGAACAACTTCAATAAACAAATACATGCAAACTTGGATTCCACATTGAGAATCGCGTGAAGCGCTTGCGCCGTTAAACTATCGAACACAGTCACGAACCATTTCGATAGCAGCCCAAATTTAAAATAAATATATCGAAACTACCCTGAACTTATCGATTGTTAAAGACGAACGTTAACTTAACGATTATTGTTTACGACAATTAATATCGCTGCTCACATTATTGGTTTGCTAAAAACAACAAAAAATCTTTGTTATTCAAAAACAACTTTTATTCATAATATTTTTAAGCAACGGCCATAACTATTTATAGACAAGCAAGTTAATCATTATATGAAATTAACAAACTTTTTTAAATTTCAAATTCAATATTTACTTTCTAAATTTTTGTAATTGTGGTGCTGAAATTTTCACTTTTCCGGGAATATTTCTCGCTAGAGCTTCTTCCTTTATACTTTTAAGTAAATCCTTCTCTCTATTATTACACGCTTTGTCCTTGGAGAACATGTTAACAGCCACTTTAGCAGCTTTGCCTCGTTTTCCAGTGCCAGGTGTCAGTTTTACCTTGAATCTGTTCAGAAAACGATCGCTATTAGGAATACTTTTAAAAAATTAAACTTTAAAAAAAACTTACTTATATTGTTGCAGTGCCTGGTAGGGCGCAACAACTGGAATTGCGAACAGCAGCTCATCATCCTCAAACGGTTGTCCAGTGAGGGTATCAAGCAAGTCGGCGTCAACACCAATGGGAGTATCGTCGTTTTCATCAATTTCGATTTGACCTTTGGGAACGGATTCTCCAGAATTATCAGGTTTATTGTATACTTTCTTCTGGTTGTTTGACTTTTCATCGTCTTTGTCCTCGTTGTTGCCAGTTAACTTATCCTTGCCTGAGGAATTCAATATCATCATACGTATCTTACGCTCCTCTTCATCCTGATCCTTGTACTTTTGTTTCATCTTCTTCAATTTGGCCTTCTGACCTCGTTTAAGTTTCGTGGATGTGTTCTGTTCCAATTCTTGGTTTGTTGACGTACTTTCCTGTACTTTTTCCGTATCTGCTTTATCGGATTTTGCTCCCTTTGCGTCTCTACGTTTCTTGGATATCTGAGTCTTCTTACGCGAAGGTCCAGCTTCGATGATGGCAATCTCTTCATCACTAACCGCTTGTTTCTCAACAATTGCGGGTTCAGTTTCTTGCACTTCGGTGGATAACTGCGACTTCACGGTAATACGTCCAGTGTCATGTTCAATTTTCACTTCGGTGTTGGGAAAACCACTTGAAGTTGCTTCACTTGGTTCTGTTACTTCGCTGATATCATCCACATCAGCTAATGTTACTTCCGTTTCCTTCACACTCTGATCATCGTCGTTGTCCTCATCTGTGCTCCTGATTTTACGTTCCCCCAGATGACGCTGTACAAATCCATCCTCCAGTTTGAACAGCAAACTGAGACCCATGATGAGATGACACGAGGGTAAAAAGTTCTTTTTGCCACGAATCATGAAGCTACCGGTACCCAAATACTCGCCCGTCGGTGCAGTTTTGCTTACTTGATCACTATAGACCCAATACGCATTCGTCACGACTTTGGCATCCCACGCGACGCTGTATGAAATGGCCATAGTTCCAGCTTCTAGCAAGGTTTTGGGTGGAATCTCACCACCAGTTGTATTACGGATTATAACACTTGAAGCACCCTGTATATCGGCATGCACATAGATATCCTTGGAACGCATGTACCTAAGAGTAAAAATAGTTTAATAATAAAATCTATTAGTTCGATTACTAAACTCACCTTTTAACTATCAGCTCGTTCTGCTGCGCATCTCGGCCGCCAATAATCAAATAGTTCTCAGAGCTAACAAACCAATAGAACTTCTCAAACCAAAAGACTTTTCGTGCCTTGGCTATATTCGATATTGTTCGCACTTCCTTAAGAGTTTGTTGTGTTTTCCTTTCGGCTGATTTCAAAGCCTTTTGTGATGCATCAATGGTTTTCTGTTCCTTTTGAGCCGCTGATCGTTTCATATCGTAATATCGACGTGCATTTGCCCAGGCAGATAGTGCCAAATCAATGTCTATAACCATGGATTCTTCGCTTTCGTCTTCGTTGTCGCTGTCGTTTGTGTCGTAGGGATCTTTGAGCAGTAAAGATATGTGATTTATCTCCAACTTCAGTTGTTTTATGGAGCTGGCAACTATATCTCCATTCACTTGCGCTTCTTTGACCAATTCCTGAATATCTGGCCAAGACAATTGACTGGCAATGGCCGATTGTATAGCCAAAATGGCTTTGTCCACCAATTCCTGATTGCAGGTTATCAGCTCAGCCTTGCGTTTATCCACATCTTGAACTTTATTCAGTTCCTCCAAACGCTTTGAGTGATCCTTTTTAACGTTGGACAGTTTCTTCAGAGCTTCCCGTTCCTGTTGCAGGGTCTTCATATCAATCTTTTGCGATTCTTGCGTGGAGAAAAACTCATCCACCGCTTCCATGAAGGTTTCATATTCGGTAAACGGCTGATCTTTATACTGAGCAAACATGTATGGATGGAACTCAACATTCCTGAAGAAATGGTCCACTTTTTCACCGTCAGTTGGTTTCTCTTCCTTCACTTGGATTATGTACCCTTTGCAGCTTTTATTTCTGCCCAATTCCGTGATATCATGGGCGCTCTGCAATTAACAGTAATACTATAATAGGAAAGAGACTAAGTTTTGAATTAACACACCTTTATGGCTTTCATCAGAGCGGGCAGATCCGTTTCCAGATCAAAAGATTTGACTGACGCATTGCTTGCTTGTTGGTTGCGTTTATTGTGTTTCTTTTTAGATTTCTGACCCTTTGATTCCTCTGGTTGTGCTGCTTTCTCCGGATCCTGCTCCTCAACAGCAGACACATTAACAGCATGGTTTTCCAAACCGTTTTCGATGAGAACATGCTCAATTACAGCTGGACCACAGTCCAAGATTGGCATAATCAGACGCCTCAGGTGTTCACCAGGTTTGGCTGCTTCAATCAGCTTACGCACCGCATCCTCCGAATACTCGTTACATTCCTTCTTGGCACGATCTATTGGGTATTTCTCACGCATGGCAAAGCGCACACTCTCGCCCTCGGTGTGTGGACGCAAAATGTACAATATTGTTTGCTCATAGTCCGTTAATATCACATTTCCCCTGTCGTAGAGCTCCAGCAGCACGTGATAAGCGGCATCTGCAGTTCCAAATTGAAAATCAATGATTCTGTCTCCGCCCAATTGACTAATTTGCTCAAGTCGTTTGTTCTTCAAATGTTTCCTAAGTTTCATGCTGAATCCCGAGGGAGCCACATTTTTGGGCCACTCGAATCCTGTTGTGTGGAATCGTGTGCCCGACTCAAGCAACAATGTGACCTTTTCCGTTGAAGCACCTCCATGAAGCCGGAACAGGTACGTCTTGTTGTCAATATCATAAATTTGATTGACGCGATAGCCGACTAATCTGTAATACAACATAAAATTATTAATTAGGTCTCCAAATATAAATTTTTGTTATTTTATACTTTTGCAGCTCGGCCACGCCACATATTATATCGTAGGAATTAAAGCGAGTTTTCATGATCGATTTCAACGCGTATCACAGCTGACAGTTTTACCTGAAATACAATTTATATATTTATTTATTATTGTATACATCTAGCTAAATTTGATGTTTATTAAACAGCCGATTTGCTAAACATCTATTTTTTTTGTTCTTTAGTGATGTGGACACCGGTGCAAATATCCCACATACACATATGTATAAACACACACTTGCCTGTGCGTGTGTGCTTATATGCAGATAAGTAAAACAATTTCACCACTTTTCGTATTGCTGCAAGGCAATAAATGTTTACACTTAAGTTTATGTTTATCCGTTTATACTTATTCTTTGTCACTCACTGCGATTTTTGCACCACAATTTAATAACCAGTTATTATTTCTAATAACAATTGCATACAATTTCCATGCAACGTGAATTTAGAATTGATCGAAACAGTGCCGATAGCTTCTGTTTATCGGAATTCCGACTACGCATAACATTAATGGTATTCCCTTAATATGCTTGAAGTTTAACTTTAAAGATATTTACTTGCCATTTTATGTCTGGAAAATGAGAGTTGAAAATATGCAGAATTTAATATAAATTAAATAAAATCCAATAATGGCCAATTTTATAATTTTTAATGGCAATGCACAAATATTGTTATCGAACATACTTATCGATAAGTATTGGTTATCATTGCATATTTACATCCCAATGTTGTGAATAGTTAAACATGAGCGTTGAAGGAAACACAAGAAAAATTAATATTAACGTGCTCTTTTTTGCAAAAAGTCGTGAGCTAGCACAAACTTCTCGCACAATCTTTGCCGTTGAGTCTGTAGTTATTGCAGCGGATTTGCTAAAACAGCTAATAGAGCGCTTTAATTTGTCTGCGATTAGCCAGTCTCTGATTCTAGCTCACAACGAAAATTATATTGAAAATTTGGACGAAGAGATTCACTTGCAACAAGGAGACGAAATCGCTGTCATTCCACCCATAAGTGGAGGCTAACAAATCACAATGGATCACGTAAAGCTAGTCAAAGACCAAATCGACATTCCGCTAATACACAACTTAATAACCGACGAAGGTTGCGGTGCTTGCTCTGTTTTCGTGGGCACAACACGTGACACCTTCGAGGGGAAAAAGGTAATTAATATTAAACAAGTAAAGTTAATTTTGTGGCTAACCAAAAACATAAATGCTTAAGAGGCAGATAGAATATGCCTTAATCTAATCGAACTGTGAATTAGCAACAAGTTGTTTTTATTTGTAAATACAGTGGAGTCAAGAATGATTTTGCATGTAAATACAGTGGGGTAAAAACAGTAAATATACTTATTTTAAGTCCAACACTTCCTGTACATGACTTGAATTTAATATTGTGTTTATTTTAGGTAATTTCTTTGGAATACGAAGCATACGACAACATGGCTCTGAAGGAAATGAATAAAATCTGCTCTGACCTACGAGCCCGTTGGCCCAACCTGAAGCATATAGCTATATATCACCGACTCGGTACAGTTCCTGTTTGTGAGGCGAGCGTTGTTATCGCCACTTCGTCCCCACATCGCGCCGATGCCTTGGAATCTGTTAGTCATGCGATTGATCAGCTGAAATCCCGAGTGCCCATATGGAAGAAAGAGATCTACGAAGTGGATCAAGTCGGGGAGTGGAAGGAAAACAAGGAGTGCCAGTGGCCTCGTAAGGAATAAATATTACTAATGTTGTATATTTTGTTATTACTAAAACAAAACTGCTTATGTAGAAAATGTTAATTTGCCTATTTTTATTTTAATACACACGAAAATTTGTAGAAAATGCAAAGTCAAGTTTACGGGCTTTCGATTTCTCTTCTTGCCCCATTGATCAGAGTGAATCCTCAGATAATATTCCTGAAAAGTTGGTGCAGATCAGAGTTAACGACTGCGACTTAAATAGACGTGTCCATTGTTTTTTGAAAAGGAAACGGGATGAAATCAATTTATGCAATATAAATGATTTTAAAAGGCAGTCTGCTAATCTAGACGATGATATACCGGGAAACCCTGATGAAATATCTTGTGCTCGCACTCAGAGTTTTCTCGTAAAGCAACAGCAATCAAAGGGTCATTTAAAGGGTATGTAATCTAACGTTTGTGATATATAGTTTAAATATAAACAGTTGATTGACAGTGCGACGAGTCAATAACACTTGTGGACCACAGATGCGACCTGATTACTCCCTGCAACTCAATAAACTAATGGCATCCAATCAAAATCTAAACACTTTCGAAAACAAATTGGAAACCTCTCGTTTAAAAAGCATTGAGGATTACATGGGTCTCATATCGGAGGATAAAGACATTTTAAGACGCATTAAAGATGTGGAAAATCGAATATTGCTGCTGGAGTCCAGTTCTCCAGAATACAAACATTTTGTAAGTTAATAATTTTTATTAAGTTTTCATTGATTAAAAAAAAAACGTATTATTTCAGGTTCAGCTTACATCGGATGAGAAGGAACCTTGTGTTCAGAAGAAGAAAAAGAAAGTCTATATGTCGGATAGTTTGAATAATTTTATTGTAAAGATTAAGAGTGAAATAGAATAAAGTACTTTAAGTGACTATTTAAAGGCCTTCGGATTATTTTGATTCATTTTACTGGAATAAAGGAAGGACTGATCTTAAACTAATACAGTTTTATTAAAACTTACCGGATTTAGTTAATATGCTTTAGCTGTTTTAATTTTAATAAGGTACTTTCTAGAAGTCTTATATTTAAGGCTTTAAAGTCTTAAGACTCTTACAAATCCCGTTTTATGTTTAAAACTAAGTTATTAATTAATTTTTACTGATTTCATTTCATTAGTTTTATCTCATTTTGATTTATTTATTCATTTTCCAGTTATCAATCATCATTTTTCTCAGTACAGGGTATTTTTTTTTGTGTTTTGTTTATTTTATGTATATACACTTATAAAAATTGTATACGGATATGGGAGGGAGCCGACCTTAGTTATAGAGTTGTAAATTTGGACCACACTCCAATTGTTTTCAAATATTTGAAATAAGAGAAGCGGCCTTTAAGTATATAAATGTCGTATATTTTTTTGTTTCTTTCAACATTTTGAAGTACTATTTCCAATAGTTTTCTTTAAATGCATAAATGCCGTAAAAAAATTCAAAATATATTCGTATGCTTCTAAGAATTATGAGTTTGGAAAGCTGATTTGTTATGTAAATTACATAACATTTGAATGTCAAGCAGCTTGGATAAACTCTTATCTCTTTTAAGTTTTATATGAATTACTTAGGAATATATGTTATCAACTTGATAAAAGAAAACTAGCTAATGCTGATTTAGGAAAGAGTGGGAAACTGAACTTCATCATCGACCTTCAAGGGCTTTGTGCCGGAACGACGTTTATCTCCGGTCTTATAGGCAGCGACTTTATCGAAACCATTATTAGGGGCTCCTGACTCCGGGCGTGAACCTCCACGAGGTGGACCACGAGGTCCCTTGCGGAATCCACCCTTGCGACCATCGTTGAAGTTGAACTGAATGTCCACAATGCGCTGGAGACGACCAACACGTTGGGGATACATGGATGGATCGTATTCCAATTCATCTTCCATGTCCATGTCCTTCTTCTTGCCCAAAACAATCATCTTCTTCCATTCAGCATTTTCAACACCTTCGCCAGCCTTGCGCAGATTGTAGTTGGGTTTGGCACGTTGGTCCTTCAGAGCCTTCCATTCATCCAGAGTCATTTGCTTCGAGTCGTCCTCCTCCACAGGAGCGGGTGCCTCACCGCCAGTCTGCTCAGTGGCAGAGTCATCCTTATCAGTGGTCGTAGCTGGTGCGCCAGATTTCAGATCTTCAATGTCCTGCTTTGCAGATCCCCAGTTGTGTGCACCACCGCCTTCACGTTTATCAACTGACTTGATGCCTATTTATGAAAAATATTTTATAAATGAAACAAATTCCATTATCTGTTATAATTCATATATGTAATTTTGCTGATAAGCCGCAACGATTAACGCTGTAAGCACTCAAAAATGACAAAAGCTTTTATCAACTCCACATGTTGGCACTTAACGTTACGTTATTTCGAGTAAGTTCTAAATTTTTTTAAATATATTATATTAATTACCTGTTTTATCGGATCCAGATTGACGGTCAAATTCACGTTTGCCAAATTTCTCGTTGTTACGGAAACGCGATGGCGGCCCCTTAATATCACGATCTCTGAATTGACGTTTTGGAGGTTCATTGTTGTAATCATGCTGCACGTTTCCATGTTGGTTTTCTGATTGATTATTTCTTGTGAATTGTCTGGGGCGTGATTCCTTCAGTCCGTTTGATAGAGCATTTTTTGTACCATTTGCCTTTTGGGGTCCAGCATTTGCAGCCTTCGACTGCGCATTGTTTTTGTTCAATACACTTGACTTATTCTCCTTTTCAGTTTTATTCATGTTTTGCTGAGGCTTTTTCTCATCAGTTTTCTTTTTGCCGGCTACAGCAGCGGGCACCACCTTTGGTGCGACAACTGGTGCAGCAGCATCCTCATCCATGAATAATAGCTCATAGCGATTGTTGCCGGAACTCTCCATTTTATAAAAATTTTAACAAAAAACGGATTCTTATTAAGATGACAACGTTATTGAAAGATTAAATTTGCCTAGCAGACTTCATTCGTATTTCCAGTAAAAAAGCTTTATCGAATTGAACCGGATTAAATGAACGATTCTGTTAATCGAGCAATTTATCGAGTTGCGCCATAGTTTAACAATCGTTGAAGTAACGACATAGGAATGCTGGAATGAAACAATGAAAACACTGAAACAAGTGCTAATAAGGACTACACTGATTAATAAGGTTGTCCTTTCATGCGCAGTTAAAAACTTTTTAATTTGTCCCTACTTGGTATTTAAATAGGACTCAAATCTAAGCGTATTTATCATGATGCCTGACATTGCCATACTGTATTGTTTGCATATGTACTGTAGTGCAGATTTTGAATGTGTTACCAAAATGTAACTGTTAAAAATAAAAACAAACCCTTTTTAATAATTGTATCTATTGTTGTAGACTTAATTTCTCTGTCCCAAAAAAAAATCTCTTGATTCAAAATGGAATGTATCATGTTCTGTAGAATTAAATATTTTTAAAAATAATCGAAACATCGATAAGTCAGAGAACTCAACCCTATGTTGTTTCTTATAATGTCCATCACCAAAAATTGATGTGAAACACATCTATTGCACATTCATTTTCTTTCGTTGTTGTCGAAATTTTCAGTCCGTCTTCGTCCTAGTGCAAATAGCAAATTACAGTTATTGCAAATTTCTGTGGAAATCGAATTATTATTATTCTACAATTGCGTGGACGTTACTGCATTTGTTTTGAGTGTAAGGACTCAAGAAGGGGAAAAATTTAAGTACGTATTGTGTACAATATATGTGTATGCTAATAAATAAGTTATTGTTTCTATATGTAAATTCTTCAAATATGTTTGTATATGTTTGTATATATGCTATGTATTTATATTTAAACAATATTTAATTCTTTAAGAGATTACTTATTTATAATTGTAATCGCAAGTTCTGTGGTTTACAAAAACAACCTATTAAAAATGCCGGCAAGTGTGTATAAGAACTGCATTATTGACTGTAATAAGCACTTTCCGAGCTCAAAGTTTAGGGAGTGTGGAGTTACACACATTTACACATTTGTTTTTTATACTATATAAGTGAAAGGAGAAAATCAATGCTCGCATGACCTCATGGTATATGCGTTTCCAACTAGACCCGTTAAAAGCACACACATACACACACACCCATACATATCATATATCACCACGATGCGTAGCAACATAGTTAAGCATTTCTCTATTGCACCATATACATATGTATGTATGTATGTGCATAATAACATTGCCACTTTATGGAAAGCAACACTTTCGATTGCTTCCTTGACACACATTGTAATGTAGTTAAAAATAAAAGTTTTGGCAACAGTGCGTTCAAGTGTGTGTTAAGTGCACACATGCATGGGACTGTGTGCCACTCTCTCTATCTCTGTGTGAGCGTGTGTGTGTTTGTATGAATAGTAATGGTACTACTGTCTTTAAATAAACTCCTACGAATGTTTTTCCTTTCGTGCATATGTCAAGTATCCAAGCTATATTTACATATTAACCCTGTAGTTACAAGTCTTTGTATACGGTGTATTAAACTGTAAATTAGCTCGTAAGCTCCTTTAGCGTCGCTTTCTAATGCCGAAGGAATCGTACAGAACTCTCTTGACCATCTGTCTGGCTTTGGCGCTTTCCCATACCTGTCCACATGTCGCCGACAAGGTCTATTCCCTTGGTAATTTTCGTTTACACCCATTTAATATTCGGTTTTTCATTACATTTTTTTTAATGAATTGTGATAGGCGTTGACGGTGGATGCGATATAAACATAAACCTGTCGTATCCTGTTTCTATGCAAACAAGTCTGAGGTCGGAGTTTAATGTTTATTTTCGTTGCACACACCTCATACCACGCTTTCGTTTCGAATCGGATATATTTATGTATTGCAATTGTAGTTCTTGAAATAGTTACTGAATGGGGGGTTACTCAAACTTCTTGAAATTTACCTATTTCCCCTACGAATAGACAATGTTACCTTAGTGTATAAGTATGTCTTAGAATTTACTTAGATATCTAAGTTCATAGTAATAAGTTTCCACAAATTTAGTATAGAACTATAGTAGATATTAATGCGGTCCTGACCTATTCGAGTTGTTTACCATAACAATGATTTGAGAAACAGGATAACGGTTAATGTATCCTGGGTTCTTTATGTCAAAGTTTATAATAACTAATACGATTTTCACTAAATCTGATCCAATCTTTCTACTACTGAATGAGAACTTAATTCTTATTCATTTCACTTTCATGTTCTCTACAAAGGAATATAACTATATTCCCTCAAATGAACTCCTTTGAAATTCCTTTTTCTATCCGACAAAAATATTTTGAACTGAAATGTAATATTAGTTTGTGTAATTTGAATTGATTGTCTTGATCTGATATAAAAGTATTTTTCCTTCAATTTTATAGCAACGAAATGTCTGAAATTAAATGAAAAATCTAATACATGTATCAATATATCATAAAAAATATATTATACATAAACTATATTTAAGAGCCAGCCATTTGCAAAAGTAAAACTAGTTTATTGATTGTTAAAGATCGATTTAAAAACAATTCACGATGGCTAAAAACAAAGAAATGTATGATACCGCTGCTTTTCCGGAATTGTTGTCAACGTTATCAATGAAGGAGGCAATGCAACTGGAATTTCGATGGGCTAACACCAACAAATGGCTAAATATGGTCTTGTTGAAGGACATACAGAAGAGGCTGTATCAATGCAATGTTTGTCAAGTCGTTCAGTATTCTGAAAAGAATTTATTCTCTCATCTTTTTGGCAAGAAACACTTCCAAAAGATGGGAGCAGTGAACAACGTCCGTCTGCCCAAAGCAAACATTCTGAAGGCACAACCAAATAAAGCTATAGCTAAAAATAATGCTACTCAGCAAAATAAAGCTATAGCTAAGAACGCTGCTGCTGCCTTCAAGAACCCTAATCTTACCAAGAATACACAGGCCAGTAAACCAGTTACAACTACTTCAATGCCTAATCCAGCCAAGGCAGCAGCTCCTAAAAATACACCAAACTCTACTGTCGCCAAAAACATTGCGGCTGCCAAAAAGGAGTTGGTAACAAAGCCAAGTACACCCACTGAAGCAGCCAAAAAAATATTGGCCACAAAACCAAGTGCACCCACTGAAACAGCCAATAAAGCATTGGTACCAGAGCCAAAGGCAGCGTTGGAAACAGCTGAAAAACATCCAAATACTCCCAATGAAGCAGACAAAGAGTTGGTAACCAAACCTGAAATATCAGTCGAAACAGCAAAAAATGATTTGACGGTAAATGCAGTGAAACCGGCTGAGCAAAAAGTGACAGCTAAGGCTACAAATGAAACACAGAATATATCTCAAACCAACACTTCAGAGCCAAAATCGACCAACACAAGTAAAGACAACTCAAAGAACTGTTCAACTCAACCAAAAGTAGTTGCTAAGTCAACCAATGTTTCGGACAAAGCTCCAGACCAACTAAAAACCTCTTCGAATCAGCCAAAAGTAGTTGCTAATCCATCAAATGTTCCTACTAAAACTGCAGTTCCCAAATTGACAACTGAAGACACTTCCAAGATCTCCTCAAATCAACCAAAAGTAACTGCTAATCCAACCAAAGCTACGTCTAATGCTCCAAAGGTGAATGTGCGCATAGAAGTAAAGGCTGAAACTGTCACTAATGTAGTGAATCCTTTTTCGCAATCGAATGTTGTCCTGAATCCACTTTCAAAAGCTGCAAAGGATAAAAAAATAACCTGTGTGCCGATTTCCAAACTCATAAGTAAACCACAAGTTCTGGAGGATGATGAGGATGTCGTTATGGTGACGCCCGAAAAGCCTTTGGAAAAATTGGCCAACAAACCCAAGCCGAAAGAAACCGCAAGGGTTACAGAAAATCCACCCAATCCGAACCCAAATGCGTTTCCGATTCCAATTCCAATTCCAATTGTAAAACCAACAAACGTACGACCAACTCCAGTGCCAGTGACCAATTCGGGTGCAATCACCTTTGAATCGACCTCGAATGCGTCGGAAGTTCTGGGACTATTGGGAGTGGAGTATGTTTTGAAAATTGTGAGACGTATTGGGGACACAGCACCAAGATTCCTATGCAGCTTATGCAGTATTACTACAGATGAGTTATCCATGCACAATCATCTACTGAGCAACAATCATCGTCTCAAATACTGCGAACAACATTTTCCCACCGCCATCAGGCAGTACAAACAATATGTATCCGAAGTGCCACAGCATCAGGTATATAAAGTATTAACACCAATACTGAATAAACTTGCGATTGCCATAGAAACGCATCATGGTCGTGAGAACTCGTATCTTTGCTATGAACACTTGTTGGCAAAGAACAGACAAAACTTGATCGCATCAGTTTTTAATCGGCGACACGCATCTGAGGTTTCGGGTCCAACATTCACGCATGTCATTGACTCGCAAGAGGTGGATATTTTGATTGAGAATGCAACTAGAAAAGTGGATCAATCAACAAACCCAAATGCCAGCACTATGCCGCCTTATAATGCCTTCTATCCGAGCTCATATGGCAATCCCATAGTGAACACCAATTATTTGCACAACATAAAGACCGTGGACGATGAGACACACAAGAGAATGGTTGATAATTTCCTGCGAGACACCCGAGTGCCGGAACCAAGTCGTCATCGGACCTCGTCTCGAGTGTCCAAGAGAACGGAGCGAAATAGATCAAAGTCACCGGATCGAAAACGTAAGCGCTCGAACCCAGTAACGATCACAAAATGGAATATTGAACGCAGATCAGTATCTCCACTTCGGGATGGCGACATTTGGCAAGCATATCGTCACATGGTTGATCTAAGCGTACGCGATTTGAACACAACCTTTGATGTATATAAGGCTGATCCCGAGGAGCATCCGCAGTATAAGGATGAATGGCAAAAGTTTTGGAAGCGTCGCAAGGATGAACTTATTGCAGCTGGCATTAATCATCGTTCGTATAACTTTCAAAGCGAATGGATTCTGTTTTTCAATGCTCGTTTGGAGGAACTGTACAATCAAGATGTAGAGAACATTAAGATCAAGTGTCGTGAGAGATTGTGTTTGCCAATGACAAATAACGAGTTGGCAAATCCAAAGTATCATGTCAATATTCCTGAGGATATCTTAGAACACGAACCTGAACCGGAGCCAGAACTTGAACGGGAACCAGAACCCGAACCCCAACCTAAAAATACACCGACAGCGCTGAGAGAAAATTCTGTTGAGAAACGTTCAAGGACCAATGAAACCATTGAAGAGGTGAATGTGATTCATGTGCTGCGTCTTTTGACTGCTTTGGAGAATTACCTGGGAAGTTTGGGTCCCAACATTACGGAAATGTTGGCCAAAGCTCTACAAATGTCCAAAGTACACCCGGATAAAATCAATCAAATTATTCTCACAAACGAAAATTGTGCCATACTCGAAACTGCAAAGGAGAAATTTACCGGATTGATAATTTCTAAAATTCTTGATCCGAATCAAGAACGAGCACTCAAAAAGGCCGTGAACGATACGGAGTTATTGCTGGATTATGCTGCAGAAATGTCACCATTTTCAAGCTTTACCGAAGACAGCACAAACAAAGCTAAAGAAGATCGGTCGATCTCTAGTTCCAACTCGAATACAGTCTTCAAATCATCGGAACCGATCGACAAATCGGCACTTGCGGCCAAACTAGCTTCGTCCTTAATTTCACAGGGCAAAACGTCTATAAATCAGGAGCAACTCAAGAAAATTATTCAAGTTTATTCCTTAATGGAACAGAAGAAACAGGATAATCCTTCACCTTCCCGTACCGTCAGCAATGTTTTTAATACTACTAATTCCTCAACAAGTTCGGTTCAAACTCCCAATGAGTTGTCGTTTCAAGTAAGAAACAACAACAACACCAACAATACTAATAGTTTTGCTGCTGCACAAGAACCAAATCAACAACAACAAGTTTATAATCAGAACTTTAATCATCATGGATACACAAATCAGGCGCCGTTCATGAATTCGGGCGTGACAAGCGATCTGAATAGCATGAAAACTAGTTCTAATTACTTTAATGCAAACATGGCTCGCACTAATAACACAACCAATATGAATAACAACAACAATTTCAACCAAAATACCAATCCCAGTGGATGGGATTACACCAACAATGGACAACAGCAGCAGCTGATGCAGCAGCAGCAACAAGTTCAGCAACAGCAGTCGCAGTACAACCAAGGATTTGACAGTGGACAGTTTACCCAGAATGCGAATTCGTCGTCTCAGTTTATGGGCAGTCAAAACTCATCAGCTCCAGCTGGAAATAATTCTGGATGGAGGCAGTACAACTGGAGGAATTGATCTGCCCGTTGGTTTTTGGATTAAAATATAAAACCAACCCAGATCAGAAATAATTTTTAATGAATTACGAATTTTGTTGAATTATTTTTAAATAGTATTACTTGCACACACACAGACACATAAAATGAGGAATGTGTTTAGAATATCATACATTTTATTTATAGAACGCCTCCAATGAATTATGGCAGTTACTTTATAATTATTAAAACTTGTGTATGTACAGATTAAATTTAATAAAAAATACTATTTAGAAACCAAAATGTTTGCAAACAATTTAATTTACTTAAAAATGTTTGATTCGATGATAAATGATTGATTTTAGAATTAATTATTTGTAAATGAGTTAAATTCCGCTTTTATAAAGTGCTCTTGGTAATGATAAGATTAAATAAACCCTGTAAAATACACAATAAAAGTAGTCAATAATGTTTAACAGGTAAGATCACAAAGTTTAGTAAATACTCTGCCAATTTTGGATGATTTATACAAATGTCTATAATGGTCTTAAAAACTTTTCTGCGGAGTAAAGCTGCAATACTCCAAATACCGTCATATTGTTAAAATGCAGTTTGAAGATTTCAATTATTTGCATAATTTCCGTGTTGTCGCGATTTAAATGTTTCTTTTATTTATGGTTTAATTTGTGACTAATTAGTAAGTTATTTCCAGCTTTGAAGCGTGAAGTGATTAATTTAAATAAATTGTTTTTAATATTCCAGAATTCACCATGCCTGCATCTTCACACATCAACACAACGTAAGTTATCTATATTCCTTTTAAACAATTCCGTGCATAAAGTTTTCTTTGGGTTTAATTTTAGCGAGAGCTGTTACAAATATGTAAGCCAGGATGACTGGGTGACCAGTGGAAAGATTGGTTCCCGAGAAGCAGTCTTAGTTTTTCGCACAAATATATTAAATCCAAAGACGCGAAAAACAATACTGGAAACATCAGCTGAGGACAGGGCTTCGAAGAGTGATGATAGCCAGGTTACCCCGTCAAATTCGAGCGAATTGATACACAAATGCTCATCATCGTCGGCAGTTAATAAAACGCAACCAAATTTCAAGTCAAGTCAAGGAAAGATATTTGTGGCCGTGGAAAAATCGTCTAAGTGTAAAGATGTTAATACAAATTTTGGTCTACGTAATCCATTGAAAAAGTCCTTAGATGCATTTTCGTCTAGTGACGCATCCGTGTCAAGTGATGGTGATGAAACTGTTCAGTACAACGAAAAAAAGACTAGAAAACCTCATCATAAGAGTAAAAACTCAGCGATCATCGAAATTGAAGTTAATTTGAATAAGGAAAGTGGCTATGATTCCGCAAACGCATCCCAATCCAACATAGAGAACACAAGCGAAGAGGATCATGGTGGATCCAGTGAGGAAGACAACGAATGTGGAATCAACATGCCGGCGCATCAGCTAAAAATTACGTATAAGTTTATACAAACCGAAACAAAATTGTTGAGGAAAATATTTAACGTTCACGGATTAACCGAAGTTCAAGGTGATGCTAATTTTAACTTGTTGTGGACTGGTGTTCATATGAAATTAGATACCCTTCGTAATTTGGCATTATATCAACGAGTTAATCATTTTCCCAGGTAAGCAAAGAACACACCCATTTATAGTTCTATCTGTATTAAATAATTCCTTTTGATTTTATAGATCTTATGAGTTAACGCGCAAAGATCGTCTCTACAAGAACATTGAAAGAATGCAGCATCTACGGGGAATGAAACATTTCGACATTGTGCCACAATCTTTTATACTGCCTCAGGAGTCTCGAGACTTAATATTCGCCCATAATAAGCACCGAGGACCATGGATTGTCAAGCCAGCCGCTTCCAGCAGAGGACGGGGCATTTTTATTGTCAACTCGGTAAAGTGATCGCATGTCTCAATTGATCTATAGATTGTTTTGCTAAGTGGATTCAATTACAGCCCGATCAAATACCACAGGATGAGCAAGTTTTGGTCTCCAAGTATATTGTGGATCCTCTTTGTATCGATGGTCATAAGTGCGATTTGAGAGTTTATGTGTTGGTTACCTCGTTTGATCCACTCATTATTTATCTGTACGAGGAAGGTATCGTCAGGTTGGCAACGGTTCGATACGACAGAAATGCCGACAACCTGTGGAATCCTTGTATGCATCTCTGCAACTACAGCATTAACAAGTATCATTCCGATTACATACGTTCGTCAGATGCCCAGGATGAGGACGTTGGCCATAAGTGGACACTATCGGCGCTATTACGACACCTGAAACTCCAGGGATGTGACACCCATTTACTCATGCTGAACATTGAAGATCTGATCATTAAGGCGGTACTTGCCAGTGCCCAAACTATAATATCGGCATGCAGAATGTTCGTACCAAATGTGAATAACTGCTTCGAGCTATACGGTTTCGATATTCTAATCGATAATACATTGAAGCCGTGGTTACTGGAAGTAAACCTGTCGCCCTCAATGGGCGTTGATAGTCCCCTAGATACCAAAGTGAAGGCCTGCCTTGTTACTGATCTTCTAACTTGTGTGGGCATTCCAGCCTACTCTCCGGAAATGAGAACACACTACGATGGCAAATCCTCGCGACTCCGTAGTTCGAGTTGTCAACGGCAAATTGACACAACCGAATCCAATTGTACTCTCCGATCAACAAAGTCCAAAAAGAAACCAGTGATTCCACTAACCCAAGAGGAACAACGCATTCTGCGTAGTGCCCGCCTGCAGTACACTAGACGCGGTGGCTTCGTTCGCATATTTCCCACTGACGATACAATGCAACGATATGGAAATTTCTTGGATCCTGCCAATGGTATACCACTGTCTACGCCCAATGTACAGGGTCAAACATTCCAAACGTTGGTTACCCAACACAATTACAACCAAATGCTCCACTCGAATCTATTCTGTGCGGGTCAACGAGGTGCTAAAGACGATAATTCACAGCAATATCGTATACAGCAATATGAGCGTGCTCTGGAGACGGATTCGGTGATTCCCTTCCTAAAGAAACAGATCGTTGAGAAATGTGAGGAGGAGGGCCGAAGGCTTCGCAAGCAGATGCTTAAGAAAATAGGCAGTGGTTCGACACTGACTCACTTTCAGGCGCGTCAGACATTTAGTTTATATTTAGAGTCGGTGCTGCGTCGATTAACTCAAGAGCCCAAAGATAGTCATGAGAAAATTATAATTAAGTTTTTAAATAAGTACGGTGGAGGTGTTAAAACTCCCGTTTTGTTCCGTAATTCGCAAAATATTAGCAAAGCCCGATCAGCAATGGTTGCCAAATTATTGGGAGATTTTCTCGAAATTTACAAACGAGACACAGAGGCATATATTGATTCATTCGATCATTTTGGAATGATACCAACAAATGCCTACAGTTTATTTTTAATGCACGCTCAGGAATCTGATTTGGAGGCAGTCCTCACTCATCATACGAATATAACCGGAATTATGCCATTTTTGTATAATCGTTGTGGATTGTCAGTACCAGCCACACCCCCCATTCCGTCCGGTTTACATGGCTTTCTGCGAGCCCTCCCGGCAATGGTATCATCTCATGGGGTATCACGGGAAGTTAGCAAGTATGATGGGTATTTCAAGAACTGCGATAAAAATTGTGAGAATGTGAACGATATATCATTAAGGTCAAGATGCACAAGGGATTCCAAGTAACACAAACAATTTTCTACAACATTTTAGCTCATAAGATATAGTTATTATTTAAATTATTCAATCTACTTTTGATTTCAAAATTACTCGCATTCAGGATGGGCTTGTCAATAAAGTACAACAGAAGAATATTTCGCAAAACGATTCAAACTTTGATAAGCTACACATAATTCATATGAATTCTATAAGCTATCTAGTATTAAATATATATTTATATACAATTATTTTAAGCATTATTTATGTTGCAAACCAAGTATTTATGTAATGTCTTTTTTGCGTTGTTTCTGCCAGAAACTATAGTGATAAAACAAAGTGAATGTAAAACTGTCGAATAAGTCAAATCCGATTGAGTTGAGTATTGTTCCTATGGAACTATAACGCTATTTTATCGACGGATAGTTCCTACGACAGTCGTGTGATATAGTAGCCCAGTTTTGATTCAAATTAGTCATGCTATTAATTATATAACTACTACTATAGCTTTCGTACATGATACGCTTGATCGGGAAATGCTTTTCATATTTAGACTTATAGTACTTAACACAATTTTAAGACATACTATATTGAGAAAGCCGATTTTAATCAGGAAATGTGAGTTCAAAACATGCGGTTGTTACTTCGAACAGAGTTTTGAACATAGTGTGCCTTAAACTGCCAATTTTGCGTTCAAATATGGTTCAAGAGTCACAAAGATATAGTATTGGAAATGTATTTTATTTATTCATATACAAACAAAAAGATTTTGTGTTCCTAAAGTGGACTTACGAAACGATTTAAAGAGATTTTCATTCGAAACTTTTATCAATATTCCTCTATATTTATTCGTATTTTTACCTCAAATCTTTTTAGTCTTAAAATAAGTAATTTATTCGCTAACAACGCTTCATTTTTACGATTAATAGCTTAAACTGATGTATAAAATATTTATTTAAAGACTTTTATATTAAATGAAACTACTAGAGAATTTGTGAAACTTGCGTAAATAGCAAAAAATAATGCCAAATTGAATATTTAGTTCATATTTTTAGCTATTTTTAACTCAATTGTGTTGTTACAAATACTTAAAGCGATTTTATTTTGTTAATAAGTTATTGTTTTTTGCAGATTCATTTAGTAGTCATTTGATTTGTTATTTATAATTAAAAATGGGTGAAGTATTTTGAATACGGAGACATTAATTTGTATGGTTTTATGATTATTTTAATTAAAAGTTTTAAATATCGAATATTTTGTTATTGACTTAAGAACTGAATTTATTTGTGTTAAATTAAGTAATTTAAAATATTGATAAAATGCTGAATTATACAATATATAAGAAAATCAAAGGATATAGAAAAGTTTACTTACCGCTCTATAAAAATACTACAAAATCTATACCGATATCAAAGAAAAGAAATGCAATATAGACAACTTGAATGTCAACTTTTATTTATGCTACAAATACTTAAATTGTCACAAAATAATAATTTTATTTCTAAAATAAATATGTCGAAAATAACTATGCAAACTATAATATTACTTGCAGTTATAGAAGTTGTGTCTTAGTCAAACGGAACGGAATTTCGGTAAAATGTCAATAGTTTATTTTGTACTTTATCTACAGATTACATTTAAAGAACATTGCAGGTTTTCTGTATGTTGATCATAGATCCCGATGGACATTTGAAGACTTCAGTCGCGCTACCGCCTTGGGCGATGAGCCAACCCAGTCTACAATAAGGAGATATATATAGTAAAAGTCTGGGAATACAAATGGAATTGGAAACTTACATGTTGTCGAACTCAGGAGCACTGGTGTCGATTCCCATGTAATTGGATTCGGCACAGAGCTCCTGAGCGGAGACTAGGAAAAAGATTTGTGTCGGTGTCAAGTTGAGTCCCGGCAGGCGTTGCATGCCCTTTATGGGGCCGGTTAAAGAGAGCATGGAGTGGTAGGAGATCTGCATGCCTCCTGAATGGATAAGTATATCCATGCGACTAAAGTTGGAAAATATATTAACCGAATGTGGAACACATCGCATTGCCTTGTCATCGAAACTCTTTGTGATCGAACGCAGTATCTCCTTAGCAATGGACACGCCCACGGAGGCATAGTGCAAATAGGGCGGTAATCGGACATTGAAATACGGTATAGATATAACCGATAGAGGAACCACTGTAGAAAAGATCTGTAAGTCTTAAAATCGTTAGACTTGTAAAATTCATACGTACCAATTGAATGGCTTAACGTGTCATAGAAGATGCTCGAAACTATCGGATAAGCCCATCTGGAAAGACTTGGGAGATAATGTTTTTGTCTGGCCTGTTTAAAATTTATTTGTAGACTTACGCATCATGGGAACTAGAGTCCATACTAATTGAACTTGGTACTAATTTGTTTCTTTTGTATATCGCTAAAATGTTGTCAAGCCAACTATCGGGGCTAATTTGCAGTGTTTCTAGTGACGTCATAAGCTGAGTTAGGTTCGAAAATCCTTCCCAAGTCTGAGATTGTATCTTTAAGGCTGATAGTTTAACTAGTGCAGCCCCTTTTAGGGACGGAGCCCTCTTTAAGTGGGCTTTCAACGACTTGAATATAATATCCGCCTGAAAAATAGAAAAATTATTAAAGTTTCAAAAAGTTTAAAGTTTTCCTACCCGTCTAATAATATCCTTGGAGTCCTCCGCCGAGTGTTGGGCAATAAATAATGCGGATGCAAGTTCTGGTAGAGCCCACATGGTCGCTCGTGTACAAACTTCCGGGTTTGGATAATCTTTTGGTAGAATTTCAAGTGCACTTAGTAGAAGTATCGAGTTGTGAGCCACTCGAGATGGGTATTTGGTTAGAAAGGCCTTTAAAGCCCGCAAATAATCGGCATTTCTCACTACTATAGGTCCACTCCAGTCCTTCGGAATCAGCAGACTCCAATTTAGCTATAAACAAGCCAAGTTTTGGATGGAATGTAAACAAAATATTATGGCTACTTACGACTGGATACATGGACTGCAAACTGGATACATTATAGAGTACGGAGCTATCCCAGAAGCCACGACGGGACTGCTCCACTTGTAACTAGAAAGAAATATTGGAGATAAATTCCATATTATTTATAACTTCAGAATTTCTTACCTTATTCAGATCCTTCACAAACTCCAGTATAGTATCCTTCTCAGAGACGCGTTGGGCGTAAGACAACTGCGTCGGTAGAAACTGGTCTATAAGATCAGGTAAAAGCTTTGGTAGGCCTTGCCGTAGACGGTTCGGCGGAGCTTTTGGACTCATCCAACGAATTTTGTTCTAAATTAATTAAAAAAATAATTTGACTACAGGGTCTTAAATCATATAGTTATCTCTGGTAATACCTCCAAAATAATAGACGATGTACTTGGTCCGCTAATGATGAGCAGTACATGAGGTCTTCGACCGTAACTGAGATCATAGTATATATCGACTAGTGGACTGGGTCCAAGATCATACATCTTGGCTACCAGAGGTGCGATGGACGAGGGACCCAAGGTTCCCACCGTCAAGTAACCTCCTAAACTGGCAAATACACGTTGTAAATCGGTTGAGTTTGTGGTCAGCTTTAAGCAGCTCTCGAATAAGCTCCGAAGTTTCTGAAAATCTCCATCCATGCTGGAATTCTGCAAAAGTACTATGGTGGGTATTAGCTAAGGTCCGAAGTTAAGATGAACAGAATACTCACACTGCATTTGCATATCCACCGATTTTTGGGAGTTACCCATTTCGATGTGGTTAGTGATGTTTTTATTGTGTCGCCAGCAGCTAAACTTCTTGAACTCCGAACACGGATCCTTGTTCCAATTGAGACGGGCCTGAATATTGGTTGACACCGTCTCACAAATAGCCTCCGTGCACTCAGAGGGCGAGGAACTGGTCGGAGAGCAGCCATCGCCCTCCATGTAACAGTCCCGGGGTAGAGGCGAGGGGGCTGTGCTGATTAGAAAAAGTATGGGCGAGGCCACCAGCAGGGTTGTCACTAACAGGGTTGCCGATGTTATGGCCACCTTGTGCACGGCCGCAGAGGTGCGCAACCAGATGCAGGGAGCACAGCAGATCCAGCCAATAATATTGTTCTACAAAGTGTACTTGGTAAAATAAATAATACAGGGTATCATAATTCGCATACCTTGTTGTAACGCCCACCCAAATTCTCGGAGTTGGAGCTCTCGATCATCTCGACCTCGTCGGCTTTGCCAAATTGATTGGAGCAAATGGGCGATTTGAAGGAGAGCTGTTTCTGTAGCAGCGAGGCGCTGCTACCGCCGGAGGGATTCGCCGTAGAAATCACATTGCGAGCATTGTTGCCTAATCCGGCGGAATTGTTCTTCCGGAATGTGTTACGTGCATTAAATTCACTCGACATTTTTTTTATAATTTGGAATTTTTTTTATTATTATTTTCTAATTTTGCTTTGCAAGAGTTTCTCACGTTTATTTATTGCTTATGTAATATTATTATTCGTATCTCAATTCGATCAGTTCAGTTCGAGTACATCACATTGCGTATTGAATAATTTACAAGCGTTAAATCAATAAAGTTATATACATATATATCATTACAAAAACATCTCCAGATGTAGGTCCACAAATCTGGTGTTACGTACTTTTGGTATTATGTACTTTTAGCACTTTTAAAATTGTGAGTTGAGAACTTAAATTAACAAATATTTTTAAACTAAATTGTGCCGTTTCCTGACAATATTTGTTTTTATTTCCTTTCACATACTCAAAGTACTATCACAATAGTTGTTCGCGTAAGCTCCAAGAGCTTCCTGGCGAAGCTTCCACAGAGCGAAAGCTCTCTCGCACTTCCTCTCCCACTCCCACTCTCTTTTCATTACTGCTTGTCAGCTGCCACCAAGCGTTTGTGTGCGTGAGTACGTGTGAGCATATGGAAGTGAGGACTTATTGTTATGAAAGCGAACGGTGAAACGGTTAAAACGGTTAAAGCGGTTAAATCCGTTACAAATCAAAGCAGTCGTTTTACTTTTAAAGCAATTCATTTGTCGTTCTGTTGTTTCTATCAAATACCTTTTTGAAACTTTTGGAAAATGTTTCAACTGCTTGTCTTATTGCTTTTCCTCAAAGGATCGTACTATATAAAAGCCACAACTGTGGCGGATTCCTTTGTTTCGACCAATTTAAATGCCATACTTTTGATGTGTCCAAATGATACCAACAAAGATTGGTCGTGTGTGCCTCAAATAATTATCAATATCAACTTTACGCCCAATTTAAATGTGAATAATGTGGAAAAGCTGTTAATACTTGACGAAACCTATGAGCCGACAAAACGGCAAACATTTAAGATATCTCCTTACATTATAATTGTTTCGCGGAGTGAGCCAATAATGATGTTTCCACTGCTACCCTCTAATGTAAGTTAATTATATAGTTATTGATTTTATTTAAAAAGAAAATTGTAGGGTACTGTACCTAATTTGGATGTAAACATTCCAAGCAACACCATTGTGGGCTGTAACGGTAATTTCTATAACAGTACTTACCAAACGAATACTGAAAAACTTAAAATACTTCGACGAAGATATATAAATCCGATGGCATATGATGTTTTTGAAAATCTAATGAAAAAGAAACGGGAAAATCCTTATAACCCAAAAAACGGCGCTGTTCAAACCGATCAGCGGAAGAATATTAACGATTTTGGAAAATCTGAAACCGAATTTTGTGGTGATTCCGAAACACACAATTCTTCAACAATGTTTAGTGCAATTAAACCAACTGAGTAAGGAAAAGTTTTACTTCTAAATAACTATACATAATATTCTGGAATACAGATGTATGTTTTCCTTATACAGTGAAGTCCCTGAATACTCCGTTTATAATTTAAGTGCTCCCTTTCCTTATTTGACGGCTAAAATAAGAATTTTTAGAAAACGAAAGCAAACTTGGTGGAGAATTATGCCTGTAATTACGTTAGTACCCAAATCTTTTTAAAAATCTAGAAATGTTTTAGATTTTTTTCACATTTGCAGTACAAACAACTTGTCTGGAACTTTGATAAATGGAAACATATCAGTGTTACTGACATCCCACGAGGACATTCTTCAGCAGAGAATGCCAATTTTTCTGGAAAACTTTCAGCTTTTGATACCAAATCACTTTTTAAGTAATCCTAAAGAATTGAATGGATTACGAATTTATAAAAGTGTTTTTCTGGAACTTCTTAATAACAACACAAATAGGTTTTTTAATTTTGGACACTCCAGAAATGATTTGAAATCGGATGGTGTAAAACCAAAATCTCAAAGTAATGAAAAAAATGCTGACACGAAAGTAAGTGATTCCATTTCTGGCAGAATTCTAACAAAGTGTCCAAATAATAATATGGCATTATGCTTAAATGTAGTGAATGATCAAGTGCCAGGTAAGAAATTATTCTGAAAAACGTATATGTTAAAAAATATGTTTAAAAAATTACTTCATAGAGTTCGACTTAAAAATAAAAATGCCGTTCATGGAAAACTCGGCTCAGCAGAATATTTTACGAGTGAAAATCTCTAGAATTGTGACGGATGCCACGACTAAAGATGCGCTGAAAATTTCAGTGGATGTAATCAATAAAGGACTTAAAGCTGAGGAATTCTTAATTAGTGTTTGTGACTGTCCGCTGTTCGACTCAGAAACTGTGGCGACAACCACTGTGCAGAAAATTCTAATTCCTTATATATCGGAAACTATAACATTTTTATTGCCTTTTGTGATCGGATCCAAGAAAAGCAACAAATTTACTTGTGACGGTAAATAGCCAATCGGATCAATCATTATTTATATAAAATTGTGTTGGGAATTATACATCAAGTTTCTTAAAATAATTAGTGGTTTACGAGGGTTCCTTATTGTATATTGAAAATTATTCCTTTTAAAACTACTATATATTTTATTTTAAACGAATTGCAATCGTTAGTTTAATAGAAATATCTTATAAGAATAATTTATTTACTGTATCGTTCTTTTACTGATCAACAGATCAAAGAAAAAGTATAGGGCTACGAAGTTAAGATTCGGACAATAATTTCTTTTAATTCCACTTTTCCCCATTTATTTACAGTACTTGTTAAGACCTTTATACAAAAGTTTGAAACGAATGATTCGAAATTAAATAAGTCAAATATTTTGATAGTATCAAAAAGATCCATGGACATAGAAGCTAATTCCCGATGTTTTTGTGTTTGGAACTGCCGTTGTCATTGCATTGGTAAAATTGATTCGCACACTGATATCAGAGTTTGTCAAAAAATGAGTTATGAGTCGGAAAAAGCCGCCGGATTATTACTCAATTGTCCGTTCAACGACGATGATAATGATATTTGTTCAATGGACTCAAGTAGCGAGCCCATCAATAATACTCCGTCATCTGATTTGCTATATAGAATTATTGAAATCATTCTTTTAGTGTTTGCTGTACTGTTTTTATTGAGTAAGTGTTTATTGGTTAACAAATTTACCAAATATTTTATATATTTCAAACTTAGTGCTATTTTGTTGCAAGTGTTTTAAGCCAAGAAAGGAGGATCTGATAGCAGCAAGTACTGAATGGTTCTGTTATCCCGATAACAACTTGATAACATGCTCGAGATATGTCAGTATTTTTCTAAAAATAAATCTATATATTTATATTTTACTTAATTTTTTTTAGAATGACAAGCTTGGAGAGCCCTCCAAATCGGCCTGCACCAGTTCCTACTCCAATCAATTTTTTACCAAAGCGGAATTCGTGCCTTCTGGTAATGATTCGATGAGTCCATCACTAGAAATCACTCGAAAGAAATCGAATCAGATCGACTTACTGGAGTCTGCTCTGCTCTCACTCGCACGACAGCAAAAAGACCTGAAAAAACAATCGATGAAAAGAGAATAGTGATCAATAATCTACTTCTTGTGCTTTATTTTCATTTGAATAATTAAAAGTTTTGTTTATTTTTTTGTTTACAAGTTGAACAAGTTTATTTTTAATTCCAGTAGTTGAGCAGAGAAACGGTTTTCCTCAAACTTGGGCAAACCCCTCAAACTTGTTTGCGATTCGTCATCATGCAAATCCGTCAAGAGAAAATACCCTGTAGTGACGTAAATTCAACTCGATCTGCGCGTGTTTATGATTGTTTTTGTTTACATTAAATAAACACCTCGTAAACAACTATTTATAGAGTATTTGATAGTCTATACGCATTACTTTTACTTTCAGCTTAACTTTCTTTTTCTTTATTGAGAAAAGATACGCATATGATCAGATTCAGTTCCTGCATCAGTATAATTTGATTATTGATCCAAATACGGTTATTCCAAAAATGTGCGTTAAATTTGTTTTAGTTTTCGTAGTCATATTCGAATTATATCATTTGAAACACGTAGTTTCGGTGGATATAGCTGCGCTGATCGAGGCCCAGTCGGTTGGTAGAATCGTCAATAAACCGCCTCACAGCAATTCTGAGGAAAAAGACATAAATTTCGCGTCAAAATCTTCAGAAGACGTCAATCGCCCACAATTTGAGGCCAATTCATTAGCATTACCGGTTCCTCCGATAGCAACAGCTGGACAGTATCATTATAGTACTTCCAATAATGTGATTGTCTCTCAAAAAGTCGGTTATCAAACGACTTTCCAGAATGCACCCGATGTCCATGTTCATCATCATCACTATGTTATTGTGAAAGAGACAACAAATCCGCCTTTAGTGCAGCTAACGGATTTGGAAGTGTCACCAGAAAACAACAATTTTCAGGCATTACCCGATACAGTGAGGCCTCAATTTGCGCTACCCGATTTCAGCTACATTAAACCCGAGGAAAACGATGTCAAATCGAATACAGGAAATAATGAAACCATCGAAAGTGTCGATAACACGAACACGGTGAACTTAGATAGTCCCCAAATCGATCTACGATTTGAAAGTGTTAATATAACGGTCGGTACGGACAGAATATCGAACCCATTGCCGATACCCAGTGCAGATCAGGTAGCAGTTAAATCATCAACAAAGGCTCCATATGAGGACGAGTATTCCGCATATGGCGTACCACTAAATTAAGTATTAATTTCGAAATGTTTCATATAATAAACCGTATATTATTTATAAATCTGCGTATTACTAATTAATGTAAATATATTGAATCAACTGTAAGTGAACATTTTCGAATGCAAATAAAATAAATTATTGTCGAATTTATCGATACTTGGCAACACTGTGAATTCGATGACTAACAAGCGTGGCATTAACCCTTGTGGACTCCCCCCACCAACCAACCACACTTATACACACACACACACGGTAGTGTTAACCTCGATTTTGTGGCTCTACGTGTTTTGATCAACGCTTACACTTTGTTTGGCTCCCAAGTACGAATCGGTTTTGCGTTGAACATTATGTTGTTTTGCTGTTTGTTTGTTAATGCGTCATTGATGTCGTCGTGTTTTTCTTGCAATTTATGTGAATTTATTTTTAGCATTAGCAGTTGAAAAACAAATCGAACAGAAAAATTGAATTTTATTAAAATATCAAACAGAATTGACAATTTTCGTACTCTCATACTCAAATACTGAGCGCTCTTATATTCTCTTGTGGCACTAAATGATCGTGCTGATGGCCCCGAGTAGGAGGGGAGATGTTTTAGACTAAGACACTCTCTTATAAGCATGACTGCATGTGTGAGTGTAACAACCCTATAAAATACACAATCGTTTCGTACGAATGTGACGTCAGTGTGTTTCACAGTGTTGGTAAGCAGAGAGCGATATTTTATAATTGTATTTGCAGCAACCCAGTGGGATTTTGAACGCTGACTTGAGCGCTGCATAGCAACATGTTTTGTGGCTCAAACCCAACAAAATAACAACAAAATGTGCACAATTATTAACTTTTATAGTGAAAACCATTTGTACATTAAAATGCATATTGTGGCGGTTGCAAATATTTGCACAATTTTTTGAATGAGCAAATAAACAGGTCATTAACGTGCAACGAAGTATCGCGCATATGGCTGTTCCCACTGGGTGGCCACGGCGAAGAAGAGAGTGAGAGAGACAGAGGAAACGAGAGACTCGAGTCAGCAGCAGCGTTGGTGTTTTAGTAAGTGTGTGTGAGTGTAGTGGTATTGGTGTTTTTGCTGACATACAGTATGCGAGACCACGATTAATATTTACATAGCTTTTGTTCAGATACACTCTGCGTAAACTAAAGTGAAGTCAAATATTTTGCATCTTTCGTTCGTTCATAGTGGAAGCAAAAAAAATTAAACAAATAAAATGAACACATAATAGTTGCAATAATTTATAACAAACTACACGTGTACACATACATAGTACATACTACGATACTACACATAGTACAGTGTTAAGGAAATGCTCGACACAAGCACAAGCACTAGCGTTGTGTTAGCAACTGAAACTTGCTGCTAACAGATTGTGAAAGTGACATTAAAAAAAAAAAAACAACAAAATAAAGTTAAAATCCTACATACGACTGGATGGAAACCTAAAGCCCTAACTGAAGACATATACAGTATACAATAGGCCGAATAAAGTTGTTAAATCAAATGTACTATCTTGTGGCATACAGTTAGCAATTATTGCAGCCGCAAGGCTGTAACAAAAAATACAAAAAAATAAATAAATAAATCTTAATATATATATAACGAGCATATCAACGAAGCTAGCAAATAAAGTACATAATATAAAGAAAATAAAATACGACGCAGACGAAAATTCAGGAGCATGAACCACCCAAAAAATAACAGCCCACGTTTAGAAAATCGATATTAATTCTAGTCAAGAGCGAATTGTGTGTGTGTGTTTGGTGTTTGGTGGCATTTTTTGTTAGCTGCTGTACAGCCGTACCTTGTGTGTATTCGCAGTATACTTCAAACTGTTTTTCTTTTGTTACCACTTCTCGTCAGTTTTGCTAAACAAAACACAAAAAAAAATCAAGTCGTTTGTGCAGTTTTACCTCGAAAAGAGAAGAAAGAAAGAAATACAAGCGGGCAGATACATTTTGCACACACTGTATAGTATACTGTAGTGCTCGACATTGAAATTATATAATCGGGCGCATATAGCAGTAGTGCATCGGACACAAACACAAGATTTGGTTCTGAAATGGTAAATGGTAACACTGGGACACTCACAATGCGTCTCGTCCGAAGCAAATTACGCAAACGCAGCACATCGCCTACAGCCAATGTAGCAGCAACAGCAACAGCTGAGGATCATCATCATGATGATCATCGTGATGCGACGACACCTACAGTTAATTTTCGAGACGCTGAGCTAACGACAACAGGGACGACAAACACCTGCAGCCCTGGTGCAATTAAAGACCATCAACACGTTACTTTCCTACGAACCAGCGGAGTCGGAGTCGGAGTCGGAGTATCGTCCCAAAATTCTGGACACGCCGATGTCACGGCCCTCACCGAATGGACGTTTCCACCAAAAGCGCCAGTGCCGCATATCTACCACATAAATCCGGTACGTAGACCTATACTATAATTAATTGGCAGTCGTATACATTTTGAAAAACAAAAACAAAACAAAAAAAAAAATAACGCAAAAACAAAAAAAAAACAGACAATTAATTTCTATAATTACACAGCAGACGGCTGCTATATTTTTGTATATATAGTATTCAGTATATATTTATTAATACTATAAATTTATTAATACAATAAAGAATACATAACGCCAATTTAGATAGTTCCCATGATAACTACGTAGTACGTACTACCCACATATACGAACCTAGAAGTATAGCCAATTTTAGATTTTCGTTAAAATTGCCAAAGCCAAAACATAAGATAACATGTAATCAGCTATCAGTTATTTGGTCATTGTACTAACAAAAACGCTTTCGACGGCTCTTTCCTTTGGGAACCAGCAGACAAAGCGGTTTGGATTTAGTCGCACTTAGCTAAAGTGTCGGAAAAACACGTCATAATGGTAAGATTATTTAACTGAAAACTAGTAAAAATCGTTAATTATTTTATTAAATAACTTTGTTAGTTACTTAATAAACGATATCGATAAATTTGGCGTCGATATCGCGTGGCACCTGAGCCGGTCACGAGGGTCGCTTAGTAAATTGTTTGTCTAGAAAATAAACTACTTTTTAGATATGATTACATTCAGTCTCTTTTTGCACTAGATTTAATCATAGTGTTACTCCATAAATTTATGATTATTTTCGGTCTATTTTTTACCTTATATTAATCAAAATTTCTTTTTGTTTTATTTTTTCCAGGAGATGTTTGTGGCTAATGACAAAAACGGCTTTAAGGGATTCCGCAAACAGTTCAGTGGACGGTTCAAAAGATTGGTCGCTCGCAAACCGGAACCGGCACCAGTGATACCTCCCGAACTAAAGCCACAATTAAAAACAATTTATGTTTATTAATAACTGTATTGTGTGTGTAAATACTGTATGCAAAATGTGTAAGCGCTACATCTGGTATCAGACTCAGACAAGCAATCATTTTTGGCAAATTATATTTTAAAAGTATTTCATATAGCTTTATTTTGTAATGATTTAATAAAAACAACAAATTCAATTCCAAATTTATACTGAATCATGAACAGGAAACCTTAAAAAAATTGCATACCTTATACTTAAAATATGTACTTGAATACATTAAATTTAAAAGTAACTAATAAAATGTAATAGAAAGTTTAGTAATTAACAAAAATTGTTAAACCGCTTGATAGCGTAGCACGCTTTGATTAAAAGCAACTGCAATTTTAATAATTTTTCAACTCACATATCTCATTTGTTTAATTAAAGAAAAATATAATTTTAAAAAGTATTTCAAACCCATTTGTTTTTATTTAATTTATGCATATGTTTGTAGAATTCTTGATGATTATTATTTAAAAAGTAAATTAGGAGCTTTGTTATCCATTTATTAAGTAACTAATTGATATGGTTGGCAGGACTATATCTATTTATATTCCCAAAGAGAGTCAGGGGAAAGGACCACTCCCTATACACACCGTTTAAACGCTCATAAACGGGTAGTTTTTAGAATAAATTATATTTTCATATTAGAGAATGACCTTTATTAAGGCTATTTATATGAGTTAATGTTCCTGTGAGTCAGTGCATTAGCTATGCGCAAATTTCTAGGGGTTTTAATGGATGTTCGACTTGATGGACTAAGGGCTCAGCTCCCTGTCTGGTGACAGCTGTGTCTTTGGGAAGGTTATGTTGGTAGGCAATGCAGGGAGTTTGCATGAGACTTTAATTTTGGCTGGAAACTTTCAAAAAATGAAATAGAGTTTTCCATTGATACATTTATTTACCAAGAAGTTTATTTTAATTAAAGTCTTAAGCCAAATCACCTGAAGTAAGAACAACGTCAACATTTTACTAGTTACTTAAATTTATTGGCATTTAATAATTGAAGTTTAAAATTAAATAACAGAATTTTGTATTATAAAAAATTAACACTAAAAAATCAACCCATTTAGATATTTAATCAACTATTCGCTATTTATTTGAAACCATTTCAATTTTTAAATTACGAAATTCTTCCATAAATATTTTATGCGATATAAATATGGGCTTAGTGCGATACTTTTAAATGCAAGTCAGTCACCACAGTTCGTAAATTTGCTGTGGCGGTAAGCCGATAACTTTTGACAGAGGGTAACAAGACAATTGGTGCGCGGGATTATTTGAAAACAAACGAGAACTAATCATAGTTATTCTGTTAGTAACTTGTAAGCTTCCCTCACAATTTTATATTTTTAGGAAAACGCCCCAAATTGCTTAGACTATAAGCGTTGTTTTAGGTCTTGCAATATGTTTTTGTGTCACTATATGTTTAAGTACATCGATGAATTGAGTCCTTTTATTTGTAAACATCGCTACACCGTGCCTACCGAAAAATACTACAAAAATATCGATAGTTAAGTATAGTCCTATCGTTCAATTGATGATGTATTTCATATGTAATGTATCGAATCGATACTATCGATGGTTTCAAATTAAGTGATCGAAATGGATTCAAAATGAAGCGAATTTTAGTTTTCATGTTTGTGTTTGGGTTTAAAGCTAATTGTTATTTTGTTACTTGATATATAAAATAAAAGTCCTGCGGTATTAGTATTTTAAATTATTTAAAATAAGTAGAAACTTATAAATACTGGGCTAAGTACAAACAAATACCATAATGAGTACCAATAGGGTTGTCGTCATCTATGATATCTATATTTCGTAGAAAGATCTTAATTTGAGCGAATCGACTGTTAAAGACACTAATCTCTCAAGAGCAGTGACAGTTTCGGCGGAAGTCCCCGATAGGGAAACCAATTATTAATTACTGTAAATCAAAAAAATTTCTTTTTTAACATTGTTAAGCGAATGATCTTTGTCAAGACTATGCCATGGATTTACAATAAAATTTAGAAATCCGATACCCAGTCTAATCATGAATTATAAAGTCGTAATAATAATGTGGATGTTCGGTTGAGAGTAATGACTGGAGTATGGAGTACTATACAGCAAAGTACAGTGAGATTTATAGTCTTGAAGTCTTTGGTCAAAGCTTTTAGTTTGTCTACATACTTTGAATATTTTAGATTTCAATACTAATAAAGTTTTTAAATGAGTATTTTAATGAGAATAAGCAAAAAAGAAAAAAAAAACAGAATATTCATGTCACTTGCAAACTATTTTATAAAACTTTAAAAAACTTAAACTTAGTTTGGTTTTTGTATGATATGTGGATCTATATAGGCAATATAAATTTAAAGTTTTATTTTACAGACCTTTAAATGTATGACAATTTTGTGGACTTTGTGGACCACCGCTCAAAAAAAAAAAAACAAGTAAGAAAGGCTACAGTCGAGCGCGCCGACTGTAAAAGACACCGTACTCTCTTTGTATTCGAAATTAATATTTGAATACGACTGTAATTTAAAATTTAAGTTTTAAAATTAAATTAAAAAAAAAAATTTAAATCAGTCACTGATGGGATTTGAACCTGCGCTTACTGACGCAAGTTCCATATCATGCTGCCCTATTGCACCACTACATTCATTACGCGCTTCATGGGCTACTTTGCTGTCTAATTGCTCAGTTGTTTATAGATGGATTTTTATGCAACTTTCAGGTTAGTTTGATATAATTTGTCTTTAAACAAATTTTGAACTACAATACTGTACTATATTACCAAATGCTTTAAAAACGGTATGTAAGTTTGAAAAATTTGCTTAGTTCTTGTGGGAAGAGGGGGCGTGGCAGACCACAATTTTGAATGACGTTCCATTTGTGTTGTCTCTAGGAACCTGCGTACCAGAATTGGTGTTCCTAAGTGCTATAGTTACAAAGATATTCGCAGAAAACATCAATTTTTTCCGAGGTGTGTCTAGTTTTTTGTTTATTGCGGGGGCGGTGGGGGGCGTGGCGCCGATTTGAAATAAACTTCATCTGCGTACATTATAGACGGACTTTCATTAAAAAATTTGGTGTCTCTAGCTCTTGTAGTTTAAAAGATCCAGGTGTTCATACAGACGGACAGACAGACGGACAGACGGACGGACGGACAGACGGACATTGCTATATCGACTCGGCTGTTGATGCTGATCAAGAATATATATACTTTATAGGGTCGGAAAAGCTTCCTTCTGCCTGTTACGCACATTTGGCTTCTGACAAACCTAATAGACCCCTATACTCTTTTTAAGAGTACGGGGTCTAAAAATAAATCACTTAGAAAATTAAGTATACTTCTGCAGAGTTTTAAATTCACAAAGTCAGAAATATTTCTTATTGATTTTATCAACACATGTTACTGCAAGAGAGCATTCTTTCACTC
Organism: Drosophila parthenogenetica; assembly: GCA_035047505.1. NCBI lineage: Eukaryota > Metazoa > Arthropoda > Insecta > Diptera > Drosophilidae > Drosophila > Drosophila parthenogenetica. Next base: position 5,916,926 of record JAWNPM010000182.1, read on the forward strand.
AATCATTCATTTAACGATATTTTCTTAAATCAAGTAAAGCAAAACATTTAAAATATTTAAATATTAAAAACATATACTTAAGTTAAAAAATATTTTAAGAATTTTAACAATTTTATTGTAAGAAATCATGTGTTAATTTTAAGTATTTTTTTCAGTGTACTTGATGTATTGAGTGCCTGTTCGTGTACCATATTGAGAGGAAACATTTTGCAATTGCACAAACTTGTAATTCATTTTGAGAAGCTATGAGTTCGAGTGTTTCATGGCTGACAAGTCTGGCTGCTATCCTGGGACCCAAACACACACACTCGTAAATAAAAACAACAACAGTTTAGCTTATTTGGAACCCACACACACACACTCGACACATACACTGTCTCACTAATGTGCTACCTAGGATCGCCTTTCCTAACACCTTTTTTGCCTTTTGCGGTTGAGCGGCGAAAAGGAGGCGTGCCGCTGTGTTGTCGGTGAGTAGAAAGATAAAAAGGTGAGGTAAAAAAAAAAAAAACACTCGCTCCCTCTACACTTAAAGGTCAATATCTCTAATTATCTCTACACCTCTGATCTGACAACAGACAACATGTGTAACAGTTTCCTCTTCTTGAAATTTATGGGTTTCTTCAGTTCTTGTTATTATTAATTGGAAACGTTGAGCATTGCAATTGTTTGTCTTAATGCCTTAATGCGACAGGTGTGTTGCAACAGCAGGTAATCGTCACAGTTTAGCATCAATGTGTTTAGAACACGTTAACAATGCCGCTCCATTTTGATTGAACACACACAATTGGGCCATAACCATTCGGCTTGTTTAATCATTAACACCTACACATAAACAACTGGAGTATCTTATTTTTTCTTTTGGATAATTTATGCTAATAATTAGAATAACTTAATAATTGAAAGAATAAAGATAAGGCTTTAGATTATTGTCTGTCGGAAAGACTTTTGCTAAATAATGGCAAACAAATTATTCTTTTATTTCTTTATTACTTTAAATCATGTTAAATATTATATTTTTTACCATATGTAAATGAATTAAATGGGGTTTTCTAAGCTAGAAAATTTTAAATGTCGAAAAAAATGTTGTTTTAATTTTTTATAGTTTTAGTACTCAAATCTTTTTAAAAGGATTTTTCCAAATACGAATTTATTTCCCTCTACGGTGTTTCAATAATTCGAAAAAGCTTAAAAATAAGGGTATAATCGTCCTCAATTTTTGAGTAGCCAGTATTTTATTGAAACTGTTTTTGTTTTGTTTTTAATGCGAAAGTAACAATTATATTAAATAAGAATTTGAAAATTTTTTTTCCAAATTTATGGCCATTTGCAGGAATTTTTATTTTAGTTTTAATAAATAAATACAGTAGAATCCGGTTATTACGACTTCGCTTAAAGCGTCCGACCGGTCATTGTGACGAAAATTCGATGAATTGTTTGGTCCCCATACAAGCTTGTATGAAACAGCCTGCGCTTAGTACGTCTCCGCTTTTAACGTCTCCGCTATTGCGACGAGCTTTTTTCCAAGAAAAATTTAATGCGTAAATGCTCAAAATAGGCAAAAAGTGCTCATTTAGTACACACTCGTCAATTAGACAATGTCGTCAAAACGAAAATGCTTCTTCGTTCGTGTATTATTATTGAACTAAATTTAATATATATTTTGTTTTGATTAAAAAATTATATTAATCAAAATTCGTATCTCTAGACTAGACTCCAGACTAGAATATCCCCCTAATGTTACAAAATGTATAATTCATTTAAACATGGCAAGAAGTAATAAAGTATTTAATTATCTGTACACAAAATAGTTTTGATTTACATAGTTATATTTATTCGTTAGATTGTTATATGTAAAGATATTTCATTGTAGTAAAGATACTTGAAAAGTATCTGATTTGCAACTGTGAATATGAAAATTTACAAACAAAAGAAGGTTTTACTTTGTAATACCACGCCCCATTAGCCATTTATTTCCAACTAAACTACTCTAAATATGCATAGAGTTGTATTTCATTAAAATAATTATGTTTATTTCATGAAGATGTTAGAATAAAAAAAATATTCTGCATTTATTTGTTATAAAAACATTTCGCTTTTTTGTAAAGATCGCTTAGTAAACAAAAAGGCTATTTTTTTTTGGCACCACAAGTGCGAGCGAAATGGAGCTAGTTATGGCAAGCTTAGCAACGCTTGACAACCAGCCATTGCTCGCTCTCTCTTTCCCTCTCACTCGCATATGTCTGGAGGCCATGTTTAAATATTTTATATATGTATGTATGTGTATGTGTAAGTGCATGTCAACACTAATCGTGTGCAAACTTATAGGACGCACTGTAATGGCAAAAGAGCAGCAATTCCGCTGGACAATAATAGGAAAATTCCTAATCAATTTTTAGAGGATTTTGTTAATATTAGCTCAGATTGTATTGAGTTCAAGGCATTTAAAAATTATATTGAAATATTCCCTTTGAAAAAGCGCACAAAAATAAATAAATAGTCTGAATTCAAGGGAATTTATTCATCTGAGATTGAAAAAATGTGTTAAAAACTTCGATTTACAGTAAGAAGCTTTTGAATTTAAAATATTCACACTTGGGATGAAATTTAGAATCATGATTTACACATAATGACTTTGGCAGAGATTGTTCAGTGAAAACTGCTTATTATTGCGGACATCGCTAAATTGACTCGTCCGCTAGCATCAGTTGTCGATCAAGAACATACAGTAGAATCCTATTATAACGACACTCAAGGGACCGACGATTTTACATCGTTATACCCGGTAGACGCTTTAACCAAACATAACCCCATACAAATTTGTATGAAAGGACCAAACAAGTCATCGAATTTTCGTCGCAATGACCGGACAAACGCTTTAAGCGTAGTCGCTATAACCGGATTCTACTGTATATACAAATCTAATGGATAGCTGTATTCATTTTGGGTACGGGGTCAAAAATCTTAAACTAAATAATATAAAGAAATTATGCTTGTATATTTTAAAATCTGTGATTTAACTTTAAAATCAACCCAAAACAATGTCCAAAACAGGTTAATAAAGGAAAACGGAGTATGGAATGCATGACTTAAACACGGGTGTATCGAGTATTAGAATTAAACGGTATGTGAAGAAAATATTTTTATATTAATTAAGTAATTCTGGTGTATTTTCAGACGCCGAACTCTAAAAATTAGTATAGAGGTCTATTAAGTTTGTCAGAAGCGAAATGTGCCCAACAGGGAAAACGAAGCATTTCCGACCCCTTAAAGTATATTTATTCTTGATCAGCATCAACAGGCGAGACGATAGAGCAATGTCCGTTTGTCCGTCCGTCCGTATGTACACACAGATCTTATAGACTATGAGAGCAAAAGCCACCAAATTTGGAATAAAAGTCAGTCAACTTTGCGAGCAGATCAAGTTTATTTCAAATTTTTGACCCGCCCCTTACCGCCTCCACAAATTGTAAAAATACTAGGGTCATATCACCAAAAGCAATATTTACATCAACATAACTTGGAAACGACGGAAGCTGCCCCAACCAAATTCACACAATATGTGCATGGTATCATCACAATTCACATATTACATGTATGGTTTTATTATAACTAACCTCAACAACTTTGATTCGGATCGGAAACCTATAGCCTATAGAAACTATAGGACAAATCGGTTAAAAGTAAGACATTTGTAGGAAAACATGTAGTGTTAGTTAAGTTATCGTAATCAAACAAACACATTACATGGGTATCAGATCAGACAACTGTATCCTATAGAAAATTGGTCGAAAATGAGAAATTTTATTGGAAAACTGCGCATTGTAATGAGTACGGGGTCGACTGTACCGCTTCTAACTTGTGTTATTTAGTGCTTATTAAGTCTCAAACAAAACCATTTTAATTTGAGAAAAACATCTTAAAATTTTACTTAATAAATTCAAGGTACAATTTAGATTTTTAGGGCTACAATCTTATGGATTTTGTTTGTGAGTATTTATATTTATTGCCAAATGGACAAAGTTCATTTTCGTGCTGAAAATAAACTTGTTTGCATCTAAATATTATAGTCATTAACAAATTAAATTAGCAAATGTACAAATATTATTTTTCACTTTTTGAGTGTCTAATACAGACCCAAAATCTTTAATGAGAATTGCTCAACACATGAACAGAAAATTAAACTGATAAATTTGATTCAAGTACGAAATGGTTTATTTGATCTCGTAATGCGATTATTTGGTTTTAATACTAATCTAATTCAACAAATGCTAACATTAAATAATCATACTTAAATCGAATACCCCATCCTGGGCATAAGAATATTCTGGATTGTAGGTCTAATTTCCAAGATCCCGGAACATATTTTCCCGTATAATTATACCGTGATATATGATTCGACTTTTACAGCGTATGAAAATGTTAACTGATGAAACCGAAGATGGCTGCCATTTTGGCCAATTGCAATTAGAAATGGTTGGCAAAGGGGTACAAATATTATGATATTTATGTGTACAAAAGGAAGGGATATATACAGAGAGAGGGGGTTGCAGGACAGAATAGTTATTTAATATGAATTTAACGGTATTTGCGTTTGATATCCGATGGAGGTTTATGCCGTGTTTACACCGACACCGACATCTACAGGGTTCGTTTCGGTTGTGCTACCGAGTCACAAACAATGAAACAAAATGTTACAAATGTAAACCGTACACCGAAGCAAATAGAATTAAAGCGTTTATTTTAAGGTCTAAACAGAGAGAGAGGGAGAGAGAGCGGCAGAGAGAGAGGAAGAATCGGAAATCCTGATTATTAGAGAAGGCAAATGTCAAAACTGCCTGGAATGGGCATTCACTCACTGAGTAAGTGTAACAATAAGGCGGTAAATACGAAAGAGATTTATGACCGACCGACTCCTGTTTTCACAACACCAAAACAACAAAAAAAGGCAAATTCGAACCCTCTGCTGAGTAGCAGCCACTGCGAGCGACTGTCTCCTGTTTTGTCCCTTGTTCCGTTTCGTGTTTTCAAATTGTTTTGGGCGTGAAATTTGTTCTGATTGTTGTAGCGATTACATCATATTACAATAAAAATAATAATGCATAATACGTTTAATGAACCACACAGATCATTGGCAATAAAAATGTTAACAAAATTCCATTTCCATTTCCATTTGGCCACGAAAAAGGAATTCGGTGTTTGAAATTCGTTGCGCTTTGTTTCATTCACACCAATCACAAAAATATATATTAAGAATAATTTGGAACATGCGATTTTTAATTGAATTTAAAGTGAAGAAAAGGAGGGAACACCCGATTGTTTTCCCAGACGTTGGGAGCATATAAAAAATACCATTTAAAAATAATTTTATTTGTATTAAAAAGCATTTTGTAACTCAATACAACTTATACTATATACCGATTTATATTCCAGGGTATCTGCTTGTCTAGCACAACTGTCGTGCGTTCACTTATTTGCTTCCAAAGCAAATTTGTGCTGAATGTTAATTATTATCCCGACTTTTAACAGCTCAACAATTGTTTCTGCTTACAACAAATTTGCTTATCTGCACAAATTAAGTAAGAAGTAAGTACTTTTTTTTTTTTGCACATTCTGCTATTAACTTGTCTGCAGATTGAAATCAAAAACATGAATAAGGCTTTCCGTCAACAGAAATTAAGTGAGTTAAGCTTTAATTACATTAAATTACATGTTATTATTCTTTAAAGCCACAATTAATATGGTCACCTTTCCATGCTATTAAAGCGTACAATATTAAAGTTTAAATTGCTTAATGAAGAACAAACAGCAAAACATTAGATATGTATAATAGTAAAGGAGTAGGAAATTTTACAAATACATAAATTTTGGCATTAATTTTAAATGGTTTAACAGCAACATAAATATAAAAAATATTTTTTGAAGACCTGTTACAAAACTAATGCTTAAAAAACAAATTAAGGCATTCATTAAAGTAAAACCTTGAGATATATATTATATTTTATTAAAAATGTACATTTATGTTTTATATTCTTTTAGCGCTTTTTATTTAATTTACAAAATGAGTTCTCAAAATTGGAAAGAAATGAAAATGACGCTTAAATAATGTCATTAGCTATGTAAATTGTTGCCTAAAATTTATTTCTTAGCGCGTAAATTTCATACTAAACTAACGATCGCGTTTTTAATTTTACAACTTTCCAAAATTAACGATTTCTCATACGTTGCCATTATTGAATCATTCCGACATCAAAGGTCTAATTAAGTGTTTAACCGACTAATAAAAGACTAAACTATTGTAGTAGTAACTATAAATTAAATTGGAATTAATTTACCCGCTATTTACTGAATAAACGACAATCAGCATTTTTTTGTATATATTAATTATTGCCATTGTAAATTTGCTAAAGTTCCATTGCTAAAATCAACTGTTAATGCTCCGCCCCGCCATTAAATAAAGATGCATGTATCAAGGGAGACCAATCAAATGCGACATTTATTTTAGGCAAATGAGAAGTAAACAAGGTGGATGCCTTCATATCAACCACCATATGGCTGTTCTCTTTCTTCATATGAGCGCACAAGCAGCTGGCCTGTTATTTTTTTTTCGATTACTGCTGTCTGCCTCACTCTTTCGTTGGCTCGTGGCCCTAGCACTCTCTTTTTCCATCGCTTGCATCACACACACACAAACACGCGCGCGCGCTCTCAGAGAGAGCGTGGCCGAATCTGCAGACAATCGCTCTCCTATTCAATCGGCGGCAGTTGTTGTTTTGGGCTCTTTGGTTGATTTTCTCTGTTGTTGAGAACCTTGTTATCTCTATGAACACTCAAATTAACTAGAAATTGAATTTGTTTGTATTTACAAATATGGTGTGCGCACGAATTTGTGTGTGTGTGAGAGTGTGTGTGTGTGTGAGCGTATGTCTGTGTTTGTGCACATGTAACGTATTAAGATATTTACAGCGGATATGATTATTAGCATACTATTATTATTTTTAATGTTGTCATTAAGTTTAATTATTAATTTCGCTTTAAATTCGACAAGTATCTAAATATTTTAATCAGTTGCTTAAACAGTGTGTCCTCGTTATAAACAACACGCTGAGTGCTTATTTATAAGCTGTAAGCAATGGCAACAACAACAACAACAACGGACATACACACACACACACACCCAGCCAGACACAGTCAAGACACAAGCAAGTTTGCTCTCGCTCAGCTCAGCCAAATTAACTAACAAGATTATGAAAACGTAAAATCAGTAAATCGCTAAAGTGGATGTAATTTTCTTTTTCAACACCTCGCGCACTCATATTGGATCGTCAGCTGCCGGGGCGGCTGGCTCTTTTGTCGACTGCAGTCTCAGTTGCACTCTCAGCCTCAGCCTCAGTCGACGTCGCTGTTGCCGTTGCAGTTTGCAGTCGGCGGCAGTTGCCGCGTCTCGTTTATTGTAGTCGCTAGCTGCTAAAACCCATGTCTGTAGACACTCCCCACTACTATATACCATCGTCTTGTTTTGCTTGCAAATAGTAGTACCCAAAGCAAAAGCTCCAAGTATTGGCGTAGTGTGGTCTGCTCTGCTCTGCTCTCGTCTTGCCAAACGAGTTTGGTTTTCTTATTCTTGTTCTTGTTGTTGTTTTTATTTTTCTTTCGTTTAGTAAATCTCTGACTCTTCCTTTTTTTCTCGGCTCTCTTCTTTGAAGTTTCGCCGTTTTAGAGGGATGATACATTGGCTTTGCGGAGCGAAGCGTTGCGACGAAACAGTAAACGAGCGTGCGAGTGAGCAAGAGAGAGAGACAGCGGCAGAGGCAGAGGCAGAGAGAGCGAGCGAACACAAGAGAACGGGGGCAAATGATGTGAGTGATTATATTTTGATTGCATTGCTCACTGTGGTTGGTTGTACTGCATTGCTCACTTAGTACTACAATAACCGACCAAACGACCGAACGTCCGAACGACCAAGCGACCGAACGACCGACACGCCGACGTCTGTTAGTCTGGCTGTGGCTGCGGCTTTGATTTTGACTCTAACAGTGATTTTGTTTTCGTATTGGAGTCTCCCTCTCCCTATCCCTCTTCCTCTTAGGCTGCAGCTCCCACCCTGCCTCCCGATCTGTCTACGATTCGGCCTCTTCGTTTGTTTTGCTTCGGGTCTGTCGTTATCTTCGCTTCAAACTCACTGCAAAAGTTGCCACCGCTGCTCACATTCACGTTCCCGTTCACATTCACACTCACACACACATTCACGTCTGCGTTTACGGTCGCGTTCGCATTCACGTTCACATTCACGTTCACGTATTCGTATTCAGTTTTAGCTGCAGCTTTAGATGGTAATTGGAGAGCGAGCGCTTTTTTGCACTCCGTCTTTTTAGCGTGTGTTGTTCGCCAGTGTTGCCGTGCTTTTCGGTGTTGCCGTATTACCGTATGGCTGTATGGCCATTCTGCCGAAGCTTATCACCAGCGTATTTATTTGTCTGTCGCGCGATTAACGACGTGAGCTCCGCTTAGCAAATTCGCACCGTTTATCGTTTAGCGTTTACCGTCGCAATGACACCACGCAATCCACACAACCAAATTAATAACCAAAATAATAAAATCCCATTAATCGTGACAAATAAAAGTAATTTGTGTTTGGTAGCTGCAAAATGAAATGACGAGAATACACTGCAAAAAAAGTAAATACGAAATAAACGATTTTAGTGTGTAACAGTATTAAAACAAATAATGCCAAGACCCTCTCGAGAATCCTACGGCGATCAAAAGCCCCCCTATTCATACATATCACTTACGGCCATGGCCATCTGGAGCTCACCGGAGAAAATGTTACCTCTAAGCGATATATATAAATTCATAACCGATCGATTTCCCTACTACCGCAAGAACACCCAACGCTGGCAGAACTCCCTACGTCACAATTTGAGCTTCAACGACTGCTTCATCAAGGTACCGCGACGACCGGACAGGCCCGGAAAGGGCGCCTATTGGGCGCTACATCCACAGGCCTTCGATATGTTTGAGAACGGGAGTCTGCTGAGGCGTAGGAAACGTTTCAAGCTCCACAAGAACGACAAAAATCTGCTCAACGAGGAGCTCACGGCTCTCGCGAACCTCAATCGGTTTATATTCACGGCCCGATCGGGGAGCGGTACGTTGGGCCAAATCCCTAGCATGGATATGGGCGTGGATTCCGCTACGGCGATGCACGCACACCACGCGAATCGTCTGTCTCCGGCAATACCCACGCATTGTCCCGTACCGCACGGCTCAAGTTTACCCCAGTCCCGCTACATCGCGTTAGCCAACACTGAAAGCACAAATCTGTCCGAGATGACGCTGCTGAATCTGCGATCCGCCACCCAACTGGAACTGGAAGCAACGGGCAGCTATCGACCCAAGCGATCCTTTACCATAGAAAGCCTAATCACACCCGACAAACCTGATCAGGTCTCCGAGGAGGAGCAGGAACAGGATCAGGACCAGGATCCTGACGACGACGACGATGATCGCACCGATATTGATGTCGTGGAATGTGGCAATACTTACACCAATCCCATAACGTCAGCGGCGGAAGGCTTGTCGATAAATCCGGCACTACGCACGGAGGATCAGCGGCAACGCCCCCTACCGCCCCTGCATACGATCACCGCCTCCGCACATCTGCCCTTCCTCCACTATGCGGCGGGGGTGAATGTCGGTGGCTCCATGCAGTCCACGGGGATTACGGCCAGCACCTACGACCTGGCCATGGCCCATCCGCTGCTAATGATGACCACGCCCATTGCGAACATTCACGGCAGTTATTGCAACAATTTTCCTATAATACCACCGCCGCAAACCTACCGCGGACCGGAAGTGCAAAGTAGAATAAGTTCTGGTATGCGAACGATCTAAGGAATTCCTCCCCGAGGTAGGGGCTGGAGGGAATAGGGGGATGTATTCCACAGCGGGGCAAAGTCAATGCCCAGCGATCCTAGCGATGTACATATATAAACGTAGTTCCTTTTTAAAGTAGGGTCTAAACATAAACTCAACATAAAAGCTATAGACTATATAGAGTATATATACACTTCTTTATTTATTAATATATCCCATACACCCATACATACATCTTTACATACTTTGTACATAGTTTTGCATAGGTAGATGAATTAAATCATATGTTTGTCCGCTATAAATTAGTAAGTACGAGTAATTATGCTAAACGTAGACGTGTGAAAATATTTATCAACTTCGCATTAGCTAATTAAGACAACACACACACACAACTATAAAACTAATAATAAAAAACTGCCAAAAAACATAAAACTTTAACTATTTGTTTGTGAGTGCTTTCAAAAGGAGTTAATCATCTTTATAAAAAAGATAAGTATACACTAAGTTCCGCTAATTAAATATTATAAATTCACTTTCAGAGGTTACTTATCCGATGTTTGACCCCTACACGGACAAAAAATCCGCAATTAGGGGTTAGAGTCTTCTATGGACTTGTTTTAAGCACGAATTTTGTTTAAACAAATATTTTTATTAGAGAAATCAGTATAAAGAGTGAAACTTCCTGTACCGTATCCTTAATTTAAGTATATTTTTTAATCTAAAATCAAGAATTTCGTATATTTAGTTTAGTATGAATTGTTTCTTTATCTAATGAAAGTTATTAATTATTTTTTTTATCATTTTATTAATTTATATAATTTTACTCTATTAAATTTGATCACAAACGACACTCATTTGATACTGCAAAACTTAACGAGTAATGAAAAGGATTACGCCATTTTTTCCTGTGTATAATTTCCGTCACAAATTCGTGTTAGTTTCAATCAATCCAACCTTAACCTTAACTAAATTAAATTTATTTTAGCAATTACTACTGACAATTACTTTAATAGAACCATAAAAAATTAATGCTATGAAAATCAATCGGTTCGAGATAGCTTCTGTGGTGCTTTCGATATCATTGAAGGTATTTCAAAAACGTTCAAAAAGTAAAAAAATATAAATATATAAAGTAATGAAATTTTAGTAGCAATATAATAACATAATAATCAAACAAGTAAGATAGGTCACATTTGAGAGAGCCAACTGTAAAAGACCGGGTACTCATATACTCATTTTAATGCGCATTTTTCCATAGAAATGATCAATTTTCGCACGATTTGTCCTGAAGATGCTTGGTGAGGATTGCTATATTTGCATTACACATATAAGGTGTAAATTTTGTCACTTTATCTCTAATAGTTCGGCAGTTATGGTTATGTGAAAATGGTTTTTTAAAATTTTTGGGTGCGTTGCTTGGAGTTGCAACAACCTTAAATAAACTTGATCTACTCGCGAAATAGGTGGACTTTCATTCCAAATTTGGAACAAACGGACATTGCTATATCGGCTGGGCTGTCATGCTGATGAATAATATATACAAATACTTTATGGGATCTGGAAACACTTTTTCTAACTATTACGCCCATTACGTTTCTGAAAAACTTAAAAAACCCCTGTACTCTTTTGAGTGCGGGGTCTAATAAAACTCTCGATGTTTAATGGCAATTTAAGAGTTTACAAAATTGATTTGCAGTAAAAAGCTTTATTTACTAAAAACAAAAGCAATAATCTTATTTAAACATAAAGCCAAAGTTATTAAAATAAGTTTTATTTTACAATGCTAAAATTTTCGATACATTTTTATAAACTGAGTAATCTGTTGTTAAAAAAGCTTAACAATAAACATTAAATATTTGGTTTAAAAGTGTTCAAACATTACATAACATCTTGCAATAAATTTTCAGAAAGTCCAAAAGTAGCCAACTAATAACATTAAGGACTAATTTTAAACCAAAATTCATGATATTTATACCCTGCCTCATGGTATGACTATTAGTCTTAAAGTTCTAGACCCATAAAGCAGCTTATACCTTGTAAAAATAAGACAGATTGAATCACTAAATCATATAGCAGCCATAGGATGTCTAAAACAAAAGTACAATATTATTACGAAACGATATTTTTTTATATCAATCAATCTCTGCCAAACTTACACGCTGTACGTATTGACTAAATATTGACAATTACTGGCTAAATTCTTAATATATACTTAATACTCAATGATAAAGCTAAAATTTCTACAAATGCACCATGTAAAACTGAGCACTGCAAACGCCACTGAAACCATTTAAAGACTATTGCCTTAAGGGGTCCACAAGTTTGTTAAAATTTATTTTTTCTCCGTGCGTCACTTGATAAAAAATTTAACACTTATTTTGTCCATTTTTGCCTTGACTTTGTAGGTTTATCACAAATTACTGAACACCTGAACAGATCCAACTTCAAACATTAAATTCCAAGGCTTCTGGAAGGGCACGGACAATGCCGGCTAACACCCGCGTTTAGCTAGTAACAAGTTTATATTTATGTTTATGTGTGTAGTGCACACTGTGCACAGTAGTGCAGTGTGCATTGTGCAGTGCACACTGTACAGTAAACACGTATGTATTATGCATACGCCTTTAGTTGTTCCTTTTTTTATTCTTTTTTCTTCTTTTTGTTGTTTTCGATGTCGTTCTGAACACATGCGAATAAGGTAGTTACCTGAATTAGCTTCACTATGTGTGTTTGTGTGTGTAGCTGTGTGTGCTTGGAAAGGTGTATGGCCATATCAAGGGTATTATAAGTTTGTCACGATATGTGCAGCGTATTAAAGTAGGAGTTTTTCGACTTCTTAAAGCAAACACGTATTGTCTTGAGTTAAAATCGCAATGTTCGCTTATCAAATAGCTTAATGTGCTTAGCACGGAGATACCCTATAATGTGACTAATTTATAATAAGAACCTTTATGTACAGTAAGTATTATCCGGTATTCATTGTCAGAGGAGCAGTTACGCCGAACATAAATAAACCAAGCAAATAAATTTTTAGTAAGAAGATTTTTTACAGAAATTTTTATAAATAAGCTTTGAAAAAATGGTAAGTGGAACACTCATTATTTTTACATTTATTACTTCTTCTCTAGTGTTAAGTATTTTATTTGAGAAATACACCTTTAAACTATTTAAAAAAAATGAAACAAATTCTGGAATTTTAAAGAAATTTGAATAAATTAAGAACTAAACGTTATCAAAAGCAAAACAACTTCAAATACATAATTTAGGTATGCGTAAACATTAAATGATTAAACTAAATATTTATTTCTTTAAACGGAAGAAATCGAACTTGCTAAAAAGCTTAAGTTAAAAATTTTTGAAGCAAGGCTTAAAAGAACTAAAATCTATTCTAAACTCTGTAGGTTATTTAAAAAAATTCCATACATTTTTAAACTAAATTGGCATGTCTTATTTTAAGTAAAACTTTTTAGTACAAATACATAAATTCTTACTTAAAAATCAAAGCTAAAATCAAGAAATAAATTAAGAAATAAATAAAAATAATCTCAAATCAATTTTTAATGAGTTTTTTATTTATTTACGCTGACTAAAAGCATGAATAGCATAGTAATGAATTAACAAATTACTTAAAAAAAAAAATACTTAAATTTAACTTAAAAGTTGTGAGTACTTAAATATTCCCACACATGCTCAAACCAACTAAGAAACACTTAATTTAATTACGAGTTTTATATACAAATATTTTAATACTCAAATTAAAGATAAGTTATAAATAAATGAAATACTTTATGGTTATTTTACCGCTGATTTCGTACTTAAAAAGTGAAGCTACAAAGAAGAATTTTAGTCTACAATTTTAATGTTGTGTGCAGAAACCTGTAATACCCTGCCAGCTACTAATTAATGGGTATGCGGTGTAAAGATACATCATGAGCAGCAAATTGGATTAAAATGCGATGGCATGATAACAATTAGCAGTGTTTAAACTAAAATGCTTTCAATTCTTAGACAAACTTGATTTGCATATATGCAAATGTGAACAATCTGAATAAAACTACCGACAAACGGACAGACGAAAGACAACAAACAACCTGCAATCATTTGAAATGCTCAGTGTCTGTGAAGCAATTATTGATTGACTAACTAGCGTAGTACCTACTACCTACTAGATACACCTTTCAAATTGACTGGACTGGGAATCGGATAAACTAACCAATCTGTGAATAAAGCCGCACATTTTTCAGCCAAGTGAAAAATTGGCTATAGTTGATTTTAGTGGCTAGATCTAATGAGTTTAATGCTACTGTAAAAATGCTGTTTTATGGCCAATACGTATGGCTTGTACCTAAGTTGATTGCCAATCAGTCAGTCAATCAGTCAATATTTTAGTCAGCACTCAAAGTTTTGTATTTAGTATCGAGATTTTCTGTCAAAACACTCCTATTTACTTGTATTGATTTTTCTATAAATAAATACAAATATGTGTACGCTATGAGGAGTACTCGACGTGCAAATACCCTTTTTTATTTAATGAAATACTAAGAATTTCTTCGACTTTACTGTGCCCTGTTATAAATTTACACGGTAAAAATATTTTATGCCGTCGCTAAGGCTAACATTTGGGGCGTGGCTTCAACGGCTGTTGAAATAGACATTAAATTCACTTTAATTATTCGTTTTGAGTATGCATAAACCGAAAATAAAAGCAATAGTGAACAGATCTTTGGTCTGCACTTTTTGAGAAGAAAGATAAAAAAAATAAAAATCAAAGATGAATCCTATCTCAGAATATTATCAAAATTAGTATCAAGTGTTATTTCAAATCAAGTGTTCTTATATTTTATTTTAATTTTCATTATAAATAGATTTCATACTCATTTTGACTAAAAAAATACTCAAGTTTCCATAAACAATTTAAACTTTTATTTAGCGCTAAAATCTAAGATAATTAATATGGCAGATATTTTCATTTTCAATTTATTGTTACATTCAAAACATTAAAAACTTTTGTTCATGTGCTTGTACGTTTCTGTCTTGCTTTTACACATGCATTGACATGGCGCTTAAACATAAACTTAATTACCTGGTAGCTCTTTTGTTTATAGTTAGATTTTTATGGAACTTTCAGAATAATTTGATATGATTTAACATCAATAGAATCATTAATAACAATATTGTACAAGAACAAATGCCTTAAAAACGGCATGCAAGTTTGAAAATTATTTTGTTTCTTGTGTAAAAAGGTGGTGTGGCAGTCCAAAATAGTAAATGACAATGAATTTATGCTGTCTCTAGGAACCTGCGTACCAAAATACCAAAATCGGTATTCCTAAGTGCCATATTTTTGAGATTTTCGCCGAAAACATTGATTTTTTCCGTGGTGTGTCGGGTTATTGACTCATTTTGGGCAAATGGGGCGTGGCATCAAAAAAAAAAAAATTCGTGTATTGACTGACTAAATATTGAGTCGATACTGACTAAATTTGAATTTGTTCAAACGGACGGATAGACAGACGAATATATCAACTCAGCTTGAGATGCTGATCAAGAAAATATATACTTCATGGGGTCTGCCACGCCTCCTCCTGCCTGTTACATACTTTACACAAGCCCAATATACTCTTGTAGAGAGTACAAAAATACCAAAGTGTAACCAATTAAATACCAAAAACAATTGTGTCTACTCTCCAGGTCTAACTAATTATCGCCTTAATATGTATAACATGTATAACAAGACATACATATACAATAAACATAAAATACTCGAGTTGGTACAACAAACCCAATTAATTTAACGTATTTTTAGACTATTTTTAGCATTTTTAGAATCAAGCATGTTAAGAAATCTTTTTAATTTAGTTTCTTATTTAAAGATAATTTCTATTTATAATTCTCCTTTGCATAAATTTGTCTGGTGATTAACCGACGGAGTTTACACACTTTTTCAGTATTTTCAGAGAGCCAAAACGGAACGAAACTTCGTATGTTTAGTTATTCGAAGGTGTTCATCAAATTGCATTCTCGTAATTGGCCTGGCTCAATAATGCTGTGAGGCACTGTAGGCAGATCAAATTAGTGTATATAGATGCCTGTTTTCTCACTAACAAATACGAGCAGATAATTAGATTTGATAGGTGTAGAGTGACTACAATCAAATGAAGAGCAATTGCGATGTGATTAATACAATTAGTGAAATAAAGTTGAATAAAGAGTGGAAAATCGAGTTATTTATTGATAAGATAAACGATCAAAGTGAGTAATAAAAGTATGTACATAGAAGAATTTGTACGACATATGTATATAAGTATATCATATGTCGTTATCAAAGGCGATTAGCTTAAAACAATATAAAAATGGTGGGAGAGGGAGATATTGGAAGGGAGAGGAAAGGTAAGAGAGGGGGAAAAGAGCTGTACGTAAACGGTCTGAAGCATATCCTACTGATATCCCGATATCCAACATAATTGACTTTTATAACCGAACCCAACACCTTAGCGAGGCAATGAGTAACTTAGGTTAAACTCAAGCAGCCGTCAGCGATAACCAGCTTTATTCACCAAATTGCTTTAACCGAAAGACATTCCGTCGCCACTCAACAGCAATACGCAGGCCGACAGCACCGGCCTACACTCACCTGCAAATACCCTACAACTCTTAAAAATTATAATATTTCATAAAAAAGTCCGTACTTATATTAATATGCCATACTAGTTTAAAGAAAATCCCTTTTGTGATTAAATTGTATCTGGGATTCTGGATTATATTCATTCTGTATGTCATTCTCAAAAAAAAAAAAAAACAATTCAAGTTTTAATAGTCATTAAGCGTAGATTTTTCAATTGTACTATTAAGTGGCCCATAGCTATTATTTGGTTGAAATTATCTGTTCGATCAACAGGTTTACAATCAGTTCACAATTTTTTAATTTATATAATATATCGCAATATGATTGACATAAATAAATGTAATAAAAGTAGAACTTATTTGAATTTTGACAGCATTAAAACAATTGTTAATTATTTTGAAAATCTCTACATTGATTTGCTAAATTGAACAGGCTTATGTATTTTATATGTTATATATAAAACTAGTTTATTTTAGTAAATATACTGATGACAGTAACTATCATCAGTAGTTGCTTTTAAGACCGTGAAAGACCATGAAGTGTCCGTTAGAGCTTATAAGTCTACTAAAAAATAGTTTTCAAATTATAGTTTACTTTAAAAAGTTGTTTAAAAAATAAATAAGCATTTTAAATTGACTGAATTGGTATTTGAAATTAATTCTGATTAATTAAAGAGAGGCTTGCACCAATAGCATTGTAGGGTAACTGCAGTTCGTTGTGCTGCACTCCTATTTTTTTTTAGTTTTATTTCTTTGCTTCCTTCAGCTTGTTTTCAGCTTTGCTTCTACACCGCCCAGTTTGCTCATGTCCGACAAAATGAGAGAGCGAGCGAGAGAGAGCAGCAAAGGGCGTAGGGAGTTGAATGGAGACGAGTGGTGTGATAGAGGAGAGTGGAGGGAGCTGAAGGAGGGGGAGCTGTTTTCTTTAAAGCAGCCGAAATATGTTATTACTGCCTCGGTCCAATTATGTATATTCATCTACACCGACCGCTTCGGCGCGAAAAGAGCAACGATTCTGGACATTGGAGAGCGAGGAGAGGTGTGTGGACAGAAGAGAGTGGACAGAGGAGAGTGGAAAGCGAAGAGCGAGCAGTGGACACGTTAAACTAAGCGTACCATAAACAAACCATTATACATGTATTAATTGGCATTATTTATTTTCCCTCGCTCTGTAAATAAATATTAGCATAATTAAAAATATTTTCACCAGCTCTTTTGCAGATCTTTAACTACTTTGCCAACCTCATAATATATACAGGTCTAGCCACGAAAAGCTCTACTAATCAGCAGAAAATAGAATTATATTACAGGCTATACAAAATAATTATTAAAAAAATTAAAAAAAGAAAATTTCAAACTTTCGTAATTTGCATTTTTAGGCTAACAGAAGGTCCAAAAAAATTGTGGTATAAAGATTTAAGCGAATATCCTGTATGTTAACCCCTTTAGTAGCCTAAACTCACAAACCTAGGGTATCTGCTGGCCGTGCACACTCGACTAGAGCTCGCCTGCTGCTTTTTTTTTCAGTTGTTGGTGTTGTTGAAAAGGCTTCAAAGAATGGCAGTGTTGAATGTAATTTGTGTTGTGTCTAAAGCAGGTAAAAACCAGGTAAAAGAATAACGTATACAGATAAGTAAAACACTTAGCATCCGACGACCAACTGGCCCATTAGTTGGCTCAGATGGTCGGCGGGGCGAAGAACCAGAGAGGCAAAGAGGCGGGCCAGCTGAGGGGCGGTGAAGCAAACGGGGCGGGGAAGTCTAATAACGACTGCAGTCGTGAGTTTCAATCCCTTCGGAGGTTTTTCAACATTTAATTTGTTTACTTTATGGCATTTTTATTAACATTATAATAATAATATGAAAATCTATTGTTTATGCATTTTTCATTGAACGATTTTGGTAAATACATTGATCGTTTGGGGGAAATGAGCTAAGCTTATGGAAACTTTTGTTTTAGGACAGTCTACAGTCGGCTCTGTAGAAGATACCGTATTCATAATCGTTTTTCTAGAGAAATCTCACATTTTTTTCCGATTTGTGCTATGGGAGCTATAGGCTATAGTTGTCCGATTCGGAACAAATTCGGCGAGAATAAAAGGATATTTTGGTACAATATGACATATAGACTGACTTTTATTCCAAATTTGGTGGCTCTAGCTCTTATATCCTCAGAGATCCAAGTGACGGGCGGACAGACAGCCAGACATTGTTATATCGACTCGGCTGTCGATGTTGGTCAAGTATATACATATATACTTTATGGATCGGTGCTTTGTTCCGCCTGTTACGCACATTTCGTTTCTGATAAACCTAATAAACAGTAATAATTAGTAAATTAAATTATGATTTACAAATTTTGAATGTATTATTTGTTATTAAAATTAATTTTAATTATAAAAAAAATGGTCGGCACAGCATTAGTCTGTTTTTACCTTAGCAAGGACTTGTTTGTTCAAGATACAATAAACGTTATGATTAAAGGAAACTCTTATAAATAAAATGAAAATTTGGACTTTAACCCTGATCTCGATTGACTTTATTATTAACAGAGTTTCTTTGCAAGGACTTGAAATATTTGATCAAGATACTATAAACATAATGATCCAAGGAACAAAAAACGGCTAAATCAAATAAACGAATATGAGTAAAGTTTTTAGAAACCTTCTTTGGTATTAAATGCCCAAAATCGAAATCGTAAAGCTGCAACAATCGAGTATTTTGGGCCTAAAGGAAACCTTGACGAATGCTGCATTCTGAGTTGTTTACCTTAAGCCAGTTTTGAATGTTTTGTGGCCTAAACACATGTGTGCCATGCAGTCAATACACACAGTCATACCTAAGTATATGCGATAATGAAAAATTCTGTTTAACTAAATCGTTTTTTGGCTGCGTTCGAACCTAATTTGGATAAATAATGATGAAACATGCCGCACACACAAATTAATTCAGTTTTTAACGCTTCATTATTTAATTGTATTTGTTTTGGCATACACGCTATTAATTCATCCATAACCATTATAACCAGTTGGAATAGCAAATTAGCGGTAAGATCAAACGGTTAAGAGCAGCATCTTTATAGGGCCAGCAGGGCCCCCCGCCAGGAATGGAAGTGATGTTTCTCTTTTGTTTGTTATAATTGCTTGAACTCATATGTTTTTCTCTTCTTTTTTTTGTGGCTTTTTTTTGGCTTTTTCTCCTTCATTTTTTGGACCCCGTGGGTTAGAAAGGGAATGTTGTATACCCTGTAACTTTGGGGCCAACATGTTTAGGTGGGAAATACTTTAAACAGCGACAGGAATGAAAAGTGTTGATAAAAGAAAAGTCGTTTCTGTAAGGGAATTAAAGGGTATGTATACAGGATAAAGGCTGTGGAGCCCCAGCGTTGGAAAGAAGAATCGGAGAGGATGTTATTCAAGTTGAACACAGCATTTAACAATCGATATTTATATAACTAACAGGATTATTTATGAACCAAAGAGTCTAGTCAGTGGTATAGCTTAGAGCTAAATCGAATGGAAAATCTTGATAGTAAGTAAAATCTAAGCATAGGAATAATTTTACACCTGAATTCTTAAATGTTTTGTTTACTATTAATTTTAAACACTCGTACTATTATAAGTATATTACCTTGTACGTGTAATTGTAATTTGTGACGTTTATAATCAAGAAACAACCAGGTCTTAGGCAAAAAGCTTTATAGAAAAAATCCGAGAGTTCGTTATAGAATCAATCCTAAGCGATGTCAGAAATAGAGTAATCCCAAATTGCCTAGTACCGATTAAGAAATATTTGATTAACTAAGTTATTTTAACAAAAACTTATTCTGTCGAGATCGGAATAAGAAATTTATACCCATATAAATTTGCACATTGTTTTTCCATTTAAATATTGAGTAATTTTATATATTTATAATTTCATACTTTAAAAACCTAATTGTTTTCTGCATCTGAATATTTTCTTAGCATATATTCAACGCTTAAACAATCTAATCCACTAATTTGGTGGCTTTTAGAGCAAAATAATTGAAAACAAATTCGAAGTACCTAATTCTACTCAACAGGTGAAAATGGTACACGAATTTCAGAAGATAACTAGAAAAGAATGGCAAATGAACTGAGCAAACGGATTAAAAAGGTATTAGAAGATCTCATGATTCTCCATAGTAGTGGTAATGGCTTGCCTCTGAGCCAAGTCTGTTATGGTTATGTGATATATGGCTTGCAGTCCTCGGTCGGTAGCCAAGTGGTTTGAGTTTATAGCTCGTTAAAGGCTGCAAACAATCAGCTTTCAAATTCTATTTTTCGCCGCTTTAGAGCGGGTCGTTGGGATACCTTTTTTTTTATGTTTTTTACCCACTTGCATAACAAAAGTTTTTTGTTTTTCGTTAATATCAAAATTAAAAGTAACAACCTTCATTCAAGAATTTATGGGTTGAAATAAAGATAATGTCCCAAAAGCTGTTTGTTTTTATGATAAAGATTAGTATTAAAACATGCGATCAAGTGAATTTAATATAAATCTACAGTTATTTATTTAATATTTCTTTTTAATATTTAAATTGAATTTTTTATTAGTTTTGACCACGCATGGAAGTTCCCCTTTCTAATGTTGGAGCTTCTCACAGGCACACACACACACACAAATTGGCCCTGCTTGCAGCACTGAACACACAAGTGCACGGTCGGCAAGCAGGGATTAACTTCATGCCGACCATTTTAACAGAGAGTACACGCTAGTGACGAAATATTGAATTCAGTATAGAAATATTATATAGCTTAAACAAAACATGTACGAAAGGCTACAGTCGAGCGAGGCAACTGTAAAAGACTCAGAAAAGTCATTTTTGACCGATTTGTCAAATGTTGGATATAGTTGTTCGGTCCGAATCAGACTTCGTGAGGATACTTAAAATGGTATTATGCACATAATATGTGAGTTTGGTTGCGATCACTCAACTTATACTACATGCCTTCATACAAATGTCCTGTTTTCGACCTAATTGTTCTGTGGTGATATAGAATATAGTTTTCCGATCTAAACTAAACTTATTGAGGATAGCTATAACCAGGACATGCATATAGGGTGTTAATTTGGTTGCGATAACACAAGTAACAGTACAAGTCTTCATACAAATTTCGCATTTTTATAGATTTGTGCTAACAGAGTTATTGGATATAGTTGGATATACTTAATCTGCTCGCTAGGAGACGGACTTTCATTCCAAATTGGCTCTTGCTCTTATAGTCTCTGAGATTTATGTGTTTATATGGACGTACGGACAGACGGACAGGCGAACAAACCGTCTTGGCTGATGCTGATTAAGAAAATATGTATTTATGGGATCAGATACACCTCCTTCTGCTTGTTGTGCACATTTCGCTTCTGACAAACTATGTACTCTTTATGAATACGGAATCTAAAAACCAAATAATAATAAGTAGCACTGAAACTTAAACGACCCCATCAAAGAACAATTTAGTTTCTTTGATTGCAAAATAAGGCCTCAATTGGCTCTTTTGAAATGAACAAGAAATTATTACCTTAAATATTTGTATAAAGCACTCGGCACTTAAATAAGCCTTTATGGTTATTACCAATTGGGAAAACAATGCATTAAATTGGCCAATTGTTGTCACTTATTTGCCCAAAGTTTGCGCAATAAAACTTGCACAATGGAATGCTTAAAAGTTTTGAAAATAAACAGCTTTTCATATAAATAATATAATTATTACATAAGGAAGTCAAAGTGCAAAATTGTAAATGGTAATGGGATAATAAATCAATGGAAACAAAAAGAAAACAAGGAAAATATAAAAGTTTGGATTGTTGGCATCTCTAAAAGGGTCGAAATGACGGGGTAGCTTTTGTGTATCATTAAGGAAATGATTGCCCTATATAAAGCACAATAAGGGGTGGATATGTTTGTAGATGTTTGGATGTGTTTTTTTGGATTCTGACTTTAGCAGGAGAACTCCGTGTCCGTTCCCGTCCCCGTCTCCTTCTCCGTGTTTGTGGCAAAATTCCTTCGTGTTCCCATCAAATTGCCATGAAGAGTTAATGAGCCGCAATGGGTCTAAGCAATTTGTTACTTAGTGTTCGTTATTCGTTATTCGGTATTCGTTTTTCGGTTTATTTCGCTTAATAATAATTCGAAACCGCAAGTGTCACGTGTTCACTTGATTGTGGTTTCTTATTGCATTTCGGCATTACTTGCACATATGCCGCAAAGTGGTAATTATTCTTATAAATATACCATTTCCCATGAATTGACAGAAGTGGGATTTTAAGTATAATTCTTATTTAAATACTTAATACATATATAGTATATGGTATATAAATTAAGGCACTCAACGTGTCTCAACTCCATCAAAATAAATAATCTTTTGTGCTATTTTTACATCCAGAATGAATGCAATGAACTCAAATATTCATCATCATCAACAAGGAGGGCGAGTGTTTGTTTGGCTGCAATCAGGATTCTGCAGATACCCTGTAGCTGATTTAAAGTGGATGTTTGAGCCTGTTTTACTTGTTTATAAAGCATTAAATATTTGTTATTAAGTATTTACTTTACATAGATATTTAATTCATTCAATCTTATTGAAATCTTACAGAAATTGTATTAATTTAAGTCCTAAAATATGTATTACCAAAAAGAACATAGTGTGAGTTACAGTAGCTAAACTATAAAGTCACTTATTTACTTGAAATCTTTAGAATATATTTATAAATTGTTTATTGGCCAGAAATCTGATGAAATTATAATTTTTAAAACGGTGTGTTACTACATATTCAATACAAGATAATGTCAAATTTTAAACAAGAAGGATTTCTATAGTTACCCCACGACTTTAGGATGCCCGCTACTTACATTTAATATGGTATTAACAATGGGGTATGATAATAATATTAGTGCAATCGTTTAGGTGACGGACACTATTGAATTCGCAAAGGATTGCTTGCTAAGCTAAGAAAATTTTAATACATATTCATATTCAGAACATTATTTCGACCGATAGTTCCTGTGACAGCTTTACGATATTGTTGTCCGATTTAGATAAAACTTAATCAGTTTGCTTATATTAGGGAAAAATATATTTTATGTAACTTTAACTAAGTCAGCTTGGTAAGCGTAATTTACCACACTAATTTAATATACTTTCTTTAATTAAGATGTTATTTTTATCAGTAAAATTTACTAAAATTTGCAATGAATTCGAATAAAATCGATCTTTTAAAATGCCTTTGAAGGCATTAAATCGTTTCTTTTAAAATGCACTTTATGTACATTTGTAACATAAAGTTATAGTTAATTAAATGTAAGCTTCAAGTCGTTTTACTATAATACCTCACATATTAATGCCGGCAACTTAAATCACGATCAGCTTACAGCCAATATTATGACTAGTACCACAAAAGTACTACTAATCTTGGTTAATGCAGCAAATACAAAAGCAGACAGATAAATATACATACTTACAAGCGAATGGATTAAAGCAAGCAGCATCAAAGTTTTCAACATATCATTCCATATCCGTACGTAGTACATACAAAGGTACGAGCAAGAGTCTGCAAGACTCTCTCTCCCTACGTCTTCCTCTCTCTCTCCGTCCGTGTGTGTGTGTGTGTGTTGATATGAGAATACGTATGCAGCATGTAGATGCGTTTGCGAGCCGAAACAATCGCCACACTGTCTCGCAAGTCAAAAGCGGTATTTCCAAATTGGTAGTCATTTCTCGGTTCGTAGAAAGAAGCTAAAGTCATTATGGCTTCCATCGAAGCGATTTTACTGTGTGCTGTTTGCGCGCGGTCTGTTTGTTAGTCTGATGTCCGAACACTCCTCTTATTATACATAAGTATAACCACACACACATACACACACACACACACACATACAGATGCAGCATAAAAGACTGGATGCCGCAAACTTGTGGATGTTCAAATCGCAAAATACACAATGTGTTCCGCCTTCGTCATATACTGCATATACAAAGATACAGCACCAAGTTTAATTTGATTTCGATTCAATGTGAAGTGAAACACGAAAAAAAATTATATCCCTGGACGATCCCAGGATTCTAAATCATGAACGCCCCATCGTGGCACACAGCGCAGCAAGGCGTCAAGCTGACCACAACTGTTAAAATCTTATTGAGAAAGCAGTGCAAATGATGCTCGCTGTAGGGATGAGTTTGACGCTGATCGTTCTCACCTCGTCGACACTATAACGATGAACATGGCATGCTGCAGTGTTCAATACGAAGCCCCAGTTGGAAATTTGCTGCACATTTTAAGTTGATTTGCTTAGAAGACGGTAATTAAATAAAATATTATTGAAAACACTTGATAGCTTCTATGGCGATCTTTAACAAAGCTTTATCCTTTGCTGTTACTACTATTATTACAATTCCTTATAGCAAATTTCCTACTGGGCACTGTGCTGTTGGCTTGGTAGGCACATGAAAAGCGCTGCATACATACACACGTTTTGCGTAGATATGTATGCATCTGTGTGTATGTGCATACGTACGTACGTATGGTATACATCCTCGGGGTAGATACAACTCAACTTCTGAAATTAGTGTGTTACCCTTCAATAAATTGGCGGCTTGTTGCTTTCAAATATTTATTTCTTATGAGCAGATTCAAAGCAGACAAAATACCAACACATAAAATAATAAATAGCTTTAGCTAATTATTATTAACAAAATATTTACAAACTTCATTGTTACGCAAATAGCAGACGATCACTATAATACCCTACAAATAATAAAAAGATCATGAACATAATTTTCTACTCTACAAATTTCGAATTTATCCCTTTTACTAATTTATCCATCTTTAGTAAAGGTATAACAATATTTCAAATGTAAGACAAAATTTTTAAACGTTTTCCTGACTGATTAGCTATGTCAACATTTCCAAGGGAACAAATTATGAACATTTTTTGTACAAATCACTTTTAGGATAACAAGTAACATTACAGGAAACTTAAACTGAATCTTTTAATGTTGTTGGTGCTACTTTTAATCAGCATAAACCTTTCTTTATGGTGGCGGTGAATTCTAACCATTGTTAAGGACTAACGTTGATCAACTGTTAAGGGTTAAGGAGCTTCAAATTAGATACACTTCCTCTTCTCCTCCTCCTCTTGTTTCTTGGGTAAAAGCAACATCTGTTTACAAGCTATACTTACTTATACAATGGACAACAAAAACTGTAGACCAATAACACCATTTTCAAAATCAATTAAATGAAAATTTAGGAAAAAAAACATTTATTTGTTCACGCTCTTTAAATAACCAGAAAATTTGAGAATGACGTGACGTAAAAAATGACTGCTGTTACCACCTACAGAGCGTAGGAAACGCATCTGTATATGGATTGCTGTGTATGTGTGTAAGTGTGTGAATGTGTGTATCTTTGCTTCCAGTTGTATAAGTGTATTGATCTCTGAAAGCATATATACAATATTTAAACTCTCGATGCCATTCATCTTACTTGAGAAAATAAAATAATATTTCTCTAGCATTCGATGGATTATGTGCGAATTAGAAGCCCCAAGCCAAGCAGTAGAAAGCCATGCACTGCTTGCCGCAAGCAGTTTATGACCTTGAGCTCAGAGCGTGTCCTAGTGAGTATGATCGACTTAAGTCTTGATTTTAATAGAAACAACGCAGTCTATAGTTTTAAAATGCGTTAAAGTTATTTGTATAACCGAAAAAAACAGATTTCCGTCGAGTGATCGGTTTGATAATTGCAGGAAACATATTCTTGTTAAAACTTTGGGACTAATTTGCAGACTGACGCCTTAATTATCATTGTTTGGTACATAAATGTGCTGTCAGCAGCGCAAAAGAAAGGAAAACAGACGCCCTTCCTGTGCCTAAAGAGCGTTAATTATGTGTTTGTATGTATGTTTGTGTCTGTGTGGACACGAAAGAGGATGAACCTGATTTTTTAGGCTGATAACAAGTCGTGGACAGGGTGTCCAACAGTCGAGCACACTTTGATTTACTCATATTCAATTGTAGCTTTCAATTGTTTTTCAACAAAACAAACCCACAATTTTAGTTTAAGTGTCGAAATATTTTGCAAATGTTAATGTTATACCTACAGATACATCTACAGATACAGATACAGATACATATTTTATAAAAAGAGCACCCTAATGCTAAACTACAATTTAATTTGTTTGATTTTTATCATATTCGTGTGCTTTTATTTATGTTTACGCTTTACAGTTGCTCACAGTTCATCTTGGGATTGGTCAACAATGGCAAACACGTCGTCTTAGGCACCACCCTAAAATGTTATTGGTTTTAGCAACAGGACAGAGACAACAAGCATGCCTGCGTATGCGTGTGCGTGTGTGCGACAAGGCAACGTAGACATTGCCATAGCTACGTCCCGCTCTCTCGCTCAAAAGAGCCATTGTTGTGGACGAAGAACACCATTCATTAAACCATGTCTCCACACACATGCTCGTCAGTTCGATTGCTGATGTCGTCGAGAGCGCATCGTGTGCTGAAAGTGAAACGAAACGAAACGGAAAAAAAGTATCTATAAAGAAAAAACAAAAAAAGAAAAGAAAATAGTAGGGAAGCGTCGCAATGCCACGTCCACTGAAAGTTACTTATGGTGATCAAAAGCCGCCATATTCATATATATCATTAACCGCCATGGCCATTATGCACTCGCCGCATAAAATGCTGCCGCTGAGTGAAATATATCGCTTTATAATGGAAAAATTTCCATACTATCGAAATAATATGCAGAAATGGCAAAACTCATTACGGCACAATTTAAGTTTTAACGATTGCTTCATCAAAGTGCCGCGGAACATCAGTAAAGCCGGCAAAGGATCATACTGGACACTGCATCCCAAGGCGCTGGGCATGTTCGAAAACGGCAGTTTACTTCGGCGACGGAAACGTTTTCGCGTCAAGCAGCTGGAAAAGGATTTCCTCAACTCCGATCTAGCTGCTATATCCGCTTATAACTCCGATCCGACCGTCCATATGCAGTACAGTAATCCCCATGCGGAATGGAGTCATCCCCAGGATCAATCTAAAATTTATAAGACTTCCACGCAGAAGAAACAGTTTGTTGGAGAGCCGTCGTTAGTTCCTCTCGATGTTACCGATTTAATAGATAATCATACCAGCATAATACCAGTGCGTCCCAAGCGTGCATTTACCATTGAGAGTCTGATTGCTCCAGAAAGTAGCAGTAGTAGCAGTATTGGTAGTAGTAATAGTAGTAGCAGTAACCTGAGGCACGCCTACGATGCGAGGGTTGCCCAAGCGATACACAGAAAGCAAGTACTGCTCAACAGCCGGTGTATTGAGGCTAATCCGGAAATTGGCGGTATTCCCGACTTTGCACAATCGAATTTCAACCAGTTGATCGCACAACATCACACTAATTTGCCATTAATCACACACTATTTGTATAATCCCATGTACATTTATCAGCATAAGCAGCTCCACGACCTACGAAATCATTTTAACGGCTCGCTACCGATTTTTTAAAGAGAACAAATCCAAAAATTTGATTTTAACTTTTGTGGACTATACTCGTTTGTGATATATTAGTTTTTTATAATAAATTATTATACATTTTGTTAAAATATACTGTATAAAAGTAAATAAATACCCATTTTAAGTAGCACATATAAAAAACTAGTATTTAATCAGCAAAGAAAGCGTAAGTATTTTTTAAAATGAAGTGTTACCCGTAAAAACTTTTCCTTTATCCCAGTATTTGCCTTGGTTTTATCGCAATCCTGCTAAATTCAATTTGACTGTTCTCCATCTTCAAATAATACCAAAGTTTTACCATAGTTGAACTTCCGGAACCCATTACAAATGGGTAAACAGTGCCTCAAAGCAAATGATTCATGTTACCTGGCCATTAAAATAGATAAATAGGTTGATTACTTACACCTTGTTCTTGTTGAAAATGGGCAAACACAAGAGTACTACAAATACCTATATACCTTCTATGTATATATATACCACACGGTATGCAAATTTCGGTATAGCTATTGAATTACTCCACAGTAGCCAACGTATGTATTTGCACAGAGCCATTATATTTTATTACCACTAAAAACGTGTCCGTGGCTTATTTTCTGGCTTCCATCCGTTCATCCTTAATCACAGTTTTGTTAAGCAAATAGGGTATTATTTTCAGTATACATTTTATACTTTATACTTTACTTTAAGACACATGGTTATAATTGGGAATATAATTGGAACAGCTTCTGTGATCACATAAAACATTTATATTGATTGCCATTAACAGTCGAATCGGTGTAGTCACATATGTGTACAGGGTATCTTGAAGTCTTCACAACTTTGTTTTCATAAATGAAAATAAATAAAAGTTACGTCTCTAAGTAAACACGAAATATTCCCAAAATTCGAAGATCCTCTAGTTAGTTAACATATTTAAACACAGTACAGTGTATTAATTCAACAAATTAAATGAAATGAAAGGTTAGAAAACTCGACCATCTTTGAGAGTTTTTCGAACCAATTTTTTAGCTTAAAAATAAACTAAGTTCCATGGCAAAGAGGTCAGCTCAAATTTACAAAATAAAACCTAATTTAGCTATGATTTGAACTCAAAAAGGTTTTGAAGTTATGCAACCTTAACAAAACTTTGTACAATTTTTATTCACCAATTTCAATTGAATCACAATTTTCTACAGTTATCACTTAAAAATGTTGTATTGAAAATCTTTGAAGATTGAAACCTTTGTGAAACCTTAACCGAATTAAAGAAAATACCAATTAGGTTGTAATTTAAACTCTTTAAACAAGGTGGTAGCCCCGCGTAAGTTTCAAACGCTGAAAATTTCCCTACTCAAAGCTGCCTATGATTTTGTATGTAAAAGTTACTCACGTTTCCAAATTTCCTCACACTAACGCTAACGCTCCCTAGTGGAATTCGGCTATTAATTTACCTGCTTTTTATATATAATATATATTCAAATATTTTTGCCGGATATGGCTATACTTACGCTTTTCACAATTATTATTTTTTTAAGTTTCAAACAAATTTCAAGTCTTATGGGCTTTTCAAAAATAATTAAAAATTTATTTCAGTTTAAGCTCTGTATTTATTTTTAAAGTATTTATTTATTATCCTTTTACTTACCCCTTTCATTTTTTTTAACCTTTTGAAATCTTATGCGCTTTTCAAAAAGAGTCCACATTTTTACCAATATTTTTAAATATTTATTGCATTATTTTTTATTTAAGTTTCTTACCCTCTTTTTAAAGGAATCCAATTAAAATTAATAATGTATTGTTATGTTTTTTTATGCTATTTCTAGCAAATGTTTATTATAAAATGGCTATTTTCTTCCATTAACTTCAGCCAACAGTTATATAGTTCTATATATGTTTTTGAATAGTTAAAATCCTTGAACTTTAATTGCTTTTATTCTTTAATATTTCTCGTGCAAGAGTGACAAATGTTTAATTCTTATGTTTAAGGCTACAACTTGGTAAAAGTTTGAATAGAAAAATCAAAAAAGGCTGTTGTACATAATCAAGTATGTATTCAGAGCTATATAATTGGCTTTTATGTAGTTACGTCTTTAAGCTTGTCCAATATAAAATGTGATGAAAATGCATCTGCTTAAAATCTTCTATAGTTTGAATTCTGATTATTGTTATAATTATTATTGTTTCCTCTATGGTTTCCCTGCCGATAGTTTTGATGTCTGGGTCCATTGTAATTATTCCGTTGCTGATAGTTGGAATGCTGATTTCCCTGATGGTATGGACGATTGTAGTTCTGATTTGAATGGTAACCTAGAGAAAGGAATTGTACATAAACATATTAGTATTTATTTAATGGTAAAGTAAAATTATAATTTACCTTGCGATTGATTATAATTGTAGTTCATAGCGTTGCCACCGTTATTCTGGTAGCCCTGATAGCCATGTTGATTATCATTCCTTCGCATGCCGGAGTTAATCATCCGATGAGCGCCAGGTGGAAGATAAGCTCTTTGAGTATGGCCACCAAAACCTAAATCGGACAAATCATTTAATTGTATAGCTAAATAAGGGTGCTTTGTCTACCGAAATGAATTGCAAATTATACTAAACACTCATGGCTAACAAGCGAATTGTCTAATTTGTTTCCAAATTTGACGAAGAGGTATTTGAAAATGTTTGTATTTACCAATTTGAGGTCCATTTTTGTGATTCTCCGCTTGTATGACTTGAGGAGGGTCCACGGCATTGGGTAGCCTCTTGGCCATAAAAATGTAGTCCTCATCGTATAGAGGATCCTTGAAGACAGCTGTTATGGTGGTGTTCTCAACAATATCAGGTAAACTAGCAATTGGCGACTTCAGCTCGCTGAAAGGAAAAGTTATTTTCAGAAAATCAGGAATTTATTGAGGGACTCTTTTGTAACTTACCCATTTATAACGGTATTAATATCAGATAAGGATATAGTTCCACTCATGCCATCGAATGAAATGGACTTTTCCACATTTTCTGACTTGTCAGCTTTTTTGTAAAGTTTGTTAACAGTCTTAAAGTGAGGACTTTCCTTGCTAAGGTAGAGACTATTTTCGCCTCGCTTATTACGCTTAACTGCAATTGGAAACATAAATTAATACTAAACTTAGTGTTAGATTTATTAGAAACTTACCTTCTTCATCTGTTAAACGATTGTGTAGCGGCACCAGAGCCTTGAAGAGTCGCTTCTCATCCACAAATGGCAATAGGGCAACTCCTTGCCAGGCAAACTTTTTGCCATTGAGGTCGATTTTAAAGTCCTCAGGATAGAAATCAATTATAGTTGAGTCCTAGAAACCAAAAAATAAATTCAGACTGTTTTATCTTCAAATTCATCATATAATATATATAATAACTTATTCTATCTCTCTGAAATACATTTCTTTGTAAAGTGTTAAATTTAGTGAAGAAAGGAGATTATTACTCACTGGATTGGACATCAGCTCAGCCCATGGTTCCGGAACATGAGAGCTACTGGCTGCTGGGAAGACTCCCATCAACTGCTCCAGCGGATTAAACTGTAATGAAAGCGCACAGCACATATAATATATTGGAAAATCAATAGAAAATAATTAAAGCTGTTGTTGTTGGTTGTTAGGGCACAAACTAGTTTGTTATAGTTTCGGTATTTCAATATTTAATGAAGTAAGTTATATTATAAAACAGTTTAAAACTCACCGGCTTTGTGCCCTTTTCGAAGGAAGTCGAAAGTCCTTGGATATTAACAAAATCAGATGCAAATGGAGCATAGTGATAGGGGAAATACCAGTTCCAGGATGCACAGCCTTGGTAGTAATATTTCAAGACCCAGCAGAGTCCACGCACATATTGCAAGGCAACAGCATAACGGAATTGTAGATTCTCCGGAGCTACATCGAATTTGGACTCGTAGTATCTGGACTTAAATCCCTCCTCCCAAAGACGCACTTCATCATTGTTCTCTTCGTCGTCATCCAAGTTCGCTTCGGAACTGGTACGCTTGACTCCACCCTCTCCGGTGCCAAGTCGCAGGGCAGCCGCTTCCTGCTTGTAGTTTGTGATCATTTGGCCTTTACCACTGTTGGGTCCCACAGCGGTGGGTCCAAAAACGGATTGCTCCATTCCCCTAAAGTTATTATTATCCCGTTTTTGCCGGGCCTTAAACTGCTGCTCCCTTCTCTGGCGATCCTTGAATATCTGATCCTCAACATTACCCAAATCGGTCATGATCAATTGAACTCTATCCAAGTTTACGTCTCCGGAATCCGTTAAATATCCTCTCGTTTTGTAAACGCACTTCTTGTACAGTTCGACCAGACGATCGACTGCTCCTTCTCGGATTTCCAAGCTGGGCAAATGTGGCAAAAAGTCATTGCCAACAAAGAAGCACATAAAGACCCAATCGTCTAGAGCTCTCTCGAAGTCATAAGCAAATGGTAAGTTTGGCATTTCCAGAGTTTTCTTCAGATACTCTCTCAAAACGCTCAATCGAACAAAAATGAATTTAACTTCCGCTCCGATGGGCACATCGGGCTTAAAATTACTAGTGCTGGGACCAACTGCACCTAGTCCCACACACTTGTCCATTTCGTGTCCAAATTGATTACAAACGTCGCAGGGACGTGGCTTGTTCGGTAAAAATTCTTCACGAATTATAGTGAAATTGGGCTCGTGAGTAGCCAGGCCCAACATGATCAAATCGGCATCGGCTCCGCAGAGGACATGTTGGGTATTAGGATCGTGATCGGGTTGAGCACGCTGTTTGCGTATATAATCCATTATCTTATGCTCCCCTTCTCCAGGCACATTGGCATCCGAGAGAATTACTTTGATTCCCTTCCAGGCTGGATTATTATTAATCCGGTCATGTACATAGTAATGCAAACATTTACTCAAACGGTCCATAAAAGGTGTTCCCGGAGTAATACAATTGGAGTCGAAATGTTCTCCCTTCTCCTTTGGAGGTGGCAGTTTACAGCCTGCATAGATAACAGATAAATTATTATCTCTTTCACTTTAGCTGCAAAATGTTTACAACCAACACAAACACACATGCACGCAGGCCTATATGTGAATTCACATGTTTGTGTCTGTGTATTTGTAGGTGTGTGTGTGTGCATGTACACAATTGACTTACCGCGTGCTAGTAGCTCATCTCTAATTCTCTCAACTTCTAGTCTCTTTTCAATTGTTTCCTTTGCAGCTCGGAATCTTCTTGATCGTTGTTGGTTCATTTTGGCTCTTGGCGCGACTCCATCAATCGCCATATACAGTACTTTTCTAGGGCGCACAATACCAAACAGACGGTCAATACATTCAAATATAGCCACCATCATTTCCTCTTCGTTTTTAGGAGCTGGTTTGTCTTCAGGATGCGTACAAGGATGTATAATGCCGTTCATATCCAAATATAAATTATCAAATTCGATGCCATTTGGATTCGGTAAAGTTGCATCTTCGTAAATGTTTTTTCCGGTGTCCGGATCCACTTGCTAAACATACGCGTTATAAAATTTGAACTAATTATGTTCAGTGTGCCAACCTACCTTGTTTTCGTTGCATTCTATTATAACGCAGGGATATTTTTTGCTTAACCATCTAAAGAATGCCGGTACTCCCATCTTAACTCAAACGAAATAGTCCAATTGTTATTTTTCTTAACTGTGTCTACATTAATTCACGCACACATGGAATATGCATGCAAATCTCGAAATTGCAGGGCTGCAAAACTATCGATATGGTCGACTTCAATTTAAATATCGATTAAGGAATGCTATCGATTGTATTAAACGACTTATCGATTAGCAATTCACAATTTTGGTCAACAATCGATTATCAGAATTTAATAAAAATAATTTATTTTAATTTAATTTTAAATTCCGTTTTAGTAGGTTGTAATTTGCTTGTATAATCATTTATGGTAAATCGTAATTAACTCTTTCACTGCATACAAAGTAGGGTTAAGATGCAGCCGACAAAGTACAAATAGTCGTCAGTGGCCCAAAAGAAATTGCGCTATCAATTCAATTAGAAGTTCGTAATGTGAAACTGTGTCAGCTGATAAGATAACTGTATTGTAAAGATACAGGTCGAAAATTTTTTGAATCTTTTATAGAGGATTTTATTACAATCAATTGAATGGATTTACAAAAAATTATATAGATATAATGAAATGAAATAATTCACTAGAATATAATAAATGTGCTGTTTATGTTTTTTTGCAAATGCAATTATTTCTAAAACTTAAAAAGTATTGGAAATATATATAGTCATTCCCGATTCATCGTTAAATATAAATGCATGTAAACTGTAAAACTTACAGACTTAAATTAAGTTAAGCTGCTAGTACAAATCTCATCTAATTATTTTATGTATACTAATGTAAGTTATTTTTGATTCGAATATGAAGACGCATGTGAAACGGTTAAATCGGTTAAAACTTTTATATTTTTTGAACAATAAATTCAACAGGTGGTTTCTTGCATTGAATTCGCCTTTTGGTAGCTTCCATGAGTTTTCGAATTGGCCAGAACTGTGGAAACCCTGGAATTGAGGGGTTCCGTATTTTTTGTAATCTCCTTGTGACCTCCTCGAACTCTGACCCCATGCGATCCTTTGTGGACCGTTGTCTGTGCGTGTTGTTCGTTATTGGGATTATAGTTTCCTTGATTGTTCACATTGCAATCGCTTAAGGAGAATTGGATAATCTTCTTTAGCGATAACTGATTCATTTGCTCGGACAAACGACGAATGTTTAACTGAAGTTCCTCTCTTGACTGCTCCGAAATTGTGGAAAAACTATGGCGGTTTTGTAATTTTTTTGGATTATTAACGGTTAAATTGTAATTTGAATATTCTTGATTTTGTCTTGAATGGTCTGGCTTCGGGTCGTAGCTGGTGTCATCACATATATCAATATCTACAAAGGGATTTACTAAATTTCTACCTCTAGCTGGAGAAAAACTGGCAGATTTCGTTTGAATTCCATCATTGGGAGAACGGATCAAAGAACAAGCATCATTAGTGGTTTTTAAAAAGTGCGGAGAAGGCGGTGCCGAAGCTATACATTCTCCATTCCGAAGACTCTGATGTCGCTGTACTTCCGGCAACAAATAGTTGGATTTCTTGGTGTCCAGCGAAAGATCTCTGTGGGCAAATGAGAAGGATTTCTTTTGTCCACTTGGTGATTTGCCCTTGAAACGAGTCGTTGGCAGATGAGAATCTACGGATCGCTTAATCCAAGGATCACCGGCACTCTCGCCATATTGCTTTAATCCATATCCATTTCCATCCATTTGCAGCTCACTCTTCTTTGTCCAAGGATCCATGGCTGAAGTATGAATCAGAGAATTAGCGCTTCTCTTGTTGTTGTCATACGTGAAAGATGTTCGCTTAATGTCCAGAGTGTTTGGAGAAGTTTGCTCCGATTTGCTGATTGACAGTGCATACGGATAGTGATTGTCCTGGGCTCCAAGGCGATTCGATCTTTGTGAATTATCATAGCGAATGTGCGGCGATAAAGGCGACTGTTTAGCGATCCTCTTTAAGTTCAAATCACTTGTCGATAACTTCTCTAACGAGCTCTGTGGAATGGGCAGTAAGCGATCCTTGTGATTGTAGTTGCGATTGGGAGACTTCATCATAATATGCTTTGTTGGATTATGGCTAAAATCAAAGCAATTTCGATCCTTTGGTGTCACACTACCATCCAACTTGGGTGATTTTATACAGCTACAATAATTGTTGGCCACTTTCTCCGTTTCACTGAAATCATTTATGTTTATAGACAATTTGTTGACTGATTTTTGTGGAGCCTTCTTGTTGTTGTGGATATAGCGACCCGAAAGCTTATTTTGCTGGGCGGTAGGATAGAGATACGGATGCAAGGGAGAGTGTGGAGAATGTATCGGAAGTGTTGGTGCTGCATTGAACAATTGCTTCTTCTCATCGAGTTTTTGATCCTTTAGTTGGTTGCTTCTGTGCTCTGTCTTCTCCTCGTATCCTTTGGAATATTGATTGATATTTGATGCATGTGATGATCTACTTTGGGCCACTGGTGTGGAGCCCGATTTCTTTTGCTAGAGCAGCCTCTCGGCCAAATCTTTAATGGACATCGAACTGGAGACTGAAATACCTGAAAAGAAGTTGATAAATTATTAGATGAACATTAAATTTAAACGTATTATATACTAATTAGTGTCACACAGACTTCTTACTGTCCTCGTGTTACTTACCCTTGGCTAATTCTAATCTTAACACTAGATTAATTAAAATAATTATAAGCCACTTACCGATTAAATTAAAAAATACTATAAGACGATCAGAAGAACATGTCATTAAACTAGAAATAAAAACAAAGACCAAAAAAGAAAATACAACATTTACAAACTAATAATGCAAATTAAAAGATTTTTAATGAATCATGAGCTCTATCTTGAGGTAGAAGATAAGATTATTCAATTATTAATTCGTATATCTCTGCTAGATAGTTAAGAAAAAAACTACAATTGAGTCATCCCAATTGAAGCACATTTGAGGTCTTCATGCGTCATTTAGCATTATTTTATACTATAACTTTGATATCACTTGAGTTTCTTGTGCTTCACTCAAACCGGAAGTCGAGTGTTTAATCTACAGGAGTTTCGCAATCGCCTGGAAGACCAAAATTTACGTTCCACCCAATGAATTATGAATTTAAAATAAATAGGTTTTGTATAAACATTTAATAAAAAATATAATATATAGAAAAAGTGAAATTAAACCTATTAATAGCATACGCAATGATTAAAAGAATGCGTGTAAATGTTTATTATTAATATTTGAATAATGTGTGTGCGTGTAATTTTAATGAATAATGTTGGTTTTGATTGTCTTGAGCTTCATGATATTGGGTTTCTACTAAACAACTAATCCTTAAATATTATATGTGTGTAACATTTGCAGCAGAATGTTCAATTAAATACGACATTGGTTTATTTTATCTTTATTCTCATAAGATTTACCACAACTACATTAATTAATGGAATGGTTGTAATAAATCTTTAGTTATCACTGAACGAGGTGTTTCTTTAAATTGTGTGTCAGCAATAACCAAATGTTATAACAGATTTATTCGCTATGCTATTTTTCAGTTTTTGTATATTCAATAATATTGGCCAAAAAATAAATATAGAGTATTGTGCTGGATCTGGTTATTGGAATATGCTAGTTATTCGGCGGATTCACCGTCAGAAAAGACAATCAATCATTCCAAGTATTTCGTATTTCGCATTTCGCATTTCGCATCCTTTGTTAATTATTCAAATTTGTTTCTTTTTGGCCTGCGCAAATTGAGCAATTTGTGTATTTGTTCTTTGCTAAAGAAACTTTTCTGCAAGATCTTTAATTGAAATAGAACCAGAGGCTGTACAACCTAAAAAGAAGAAGTGAGTGTACACGTATTAGATGAGATAAAAAGATACGAATTGCTCTAATCGAATTCTAAACAACTAATTTGTATGAATGTGTTTGCGTTTACAATAAATTACTAAATTCAACATTTCTACGGTATTTCAAATGCAGCTGTTTATAAACTATATTTGCTACTCAACGTGTTTTGTGTGTTTTCTAATTTTGATAAGGAAAATGCTGTTTGATTTGTGGACTCTCCCCAGAGTCCGCCCCATTGAAAAGGTTGGAAATGACGATGATCAACATAAATGTGGCAAAAAGGTTCAATCGCCTGCGAATAAAACTTTGAATTAATGAAAAACGCAAGACATGTTTGAAAATTTATAATATTTGTTGAGTGCAGGGAGCATTCTTAATTATCAAAACTAAAAGCAATAACATATCCCAAAAAGAAGTAAATGAATTGATTTATATAATAAGAATAATAGTAATGATAATAAACTTAAGATGTGCCTTTAAATATATTAAATTTAGGTATTTTCGATATGCTACTAACCATCGTCTTCTGGTTTATTGGTTTTGTTATTAGATTCACGTTCTGCTGCTGTCGCCGCTGTCGTCGCCGTTGCTGCCGAAGCTGTCTGCGGTTTTTGACTATATTTCAAACTAGCTGCTATTATATTTGTATTATTTGCGCCATCAGAAGTATTATTGCGTACAGCTCCCTCAGCCGTGTTCTTTAATTGTCATTTGATCAGTTCCACGGATAGAAATTTTCTCAACCGCTCATAGTATTGTGGATGCAACTCAACGTCATTGTGTCCAGCTCCCTGCAAGCGCAGCAGCAACAAAATGATTAAAAATTAATTGAATCTAGAAAAAATCACCAAATCAAAGCAGTATTTTTTAGGACTTACCTCAACCCAAAAAGGTTCCACAGTCTTGGGACATCGCTCATAAATGCCGATTCCATGAGAAAAATCAATGACTTCGTCGTCGGTTCCATGAATAACCAAAACAGGTGATTTCACTTTAGCGACCTTATCAATACTGTTTTTTTTTTTTCATATGATTAATAATTTATAAAGACTTTTACGGCGCATTTTCTTGCTTACCTTGGAAAGGCATCGAAGAACCATGTTCTCTTTGTGTTCCGGAACACGACCCGGAGTCCCGACATCAACGGTGAATGGAGTATTACGGCCCCAACTTCATGACGAGACGCGAGATCGACAGTTGGAACAGTTCCTATGCTCTGGCCATATAATATAATTGTTTCTGGACTTATATTTAGCCTTTAATTAAATTAATTTTATAAAAAAGTGTTATATATATGAATTTTAGAAATGTTTAATATTTAATGTGGGAATTACCTTGTCCTCATTGCCTGCCAGGCTGCTTCGATATCTGCATAAAGGTTCTTTTCCGATGGCTTGCCACCACTCATGCCATATCCGGAATAATCGTAGCCAAATATATTGCAATTGATTTGTGAGCCAAGTGTCAGATAAAAGCTACTCATTTGACCCAAATCGACGGCGTTGCCATGAGAAAATAGCAGTGTATATTTTGCATTTTTGCTGCAGCGAACGTATGTGCATGTTATCAAATTGCCACGAGATGTGCGGGTAAAGAACGCTTCGATTTTTGATTTCTCACGTTCCGAGTATTGCCATTCAGCGCGATCATATAGCTGTAAATTGTATTTGATGTTTGTGTCATCAGCTGGCGTCAATTTGTATGTTGGCTCAGGTGGCTGGAAAGCAAGTTTGGCAGCTATCGGTCCAGGGCAAGGCGGGCAGCAAAACATGCAGCATAATTCACTAATGCTAAACATACTCAACGCAACGTTTAATACCAAGCAAACGGAATGTTAATTTTCTACAAATTTTATTTTAACACACTTTCAACACTTCAGATGAACAAAGAACGGCGATTGTGTATGTTCGTACATCAATTATGATTATAAATTGTATGGTTTGGTTAATTTAATTACAAAACCAACATATTAGAGATACTAGTTCGAAATGAGAGACGTGTTTAAAAACATTATTATCTGTTATTATAATTTTAACACCCTCACATTTACAAAGTGTAATGGCCGTATATTATACACATACAAGTCGTGACGCTCCCGTTCTGTTTAGTTCAATAAACTAGATTTGCAATCGATATACGCTTTCCTAGAGTAACCTCACAAAATTGTTATCGATGAAAGACACATCAACTATTGAAACACATTTTGAAACGATGAAATGGAACACAAACGAAAGATGTGAAATTATTTATTTCCATATATGGGTTATTTACATGCTTTCTTTTCATACAGAACGCAGATTATAAAACCATTTGATTTAGTATTTAAAATTTTATTTTATTGCATGTTTTTTTTTCGAAACTCATAGCTTCAAATTATATTTCGATAACCAATTTAATCCATCGACAGTCGTTGTCAATGGCTTATATTCGCATCCAATCCAATCTTGATGACCAAACGATTGCAATGTCTTAAATATGTACTCATAATTAAGTTCACCAGCTGTATCTGGTTCATTTCGATTAGGCACTTGAGCAATTTGAAAATGTCCAATGACATTTTTATACTCTTCTAAGGTCTTGGTGAAGTTTCCAGATATATGTTGAAGATGGAATAGGTCAACCATAAGCTTAATATTATTACAGTTGATTTCCTTTAAAACTTTCGATGCTATAAAATGTAAAATTAGTTTAAGAGCTAACTATTATTATAATTTAATATATGTAGGTATTAAAGTTCTACCTTTGATATATGAATTCATAAAGTATGATGGAATGACATATCCATTTATTGGTTCAATAACGCCAGTCATATTGCTCTGATTCAACTTCGCTGAGGCAACTTTTAAATTGGAGATATATGTCTGCAAATGGTCTCCTTCCGACTTACTTTTCATTATTCCGGCCATAAGATGAACTCTACAAAGAGAGGAAATCCATAACTTTAACTTTTTTTAATATAATCAATGTCTAAACTCACTTTTTACAGTCCACTTTATTGGCAAATGCAATTGTTTCATCCAGCTGCTGTTTAAATAAGTTTTCTGACCCAGGAATACTTGTGGATCCAAACTTAAGCTCATCCTTTGTTTTATCTAATAATAATTGTATATTAAAATATGTAAAGTCAAGTTATATTGTTAGCAGAAGACAGAACAATTTGACTGTAACAAGTTAATCTTATCTGCATTATCACATAATTCCGAATGTTTCCCAAACATGCAGAGGTGACCTTAACTTAAAGAACTTATCTTCAGGCAGTGTCACGAAAGTGAGTCGTGACTAAAAAATACTTCAGTGAAGTAACTGCTCGTAAATTTCTGTCATCTCCAATTTATGCACTTGTATACAAATGTGATCAACTTTCTATCTGTGTATGTATTTACATACACACACATATGATTATATGTAAACATGCATGACAGTTGTAAATTCATCAAAATTAATCTTACTACATGTCTATACATATGTCCCTTGTACAATAATGTGGTGTTTTACAGATGACCTTTCGTCTTACCAAAGGCAATGTTTATCAGACTGACTGTAATTCCAGTATCTTTGACGGC
Organism: Drosophila parthenogenetica; assembly: GCA_035047505.1. NCBI lineage: Eukaryota > Metazoa > Arthropoda > Insecta > Diptera > Drosophilidae > Drosophila > Drosophila parthenogenetica. Next base: position 5,957,948 of record JAWNPM010000182.1, read on the forward strand.
TTTCTCAGCTTCATTGAGTTCTCCCTCTGGATAGGGAATTTCTACGGCACGAAATCCATGTTGACTTGCCAAACGAATTCTTTCTGCAATTGTTGCCGCAGTTTCGGTAAAAAGAAAATTTAAATTTGCAGAGAATTTCAACGCCATGTTGAGTAGTACGCTTTTAGTTGTGAACTGATTAGAAATACTTTTGCGGTAGCAATTTTACTAAATATGAGAGCTTGTTAGAATGTACACATGTACATGATGTATGCGTGTGTATGTGGTTATCTGTGAGAGGTGTTCTTTAGGTATGAACAAACATACTAATACACATATTTATTTTAAAAACACAACAATAAAGGGTCAACCAACATCAAAACGATATTTGTTGTGTGTTTAAACCCCAGTTCAAATATAAAGATAAATCAAACGATAAGACACCAAGTTATATAAATAAATGTTTTTTGTGTTTTGACTTTGCAAAAGGTGAACTAGTTTTAATCTTGAATCAAATGTCAGTATACCCTTATAGCTTAATGTAGAATAAAATAACACACTTTAGCGGATTGTTTTTATAATTGTATATATTTTTAAATTGGAGAATAAATTTACATTAGTTTGCCTTTGTTTAACAGCTACAATATTGAGATAACAGTCTATACATCATTGTGAAAGAGGAGTTATCTTTGTATCATTACTTGACTTTTTGTATTTAGCTCCCCAAATTAGTTTTCGAAAATTTCAAATGCTTGAAATACTTATATTACAATTTTGTTAATTTTTCTCTTATTTATTGCAGTACAATTGTTATAAATAATTGTCATTTACTTCAAAGTTCTCTTGCCTTTGATAACGGTCGGGCGGTTCCGAATAAATCCCTTGCGGCGCTTAAGGTTCTGAAAGATTCATCGTGTTAATAAAATAATAGTTTATGATGAAATAAAATAAATTCACCTTTCTAGATACAAAGTTGGTGGGGGGAATAAGTCTATCTTTAGCTTTAAGGGATGGACGATTGAACTCGAATGGCTTCTTAACTCTGTAGATGCGAACCAACCAGTGCTCCGTAGTATAAGCCTCTTCCAAGTAGGTCAAATCGAAATCTTTGTTACCTATGACAGCGTTACGGGTACGATCATAGCCAGAAGGACCCCTAAATAGAAATCAGCCGATTTAAAGGAAGCTCAAACATGAAAAAAGTATATAGTCCTCTCACCTATAATCCAATTTCAAATCTCCAAAGCGGTAGTAACTTAATTTGTACATAAGACAGTTGAGTAAGGCTGGTGCACCCTCGGCATCCACTCGGAACTCTCCACGATCGGTAAAGAAATCGCTTTCTTTGATATCTTTCGGATGTTCTCCTTCAGCAATGCGAACCATCCACAGGAATTTGTTTATATCGTCACCAGAGTAGCCAATCACACCGCCAAAAATGACGAGCACATAATCGACGTCCAAGGAAGTCATGATTTCATAGGATTTCTCTTCAGTTGACGACATAGCTTTTCCTACCAAGGCTATGTGACTATTGTTCCAAGTATTATTATCCACTAACGTTGTTCTATTTGCCATTCCCGCTATCTGATACCCGTAATCCCACCAAGACATAATGCGAGCGTCATCAGCAGTGTTCTGGGAGAGCCAGTAATAAGCCTCCCTGAAATCATCCAATATGTTGCGGGATCTGAGATAGAAAATATAAATACCATTAATAATTAATCATAAATCAGAAGCTTTTATTGAGTCTTACCCATCTTGACTGTTGTGAAAGGCGAGCACAATTGAGGGACTGGAATAGGCATTGCTGGTGACCCATGTGCAATGTACAGCAAACATCATCAAGATCATCAAAACAGCCAGAATTACAATACTCTTAAGGTTCGAGCTGATTCCACTCTCATGAGTAGTATCATGTTTGGTGCGGTGCTTCAGCTTTCCGGCCTACAAATATTCATTTTCAAAGTTATTAAAGTTATAGAAACCAAGTGATTGTCTTACCTTATCGTAGAAGGTCTTCTTCTCCAAGGACTCCTCTTGATCATCAGCTTCAGGGGCTGAGCTAACCGCGTTTGTTGTTCGCTTTGATGCGTCCTCTTGCAGGAAGACATCCAAGAGTCCAGAGAAGGCAACACCAGCGAGCATGCATACAACGGGTGTAAGGGTCAACATCAAACGGACCATCACTCCAGCAAAGTAGACAGCACTGATGGCGTACAGGACAACAAAGACACGTTCATCGTTGATCTGCTTGATGCAATACCAAAGACCAACTGGGAAAGCACACACCAAGATGTGCAAATCGAAGAAGAAGGAGAACCAGGTGGTGGGTTGATGCTCCGACACCGATGCAATAATCGGAATGTGAATTTTGGCATAGCCAGTATCCCAAAGAGAGTAGAAACGTCCGCTCCACGGGGCAACTACGCCCAACACAGTTAACACAACGACGGCAACAAAGACGAGCACAGCTGCCAATAGGCCACCAACAATGAACAGTTTCCGAAACTCGTTTTTGGATAAAACGGACTGCAAGTGCCGAAGTGTTGCCACTGCCATAAGAAGCACGAATACGCCCATAGCTGCCATGTGTTCACTTGTGCGAATGGGCTGGAATCCCACAAATGGTATTTGCATGGAGAACAGCAGTCCGAGGATGTAGAACGTGCTGTAGCTGGTCAGCAGACGAGGCGAGTAGCGTCCCATGATGAGCAGCACAAAGACATGCAGAGGAATCAAATTGATAATAAACACATATCCACCCCACGCAGACACCATGTAGAAGTAGGAAATCGCTGCTCCAGCTGACCAGAACACAGATCCAGTTTTCACAGAACGCACCCACAGGAAGTATGTAAATTGCAGTGCAAAGATAGCGATGCCTTCATTGTCATAGGAGCCGGCAACCGAGCGACTAATATAACCGGGCACAATCGCAATAAAACTTGCTGCAAACAATCCAGCGCCGGGTGACCAAAGTTCCTTGGTCAGTAGATACGTAGAAATCGAGGTGAGGCCACTGAAGACGGGGGCCAAAAAGACGCATATGTCACGGATATGCACTGGAATGTTCAGAATATGCAATATATAATGGATGCTGCCGGAGGTTATCATCAGACCCGGGTAGACGGTGCCACCAACAATGCGGCCCAGTGGATACCAGGCACGCTCATCAAACCAGTTGAGAAACTTATACCAGCCATGTTCCACCATGTATGCAGTTGCACGATAATTGAACCATGGATCAAATTCGTGTATTATCGACTCGAATCGTATGACGGCAAACAAACGTGATGAAAATCCGGCAATCCAAGCAATTAATAAAACCGAAAATGTAATAAGGCTGCTATAGCCAGCAACCTTACTATTGAAAATTTTTGAGCCCTTATTCATTTTAACGGCGGGCTCCAGTTTTTATTTCAATTTAATTCTACTTAAATACCACCAGAAAACAACTGAGACACGTAGCCTAAAAATATACCGGCGATTGCTGGGATGCCATACACGTCACAATTTATCGTGTATGAAAGGCAGTACACGATTCGATAATTACACACATGCGTTGTATTGGTGGCACCCCTGCTAAATCGAATACATTATACATTATATTACATACATTATATTTATATTTATATATAGGTTAAGCTCAAGATCGTTAATTTACTTATTTAAATTTTTAATGTTATGTAAAATATTAAGATCAAGTTCATATCAATAGTATATGGAAGGCCATTTTGAGTAAATATCGATTGAAGTAATTATCATATTAATTATCGATTGTCTAGTGCCTAACAACTATCGAGTCAGATAACTTTACCTTCTTTAAATATTTCGGTGTCGCAATACTGAAGAACATTGTGATTCTGCAGATTCCCGGAACTATCCTACTTCTAAAGTAATTTACTGAATTAAAACAGTATTAGAACCAAGAAGAATTTTATTAAGCCAAATGGCCATAGCCATTCGGCCGTTCACCATAATTCGCATTAAGGATGACATAGACTATATCTTAGGTATACATGTGACATACAGCCTGATGAACGCCGCTAGCAAAAAAGTATCTGATCTCTGTCAATCCAGAATAAGAATTCTATACAACTCTGTTGGGTTTCAACAGGATGAGGCAGAGCCTCATATAACTCAAATAAAATAGTCTTTGTTATTCAAAATTGTTTATTCTAATAGCATCCGCTATTTATGAACGCTCTTAACTCGCCAATCCAACAAGTCATCTACACTACATTCCTCCCCAGAGCTCGAGTCCAAATCCATTTGTACTGGCTTCTTTTCTCTACGCTGTTTTTTTACAAGGCCATTTTTTTTATCATTAATTTTCTCAAATCTTTTCCAGTTTTCAATTTGTTCATCAATTTCCTTCAAATGTCTTTTTATATTCAAGCTATCCTGCTCCTCAGCAACTATAATATTGGATATAGTATCGGCTTCTTTTATTTCACGTTGAAATTTTAACCATTCCGCCTCTGCATCGCGATCTATGGCAGTTGCAGATTTTTCTTGGTCAAAGAACTTTTCGGGTAACACGCTCTGAGGATTTTCATTTGTTGGCACGTTCTCCGATTGAATGCTGGATATCTTCACGGCATCATTTTTAACAATGATTTCTGGTGTTATGGGTGCCTTCTCTGCTATTGGTAATGGCTTAGAATTCGCTGTTGTTTTTGCCGGTTTTGGAGTGTTTTCAGTTTTGACTGGCTGTCTTTTGGCCAATTCTACATTCTGTTTGTGTTGTTTTGAGTTGAGGTGAACTTTCCAAACGTTGGCTTTGATGGGAATCCTGCATAAAACGCATGACAAGTTTCCTGTTGAATCATATGTGTGGAAGGAGTTAGGGAAACCAAAGAAATTAAGAATATGCTAACTAAATAAATACAACAAACAAACTGTAGAGTTGAGAATTGCATAAAAAAATTTACACTAGAAATCAGACATAAACGATGTTTTAAAAAAGGATATTTGGCCAGTGGTGAGTCTACTTTTGTAAACTTAGCACTGATTTCAGCTTTTCGACGATTTTTGTTATTAGATTTTAATAATTCTCTCGTTTGATCCATATTTTGTGTGAAGTAAACAACTATTAATAGTGATGATAGGATGAGTCAATAAGAGATATCGATGTGTAGCAGCTAACATCGATATGCGCCTGAACTGATAGTTATCAGAAATGCGATCTTCTAATCGATTTATCCAAACGCATCGTTAATCGATAGTCACGACATTTGTCAGTCACCAGCACGCGACACATATCATCTCTTCTTTTCCAGCTATTTACGTTTAATTAACACATAGATTATTTAGTGCATAGTTTAGTTTAAAATATGTTTACATATGTAAATTTATTTACATATGTACTCATTTTTATAGTTATTAATAACGAAGCATACGGTTATATGTTTAAATGTATGCACATACATCACAGATATGTATTTGCAGACAATTTGCATATGAGTGTGTATATGTATACTAAGTTTCTTTTGTGTATCCAATAGTGTACGATAAGTCTCGAATAAAAATTATAAGCTTTAAGTTACAATTAATACGCATTGATGTGCAAACTTAGGTCATTTAGTCATGAAAAATGTAGTTAAGTAATTAGAAATAAGTATGTATGTCCCCTATGTCTATACATTTTTTTGTAGACATGTACGTATACTTATGTACACTCCTGTATGTATACACAAATTTTATAATGGTTACAATTCCGTTAATTTCATGTTTACGACTGAAAATACATAAAAAGGTATAAAATGTTAATACTATTTGAAGGCATTTGCAAACAAATGCACACACACTTGCATACAAGGTTATCACACGGATTATTTTACTCAGTGTGTTTGTGTGCATTTTTCGTCGTTTGTTTTATCCATGAAGGAGCACTCATCGCTTAAAATTCTAAACTATCAAATATATATTTTACATAAACATATATGTTTTTGACTGCAGGTTGAGTTTGAGCTAATAATCAAATCTCAACAATGCAGTTTGGTTATGTGTAGGTTTTGCACACTTTGACATTTGTGCAATGAGTAAAGCTTTACTGTGGCATAGAGCTTATTTCGTCTAGGTGCCAACTGAGTCCCTAAAGTAATATTTTAGTGGAAAATTAAATGCAGAACTCCTCTGTGAATCTAAGTAATTTTTATAAGGCACAATCAATGTAGTGAATTACAGTGATAGCCAAGGTTCCAGTATTTTTTTCCGCCTGCAGAAGGGATTGTGTATAAAAATCATGCTCAGGACTAGAATTCGTCCGGATACGAGAGATGCCCGCCTGTGGGAGTTGTCCGCGACTATAGTTTTTGCTGTTTATACAGAGACGACATTATTCAGATGCACATTGATGTATCGGTCATAATCAGATATGATTAATTGACTTTGCGGATCAAGGTTTTGCGTGGAAATAATAATTGATCTGTGTCGGATACTTAAAATATCTAGAATTAGGACATGAATCGGTATTATACATCTCAAATTTCTCGTTAAGGAATTAACACGGGGAATAATATTATAACTATAGAAACAAGACAGGCTTGTTTGAGTGGATGAATGAAAAATCTTTTTTGCAGCCAAGTACGCTTCGGGCATGAAAAATGTTTAAATTTACATGCGTTAGCTTTTAACTTATTTCGGTAGGCATTAGCCAAAGTTTTCCCGATATGGAAATTGCGTACCAGGTAAAGTTCAAGAGATGAATTTTGGTATAAAAATCTCTCAGATTACGCAGTAACGGTGAACCTAAAAGGGGCAGAGGCATCAGCTTGATTTTGGCAACGATTTTTAGATCTTCCAAACTTACGTCATACCGAGATGTTTAAACAAGAAAGAAAAGTACAGTAGAGCGAGTCCGACCGTATAGTACTCTCTGCATTTATTCCCGATTATAATGTTAAAATTGGTATCCGGTATGCATGTTTGAAAAGTTTTTTATTTGTTACGGAAAAAGGGGGCGTGGCATCCAAAAGTTTTAAATGGCAATACATTTATGCTTATTTCTAAGTGGCATAGTTAAGGAGATATTCGACGAGAACATATATTTTTTACGAGGTATGTCTAGTTTTTTGCTTATAGTGGGCGAATGGGGCGTGGCATAAAAAAAAAAGATTCTTGTATTGACTGACTAAATGTCGAATCGATAGAAACCAAACTCGAACTTGTAGCTCTTACCATCTCTGAAATCTGTTTGTTCAGATAGATAGACAGACATGGCAATATCGACTCGGCTTGTGACGCTGATCAAGAATATACATACTTTATGAGGTCTGCCACGCATCCTTCTGCCTGTTACATACATTTGCACAAACCCAATATATTCTTGCAGAGAGTATAAAAAACCGTTAAATCAGTATCGGTAAAAAGCTCATAATGACGTAGCTTTAAAAAAAAAAACAAGTTAGAATGGCTGAATTTGAGCAAGCCGACTGAAAAAGATCCCGTACTCATTCATAACAAATGGGCAATTTTTTCCTAATTTTCCATTGTAACCTATAGGATATAGTCGTCCTGTCAAGACCAATCTTGGCGAAGAAAGTCAGAATGGTACCACATGTAAACATGATCTTCTCGCGAAGTGAACGGAATTTTATTGCAAATTCAATGGCTCTAGCTCTTAAAGTCTCTTAAATTCAAGTGTTCATACAGACAGACGGACAGGCGGGCATCGCTAGATCGACTGGGCTGTTGATACTGATCAAAAATATATATATGTATGTACATACATGTACTCCTGCCGTTTTATTCTGACAAACCTAATAGACTCCTGTACTCTTTCTGATAACGCTGTCTAAAATCTATACAGTTTTGATTTACATTCTTGATTTAGGCAGGTTTCCTTAAGCTGGGTTTCTTTATAAAAAGGCAAAATTGTCCTTTCAGGCTTTCGAGTTTCCTCTAAATTATTTTGTTTTTATTTATCCTACTCGTCGACTCCTGTAATAATTAGCTATAGTTCCGCGTGTTATAAATTTCAGAGCTCTAAACATGATTCGAATTCCTGAGGAAGAGTATCCTGAAGACCACAAATCTTCACCGCAAATCGAAAAAATGCACCAGAAAGATACACCGGGCAAGCCGCGTTACCATATGCCCATGTCCCCAGATCTTTGCCCCGATGCGATTAAAAATAACTGCTTTCCGAAAGGGGGTTTTCTGAATTCTGCTTTACCATATGCTGCTCATATCATTAAGTCGAGCTCACCGGCCTCGAGCATGGGTGAATCAGTATTTGCACCCGAGTTTGCAAATCAAATGCAAATGCCTCAAGGCCAACAGTTGCATACAATGGCACCCGGCGGGGACATTAATTTCTATAGCTTTCCCGATTTCATATCCGACCAAGAGAAGAACATTTTGTCGGACACGGAAAAGCTACTACGATCGAAGGAGACTGATATGTATAGCAATGAATACAATCATATACACGATGTCTTTGCCGTTCGCAAATATTATCATCCACTTTTTGCACACGGCATTTGCCGTTGGCCAGGCTGCGAAATGGATTTGGAGGATATTGCTTCGTTTGTCAAGTAAGTAATCGATTTGTTGATCAATTAGTGTTATTAAAAGATCTTACTTATAGGCATTTAAATTCTGAACATGGATTGGATGATCGCTCAACAGCTCAAGCTCGTGTCCAAATGCAGGTAGTGTCCCAATTGGAGTCTCATCTGCAGAAGGAGAGGGATCGTCTTCAGGCCATGATGCATCATCTTTATCTGTCTAAGCAGTTACTGTCACCAACGAAAACAGATCGAAAGGTATTTTTCGTATTTATGGTCATGTTTTGTATGTTGCTACTAAATGGGACATATCTTTTGCAGGATGTTCCAGGAGCTGATCTCAATTTCTGCGGCGGAACCACGCCTATTGTTATAAACAATGTTGCTCGTGGTCTATATCGATCTCATTCTCCAAACTCAGTAAATTTGCCCATTGGAAACACAAACACTTTGTCCTCAATCAAGAAAAGGAGCCATGAAAAAAATACTTTTTCTGTAACCGGCGGTAAGAAATAACTTTTAATATCATAACATATCTACTACCACTTCTATACTACTATTGCTACGTTTGCACTTCTAATTCTTTTGCCCTGTCACTATTTCTACTAATCTATTCATTTATTTGCTACTACTGCTCCTATCATACTTTTATTACTATTACTAATTCTTATTATGCCGCTGATTTTACAACTACTAACTAAATTGCATCTACTATTTCTGCTACTATTTCTCTTCTACTACTATTTCTACTACCATTTCTCTAATACATTAATTTCAGTTTGCTTCTTATTGCTCTATTGGTTGCTTTGCTACTACTCTTGCACGGCTACTAACTGCTAAGACTATACTTCCTTCCTATTGACTATTACACTCCTTCTAATTTACTACTATTATTATATATTTCTTTATATTTTCTAGGGTTACCCTATATGCTGGAGAGGGCAGGACTTGATGTTCAACATGGTGAGTAAGGTATATGAAAATAGAGGTGTTTAGATAGTTTTTGCTTAAAACAACTTAATAATTTTCACTAAGATAAACGACTATATGCTACATATTATTATAAAATCAATAATTTGCAGAAATTCAGCGCAATAGGGAGTTCTATAAGAACGCAGATGTTCGTCCACCATTCACTTATGCATCTCTCATTAGACAAGTAAGTTAGTAACTATTTTAAATAAGTACGAATGCTAATTCCTCTTTATAAATATAAAATTACAGTCCATCATTGACTCGCCAGACAAACAATTGACTCTGAATGAAATTTACAACTGGTTCCAAAATACATTTTGTTACTTCCGTAGGAATGCGGCTACTTGGAAGGTAAGTTATCTAGTATTTTATTATAAATAATATATACATATATATATTGTTCATTTTGGGGAAATTAAGTATAATCTCACTTGTTTTGAAACTGATGCGAAAATTACATTTATTAATTTGGGAAGATCTATTAAATATCGCTCTTTATTTTGGCTTTAAGATTTTTCATCAGCCCCATTATATATTATTTTTGTGTCCCAAAGCGTCTTTGCTTAACAAGAAAGATTTGTAGCTATGTTGGGATAGGATTTAATAAGTATCAGGACCTCTCTAAACAGACTAGAATAAAGTATGTTCACAGCGTGTCTACTGCTTATTTATGATTACCACAGCTGTAATGGCTCATTTAGCTCACGATATTATTTTTTCGAGAAGCTTTTGGATTTATTAGAGTTCCTACTATGCCTAAGTCCACTTGAGCTTGATCTTACACGTCATTTATTGGTAGCTTTCTAAACTATTGCCCAACCCACTCAAAATTCGTATCAATTCGTATCCATAGAATGCAGTTCGTCATAATTTGTCACTGCACAAATGCTTTATGCGTGTTGAGAACGTGAAGGGAGCCGTTTGGACGGTGGATGAGATAGAATTCTACAAGAGAAGACCACAACGCACTGCTGCAGTTGCCAATAATCTTAATTTAGCCGGTGTTAAGAATTCAACGGATAATAACTTTTACATAGCATTGAACTTTGGGTATGTGGGTGAATAGTGCAATTAGTACATATTAACAGTATGTATATTTTATTCGGAATGCTCCTCTTTTTATTCAACTCTTATATATCAAATGAGAATCATAAAATATTATATAAGTGAATTAGCTTTGGTAAGTAAGCGAAGGTAAATATTGACGATCTCGAAAAACACTTTTCCGCGTCGGTTGGTGAAAATTGTGTTTATCAGATGCAAGGAGCTTCACGAATTAGCTGATCATATAAACGTCTAGTGGAAGCCACATAGGAACCTGCTCTCTGACCTGGAACAAAAACCGGAGACTGGAAAGAAGGGACTCATGAGAATGGAAATAAAACGTGATACTTGATGAAATTTTAAGTGGAAATTATGGAATGCGACGCTTATAAAACTCCGACGATAGAAGAACTTGAAGAAAACTACGAATCAACGCCAAGGAAAACGCCAATTTAAACATAAGGATAAAGGGATGCAATAATAATCAGTATTCAACGCCTGTTTGTCTGTCCGCTTAACTGTGTAACCACTGTAGTGTCTGTCCGTTGTACTGTTTGTCTGTCCGTTGTACTGTCTGTCTGTCCGCTGTAATATCTGTCTGTCCGCTGTATTAAGTCCGATTACTTATATGTCCTGTTCCATTCCAAGGTTTTGAAATGTCTGTAATCAAAACCTTAATCGACGACAATATAATGCCCTACCCAAACCTTTTATAAATCGTCTACTATGTATAAGTTATAACTTATATTAATAGCACTCAGGCAATGAACGCTAGGTGGCGTTTTGCTATAATTGTTTAAGTATCTAAAAAGGTTTAAGGGTATTATAAATTGGCTGAGGGTATCTTTTAAGCTATGTATACACTTAGTAGCTAAGAATTGGAAGACATACATCTTTACATATATATTAGTTAAGTTTTTTCCAATTGTGTTCCGTCCGTCTGCTTAACAGTTAGTCGGTCCGACTATTAAATATCCTTTAAACGGTCTAAACATTTCTCACAACATACACATAAAAAACAAGGAGTAATCTTAAGACTGTATTATTTAAATAAAGAATTTCTAATAAAACAAAGTTAAAGGAATGTCTTTAAATATAAAATAATGTAATGTAACGTGGTTTATAAACTTTGCTCATTTAACTGCAGTTTAATTAAATTATCTAAATTCATGCATGCCAATAAAATAACTTATTTATTTTAGATTCGTTAACCGCATATAAAAACGTTTTAACGAACTATGAAAACTTTTAAGTCTCTCAGTTTTCTGTCACTTTTGATTTGGGTGCAAGCTTTTGGGGGTATTATAACATAAAATCCCTATATAAGTAAGTCTGTTAAATTTTATTCCATTATTCATGTACTTTATTCCTTTTCTTCTTCTAATCTAATCGCTTACATGGGTTTTCTAACTGTATAATTTTTTGTAAAACATATTTTATATGTTATATGTTAATACGCATGTTCACTGTAGAATGCAATACGAACAAATTTATCTTTGCACAAATGCTTTGTGCGCTATGAAGATGATTTTGGTTCATTTTGGATGGTTGATGATAATGAGTTCATTAAGAGGCGTCACTTGTCCCGAGGACGTCCTCGCAAATATGAAACATCGTCATCGCCAAACTCAAACCAATCGGAATGCATAAATCCCATTGATAAACACACGTGTGATAACTGTAATCAGAATTGTCCCAATGTGATCGGTGATAGCGATTCTAGAATCGAAATGACCGATGCACATGAAAGTAATGAACAAAATATGTTTAACTTCAACTGTGGAAGTCGAAGCAAGAAAGAAAAGAAATCTCATAACGAAGAGAACAATATTTATGTGAGTGACTGTTTAAACAAGAATCCGAAAGCAATTAAGACTTCGGAGTCATTGGTTACCGTTGCCGTGTCCAATGACTGTATTAATATCGACGATGGTTCAGGCACAATATTCCAAAGAAATGTCAATAATTTATACCATTAGTAATGCGTTAAAATTATATTATTCTCGATACTTATGATATGCATTGCTGTTTAGGGGTTTTTAAAGGTGTGAAATGCCCAAAACTGACTGTTGAAACCCAGTATTTATAGCTGGATTCGACACACTTGATATTATTATTAAGACTTAATGTTTAATTAAAGCATAAGTAGCTGAAAAATTAAAAATATCTTTGTATATTTATTTTTTAATTTTTATCTTAAAATTACACCTAATAAATATTGTCTTAAATTAAGTCTAAGAATCCCTAAAACATTTTTTTTTTGCATGAAAACTTTAGTTGATTATTTGTCTAAAAATTACAGCTGAGTATATTGCTCTGAGAGACTTTCTGCAAGATAGCTGTGGCGCCATCTAGCGGTCGTCGCCTTAAGCCTATTTGCGTGACGTATTGGGTAATAGGATTTGATTTCTGGTATTCAATTTTGTTTGTTGAATTTACGCTAACAAATTATTTTTTTTCGCAGTTTAAATTCAGGTGGGATTGAATTTTCCAGGATTTGCTGCTGCCCTCGAGAGGATGCCGAACTCACCCCCAAAGAGGCTAAAAATCAATAAGGTCCACAGCTCAGAACACACACAACTGCAATTGACTGCTCTCGTTGACCGTTGTCAATGGCCGTCGGTAGCAGTCGACGGCATTGCTTTAAAATGAGAAGCTTCAGTGTTTGCTCATTGGAGCTTGACACCTAGACTGACCTCCATGGATGGTCGCCTTTAAATTAATCTCCTTTATTTACTCAAGTATTATATGTGGTATATTAAAAAGGCGTTAATAATTTCGTTTATTGAAACATTCATTTAAATGATAATGAAAATAAGTCGAATGTTACGCTGCAGGTTGTTTAATTTGTAACAATTATAGTTCCTTCCAGAGTATAGTTTTATTTAAGCTGATATAATACCGAATAAGAAGCCTTACCTTTTAAGCTACCTTATTGAACTTTAAATTTTACGAGAGAGTTTTACTTATTTTTATAATGATTTTTTAATTATTTCCCATTTTTAGACCCCGTACTTTAAACAAGAGTTGAGGGGTCTTATAAGTTTGTCTCATGGAAAATGTACGTAAAAAGCAGAAGGCGGCGTGGCCGACCCCAGAGATTTTATATATTCTTGATCAGCATCAACAGCCAAGTCGATATAGCGATGTCCGTCTGTCTGTCCGTCCGCCCGTATGAACACCTGGAACTTGGAGACTATAGAGTCACCAAATTTGGAATGAAAGTTTATGTGTCAGGCAGGTTAAGTATTTTTGCCATGCCCGCTACCGCCCCGCAAATTGTAGAAACCTATTTTAATACACCAAAACTTCAAAACTATCAGAGCTATCGTGCTATCAGAGCTTACGTGTATGGATCCATTATAACTCAATAAGTTTGATCCGGATCGGACAACTATAGAATATAGCTCGCATAGGACAAATCGGTATAAAATAGAATATTTGTGTGAACAAATGTACTATTAGTAGAGCTATCGTAACCAAACTCACATATTATGTGTATATCATACTTATAACTATCCTCAATAAGTTTGGTTCAGATCGATCAACTATATCCTTTAGCTCCCATAGGACAAATCTGTCAAAAATTATTTATTTGTGGTGAAAATGAGCACTAGAAAGAGTACGCGGTGTTTTACAGTCTGCTCACTCGACTGTAGCCTTTTCTACTATGTTTTAAGAAATATTGAAGAACTCCCGAATTTTATCATTGCAAATTATAGAATAATTCTTTTCTTCCAATTTCATGTTTCTTCGAAGATCAAAAATTCCTTAAAGTAATTTGATTTTCAATAAATAAAATAATTACAAGTTTTTAAGATTGTACCCAAAGTTGTCATTCGATTCGCTCTCCTTTAAGAACATCGATAAGTCTTCGTCCCGAATTATTTACTATTCCAAATGAATGGTTTGTTATATCGCCTTAGTTCACTGAAATCCTTTTAAAATCAATAAAATATTTCAAATATTTTTGCTAAAGTAAAACAATACGCAGTTTGAAGCATTGTTTGAACTAATTAATTTATGAAACTTTTGAACACATTTAAGTTTTCAGTTTATTGTATAATACATTGATCTATAAATATATACACTTATCATATATATACTATATATGCACTATATATACTATTTGTTTTGTTTTTGAGGTTTTCGAGAGACCTGCCTGTATATGTGTATGTATATATACTATATATACTTTATATATATTGTTAAGAACTTATTTATTATTGCTATTATATAAAGCAATCATTTCATTTAATGAAATCGAAATCAAATATCGCTGCATCTATTTTAAAATTGTTATACAAACACACACACACACAAACACACGAGTGTAGAACAATATTGAGTACACTGTGAATGTAACCGAAAGAATTGAAAATATAAGAGTAGCTATGTGTGCGTGTGTGTGTGTGTGTGTGTGTGTGTGTGTGTGTATGTGTGTGTGTTTATATGCTATGATACATTTACCATGCTCTACCTTGCAATGGCAAATAGCCTCCACATTGCTGCTGATGACCGTTGGAAATGAAATTGTTTTGGTTTCTATATGCCATAGCCAGACTATTGGACATTAGAGCATTATTGCAGGGTTGCTGTAACATTGAAGCATTCGATCCGCCGACAGTGCCGCCATAGCTGGCTATCAGGGAGGACGAGGTGTCAGGTGAGTGTGAATTGGGTGCATCACCGGGAATTAGATTAAGTCCACTCGGTACATTGGCACTCGCTGATGCCGTTCCATTTGCACCGTTAGCATTACCGTTACTATTATTACTGTTATTGCCCGAATTTGTCGAGCTATTTGTGTGCGATTGGGGTTGAGGAGCGCTGCTGGCCCCCGAGCAGGGTTTGCCGTCCTTTACCAACACTGGCACTGCGACACGTCTTGGCGAACTTGCTGACTGCAAACGAAATAATACGAAAATTCAATCAAAATCATTTCAACTAACACTCAAGTAGTCTAATTATGCATTCCATTGATTGCTTAGTGAGCCGAAAACCGTTAAAAGTCCCCGAAGGGTGACAACTCTTCACTGATAAAAAAGAACATGTTTGAAAATGTATCTTAAAAATTGTAGTCTTTCATTTAAGTAATCTAAGAACTTGTAAAATTTAATAAATATTTTCTATTCGGATAATTCCTGAAGGGTTCTAGGCTTATAAAATAATCATTAAGCTGTAATCACAGGATAATTTCCTAATGAAATTGTTAGGATTTTAAACAACAACAATTTTTGTTTTAATTAGAAGATTTTTTAACCTGTTTTAGGAGTTTTTTGATGTTTGATCTTTATGGAAATCTTACCGACCTACAAAACAAAATTTTTTTTCTGGGAACATTATTTATATTATTATTTTAAGATATCTTCTTCCATTTTAAGAACTTAAGAATTAATAATAATCCTAGTTTTACTAACAAAACTTTAACCATTATTTTTAAATCAATGATCCTTTTTTATTCCATATAGAATAGATAATTCTGTGAAAAATATTTTACCTGATTGTGTTGATTCTGTTCAGCCATGGCCTTTTCCTTAGCCTGTCGCTTGCATTTGTATCGATGGTTTTGAAACCAAATTTTTACCTAAAATAAAATTTAAAAAATATAATTTAAAAAAAAAAGTTATATAAATTTAAAAATATAGTTTTACAAAGAAATATTCATAATCATCAATAATAACAAGTTAGAGCGTATTACCGTGTACTACAACTATGTATAACCAAAATATACTCAACTAATAACGCTGATTAAGAATACTTATTACATAGTTTAACAAATATTTGGAAATAATTATTGCACCTTTTCTTTATGCGCTTAACAGACTTATCTTCTATCCGATCGCTTATCAGAAAACAGTAAACTGTTATAAATTGATGGTCAGTGACAAGGAACTAATAGGCGTAAGGGGCGTGTTAGTGAACCGCGAAATCGCACACGACATGCTGTCGAATCAATTCAATTTAGACAACAATTGGGACTATACTATTTTTAAACACAATTAAATGTGGTAAAAAATAGAATAGAATGAGAAGAATTTCTTTTGGGCTGTGGTTTTCCTATGTTTTCCGAGGTTTTCCCTTGTACTATGTAGAATAAACATAAGTAGGTAGAAAGTACTAACAATCGAAAAGGGATGTGTATTCGCATTCCGCTTGATAAGTTAGATTACACTGTGCTACGAGAAACACTTATGGTTCGAACACAATGGAAGGACCCTTTTATAGATGAGCATGATCAAACAATGACCATATTTCAATTCAATACACACACACATACACATACTTGGGGTGAGTTTAAATATATTATTATTTTTTCTTCGCATTGTTCATTAATGCGTTTTTATCTTTCAAAAACAAGCCACACCACAGACTCTCTCTCTCTCCCATTCACTCCCCGTCTCCGTCTCCCTCTCCCTTTCACTCTATCTTGATGCTGAAGCTACTGCATTATTCTAAGGTAATCACCACTCCCGTTTAGGCGGGTATTCATTGTATGAATTTGTTCAGATAATAAAACTCGAGGGTGACAATACACAATTCAAATATTTTTATTGTTATAACACGTCACACCCTGTAGCTGTAGCTATATAGCTATAGCCGTAGCTATCGCTGCTGCTGTAGCTGTTTGTCAGCCCAGTAATTGCTTAACCTAATGACAATTATATTATATTTAAAGTGTAAGTTGTTGTCATCCCCACGCCTTTTCCATTCACCACTTACTAAAGCAAACATCACCACCACCACCGCCGTCTCTGCAAGACATCTCAGTTCTTAAGGCTCTGTTTATATGGTATGTCCTGTGTGTGAAGACTTCTTCCGTTTCTCAGAGACAAATACTTTTTAATGGTTTCGAAACTGACAATGGAAGGCATATCTCCCGACCTATACAATGGACTTATCCACTGAGCTAAGTATTACCCTAAAAATAAAGTAGCCCAAGTAGCGCCAACTATAAAATGTTTACAGGCTTACATTTCAATAGTAATGCCAATTTTATTGGTTGAGTGATTATTGGTATTAATCATTTTAATTAAAATAAAATCCAAAAAGAATTATTTTTTATTGAATGATTTTTGTTACTGTTGTTAACTTTTTATTTTAATTTTAGTCTAATGATAACTTTTACTTTATATTATATAACTCTTTTTCTTAGTGAATTTAAAATTAAAAAAAAAATAAACATTTTTTGTTATAATATTTATTTATTTTTGTTTACACATATTAATATAATTTGGTCTCTTACCTGTGTGGGCGTCAAGTGTATAAGGCTGGCTAAATGTTCTCGTTCGGGAGCCGACAAATATCGTTGCTGCTTAAATCTTCTTTCGAGCTCATAAACCTTAAAGTAAAAAATATTTTTTCTTTATTGAAAATTAAAATAAAAAGTTTTGTTTTTAATTAATTTTAATTTTTCTTAGAAAAACGGGAAATTAATCAAGTTTATCCTCTACATAAATTCTTAAAAAGTATATATTATTGTATTATTACTTTTCCGCAAGAAAAACTATTTCTTCCCGCAGAGCGACAACAATGGAGCGCATTGTAAGTATTTTCAGTGTTTTTTATAAAGGAACTTATATTAAATTTTTAGTTTTATTTCAGTGCTCACAACAATAAACCCACATCCCGATAAACCAAGTGATTCAAGGGGTTGATTTCGATCAAATCGACGAAAGTGCTACATATTTGGAAATTGTAGTTTATAGGTAAGTAATAAGTATAACATTTACAGGGTATCTGGTCATAACTACCCTAATTATTGATATTTACTATAGTTTGAAACCACTCTAAAGCCTAAACTAATGTCAAAATTGTGATTAAGCTTTACATCAATTTGTTGGCACAATAAACCATTTTGCTACCCGTTTACTAACACTGGAGAGCCAGTTTGTCCATACAATTAAATGTATCTGCTGAGCTGAAATACGTTTATTTTTTGTATGTAAAATCAGCTTTTGTATCTGCTGTCAATCGAGCATAAAAAGATGGTAATAAGCTGCAATAAGCAGTTCGAATTCTTGGTAAAAATGAGCCTAAACGGCACTTGTGTGCTCTTTAGCATTTAAGCCTCATTTTAACTGTCTACAGCTTTTTCTGAGTAAACGAGCCTAAATACACTCATGTATCTAGAGATTTAATTCCATAATTATAGCTCTTCTGCTTTTTACTAAAGTACTAGACTGATAAATTATTCGAATGTGATACTCGTATTAATTCCTTTTAAGCTTCCACAAAAGCTACGGCAGCAACGTGGAGTTAACAGAGCGGCGGCTATGCTAACGTAGCGGTAACAGTGTCATGTAATCTTAAAAGTACTGCGGCTATGTTAGCTTTGCATTCCTTTGGCTTGTATAACAGTTTCAGTTATTCCTCTGTTGAACTTTACAGTGCAAACAAGAATCTGCAACTGTTAAATTCCTCAAGTATTTTAGACTGAGCAAAAACAATAAAAGTAAAATACTATAAGGTCGAAAATGTCCACTTCAATGTGTTACACAATTCGTCACAAAATATTAATACTCAGTAAGGGTGATAAATACATATAGACATATAGTATAGCAGAGAGATGTGTAAAAATTTAAGCAAAATTCAATTCAAATATTTAAACCGCTATAATGAAAAACGAATTTGATATTTACAATACACTTAAAGGCCCAAGACTTTAACAAATAAAAATACCTTTTTGAGAGTATATTTACATTGTACAAATGTGTGTTTGCGTTTGCCGTTCGACAAACACTACCGTTGGGATATATATATGTATATATAGCACACACACACACACATACATGCATAAATACATACAGTTATACACGCTCACGTTCGCATCTATATAGCTCCGTATACCGTATATTTATTTACACATTCATATGTATTTGTGTACATTAAGGCGATGGTTAAAACAAAGTATCTTATGCCAGGATTGCCAACTGTTTCACAAAAGGGGGAGTGACTGACAGAGAGAGAGAGAGAGAGAGAGAGGGGTGTGAGTGCACTCAACCATGCAATACCCTGTATAAGCATCACAGACACTTGACTTAAGTATGGCAACTATTAGTATTAAGTTTCTAGCCCAATTAATTAGAAGGATTATTTATATATCTTTGGAAAACTGCCCCAAATGGGTATGTATGTAAGTTGAGTACTGTAGGTTCCAAATCTACAGAGTTAGGTTTACAAAAAATCATCCGAGTAGCACTATAAAATCAAATCCAGTAGTTCGCCCGTCGGCTATCGTTCCTGACCGTGGATTCAAAAGTGAATATTGCATTAGTATTTGTACTTAAACCGTAAAACTTAACACAAATAAAAAGAATATATTAATACAAAGAATTTATTACTTTCTGATATATTTTACAAACTCAATATATATAAAATATTCCTAGAATCCAAAAATGTAGATTAGTAAAAAATCGTTTAACAAATCTTTTTGAAACTCCTTACTATAAAATACATTTTTAAAAGCTCAATAAGTAATTTCTTATATAACTAATTTCCTATCAGTTTATAAGTATTATTTGTTCTTTTGCCAATGATGAACAATTATAAATTGATTTTTAATGAAACTGAAAACTGATCTGATCGAACTCAAATTATACTTTATTTTGATGTACTTTGAGTGGAGCACGTGTTAGTTATTGATGATGTTTAAATTGAAATGTTTATGTGCACATTTCCAACAGTTTTCAGGTTTCAGTTACCAGGTTTGATCATATTTGGACAAGGGTTATAAATTGTGTAATTGTTCAAATTATTAAAGAGAAAAAATCAGGGGAAAAAACTGCAGTTTACACAGATCTTTTCTGATGCTAATGGCAATGTCATCCCACATTTTGATGATTAACGAACAATATAAATTTAATATATATGTATATATAGGTGCGAGTATATATTTCAACAGGTAGACGCGTTTCAATGTGTTTTTAACCCACAAAGTTTGATCGAAGCTTCAGAAACACAAAGAAAAGTGCTGATCATAGTTTCTGGTGAAAGGTGTTAAACAAAGACGCAGCGCTTCTTTCCGTGTGGACTGAATGGCGACGACTAGAAGATACCCTGGAGTCTAAGTTAAGATATATTCAAATGGGCAGTACCTCCGTTGACCTCCTAAATTGTTATCTTCTCTTTCCTATCCAAGAAGTTCAAGTGCTTCCTGGTTTGTTAACGCAAATCTTTTGACTTTTAAAATCCGGCGGCATTAAATTGCAATATCCCGGGGGGCCAATTTGGATTAGCAAACGAGAGTTAAGACGGACCAGGAAATGACTCGTGCAGTAATTGAATTACCGTCAGACCAGTTGCCAGTTCCCGTTGCCAGTTCCAGTTCTCGACGAAAAAGAATAGTTCGATAAAGTCCCCTTCGTTCTTGGCTATACCCATTCCCTTCTGAACAATCACATTCAGTGGATGAATTTGATTTCTCAACAATCATTTGTGGTTTTGAACCCCAAATGCGACAACTTGTCTGGTTCATGAAATCTTCAAGTTGAAAATGTCGGCCATACTTCGCGTGCTATAGCAGCCAGACTTGTATTGTGCACTAATCCCAATTAAAATTCGTAAAGGGGTTCATTAAATCATGCATTTTTGACCTTCTGTACAGTTTTTCACTTACTTTAAATATGTCTATGATTTGACAAATTTATTGCAGTGAAAAAATAAAGAGAGCAGTACCTTTATTTGTGTTACAGAGTACTTTGCAGTCGATTACTCTTTACTGTTAATATTTTTACTTTATTTATCAATAAGTTCTTGAGACTTTTCCCGTACATGTTTTCAGTGTATTTTAGTTACTAAAAACATTAATTGTCAAATAAAATATTTAATTTATCATACGTTATAACTGTGAACTGAAGTGAAGGTATATCTTTCTATAAATAAATACAAATTTTTTGAAGTGCATACCAAGTTTCTTAGCTACTTTTAGACAATAAATATATTGAGCAAAAGTAATAAAGAAAAAATATTTTTATTTAGATTTCGAGACATGTTCTACTAACCTGAGCTTGTGTGAAGAGCACTCTTCGCTTTCGTCTCTGCGCCAGCGGGAATTGTAGAGGTTTCGCATCACTCACGCTGCATGCAGCCAACCCACTCATGTTGCCCATATGCCCCATCGAACCACTTGCCGAGGTACTCATCAAACGAGATACTGAAAGCAAAAGTTTAACAAGATTTACATGATGCTGATTATGGCGATACCTTATAATTTATTTAAATTTAAATATATTTAGATGTCTATTTGTTTATTATAATTTCAAGACTGTTAGGCACTGAAAAATAATCTAGGTACTGTGCGAGAATAAATTATAAAATATTTAAGAAGTAGATTAATTTCGTATACTTTAACCCAACTATAAAATATTTGAAATACTTGTTTGACGTTTAAGACTAATTTAAAAAAAAAATAAGTTATTATTTTTTTTTGTGTAAAATTTACTGGCTTTTTAAAATGCTTAAAATTTTCTAAAATAAGGATTATAGAGTTAGAGTTAGTTTTTTTGTAATTGTTATATTTTGATTAGTTTTTGTAAAACCCTAAATTGTTAATGACTTTTATGGTATTTCCTTAAACTCAGGGTATTTCCCAGTCGAGTTTTCTTTCAATTTATCAACAGCTGATACTCCCATTTGCTGCAAAAGAAGCATATGAATGATGTTTTGGTGCTTTTCTTGACATCTTCCAATTCGTAACTCTCGCGCAGATCGTGCGTACATCCACACACACTCACTCACTCACACTCACACACACACACACCTGGGCAGATATGTAAATGGATGTATATTTAGGAAATTGCTGTCGACACATACGTGAGTGAAGACATGAATGCGGAGTCGTAACTTCATCGATCTGCGAGACACACAAACAGATGAAAAAAACTACAGTTCATGCTAAGTACTTGAAACTGTTTGCTTTACTTTTAAGCAAAGATATTCATAAATGACAATTATTGCTGACTCACGCAATCAATGTACACTCTTTTTTTTTATACCCTGTTTAATGCTGTATATTTTTCTTAAAAATAATAAAAAAAAAAAAAAGAAAAAAAAGGTATGCGTGAGAATAATTGATTTCACATTATTTTGTTGTCATTGTTTATTTTAGAAATGAAAAGATGATTATTAATTTTTACATTTTTAACATTTATGACGTTTCTGTACCACATATAGTTGAGTCCCAGCCAGACGAGTTTTTCTACCTAGTACCCTGTAAAATATATCACATCAATGTGATAAAGGTCATCGCTGCTGCTATCAAATTTTAATACAAATCTTGAGGTGGAAATTGGGAAGCATTTTCCAAAATGTCTCTTTCTAAGAAGCGTTTTGGACTCGTGTCTAAAGTGGACCAAGCTTGGAAAGAGATGACTTGACATAAATTAATTTAAGCAGGCTTAAAGAATGGAATCTAAATTATTATTTTTTTATAAGAAACATTTTTGATTTTTTGCTGCCAGACTTAATTTTAGCAGAATCGTCTAATAAACACAGAAGTTATGATCGTATTAAGGCAAACACAGGATATCTGCAGGTCTATAAGTCACATCTCACGACTTTTGTATGTCATCTCGATGGCAGACAAACATCTATTATCAAATATGAAAATCTACAGTAGCCCGGCCTTGTAGACTCTGTGTACACACATCGATTTCGATACTAATCGATGCATATTCAATCAAGCAAAGAATTCAACTGATTTCTGTATACCCTGTGTTTAAACCCAATATCTAAGGGGTATTTAAGCTTTAAGCTAAATAAATGTGTTATTAATTTTATTTATTATTTAGTTAACTCACTTGCAAATCGAGGATCATTTGCTGTGGATCCGTACCAGGACGCCGAACCTCTCATGTCTGTGTAGTGACCCGCTAAAGACAGATTATCCGTAGGTCCACAATAGCTCTGGACTCCGGGACTGTGGTACAAGGATCCCATTGCGTAGGGGTTAGCCATGGTTGAAGTACTTATGGTTCCAGGAGAATTAATGCTACTGCCACTAGAGTTTGATCTGAAAAAAGGATTTTATGTTTTTATATAGGATATATAAAGGATACTGATAAAATAGATCGTTTATAATAAATATACCCTCGTAAAAGTACATAATAATTTGTTAAGATTACCTAAAGGAAAATTATAAAGAGAAAAATTATATAATCATTAAACTGAGAGTATTTGATAAAGGTATGATTTAAACAAGGGTTTAAACTATTGAGATTATGATATGAAATACTAGTTTAAATAACTGGTAAGCCCCACCTATATCCAAAGACATAATTCATTTTTAAGCTAATTTGTTATTATGAACTCAAAGATTCCTTGATATACCCGTTATTCGTAAAGAACAAGGGTATATTGTAATCGTTGGAATGCACGTAACAGGGAGAAGGAGGCGTGTCTAAGCTAACATAGGAACAATCAGTCGAAAATATCCGATAAATATAAATTTGTGTGAACATGTTACTATCATACCCTATTGTTAATATAGAATTGAAATTGAGTAACGGGTATCCCAAAGTCACGAGGCGAATTTTTATTTCTTTCTCTTTTTATTTTAAGAATTTCTGCTCTATATAAAATAATTTTAGATTTACCGTCTCAAAAAAATGAGGATTTTGCGTATAGTCTATAAACATGGTAAGATTTTGATCTTATTTTTATAATTCTTATAATAAAACTTTTGGGAAGGAATAAAAAGAAATTACCCAGTTATTCTGAAATTTAGTTATTATTTCTATCATTTAAAAATTGTTAGGCACAAAATATTTAATTCAAAAACAATATCTTAAACTAAGTATTTTTTTATGAGAGAGTGTACTTTATTTAAAGAATTTATTTATTTTAGAGAGAAGTGCTGGATTGTACCGCTGACCATAATAAAGGAATCTGATTTTCCGGCGGAAGCAACGGTGAGAAATAAAAGAACGGAATGGAAAAGCGTCGGCATTTTGTGAAAACGATTGTTTTGCCGGATTGTCGCGTTCCAGAAATCATGTACCAACTCAGTGCATATGTCCCACAACCCGCTCCCAACAAGCTGAAGGTGTTACTCTTAGCCAGGCAGAAGCCTGGTGTCCCAACTCCTAGTCTTAGTAATGGCGGACTTTAGCCAATTGGCGACGGTTTGTTCCATTTGAGAAGGGTACGAATTTGTGAGGAACGCACAAAAAGCCGACAATTATTTCAAATGTTAAAGTGTAGGGACAACATGAAAGCAGGGAGAAGTGTACGACTGCTTCTTCTACTTCTACTTCTCCCACTTCTACTTCTTGTTTTACTGTTTCCCGCAATCTTGTGCTCTGCCTCAAGTGGCGAGTGTGGGCGGCCTCAAAAGATGGCAGGGGAAGGGTGGAAGGGGGGAATGGAAGGAGTATGAGAAGAAGAAAGGGTAAAGGAGAAGTCACATCATCAAGTTGACGAACGTCAGAGATAGAAATGAGGAAACTGAGAGATGCTCAAGAACGTTTTCCAACCACGAAAATAAAATACAGAATTTTCAGAGTTAAAGTGACAAGGAAAATTAAATATATTGTATACATACATATATCTTTTATATACATACTTTATCATATAAACTTTTTTAAAATTCAAGAATTCATTTAACTATTCCGATTTACGAAGCTAAATCCTCAACGCTACAAAATTCGCAGAAAAGTACTCAAAGGAGAGTTCTGGGGAATCATGTCCAAGCATCATAGGAATAGGATAACCAGGAATGGGCAAGGGATGGGGGTCTCAAAGGGGGCGGACCTCGACAGATCTAACAGGTCACAGTGTATACAATTCCCTCATTATAATAATAATGAGTATACTTAACGCTGTAGAGCCTTTCAAGGACACACACAGACACACAATATTGCTACAGAATGTAATTTGAAAAGAAAAAGAAATAAAATGCCATTGAGAGCTCGAAATTTAATTTGTAAGCATTTGTAACAAAAGCCAGGCAGCTTAATAATATTTAACCATGAGACCCATTCAAACTGAGCTCCAGTTATCAAATTTGAAATTCATAATACGCTCCCCGTCCTTAGGTCAAGTTTATTTACAGTTGTCAAATACTTTTTTCTGCGCTTTTTCCACTCTCCGCAAGAACTAAACTTTTTGAATTATAACAGAATGCAGTGAAGCAATTTACGATGAAAATTTAAATGAAGTTTTTGTAGTTACAAAATTAATTCTGCGGTTAAAAATAAACTTGTTGTTGCTTAGTTTATGGAACACTGAAAACCGCTTTGAATCTGCAAAAATTCAAACAGTTTAAAACTAATTTAAAAGGAAACTTATTTTTAAATATTAACTGATTTAATAAAACAAAGAATACAGAAAAAAACTGTTATAAACTGTGTAGTTTTAGTTCAAAAAATGCATAAAAAAGTCATGTATTTAACAGAAAGCAAGCTTTTTGTACAATTGGTTTTTTAAGACTTTTGCTTAAAAAATTAATTTAAAAATAAATATCTTCAGTATGTTTTGGGTATAACTGCATACTTTCTAACTTTGTTCGCTTTCTATTGATTAGAAAATGTAAATTTTTTTCTTACCAAAACTAAAGAAATGTTCTAGACTTAAATCAAGGCAACAAATATACAATACTGTCAAAAATGCATAGTGAAAATACCAATTTTGTAACCATGCTGAAAATTGCTTTCATGATGAATTTGAATCCTATTTTAAGAAAGATTTTTTAGCTTTTACCTAATTATTGGACTGATTATGGAAATGTAATCCGATTTAATCGTACTTTAAGTATTACAAATGAGGTAATTAGTATTTTCTAGCTTGTTAACTATCGTAGTTTGATCTGAAAAGTTTGTGCTACAGTTAGAAAACTCTGCAGTTGCTTATGAAGTTACAGATCAAATAGTTATTTTAATAAAACCTTTTATAAACTTATACACTGAATGCTTGACTTTTGTTTCCCAAATTTGGTTTCCATCGAGATATTGTCTAAAACTTCTGGCTCTAAGCCCAGATAAGTGAGTGTGTTATATAAAATTAACCTTTATTGATTAAATACAGTTAAAACCGATATTTTGCTTAAGAGCTCTAAGTGAAACTTACCGAAATGGAGACGGAGGATTTCCGTTTATTTCCAGTTTGCGGTAAGATTCCTCGATTGGGCTCAAGATGTCGGTGACACTGAACGGAGTCGAATGGCTGTTGTTGAAGAGAGTGCTCTGGTGCTGGCTATGCAGATTCTGGAGATGCTGGATGCTGGACAGACTATGATGATGGTGGGCAACCGCAGCAGCGGCTGCGGCAGAGACCGAATGCTGTGCCGAGGCCTCGATGCCTGTGTTGCTGCTTGGATGCTTGGCAAGCGGTTCCAACTGATGATGCTGGGCGGCTGTAGATGGTATAAGTATATCCTTTTGAGATAAACTCATAACCAGATCTTCTTCATTACCCAAATTGTTGGCCTCGTTCTCAGGTAGTGCCCGGAAGCATCGCCGTTCGTTATATGATGGATCAATGAGATTTGACGCTGACATACGAAGAAATTTGTTTAACCCTAAGAAGCCGTCTTTTTCAGTTCAAAGCAGTCTACAAATAGAAACCATTTCAAAAATATTTATTGATCACTTGTATCAAATTCAAAACTTTTAAATGGTTTAGTGGAAACCAAGTTAACTTTCAACTGTCATGCGTCAAAATATAGACTGTAGAAACCAAAACTTAAGGATTTTTAGACTTTTTCTGGGCCAGAAGGACCTTGTAACCACTTACTATCTTTTCTAAAAAATTTGACTGTGATACAAATTTCTCTAATTTCTGAACTTTTAAACTGTTTCTTTGTGTTTTTAGGGTCCTGTTCCCGGATAGTATCGCTGCTTTAATCTTGAATCAATCGTTTTGATCCTAAAATACAGTTTCCATTGTTTTCGTAAACTAGGTAAACATTCGTTGAAAGTAAATTTAATTGCTTTCCTATCGCTTTGCCAAACAAAGCCGACAGAATGCCCACTTAAGGGATACAGTGCAAAGGTATAGCAAAAACCCTCCGTCGGTAGTACCAAATTGAGTAGGGATGGAAAAGACAAACCAGCATGGAGGACGATTCGTTGTCAATTTCAATTGGAACCACAATTTTGTATTTGATTCTCTTCGAGTGTCGCACCTTTAGAAAGTGTAAGATCAGAAAAGGATTTAAAAGTTAAGCCCAAATATCGGAGACGACCTCAACCCTCTTACCCAACCAATGGAAGGCCGCGAAAAGGGAGAAATAAATAGAGATAGCGAGAGAGAAAGAGATAAAACCTGCTAGGCGAGATGCCTATGTAAATGATGCAAACAATATCGGGGAAGATTTGGAGAGCGCTCGACCGAAACAACTATGGTGGCACTGAAGTACCCGTGCGCAAGTGGACCTAGCCAAGCGACAAACCCGATCGGCGAGACCTTCAGCCGAGCGAATCAAGCGCTAGAAATGGGCAGAGCAGAGAAAACCAAAGTTGATACATTTGGAGGAAAGCCAACACTGGAATAGGTAATAAGAGACTCAAGCCTTTTAGTTCGATTCACTGAAAGTTAAATTTTTGAACTCTTAGCTGGTAACTTAGTAATTTTAATATATTGTACAACTGATTTATTTTCTGAACGATCTAGGAGCAGTAGCTTCTTTAACTCCTATTTCAATTATTAAATTATTCTACTCAGTGTATCTAATAAAGCATTATTCTTATTCACTTTGTATTATGTTTTTATACTCTCTGTAAGAGCATATTGGGTTTGTGCAAATGTATGTAACAGGCAGAAGGAGGCGTGGCAGACCCCATAAAGTATGTATATTCTTGATCAGTCACAAGCCGAGTCGATATAGCCATGTCCGTCTGTCCGTCTGTCTGTCTGTCTGTCCGTCTGTATGTCCGTATGAACACACAGATTTCAGAGATGGTAAAAGCAACAAATTCGAGTTTAGTCTCTATCGACTCGATATTTAGTCAGTCAATACAAGAATCTTTTTTTTGTTTTGATGCCATGCCCCATTTGCCCACAATGAGCAAAAAACTAGACATACCTCGGAAAAAATTGATGTTTAAAGCAAATATATCAGTAACTACGGCACTTAGGAATACCAATTTTGGTATGCAGGTTCCTAGAGACAGTATAAATGCATTGCCATTTAAAATTTTTGGCTGCCACGCCCCATTATGTCTTAAGAAAAAAATAAAATTTTCAAATTTGCATGCCGTTTTAAAGGCATTTGGTCTTATCGTAGAGTATTGTTATTTATGATTCCTTTGAAGATAAATTATATCAAAGTATGCTGAAAGTTGCATAAAAATCTGAAAGTTGCATAAAATAAAAATATAACGTCAATTTGTATGTGCATACAGACAAACATATGTATGTTCGATTATAAATTGTCTTTTTTGTTGTAAGGTGTTGTAATAGAGAACTATCTAATTGGGAATAAAAGCAGAGAGTATTATACGGACGGACTTGTTCGACTGTTCTTTTCTTACTTGTTTTTTATTATTTTATTATTTTTTTTTAATGTTATAATATTGCTTCAGAAATTATAAAACATTTTTCTATAACATAAAATTAAAAATTTTGAAAATTATGGAACTGCATAAAAAGTATTTCCTTAATTATTTTATTATTTTAATATCCAAAAAATAAAGATTGAAGACAAATTTTAAAATATTATTTTTCCAATTTACAATAAATAGATTGAGAAAAATACTAATCTTGTTTTTTTAAACAAAAAATTGTTTTAAATAAATTAAGTTCAAATTGACCATTTAAAGAACTCAAACTAAATAGTTCAAGAACTTCTGAATAAAACATTTGACCTGATTTTTGAAATCTCTTCTAAACAAAAGAGCGCAAGTCTACTGGACATTGTTGGCCAAGTGTACACTCCGTCGGCGTTAACAGTAACTCTTGGCTTACAACTCGGCAACAAAAGAGAATCATGAATGGCAAAACATGAATGAATATGAAGGTAACTAACGCCTTTCTCCAATCTCCATTCTCCACATATTACTAAAGATGCAATGCATGCTGTAACCACAATTGATGCATTGCATCTTCGTTTCTGGGCTTAAACCCCAACGAACAGACACTTGACGGCATTTTACGGGTAGTTGTGGTCCACCCTAAACCCCAAACGTTAGAACCCAAACCCAAAGCACCGACTGGGAAAGCCCTCATTGATGGCGACCAACAACCCTCTTGGAAAGCTGTAGTTGAATTTGTAGCTGAATATCTGCAGACGCAGTATGTGCGAGCACGTCTCTCAGTCTTTCCCTCCATCTCTCTCCCTCTCCCTCCATCTCTCTGCTACTGCTAAGTTGACTAATCACGTATTTTTCTCTCCTCTTTTTCAAGTAGAAAAAAGTAATGCCAACGCTAACCGATGAACCCCTATGTATTTCGATACCAGACGGATCCACTTGAGTTACAGGAAGTTGCGCAAATGCTTTTGGAAATGCATATTTTAATCGAGATGTGGCGACGCTGAATTTCAAAGGATTCCCTAAATTATTACCAAAAGTGAATGAATAATTTTAAATGACTTAAGTAAAAGTTAGCACAATTTTTAGAGAGCAGTAAATTAATTATTAAAATAATGAATACATTTTTATTTCTTCTTCTAAATGAATTCGGATTATATACAAAATAACACAATATATAAACACCATTTAGTTCAAATAGATTAAGTATTTTTTAAGAACAACAAAATGTGTCTAAAAACGTCCTGAATATAAAACAGAATTAGCCGTAAAAACAAAGGTTTTGTTGGTCTATGTCTTTATTTTTCCAAATTCTTATTTGGAGTAAAACTTTTCAAGAATTTTTACGTAATCATTTTATTATTACATAACTAAAACCATTGGCATTTTACACACACATTATAAATTTTAGACATCAATAAGACAAACTTAAATGTACTACAAATTAAAGAAAAAATCGCTTACGCTTTTGTTTAAGATGAAATGTACTGTATTCTATATTTATAGTATTTCGTAATTAAATACAAACACACGATGATAAAGATGCAAATGCGAATGCGGAATTAATAACTGACTAGACTATAGTCACTAGAGGATTGCCACTGGTCAAGCGTGCTAATTTAAACAACGCGAGTAAGTTCAATTTTATGCTAATTTCTGTATTGATCACAATCGTCATTTGTTATTCACATTAATTCGAATTTTGAGCGCCTTTAGTGCAAACTCAGATATGTAAATTATATTAATATTAACTGCGAATTCCAGAATTCCAGTGTGCACAATGTTTATTATTTCCTTTTGTTTTGTTTGTCAAATTAAAATATGTTTCATATTCTTAGATTGTTTTGTGAATCTTACTTGAATCATATTTGTAGTGCACTTTCAAATATTGACCATCTTGTGTCAAGAAGTGGCAATAGTAATGACAATAATGTAATTTTGGTAATATTCGTGTTGTTTTTTTGATTTAGAATTTCACTGTTATTGTTATTATCAATGAATTGTGATCGAATAATCGGTAAGTAATTTAAACAGCAACATTGGTTTAGGTCTTAGCGTTTTGTAGAAGCCATTAACTTATTTTGATAAAGCACTTAGAATATGTAACACCAATTTTTTGTTTCTGCACCGCACAATATATGTATGTAAATTTAAAGACATATAAGCCCACGTCAGTGAATTTATTATGAATATCCACTCGACACGATTCCGTCAAATGAAATAAGAGGTCTGAACAGTACTGACGAGTACTCCTCAGATGGCTTCTGGATAGCCCTCGAATAAGTTTTTCCTATTAACGATAACTCTGTATACTGTTGGCACTGGCTACACACTTCGTTGAACAAAACAAACATCAAAATATTGCCTATTCATTTCAACAGCTGCCAGCCAATGGCAGCCACGCAACAATAACAGTGGGCTGGAATTTACAGCAGCGCCAGCTTACTGTACACAGCTGCGGCTGCCATGCCTGCCTACATTGTGATATATCTGTTTCGCTCGCACAGCAGTGCGCATGGGACAGACGTGTGGGTCGGAAAGGGAGGAACGTACTTTTCATGTGTATTTCGACAGCAACGAACATTTCGTTTGCTCTGGCCAATGGAAGGCGTTTGTGTGTTCATCCCTCGTGTGGCTGGGAGCCTGAGGTCGCATATTTGGAATTAGTTTAGGAATGTTAAATGCATTCTTAAATTGTTAAATTTCCCCTCACTGTCACGCTCAACAATAGAAATGCTTGCTAAGCCTGTATTTTCACACAACGCAACAATGCGTCCGCGTACTCCTCACGAGTGCCAACTTCAGATGGTTAAGAAGTTTCTGACGGGTCTGGGTGGACAGTATTTATATATCGTTTCATTGAAAATCGAAAAACAGAGGCGTATCCTCGCTGAGACAGGCAAACATACTACTTACATACATACTGCCATACTTAGCACCGACATCCCCTTTGTCCGTCAAACTGTTATACCGTCATTTCGCCTTCCCGTCGTACCGCCATTCCGTCAAATAATTTAAATATAGTACAATTGAAAGTCAACTCCAAGCAATTTAGAGGATTGAATCTCGTGCCTTTAAGATGAATGCTATTTTGATTCATATTTATGGCGCATAACCAGAACCCAAAACCCATAAGAACCAATGCCACACAATCGTTTGTAAACATAAATTTGTTGTTTATGTTTGAACTGACGTAAAGAGTCATCCTCCTTATAAAGAGACAAATAAACTCATCAATCTGCTTTATGCTCTATTCCAATTGTGTATTCATATGTGTATTTGGAGCACTGCTAGTCTCGTAATGGGTTGCGTGTTGGGGGGATTTACCCTTTTCATACACTGGTGCTATAGTTAACAGAGCTCATAAGCCATTATGTAAATTAATATAAAGGCCACAAGGATAAAGTCTTCAAAGTCACAAGGAGCACAGGAATTTGTGCTGCTTTGCCCTGTATGTCCTGCGTGTGTAATACTGCACTTTTCCAACGGTAAAGAAAATTCGAAATAAAGGAAATTTTTGTATAGAAACAAGAACAAAGCTGTTAAGCAATTAAGCTAATTTTAGCATATGATGAATGAAATTATACAAAATAAGATAGATAGGCAGATACAACCAAATCTTTCCTGAGGGGATACCGACCGTGGAGCAAATGTTCGCTTTAGGGAGTGTCCGTCTACGGAGGGTCGAATACAGTTCTATTTTTTATACAATTTTTTAAGTTGTTAATTAATGTGCACTTTTTATACCCTTGCAGAGCGTATATTGTTTTTGTCACTATGTTTGTAATGCATTGAAGGAGGCGTTTAAGACCCCATAAAGTATATATATTCATGATCAGCATCAACAGCCGAGTCGATTTTTCCATGTCCGCCTGTTTCTATGCGAACTAGTCTCCCAGTTTTAAAGCTATCGTGATGGAACTTGGTACACATGTGTATTCTCCCTGCACATATATGTTAAAATCGGCCAGATCAGATCACTATATCATATAGCTTCCATAGAAACAATCGGTTAAAAATGCTGAAAATGCTTAGTATGAAAATTTTCAATGTCTCTTGAACGATTTGAACCAAATTCTCGCAATATGCATTCTTTAATATTTTCCATATGCTGACCAAATTTTATGCAGATTTGATCACTATATCCTATAGCTGCCATAGGAACAATCGGTTGAAATGCTTAGTATAAAAATTTTCTATGTCCATTGAGCGATTTCATCAAAATTCATGCAATATGCATTTGTTATCTTTTCCTATATGCTCACATTCGGACTACTATATTATATAGCTATTGTTGGAACAATTAGTGATAAAAGTAAAATTAACGCAATATGCGTGTCCTTGCAGACATTTTATTTAATCTTCGGCAAGCCGAAGATAACCTTTTTTTCTTGTTTTCTCTTTGAACAATGTTTAAAATGTACGAAAACAGTTGCTCTTATAAACCAACTTTTAAAGTCTTCTGTCCGCCTTCGGAGAAAAATGGTGTGTCCGGGTAAAAGTGTCTAATTGTCTGTCGCAAAACTAGTTAGAAAAGATACAGTCGAGCGAGCGTATCACAATTTTCATCCAATTTGGCCTTTGCAAAGTGTACTATATTTATATACTATCGTTGTCCGAACTTATAGAATAATAATATGCTCATAGTGTGTGGGGCTGCTCATTAACAGCTCTAGTAGTTTCCAATGTTATGAAAATAAATAAATGGCCGGCTGGTCTGGATCAAAAATTTGAAATAAACCGAATTTTCCTGACATATAGACGGACTTTCATTTCCAACGGACAGAGGGTCATCGCTGTATCGTATTGGCTGTTGATACTGGTCAAGTATATATGTATATATATAAGATACTTATAGGATCGGCACTTATAGGATCGGAGTAGCCTTCTTTTGCCTGTTAGGCACATTTTGCTTGAGTAAGGGGTCTTAAAATCAAAATCATAGCGATGCCGGCTGGAAGAAGTTTCACTGTAGAGATATCGACAAAAAGACAGAAGGATCCATAGAATGATCCATATGTAAAAAATAAAAGAATGGTTTTTGGGGTGGCTTAAGTTATTTCATGAGGATCTTCTGTGGATGCAGTTTTTGCATCTGCTTAAAATATTTATTTTCCTAACGATTTAAGTTAATTTTGAAAGCTTAAAATATTTTTAAAAATATTGCAAAAACGGGCTACTCTTTGGTCGATTAGAAATTGATTTGCTAAGAAAAAATACAATAAAAGGTACAGTTCCATTTTCACACGAACAAAATCATTTCCAAATAAATCCACTGATCCAATACCCTACAAATGTGTACAATTATAATAAAGACTCAAGAGCAAAATGAGCAAACACAATGTTGCAATGAGAAGCGTCTTTTAAGAATCGTTTCCATGGGATTTCTTTATTATTACAGTAATAACCACATTACAATTTTAATTCAGAAATAATATTCTTCGATTGTGGAGTGTGGAAATACGGAATGTGAATATGAAATCGTAGGTTCCCATGCACTCGGACGGATGAATTGAAGTTCGGGCTCTCAGCACGACACTAGTTTTCAGTTGAGTGATTGCATAATGTTGGCAACGATCTTCAGACAGAAATTAAAACATGTAGAAAGAGCAATCGAGAGCAATCGCAAATCACCCCTTAAAAGATGAATAAAACGCTTGAGCAATTTTTAGATATAATGGCAATAAAAGTATTTAATAAAATACTTATAGATATAAGTACTTCAAATCACATATAGGTACTTGTATGTGCAGTATAACTACGCAGGAGTTCGCTTCAAATCGACCAGCAGATATCCTGGAAATACCATATATCCTGTTCCCATTTTGCAAGCTGCAATCCACCAAAACTTAAATGTGGAAGGTACTTCAGTTCACTCCCCTTCTCAGTCCCCTTTCCCATACCGCTCTCTTTACCGGAGTACAGCAGGATGCAGTGATCCCCTCAGATTTCCTACTTTTGTCAGCACAGCATCTTATATTTGAAGTATACACTCGATTATTTATTCTAAGGAACTTTCTTTCAACTGTAAAATTATGATAAAAAACTTATATAAACCCTAAATAAGTTGAGTGCTTAAATGTAATCCAACATTTCTTGAATTTTAGCAAAGATATATATTTTGAGCTATTAAATTATGTTATCAGTAATGTAAAACGAAAAAAATAAATGAACTACATTAAATTAAAACTAATTTTGTAAATTTCCATGTTGACCTTTTGTGTTGATCTTGAAAATTAAAAATAAATTAGGTTGATAATCTGTATTAAAATTTAGTATCTCAAAATTAGTATCTGTTTATAAGCAATTATGAGGTCGAAGTAAGACGTGTTTTTAAAGATTTATCTTTAAGAGATTTATGAATTTTTTTAAAACAACTTAATTATTGTTATAAATCCATTCTTAACAAAAAAAAAAATAAACTTTTTTTTCACAAATTGCAATTCTGCATGCGATTTTCCAATTCTCCTATAAAACAGACACTTTGCGGTGTACATTATATCTTGATTTGGGGCAATCTTAAATCAAAAACATATCGGTAATAAATTGAATAATCGTTCGGTCTGTAAAAATATGGAATTCTCACAAAATGGCAGATTCTCAAAAACAAAATTTCTATTTTGGAAAAAGTTTTGACCTTAAATTGTTTATAAAATGGACAGTGAGCATCGGAAAAAAAATACGATTAAATCTTAGACTTTAGAATACCCGTTACTCAATTTTAATATGTAATTAACAATGGGTAATGATAATAATATTAGTGCAATAGTTTAGGACATGGCTAAGATAGCTTGGAAAACACAGAAAATTTTCACACAAATTTATGATCATAGCATATTTTTGACAGATTTTTCCTATAGGAGCTATATGATATTTGAATCAGTATGTTTATTTTATTGATAAATATATACTATGTTAGTTTCGTTAAGATAGCTTGGTAAATACAAAAAATGATCATACAAATTCATCCTAAGAGCGATTTTTTACCTATTGTTCCTATGGGAGCTACACGATATAGTAGCCCGATTTGGATCAAACTTGCTTATGTACGCTATAGATATGTACATTCTAAGTGAATTTCGTTCGGATAACGTAACTAACAAAAAACTTTTCTATACTAAAACATGCAAATTTTACCAGCATTTTCCTTTATATGAACATAAAACGGCCTAAAATGAGCGTGTCCAAAAACAAAACCAAACTTGTACTCCTTGCCCATTTTATCTTGCATTTGCGACCCCTCGAGTCTATCTAGCTCTTATGGTTGCAGAGATCCTTTTGTTCATACAGATGGACGGACGGACGGACAGACGGACATTGCTATATCGACTCGGCTGTCGATGCTGATCAAGAATATATATATACTTTATGGGGTCTGCCAAGCATCCTTCTGCCTGTTACATACATTCCAACGACTACAATATACCCTTGTACTCTACGAGTAACGGGTATAAAAATGTTGTGTTAAAGTTTTATACTAATCGAACAAACCGTTTTTAAATTATCGTATACACAGACTTCTAACATCGTGTTTGTCATCCCTTATTAAATAAATTAAATAAAAAAGTCTGTTTTCGGCCATAACACCTATTGTACCTTTTTCCTACCTACTTCTGACATCAATTGGCTTTGATTTCACTCTAAAATCACTAATTAATGCTTTAATGCACTATTTCTTTTTCATTGAATATTATAATTTAACTACATATGTACTTCAATTCTGAAAAAAAAAAAATATTTTAAACGTCCATTCAATTAATCACAAAAATATTTAAAAATTAATTGTAGCAATTGATACTGCTCTATCCTCCCTATATAATGGGGTATATCCGTCCTCACACAGTCATACCGGTGATTTTGGTGGTGGTGACTTCAAGTTAGTCAACCATGTAAACATTGTTTGGGTTTTCTTTAGCGGAAAATAGCCTTAATCGCAGTGTGATTTAATGACGGGAAGAACCTTATGTACAATAATTGTCTTGTTAAACTGCAAATAACGGAAGTCAAGTTAATCCTGCTTAATTCGATCTTCCTGTTTTCACCCCATCAAATATTTTTAATTGCGGCTTTGATTGCAGAATGTTAACATTTGAAAATTATTACAATTATGATGATATCAATTGATTTATTAGTTTTGTGATTTTTTTAAGAAGATTTGGTAATAAATAATTCAACTTTTGTATCGAAAGTTTTACTTTTAAATAGTAATTTATTCCACATTCGTTCTTCCTCGGAATATGTAAAGTCCTGGATTCAGATCATTTTACTCACTTAAGGATAGACAAAATTAAATATCATGCTCTGACGTTAATCAACAGGTCAGTCTACTCTGGACAATTGCAGCTCCTTTCTTTGTCTCTCTCCATCCAATTCTTTCTTACTCTATCCCACTCTTTTTGAGAAATTTGCTGCATCATTGAAGATGATTTTTTCGCCAAAACTTAAATTGGTATTCAATTGGACGTACACAGATTTGGGTGGTCTGATTTTTAATTTTCGTTATAACTTTATATATTTACTTTAAAAAGGTCTAAAGTGTAGACATACATAAGAATATAAATTAAGAATTGCGGGATAAATACGATTTGTAAACGAGCGGGAATAAATCAATCTTGGATATATTAAAACTTAGTACTGATTTCAGTATTGCTTATTTTTAAATAAATATTTTAATAATAGAGAGCATAACTTATTAATTATGTCACTTAAATTAATTGTTTCCGGTTTATTTTTAATTTTAATGTTAAATAATTAATTTAAAGGGGCTGTCCGTTCACATAAACCTTCATAGTATATTATTACCTTGTACGTTAAGTAATTAAGCTTTGAAGATTATTTTTAGTATAACTTTCTTTCTTAATAAAAATTTTCCAAAATTTAATTAATAATTTAATTTTAATTCACAATTAACAAAATCCCGTTTTACCTGCTCTAAAAAGCTGCTCTTCCCGCTCAGACCCGAATCCATAAAACACACAAGTGTCTGGAGAACGAGTTGCTCATCATAATCTGCTCAGACATCGTCTAGTTTCGACTGTCGATGACGAGATCTTTTGGGTCTTTAAGGGTTTCCTCATATTCACCTTGCAGATCTTAGGGTAAACAATTTCATCGTGTAAACAAAACGAGTGTTTAAACTTTAAACAGTTCGTGATCAAGGCTGTTTCGAGTGTCTTTAAGTTCGTCGTTTGTAGTTCAGTGTCAACCAAACGGTGATCTCATTGTACCCACTGTACTTTCTACGCGTCTGGTAAATAGGTGTGCTTCTTTTACCCCTAAATGGGTAAATATAAATTATATATATTTATTTCAAGTGGTCACCGTCTTGTCAGCTTAATCGGAGCAAAATAAAATACTGAATAATTTAGTTTTTTTTATCTGTTTTCAATCTACCTTTCTCCTTCTCCAGACGTGTCTTTGTTTGTTTTGTTTTTCTTACTTTGTTTGTTTTCTTCTTCAACAATTTTTAAGACCAACAATTCAAAGAAAATATGTATTTAATTGGAATTTAAATATTACGTAATAGTGAAAGAAATATTTTTTAATTAATCTTTAGTGTTCCAATTTATATTTGTTTTTATATTTTTCAGATAGTGTTGGTATCTTAAGTTTATCCTAGAAAATGGGTGAAAGAGTATGATTTTATATACTACATATATTTTTATACTCTTTGCAAGAGTATATTGGGTTTGTGCAAAAGTATGTAACAGGCAGAAGGAGGCGTGGCAGACCCAATGAAGTATATATATTCTTGATCAGCATCAGAAGCCGAGTCGATGTAGCCATGTCCGTCTGTCCGTCCGTATGAACACACAGATTTTAGAGATGGTAAGAGCTACAAATTCGAGTTTGGTCTCTATCGACTCGATATTTAGTCAGTCAATACGAGAATTTTTTTGTTCGATGCCACGCCCCATTCGCCCACAATGACCAAAAAACTAGACATACCTCGAAAAAAATAGATGTTTAAAACAAATATCTCAAATATCTCTCTATGGCACTTTGGAATACCGATTTTGGTACGCATGCTCCTAAGGACAGCATAAATACATTACCATTTAAAATTTTTGGCTGCCACGCCCCCTTTTTCCGTAAGAAAAAAAACTTTTCAAACTTGTATGCCGTTTTGAAGCCATTTGTTCTTATCGTACAGTATTGTATTTAAAGTATTTAAAATTTGTTTGAAGACTAATTATATTAAACTATCTCGAATGTTTCATAGGAATCCGACCATAAACAAAAAATAAAACTTGCAACAAATTGTCGACCAATAGTATACCTACACACATATGTTAAGTTACTTAACAGTTATTTAACTTTGCAAATAAATCTAAATACATTTTATATAAGACATTTTTAGTTTTTGAAGGTCACAATACGTAGAATACCAAAAATTTCCCAAGAAAACTTAATAATTTTTTAGTTTTAATTGTATTTTGAACCCTGTAAAAGTTGCATAGAAAAAGTAATCAATATAATATAGTTTTGGCTTTAAATAAAATAAATTGTATCATATATTTATTCACGATTTTGCAATATTTAAATGCAGTATTATTATAATTACTTGTTTAAGAACACGTACAGGGTCTTTTTAAGTCAGCTCACGCCACATTAGCTCTTCATAATATTTACAGTTTATATAGCTCATGTTATGCCCATTGCTGGGGTCAAAGCAACGATTAAACTCATAGGGAATAATTAATATTAAGTTTAATTAGCAAATAAACTCTTTGATAAATTTCAAGCGCATCAAATCGGTTAGAGATGAAGTATGTATACTATGTATGTATGAATACATACTTATATACTGTATTTAGCAATCAAACTTAACTACTTAAAACTGCTAGTGTGGAACTATAGAGGAATTCTGTAAATATCTTTGAGTCGCTTGCCGCATTTGCATGACCCCAAAAATGCTTTATTTTGCAATGGGGCAGATACCGTTGATGGCGACCAAAGGGGCGTCGTTCGAGCGTGTCGAGGGGTGGAGCAAACGTTTGGAGTACCGTTCGAGACTTCTGATTGGTCAATTGTTGGCAACGCCTCTTTACGATTTACCGCATTGCAAATAAGAATGAGGGTATGAAATAGAAACATGATGCATGAGCACACAATATGAATACATCTCTACACACACACACCACGCTTACATGCATACAAACCACACACACACACACACATACCATACTGGCATGCCTTTCGTACGTCTGTGTGTGTAGACCACACCTAATTTAATACATACAATGCGACACCGTCGAATAACTTCAAATGCCCATAAAATACATTTTAAGCGAATTTAATTATTGCAACAAAAATACAGTAAGCTAACTAATTAGATTAATAATAACATTTTTTCATTACTACCCACAACAGACAATCAAATGGTAGTCAAGCACTTTAAAAGCTCTGCTTTTAATTTATTATTAAACTAAATCCAAATGAATTAACGCAGAAATTTTTATTGCTTTCATGTGTTCGGCGTTGATTGATTGATTGAACGACTGACTAACTGTCCGAGTGATTGGCAATCCACGCACTGCGAGTTCATAAGTACTGTGAAACTGAATTTTTATACCCGGTGCTTGGAGAGTTAAGGGGTATATCATTTCTGTAGACAATCATAGAAAGCAGTAAGAATAATAATGAGAAAACAAGTTATTCCATTGAATAAAATTATTTAAATTTATCAATAAGTGAAATAAAAAATAAGTGTTCTTAAACAATACTTCAAATTTAAGACATGTCCTGATGTCTACAACAAGTTTTCTACTGAAATAATTTAAAATGAAGTACTGTTAATGCAGAAATATTGAATACCAGGTATCTTGTAGTCGGTGATCAAGCAAGTCCTTCACAGGGGTTGAAATGGACGGAAAACTATTGAAAGAAAGTTTGCTCTTCCTCATTTGATCAGCTTCACAGTCATTTATATAGAACTGTTTAAGACTTAACGGTTATTGAGGGAAATAATGCCGTATATATGATTTAAAATTTATATTTTGTTATGAAAAGACTAAAAAAGACAAGTACAATTAAGTGCAATTAGTCGTAATTTTAAATCGACCTGTTTCTGCGGTCACGGGCCTTAAAAGCTCAAAATAATACATATAAAATCTCTTCTTTTAACAAGCAAATTTCTCAAGGTTTTTTTAATTATACTATCCTAAGATATTAAAGTTATTTGTTTTTATACTCTCTGCAAGAGTATATTGGGTTTGTGCAAATGTATGTAACAGGCAGAAGGAGGCGTGGCAGACCCCATAAAGTATATATATTCTTGATCAGCATCACAAGCCGAGTCGATATAGCCATGTCCGTCTGTCCGTCTGTCTGTCTGTCTGTCTGTCCGTCCGTATGAACAAACAGATTTCAGAGATGGTAAGAGCTACAAGTTCGAGTTTGGTCTCAATCGACTCGATATTCAGTCAGTCAATACAAGAATCTTTTTTTTTTCGATGCCACGCCCCATTCGCCCACAATGAGCAAAAAACTAGACATACCTCGGAAAAAATCTATGTTTTCGGCTAATATCTCAGTAACTATGGCACTTAGGAATACCAATTTTGGTACACGTGTTCCTAGAGACCGCATAAATGAAATGACATCAAAAGTTTTGGGCTGCCACGCCCCCTTTTTCCGAAAGGAATAAAAGAAAATTTCAAACTTGCATGCCGTTTTTAAAGCATTTATTCTTATTGTAGAGTGTTGTTATTTATGATTCGTTTGAAGACGTATCATGTCAAACTCTATTATTCGAGAGCAATGAGTGCGAGAGAGACAGCGCTAGTCAAGCCGACCAATAGTATTCATATACACATATGAATGGGCATACATTTAACGTCAAACAAATTTGTATGTACATACAGACATACACATATTGTTTTAACGTGTCTAATACAAGAATTATCTATTGTAATATCTGGATACCGATTTTAACATTATAATTGGGAATAAAAGCAGAGAGTATTATACTGTCGGGCTCGTTCGACTGTACTTTTCTTACTTGTTTTAAATAGGAAAAACGTTTTTAACTAGCATGGACATTACAGAAATATTGTCTATGTTATGACCAAATTATTACATGTATTTAAGAGTGTAATTTTATTAAAACATAATATAGCTTAAAAAATAATATTGAGTATTGTTCTTATTATGAATTTGATAAATTTATTGTAATAAAAGCACTGTGTTTATGATATATAGACAATTTAAAACGTTCAGTACTAAGATTTACATTCGAATCATTATATTTATTTTTTAATAAAATTAACTATTACATTTTAAATCATTTTTGTAGAGCACTAGATAAATATTATATATATATTACTATTCTAGTATTCAGTAAATTTTGCACAGCTTTTTTGGGTGATTTTCGGAGTTAACTTTTCTGTATTTCAAAATAATAAAGCTTTGTTAAGTCTGAAATTTATCATAAATGTCTCATATAGAACTTGCAGTGATGCGTTTAAA
Organism: Drosophila parthenogenetica; assembly: GCA_035047505.1. Classification (NCBI taxonomy): domain Eukaryota; kingdom Metazoa; phylum Arthropoda; class Insecta; order Diptera; family Drosophilidae; genus Drosophila; species Drosophila parthenogenetica. Next base: position 6,000,399 of record JAWNPM010000182.1, read on the forward strand.
TTGATTTGATTTGCAAAGCTCTCAAGTCGCAATTAAACTTTTGTTTTTATTGATTTCGAGAAATCAACCCTCCGAAACGCGGGTAGAAAAATTTGTAAAATGTTCTCCGGTGCAATAACGGTTCTGCTTACCGTTGTTAGGAAAGGTAACCAACTTATTGGGAGCGTTAAAAATAAATACGGTATATGATAACTGAGTCAACGGAATGACAGATTAAATATGGTTTAAAGACGGTTTCTGATTTATTACGAAACATGCGTTGCTGTCAGACACCTGGAAAGGTGAAAGGTAGCTTTAGCTTTGGCTTTAGCCCTATATATATTTAATTTAGTCGCATTTCGCGGTAAGGCCCTCTGTTACTAATCAGCGATTAATTTAATCGTGGGTCCAACCTGAATTGTGTACACGTGCCTTGGGCCACGTGCGTAAACTTCGTAAGGGTAAGTTCCAACAAGGTACGAAGGTACGACTACGACTACGAGTGCCACCAGTATATATATATGTATATGTACCTATGTGTATGTATATTTAGACCGGCGCGTTGCTAACGACTTTGATTTTTATGCATCCATTGTTGTCTAGCCCAATCATTTTATTTAGTGCTTAACGACACTACCAGACGTTCCAAATAAATCGTATTTTAAGGGATGCCTGAATGTGTGAAAAAATATTTGTTTAATAATTTGATCCACCGTTTAGATCAGGAACAATGGAAATTCGAAAAACACACGTGTGCGAAGGCGAATCTGAATCCAAATGCGAATGGCAACACACATTTTCCATCAACAGGAACAGCTTAAACTCTAATCTCTGATTTCCCTCAAAACATAAACAAAACTTTGTTCTCGCTTTGTTTATTCAAAATACTAATATGACAGACCTCGTGGACATCTTATTGGGTCCATTTCGCAAAACTAATTCATATTTAAGAACTCTGTTTTGTAAGAAAAGGGGTTTGACAACGACCTGAAAACCTTAACTCAATTTCGTCTGGGAAACACTCAAATACGGTCGAAATAGGAGCGCATTGTCATTTGGGCCGGTTTTAATTACAATCGGGAATCCAAGTGGTCAAAAACAAAGAATTGGTTAACTATATAAATTTATTCTACCTAAGCATTAAACCTTCACTTCCCAAAGTTTGTTTATGAAAACAAAATTATTTTTGCATTGGTCGTGACTTGAAAAAAATGTTTATTCTGGAAAAATGTGATTTTGGGGTCTGTAAGGATTTATACCGTCAAACGTCGACCCCTACTCTACCTTTAACGTCAAATAAAAACCTAAAGAACACTTTCCTTCTAGTTAAGTTAATTTTGTATAAATTGACTAATTCGACAATACACAAATAATTTTTTTTCATCTCAGACAGTTAATTTTTTTTTTTATTCTTTAATTTTTGGTACTTTCCATCTATTTAAAAATAATTTTTTCTGTGATTTTCACAAAATTCGACATTCGAATGCTTCTAACAGCCGATTATAATGGTATTGTAAGCTACAAAAGCTACAATTTAAAAGTTTGGGATATTCCTAAATAGAAAAAAACATAAAATCACACAATATTGCCTTCAAAATCATATGGGGATGCCAATCATGATTATATGTCATTTTGATTATATAAAAGTGTGTAAAAAAAATTGTATAACATCCTAAATGGGTAAGTAATTAAGGGTAGGAATAGTTTTTTCTACTGATTTCTAGAATTATAAAAAAAAACTATGGCTTTCGTTGTATGTTCCAGCATAACTAAAACTAAATATAAACTTTGTGCTAAAGTGTTTTAATGATATCAATATAAATTTAATAGCTATCTTCAAAGCTAAATATTGATGACACTGGAAGTTGACCGACGGAATACATTGAATTATCGTAAAATGCCGTTGGCACAGTTGATGCAAATAAATTTGGTTTAAACAGATGCCAAATTAATATCGGTCATTAACAGTTTTATTTAAGATTTACCACTTTTGAATGCAAAAACAATATAATATAATATAAAATAAGCACATACGCTAATATAATCAGCTTAAAAGTTTCTTTTTTTTTCAATAAAAAAAAACTTATTAATTTCTACATTCATATAATTTAATGAACGTGTTAAAATTTAATTTAAAGCACTGCAAGATGACATATAGCTTACATGTTATTTTTATTCATAAAATAATTCATCATAATGAAGGCGGTTAAAAAAATAACTTTTCTTTACTGGACCGTATTTATTATAAAAATTTAAATTACTTTTTTTTTTTAAATATGAAGTAAACATAGATCAATGAAATTTAAGAAGTGAAAATGTGTTTTTCTACTATTAATTTAATATTTATTGCATAGACTGCTAAGTAATTACCATATTCGCGGTTTTTTGCTTACATGGACCCTTTGAATTTATTTAAGTTATTCTAAAGAAAATTTAAATGATGACTTGCACAAGAAAAGCCGCAACCCTCTTGAGTCGTTAATTGGAAAACTGTATTCATAAGTGGGGAATAAATTATATAAATTATACAAGCTGTAAAACATTAAGCACTATGTGAGGGAATACATCAGTTCAAAAGTTCATGGAAGTGACTATGAAAATTTCAATGAACAAGAGAACAAAATGGCTACAAAAAGCTTCCATTTTCAATTTGCATTTTACGTAGCGCTTAATTCATTCGGATCGCTCCTCTCTTTTAAGAGATAACTAAAAGCTTATTCGAGGCACTTACCAATACTATTCGTAGTCAATAAATTTCAATCAATTCTTGTTGCTAATCCTAAGCGCCTTGCCGAAGTGTGAAGAAAAAAAAAATTAAAACATTTGGATTTTGCATTGCCTTATTAAGGAAGCAGAAGTGCTAGAAATGCAGTTTGAATAACAGAATAAACCTAAACAGCTATGGCATAAGCACCACTCTTATTTGTCCCATTTATAAAGCCGTTGATTTTTTTTAAATTCGAACAACCGGCGTAGCTCATATCGATGATTAACCATCCGAATTAATTTTATGTATCGAGCTCATAATAAGTCGATATATCGATTGGCAAAGTAAAGCAACCATGCATTTACGCTATCGATGGTATCGATATTACAGCTGACAATATAATATCTCTATAGTTGCATATGACCGAGTACGATTAATAATACTAACACACGTTAACTTCTCAATTATAAGTTGTAAAAATTAGTTAAAATGCCGGCTAAAGAAATTACTTTGTCAGAAGATCAATTGGGAAAGAAGCTGGACCAGTGTGTATCCGACACAATCGTTAAAGGATGTAAGTGTGGGATTATATAACAAATGTGCATTAAACAGATGTATGTACATACATACACTGATGTCAGTATTGTTGAGACAATATTTATTGTAGGAAATACATTTTTATTATGTCATTAGCTAAATAAATACGTTTAAGAATCACCTATTAATAAGTCTGCAAGTTCCTCAACTTAACCGATTGGAAATAATATTAATGGTGATCGTTGAGAACCCAATGCTAGCTGGGAAGTAGCAACTTTGCAAATATCCATATGGGTTCTTACTTCAAAGCTATAATTGTTATTAACATTTTTTTTTGTTTCCAGGTGGCGGTCTCCTCATTGGCTCAGTAGCGTCCCTAGTATTTTTTAAAAGGCGCGTGTGGCCAGCATTCGTCGGAACTGGATTTGGCGTTGGTGTAGCGTACAGCACATGCGAAAAGAATTTGAATTCACTGAAATAAATGTTATAGCTTGCACTATTTAAATAAAACGTGATTATTAATGTAATGTTACTCTAAATTTAGTGCACTTGACTAAAACCTAAAGGAAGCTAAAGAATTTTTTTAAAGGGTATCTTTGTATAATCGTATTTTGACGCTTTATTTAACATACTTAGAGTTATACGATTTATGACAAATATGCACTGTTTCCATTTAAAAGCTAGATTTATTATCCTTATAGAATCCCCCCTTCTTATTTACAAAAAACTCTGATAACCATTTTTTACTAGCCTCTTTTGAGCCCAAGACTATTTTGCATGGACCGGAAAAGATAGTAGTCACTTGGTCCCATCCGAGCTCACGTTGCTTCTAGCGGGTCATCAAGGATGTGTGTGGGCGAGCATTGTCCTGGTGAAACAAAACACCATTCTTATTAAGCAATTCTGCCCGCTTCTGGTGAATCGCCTGCTTCAAACGGTCGAGCTGCTCGCAGTAGAGGACTGAATTATGGGTCTGGCCATAGCTAAGCAACTCATAGTGGATAATTCCCTTCCAGTCCCACACAACAAAACTTTTCTAATCGTCAATCCGGGCTTAGCGATGGTTTGGGCCGGCTTGACGCCCCGATAACACGATCTTTTTCGCTTGGCGTATGGCGTACGGTTGAGCATCGCAAGCGATAATTCGGTCTAAGAGATTTTTTTGGACAGCTCGCGTGGTACCCACACATCCAGCTTTTTTTGAAACCCAATTTTCTGCAAATGCTAGTTGGATGAATTCGACGATTTTATCGGTTTCTACTATGACTAGCCTACCGGTTCCGGTAGCATCTTCCACATCTATTACACCAGAACGAAATCGATCGAACCAACGCGGTGCTGTGCGACTTGACAAATTTTTGCAGCCGCCTTGGTTGCATTTTTACCTATCAGGTAATAAAACCGTGAAATATGCCGTGGACTCCATTTTCGATGTGCTCTAACATGAAACTAGAAAGTACGATCACAATTGTAGCTTAGATTTGCATCTTCAAATCGCTTTTTATTATGACCCAATACGAGTATGATAACACAAGATATGCTTAAGTATCGCCAACCATTGATAAAAAAACGACATTACTTTTCCCCCAACCCAATATCTTCACTGAAAGTAATATTGTGGTCGACTCATGGCAAAATAAGTGCTTTCGTAAGGTAGTCTACTCGGCTGCCTTTGCCTTCGGGTTTACTAGCTCTTTTGCCAGTGCACGTTTGCTTGTCAAAGTGGGAGGTTGTCAGCGGACGATTTTTTCTCGTTTTATTTTTCGCATTAACCCTAACGTGCACAAAAAAAAATGAACTATTGCTACTTTTGCCGCAAGAATGTACCGGGCGTGAAAATCATTCATGCACCGAAATGTGATCTCAAGAGAAAGCTGTGGGAGGAAAGCCTGGGGTGCAGCCTTAGTAAAAATTCCCAAATATGTGATACACATTTTAATGCGTCTCAGTGGAGGAGAGCTCCCAAGGGGAAGGTTTATAAGAAGAGACGCTTAAACAATGATGCCGTTCCGCAAAGAGAGAAAGAGGAAGAAAATGTTAAAGAAGGCTACGCTAATGCGAGTACGCAAACTGAGTAAGTTTAGCATGTGAAAATACATATATATATTTCTTTTTCTACACATGTATGTATATGTAAACAAAAATGAAACTGTCTTGTAGGGACGCAGTGATAAATCATTCAACGTCCATAGAAATGAAGAATCTGAGACATAAGATTCGTGCTTTGGAGGATGAAGTACAGAGCTTACGTAAGCTGCTAGAGGACGCAGGCCAGTTAGAGAAATCTTTGAGTAACATTTTCACTCAGACACAAATAAAAATTTTAAAGAGTGGTGGAAAGAGGTCAGAATTTAATTCAGACGACATATCATGGGCTATGTGCCTTCATACCGCAGGCCCTAGGGCATATAACCATCTCTACAAAAAAGGATTTCCCTTACCTTGTCGGGCAACATTATACAAGTGGTTGTCAAACGTGGAAATAAAGACTGGGTCCCTGGATGTGGTCATCGATCTTATGGATGATATGGACATGGATACGGCAGATAAGCTTTGTGTATTGGCATTCGACGAAATGAAGGTTGCTGGTACATTCGAGTACGACAGCTCAGCGGACATTGTATACGAGCCAAGCGAATACGTTCAACTTGCGATGGTTCGTGGATTGAAAAAATCTTGGAAGCAACCAGTGTTTTTCGACTATGATACCAGAATGGACGTGCCAACTCTTTATGAACTAATAATAAAAATACACAGAAGAGGATATTCTGTGGTAGCAATTGTCTCCGATCTGGATGCTGATAACCAAAGATTATGGCGAGAGCTCGGTATATCTGAAGGTATGGTATATGAACAATTTTTATTATGATAGAAATTAAAGATAAGTTTTTAATTTTTTTATATTTAATTTTAGAAAAAACCTGGTTTGGCCATCCCGCGAATGAAGATCTCAAAATTTTCGTGTTTTCAGATGCACCACATCTAATAAAGCTGGTCCATAACCATTACTTGGATTCTGGTTTACATATAAACGGACATACATTGACCAAGTCGACTGTCGAACAAACTATAACTCACTGTTCTAAAACAGATGTAACAATAATGTTCAAAGTAAATGAAAGACATTTAAATGTTCGCTCTTTTGCAAAGCAAAAGGTTGAATTAGCAACACAATTATTTTCGAATACAACCGCAAGTGCCATCAGACGCTGCTACTCTTTAGGCTATCAAGTCGAAAATGCAGTCGAAACCTCAGATTTATTTAAACTTCTGAACGATTGGATCGACGTTTTTAATTCAAAGCTGTCAACGTCTAACTGCATCGAAACTGCTCAGCCTTATGGCAAGCAGCTCGAATTGCAAAGAGACATTTTAAAAAAGATGTCTCAGATTATGAGTACTAGGATATGCGGCAAGACCCAAAGGCTCCCATTCCAAAAAGGCATACTAATAAACAATGCATCTCTTGATGGACTACATGCCTATTGTAATGAAAAGTACGGATTGGAGTATATTTTGACAAGTCGGCTAAATCAAGACATTGTTGAAAATTTTTTCGGAGCCATGCAGGCGAAGGGTGGACAACATGACCACCCGTCACCCTTACAGTTTACGTATAGATTAAAAAAATACATTGTAGGTATGACAAAACTAAAACAATTTATTAATTAGCAAATAATTGATTTTACAAATAATAATTGTCAAATGTTTAGATTTATGTTTCAGCAAAGTTTGTTCAGTCCTGTGTTTATTTAATTATTTTAATTTATTAATAATCCTTAAACATTGTTCAGCGAAGAATACAGAGTTGTTATCCGGTAACGGAAATGTTGGCGAGGACAACTGCTATAGCTGGCTCAAATGGCAATAAAGAAAATGAGCCAGGTGAAGACAAGTGGAAAGGGTGGTCGGAAGAGTTCGAAATAGAGATTGCCAACAACATAGCGGGCTTATAAAATTTAAACATTTAAAATCTATATTTATAAATAATATTGATATTACTATTCAAATAACTAAACATGCACAAATTGAGGATAATGTAAAATAATTTTTTTTTAAAACTAGAATTTATTTCAGACTTAAGTATTTAAACAAAAAATTAGCTATTAAGAATCAAAAACAACGTTTAACTGGTAATTCCAAATTATTGAAAATTATATTATAAACACAAAAATAACATTGTCTCAATGCATTATTGTAGGCTATTTTTAACCTCAACAGGCAACAAGGGGTTTATCAACTCACAGCAGTGCCTTTCACTCGCACTCATTGCAATCATACAAGAACTAGTTTGCCATGGGTTGACTCAAGTGCATTTGTCAGGCATACCTCTATTAGTCCGATACGCGCAGTTTTGCTTGCTCGATAAATGGTTTTATCGATGCTTTTTATCATCGCCTGAAGAAAAGTTAATCGATTTTCAACATATGTAAGTGGTGAACATGAAAGTAAACAAAATGGATTATAAACAGAAATATGCAAAACTAAAAGGTCGTGTTAAGAATTATGTTCTGGTAAGTATACCTAACACTCCATTAACAGTGCTGTGTTCCAATGGCGAAGATTTTAATCGTTTATATTTACTTTTTAGGAAAACGCCTCCATTATTGATGAAGTGTGCTACTTGCAAGCTGAATTATCGGCAGCACGTTCGGAGAGGCTCACATTGATCGAGAAACTGATGTTTTATGAAGGATTAGACAAAGCCAACATTTCACAAATTTCCATGCTTAATGAAAGTCGCGAGTCAGCAAACAAATATGTGGGCGAGAAACAAAATACGGCCAAAAGGGTTAACAAAACTAAAGCGAGGGACACATCAAAGACATCCCAAAAAAACTCGTTGTTTCCCTTGAAACTAAACAATATTCTTATCCACACACTTGGTGAGATTATACCTACGAATCCAAATTTTCACACATCCGAATGGATATACCCGGTTGGCTATGTGGCAACTCGAATCTATGCACATCCTCGAGATCCACGAAAAAAATGTGTCTTTACATGTAAAATTCTGAACAACGCTGGAGTTCCTCAGTTTCAATTGATACCCGACAATGACCTGGACGGAGTATTCTTCGGCGAGACTGCGAACGTTTGCCATCAGGAACTCTTGAATACCATACAGGCATCGATGAAGGAATCTTCAAGAGTGCCTTTTATGGCAAAGGGAGAGATTTTCTTTGGTTTGTCAAATCCAAGGGTGCAATCGCTGCTATCATCGGATCCAAAGATTCAGCAGTGTGTCAAGTTTCAAGGATATCCGGGTGAAAACACAAATGCATTGACTGAAACCAGTGATCCAACTATATCATTTTCAGAGCTACAAAGTTATTTAACATGATAACTAGAAATAATGTAAACAATTAAATATTGTTTGATGTTTACGGTTTATTTTATTATTTTACAAATATGCATTAAAATAATATACATTCTATTACATAAAATGTGCCTTTCAAATTCAAATAATTTATAAAACGGTATTGAATTACGTGTAGTAGGTGATTATAATCAAGTTTGTAGGGTGTCATCTAAATCATCTTCCTTTACTGGCGGCTGTGCTGCGACTCGTTTCAAAACCTTTGCTACAACATCACTCAACGAATCTCGGGCTCCGGTTTCTAGGACGTCGCAGGTCTTTTTGAAGGTAACCTCATCTGATCTAAGTCGCAGGAGGGATACTAAAGCTAGTTCTGAATTGGATTTAACGTAGCCATTTTTCTCCTTGGTGCCATTCACGAGGGTTGGAACTAATGTTTTCAAAACATCTAAATGTATTTGGTCAGCGCTCAAGTTCTTTGACAAATGGATGCAGCTCTTTGCGACTAACTGTTTGACATCATTGCTATTATGGTTCATGGCCCTGGCCAGTGAGACTAGAACATTGCTTGGAGGATCTTCGCCATTAACAAGCTTCGATTCTAGGAGATATGTCGCAGCTCGGACTGCGTTACATGCGATGGGTGCCTTTTCGGATAGGATATTAACTAAAATGTTGGCAATTATTCTATCTGCGAAATTCTCTAACAACACTTCCTTGGGACACTCCTTTAAGCCAACAAAGAGAATCACGGTGTACCCGTGCTTGGTTATTGGGTCATCCGAGTTCTCAGCTAATATATAATTATTCAACAAATCGCTAACTTGGGCAGAAGGCATATACTTCAGCATTGCTCCCAAACAACCACCGACTGCATTTCGTGTGATATCCTCCTGGTGTCCAATCAGACCCAACAATGTGGTGAAGACCTGCTTTCTGATTGGTTCAGACATTTTATCACCCGATGGCGTGATAATGCTACGCAGAGCGTGCAACATTGTCTCCCTAACTGCCGAATCATCTGAACTCTTAATGCCATTGTGAATCTCATTGAACAGCGGATCGGCCCGTGAGTGAATTGCAACCAACTCTGATAGTGCCTTGCCAGCTTTCATGCGAACGGTCCGATTTTGATCATGTAGCGCCTTTAAGAATGTGGTCTGGAGCTGTGGCAAGAATTGCTTCAGCAGAACACCGACTTTGTGCAGTAGAATGGCCAATGTTTCTAGCACTGCGGCTTTGACGCCAGAGTTGAAGCGATCTCCGAGAATACGAATCAAAGGTCCAGTAATGTGCACCACAGACGGCTGCAGGGAAGAAGCACTGGTAAGGAAAATAACCTCACCCAGTCCCTGAGCGGCGTTCTCCTTCTCCTCGGGTAATCCATTCAGTATAGCCTCCCGGAACACTGGCAGCAACGGGGTGATACCCTTAGGCAGACAGAATCCTGGTAATTCCGGTTCCTTCAGATCGCTAGCAGCAAATCGAACAGCTTGACGCACATCGGTAACATAGCCAATTTGTTGAGCTGGATTCAGGCCCTTGATGACGGCGTTTAATGCTTCCCAGGCCTTCTGGATTATGCTCTTGTCGTGGTCGGCCATCAAGCGAAGCAGACAGCGCAAAAGTTGTGGAATATATTGCGAGTAATCTCCAGGAGAGTGAATGCAGAAGGCGCACAGCAAACTGGCCGAAGACTTCCGAGTGCACACATTGTCCGACTTCGCCGAGACCATTAGGGTGTCCATGATGGTGCGGATTCCAACCTCATCAGTCACAGACAGGATAACCGTTTGACAGTACTCCAGCTCTTGGTTTTCATTAGCTGTACCATGGGATTGGGACAGGGCTTCCAGCAGTGCCGATAGAATTTTGGGTAGATACTTCGTCAGAGCATCGCCAGCAACGGAGACCAATATGGACAGAGCCTTGGTGTTCACGGGTTGTGCCGTCAATTGGGGTACAAGGTATGGCAATACCACACGTGACTTGATGGACATAACCTGGCGCAATCCATCCAATGTATTCTCGGCCACTTCGGGATCTGGGTTGGATAGACCCTCCAGCATAAACGGCAGTATATCGTCCAGAGCTCGGGATCCCACAGTGCTGTGCAGTGACTCAAATGTCTTGGCTGCAGCTTCACGAACCTCTGGCAGGGGATCGGCCAGTGCTTTACGCACAGTGGGCACCAGACTGTGGACAAAGGTTAGTACCATTTCTTTGGAAGTCGATGCCATGATCTCCGACAGTCCAATGCAGACACCCTGCCGCTGATCGGCCTGCTCCGAGTTCAAACCACTTTCCAGAATCGGTATAATTTCTGGAAGAACTCGTTCACCAAGTTTCCTCACAAGATCTCCCAATGTGCGGGCCGCCACCTGTCGCTTGTCATAGCTGGTGCTGGCCAAGCAGCCCAAGAGCAGGCCAAATAGTGTTGGCAGTATCTCACGCAGTGTCCTGGGCGTATTGGTGACCACAATCTTCCACACATGCAGTGCTGACTGACGAACCATGAGGGAGACATCGCTGCGTCCCATGTAGAGTCCGGAGAGAACTCGGTTACGACGCTCGTCACCCAGGAATCGTATAATAGCCGTATGCGATTGTTCGGTACCAAAGTTATCATCTTCACTTGCCGTCTCCGTAGTCATTTTGCCGGACACACCAGAGATGCGATACAACAGATCTCCCAGCAACTGCACAGAACTGTACCGAATCCTCCAGTTCTCGTCGAATAATCCCTTCTCCAATTCTGGTAGCAGCAGAGCTACGGCTGTTTCTGCATACAAGTTGACAATACGTTGACCCGCACGTAGAGCCGTATCACGTACGTATTCGCTTTCATCAGCCAGGGCCTTAAGAATGGGATTGATGATCTGTCCAATGTAGGGCGTAAACTCCTCGGGGAATGCTCCGGGCATGTATATAAACATCATGATGTAACCATCCTTCACATGTGGAGCAATATCTGTTCGTTCTGCCGTTGCAATAATTTCGGGCATCAGTTTGTGCATCTTTTCTACACCTAATCCTCCCACGACCTCGGATAGACCCTGAGCAGCGCCACTGCGATCAACGCTGCTCGATTCCGAGGTGAGCGTTTGCATCAACCAAGGCAGCAGATCCTCGAAAGAGCTCTCACCCATACCCTTGACCATGGCTCCAAGAGCACGTGCTGAAACGGCTCGAACTTCTGGCACTGGATCGAGCAGAGATGATTTCAAGCCCGGTATAATGCTGGGCAGATACGGTGTTAGATCCTTCTGATCCGTTAGCGAATACATATTACCAATAATCTGTGCTGCCATTTTCCTGGTCTCGGTCGAGCGATCCATGAACGCCCTTTGGACCACTGGCATGATTAGAGCCAAAGAAGGAGCATCGATGAAATGAATGAATTTGGTTTTCAGCAAGCTCTGCAGGCACACCGAGGTATTGTTGGATGGATCCTCCAGCGCCTTGAGTAGTACGGGCACAATCGCTTGAATTTCAGGATTCTTGATGACAGAACCAATCACCTTGAGGGCATCTCCACCAGCTTCTTGCACCTTCGTGTGCGAATCACCCAAAACTTCAATCAGTTTGGGTACAATGCTGGGCAAACAGGAGGACAGTTGTTTAGGAGCACAGAATGCCATGGCACCCAAAAGTTCCACTGAAGCCGTTTTAGTTCTCCACGAATCCTCGTCCAGAGCGTCCAACAGAGATGGCAACACCAGCTTAACACCATGAGCCGACAGTTTGCCCATTACTACCTTGGCAGTATCATCGGCAGCTTGTCGCACGTACTGGGATGAATCTCCGAAGCACTGCAGCAAATGGGGCAGAACATGGACAATGTAGGGTTCAAAGAGGCGACCAAGTGTAGTGCATAGGACCTCAAATGCAAAGAGAGCACCCTCACGGCTTTTGTAGTTCTTCTTGTCCTGGATGTAAGTTGTTAGCTTGGACATAATGTCTAGTTGTTTGAGCGACAAAATTCCCAGTCCTTTCACTATGCCTGCAATTCCATAGGCTGCTCCACGTCTCTCGCCATACTTTTCCGACTTGGACAGCGAATGCAATAGTTTCTTGATCATGGCTGGCACCTCGTCCTTTACCGATGGCATGAGATGGGGAAGACAATTGGATACTGCCTCCTGTACCTGTTGGGATGGCGTCGAAAGGGCTGTTATCAAACGCTTTACAATCGGATCAATTCTCTTGTCCTCCTTCTCCAAGTGCCTAGCCAAGGAGCCCATTAGAATGACCACAGCCTGGCGTATGTTATCGTAGCTCTGTGATTTGGGTGCGCTATCGAGGAACTCCTCAAAAACTGGCAATAAGCTAACAATTGTCTCCTTGCCATGAATGTCGACAATCTTGAGGGCAGCCGCTAACATTTCCTTGTGCACGATCTCCTCGCGATCTCCAAGTCCATGGGATACCATGAACTGCATTAGGTAATTGATGTCCTCAATGGACAGGAATTGCGCAATCTGGGAGATGGCAATAGCGACTCCTCTTCGTGGCTTCCACTGATCAAAAGCCGGTTCGATTTCACGGTCGAACTTATCTAGTTTGGGTGGAATTAACGTGAGTTTCTCATTGTAAATGGCCAGCATTTTCTTCAGCACACATTTGATGAGGCTCTTGTCATTCAGGATGAGTGGAATCAGTGACTCTGCAGATGCTTTCTGTATGCAAAGTTCCGGGTGCGTAATGTCCACAATAATGTCATCAAATTCTGGATAAGCAAATCCTGCCGAATCCCATAGATCAACAGCCAACTGTCTAATCTCGACAGCAACATCGAATTTCGCTATCCACAGCCTAGCGACCAACTGTTTCTCCAACTCCGCATCGCTCTTCAGATAGTCCACAATGGATCCAATCATTATTTGCATGGCACGCAAAGTAACATCCCTTATAGCTTCGATATTACTCTGTAGTGCATCCACAAACAGTTCAATGATCTGCTTATCCGGAGTAGCATTCTTCTTGCCGCCCGATGAAACCGTAGCCACCTCCAGGAGAGCATTCACCGCCTGAGTTTGGACTGCGGTTGAGTTGTTTTTGATTAAGTACAACAGAATTTGTAGCATTCCCAGGCGTGGCAAGTAACGCGGATGATTGCTCTCATCCGTGGGTTGTTGGACATGAATTTCAATCAATTTGATACTGGACAAAACGAATTCCTCATTTTTACGATTGTCCAAATGAATGAGCGCACGCTTGAGGAACTCAAAGGCATACGAAAAAGACTGCGAATCCAAGTAGATGGATTTGATAAGTACATGTTCGTTCAAATTCGACATTATATCCATAATACTCTCATTGATATTTTTAGTATTCCATTCCTCTTTTAGAATACACGCTGGTTTCTGCAGTCTGATCGTTGCAATGGAAATAGACCGTCCCAGTTCAGAGCTCGTCTTAAAGCACATCTTGTTGATGAAATAGTACAGATCAGTCAAGGGCTCGGCGCTCAAAGGACTCGAAGTCGCTCGCAGAATATCATCCAAAAGAGTGTGGAAATGTAGAGCAATGCTATTTTCATTTCCAAAACAAGCTGCTTTAAACAAATTTATTACGCACATCAGTTTCTCGTGCAGTGCTTGAACACGAGTGCGAATTCGCAGCTCCTTTTCGGTTTGATTTTTTATCATTTCCTGTTGTTTCTGGGTCAATTTGACGGTCTTTGACTTGCCCTCCTTTTGACGCTTCTCATCGATTTCACGACGCAGTTGAATCTCCTCCAATTGCTCCTTGTAGCTGTACACTTTGTTTTCCCTCTTCACGCCTGTTGTTGCATATTGTGCATCGGCGTGAGGAATAACACTTTTGTCGTAGAGCTCTCCTTCAGGTGTCATGAATGTCAGGAAATCCTCGTTGCTGACGTTGAAGTTACTCTCATCATTTAGATACGATTTGATACGCTTAATGATCGCTGGAACTATTACTTTCGGATTGATTCGCACTAACGAAGCGATGGTATTTTCAAAAACGGGACAAATCTTGAACTGTTCAATGTATGCCTCAATTATCTGCTGTTCATTAATGACAATAAATTGCTCAGGATTTAAGTGGAAGTTCTTTTCTATGGTGGTCTCCCAGAAATATGGACTATTTGATAGAATAGCTGGATTATTGGAAATTTCTAAGAGGAGCATAGTTAGCTCTAGGGAATCCCCATGGGCCACATTCTCTAAACAACACAGAACTTCTAATGCTTCCACAAAAGCTTGACTTGGTGTACAGTTCTGATCAGTTTGAATCGCATTATCATTTTCATATTGAATTTTAGCATTGTTTATAAGTTTGCTGTACTCTTTTAGAGCAAGTTTAACAAAATCTACACCTTCTGAGCTTTTTGTTATTTGTGTTACTTGATCTTTGGTATACTTCCTGACTTTAGTCGAACTGCTGCACAAATTGTTGAGCAATGCTCGGTGTAATGGCTCTACCGGACCCTTAATTTGATCCAAATATGATTTGAATAGAACCTTGGCCATAAACGATATATTACATAATGTCTCTGTTGTCGCTGAGGTTATGAACTTCTCGTTGAAGAATGTTTGCTTGTTCATATCAAAAAGGGAATTCCAGAAGTTTGAATACATTTCTGATGGCTTTTCTAGTATGAGCAAATGGCAAGCAATGCATGCAGCTTCAGAAACAAAAGAAAGCTGTGAAAAATTCTGCTGTGCCTTATTATATAAACTATAAAGGGTTGGGACTATATTGCTTGTATCCTTTATCTCTGCATTCTGGATTGACGATAGCAGCCATTCCAGATAGCTTTGTCGTATCATTTGATTTGAGTTTTTGTGCTCTATGCCGGTTTTGAAAATGTTTATAATCACATTGGGCAGCTCTTTTCTAAACTTTCCTGACCACAAAGCAAACATTTCTAGCGTACAGCAAATCACCTTGTCCTGGGATTCAGTCTCCAGTGCTTTCCAGAACAAATCGACAGCCATGCTTAGAATGTCATCCAACTTATCGTCTGGGACTTTATTAAAGCTCAAGTAGCCAGCACCCTAAACAAGAATCGTGTAATATAGTAATGTTTATAAAGTAAACACGACTTCATTTAGCACAAACTTACCTGATACAAGTTAATTCTATATTCCACAACATTTATTTTGCCATCGGACCCATTGAGTATGGCAAATATGAGCTGCAACAATTCTTTAATGACATTACCATCGGAACATTTCAGGGATAGACTCTTCAAGGACTCCAAAGATTCGCGACGAGCGTCTTCTCCTTTGCTATATAGCTTTTTAATCAAAACAGTTCCTATTTGAGATGCATAACGGCTGCAGTCGATATTAACAAGTTCGAAAATAATACCAATACTTTGCAAAGTATTTTCAGGGCTACGCAGAATGGACTTTTGTAGGTCATTGTAGATGGTATTGAATTCCGATTCGTTGAGAGTTGACAATAATGGTCGGCAGGCGGTTATAAAGGCCTTGTCCGGCTTGGATTTGCACAAAACCATACTTTTAACAAAGTATTCTACACATTTTGTTTTGTAGTTCTTTAGAATATCCAAGTGGGTGTTTTCTGTATCGAATTGTAACATCATCATTATCAATATTGTGACATTCGAAGTGGCATCCATTTGAAACAACGTATCCTTCGCCTCCTCAAACATCTTGTTGTTCTCCCACAAATCATAGATAAGTTTTGTGGCTGCTTCGGTTACACGGGGATTTTGGGCCAACAAAGTCGTCTGATACAACATCGATTGATATTCTATTAACCTGGATTTTTCGGTTTTGTAAATGTTTGAATCGAGGTTGGCGTTTTTCAATATCAAACAAGTCCAACCCAAAGCCACAACGGAAGATCTACAGGATTTGTGGGCTGGTGCCGTGGGTAGTTCCTTCAGAAGAGATTTGAGAACAGACAGCATGTGTTCTACAGTTAAATCATGATGGGCGACCATAAGGTCACAGATTAGCTTCCGAACGAGCAGTTGTGAGGGAGGATCCTTGTACTTTAATATGGTTGTTCCTATCACCTTGCATATACCCCGCACAATGGCGGAATTAACACCTAAAAACAAATAAATTGTCAAATTAAAAATTCTATTAGATAATTTTCTACAGCCGGCATAAGGCACAAGACCGTTATTGTTAGCGTCTTTTCTTTACTGCCTACTCAACGCTTTGTTGTATTTGCATAAAAGGACATCGCGTGCAATTGTTTGTTCACACATTTACTTGGAAACAAAATTGCTGACCCAATTCAACAAAAATCGAAGTGAAGCTGAAATCACTAGAACTCAGTTCGAGGACAATAAGCACTGTGTAAGCACTTTTCACACAAGCATAATACATATACTTTTAGACACACACATTAACCCGCACGTGCACTATCTCACATGTTTACCAGCACATCGCTTAATTTATGTATTTGGCTTTTAAATTGCACGGATTACAAATTTTAAAAGCCCACTGTGTATACACAAGTGTATGTGTGTACGTTCATATATGTGTATATGTATGCATATTCAGATCAAGCGTGCAGCTTACCGGGATTTGACAGCACCGCACCGACATTGTGAAACAGTGACTGCCGTTCTTCTGCGGGCACATTGAGTACTCTATTTGGTAAATCGCGCAGGGCACTGGACAACTAAAAGGCAAATTATTAGCATTTGTCAATAACATAATAAATAAATTTATTACCTCAGGATCTGCCATATTTTCCCAATCGCAAACGTGTGCCTTATATTAGTGACGGTAAAGCAACTGCAAAACTATCGATTTCGATAGGCGATAACAATGACTACGACGACAGTGAATTGTTCGCTTTGGAACGATGAATGAAACACGAATAGTAATTCAAATAAGATAATGATTTAAGTAACGAAGTTGAAGAAATGCTGTTGCTGCAAAAGCTTAATGCGCTTGAATTCTATGATAACATAAAAATAAATATTGCTTTTTAATTTTTTACAACTCATAGTAGTCCTAATATTTGAGGGCATTAAACATATATATGTATATATCTCAGTTTTAATATATCAGAGCAAATGTATATATATAAGTATATGTAAACAGTTTAAACAAAATGGCTGAACATGTATTGCTTACTCTCGTGCGTTTATTAATGCCATTGACTCTTATATTTGGTAAGTAAAGTGATGCGTTTTCAACGATAGTATCTAATAATAAATAAAATAAAATTATTTAGCTTGCTTGTCGCGTCCTGTTGCAATTTCCATTGTGTACTTGCTCATGTTCCTTATCTCGCCTTGGATGATGCAAAATAAAGGTGGTGGTCAACGGAAGGTCTTAACATTTTACCTGATAGTTGTAATTGTATGTGGAGGATTGTTTGCCTTGGGTCATTTGGTGTACAATTTTACGAGTTTTATATTTGGCATAAAAAGGAAAAATCCAGGTGTAACCCAAATTTTACGCCAAATTGGTTTCGTTAACTTCAAGGGATTACGGTGAGCGTAAGTTCTCCACTTTTACATAATTTCTTATTTGTTGAATGTGTAGGGCCATTGCTATATTGCATTGGATTTTTCCGGATATAATGGTCACACTTGTTGCCTTGATAATACTTCTGTTTTTGAAAATATCGGATAGACTTGCTACATTAAAACGAAGTGATTCGAAATCGTCTACAAAAATTGGGGATGAAAAAGACAATATCAAAAATTCGGAAATGAACCGTCTGCTGATAATGGCGTATATTCAAACATTTTTTAAGACATGTGAATATGCGAGAAATCCAATTGAATCGAGATCTATATAATAACTGTCTCATCTTTCAGCTCCGATATTTCCGTTGTTTTTCCTTTACTTTGCAGCTACTTTAAGACCTTCCTTGCCAGGAAGCTTGTACTTTATGGTGTTTATTGTGGCTGGAACCTATTGGGCGCTATACCGTCCGGTTTCCATGCGCTTCAAATATATATTTGCTGCTGTTATGGTAGTTCTAATACTGCAAATCATTTGCTTCCTTCTCTTTCAACTGCCAATTGTACATAATTGTTTGGATCGCGAATCGATTTGGACACGGTGAGTGGATATATATTTATTTATATATATAAATACATGTACTATATTGATTATAATTTATATCAATTAGTGTTATGGGCCTAGAAGTTCTGTTGCTGTTGTACGAAAAGAATAAACGGGGTACAATATTGGAAATAAACAAAAAATTGAGTTTCGATTCGTATCTTTGTCCAATTGCGTTGATGTGTACCTATTTCATTATAATACTCAATATCGTACAACATGGACGGCAAAAGATAATGTTTAGCACAATACGACTGGAAATTGGTCAGAAATCCGACAACATGAAACCAGCCCAATCTCATTTTGGCAGATCTACGATTCATATGGAACAACCATCGTGTCTGGAACAGTTCTTCTATATGATTTGTGATGTTACATCGTTCATATACAAAAATTGTTATATATTGCTTAACATTATAATGATGGCAAGTCGATCACAAGATGCTTAGTTTAAACAAATGTTTTACCTTCTTCTTATTGCAGATATGGTCTATTATCTATCACAGCTGGTTAACTTTTGTGTTTCTCATTTGGGCCAATATTCTGTGGATGATTCCAAACCAAAGACGATCTATGATGCGATCTAGTTTCTTTGTTGTTTTGTATGCTGAATTTCTTATAATGATCCAATATGTGTATGGCATGGATTTAGATGAATCAGTGCTTCCCACAAGGGTGAGTTAGCTTTAAGATCACTACGCTTTAATCTATCTTTTAAATATTTAATTTTTGTGTGTTCTTAGGTATATGGAGTAAATATCGAACAAATTGGTTTTGTGCATCCACAAAATAGAGGTGTACCTTCCTGTCTTCCACTGACAGTTCAGACATCATTTCTTTGCATATTCTGGATAACTTCGCATCAGTATTTCAAAGAGAAGGCAGAGGACAGACATAGGGCTGAAAGTGACGTATTATGGCAACTTTTTGGACCACAACATTCCCGATCGGAGAGTACGTTTTTCGAAAAGTCACGTGCCCATCGGGTTATTATATATATTTTCGAAACTATATCGAACTTCATTGCACGAATTTGGATGTGGTTGCTGATCATTCTGATATTTCTGTGTGCAATGATCGATAATTTTATGACCGGCTTTCGAATTTGTTATATGTCGCTATTTCTGCTCTTCCTGATGGTCTTCCAGATGTCACTTCAGCTGTGGATTAAGTTTTTATTCGGCTACTGGATGTTTGTCATATTCTACGCAATGACTATGCTATCCATTATTTACACCTATCAATTTGATTATTTTGACCAATACTGGGAGGACATACTGCACGTACATCGCACTCTGTAAGACAACATTAATATTTTTAGTTCCTTCATTTTCAGAAACTTTTGACAATTAAATCTTAGGCAACCGGATATTGGTCTACGACGTTATCAAACTAAAGATCTGTTTCTACATCTGCTGGTGCCAACACTAACGGTTATTTTCACAGTCATCCAACTGCATTATTTCCACCGGCGTTTCATTAGAGCAGTCCTGCTACAGACTCTATCCTACAGGAAGACAAATATGAGTCGCTTGCAGTTTAGTCAGCGCAAAACAACTAGTTCCCGAAAGCGATCCTGGACAACTATCTTTACATATGGTTACAGGAGGCTTCGATCGACTTGTAATCGGTGGTTCCGACCCAGCAAACAGGTCCTTTGGCGTTTCCTTGAAATGCACATGATCAAAGTGGTTATTTTCACAACATTCATTTGCGCGATTTCCGAAATTAGTTGCTTCAATCTTCTGTTGGTCATTCTAGCCCTTATGAGCGTCTGTGTGAGTCGATTGATTCGACGGGTTATATCACGAATCGTCACATTTTGGATATGCGTGCTGATACTTATGAAAATGATCTATCAAATCAAGTATTTGGACGAATCCCATTATGATTACAAATGTGTAAGTTCGTTTCCCTCCTTATTTTAAAGATTAAAATTTAAATTTCTGAATTTTTAGGATAACTATACCGTTAACTTTGCCGATTGGATGGGTTTGAAGAAGACCGATGACACCTGGAGCTCCTTACTGCGCTACTTATCACCTTATGTCGTTTATATGATCGTAACGACAGTACACGCGGTTGTCAAGCTTCGCGATCACCTAATTCGCTATTCCCTGGGTGAAATCAGGAATCGTACAATTCTATTTCCTCATACCTCTCGACAAGATGCGGAACGTAATTTTTCCTGTCTGTTGAAGTATCTGATGAACTATGGTTTCTTTAAGTTTGGTTTAGAGATCACATTAATCGCGCTGGTTTCCTCAATTGCCCACAGACAGGACATACTGGCGGTGACCTATGTCGTTTGGCTGATCATCCTGCTAGTGCTTAATCGCAAGCAGTGTGCTCGAATTTGGTATATCTTCCAGCTGTATTTTGTGCTCTCCATATTTGTGCAGTATGTGTATGTTATACATTTCCCACCCAATCTCTGCCTCGGTGAGTACTGCTTTAAACTTTATGTAGACATTTTCTAAAATTTTTTTTTAGTTTCCTCAAAGGCTACGGAACACTTCGAGAACACTCGACCTTTCGAGGAGCTCTTGTCTAATCACACCAAGTCAAATCTGTTGGTGGATTTCATAGTTCTGATGTTTATTTCGCGTCAGAGCAAGGGTTTCAAGGCGGAAGTGCGTGAATTGAATAATCTCGCATATCCGGGCGGTGACAACAGAAACATCGTACACAATATCGCCAAATTGGGCCTAGTTTACTTTAAGAATCCCACACATGATTTTTGCTCGTTCGTACGAAACTATTCGGATGTTTTCAAAACTGTGGTCTTCTGTAGCTTTCTCTGGATCACACTCTCGATTGTGTTTATGGGAGGTGTGTGCAGTATGGACACGCTCTCCTTGGGTTATCTTATATTTGCCTTGGTTTTCCTACTTCAAGGCTCCGAAGTGTATCTGCAAAATATTCATTATATCATTTGGCGTTGGAATTCACTGATCGCCTTTAATGTCTTCAATATTGTAATCAAAATCAGCATTATTGTGTTCGGAAGCATGTTCAATATCAAGCACAGGCAAGACAATCAGAGTTTGTTTGCCGTGATGGACTACGATAAGACCTTGCCGGAACCGGATGGGAAAAAACCACACGAGTCAACCGACCTCTATCATTATGGCCCAGATAGCCTTATATTCGAGAACATCTTGGCCTGGCATGCCATTATTTTCGCCTTTGTCATATTCCAAAGTCGCATCTTTCGTTCGTACTACTTCTGTCATATAATAATAGACACAAAGGCCAACACTATTCTGGCCTCACGGTAAACTGCAAGTTATTTCAATAATTCAACCCACTTATTTACTCCGTTTTTATTGCAGCGGAGCTGTTGTTATTGAGAATTTGTATTATAAACAAATCTACGACAGGCGCGAATATGAGAAGAATTCGTTGGACAGCGTCAAAGCCAAAATGGAGATTATCAGAGCGAATAACGTGAAGAACTACAAAAGTAAGTTCCATTTTGGAAAAGATAAAACCTTAGAAGTAGAGTGGTTTTTAGTTCATAACCGGTTTACTGCCAAGTTACCAGTATTTTTCCTAATTGTTTTTGTCTCAGAGGTGCGCGAAATGACGAGAGAAAAAGGTGTGCAATTCCAGGGTCCCGAGGAATTCGATTCTGAAACTCATCTTCAGGTCAAAGAGACGCCATTAAAAAATTATTATATATTAGGGTCGTCACCCCTGAAAAAACGGGACATGCGTCTCCATCCTCACGCGGTTCGTGCTGGGGATTACTATATGTTCGAGGACCTGGACGACGATGACGAACCGCTCGTTGCCGAGGAGTATGATTTCTTGGAAAAGGAGGAAATGCGCACGCGTCAATTGCAAATAGCAGTAAATATCTTTAAGCAATTACAATTATTAATTATAATTACCAAGTTTTAATTGCAGGCTAGAAACAAAAAAACGCAAAGCAAACGCGTACAGCAAAATAGTTCCGATTCAGATATTGATTTCGATACCAATCCGATAGTTAAACTATCAATAGGACTAATGAGACTAACGACAGTGCGACTGAATCGGTTATCCCGGAATTTCCGATTCGTCCACAAAGTTCTGTCCGCCGAGAAGAAGACTTTGCAAGACATAAGTACCATGAATCGACTTGGAATGGTCAATACAGCGGCAATGTTCAGTTTCCTAAATCAGTCGCTTTACGAGTAAGTTCCAAGCCAGAAGTGCACAGCGACGACGCCCATTCACAATTAGAAAATTTTGTTAAAATTTTGCACTATAGAAGAAGCAGTTCATACAATCATAAGCATTCACTACAGGAGAAGCAGTACACATCACAAGCATTCGCTAGAACAAGCAGCTCGTTTTTAAAAAAGGAAAGTAGTACATATACATACATGAGAAGTCTACACATGCAAGGTTCAGGAGTTGCACTGCTTACACAGTTTAGGTAATGAACAAAACAAAACCACCTATTTTAGTAAAAGCAGTCCACATACACATACATCTACATTAGTATAGGCAGTGCACACTAAATACTTTTTAGGACAAAACAAGCAGTGTACACAAGAAGTGAAGCAGTGCATACAGCAAGCATTTAATAAGGATAAAAAAGCAGTGCACAGAACACATACAAAGTACAGGCGAAGCAGTACACACAGAAGCATTCACAATAGAAGCAAAGCAGTGCGCTTAGGCATCCCTTTAAAAGCACCGCACAAACACAGGTCTCAACTGCATAAAGATACATACATAGACGTTCTGAAGCACTGCTTACTACACAGTGAGAAAAATTACACTAACAAAAGTAGTTTAAATGAAATCCGGGGCGATGCAAAGCAATTTTGATAAATCCTTAAACAATTTTTTTAGCAAACAAATTGATTCGATTAACGCACCGAAAAGGGAATCGGTGGTGAACATTATAAATAAGGGGACAGACTTCACCACTCTTGATCATAATGAGTTTGTACAAATGCTGATTTCCCTTTGGTATGCGATCATTGCCAATACAGAGGTGATTTGCTACTTGATGGTTTTCATAAATCAGGTAGCTAACTCGTCAATAATCTCACTCCCAATGCCATTCCTTGTCCTCTACTGGGGTGCCCTCACCCTGCCCCGTCCCACGAAGACATTTTGGGTCACCCTAATCACCTACACATTGGGTATGATATTCCTAAAGTGCATTCTACATCAGAAGATCGTGCTCGATCAAAAGCTCATGAAGATGGCGAAGACAATGGATTTTGAGCTGTTTATAAAGCACGGCATGGCGGTCTATGATCTTATACTTCTGGTTGTTCTCTTCTGGCATCGATATATGCTAAAGAAGCAGGGAATCTGGAATACACCAAGATCGGACTCTGATCTTTTGCCAACGGAGAAAGCTCGTAGGTGTATAATTATTTTATTCCGTATCCACTAAACCTCCAGAGTTTTTTGTCTATATCTTTGCAGGTACTAAACAACGACCAGCCGATATCATGAAGCGTTTGAGGTATATATAGTTTGCATATAACTTTTTAAAATCCTTTAAATAAGTATTTACGCATTTATTCAGAGAAGAGTCTGGAAGTGAGGTAAAGGATAATGCCGCCGAAAGCAGCGAATTTGAACGGGACATGGATGACTTATTGCGACCAAGAATGGAAAATAAATTTATATATGAAAATATCGAATCCGAACACTATCGCTCGGCAATGCATAGCTTAAAGTAAGCTGGAAAACAGTAAAATCGTAAAATATTTTCCTAACTCAATTTAATTTCCAACTCAGTCGCCGCGGTGGACTTTTGTCGGGCATAAGGAAATTCTTTATTGCTTTGCTTCATAAGGCACGACTATCGAGCGATGTTTATACCCTTTTGTTCCTCTGCGATTTCATCAATTTCTTTGTACTGCTCTTCGGATTCCCCAAGTTTGTGGTAAGTTAAGAAATACTGTTTTAGCTATGTCTGCGAAAATAGTAAATGTTTTTTAAATTTTTCCTTTAGTATCGGCACAAACATAGCACAAGTGTGCTCGAGACCTACATACAGGGCAATAAGGTGCCGTTCGTCTTCTTTATAATGCTGATATATCAGTTCTTGACAATTGTTGCCGAACGCGCCATTTACTTACGAAAGGCGATAAAGATCAAAATAGTTTTTCACTTTTTCACAGTGTTTGGAATACACCTGTGGATGTTTTTCTTGGTGCCATACCTCACCGCCCATAGTTTCGGAGCAACTGCACCCGTTATGTTCTATTTGATAAAGTGCCTCCATATGCTATTGTCGACTTATCAGATCCGTTGTGGCTATCCAAAGCGTATTCTGGGTAATTTCTGTATGAAAAGCTATTCCATGGTCAACTATGTGGCTTTTAAAATGTAGGTTTAATCAGCTGTTTAAAATATATATTATTAATTCCAATAATTTTAGTTATATGGAAATACCATTTCTCTATATACTTCGAACTCTTTTGGATTGGTTGTGCATCGATACGACGCTTACGATTATGGAATGGATTAAAATGGAGGATATATTTCAGTCGGTTTTCATGGTGCGTTGCTACCGTCAAATGGATGCCGACTTTCCAGTTATGAGGGGTGTACGAAAACCGTTATACACCAAGTGCTTGGTTGGTGGTACGGTCATTGTAATATTGATAGCTCTCATCTGGAGTCCCCTGTTTATTTTCGCACTAGTGGGAACAGTGGGCAAACCAAACGTGCCAAATCGTGCGGATGTATCTTTAAAGATCGGACATTACGAGCCGATATATGTGTCGCAAAGCTATTCGAGAATACATCAGTTTACCGGAGAAGAATATGATGAACTTCTCGAAAGTTTCAGCCATGATATTTATGCGACCGATCACATTATGGTTTATGACGCTGTCGATGTATCGGCAGTAAAGTTCGATGATAATTCTATAACGTTGTGGAATATGTCGCCACCCGACAAAAAACGTTTGCTAGCAGATCTTGAATCGGGTTAGTACCTTGAGTAGCTAAGTAATAGGTAATCAATTATATTACATTATGCACTTTTAGGTAGGGAAATGGATTTTCGCCTACGATTGTCTTTCAGCGTGACGATGTCGGAAACGATAGTGCATGAGACGACCTACACCCTGACTAAGAACAAGGAACTAACCCGAGAAACGTTAATCAGAGTATTGTCTGATCCAGATAGCAAGGCTAAAGTAATTATACCAAATATGCTGCCCAAATTTATTACGGTACAAAGGACGGAAGTTTTTGTCAAATTTATCAGAGACTATGATGGTTTGAAATTAATTTTTTTTTTAAATATATATAAAGCTAAATTTTGAAATATTTTATAGGTGAGTACAATCGTCCAGTAATACTGCAAAAGAATCGAGCTGAAGGAGATTCTTGGTGGGATATGCATGACTATTGTGAGGACAAGTTCTACCGAAATGTGCTCTCAAATCTGCCAGAGAGTGACTGCGATGAAGGTATCGTGTTCTATATCTTTTTTGATAAATCATTTCCAGCCGCTATGAGTTTCCTGGAGAAAACAGGGTAAGCTTACCTCTTTGCTGCACTCAGATCAGGTTTTTTTAAAGCATAATTTTTGTAGAATCATTGGACTCTACACCACGTGTGTCTATGTGGTCTCACGACTTATACGATCTCTTATAGCGGACAATCATCGCAAAATTATGTTTGAGGACTTGCCCTACGTAGATCGAATTCTTAAGTTATGTCATGACATATATCTGGTGCGAGAGACGAGAGAATTTCGCTTGGAGGAAGATTTGTATGCAAAGCTTATATTTCTATATAGATCACCGGAAACGCTTATCAAATGGACACGATATAAGGACGAAAATATCGATGATACATCTGATAACACGCAAGCTCCCTCGTCGGAATCCTCCTCCGACGAGGATCGACGTCGTCCTCCAGGCCCAACAACGCCTCCGCCTCCTCCTCCAGCTTCAGCTCCAGGCACTGCGATTCCACCACCTCCTCCACCGCCGCCGCCTCCACCACCACCAGCCGGCCCACCTCAGCCTCCACCGCCACCAGGCGGGCCACCTCCGCCATAATTTAAGAATCACTCCACAAAAATAGAATAATATCTAAGAGTAGTTTGATACTTTTATAAAACTGACTTGGTTAGACCAATGTTTTAAAATAAAAGAAAGAAAAAGCGGTGATACCCCTATTAAAAATTTCTTCAGCTTGTCAAAACTCTCAGACCTTAGCTATACTTCAAACGGGTTTGTACTCTACGTTACCCGTCGCTACACAATTCATAGCATATCTTAGGTGACACTATTTACATTTTAATATATTTAAGTAATATTTATTAAGTACAAGAAGCGTTGAGAAATTATAAAATGTTTACTAAATCATAACAATGAATATTATATGTTGCATAGTTATTGTAATGTTGACTATTGATAAAAGTGTCGCAAGTACCGCCGAACACCTTATCAGATATAATATTTCCCAAAGTCATAATTCCGTTTACAGTGGAAGTTCGCGGAGAACCAGTAAATTTCTCTTCGATACAATATTTCGCATAAGTTCCGGAGTATCAAATGTCTTTGGATTTGATGCGGAAGATGAAACCGATTATGTTGAAAACAATAATCTCTCCACTTGCGATTGCGGTAAGTAAAAGTTATCCATGAATTCGTAAATGTAAATACAAGAAAATGAAATCTGGGTTCTTTGACTTCCAAAAGTAGAGCAAACCAGTCATGCGAACTTGTTATTTATCATTTTTATGAACTTAGCCTCATTTCGACAACGTGAAAATAACATGTTTGGCAATAGCTCTGCTGTAAAGACCGAAAGTTACCCTGTAAAAAAGAAAGTTGTCTAAATTTTAAATGAATTACTTATAGATTGTGGCTTTTCGAATGAAGAGAATAGAATTGTAGGAGGAAAACCAACTGGTGTAAATCAATATCCATGGATGGCTCGGATTATATATGATGGCAAGTTTCACTGCGGCGGATCGTTGTTAACCAAGGATTATGTTCTTTCTGCGGCCCATTGTATTAAGAAGTTGCGTAGATCGAAAATTCGCATCATCTTTGGGGATCATGATCAGGAAATAACATCGGAATCGCAAGCGATTCAACGCGCTGTAACTGCTATAATAAAGCATAAGAACTTCGATCCTGATACGTACAACAATGATATTGCCTTGCTGAGATTAAGGAAGCCCATAGTATTTTCTAAGATTATAAAACCGATATGCCTTCCGCGATATAACTACGATCCTGCAGGTAAGTCAGAATAATCTATTCTTGTGTGTGTATGCTAAGTATGCTAATTTATTCTATTTTTTTAGGTCGTATCGGCACCGTTGTTGGTTGGGGCCGTACCTCGGAGGGAGGGGAATTGCCCTCAATTGTGAATCAAGTAAAAGTTCCGATCATGTCGCTTGCCGAATGCCGAAATCAAAAGTATAAGAGTACACGCATCACACCGGGTATGTTGTGTGCGGGCAGACCCCACATGGACTCGTGCCAGGGTGACAGTGGAGGACCGTTGCTGCTATCGAATGGCGTCAAGTACTTTATAGTGGGCGTGGTGTCCTGGGGAGTCGGTTGCGGACGTGAGGGTTATCCTGGTGTCTACACTCGCATTAGCAAATTCATTCCCTGGATCAAATCTAACTTAGAAAATACATGTTTGTGTTCTTAGTTTAAATGTTACCGAAAAAAAAACAAAACAAAAATTAAATTATTAACTTATTACAAACGCTTGTTTATAATCTAACATTTAAGTGAGTCCAAAGTTACAACTTATGTGCCATGTCTATGTAGACACTTTTGATTTATTGTCGAATATATCATCATTGGAGAAAGCAGGATTTTTAATATTAGTATTCAAGTACGGGCGATTCACCCATTCGGTGTCGCATGCCTTGATGTTCTCCAGTGTTCCTAGCTTGATTTGATACAGCTTGAGCTGGAATCTTGGTCCGATTTCCGATAAAGTAATCTCCTTATTTACATATTTGTACATATGATGTCTGAACATGATTCGATCATCGTTATTGACAAAAGTGATCACCCTTTCTGCTTTCTCCTTCGGCACAGGAAACAGGTGTTTCAATATGTTTACAGTTCTCAGGGCAATGTTCGTTTTAAAATTACTGAATATCAGATGCGGCTTTTGTTCACTCATTGGACCAATGTCGGGAATATCGTGACGCATTACAACATCCGAAATGTTGAAAAATGCAGTCGGACCAAACGGCAGATGGCAAACAATGAGACTGTCGGGAATGCCTCGATGCTCATGGACTATAATGAAGTCAGTCACATTATTAGCGCGACAGGCTTGCATCAGTGTGTTTATCTGATATTTTCCTCGATTCATTTGTTGTGCATTTGGGAATATCAATCTCAGTTCCTTCATAAACATTTTCAGGCGCGACGACGGCTCATGCGATGTGGTCAACATTATTTTGGGATCCTGGGCGCCAGCAAACTGATATTCATCAATAGTCGTAGAGCTTCCGTTTCCCTCTGTAAAGTCATAAATCATTATTATAAACACTTTTTAATTTAAAAACACATTTACCTCCATAATATTTGAGCGAATCGTAAACTTTAATTCCATTTTTTATGTTCGAAGAGTTTAGCGTTTTGTTTTGACTTATTTTTTCGGTTATAGCCGCCGCATTCTTCTTCTTGGTCAATATACGTTCGTTAACCGCCTTCGTGTACAAATATTCTCTTCGCTGTCTTGCCTGTTTCCTCAACATATTTAAATTTTGTTATTTTGTTACCACGCGCACGTGAATTACTTCCACGATATAAAAACAATTTGCGATGACAAATTAACGATATCAATAAATGCTTTTATATCGATAGTTCACGCATCATTAATAATTTTATGCGTTAACTTGGTTTCAGAAACTGGCCACACTGTAATTACGTTTGCTCAATATTTTGTCTATAATTTTTGAGAATAAAAAGTAAATAGAGTATTTTTGAAATGAGCCTACCACCCACATTATTGCAGCGATTAGCGTCCCGCGGAATAGTTAATAAACAAAAAGGTATAGATAAAAATGGTGACCTCGCTTTTTTATGATTTTAATTCATATTTTACACGCTGCATGCAATTTTAGCTCAGGCATCCCAGTCTGAGACAATTGAAGAAATTATCGCAGAAAATTATGACGAGGACGACAAAGGTAATCAGTATTCGAGTGTGGAGCTGGAAAACACAACAACTAAGCACACAGCAAGCAGTGAGCATTTCTGGCCCGACAGAATAAAGGAACGCATCGGAGTTACAGAGTCTCATCATGGATTTAAATTCTGCCCAAACAAATACAATATCTACCACTCCTGCAGCCTTTACTGCGTGAATAGATGGCCAACTGGTCATTCCAAGCCTAATGAAAAGTATCTGCGACGTTATAAACGATTAGTACGTAAATATCCACTGAGTGCAGACTGGAAAGAAATGTACGATAATGGATGTGGAGTATACTACTTCTACAATTCTGCAACTCGTAAGGTTTCCTGGCTTCCTCCAACACATCCAAAGGCTCGAATTTCAAACAGCGCAGCCATATTCCGCAAACAATTG
Organism: Drosophila parthenogenetica; assembly: GCA_035047505.1. Lineage (NCBI taxonomy): Eukaryota > Metazoa > Arthropoda > Insecta > Diptera > Drosophilidae > Drosophila > Drosophila parthenogenetica. The sequence continues at coordinate 6,030,538 of JAWNPM010000182.1, forward strand.
GCGAACTCGAGTGATAAGTACAATTTCGAAACTCCATTCACTTCTAACAATCATGAAAACGAGGACGGTGCCCAGGCTCCATCTTTTGCCCCATCTAAAAAGCAAAAAGTCCGTGACTTGGAACGCACAATATTGAGAAAGCAGCGTGTCTAAATAATTTAGCTCATAATTTTTATAAGTAATGCTTTTGAATAAAATAATCAAATACATTTGTTTGGTTTACTGATATAGCGAATGATATAAAGTATCGATATATCGATTGGTGTGTGGCACCTTATTGCCACATAGCGGATGTATTTTGCAACTAATCCACTGATTTTGTGTGATGCAGCCAGTAGATGGCGCATAAATTGAAACATTTTCTTGTAATTCCCGAGTTGTTATTCGGCGACAACTTCATTTATATACCCTTAAATTGGTATTAACATCGTTCTTGCTTCGGCAGAACATATACTAAAATTGGAACGATACAGAGAAGATTAGCATGGCCCCTGCGCAAGGATGACACGCAAAATCGTGAAGCGTTCCACATTTTTTTGCTATACCCAATACCCAGTAAGTACTATAAGTATTTCCTTGTTTGTTTGCTTTCGCCATTTATTTTATACTGAATTAAACATATTTATATTGTTCGTTGGTTGGACATGCATAAATGTAAGGTGTATGTGTGTGTGTGTGTGTTCTTAGGATTTAGATCGATTAGTTGGATAGTTTATATTATATATATTAATAATATAGTTTTTGCTGTTCTTTCAATTTTAAACATAATTATTATGTTTTCACGTTTCTTTGCCTCAAGGCGTACACAATTTGAAATTTGCAACACAGTTAAATTTGTTTTTCTTTTTTGAAATTTTTAAAATCATATTATTATTCATATTTGTTACTTGTACACCAAAATAATTGTTTGGTTATCTGTGATAACCCCTAGTTGAACGAACTTCTGGCTTGGAATTATCTGCCTGAAATTTGATTTTGAATTTTTTGTATAATTTTATAATTTATTGATAGGGCTTTTCTCACATAGGATTTATACCCCCATAGCTAATAAGAAAATATTTATATTTATATATAAGGTTCTCTTTTAAATGGACACATGAATATGAATCAGGCTTTTGGTTTTAATTTAACATATGTATATTTATGTTTGTATATATCATATATATTTATATATATCATATATATTATTAATGTTTTTAGTTCCCACAGTAATTTCATTTGGTTAACTTTTAATAATTATGTTTTATTTTTTGACCCACATTTTAGCTGTACGAATTTTGATCCTAAATATTTACTGAATATGAAACTTTCATTTGTATTTGTAACTTTGAGGTAGTTAATCCATTGTTTAGGTATCGTTATACATATAATTATGTAAAAAATAAACGTAAATATGAAGCACATATATATGTATATATAAAGCACACATTTACGATACACCAAACATAACTTTAATTATGTTTTTGTTATTTTGTATTCTATTTTCGTAATCGTTACGTGTTCGTTACAATGTAATTATCGTAGTAATCATACATATATATATTTTTTACTTTTTGTTTTTGTATTTTTGTATTCTCATTACACATTTTGAACATTTAACATTTTCAACACTGAGGAACTGTCGTGCTTACTCCATTTGACAAAAAGGCAATCATCAATCCTAATCCTTAATCCTTAAACTAGGCGAACTCTTATTCCTTTTCTTACAACTACAATATTTGTATGTTTATAATTTTTAGTCGCTTCCTTGGCGCTTGTACTTAACTTTGTATGCATGTGTGTGTGTGTTGTGTATGTGTGTACGTTAGTTAATGTAAATTTGAATTCATATTCATATCACTTATGGATTACAAGCTCCTAAAACATTTATTTGAAAACCCTAAGATGATGGCCAATTCGTTTTGTTTGATTTGCCTTATTTGGTTGGCCCTAAACTAACAGCTAAGTAGTAGAATTTGTTTCGTCACGTGCTCAACTTAGTAGGTGATACGAGTGCCTAAAGTTCTAAGTTTTTAACTTGAATCACTTTTATATATTTGTATTTTCGTTCTCATTGTTATCCAAAGAAAAAGCTAAATAAATCAAAAGTAAAAGTGAAAACTGAATGTTTTGAATGGTATTATATCAGCTGAACACAACTTATAGCAGTTAAAAGGCTACAAATAGGTACAATCAGAGCCCAAAATCACACACCCCCACACCCAAATACACCCAAACACACACACTCAGAGAGAGAGAGAACAACAAATAACTCATAACTCAATACAAATATCACAAAATTAGCAACGAGGCTGAGCAAATCATCGTTATCATCAAAGATCGCAAACAATAATTAAAATATTAAACATATAATGGTAGAAAGCATAGGAATAAACTAATAATAAAACTCAAAGTGTGTCAAGTTGTTTTGTTTTTTGGTTTTTTTGGTGTTTTGTATTTAAAACTTATGTCAAAGAGCGACCCGTAACTAAAATTTAAGAAACCAAATGTAATTAAAGTTTTGAATTTGAAATATGTTTTTGTAGTTTCGCTTAATTGTTAATAAATTATGATTTATATATCTATATATATGTATGTATATACGTGTTTTTAGGTAGATAGATAGTTTATATTGAAGGTATTTTATATGCGAAACGTAAAATAAAATAAAGAGATAATTGAAAACTTAAAATTAAATGGGCAAAACCTAAAAAAGCCTTTTCTAGCCAAAGGTTTTGATATTTTAACAAAATTAAAGTAAAATTATATCACCATGCATATATAAATACACACACAATTATATATATATCTTCTTCTACATATATATATTGTTGTAAGTATAAGTAATTAAAAATACACATTCATATGCATAACATTTCACATGTTCATCTTTAAATTAAACGATTAATATTTCAAACTTGGGCGCAAAACGGAAATTTTAACAAACTGACAACCGGGATAAGTGGGATAATCGGGAGGGAGGGAGGTAGGGCGGTACGGGAGTTCGGGCATGGGAAAATTCAACAAAAACATATTTGTTAATAAAAGCTCTTCAGTTTGTTTAGAATTTCTAAATAAAACTTAACTTAACGCTAAACATTGAACCAATTTATACATTATAGATTTATATATTCATAAAGAAAGCATCAAAAGTTATACAAATAAATCGCACCTGAATATATGTATATATATATATATATATAAGATATCTGTAATATTTGTAAGGTTGAAACAAAAACTTATGTTGTAAACAGGTATTTCTGGTAGCTAAATCAGAGACGCGTTCTTCCTGCTTTCGCCAATCCGATTTCTTCTTGCTCTTTTACATTTCTTAACATTTTCTTAATAGCTAAACAAATGACATAATATTTTCTTTTCGTAATTCTTTGTTTTTCTTTCTTTTGTGTGTTGTTTTCTTTTTGTTATTGTTGCCTCTTTCTTTACATTTTGTTTTGTTTCGTTTTCGATTTGAAATTTCAGGGAATTTTTCTTAGCGCTTGACAAAATAGTTTAGCACATAGTTTTACATAGTATATGTGGCATCTCTATATAGTATTTATATGTTGCTTGCTACGCCAGGCTCTTAAATCACAGTTACATCTTTCTTTCTCTCTCTCTTTTCACTCCCATTCCCACGCTCTCTCTTTTTCAGCATATCACTCAAGCAGAACATTTACAAAAATGATTGTTTGGTAAGGTTTTGTATTAGTTGTTTGGTTTCTTGAAACGGTTGGGCGCTACTAGCTTAGTCACTAGTGTTAGCTTATAAGTTAGTCAGATGGGCGGTTCGTTATAGCGGCTTTCTTGGTCTACGATGATTTGCGCAGCTCCTCCAGTCCACCATTTGGCATCCCACCTCGCATATTCTCCAAAACCTTGTTCACAAAATCTGTTGATCCGCCCGCAATGCGTATGCCAGCTGTTCAAATACAGGGTATGTTATTAAATGTTTGTGTGGATTAATTTATAACTATATAGCCTACATGATGCTGTCGTATAAATGCGTTGTATCTGCTGATCCACATCCTCGGTGGACTCTCCTTGACTCTTTGTGCGATGCTTAAGCGCCAGCGCTTGTTTCAGCTCAGCAATGCCATTCATTAGACGCTCTAGAAACATAACAAAATATTCAATTAATAAAATTTTAAATTTTGGTAGAGCTAATTCACTTACTGTGCTCAATTTCCAGTCCATACAGCTTGATCTTGTTGGCCTCGTGCTGTGCCTTCTTCTTGAGCCGGCAGGCACGAGAGGCGAGCTTGTTCTTCTCCTTACGCGACTTGGGACGCACATTGAAGGGCAACTCCGACACGGGTGTCATGTCATTGATGGTACGACTCAGTTTGTCTAGTTCCTTGCCAATATTATGAAGTTTGCGTGCATTTGGCGTCAAATCGTTGCCATCACCTTTGCGCGCCTTTCCACTGTGCTAAAATTAGAAATAAACATATAGAGAATTTGTTAAATATGCTGTGTGTTACAAAGTTTATACACAAAACTTAGGAATACCCACCTTATAGACTTTGATGCCACGCACAGAACAGGTGGGACTAAAAACTGGATCGGTGACCTCGTTGAGCACATGGGGATCCTCAAGTTTTGACTGGAAGACAAGGCGTTTGCCCTTTGGTCCCTTGGCCTGGACATTGTACTGCCAAAAGAAGCGCTCTTTGCCCTTGCTGCTGCTCAATTGATTCGGTGTCGATGTGCGTGTCTCATCCTCATCCCCAGAGCCACCTAAATAACAATTTAAATATAATTTACATGTTTTGTGGAGTTAGCATTAGAGTTAACCCACCATTGTCGCTGCTGAAGTCGTCGTAGTTATCGCTGTTATCACTGGATGCGTCGTCATCGTCGTCCTGGGAGAAATCAATGCCATCCGGGGATAAAACACTGCCCGTGCTCAGTGACGAGAAGCTCTCGGCCTCGGCCAGCGAGCCGGTGGATAATAAATGCTGTCGTGGTTCACGTCGCATCCAAATGTGTTCGCGATCCAAATGCGTTGGCGCCGACGACGAAAGACGCGAGAGCTGCGAACTCTCCACGGCGCTTTGATAGCCAAAGGATTTGCGCACACTACCGGGTGCTCCAGCTGTGATGACCACCTGGTTCTGGGTCGAGCTGGAGGCATTCGATGTGGCGCCAGGGGTGCTATTAATGCTGCCAAAACCGCTGCTACGTCCGCCGGGACTAAGTGCTGCGGACTGACTGAGCATGGAGTGACGATCTGGTGGCGAGGACATGACAATTCCCTTCTTCAGCAGCTCCTGCATGTTTCTGGACTTGACCTGCTGATACTGTGAACGATTTGCATGCGGTGGCGGTGGTGGAGTCAATGGCGACTGAGATTGGCTGCCAGGAGAGAAACTAGAGCTCAGCTGCGCTGGTTTCTGCGGTGTACTGTGGAATAGCTCATAAGTATCCTGTTGTTGCTGCGATTGCTGCTGCTGCTGCTGTTGTTGTTGTTGTTGCTGCTGCTGGCTTTGGCTCAGTAGAGATTGCAGTTGTTGCTGCTGCTGCAACAACTCCAGCGGTGGCACACCCAAGTTCTCCGTTGTATGCGATTGCGGTGACAGCAAAAAGTTAACGTTTTGTGTAACATTCGTCGCTGGCAGAAAGTCCTCAATGGTGCCAATGACATCCAAGAAATCACCGCCACTCAAGTCGGTCAAATCGTTGGCCTGTATCTCGGCCTTATCGTTGGGAAATATATAATCATCGTCTAAATTAAATGGCTCATTTTTGGTCTGAACAATGGCGCTACTAATGCTAATGTCGCTCCACATGGCATTCGAATTGGGTGTCATCTCGTACAGCAGCGCACTGCCGCCGACCACCTCCTGGAGCAGCGACTGTTCGTGAACCGCATTGAGGCTGAGACTGGCGCTCAGATCGGGTGTAAAGTAATTGCTGCTGCTGCCACCACCACCCCCAACACTACCGGCAACGCTCACATCGTTTGCGTTGTTGCTGCTGCTGTACAGGGTATTGCTAAGCGGTGAAGCCGCACTCAGACTCACATCCTGCAACAGTGTGGGCGACAAGGAGGCTGCATCCAGTGCATCCAATCCAAAGTCGGATAGTTCACCCAATTGTAGTGCTTGTGTTTGTTGCTGCTGCTGCTGCTGTTGTTGCAACTGTTGCTGCTGTTGTTGCTGCTGCTGTTGCTGTTGTTGAGCCATGCTGGGTAGTGTGTGCAAATGATGCTGCTGTCGTGGTGTCGTTGGCGTCAATACGGGCGTCTCGCTTAGCTGCTGATAGGGATGATGATGGAGATGGCTGTGATGATGATGATGGCTCTGATTGGGATTATTGCTGCGTGGTATGGTAATTGCCGTCGTGCTAAGCATCACATTCGATGTATAGCTGGTTGTTGTTGTGGTATTGCTGGTGTTACTCGAAGATGAACTCAGATTGCTGCCACCGTTGTAGTTGCCAGTGTTAATGGTCAATGTGGGCGTACCGAGACCATACAGTTCGTATTTCAATGGATTGCTGCTGCTGTTTGAGCCGGTGTCAAAGAATTCCGATGACATAGGATACACCTGATTCTCAGTCATTGCGATACACGATACACGATGTGTAGAGATCAAAAGCGGAGAGGAATTGTTTTTTGGGGGACCACAAGAGTGATCAGTGCCCACGTTGGGCGCCAAAAGGCGCTGGCACTACGCTGCGTCTACGCTGTTGCTTTACAGTAGCTGAAATTAGAGAGAGAGTACATATAAATTAGTTTTTTTAATCAAGTTAAGCCGTAATCTTTATAATTTACATAAATTATGACTTGAGATCAGTGCTCACGTTGGGCGCCAAGCAAAGCAAACATTACACTAGCTTAATTCAGTTATTTTCAGTCGTAAATCTTAATGAATTAAATGGCTTAAACCACTTTAAGCTGCTGAAACATCGTATTAATTAGTCGAGCACACCCTATTCGAGAGTGCACATTAAGTATGCACCTCCGCATTCCATATTCAAGCAGGAACTCTGCTGTAAAATCGGGTTATATGCATAATAATCCAACTTTCAGATATATGATTGATTGATCAATTCTATAAATCTTAATCTGATTAACTCCAGTCTTGGAATAATTAACTAAAAGTGACTTTTAGAAAGTATTTAAAGACCACATCAAAGTGAGTGACAAATTCAAGTTGTTTGTTTTTTTGTAGTTTTGCTTATCGCGTTGAGTGATAACGTTCGAAAATCATTTGGCAAAAAAATAACAACAATTATTTGCATTTTTTCTCTATTTTTTGCACAGAATAAACCACAAAACTGAATGAAAAAAACAAAAACAAAACAATAAACGAAGCCAAAGGAAACGAAGTAGAGAACAAAACAATAATATAAAAAAAAATAAATAAAAACTAACAAAACAAGTAATCGAGCATGCAAAACGAGTATGCTCGACTAGTCGTTACCCTATGTTGGTTAATTAAATGCTACTTTTTATTACTAGCTAATAAAACACTTTTTTAATGGGTATCTAAGCTATAAAAACTATACCAACATTATTTTGTATGATTATTCTCTTTCTTTTTGTTATTCTTATTGTTTTTATTTATTTGTGCCTTTCGCTAAGCAGGTGACGCTGCAAATTTGTTATTGTTCTTTTCTTCTGCTTGCCGTTTATAAATATTTATTAGTTTGTTTACAAAGAAAATGAAATTTCTGGTTGATTTTAATGGTCTTAAATTGTGGACGCAAGAATAAATACATCTAGAAATCTGGATAATTATTTCAAAGGTAGAAATAATTTACTGCAATTAAACATTTCAAGTGCTTATAAACAGATTTAAGTGGATATTTCTAAAATTATTTTAAGTATTTAATTTTATTTACTAGTGACTAAAGTGGAGAAACTTTGGAAGTTGATTATGTGCTCTCATCACTAGTTCAAACAGTCTATTAAGTGACTTAATTTTATAAAGTTTTTATTACGTTCAAAATCAGCTGTTTTAAAATATCACATTGATTGCTGTCGGCCCCCTCTCCTGCCATCTTAAGTAGGTGTATATATATATGCATATAGTAATATATAGACCTTGGAATTAATATCACTTACGTCGTCCAAGCTTATCTATCGCCTGCAGTCAGCTCAGTTGAGCGATAACTCGTTTTTTCCCCTTTTTTTTCTTTTATTTTTATTTCAGAGCTGATAACATTAGCTTACACGAACAATCGGATGTGGAGGAATATTTCTATGTACACACATAGACGTCGTGAGCATTACCTCCCCATTTATCAAGGTCATACCGACTCGACAACAGTCGCTGCAAACAAAACCTAACATCAAACCAAACACAACGTGTAGCATCTAAAGCGGCACTTAAACAACAAATTAAAATTAAATATACATACAAAAAAAATACAGCAACAATTCAACTTTAGCTAAATGATATGCCTGTTTCTCTCTGGGTTCTTTACAGTATTCCTCTATGCCTCAAGACTACTCCCCCTACCCCCTACGCCCCTGAAACCACAACACCCCCTCCCCCTTCATCGACCGACGTCCCATTTAAATTGTTTAATATTCGTCAAAGGTTGCCGAACGCTCCGAAGGCCAAACAATGCTTTTTTATGTGTTTGTGTGAGTGTGTGTGTGGAGAAACCAAAGCGCCCTCTATGAACAAATGTTTGTACTTTGTCAAACACAGTATATAAGTGTGTATGTATTAATATATAGTATATAGGAAACATACGGTAAGTGCTTATGTACAAAAGCTACGAATGAATAGACAAAGGCAAAAATACCAAAATAATTTATTACACATTTTTTGTCGAAAAACATTAAAAAACCAAAAACAAGCAAACATTTTGATTTGATGAGCAGAGCAGAAGAGGAAGTGTCAGAGAGAAAAAGAACAGAGAGTGTGAGAAAAAACATGTCTATATAATTATCATTAAGAATATTGCTTCATAAGAAACAAGAGCAAGAACAAATAAACCTAAAATGCTGGCAAAAAAAAAAGAGATAAAAACAGAAAACATCTGATGCTTACTTATTGATAACAAAGACCAGATAAACTAGAAATAGAGAGTGTAATTCTCAATGCATACACTTGAACGTCTTGTAATTTATTCATACTAATAAATAAAGTTACCTGCATTACAATAAGTATGTAACATATCCAAGTTTTCATGAGTAAACAAAGCGGAACAGAGCAAAAGACGCGTGGGATGCACGTTGAAAGCTTTTAGAATTGGATGGGGGGTTTAAAGTACAAAACTGTGCGCAAGGCGTGTCCAAAACAAATAACAGCAACAGCAACACAAACAACAACAAAAACAAATTCACCGAACCAGCTGCTCGTGGGGTACATCTGACGTCATATCGAACGTCCAATCAAATGCAAAAACAAGATATTTATAACAACAAATTCAGGAGAATTAATAAACACGAGTGCAGTCTGTCTGGTAGTTTCAACACATAATGAAATAATGCAATAATTATAAACAAAAGAGCAACAATAACAACAACAACAAAAAAACAGTTAGACAGCACGCTATCAACAAATTATTGAGAGGAAACAAAGAAAATAAAAGGGACTGAAAAAAAGTATACAGAGAGCGCGCGAGCTTGGAGCACAGTTATTAACCAAACTCAAGGTCAAAACTGTTTATTTTTTATATTTTGTTTTGAATTTATAATTTATCGCTGTGTTGCTTTTGTTTTACACACACACACATTCGTACACAAAACGACGAGTTGTAAACAAAACTAGGCGATTGTAAAGAGCTTTTTGAGAACGTGGGTTGTTTGTGGTCCCCTGTTCTCTCATTCTCAATCACTCTCTCCCTCATGCGCACGCTTGACTTTTGCTCTCTGAGCAACATATGTTTTCTGACTGTTTGCTTTTATCGCCACATTCGTGCGCGTGAATATGTATACTTACAAATACATACACACGTAGCTGTGTATGTGTGTGTATCTATAGTAAATAATCTAAAGCTTTTCGGTTCGCTTTGACTGGCGTTAGACGGGTTTTTTTTGTGAGTAAATAAAATAAATATATTACAATAACAAATCAGCAACTCTTAGAAAGAAGCTTTTACATTTCACCAGAATATATACTAGATGTCTGCGTTGACGTTGTACACAAACATATGCATGTACATGGGGAACATGGTAAAAGCTCTTATTGGTCCCCTTGCCTTTTATTTCATTTGCTGTTTTTTCAAACAAAGGACAGAATACTCACAAAATTATATTGATATACAAATATCATGGGTCTCCATTTGAAGTGATTGATACAATTATGATTGAATTTAATGAAATTGTTGGTAGATTGCGTAAACGTTTTGCATTGTGAGCTCCGAAAAGAGATAAGAAAAGAAAAGTAATCAGCTCTACACATTCTATTTTAGTGCGCTTAGTTAGAAAACTTTTCTAATATTCAACTAAACACATTCACTGCTTCCGGTCTACCTTACTGACTAACTGATTAGCCCAAGTCTCGCTCACTCTCACTCACACACTGACCGACTCTTGACTTTTAACCGTTTGCTGTCGTCACTAGTGTCACATGTTCCAAATGCATGCAAATGTTGTTTTGTTTTTATCTGCATGCATTCCCTCTTTCTCTCGCTCTCTTTCTCTATTGCGCTCCTTGTACATTTTCTTTGTTTGCACATTTTATGCAAGTCACTCGTGCTTTGTCTAGTTGCTTTCTGCTTTTGACTTTGCATCGCTTTTAATTTTAGGTACACGCAATTTTGTGCACACAGTCAAACTCACACACTCATATACAGAAATATGTATGTTGAGGTAGCCACATTTACCGCCAAGTGCAAGTTCCTTCTCCCAGCTGCTCTCTCGCCTTCCTTCTCGCACATTAGACACTTGCTACTTATTTATAGTTTGCGTTTTTAGGGCGCCTATTTAAGAGGTCCTCAATCAAAAATAGCCCAATGGAATGCGGAGGCGGCTTTATTTAGAACTTGTTTATCTATTAAATATGCTTAATGAAAACAAAAGATGTGTCGTTAAGCGAAACCAAGGAATGTCAAAGAATGATAGTATTCAGCTACGAACAGGATACAAAAAGAAGTAAGTAAACTGCAGAAGAGATGCTCGCCTAATTTATGCTCAGTTTGCTAGACGGTTTGCATTTATTACAATTGTGAGTCAAAAAAGATAATTAAACGATGCTAAAATTGCTTTAGAAAATAATTTTAATTATTCCGTTTTATTTCTTTCAAACAAACTTATTTAAATCCAATAAGCATGCACATAAAAATTACTGATAGCTTTAAATACCCATCAATTTAAACTAATGCAGGGTATAAATTCGAAGAAAAGGCAAACAAATAGCTTGCTTGCTGTTTTGCTAATAGATAAATAATTAAAATCAATTTATATTGATTTAGTAACATATTTGTGCACAATTCAAGCACACACACATACACACGCTCACACACATTGTTACTACAATATAATATAGTACGTATATTTGTATAAGTGGAGGAAATTAGCACAGTTCAGCTGAAATGTTAAACAAATACTATGTGGTGCGAAACCCTAAAAGCCGTTCCAACTAACATACACTCGAAATACTTAAAATAACTCGAAATCGAGACTGACTTGGTGACTTTCCACACTCTGTCTAAATTATATATAGTATATAGTGTCTATATGTCTTTGTACGTGTCAATGGCTTTCCATTTGATCAGATACATTGCTATAACACGTGAGTGTCGTATCAGCAGACGACTCGACATCTGATTTCTCATCTATTTTTGTTATCAGTGTGCTAGCCGCATGCCAGATACTGATAAAGCATTCACTACCATTGGGTCAAGCAGTTATTTTCCCAGAGCATGTCTACACATGTCAGCACATGCAGAAACAGGCACACATACAAATTATCGATCCTAGCACATTTCTTATCGTCGAATACATTTTTGGCTGGGAAAATTATTTATTTTGAACTTTGGAAATAAACTGAATATAAAAAAATATTTTTAAAATAACAAGAAATTCCGAGAAAAAGAGTCCCCTTTGTTTTTTTGTTAACATTTTTTCTATCAGCTTGTTAAGCGAAATGAAAACAAAAGCGAATTCGTAAATTGAACTAAAAATTCGGAGAAAAAAGGTTTAGTTTTCGCTTTGTAAAGCAGATAATATCGACTTTACTATACTCTTTAAAAAAAGAAGACCCCTTAGCGTTCATTGCAAAGTCACATTAAATATAAAATATATTTAAAATATTTAAAGAAATTTTGATGAAAAGCAAACAAGTTTGCCTAATGGGCCCGAGCCATAGACGATATAACCACAAAAAGCTACAATAAAGAAAGTTGAAGGCCGAAAAAGCAATGACCGTTGTATATAGTACTTAAAATACAGATACAGATACTATATACATTTCTATATACTGAAATTTGCTAAATAAATCAATTGATGTGCACATTTAACTATGCAATTCATTTGAGTTCAATCGAGTGATGAAATCATAAAGAACCGAATCGGAAAATGATGAAATAAGTGTGAGAAATTCAGTCATAATTTCATCAATTGGAAGAAGAACTTGTGTATTTATATTATGTGCATATATTGAGTATGGAAATTTGTGTTAAACAGTTTTCAACTTAAATTTGTTTGAAAAACTAGACAAAAGATCGGAGATAAGCATTCAAAGTACGTAAATGTTTTATTTAAATTCAAGGAATTCCCCATTAGCAATACACTGAATTTAATTGCAAATTTATCGTGTTAATAGGCGCAAGTGTTGAGCAGAAATTGCCAATATAGAGTTGATTTAAGGATAACAACTCATAAATTTGCCAAGAAACGTCAAGAGCTTAAGTCACCAGCTTATCACAAGGTATTTACATGGGTATTTGCTATATGAGTTCTCATTTTTCCTTTTATTATTTTGGCGTATAATTGCTGCAGTATTGTGCTAATTGCTTATCGTGCGCTCAACTGTTGAGTCATCGTAGCTATAGCTACTGATGATAAACATATATAAATATATTCAGTACGAGACAAAATCCAACTTGAAGTAGCTTTTGTCACTAGTAAGTAAATTAGTCGAGCAGCAGGAGACTGAGATGAACCCCAACCGAGAGAGCGAGAAAGACAATTAGTAACAAGTAAACAGGCTATAATCGATGTGCTCGACTTTATTATGCCCAGTTAAAGCAAATTCAGCTCGTTGCTTATTAAAGTTTTGTGTTTATTTGCCGATCGTAATGAAATTTGTAGCATCCGTTCTCTTTGGCACAAATTTTTATGGAGTTGACCTTAAAAAAATTCCAAAAGAATCAGAAAAAGTTGTTTTGAGTTAATTCTTAACTTCGAACTTCTTTTAAATATAAGCTATCAAACATAAATTAGCACAACAACATAAGCTCCCATTAAATCTAAGAAGCTGGGCTTCAAATAATTCAAAGAGAACGGTTGAAAATGAGTTTTATATGGAAAAGCGGCGCTATTAAAGTTTATTCAGACTTGAAACTGGGGTTTAAAGTAACTAAACTATAAATATTTTATTGCTATTACAAAGTATTAGCTTAGGCCTTCTAATAAGTTGAGTTTTCGGCTATCCAGCCATTCGAAAAATGAACTGGACTTGAGAGCCAAGCCAAAAGGGCCTTGAATGTTCGCTACCAACTGACACTGAACTTTGAAATCGGTCGAATTCATATTCAAATTGAAATCAATTTCAAAATTAATTTAATTTTGAATCGTCTATTTTTCGTTTGCCACAAACTTTTTATTGTTTACGCATTTTGGTTATTTGCACAAATGGCAACAAATATTAACAAAATAAGACGCTTCAAAGTTTTTATGTACAAAAAACAAAACGAAAATGTGTTTCTATTTGTTTAAAAGAAAGATTTTTTTTAGGTAATTTGGGTTTCTAGTTGAAGAATTGTTAGTACGATTTGATTTTATGGATTTTTTTCCTTCCCTCTGTCGAATTTGTTCGGAAAAGTATCAAGTTTTGTGCTCCAATTTATGGATCATATACAAAATACAAATTCGAGTATTTTTTTATAGCTCGACTTTGCGGCTTCGTTTTAAATTTCACAATTTCGATTTCGTATACAAATTTTGAATTTTGAGAACTTTGTGTGATTGTGTGCGTGTGTAAATATCTAAAATGAGTTGACATTTTAATTGCTTTCGGGATCATAAATTATCAAGTTTGACAACTTCAAACATTTGAAATTTATATAGAGATCAGATTATCGGAAAGAGCAATCAAAATATGATTCATATGCTCAAGTTTTCAGAGTCTTTATGTGCTGTCTCTCTTATATAGGGCTAAATTAGTAAGCTTTTTTAAGTGTTTAAATAAGCTGCTTAAAAGTTATAGGAAGCTGAACTCATTTAACTTTCTATTCTGATCAATATTCATAAGATCATAGAAAGAAACCCATAAAAATCGAAGTTTGTGTGGGGTTGAAACCTATTATTAAAAAGTTTTCACGTAAAATTTCTTTTCCGTTGGTTCTTTTAAAGTTATAAACATTTCGTATTATAATCCCATAATTATTGGGTACCAACCTTGTTTGACTGCACTGTGTATTATAAATGATGTACTATAAGTATAAACAATTCCAGTGGAGGGAAGAGCAGCAAAATTCAGTTGAATATCGTATTTTTTTGACTTCCGTATAGGTTTCTTTTTTAATTGAAATAATTTTAAAATTGTGGAAAAATTCACTCGTTGTATTTATTTAAACATTTGGTGGTACTTATGGATGAAATGTTTTTGTAAATTTCCATACGTTAATTAATTTATATGTATGCATCGGCACGCCGAGTAAGGGAAGGAGGTTGCTTTTTATTATTATTCTTTTTTTTTTTATATGTAAATCGTGTATTTCATTGTTGTTGTTGCTGGTCACGGTTTTTGTTGGTTGGATTTTTAAACTGGGTCACACATGTGGCGATTAAAACAGAAATAGTATTTATGTATAATATTTAGTATAACGAACACAGCACTCATAATAATAACATCAAACACTTGCAAACTCTGTAGAAAATTTGATAAGTTAAACTATAAATATATATACACTCACACTCACACACGCGTACACTGGAGTGGACTGACTGCTAACGAATCTTATCAGCCTGTCGCCAGAAAGAAACATAAGCTCCAAGAATTGTTATATGCATAAGTATATGCACACACAGCATGGACGAACTTATGTATGTATGTAGACACTCACACACAAACTTATTATGTGTAGTAATTGTTGTTGACGTAAGACTTGAAGTTTGACATTGAAAAGCTCCCAATGTAGTTGTATTTGGGATGTTAGAAAACACTGACACTCTTAAAATGGCACACTTTAAATCCAATAATATATATTGTTAAATATTGTTATAATTATGGCAAAAATTTACAACAACTTTAAAGCTTTTATTGGACTTTTGTTATCGTTTAATATTTCGTTTTGGTTGCTGTCAATTTTGCGGTGATTTCGACCGAGCAGCTGAGCGCGTTGCGAACAACTGATCAAAGCATGCACAGAGAAGTCGAGTGTCGAGAGCAAATGCAAAGCTCGCTCAACGTTTGCTATCTTTCTGCCTCTCCCTTTGTGTCTATGTATGCGCGTGAGTGTGAGAGGATAAGTAAACGTCGCGCTGCGTCTGCGTCGGCGTCGATGTAAGAATTTTTGTAGTTAAATTCCAGCACTCTTCAAATTTGGCAGCGTTTTTATTTTTGTTTGTTGCTTTATTTATTTATGCAAATCTACTGAACTTTTTGTTGCTTTGCTGGTTATTTTTTTGTATTTTTTCTTTTTTTCTTGATTGAATATATTGCTGCTGTTATTTATTTTGCTGTCTTGAAACTAGTTCGCGCTTCGTCTAATCGCCCAAGCGAGTTTGTTTAAATATTTCATATACACATTTGTGTATGTGTGCACGTATATACAAATGGGTGAACCTAAGTTAATTTACTCAAACTCGTATGATCGAAACGCGTTTTGTTTGCGTTTTTTAAATCGCGCGCGTTTTTGCTGACTTGTTTTAATTACTCGCTAATTGAATTATTGACACAACTACAGTTACTTTTAAAGCAATGTGTATCTACATCCATACATATTTATTTATTTGTATACAAACAAACATATATATTTAAAATTATTTACTTTGATTTTCCCACTTTACATTGACGTTTTTCATTCTATCAGCGTTTTTGTTATGTACTGACGACAATAAAAAAATAATTTGTGCTGTTTTATTTTGATTATCGCACTGTTCTCTTCTGTGTTGTATTCTCTATACATTAATTCGCGCAACCAATGCGTTGTGATGCGTTCCGTGTCCGCGCTTGACAAACGTTCTTGACCGATTGTATAAAAGTTTCAAAAAGCTCAGCGACAAAAACATGCCAAGCAAGTGAAAGCTCCCGCGCGCTAGCTGATTTTGTTTTGATTGTTCAGCTGTGCAGGCGCAGCATTTCGAGAGAGTATAAAGCACACACACTCATCGCGCATGTCGCTCACCCACACACACACTCACACCACGAAAGAGAGGCAGCATTTTCGTTGTTATATCTTCGTTTGTTGCTTCTTTCACTTCCATTTTTCCATTGGGCTTCTTGAATGCCGGCGCTGGGGGCATGTGGAAGTGGAATAGAAGCGGCTGCGTCTGCAGCGTCGGCGCTGTCGTTGTTGTGGTACAGTCTTTTAGGTTTGTTGTTGTTTTGGGTTTTTATTATTTTGCCTTTCGCATTTGTTGCTCACTTTGCTCTAAGTGTTTATGTTTTATTCCCCATTTGATTAATAAATAAATTCATTTACAAAGTTCCGCTCAAGTTCTTCTTGTTTCTCACTCGCACTCTTTACTATATAGCACATATGCATAAGTGTGTGTGTGTGTGTGTGTTTGTATGTTACCGCTGCCCACCCGTTTTTGACGTCACCTTTGTTGTTTACTTCGGATCAGTCAGCCTGTTTTCATTTTCTTTGCACACTGTCATTGTTATTTGTGCTGTTTCTACTCTTTTCTTTTTGTTTCTTTTTCATGCAAATTTTTTTTGTTATGAAATTGTCTGAGAGCATTTGATTTTCGCAAAAATCAACTAGTTGATTATTGAAAATACTAATGCTATAAAATCGATTTGAATTTATTTATATCAAGGAAGGAAAAGCAATAACAAAGAAACTAACAAAAATGCGCGCGTTCAAAACAACAACAAAAAAAGCCGCTGCATGCTCGATTTTGACTGCTGACGTTGCGATTTCAATTCTTTATTGGTTTGTTTATAAGACTCAGTAAAAACAATAACAAAGGGAATGCGCACATCGATAGCACTCAAACATGTACATACATACATACACAAATGTTCAGTTATGAGTGTGTGAATGTTTGTTTGTATGTAATTCGAGCTTAGTTTAATATGAAATGATGCAATATGTCATACGACAAGCGTAATTTAATATTGGCTATCGTTATCTTCAGACTAGAGTTGGGCATGGGCTGGGTTTTATCGTGTCACGTCGTGACACGAACGGGCGCCCGCGTGAGCGTGTTGAAAAGTTGAATTTTGTCCATGGGCGTGCGTGTTCGTTCAGAGCAACATGAACACGAAAAAACACGAACATTTTTTTTTAAATTTAAATTGACAAAAAATACCAAAATAAAGGGCTATGGGTACTAGCCCGAAGAGTATTAAGTATTCCAGCTAGCTCAGCTACGAGCGAAAGGGTGTTTTCAACCTCGGGGCAAATTTTAAATAAGCGACGTACTCGACTTTCGAGCTCCAACCTTGACAAACTATTATTTTTGTACAAAAACTTGTAAATTATAATATTTGATTGTTATACATATTGAAAATTGAACGCAAAAACGTGGAAATTTAATAAAATATACAAAAAAAGTATAAACAAAAATTAAGTAAAAAATTTCGTGTTGGGCCGTGTTGGGTCGTGTTTCCAAAATTTTGGAGCGTGCGTGTGTGTGCGTGTTTGGGATTTTCAATTTTGGACCGTGTTGGGCTGGACCGAAAAATTGCAGTCCATGCCCATCTCTACTTCAGACCTTAATGGATATTCAGTGAGAATCTGCTGATACAAACAATCAATTACATTCGAAATGTGATTTAGATGCGTTGCCAAGACGAAGAGGAAAATCCAATTGCTGCCCCACGTTCCAGCTTTTTACCAGGAAAATTAAGTTGCGTTGGCGTTGTTCATGTGACAATCGAATTGACGCATGGAAAAGTGTGCTGCAAAATAAAAAAAAATCGCAGACAATGTCCTTGAATGACAAAATTTGCCACAAAGTCAAAAACAATAACAACAGCGAAACACGGTAGGATAAATCGTGAATAATGTAAATACCTCTTCGGGACATCGGGAACATTCGGTTCCTGTACATAAAAAAATGCCAAGGATATGTACATAAATACGCACGCCCACATCAAGGACACTTCGAGGCGGGTGGAGGAGCGGTGTAGGAGTGCGACGGTAAATGACTGTCAAGGACGTGGGCGCCGGCATCCTTGGAGTATTTACAAAACAACGTAGGCGCTGCTTTTCGTGGAATGTGGGCGTGACATTTTTAGGGTGACAAGACCGGTCTCTTCTCTTTCTGTATTTTTTTTGTATCTACTTTCACTTTTCTTTTGCTTTGCTTCGTCGAGTTCAAGGCAGTCCGAAAAATTTAACCACCTAAAAATGGCTCAAGTTGTTGCCTACTTGTGGGCGTAGTCACACCCGCGCCAACATGTAATACTTATGTATTCTGTGTTATGCGCTCAAGCGCTTTTATTATAATTAATTTACATTAAATGAAAATGCTTAGCATAACAGAGTAATAAGCTTTACATATACAAATTTATCGATTAATCGCCGCTTAAGTATTTTATATAAGTATCGATACTAAACACATTCCACGCTCCCACTCTTTGTTGTTTATCAACACTTATGTATATCGATTATTTTGTAGCTTATAACGCATTAAAAGTCAATTTAGTTTGCGTAGTTTGTTGACAAACTTATTTGTTAAATAATAAAATGATATTTTTAGCTTCGGTCTAAGCTTAGCATTGTGGGAAAGGATATTGCGACTTCGATGCTCTGACAATAAATTCTCCGAATTGTTTTTGTTATGAATGTGCAGAAGCACAACAAAAATGCGACCGCAGACTGACAACAATGGCACTAAGGACATGGTGGGGGAAATAGTGGAAGGGGAGGCGTTGGCCTTGGGGTTGTAGAGACGCATTTGGGAGCGTGGGTTTTTATTATGCGAGAGCATGCCACAAAGAGAGGGAGAGAAAACGAGTGAAAGAGAGAGCGAGCGAGCATGTTGCTTTAAGGATTTCAAGGCAATTTTTGCGTCGTAGCTTTCCAGCATGGCACGCAGATCTCCACTCAGCAACCCCCACAGCGGCAGCCCCCAATCCCACCCCTGTTCTTAGGGGGATAGCCGGCGAATGTGTACACCCAAAATGTTACATACATAATATGTATACATAATAAAATACACACACACACACACACACACACACACATATTTATATATTGCTTGTACGCCTGGCGTTGTTGTGACGCGTATCGATTTGTTTATGTTTATTAAATGAAAATTTGCAAAAAATAAAAAAGGAGAGGGACTTTGGTGAAGGGGCGGTCAATTGGTTTCGCTAAGAGAAGAGAACTTTGAAAACTTTCACACTTAATTTAATCCCATTTAATGCTCAGTGAGTGTATTTCTGATTATTTTTGTTTCTTTTTTGAGACCTTCCTAAAATATATAAACTTTTTAGGTACTACTAACTTTATGTATATTTTAACTGGAAATGATTTTGTTATACAAAGAAGCAAAGAAATTTAATATTTTTTCAATTTAAAATACTGTGAAAGCTCTACTCGCGGACAGCTCACTTAGCCGGACGAATTATTTAGTCCCAAGGGAGCTTTCACTGTATTTTATTTCTAAGTTTTTTATTTAGTCACTTAACGTTATAAGGTACTTTTCTATCTTAAACTTCCAAAAATCGCGACTCAATTGAACCAAATCATTAAGAACAGAACGCAATGAACTATCAGCTTAATAAAACGACTCACTGTTAAACGGAACTACCAAAACTAGTAAGTTAAATTAAATAAATAAACTGATTATATTTAAATTTATTCGCTTTAGGCTTCACATGTTTTTCGCATGTGATTGAAGACATTTTCAGCAAATTTGTTTAAGTAAACAACAACATTATGACTATATATGCATATATGAACACACATACAGATAGATACATACACATATGTATAAACGTATCTTATTTGTTGTTGTTTTCGCTATTTTGTGTTGTTTTTCTGCTGATTCGTGCGCTTAACGTTCATTGGCCTCAAGCACCGCCATATACCAATTATAGCTAAAGCTCTCTGACTCTGATAAAAAAAAAAACAATAACACTCACGAAAATAAAATACCAACACAGTAAAACATTTTGAACAACTAAGCGATTTGAACAATACACACAAACATATGTCTACATACGACTATATACGACTAGAACAGACCCACAAATGTTTCAGACCTCAAGCCTCATTGGCTTTTCCAAGTTCAGTTCAAGTTCAGGGTCAGTTTTCTACTCTTTTGTCTAAAGCTGTTTCCAAATAGACAAATCCATCATTTATTAACCAATTGAGTTATTAGCTTTTTATCATAAAATTTAAACGAACGTCATACTATTAGCCAGCACACAATATGTTTATAAATAATTGTAGCAACAAAACAAAGTTCAGTTTGAATCATTCAGGAAATTAATTTAGACCAGAAACAACTTAAACGTCAAAATTTCACAATGTGGGCGGTTTTTTTTTATCTTCTTTGTTTTAGTGACAAAATTGGCAGGAAAATTTCCATGGCAGACAATGAGAATCACAGAGAAAGGTGCAGCGCTTGTAATACCTCAACTCTTATCGTTATGACGATTATTATCAGATAGATTTGGACTATTTAAAGTTGTATTTCATCATCAGTATTATTATTATTATTATTATTGTTTTTATGTAGAAAGTCAGGTGCAGTCATATTTCAAAATAACGTTGTTTTGGTTTTTATATAGGCCAATCAATTTCATAAATTTAGATAAGATTTTAACTGAAAGTATAGCCAATAACTGTACACACTTTAAATGAAAATTGTGAGAGTAACTAAATAATAACAATTAAATTAGAATTTATTTTTATACTTCTAGCTAAACTTGAAAGTTTTCCGGCTACTAAATATGCAGTGTTCATATGTTGAGTAATCAACTATTAAAATACCCTATAATGCGTTCTACCTTAAGGGGTACTCACCTTTCTTGGGATTACTACAAAGTTAGGGATGTCATGGAGGACTACGTCTGTCGCCTAGAAGTAAAAAAAAGTTTTAATAACTACATTTCAGCTATTTAAAGTTATTACAGGGTATAGTTAAGAACTAAAAGATTTTCTTAGACTTTTTCTAAGCAGTTAAATCAGTATAAACAAAGAACTCGTGATTTTACGTGGTATATCGTAGTCGGTTCAGTGCTTTTATCACTTTAAATGACAATTGTGGCGAGACAAGTATGAAAAACTTGTGTTGGCGCGGTTCATTGATTGCAGACGACATCGGCGTCTATATAGAATATATATGTGTATATATATTTCTTGTATATAGTATGGTTGACAATGCGGAAGTTGTTGAAATATAACAAATCCAATGGGACACAAAGAGAACTGCAACAAGATAGATATAGAAATGTCTATATATCCCCCTCTCTCTCCCTCACTCTCTGTGGGTGTCTGCAACAAAGCGCAGACAGTCGGCCTATGACTATATAGTATATATGCTTTATCTGCTGTATAATTAATGTGTATCACTTTAAATGCTTGCAAACTTACCCTAAATGGAGAATGGAAGAATTGAAGCCAAAAGATACGACTCGAAATGCGATTAAGGAGACCAAACGAAGCGAATGCGATCAACAAAAGTTTAAGAATCCGATTTAATAGCGATGCTTGAATAACTATCTAAGGATTAAACATCAACAACTAGAAAACATAAACGACGACGGCGACGCGATTTATAAAATTACGAGCACTACGCGAAGTTAAAACCCGATTTAAATCCTACGAAACGAATAACGAAAAAACCGAAATACCGAAATACGCGACGCGGAAACGACGAGGAAAGGACACAACCGACCTGTCTGAATTGCACTCGATAACTGTGTCAGTGTTTAGCAACGGAATGCCCTCGATGGTGGAGAGAGCGAGTCCTTGCTTCGAGGATGCTCCGCTCTCCTCCTGGATGTTGGCGACGGCCAAGAATTTTGGATTCGAACAAAGCCACCACCACCAACACCACCACTACCACCACCACCAAGAACATCAGCCAGAGAGCCACTCGCTGCTAAGACGCCTGCCATAAACAGGCTAGAAAAGCGCTGAAGAGTTCACTCGACTGTAATACACCCTTTTCCTTTCACTCTTAAACTGTGATTTCTTTTGCAAAGTTAGGCAGAGCAGAAGCTAACTGGTATGTGCTGACTTCTATGATTTAGCTTCCCTTTGAATTTTTTAGGTATACCTTAAGAAATACCTGCTAAAATTAACACTCGAGTATGTCTGAATTATATACCGATTTCTTTATTAGTCAACCGAATTTTATAGAATTCATTCATATAAGTATTGCCCAATTGGTAGTTAAACATTCAGAAACACTTGCTTAAATTTACACACAAATATTTGCTTAACGCCTTGGGGGCGAAATGGGCGTGCCACTCAGATACAACAATTAACAGCTTAGACTGGCACCTAAATATAAGTAGTCTATGGCTAGACTAGCAAAAGTTCTGTATCAATTGCCGTTTGGCATTCACTTAAAAGAATGGCATATCGAATCTCTTGCTGCGTTGGGACAGGAATATTCACTGACACTGTTTCACTAATTTTACGTTTTCTTGTCTCCATTTGAACAGATCTTTATAAAAATTTGTATGAATTATCGAAAGAGTATAACAAATAATATGTTATGTTTATTTATTAAAGATTTATAACATTACACGAACTAAGTAAACTTTTGATAATGTGCTCGTAGTCTAAGGAGATGGTGTGTCCGTTTGGTAGACAGTTTGGAACTCATTAAAAATTTCCTTAGAACATTTGGCACTGACATTACCTCAGTTATTTTACGTTTTCTTGTCTCCATTCTAATAGTTTTTAAATTAAGAGACTATAACAAAACTAATGGAGTTTTTAATTTTCCAAAAAAATAAAAAATACCACCAACTTACAGAACTTTTGTTAGTCCCCACGTATATACTAAAGATTTCTCTCCTTAAAACGAACTACTCCTAACTTACCCATATCACCCTCTACCCCTGGTATACGAAAAGGGAAACCCTCAAAATACAAACTAACCCCAGGGCAAAAAGGCGCTCGTCTGTGAGTGTGAGAGTACGAAGAGTATTCCTCTATTCCTCAATGGCATCGCGAAATCTTTGGCTTTTCCTTTCTTTACTTTGCCCTTTATTTTCATCGATTTAACTTATGTGTTTGCCCACCAAACGTCGCGGGGTGGAAAGCGCTCCCGGCCGTATCCTGTGCCCTGTCTGTGTGTGTGTTTGTGTGTGAGCGGGAGCGAATCTGAGTGTGTAATTGAATGAGCTTGGCAACAGGACGCTCACAATGCTATTCCTTTTTTTCCTCCTTATTTTTTTTTACAACTTTACAGACTCTGAGCATTTATTACTCCGTTTCTGACGAATTCATTCAGTTGGACTCAAAGTACAGTAAGACATGAGATTTTGAGGGGTTTTTCCTGTTGAAGCTTGTAAATTGAAAATGAATTAAATGGTTTGGATAAAAATAACCTGAGGCTAGTGAATTACATTAGACAAATGATTTAATTAAGTCTTTATAATTATAACAAACATAATTAAAGATATTTTCTTGTTTCTTCTCTTTTCTTCCCAACTTTTAAGCTGCTTGGAGTAAAATAAGAACTTAAATATTCATTTCTAACTAAAAAATATATTTTTTACGTTATTTCCTATTACAATTAACAAAAAAATGTTAAACTGTTGGTTTCTTTAAAGATTTATAGGTAATATAGGTAAAATCTAATGTTTCTAAACGTATTTTTAATCGATTTTTTAATGGATTTCATTCGCGATATTGCTTTGGAACCCTGCGAACAATAGATAGGAGACAACCCGCTGCCCTACTTAAAGCCGGGGAATGTGTCTACAGCACCGGGGATTATTGTTATCAATATGGTACCAGTACCGATACCGGTACCTTATGCTTCATGCTAATTCCAATTCCAGTTTCACAAACAAAAGCCTCGCACATAAAAACATTAACTTTTGTCTGACTGGAAAAAAAGTGAGAGAGACGAGGGGAAGAAATAAGGATCTTTCTGGGGCACTGTGTGAGCACTAGACAAAAGATAAAGACCGTGAACCCTATCTTGTCTTATTATACCCTGTAGCCACAGCAGTAGGGTTGTTTAAGTGCTTACATAAAAGCAATCAAATGTTTCTTATTTGCATCATTACTTGCTCTAGAGTATTACATAGTCGAGCTTATCCTAAACCGTCATACACTCCTTTGTCTTGTTTGGGTTACTTTTATGTTTTCCCAGCTTTTCCCAACACAAACGATTTACGTGAATTGGTCGGGAAAAGCCTTTATCCCACTTTTCCTTCAGCAAATTCATTTCAATAGAAATGTAAATAACAAATTTTAATAATAATTGAAATAGATTTGCGAAGGAAAACTTCTAGCGGCACCTTTAAAAGGGTGACATGCAGTGCAGCCCATCCCATAACTGCATGTGGCAATTCTCCCGTAAAGTTTTTCATCTGGAAACTTTTCCTTTTGTCGAAATTTTCAATCGATTTCACGGCGCATATGTAATTGAATTCTTTACAGTGCGGAAAAAAGTGATCACTTTTAGATACCCTCTAATCGGGCAAGGAAAAGGGTTAGTAGTGCTTTCATATAAGATATGCGATTAACTTTTAGTGTAGGAATTTTATAGTCAGGTTAGACCAGTTGTGATACTTTAAAATTTATGAAAGTTGTTTTAAGTCTTATAGTCAGATAACTTCCTAGATCTTTGATCAAACTAGATAAGATTAATTTCGACAAATTGTTAGGAGGCCTTTTTTAATAAAGATCATTCATTATAAGTTATCATATCAGTTCTTTGATCATAAGTGACATTGAAAAGTTATGGCAGTTTTTTGGAGTTCGATCCGTTCTTGGATCTTTGATCAACTACTTAGAAATTAGTGAATTTTCTTGAGGTTTAATAGTCAACTAATATTAGTCATGATTTTTCGTGATGCCGAAATCGGTAAGAAAATATGACAAATTTATCAAAATGAACAGTCGCCGATCCAACAATTATTTAGAACTTTGAACTTATGACTTCTTTCTTGCCCTAACGAGTCAGCTCATTACTTCAAAGATTAATGAACAATTTGACAAACATTTTTCCTTTTTTTTTTGTACCAAATTTGAAATTTAATTTGCCAGTGTCACCGACTAGTGGCACTATGATCCTAGACACACCGCTCTACCTTTTAACCCCCTGCCTAGAAACTGGTTCCTACCGATTTTCCTTTGTCTTTCGGGTCTTTTGTCTCCATAGAATTTCGTAGAATTTTGCACGTGTGCACAAATTAGGTAAACTGGTTCCATTTTCTCTTTTTTTTTCTTGAATTTAGAAAAGAACCGCATGAAAGTATGTTAGTTCTGCTTCCGGGGCGCTTTTTTCCCTTAGCCTTTGTTCTAAGAGGGACAATTTTTATTTTTTGAAAATTCTTTTATTTTCTTTGCGCCATTTGAAGTCGCCGTGAAGAAAATAATTATGTAGGATTGAGAATTAATATGTGAGGTGACTAAAAGTTCCTTTTTTTTCAAGATTTGCAAACTCTTTCTCCTTTACTTTCTTAGAACTTTATAAGTAACCCTTCAATGAATCATCGAATGCACGAGATAGAAAATTTGCCAAAATAAAAAAATAACAAGAAATTCAATGGAAAAACCTATGTGTAACAGAAGGAACACCCGTTTATTTAAATAACTCGTTGTAAAGGAATTTAAAAAAACGCTTAAAGAGCGAAAGTTGAAAGAACTTCAAGCTGAATACTTTTTGAGGCGAAACGAACCCCTCAAAAGGTTGAATCATGTTAGGGGTGCAGATGGTGCAAACATACACTAACACAGCGTGAGATGTGTGTAAATTCTCTGATTTTCATTACAATGTCACTGGGTCCCTGGAAGCACCCTGAAAACGCCAACTCTCAAGGCAAACGGGAAAGACATTGAAGCATGAGTAAGTACCGAATGAAGGACAAGGGTTGAGGTTTGGGTTAAGCTTCAGCTTTACTTTGAGGGGAGCCCAAGCCAACGAAACGTAACACGAAAGCATAAATCACAATAACACACACACGCGCACACATACACGAGCGCGCGCTTTTATTTGGGGATGATTCGACCTGCAACGCTGCGAGCTTTGGGAGGCCACGTGCAAACGATCGGACTTAGCAAAATGGCTTCCCTTTACAACAGCAACAACAATAATCTCTGAACAAGCCGAAAGCTTTGTCTTATTACTACAACAAAACAAAGATCAAGATAACGCAAATATGTAGGTG
Source organism: Drosophila parthenogenetica (assembly GCA_035047505.1). NCBI lineage: Eukaryota > Metazoa > Arthropoda > Insecta > Diptera > Drosophilidae > Drosophila > Drosophila parthenogenetica. The sequence goes on from JAWNPM010000182.1 coordinate 6,057,135, forward strand.
AAGTTCTCAACAACATGCATTTTAAACGGGCGGTCTCAGTGCCATGAATGAATTTCTGGCACGGAAGTGTGTCACACAGCGAGAAACGAGAGCGCAAGGCAAAGAGAGAGCAAGACAAAGAAAAAGTGTGAGCGAGAGTAAGAGAGCTTTGATAAGTGGGTTTGCAGCATGCAACTTACACACACACACACACTCATCAAGTGCTGGCATACATTTTGCTGTAGCAAACATTTTCGCGCCAATTTGCACGACCATAAAAATGTGTAACAACATAACAACAACAGCAAAAAACATTACAGCTGCTGCAGCAGCAACAGCAGCAATAACAAGAAACAGGTTTGCAACGGCTGACTGACCGAGTGTTGCCATGGTGAAGGTTGCAATAGATGCAGCTAAAGCAACACAAAAACTACAACTACAACACTAACACCTAGTTACAGACAGCAAGAGCAGCAACAACAAAAACGACAACAAAACAATAAATTAAAACAATGCAACCAGTCGCTTGAACAAAAAAATGCTAGCAACAACACGTTTTCGATATTTTTCCCATTTTTTTATTGTTTGTGTTTATGCTAATTAGCGGGGGCGGGGCACTAATACACGCACACACTCTTGTTTTGACACCAAATTGTTACGCTTTATTCTGTCGAACGTCACAAAAAGAAAAATAAGCAAACTTATAATATATACAAAAAATTCTTACACATTAAGAACACTTCCGCGTTTGTTTTTATTATCTATGTAGTATACTTATTAGAACTTACTCAGCTGCAAATTATACAAAAGTAATTTCCCCGTGGATTTGTTGTAATTTTAGAAGAAATATGGAAATTCTTTTGTCTTTTTCTTGTAAGCGTTTTGGACAATCACAAAGTAGCATGCAGGTGTTGTTGAAAACTATTCACCATTCGCTTTTACGCTGCTATTCTACACACAGGGTTGTATTTAAGCGCGCGCACGCACGGGAACTGTCTCAGTGTTGGGAAATGCAGCATTTATTCAAATAAGTATCGATACTTTGAGCTGTTTTTATGAAAATGTTTTATTTTAATCATTTATTAAATGGCCAGGTTTTAATTTTACATATCCTCCACGCTGTATTTATAGGCTTCGTCCTGCACTGCTCGGCGTTCATTCTGCTTGTTGAACCAACGCTGCTCGTAGCCATTTGAACGATCAACGCCATCCCAACGATACCCGGGCCGTATGCCAAAGCGATTCTCTGGATAACTTCCCGCATAGATGGGCATTACGGGTTTATTGGACTGCTCTTCGCGCTTCTTTCGTTTCTCCTGCATATACTGCAGCATGGGATCATCGGCATGCTCCTGCTCCCGCAAATGTCGATCCAAATCCTCGTCGTTGGCATAACGAGCCACCGGTTTGGCAGCCTCGTGCGTCATCTCCGCATGCCTCTGCTGTTGATCCTCCAGCTGCTTGAGCCCCTTACCCCAGCGATCGTACAACTGTTTCTTCTTCTGCTCGTGCTCCTCTTTGCGCTTTCGCTCCTCGGGATCTTCAGCCGCAGCATCACGTGCGCGTCTACCACGTCGGCCAGTGCTGCGTACCTTAACCTCTGCATCCCGGCCAGACACCTCGCTAGACATTTGATCAAACAACTGATGCTCCTCGCGCCGCCGCTTATCCGTTTCATCTTTAAGCGACTGTGCATCCTGCAACCCTGCTCTCTTCCCGTCCAGCGTGTGCGTTGTTTTCGGCTTGTGTGTTGGCGGTGGCGACAGCGATGCCGAAGTCGTCCTTTTGTTGTCTGCATTGGACCAGCGACTTTTATGCTCATGCGCTGGCGTTGGTGAACGACGCTCCTCCTTTTTAATCCATCGAGTTGGCGATCGATCCCGGCTCCGTTGTCTACGATCTCTGCTGCTGGAGCGGCGTCTTCTCCGCGGGCTTTGGGCGGGGCTGCGCCTTCTACGCAGTGGGGATTCATCTAGTTCATGTTTTCTCCTGGGCGGAGTTTGATCAGGGTCACGACGCCTGCGCGTTGGCGATTGATGCGCTTCACGTCTTCTCCTGGGCGGAGATTGATCAGTTTCCCTGTTTCTCCTGGGCGGACTCTGATCGGAATCACGACGCCTTCGGGGCGGTGATTGATCCGATTCACGTTTTCTCCTAGGTGGGGATTGATCAGAGTCACGACGCCTGCGAGATGGGGATTGATCCGCCTCACGTCTTCTCCTTGGCGGACTCTGATCGGAACCATGACGCCGACGAGGCGGTGATTGATCCACTTCACGTTTTATCCTTGGAGGAGATTGATCGTCATCCCGCCCTCGTCGTCGTGGTGGACTTTGATCGGAGTTGCGTCTTTTTCTCGGAGGAGAGTGATCGGAATTGTGGCGTCTTCTTGGTGGACTTTGATCAGAATCAGTTTTTTTTCTTGCTGCTTTGGAATCTTCAACTTGGTGACGTCTTGGCGGGCTATGATCGGAGCTTCTGCGTCGAGTTCTTGCGGGGCTTTGGTCACGCGAACTGCTCCGCTTCTCCTGCTTGATTCTAATGGTCGGTGGACTGGCGTCACGTGATGTGCTCCGCTTCTCCTGTTTAATTTTAATGGCAGGCGGATGTGTCTCCTGGCTCCTTCGACTTGGAGATTTTTCCTGTTTTATATTGATTTCCGTCGCTTTGCGTCCCCATAAATCGGATTCATTGTTGCCATTGGTTTCCGCATCAGATTCGGACTTGGGCTCTTTGACCGCAATGTTACGCCATTTGCTGCGCACTGCACTTGGGTTTTCCTCAATGTATTCACCAACAATTTGTGGCGCATCTTCGCCGCCAAATAACAAATCTTCATCCAACTCCTCGTTGTTAGAATCGTGTGCATCGTCGTCGATTATCTTCACCTTTGCCTGTGAAGTCTTTTTGTGCTTTTTATCTTTCTTTTTCTTCTTCTTTTCCTTGTCGCCGGACAGATATTTCTTTAAATATTCTTTCTGATTTATTATTTTGGCATTTTGCGTGGACATTTTATTTTTGCGCTTTTTTTTATTTCAGAAAACGTACACACAGCTGATATTTATCGATAGTCGTCAGCTTTTGTATCGATAACAAATCAGCTGGCAAAATCGTTAAGTTAGTCGCACGCAATTTTGACTCACTTAAAGTTGGCTGTTCATTTTATTAGCAGAAAATTGTACATCGGTATTCGCAAAATTCCATCACTCAGCCACACTGACGTTGATATCCTAATACTTTTTTTTCTTGTTGAGCAAAAATTAACAGGTCGAAAAATTGCCATATAAAAAACTTTTAATTAAATGTGCGGTGGACTTAGTGAGGAGATTTATTGTAACGTGAGAGTAATAAAACAAAACTAAGATTTTGTGTTTATAGTGTAAAACGTTTAAACGCCGCCGCCAAGGCGGTGGCGTCGAGACCCACCAACAAAATGTAAGTAAGTTGGTCAAAGTAAAGGGGTAATTCAACAAAATAGTGTAACTAAAAAAAAACAGCTATAACGCAAAAAAAAGAAGTCACAGGCATGGAGTAGTCCGTGCCCTTCTCAACGGAAGTCTTGATTTTCCCGTTTTTTCTGGAACGAATAGACAACAAAACGCAAGTCCAGAAATGAGCACCTAAGAAATTGAACATCAAAGCAGAGCACAACAAAAACAGAGCACGCATTCTTGAGAGTAGCAAAAACGTAAAGGTATGCAGAAATCTAAACTGATTTAAGTGGGTTTTGTGGCCGCACGAGTTGCATTTTAATGCATTTCTTGTATGTTAAACTTGTCGTTTTCCCTCTTTTTGCATGATTTGCAATTATTTTGCATGTATCGCAATTTGAAATAAACATTTTAGTGAAATTTACAACTCTCAATTCTCTCTATAAAGTAACACACGCACACACACCCGCACGCAAGCATTTGCACTTGACGCGGGCGCTCTCTCTTGCCTCTCACCCTACCGAAACGAGAGCGCAAAGAGAGCGGGAGAGAGCGTGCTGATTTTGAGTGAACGTGCAGCAGCATTTTATTTCGGATCTAGTTGGATTATTCAGTATGAATTCAAGACCCGTCGCGTGCAGAGCGTTTGGTGTCCCGCTAGTTTGATAAAATCGCGAAATAAATAAAATACATATGTTCTCGTAATTGTGCCTAAAGAAATGAAAATCTGTTGCCTTCATCATATAGCCTACTGATTATATATGGTTGTTTGTGTGCGTGTCTTGATTTTTATATTTGTTATTATTGTTGTTATTCATTTAATCAATTTTAATTCTTGCCCGTGTGTGCCTGTTTGTCCGACGGCTTTCATAAAAAACCTAAATTTTATACGTACGCGCTACTGTTGATATACGCTCGTGCGTCTTTTAGTCTTTTTGTCTGTTTATTTAAATTTGAGAAAGGCCAAGCGAATGTTGTTTGGGCGTTGCACGTATTAAATGATACCGCTAATTGTTGATTTCGGCATGTGACCTTTTTGGTGGCCTCGAAGTGACTGCAAGTCGTTCGTTTACAATTGCTGTGGCCACCAAATTTAAAGAAAACAAAAAAATAAATAAAAAAGTAAAGAAAAAATCACGATCAACTTTGGGCCTAAATCTTTCGGACGTTGGCCTACTAAAGCAAAAACTTGTCCCGGTTGACACAAACACATTTTTATACGCTTATATAAGCTGCAGACAACTTAAAGAAACACACATACACACACACACATGGGCAAAGAAAAAATCAAAAACAAAAACAAATACATGTGTATATTGTATATGTACATACGTTTTTGTATGAAATTCCCGTATGGTTTGCTTATGAATGTCTCTTTTATATTTGCCCATCGAATTTGTTTTAGGTATTCTCTGTGGTGGTCAAAACGAAAGCGTGTTACGCCAGCAGCTGTACACAAAAACAAAAAATAACAGCAACAACAAATCGGGCTCAAAGAAAGGCAACTTTGTCGCCGCACTGATCGCGAGAGAGAGAGTGGTAAAGAGAGAGAAAGCAGAGCAATAACATAACAACACACTGCCGCCAATGTAAATGTGCATGGGTGCGAAGTGTGCAAGTGAAACGAGTGCCGGAAAAGTTAACACATAAGTGAGAAAGAAGCATAACCGAAAAAAATAAAGAAATAAAAACATAAATCAACATTTAAGTATGGCAATGAGTGCGAACATGCAACAGCGACGCGCCAGCAAAGGCGGCAACAGCAGCAATTGTCACTTAAAAGATGATCCGTTACATGCAGTCAAGGATATGGAGTGTGAAAGTGAAGTGGACCGTCTCGAAATGCCACGAGTGTGTCGATGCTGTTGCAAAGGCGATATTGAGTTACTAAGTCTCTTTGATGACGCTAGCAATGAGGCGGCTACCAATCACAGCCATACGCCTTTGACATTACGCCGACGCAAAACAATAACCACAAGCACACAGCTCACTACAAACTCAGCAGCAGCAACAACAACAAAAACATTAACAGCCGTCGGACAACAGAAGCAACAGCAAAATAAAGAGGTGGAAGGAGAAAGAGACCAAGAGCAGAAACAAGAAAAACAACTAAATAATAATCTTCAGCAGCAAAAGCGCAAATGTGATAATCCCGTGGACTATGCGCTAAGCAGTGCACACAGTAACATGGAAACAGTACACGAGGAGATGATCATCTGGATGCTCAATGTAAGTACAAAAATAAACAATAACGAAATATACAACATAAGAACAGTCAAAAAGTTCTCTTAGCTTTCAAGTGAAGAGGCAGACTCACTCTCGTTCAGAGCAAGTAGAACGTAATAACAAAAGCAACAATAAAATTGCTGAGATTGCTTGCAGGCCAATACCTACCAGTCACAGAGCAATTTGAAGCTGCGCTTTAAGTAACTGCCTCTGTATAAGTATATGTAATTACAAATTTGTGTGTGCGTGCCTGCGTGTGTGTGTTTTTTTTTTTTTTTTGCTTGGGTTGCATTTTTGATACATCTGTTGTCGTTGTAGCTGTTCACCGCTGCCTTCCGTACTCTGCTCTGTTAAATTTTTAATGTGATTTATTTTCCGCACATTGTGACTGACTGAGCACGAAGTAGCTAGCAAATTGACGTATTCACTTGTCTTGTCTTTCTATGCTGTGACTTGCCATGCCTTCTTAATTTTTTTTTGCACTTTGTATTTCTTTCGTTTCCTTTCTCGGATCATTGCCTGAGCATTAAACTGTTTCTTTTCTTGTTAATATTCTGTTCGCTTGCCTTTCATGTGCACACTCGTGTGTGTGTATCTAAAAGTGCTTAAGATGCCCAAAACTTAAAGTTAAGATCTGTTTCTATGCTTCTACCTGGGAACAAAAGATGCGCTGACATTGACTTGCCAATCTCTTAAGAGATTCCTGTTGAAAACGGCCATGATTAAAAGCAAAAACCAAAGAAAAAAAAATGCACATTAATGCTCATAGTTTCCTTTGGATAAATTAGCTTTTTTTATACCGTAGAGTGTTTAATTTTCGGCAAACTGCGTAAATTGGTTTTTGCCTTTACCTGGTATTCTTAACCTATTTGTTGTTCTTAACTTTAGGACCTCATCGCGTGTTACGTTAACCCCCCGATGACCCTCCTGTCCAAAGGGCACAAAGAGTTCCCAGTTGCCAGTTCGCGTCGACTACTATGGGCCATAAACACGCAGTAAAACTTGAGCTTAACTCTCAAGTTGTGCCACTGTGCACACTTGCCCCATACATTGTAGGTCTATATGTCTGCGTATATGGTAGTATATAGCAAGTCAATATTATTTTTTGCTCAATTAATATGGATTTGAATTGCTGGTGTTGCAGCTGCTTTTGTTGTTTTTCTGTAGTTCTTGAAACGGCTTTGGTTCATAAACAAATCGTTGTGTATTGCATACACAACTAAAACTATTACAAATAAGTCGTCTAGTGTTATAGGTGGACCCGACGACAGGTCGTACGCCCCGAGAGGGGTGGAGACAACCGGTTTCCTTGAGAAGGGGTTTAACACCCAATCTACTCCTTCTTCCCCGCCCCATTGTTGAAATCGGTTGGTTTTTCTACCCAAATTAAGAGGTGTTTGGAGGTGTGTACTGCGCTGTAAGTACTCTCGTTGTTGTTGTAGTTGGTCGTTTCTCAAGGTATTGCATGAAATATTCGCTTGACCTTATGTCGTGCGTTTGGTTCGGTATTATACTATATAGTTTGGTTTGTAATTATTTTTATTATTTATTATAAGTCGCCGCACAACGTTTAAAGCGCAGACCGTGGAGCGTGGAGCGTAGAGCGAAGAAAAAACCAAAATGAGTTCAACTGTGATTATAGCCGACCAATTCATTAACATTTAACATCGTTTCAACCGAAAAGATACTAATGTTGGCGTCATTCAAGGTAGACATCATCATATTGCCCCGAAGAGTTTTAAAGTGAAAGGGCAAGTGGTTCGGATGTTTGACGTGGATGCATGGGAAATTCAAGAAATTTTAAGAAATATTAAAAAAAAAAGAATCAAAGATAAGAAAAAGCCGGCTAAACTTATTTTTCAAGAAGTCAGAATGATAAATGATCTTTCCTGTATGTGTGTTTATATGTTCATATGTGTTTTCTTTTAGTTTTATTTCTCGTTTAGCGTTATTTTGTTATTGGACTGCGTGTGTTGAGTTATATATTTTACTGCACTCTAAAAAAGGGTCTAAATAAACTTTCATTGTTTTTTTTTTCGAAGTTTGCTTTGCTTTATTTGTTCTACGTGCAATACATACGTAATATTTATTGCCATCAAATTAGTAAACAATACACTTTATATTTCTCTATTGTTGTGACAATTGAATGGGTTAAGCGGCGTGCATGTGCAGCGGACATTCCGGTTAACGGTTTCATTGTTAAATATTTTTGTTTTTGTGTTAAAACATAAAGAAATTCATGATTTGATCATTGTTTGTCGTTGCCATAACACTTAACTAATTAATAAATATCGAAAAAAAGAGTTGATAGGTAAATATGTCAGCAGAGGAAATCCAATCTGTTGCCAATACAAGTTGAAATAACAGACGTCGTTAACATACATTTCGGTTTAGTGCTGTTAATTGCTGAGATTTGATTATGCACACTAACGCACGCACGCACGCACACATACACACACACTGGCGCTAACATCAAATGTTATTAGGTTTGCAATTTAACAGTTGTTACATAACACGCTCTGGCGCTCTGTTAACAAACCTGATCAAGCAGTTGTCAAATGGAATCTCTTTCCCGCGCTCTCTTTGTCTTCTTGTTTATCTTTGTTTTCAGTGATTTAATATGATAAGGAAATCACATGCACATACAAGTGTGTACATGTGTACGTACAACAATTTCATTCAGCAAGTGCGCTTGCAGTCCAGCGTAAAATTAGAGGCCATTGAGCATAGTTAGATACTGTTATCTTTTATTTTTTTTTTGTAGCCCAAGCATATGTGGGAAAAAATTCTTTGGATATACAAACCGCAAAATTCACACGACTTTTAATCTCACTCCCAAAGGATGGCAAAAAAAAACATTTTTGACCACAACATACCCTGTATCCGGTGAAAAGATAATACCACAAATGAAATTGACTTCAAAATTATACGATGAATAAATAATTATGTGTGTATTGAAAACTAACATTTGGCGCACGTGTGTTGCGTGTTATTGGGGAATTAAGACGGAGAATTTAACAAAACCTGTTAACCAACCTTTTTTTGGTAAACATATGAGTAATAACGGTCAAACGGTATAAAATTCCGTTGTTTTCTTTCTCTCACACTGTGAATGATTATAAAAAAGCATCAAAGAGTTAAAAACTAAAACAAAAAGAACAAGAAACAAAATGTGCTGTATTTAAGCATGACTAATAAATTGTGGTTAAATCAGTATCATTAGTAAATTGATCTAATTGTTCAGTTAGATTACACAATTGTTCAGTTCTAACGATAACTCACTTATCTCCGTGTATATTATATTTATTTAATGATTAATTGTAGGGTTAAGGAAAATAAAATACTGCCTGTCATGTCGCAATGTCTTCATCGTCTAGTATCTACCTCGAGGCTCGGGGGCCACACGCATTGTGATAATAGAGGCTAATATGAATCGACGTTTAGGTTTAGTCATGTGTTAAATGCAAGATTCATATTAACTCGGTTCAAGTACACATGCGAAACTTAATGCTTATCAGTATCTTTTAGCATTTGTGGGGATTCTGTTCACATGCCATAACGAAATCCAAAGTAAAAGATACAATCTCTCCGTTTCTCTCTCGACAAAATACGTATACGTTTTGTTATAATTTTCCGCCTCTGATTTGCGTAGTATAAACAAAATTGCAAAATAAAACTTTTCCAATGAATCGTAAAAATTTACCAAATACATAAACAGTCTAAAACAGACTAAAAATAAATCGGGAGATATAGAAGGAAAAGCTTTTCGAGATACATACATATAAAATGAGCCTAATTGCTGCTGGTAAGATCAAAGATTAGTGTAATAAACTCTTGAAAGATTACAAATAGTAAAAAAAAAAAACGAAACAAATGATAAATGATGATAAATGAATGGTAAATTTAAAAGGCCACTTCAACCAACGCAAACTTATGAACACAAAACTCCTACTGCAAACTGCTAGTGTTGCTATTTTAGCAAGAAATCTAGCGGTTTTTGTGTGTGTACTTGAAACAAGTGAAGTGCTTTCCGGAAAACTAAAAAGTAATTACAAAGAATTACATAACGGAAAGGGACACATTTTTTCGGGTTTTGTCACAAATGTGTTTATTTCTTTTCAAGTTGTTGGATTTTTCACGGGCGCCCCGTTTTGTTGTCCTGGGCGTAACGTTTTGTTATTTGATTTCCGAAATAGTTTGGTAATAAGTATGACGGCTTTGATATCCAGGCGTAACCAGGGCGGAGTTGTGTGGTTAGTGGTGCTAATCAATCGACAGCTGCCTGACAAGAGGAGGAACAACCAGAACAGCCACTCCTTCCACACGCACACACAGACAGAGGCACACAGACACACACACCGACAGGGCAGACACACTTATTTAACCAATCGACAGACCGACAAACAAATTCCACATTTACATATATTCTACATTTAACTTTAACGAAAATTTGCCGTGTCTAATTAAAAATAACAACCGGCAACAATACTAGGAACACAAAAGGCTAACAAAATACATTTTTTTTCTACCAATTCAGTAACAGAGGGGGGGAAAAGGAACAAAAAAATGAAGGAAAACTAATAAGTGGGTAAAAAATACAAAAAAAAACTGAAAAAAACTAAAAAAAAAAAAGAAAAGAAAGGTGCAGTAACAGAAGGTTGAGGAGAAGAGCTATTACCTACCTACCATGCTATGCAATTAGAGGGCATAAACTGAAGAAAACAGAGCACAAATTACAGACGTGAATGCATTTATGGCAATTAGACCTAGAGGTCAACACGCACTTAAAACATTATCCCGACTTCTGTTGTCCACGTGAAAAGTGTTAGCCTAGTAGGAGTGAACTGGAGTATAGGTAGTAGGTAGGAGGGAAACCAGGGCGAGAGACGGCAGAAGTTAACGAATTTTCGATTTATCACCCGACAGATGTGAAAACGTGCCGATGTGACGCTTAATGCACTTCGATTTGCTACAACAAAAATTATGCCAAGTGCACATAAGTGTGCGTGTGAGTGTGTGGGTGTGTATGTATGTGCATGTTAAGTATGCGTGTGTGGGTGTGCGTGTTGTAGTGTTGGGATTTTTGGTTCAATCTGCTGAGTAAGTTCAATCGTTCATTTAACCGTGAACCGAGTCAGTAATTTTATTCAGTTTTTCATGAACAATGAACGATGAAAATGGTAATTAATAGCAAATTTTATTATGTGAATGTGATTTTTTTTTAAGCTCGAAGCAACACAAAAATTATGCAAATCTAATATTGATAAATAATTAATAAAACATGTGAACTTGGCGTATGTTTTAAGCTTTGCCTTTGGAAATATCGGAATATTTTAGTTAAGTTTAAAAAATACTTCCATTTTAAATTCTATAAATTGTTTAAAGATTTGTTCTTTGAAGAACTTATATATTTTATTCAAATGTCAATTGCATTGCACGTCTAAATTAAATTGTGTTTATATTAAATTTGTGTTGACCAACTCAAGAAATTGAGTTCATTGTGCATTTCACTGACCCGATCAATTGAAATTATTCAGAACGAAACGAGGCAGCACTGGAGTGTGTGTTAGTGTGTGTATATGTCTTGGTTTGTGTGTGTGTGCGTGTGTGTCTGTCTCTGGCCTCTATTTAAATCGCATTAAAGTTGCGTTTCGATGACCGATTATTTTATTATTAGCATTGCAGTAAACTCGATACAATTCTACGCTTGTCTACTAATCGAAAAAAAATTAAATTTGCATCTGTTAGTAAATTTTGTATACAAAATTTGGACACACTTTTAACAACTTAATGCTTTTATTATTAAACATTGCAAAACGTTTGGTTTCTTAACTATTTTTTTTTTTTTTTTGGAAAATCATCTGTTGACTGGCATTGAACAAATTAGCAACCCATTTTCCACGGTGTCATTAGCAATAAACGGGCGGACAGTAAAACATATTGCTGTCATTTAAGAGAGGTCCATTATAATGCCAATTTGAGTTTTTTTCAACTCTAAAGTAAACCAACGAACTTTGCAATTTAGTTTGTACAATGCTCAGGGACTTGATTCCTTTGTTTTCTCGTTTCGAACCCATTCGAAAAACTTGTTGCTCTGTGCTCCACAAATCTCGTTTCTATCGCTTAATTATGGTCCACTATATTATGCAGAGTCTGTAGTCTGTATAGTCTCTGTGTTTGCAAAATGATTTCGCGAGAAACGGTGTCAAAAGTGCGAATGTAAACAACATTTCATGCATTTGACTTTGAATGCAGCTTTAAAATGGTTGAAAAAATCGAAATCAAAATCGAAAGGCGCAGCCAACTTAACATTTTAGTGCAAAAAGTTCGCAATGCCAACGAGACGAGAAACAAAAATAAGCTGGAAAAAAACCAAATGATTAAAAAAATTCGAATGGACAGATATATCTGCGCAGGAAATACTTTTGTGCCTTCGTGTTCCATTACGTGTTTTTGGGACAGCGGATGGAAATGAAGCGGTCTTACCACTTTCTACAAATTGTATCCAACAACTCTGGCAACTCTGGCCGCTTCCTTCATTACGTCAATTGGCTTCAGTGCAGCCTTTTGAAAAGAGGGTAATTTTTACTGCATTTGTGTTATTGCCGAATTTATGGAAATGTTGTAATTAATTGTTATTTTTTACGGTAAAACATTACTTACTTTAGCGCTACTTAAATAAATAATTACAATTAAGCATTATTTTGAAAGATTTAATGTTAAATTTCAGCCCAAACTACACAAGGTGCTATAAAATAAGAGGTAACATGCAGTTGGGTGGGTTTTTACTTGTTGTTGTAAGTTTTTTTTTTTAATTTAAAACTTGCAAAATACTATTTTTGGCACCGTCATGATATTCGTAAAGTTACTGTTACTCGATGTTGGTGTTGTTGGCTTCTCTTGTTGTGTTGAGTAGAGTAGTCGGTTTCTCACGTGCATTCGTCAATTTGTTGTTGCTGTTGTTGGTTGGTTGGGGCTTCAAACTTTTGTAGATATACATATCTGTCTATCTGCTTGCTGACGTTTTGCGGCCGTCCGTCGGCTTTCAGCCGCTAGCCACTCAACTCGGTTAGCTTGAAAGACGCCAAAAGTCTTATATGATTTTTTAGACCTCGTACTCAAAAAGCGTGCAGTGGTCTTTTGTGTTTGTTATTTAAAAATTGGGTGATCGTCTCTATAAAATTTGTATATTCTGAAAAAAAAGTGAAAAACACTGTCTAAATTTTGTTGTTCAGATACCTCAACCATATTTACACATTGTTTACATAGTCCGCTGTTATATACCTTGAAAATAATTTGATTTGGATCGAACAACAATATCTTTAAATAAATTTTGTTGTTCAACATATTTCAAGAGCCCTCATATGGATTACAAGGTCTTTTACAGTTGGCTCGCTCGTTTCGCAGCGTTAACTATTAATTTTGAGTTTTTTTTAACTATCGAAGAGTTGTAATCCATTTGAAATGTAAGAGTTACCTCATAGCCAAACCCAAAGCCAGTTGTGATACAGCGGGAGAAAGTAAAGCTGAAGAAATTATGACGTAGCATTTCAATGCCGGTTTCGTTTTCTTTAAAAGGTTTTCTATATATAATTTTATGTTACGAATTGAACACGTTTTTTTTCCCCCTCTTTTTTTGGCATAAATGATACCATACAAGTGGGTCAACTCTTTGGGATTGCCAAAGTGGCGATTGGTAACCAAAACGTTAATATATTAAGTTGAAGAAATTTTGACCTTGCTTTTAAGTCTTGGCTAACCATTCCTATATACATATAGTAGTATATGCGTATATACATTTATATATACCTTTTTTATAACCCCTGATCAATTTGAATAAAATGTGGGAGACAGAAATAAATAAAGTTGGCTTTATAAATGCCAATCACGATCTCAAGGTGTCCCCATATGTGTAGGAATGTTCTGTACACGAGGAAATGCACATGCATTCTATATAGACTGCGTTTGTTAAGTCTCTTTAGAGTATTCCAAATTTTTTTTGGAATTTGTCTTCCACTGTTTGTGCCATAAAATAGCGTCAAACACTCCCTCGGATTTCTCCCACAGTTTTATAGATCTGATCTGGTTGCTCGCAAAGTGTCTAACAAAATCGTCACTGAAATGGGCGTAACGCATTAGTGTGGGCGTGGCAGTTCCCCGCGGAGGGTCAACAGCTTCATTGTGTGTGTGTGAAAACAAGTTTTTTCTGTTTGTTTAGCTGCTGTTTGTTTGTGTGTGTTAAACTCCCATTGTTTATGTAGTTTATTTAAACATTTATTTAAGTTGGTTTGCATAAAATCAAAACTACCGTGTTATATATAGCTTATGTAGCGTGTCCGAAACTGAAATCTTTCTCCGCAAATGGAAAGTGACGCAATTTCACTTTCTTTTTCTGCTCTTTTTGGCTTTAGGGTATCTACTGTTCGGTTCATTATTGCCAAATAAAATGGCTATATTTTCTAAATAGCCGGTTTTCGAAACTAACGTGCCTACACACACGTGTCTGTGTGTGTGTATGGGTGTGTGCTGTTTGTATTGGTAGCATTTTACTTATCTTTATTGTTGTGTTGATATTATTATAGTTTTGTTGTTGATGTAGTTGCCAAGTGGCAGTTGTTGTTGTTGTTGCTGTTGCTGTCTCTCGTTTCGCCTTGTCTAGCCACTTTTTGTATTTGTTGCGCTCTATTTGACTTTTACTTTTCATTTTGGCAACCGCATTCATCGCTTTTTGTTTTGCTTAGTTGTCAGTCCGTTTTATGTTCATCATTTGGCTTATATCTCACATTATTCACGTATATCGATTTCCGCCTCGATAAACCCTCTCATAATATCGAGTAAAGTGTTTTTTTTTTTTTTGTTTGTTTGCGGTTGCTATTGCCAAGATTCCTTCAATGAAAGTAAAACTTTATGACGTTTATTTGTATTTCATGTTTTTATTGGCTCATCGCACTTACCATAAAAGAAATCGGGCTCATTTAGCGACTTGAAGCATTGTATAACTGATATTCCCAGTGAAATCACAGCTAGATTTATGCATTTCAAATGGAATTGCATTCACTTAGAATAGTTCGCATGAAAATGTATGAAGAAAATGAATTAAAGATACATATTTAGAACAGCAATTCAGTTTTTTTTAAGATTATTTAAGTGGACGGACCAACGCAGACCAATTTATCATGCAATTAGCTTTGTGTGGCGATTTAACAACAAAAACGGCAACAAAAACAGCTACAAAATTAAAATTGTACATACAATTATTAAATTAAAATGGTTCAATGTACAAAGTGAATAATAAATGTTCCAATAGTCAGAATACCACAAGTGCTGACCCCCATTATAAAAAATGTATATCTATTTTGGTGTTCATGGTGTTGTGTGTCATTGGCTCCAAGACATGTTGACTTGTAATGCCTCCAAAGTCCAAAGGTTTTTACCAGACCACATCGAGTCTTGCATAAATTTCTGTTAAACTAATTGATTTTCATGAACAATGCCATCAAGATTCATTATTTGGCCTCTAAATTGAGTGCTGCAGTGGAAAATTTAAATAATTTTCATTGCATTTAAGAAACAAACATGATCGAGTTTCTGTAAAAAACTTGACACGTTTATTTGATTAAATTTTTATTTGATATATCCAATTTAAGTCAGCACTTGAAGACCTTAACGGATTGGTGTCTGGTTTGCTTACGTAAATTTATATAGTAAAGAAAAAGAAGTCATTTCCTAATCATTTGCATATGATATTTTCTTAAAGGCATTCTCTATAAACAAATGAGTTTGTTGAATAAACGTGAACAAGTTTTTAGCAAATCTTTCGTGCAATTTGTCAAGCCAGTTTCCGTTTCAAAATATTGCATGATCAGCAGCTGAAACTGGCGTTCATTCGAGCAAAAAATGAACGGCGAAACAATGTCGAATTCGGAATCAAAGTCGAAGAAAAAATGTGGAATTTAAATCTGTTGTCAATCTGTGGGGTATTGTTGGTTTGCACTTCGCGCTGTCAAACGTGATGTATCTTAATTAAATCGTTTGTGACTGCAACTAAACTACAGACACCACTAACCATTAAATATGTCAAGGCTACTTTAGCGTTGCGTTTATAGAGATTCATGATGTCAGTGAGCTACAAGTTCAAAGCTACAAACACTTTCAATTAAATGTTAAGCAGAAAGAAGAAAAAAACTACAGATAAATAAGAGTAACTTTTACTGCACACACACAGAGAGACAGAGGGACACACACAGAGACACACAGCTACACACTTGAGACCAGTTTAAACAATAAATGATAAATAAATGGTAAATGTACCATCATCTTCCGCTGAGCTCTACTTAAGTCGCATTTCTGATGACGACGATGTGCAGACTCAAGGAGCGTATCCGTAAATAAAATCAAATATATATAATATAATATTCAGATGATGTAAACTCGACTTTCCCTTCCTCTTTCCCCTCTCCCTTCACCCTCCTCAGTCTGTTTGTGTTCCGCTTTCCATTGAGATCGAGTTTAATGCTCTCTTAAGTATATTGTTCATTAAATCAGATTAAGAAACACTCACGCGTGGCTGTATCTATATCTTTGTGTCTATCCAACGATAGACATTTTATGTGGGCGGGAAACTCTGAAAACAAACTATTTTTGGGGGCAGTAATGTGACATTAGCAGCTCACCCACAATTTAGGCGAGAGTGTCATTAAAAGAAACCCTTAACGGGAGTACCCACTAATGATGAAAGCGAACCTTCTGATTTCTGATATCAAAATTACACCAATTAAGTACAACAATAAACTAGCTATGTAAAATGAAACCTTTTGATCCGATCTCGAAATCAAATTACAGCTAGTCGACGGCAGACCATGCGTGTTTTTTTTCCTCCTTCCTGGCTCCTTCCTGCCTTCCTCCTTTTTGCTATTTAATTTCGGGGTCAGCTTTCGTCACTAGCACGAACCATTGTGCGCTCGCTGAATGATTAGCAGCAACCCTTTTGAGCCAGCTGCAACTACTCCCCTGATCATAATCAGCAATGAAGCGCTGACACGATGGAACGTTAGAAAGCCTTGATAACAAACGCTCGTCATAACAAGCGATTTCACTGATTGGCATCATCAAATCGAGGAGTACTTGTATTGATTAATTGGGACACAATTGTGTCATATTTATTGGCATCTTGAGTGTGGCTAATTTAAAGCACACTTTTGTTAACTATGTTAACAACAAATGCTGTTGTCCTCCATTATACGATAAATATCAGCCTTCAATGGAAATACAATTTACAAATCTCGTTAGTTCGTAATAGTTTTTGTTTTTGTTTTCGTGTTTTTGTTTTCCAACTTAAATATACGATTTAATTACAGCACAAAGTTCACTTGTTTAATATTTAGTGAACGTATATGGCTATCTACTAAAACCATTCGCGTTTTTTTCTAACATTTTTTATATTGTTGCTAAGCTAGTATTGTTAATCCAAAACTAGTTTGTTCAAGTGCCAATATTGCTTGCAAAATTAATTTCAGTTCTGAAATCTCGCGTGTGTCTTACTATTTTTTTTTTCTATCGACTCATTCTTGTTTTCTTAATCGAGTACGTATCCAGTTAGTTTTGATTCGCCTGAAGTCGATTCAATATAACCTCCATGTTCGTTCGTTAACCCCGGAATGCATGATGAAAAAATCACTTTACTAATTTTACATTTTACATTTTTTTCGTACTTGCGTCCCGCATTTTCTTTATTTTTTCGTCTGCTTACAAAACTATAGATTGAGCTTTTCATAATCTTAATTATCTTGATAGGTATACAACTTGGTTTCAAATTGGAAATACCTGGTACAAACTATATTTAATTTATAGTTTTATAAATAGGTACAATAAGTGTCACTCAAAGGTGTTTCTTACTAATTTAACAACACATGAAAATTGGTGTCACGTGTTGCTACTTGTTCAGTTCTTATTAATTTGTCATACATTAATTTGAAGCACTCGATAAGGGAAACTAGTTAATGTCTTCGGTTGCTAATGCTTCTTACCAAAGAAACGGACAGTAAGTTGTCGTTTGACAAACTGCAGTAGCCTAGGGAGTAACATGACCCGATTTGCTATCAGATCGACTTGAATAACTAATGCTTACCGCAAGCGAATCAATAACTAATTTATCATTATTTGGATTGACATGTTGGTAAAGAAATTTTGGATATTAAGGTCTTTGTTGTGCTGCCATTGTAGCGATATTTCTGGATAATTGTGTTTTCTCATGCCATAAATTATATGAACATTAACTTTTTAGCACATTTAATGGTTCTATAAACAGTCAGTTTAACTAACTGCGGTCGGTCGCGTTCCCTTTGGTTAATTTAATCAACTAGCTGCAGTTTAAGTTAATGTTATTAACTTTATTTATAGCGTTTTTTTAAGTTTATGAGTAGGAAAGTTCGCTTTTAAGTATGGTAGAGAGTATCTGCCAGTTGAGCACTTTTATTTTCTCTATTCCACAAGTGTTTATTTCTCTTTCGAAAAGAGTGAAATTGAAAAGATCAGCAGAGTGAAAGACAAATAATGAGCGATGGGAAATAATTAAGAATCTGGCAAACAACAGAGTGACTCAAAAATACACTACCTCAAAAATAGTCAACAAACGACTAGAAAAAAACCCTAAATTAGCTAAACTCACTAATAAATTCATCACACTTTATTCAGCTACTTAATGACTATAGTGTATTTGGAAAACCCTAGAGATCTCTAAACTAAACTCATCTCCCATAAAACTCTTCGCACTTTTGAAATCATTTTCGTAAACTTTTCTTTTAGCACACAAACTTTAATAGCCGATGAGCTTATCTTTTTGGTTTAATGAACCCACAAAAAGCTGCCTAATATTACGACAATGCCTGGCCAGAAAGCGTTTCTTTTCAAAATCAACCCGATCTAGTCTTTACCCACCACTTCAGACTCTCTTTGTGTCTACTGTATCCGTCTGCGTCTACGTCTACGTCTTCCGCTAACGGAAAGACTTGTGAATTAACATTGTAAGCCGAATAGAAAAAATGAGAAAAAGAAAGAAAAATGTTGCAGAAGAGAGTTACAACTTGAACACGTTCCTGACGCATAAAGCAACAATAAAAAATGAAGGGATTATTTATGGACTTTACTTATTTGAGTTTCAGTTATTCAAGTTTTGGCGTCGCGAGTCGCGACTTTGTCGTTGTTTATTTTCTTGGAATATGTGTATTACCGGGTGTGTTTCATCATGTTGTAAGGTCAATAGCGATGACTTTTCATGATTTATGAAGTATGTTTTTTAGTTTTCTTTCCTTTTTTTTTTTTTTTTTTTTTGCATTTAATGCAGTAGAAATGCATAAGTTACTTGGCTAATAAGTCATCTTTAGTGCTATTCTGTTAGCTGTCTCGGTTTGTTTTCCGTTTGTTTGTTGGTTTCTTTACGACCACTTTTATAGTAGTACCACCAGCACCAGCACCAGTACCTGTTGTGTGCTGACTTTCACCCTAATGGCTCTTACGATACATTGTCTCAATGTTTGTTCACATGGCCAAGTTAACTATATACACATCTATATACTTGGTTAGCATTAATTTTAATCCATCTAAATAATATATAGATGTTTTTAACAAACAATACAAGTTGAAGATCATTCGGTCGATACGATTGCGTGGGCAATTTCAATCAACTTATTTATTACCTGGTTTCTTTTTAACCTGCCGTGCACCTACGATTTACAAATAATTTTTATTAGCTTTTTTCTTTTTTGTTGAGCCACATTTTTTGTTGTATTTGTTTTTGTTTTTTGCTCACTTAAGTAAATACACTACGTATGAACGTGTGTTTACCAAAGTTTATGGAATGTGGGGCATTCGGTCGTACGTACCGTCTCTAAAATAAATTATGAGTAATTCTTTGACTCGTTTGACTGACCTGGCCACATGTTTTTCATGATTTGCATTTTGAGTATGAATTTGAATTTGAATATTCACACATCACCGCTAATTGTTAGCTGCGATTTAACTTTTACTTTTTATTTTTTGTTTTGTCTGATCTACAATAGTTTCGAAATTTTTATTTCGCTAAATTAATAATAAATCATCGGTCTTTCAATAATCGCTTATTTGTGTTGTTTATCTCTTGGGTCTCTGGGACGCTCCGTGGCAAAATCATATAAAATCCCCGATGGTTTCATTGCAATATTTCGAAATACGTAAGAGACGGCGCCGTTGTGTATTTATGCAGAATTAGCCAAAAATAAACTTGAACAAATTTTATTTAAAATGGCAGATGACCAACAAGCGAACAAAATGTATAACGCGGCACTAATAATTGCTCAACTATTAAGATACCTTGCAATTAGAAGCACAACACAAAGTTCACAGTTAACAGAATGGTTTGGGGAGCTTTAACAGCGCTGTTAACTGCAGTAGCGTGTTCGTGGCACGCATGATTTGATCTGTTATGCAAATAACATGTTATGTTAGTCATCTCGCAGTTTAACATTCTCTGCGCACAGCTTTCGTTTCGTTTAACAGGTTATGTAAAAGGAAACTAAATTTTAACAGCTGTCGTGCAGGTGGAATTTTAATTTGCTATAACACCTTCTGCTAAAAATACTAAAATTGCGAATTTACGTCAGAAATTTAAATTTTTGTTCGAACGCAACAAAAGCGATCATTCATAATGTTTATTTGTTTATTAAGTTTTTTCTTGGCAGTCTGACAAATACAAATAAACAGTGCAATCGGTGTACGGCAATCGGCGTTTGGTCGAGATTGTAATAAATTAGCCTGTGTGTGTGTCTGTCGGTCTGTCTGTGCGTATGTGAGGAAACATCATTTAAATATTGTCGCACAAATCTTTCAAAAAGAAAAAAAAAAAAAAAAAGAAAAGAATAAAACCAAAAAACATCTTGAATGTCGCACATCCTCTGCATGTAACCGTATCGATATTATTTCCTTCAGTCAGTCAGTATGTGATTTATAATTGCATATATCAGCATTCATTATCGTATAGCGTGTGACATAATACAGGGGATGACATTCTATGGTTTCGCAGCTGTGTTATGCGTCGTTAATCAAGTAAACAAACAAAGGCAACCATAACAATAACAACAATTGTCAAGGATCGCAGGACCAACAAGGAGCACAGACAAAAGTCACCAGTACTTAACGCCTTTTGATTGTTTAATTTCACAAATTGTTTTATGGATTTATCCCAGCTGTCGGATATGGTCCTCGTACTGGTGTTGATGTTGATTCTGATGCTGCTGCTGCTGCTAAGCTGAACTGAAACTGCCGGAGACAGCGTATGTCCTGGCACACGCCAATGAAAAATTAATGCCATTGTTGCCTGGGGTTGCCCACAGCAAAAGTCTCTCACTATCACACACTCACACTCTTTCTCTTTTTCTCACTGTTTGACTTCTAGAAGAAGGGGGAAACGGATGAGCAAAAAGAAGAGCAAAATCAGCAACATTGCCCCAGGACAACATCAAAGCCATGAAGCTTCATTTTTCACCGCTTTTGACATTTAACAGCCACCCAATCCAACCCAATTCAACCAAATTCAGACCCAATTCAACCCAATTTCGCATCCTGTTTAAGCTTCTGTAACAATCAGCCAACCAAAGAGCTTGTAGACAGCTGACAGACTTGATCTCGGTGGGAAACGTGAAGAGGAGCAGAACCAGAAGCAAAACCAGTAGCATCAGCAATAAGTTTCTCCCTGGGTGTTAACTTTTATGTACTACTGTTGTTGTCTACGCTAATCCCCTACTGATACGCACATATAAACACAAACTCCGTGTGACCATGCCCAACATACCCAACATCGGTGTAATTTCCCCTCCTTTATCCGCGTGTTCATTCAATTTGACGCCCTCCTGCGCATATTCCAATCAAATTAAGTAGAAAGGTTTGTTTTAATGTTCGCTACGCAGCGGGTTATTTCAATTTTCCTCAATTGCACTACAAATGCGTTAATAATTACTGCATAGAAACACATAATGAGATATCACAATAGACTAATGCGGTGAACTGCTTTCAATTTGTAATTTCCAATTTCTACGAAATTTATTTGCTGCTTCTTTACCAGTTTTTTTTTTTTTTTTTTTTAAATTCTTTTTTTCAATTTAGATAAGTGCGCTGAGTCATTGTTAGAACACTGATAACGCAATTTCATCTTGAATACAGTCAGTACATTTTTCCAGTTAACGAAATCACACTTAGCCCTATTTATATACATATCTTTTTATATATATAGAGAAATCTAATTACGATTGCAAGTTGTCCGTAGTTTCCCTCGTATTGTTGTTCAATTAATTTGCACGTGCTCGACGCTAAAGTTATTGATAGTGTTAGTGCTTTATGGGGAACTTTAACTTTAAGTGTATGTACATAACTAAATTCACACCGTTCGTTTGTTTACTATGCAGATTTTGTTTATATAACTATTGGTTTTGTTTACTGTGTATTTAAGGAATGCAGTTTTTTATACTGCTCGTCACTGGACTTGAATTATTGTTTGTTTTTAGTAAAAATATAATCGATGGAATTTATTTAGTTTATTACTCATTTGAGTTAGTACTTTAAAGTTGATTTAACCTTTGAGATATTTCGCTAGGCAATTGTTTATTTTACCTAAATGTTTTATTGTTGGTAATTTTAGTAATTTATTACTCGTTTAAATTAGTATTTTATTTAAATTAATTTAATTTATAAACGCAGGAAATTATTTAGTTTGTTACCCACTTCAAATTTAATTAACATTTATTTCTGTTAAGTTTCGAATTGTTAGTAATTTATTTACTTTATTACTCATTAAACTAAGTGCTATTTTTATAGTTTTGTTTAGCTTTTGTGCTAGTTGACCTCACATAACTTTTGCCACACTAAGTTTACTTAATCGGTAGATCAATTGAGCATTTATTTACAGCTCCTTTGAGCTAGTTCGCTTCGATAATTGTTTTGTGCTTTGTGTTTGGTATTTGCCGTTAATCGTAGCGCATCCAGGCGCGTTCAAAGTCCCAGACTGTCTGCTGTTGCTGTTCTGTTTTGTGTCATGCTAACGGTAAATGCTCCTTTTGGCTCCGTTTTGATAACCCCACTTATTCCGCCTTTGCCTGTTCGGAAGTTTCGCGCTGTGGCTTTTATTGCTCCGCCTATTAGCTGGCAGACACACAAACACACAGTCATTCACACGTACACAAAAACAGCTGCCGTTAGGTGTGAATGAGACAGTGTGATTGTGTAAATGAAATAGCAGCATAATTTTTGTTGTTTATCTTTTGTCCCTAACACTCCTTTTCGCAGCTTCACTCCGTGTCATCGTTCGCCTTTCGGCCCGTCCGCCTACTGTCCGCCCATTCGTCCTTCCACTGCAATTAAGTTA
The DNA here is from genome assembly GCA_035047505.1 of Drosophila parthenogenetica. Taxonomy (NCBI): domain Eukaryota; kingdom Metazoa; phylum Arthropoda; class Insecta; order Diptera; family Drosophilidae; genus Drosophila; species Drosophila parthenogenetica. The sequence continues at coordinate 6,080,160 of JAWNPM010000182.1, forward strand.
AATTGTCAAAGCTAACAAGTTCCACAAGTGGATTGTTGCTTCTTTTATCGTTTGTTCATTTGTTCATTTATTTGCTTTGCTTTGCGTTTTATTGCGTTGGATTGTGTGTTGTATGTTGCATTGCTTTGCTCCGCTTGTTTGTTAATTCATCTATTTGGTTTATGTTTTGTTTATCATCCGCAAAATGGCGTTACGAATCCGAATTGCAGCCGAACCCTGGGCACGAACACACGACCTACGTGTGTATCGGAAGTTCCGCACTCAATGTCTCTTTGGTTGGCTGGCAAAGAGCTAACCACTCACCGTTGGCTTTGCATTTGCCGTTGCCGTTGCTGTTGCCCTTGCGGAATTGCTTTTCTCACAGTGGGTTTTGTGTGGTGTGCGGTGAGCAGAGAGCACTGAGCGGTAAATGGTTTTGTGGTAGGACAGAAAGGGGGAAGGAAGAGGATTACCTATCTAATTTGCCATTTCCGCTCTCCATCGTCCTCTCGTCCCATCACCTCCATTAGCCATGATTTATTAAGTGGCGCTGTCTCTTTCCATCTCCTTTCTCTGCTTCAATTGCTGCTGCTTCTTCTTCTTTCCTTTTGGGGCATGTGCAGTTTGATTACAATTCGGTGTCGCCTGCTATCCACCCTGTATGTCCATCTGTCGGCCCGTCTGTGGCTCTTTTATGGCTACATTAGAGTCACAAAGTTGCGCTATAAAATGAATTGAATTGAAATTTTCAACCCCCGCTGAGCTGTTAATTAGTTAAACATTGACTTGTGCTCCTCGCATCCTTGTCGTTTGTTGATATTTCGTCGAGTTCCACATTTTGAGCTCCATTTGAATTTCCATTGCAATGGGAATTATCATCAAAAATGTAAATTTATGTTTTACATACAAGCGATTTATTATCCGGTTTCACACGTACAAATCTTTTGTCCCTTTCCTCCATCTCTCTATCCCTCCCTCACAATCTCAATCTTTGTCTCGCTTCTCCTTTTTTTACCATATCATCTGGTTGTTGGGCTGTTGTTTTTTTTTATTTATGACCAATTTGTGCTTTCGCAACTTTTTCAGAGTTATTAATTTTTGTCCAATTCCGGCGGCAGTTACGTCCACGGACAATGAATGGTCTTCCGTATGTTGGAGATCTACTGTAAAATTGCTTTCCATCGTACGATGGATGCAATTTTCTTAGCAATTTTCGTTTCCATTGCGCAGTTTTTCAAGGAAATTATCTTCAATTTTGCCTTCAGAGAGAAAACAATGCGAATTAGGAGCAAAGGTTAATTTATTTTGTTTAACTCTTATTGGTTTTGACTACCTGATACTTCTACTTTACTTTACTTCACAACTGGAAGAATAATGCTTGTTATAGTGTAAAGGTGTCATAAAACCGCATCGAAATGCATATTTTTTAAATTCAAAAATTAAGAAATATTTGAATTCAACTTAGCTATCAAATTTCTAGTTTTTTTTTATAATTTAAAAACATGTCAATATCAGATTTCTCAACTTTTATATTTTTTATTTCTTTTTCTCGCACGTTTCGTTATATTTTTGCATCAACTTTTATTTAGTATAATAGTAGCATAATGGATGAGTATGCAAATTCGTATTTTGAAAATGTCATTTTATCGTGACTTTTGTTTATTTTACAAAGTTTTATTTTGGATTTATACTAGGTTAAGGCTTAGTTTTACTGGTTTTCCGACTTTTTCAACTTGTCGTACATTTTTCTACAAGTTTCGATGACTATTTTATAGTTAACAACAAAATTTTGTTGCTCTTAGTCACTCAAGTGCCAAATTTTGACTTTACACCCACTCGTATGCCCTTTTTGGGCTGGGGTTTAACACACACCGCAACCGAATGCTGAATACATTGAACACACTGATGCTTGCCTGCTATGACCTTTGTGTGTGCTGTCTTTTGGTCTCACGCTTTTTGTGGTCTATAAATTAATCTTTTTAAAACTAACAGGATCGTTTCCCATCAATATTACCCTGATATGTGTAAAATTTTACGAGTATGCGTGCAGAAATGGTTTGCTAAAATTGGTTGACAAATTTTTATAATGAGATTTGTGAACAAAAGAGGAGTGATGTCACAGAATGGCGTCAAACGGTCTCTACCTCTACATAAAAGGAGTCCGTATGGCTAATTTCGGGATGCTAGCTCGTACCATTCCAGAGATCCTTTTGTTTAATTGAAAGGGCGGTCAGATCTACCTGGAAAAACATACATTTTAACAAAACGATTGTACTTTCTACAAAGGGCACAATAAATTATAACCCATATAAAGAAAAATTATATCTGTCAGTAGTTTCGTGCTTAAACCAGAATAACAATACTAAGTATCTGTGGTTTCAATGGTCTCTTTTTGAAAGTGTATTTCGCCGACGGCATTGCGTTAACGTAAGATTTGTTGATCTTTCTGGGATTTTATAGTTGTCTCGAATGCCAGCTGATTGCAGCGCCTATTTACAAAGTTTAGAATTCGCGTTCTCGGTAATTGTCGTTAATTAAAGTGTTTTTAATGCGAAGCTAGATCTTGTTTGAGTACAGACAGACAGATATATACACCACAAGGTGATGCATGCAAATGCAATTCTATTTATTTGTAAATTTGCTTGTCTAGAAATTATTACTACGAACCTCTCATTGGTTTCTACTTGCTCATCTTCCCAGACATTCACTCGATACGTTTGCATAAATCTATTTCTGTCCTCCCTGATCAGCATTTGGGTAATTTAGTTCTCATGTTCTTTATTATACTATTTTTTTTGCTCTTGTATTTTTTGTTTGCACTTGATAAAATCTCAGTCATTTCCTTCCCTTCAGACGACATGATTTGGCGTTCTCTATTTTATCTATATCAGTATATCTTCCACTATTTGTGTCACTCCCTTTTCGGAAATCATTTACTATGCAGGCTCTCGTATATGCATTCGAAAATCCGACAATTTCCGCCTTGGTCTTTTTTCACAGAGCTCACACCTACGCATAACTAGCAATACCATTTGTTGTTATTATTATTGTTGTTGTAGTGGTTGTTGTTGTGCACAACATTTTTATTTCAATTTGTAGAATTGTGTGGTGTATTTCCATCTGTAGTTCAGTTCATGCATATTATAAGGGCACTTTAATATAAATCCCATATGCATAACGATGATTCGTCGAAATGCTCTTGTTTTTTCTTTATTTATAACACTTATTTCAGTCCTCTTTTTGTATGTTTTTCATTTCGTTTCTTTTTTTATGTTGGTTGAAATTTCAGAAATATTTTCCTTTGAATTTGTTGATTTTTCCTTTCACCGCAACCCTTGATGGTCTACCGTTGTTAACTTCTCGAACGGCACGTGATTATTAATCAATCACACAATCTTGAACTAACACACTTTTCATTAATACCAAAGTGGCATTTTAGAAGCTAATAAAAACTAGATATGTATCTCCCCCAAAGAATGGGATGAAAACTGGAATTCAATTGAGTTGGAAGCCATAAAAGATTGTTATCCCAAGTGGGGAATTGTCAATTTAATTAAAACTTGAAGTTTACACAATTAAGGAACATGGAAAAAGGAACTAAAAATACACAGAAATAAAAGAGAATCACTTTATAAATAGGTATAAAGTTCTTTGTGCTCGTTGACACACTGACACGCTGTTCATCGCGCAGTCCAAACGGAACAAGCTACGAAATGTTTACAAGTGGTTTGAATAAATTACTGAACTCAGCAAACAATAAAATTTAAATGATAAAAGACTTTTGTGTTCTACCCAAACAGTTTGACAGACAATTTCTTGACCAAGTTAATATTTTTTAAACACAATTTGTCAATGAAACTAATTGTGTTTACCGACTTCTTTTCACTACAATAACGGAATGCAGATTGCGATTCCCCAAGCTAGTTTTTCGCATGTAAACGTAATAGAGAAAACTGTTAAAATTTGCCAAGCTATCATTATAAAATGTTTTTGATTTTAAGTAACAATTTGTGCAACTTTATTACATAATTATAATGCTCAACTCTTGGATTATAAAGTCTCAGAGAGTCTCAGTGTCTTTGTTCGAATTGTGTCCCCTTACAACTTTAATAAAATCGCTCATTTGGAAAATGAAGAGCAATTATTTGCTCCAAATCACCAGCTGACATTGTAACAACGGCACGGACAATTTTGCCAGTTGGATGAGTCCTCTTTTTAGCCAATATCGCAAAATGGCTATTAAGACTAAGACAATTGTTTCAGTATTTCCGTGTATACATTAAGACAAAAACCGTTTTAAAAATCAATAAATAAAATTGTCGTTTTTTCTTATGATTTCAGATATCATGTAATGATGGATTGCCCCAGGAGATTTGCCGACAGTGCAAGGCGCAATTCATAATGGTAGCTAAATTCCGTCGGCGTTGTGTCCGCGTACAGCAGCGACTGCACGAGTACGCGCAGGGTATTGCCGAACGACAGGCTAGACGGCGGCTGATTGGCGGTGATAAGCGATTGGAGGTGGAACAACAACCACAAGGAGTGAAACAAGAGACGCCAAATGAGCCGGATGTCAAGGAGGATTATATGCATTTGCCGGAATCGCAATTGGAGCGCAAGCGTCGTTTGGAATCTCGTCATCCGGAATTGGAATTGGAACTGGAATTGGAATTGGAACCAAAACAGGTGCACCCAGGTGCAACAGCACCCAAATTGCGTCGTCTCGATTTGCGAAACCCTGGTGCGGCAACCCTGCCGGTAAAAAATAACAATGAGACTGAAACAACAAAGACGTTGCCGAAAAAGGAAAAAGGTGAGAAAACCCTCACAAAATCGCCACACAAAAAGGTTCGGGTGCCATGGAAAACAAAGGCCGCTCGCAAACAGCATTCCGAGTCCCTATCCAGCTGTTCGACAGACTGCCGAGTGACACCGGAGAAGATTCTCACACAAGATATTGTTGTAATGGAAACAACAACGGCAACAACAACAACCAGTCAGCATCAAATTCCGCATTTAGTTGTTGCCTCTACAGAGCCGACATCCTCATCAAACTTCTCATCTTCGTCCTCGGGACAGACATCACCCGAACATCTCAGCGATCTATCTGTGAATCCATGTCGTGGCTTTGCAAGCGACGGAAGTTCCTCGTCGTCTTTATCCCCGTCCCTCTCAAATGCCGACGGCAATTCCACAAGTGTTTTGAATGCCAAAAGACGGTATCCACCCAAGAATAGTAGCGTTATCATGAGTCCAAGTAAATCCTCTATGGTGCTGCGACGCGGCCGTCGGGTGCGTAAGACGCTTGGTTATGTGCCAGCAAGGCGAACAAGACGTGCCATTAAAAAGACGGTGCAAAAGAAAGAAACGCTGGAAATTCCTCAGGTAGAGCTGCCCAAAAACAAGTCGGACCTGGACAGCAGCAGCGAAGCAAGTGAACAAGTTGAAAAGGAGTCACCGTCTAGCAGTACCGATCAGCGTTTTGCAGGTACTACAAAGAATGAGCAGTTAGCCCAAGTAGTCACAAAAGAAGAGGCTGAATTGTCGAAGTTGGAGGAGGACTTGAGCAGTGTTAGGCTAGAAACCGGTCAAGTGGAGGAATCAAGGCCACAGGAACAGGTTCAGGAGGAGCAGAAGGAAACACCGAGTGTGTCACAAGTACAAATAAATGAAACGAGTAAAGAGGAGCCAAAAGAACAAACTGCCACGATCTCAAATGGTATCGGAGCAACGACTGATAACAACAGTGAATTGGCAGTACAATTTGAGGAATTAACATCATCCACGGAGAACAATCGGTTGATGACACCCGAAGTGCCGTCACCCGAATGTGAAATGGAAGTAACCCACAACGATGATCAGCAGAATCCCGAGTTGATTGTCAGCATACCACTTGATGTGCTCGATGAAGAACTGCAGCGTCGCCTCTGTTATACCGAGTCGCATAATTGCGGTGGCGCTGCTCAGGCATCGTCGGATCTCAAGGATGACGATGTCAATAATAATGCAAATGGAGAGAATTTTCACCAGAGTGCTACAGAAGATAGCTTCAATTCTACTGTGGCACTCGAAACCAAACAAATTGAAGCAGATCCCGGTGGAGGAGGAGGAGGAGTCGGAGGAGGAGAAGGTGTCGTGGATGACGACATGGAATCACTGCAGCAACTGGTGCACATGCCAGTGGAGCACCACGAAGATCTACACTTGACCAGCACGTGTGCCACTTCCATGGACTTTTTGGCCGAATTTGAGAAGCACTGCGAGAAGACATTGAAACTGCAAACGGGTCCAGGTACGGGGCCAAGGGAGTTGGAATTAGCACAGGCTAAGCAGCAGATGCAGGTGGAAATGAATGATGTGGAGACGACGCTGCATGGCATACTTAATGAGATGCAGGATCAGCATCTCTATACGCCCGTCTGCACCCAAATGGATGAGTTTCTAACGCCAGCGGATTATGCACCGCTCACCGAACCGGAAACAGCGTCACCAACACCAACGAGTGCCGCTGCGTCGCCGGTGCTCTATGAGCCGGATGTAGTGCAGCAGCAGCAACAACATCAAGAACAACAGCAGCAGCAACACCATGAACAACAGCTGCAACATCAACAGCACCAACACCAACAGCAGCAACATCAACAGCAGCAACATCCACAGCAGCAACACCAACATCAACAACAGGTGCACCAACAGCAGCAGGTGTTTGATAGCAGCAATTTTAGCAATGAACTGATTGGCTTTCAAAATGACATGCCGTGTTTTGAGAATATTGAAACCTCGCCCGAATCGTTGGCAGCGCAGCAAAGTCTGCACTTGGAGTTGACGCAGTTGCTCAATGACTTGCAGCCACCTATCGGCAATGTGAACAATGCCAACGGTAATCAACAACATCAGCAGCTACAAGAGCAATTGCAACACCAACATCAGCAATTGCAACAGCAACAACAAGAACAGCATCAACAACACCAACAACAGCAGCAACAACTGTTACAACATGCGCAGGCCACACAACAGCAACAGCAATCGCTACAATTGCAGCTGCAACAAGAGACTGTCAACTATGATCCACTCTATCCGTCACCGCCCGCAGCAGCAACAACGCCCATTCCCAGCAACACCGCCAACACTGTGCAGCTCATCCAGGTGCCGCAGCAAGAGGCACTGTGGCAGGCACAGACAACACCCCATCAAACCACACACCTGCAATGGTCGACTGTGGGTGGACTGGAGTCCATCAAGACAATGCCAGTTGCCAGCTTAGAAGGTCTGGAAAACGGAGCTGCAGCGACAACTACGACGTACTACATCAATGCCAGTGATCTCTATCAGACGCAACTGCAGCAACAAACAGGAGGAAATCTGACGGGTGAAACCTACGCCCTGTTGGACAATAATGAGAACTATATGTTGGAGCAGCAGCAGCAACACCAGCAACACCAACAGCAACAGCAGCAGCAACAACCAATTATGATACTCATCCAACAGCCGGAGATGCAACAGCCTGTGGCATCTGCTAGTAACCCACATCAGGCGCCGTTGCACATTGCCTATGCACCACAAATCAATAATGAGATGCATGAATTTCAGTCGCAACCACAAGTCCAACAACAGCAACAACCACAACCTCAACCGCAACAGCAACAGCAGCTGCAGCACTCGCAACCACAGCAACAGCTGCAACAACCACATCCGCAACGACCACAACATTTAAAGCAACAGTGTTCTCAACAGCAACAGCAACCACAACAGCAGCAGGGACAACCACAGCAACAGCAACAACAACAACAAGTACAAAAACATACAGTATTAGGTTTACCGAAAACATCGGCCTCGCCTACTAGAAGAAGCCGTGCGCCGGTCTTGAGATGCCGTTTCTGCCAGAACGGGCCACGTTTCTCCAGCAGCTTGGAATACAGTCATCACATCATCGAACTACATCCGGCAGAGTCGCCCTTCACCTGTCCACACTGTCCCCAAACATTTGCCAGTCGCAACAAACGTAATCAGCACATTCTCACCGCTCACGTGGTGCAGCAGTTCCACTGCGGGCAGTGCTCTCAAATGTTTCCCGCTCAGCGTGCACTTGATCTGCATCTGCAGCGATTCCATGCGCCCGCTGGTGGAGCGGACACGGCAGCAGCTAATGCGGACGGTGTGCGATTGGAGGAGGTACAACTGCAGTTGGCATCCAAGGATGTGGAACAACAACAGCACCACAAGTTGCTGCTGAGACAGAAACTGGAGCATCATCAGCAGCAGCAGTCGCAGCCACAACAGCAGCAGACTCAACTGTCGCCACGTAAGTTGCTAAATACAAAAGTATTTCCGTATACTGCTTTTTTTGGTATTATTTAGTACATTCATGTGTTGTCGCTTTCCAAGGGCTTTTCAAATAATTTATATTTTTGGTGCTTACGAAATTTTAGTCGTTCTGATCAGCTAGCTAAACGGAATTAACCCTTTTTTACTGTTCTTGTCTGCTATGCAAATAAATCGTTTTGATCATTTTCTGATCAGCTTTTCCGAACAATAAACTGTAAACCAAATTTACTTAAATGAAATTAATCCTGATTTATTTATATTGTTTGTTATGCCGTTGATTAGTTCAATTACTCAGAACTTTTTATTCAAAAGAGTCGAAATTTAATTTATTTAGTTCTTTGAAACTTGTCCGTTGTAATTACTGGTTATTTTCCTATTCAATTTTAATTGCTCCCTTGAACTTGTTGGTTCTTTCAGCCAATAATTTGCTTGTTCAACTAACCATGCAATTTAATAACATTGTATCGTTAGTGTTTGTGCTTTTTTGTGTTGTCCTTTTGTACTTGTTAGTTCAAGAAGTGAACTGTCTGTGGCTTTTGAAATTTGTGATTTTCTGTTCATTGTTTTTGTTCTGTCAAATAATTGTTATTAAACGCTTTTTTGCGTTTGCTAATCTGCAAAAACTGAACAAATGGTCTGATCACATTTTCAATTTTTTTCCAATTTGCATTCACGCCACTCTACGCATGCGTAGCAGATGTTGAGCAGCAAACAAGCCCATTCCAGACACGCAAGACACGCATTCTTGGTTGCCCCGACTGTGAGGACTGTAAGTACAGGGTCGAAATTGACATAAAACTTACTAACATTTGCTTTTTTCTCTCTTTGTCTTTGTCTCTCAAGGTTCACAGTCAACTGGTCATCATCACCGCAAGACTCAGCACTACCAGGAGCTTAGAAATGTGCCAATTCCGCCCACGGTGCCAACACCGCCCTCGACTATTGCGTCGCTGCCGTCGCCAAACCCACAACCACTGCCGATGCTGTCAACGCCACATATAACTCTGCCATCGCCGGAACAATCGGAACCGGATTCGACAACAGCGACGCTGCGTCAGTTCCGTAAACGCTGCACACTCGGCGGTAACTCGCCATCGCCGACGACGACAATAACAACAACAGCAGCAGCGAACTCGGCCGCAGCAGCAGCAGCTGCCGCGGCAGCAGCAACAACACTTTTCATGACATCAGTGGCATCACCGTCGCCATCATCATCGCCGTCGTCGTCGACCATGGAGTCGAGCAGTGGTGGAGGTAGCGTTGGTGGTGGTAGCACCGCTGGTAGTGGCACCGATAGTGTCTCACCACCTTCGGCCAACAAACTGCGCGGCAGCCATCAGTGTGTGATGTGCGAAAAGAAATTCACAAACATGATTTCATTGCGGAAACATCAGCAATTGGCCCATGATTCGCAGACTACAATGCCTTGGGTGTGTGCCATTTGCAAGCGTGGCTATAGGAAACGGACGGATATGGATAATCATATGAAATCACATGAGCCTAAGGGACGACCCTACGAATGCAACGAGTGCTGGGTTCGTTTTCCTGAATTCAAGCAGCTGGCCATGCATAAATTTACCGTCCACGAACTGATCAAGCCGCACACCTGCGACGAGTGCGGCAAACAATTTGGCACGGAGAGTGCTTTGAAGACGCACATTAAATTTCATGGTGGTAAGTTTTTTGGGTGCTCGCACGCACGGGTGCCACTTTAAATCGTTAGCTAAGATTTATTCTTTTATACAAAAAACAAAAAACTAGTTATATACATTTATGCAGCACAATAATAAAGAAAAGGTTATACAACTTGTAAATTTATTTACTAATAATTGCAATCCTCATCTCTGTTGTTGTGCTAACAGTTTTTCAAGCCGTGATTGTTTGCTCGAAAGGTAAAACTTATTAAAGATATCATTCGATTCCTTATAATTCCCCCTTATAAAACATTTGCTTCAATTCGAGCAACTCGCGCTGCGCACAGCTTTAGAGGAATTTGCTTAAAACTAGCCAATAGCTGCTTGCATTGCACACTAAAGTAGGTTTAGTGTATATTAAATAAGTATTTATTTAAGTATAACATAATGCATATAAATATTTAAAATAAATTTAAATTTACTTAGAGCAGAATGCCCAAAACTTCTTTTTTTGAACTACTTTACTAAGGAATTTTTAAGTATTACACAATGTTTTGAAATACCGATCGTTAGTGTTCGTTCGTTTACACACCGTGTTTCTGCCTTTCACAAATGTGCAATGTTTCACCACTGTTCGTAACACTGTTAACTCGCTGTTATCGCCATGTTACAAAGCTACACAAAGCTACAAATTTATCTTAATTGCAGAGCGAGGATTCCAGTGCGAAGAATGCGATGAATCTTTTGAGTATATCAAAGATTTGCGCAAACATCGACGCAGCCACAAAACCGAACTGTTTTACAAATGTGAACATTGTCCACGAACATTTCTGCATTTTACGAGTTTTCGCGGTAAAGACCGATCTTAGCTGTAAAATTGTTTATTAGTGGGTAGTTAAAAGTTAGCGTTAATTAACTTTAAGATTCGTATTAGTTGATGGAATGATTTTAAAGCCTCTTTTGCATGTTTATTGCATGCATTAAACACTTGGCCCAACTTTTGGTCTTAGAATTTTTATACTGAATTACAAATTACAAAAGATATTAATTAATTTATTTTTTGTTTTGTGCAGCTCATATGAACACACACTTGCCAATGGGCGTATTCCTTAACGATAAACCAACTACACCGCTGATCATTAAAGCGGAGAATCCAGCCACGCCCCAAACAATTGAGGAATTGCAGCCACTGACGCCTCTAAGCAATTGCAATGTCAACAGTGGAGGTGAGGAGTGCCCCGGCTCCGTGGAGGCTGTGGAGAGCAGCAGTGTGGCACTACCACTGGAAATGATTGTTGATAAGCCATAACATATGGAGCCACTTTACTATATTGTTTACAAACATCCAGGGATAATACCTTCCTATTTCGGCTGCTATACGTAGCACTGACTTCCATAATCGCCAACAAATAAACATTTTTACCCACACACACACACACACACAGATACACTCACTCACACACTCAGACATAGATACACCCACACAATGAGAGAGAGAAAATCCAGCACATGAAAACTGTTGCAGACTGCATTGAATGCACAAATTAAGATTTAAGAAACACACCTGACCAAACACACAGACCAACACACACACTTATACACACCCCCACACACTTAGAGAAACTCAAAAGTACACACAAATACTTAAATTTTTTGCTGTAATATTTAATAAGTTAAGCATAAACTTAATTGATTAGTTGAATACCAGAAAGCAATGATCAAATGTAAATAGTTTATTAATTAATTATTAACTAAGGTGAATTCCCAAATGCTGTAGGACCTGTAGCACTTCCCAATGGATTCTACAGGTCAAAAAAATTACTTTTTCTCCCTTAACGATAATAATATAATATAAGAAATTAGAACAAAGCAGACGGCAAATGTAGATCATAAGTCAGTCTTAGAATACGACAATCTGAATGTTTACGTCTTTACTAAATGTGAGTAGTAAGTTCATATTCCAAAATTATTTAGTTTTTTTATATCGATACCCTTGATTTTTTATTATTTACGTTCAGTAGAACAATAGACAAGTGTTTTTGACTTAGCTTGGCTCATGGAACTCAATTGGCAGAAGCATGAGATGAATTTGATCCCAAACTGAATTTAGCTATGAAGCTTTCCAATGGTTTTTATTTTGATTACACGAAACTTTTCATTATTATTATAACTAAGTATTATGTACGAAAATTATTTAAAATAAACAAATTATGTTGTAGTACAATAACAAACAGTAATTGTGTTTACATTTAATCAATGATATCAACGATTTAATCGTAGTACCAGTCGAGAAATAACAATGAGAATGACATGACCAACAAGAAGAACAAGGACCACACACGTAGTCCCGCATTTCGTTGGGTTGCCTGACGGATCTGCTCGTTGGCATCCTTCACGTTCTCCGTGGTGCCAACGACTGCGCTCACAATGCGATCAATGTTCTGCTGCTGCATAGCCACCTGGAAAGATAATAGTTTAGACATGGTTGGGAATGGTTTAGCTACTCTACTTACCTTCTCCGTGAATATATCCTGCAGTTGGGCTATGTCCACGACGTTCTTTTCGATTTGTTCGACTTCCTCGGAGACGCCTTGCAGCAGATTGTATATGTGCACGTTTTCCGCCTCAAACAACTGCACATCTTCGGCACTTAGGGGCTCCTCGTCGTTCTCCTGCTGCAGCTCCGTCTTCTGAATGTCCTCGTCTAGTGCTACCTTCGCGGAGGAATCTGTGTTGTTGGCCTCACTACGTCGATGGCGTTTGCGTAGCTTCTGTTCTGTGCTTGGCTTGGGACTGTTCTCCTGCTCGTCATCCCAGTCGGCCCAACTGTCGTCGTTGTTCCAATCATTGTCCTCCAAAGGCGTTGCCGACTCCTCGTTGCTATTCTCGCTGTCATTGCTGGTTTGTGACTTGATTAACTTGCCACTGGTGGGACCCGCCGGACGCACCGGTATCTTCTTTTTATCAGCTGCCAGCTTGAGAAGTCTGTATGTCTCCAGTTCGTGCTGCACACGATATTTCTTTTGGTCCAGGTAGATCTGCTCAACGCTATGCAGGTAGCCAATCAGCAAATCAATCACTCCCTCGATATGTTGACGCTCCTGTGGCTTCCGCTTGGCGCTCTTGTAGTCACGTCGCATATTTGCCAGGTGCTGTGTGCACAGTGTCACAAATTTCTCCGTGCCGCGATCTATAAAGTCCCGTTGGGCGTCGGTCATGTGGGTGGCGCTCTTTAAGTGCTGTCCAATGCGCATATATGCAGTGCGATTCTCGATCAACACATTGCGGAGTGTGGTGATGTCGTTGCAGACATCCTTTGCTCGTTTGGCAAAGTCGTTGCTGTTCGAGTTGTTATTGTTGCTGGTGGCAGCGGTTCCCTTTGCGGCTGACGGGCGCTGCTGTTGTTGTTGTGGCTTGTCCTGTCCCTTAGCCTTCGCTGCTGCGGCCAGCTCAGTCTTACGCTGCAAACGTACCGTCATCACACTAGCCTTAAAGTGCTGCGTTATATCCATGTTGATCTGTGTACTTAAACGCTACAATAATTTTAGGCAACAATTCAATTTGTAAATTCCACATCATCATCTAACGATTGTCAACACTTACATTCTGGTTCACTGGTTCGTTCCGTTACCTATTGATCAACACTGTTTTCCGACTGTTAACTTACATTAACAGTCTTGCACAGCTGTTCGAATTGCGCCAAATTCTTGTTGCGACTTTTAAATAAGAGTGTAGTTTGTTTGATATATTTGTACAAAATGCAAGCATTTTTAAAAACTGGAAAATCCAGTGCTAATAGCAGCAGCACAGAAAAACCTGCGGGAAATGAACACACTGAAAGACGCAAGCCACCAGCACCATGGGTAGAAAAATAGTAAGCTATAGTCGAATAAAAAGACCTCAAACACGTTTTATAAAACATAAAATAAAACAAATATTACTGCATTATCTCTCAGTCGGCCGCGAAGCGTAGATGATGTCGTGGAACAGTCAGAGGTGGTGGCAGTCTTGCGCAAATGCGTCGAGGGCGCTGATCTGCCTAATATGCTGCTCTATGGACCGCCTGGTACCGGCAAGACCAGCACAATTCTGGCAGCTGCGCGTCAAATCTTTGGCGACATGTACCGCGATCGTATTCTCGAGCTGAACGCTTCCGATGAGCGCGGCATTAATGTGGTGCGCACTAAGATCAAGAACTTTGCCCAGCTCACAGCAAGCAACACGCGTCCAGATGGGCGTCCATGTCCGCCATTCAAGATTATAGTCTTGGATGAGGCCGATTCGATGACACACGCTGCACAATCAGCCCTGCGTCGCACCATGGAGAAGGAGTGTCGCACCACCAGATTTTGTCTCATCTGCAACTATGTGTCGCGTATTATTGTGCCAATTACCTCGCGTTGCTCCAAGTTTCGCTTCAAGGCTCTGGGTGAGGCACAGATCATTGCACGTCTGGAGCACATCTGTCAGCTGGAAGGAGTACAAATTGATCCAGAGGCATACAAGTGTATTGTTAAGATATCTGGAGGTGATATGAGACGGGCCATAACCACACTGCAGTCTTGTTATCGCCTCAAAGGTGCAGAGCATACCATTAACGCAGACGACCTGCTCGAGATGTCTGGCATCATACCAGAGCACTACCTCGAAGATTATCTGGAGGTTTGTCGCTCAGGCAAATATGAGCGTCTGGAACAGTTTGTGCGCGAGCTTGGCTACTCGGCCTACAGCATTGGACAAATGATGGAACAGTTTGTGGAGTTTGTAGTCCGCTGCGGTTCTCTAACTGATCCACAAAAGGCCATTATCTGCGACAAGCTGGGCGTAAGTATTCCCTTTGAAAAATAAAAGCTTCTGAAGTCTAATTTTCTGGTCTTTACAGGAGTGCTCTTATCGGCTGCAGGACGGCGGCTCCGAGTATCTGCAGATCATGGACCTTGGCTGTGCCATTATATTGGCCCTTAAATGAAGAGCCACCTTCGCTTCCTTTCACATTCTCATGCGATAATTTCAGGATTAGGAATCTACGATTATTGCACAATTTCATTTCATTAAATAAGTTGAATTATTTGTGTACTTTTATTTGTGGTTGATTTGTATTTATATCTAATTCTAATTGGCTGTAAATTCAAACTCCTCCTCCTCGCGTTCCCGTTTGACAGCCACACTACTACCTCCAATGCTTCCCACGGCCGCCGCATCACTATCCACCTCCATTTTCATGTCGGTGACATTTGGCTCGTTCTTCACTTCCATGGCAGGGACCGTTTTCGTTGTGGTTGTAAATTTGATCACAGGCTTCGGTATGGTGACCACCTGTTGTTTGGAGACAATGGAGTGTGCTCGCTTTGGACCATTGGCATTGGACACGGGCTTTACAACGGTTTTCACTGTGCGACCCTCCAGCGCTGATTTTGTCATCTTTTTGGGTTGATTGGTGGCGCGGAGTTTATAATTGACTCCTGTCAGACAATAACGATCGGGTGGCAATCTCAGGCCGCAATGTGGCTTAATTGGAGGCAGTGGCATTGCATTGCGTAGCTCCGCCATTTTGGCTAGAACATGACGTGAAGGCGGCCCCGTAAAACTTTTATCTAGCGTCATCTCTGTGGCCAGGCGGACATCGTCCAGATCGATGGTTTTCTTACGTGCATGATTTGCATATACTTTAGCATCATCCAGTATACAAGTCACATAGCCTGCATAAAGCGTTGAGTAAATAAATTGCTGTTGTAAAAAGTATTCGAAGTACTTACGAAATGTAAATTCGAGCATTTGATTAACTACGCGTGGTTCATACTCCTGAATGTTGAGTTCCTTGAGTATGGACATGATAACCTGTGCATCCTTAGGCACATGCTTAATTTGTGCACTCACTTTGGCCTTTTCAGCCTTTTCGTTGCTCATTGTTTATAAATTTTCTTTACGCTGCTGTTTGGCTATTGTCAGTGTGGCTGCGGTTCTTAAGTGAAAAAATCTATTTAAAAAAAATACCATGTTCACGAATGAGAACTGAGTAGTTCACAATAGTTCAAATGAACGAACACAAGCCAACTCAAAGCAACTCTCGGTAAAAACCCAGTATTATCATGGTCGCCCTTATTCATTTTGTTTATTTTCAAATTCAAATTGTGTTTTTAAATTGTATTATGTGTATTTCCTCCATTATATATCGCATGGCCAGACAGGAGATTAAAAGCCAGAGTTTTGATTACAATTGCTGTATAAAGCGAAACCGCTCATACAGCATTTGCGTATATTTATGTATGTGTGTTTTGGCGTAAATATTTATACATGTAAGTAGACTATTTTCGCATTTAAATTCAAACAATTATATATTGTGTTTAGATTTTAAATTAGAAAAATGCACTTTGGTGGCATTGAAAATTGATTTCACACAACTAATTCTTAAAATTACAACTTAACTTTACATTTTCTACACACTGTGAAACAAGCGAACTTAACGCCCAAATCAGACATATACAAATGTATATATATACATATACATATATAGTTACATAATACATTTACGTATAATAACAATATTAAACATTAAGCATAGGACTTAATTTTTACAGTATTTTGCACGTGGAAGGCTTTGACCTTGGTTTCTTTTCCACCGCTCTCACTGCCTCCTCGAACACCTGCTGCAAATTGATCTTCTTCTTAGCCGAACACTCCACCAAATTGTGGGCATGGATCTCTTTGCGCAGTCGTCGTCCCTCCTGTGTGGTTACAAATTTCTCTGAATTTGGTACACGCAAATCCAGTTTGGTACCGACCAACACCACCGGCACAGTGGCACCAAAGTGACGAATCTCTGGCCACCATTTGCTTTTGATGTTCTCGAACGAGGTGCGACTGCTGATGGAATAGCACAAAAGGAAGCAGTTCGTCTGTAGGTAAGAAAAAAAAGAAACGATTGGATTAGATAAGAAATTAAACTCGAAAAACAACAATAGTTTAGGGATGCCTACATTTGGGTAGCTCAATGGCCGCAATCTTTCGTAGTCCTCCTGGCCAGCCGTGTCCCAGAGCGTCAGATTGTACTCGTTATCGTCGACAGTTATATTGCAGGCATGGTTATCGAACACAGTCGGTATGTACTCCTCGGGAAATTCGTTTTGTGTGTATGTTATCAGCAGGCAGGTCTTGCCCACCATGCCATCGCCGACGATGGTTATCTTCAGGGGACGCAGACTCTTCGACATTGTGCAAAAGCAAAAGCAAGTTCAGCTGCAAATGTAAAGAAAGCGAAAATGAGGCGTGAATATCAATGAACTGGTATGTGTGTGTGTGTGTGTGTATGTGGTCGTGTGTTGTGATATTTGTGTTGCACCATTTGGTGGCATATGTTGGAGTGACAAGCGTTGTTTATCTTGCCACACCCACATCCCACAGAAACCGGAAATCTCCTGCCTGTATATGTGTGCTTGCATGTGCGTGTGCGTGTATGTGTGTGGGCGCATTTTCTTCACTTTCGCAAGAGATGCTTGACAAGTTTAACATGGCGCACCACTGTTAAGTCTACAGCGACTGTTATCAACTGCGCACTGTTAGCACTTGAACTTCAAAACTTTTTAATCTAATCGCCAAACCAATTGAAAACGTAATAAAAATATTAAAAAAGCTTCACAATTTTCATGACTAAATGAAATGGCACATTGAAAGAGCTTTTATTATCGCAGACCAGAGAAAATACTGTGAATTGATTCAACAAAATTCAATTACCATTATTTTGACTAAACTTTGTTGTTGATATTACTCTTTTTTTTAAGGCTTATATAAGCCTAAATGCACTTTCACCAGCTGAACATAATTTCATCTAATAAATGTTTCTTTTTTAATTAAAACTGGTTTTTGTGTCAGCGACCAAAGCAAACGAGTTGTTGACCTAAAACTTGAACTAGATTTCCCTACAGCAACAGCATCTTATATCCAAGCTGTTAACATAATCTTGTCAAATCGCGTCTCTGCTTAATTTGCATTTTTCAGTTACAGTTAGAGTCAGATTCGGAGTCGGAATCTGAGTCTGAATGAGTGTTTCTCAGTCTGGAATTCGCAGAAAACTCATACGATTTCTTGGAAATACAGAAATCTTAAGGTTTGTGACTCATTCAAAGCGATTGTCAGTCAATTACAATTATAAGCACACTCATCTGTGTGTGTGTACAAATATGCGTAAGAAAGTGTGCCTAGTACATAGAAGTACACTAATACATTCATCGGTTTTCAGTCCTCCTATGACACTCTAATTCTAGTGACTCACACACTTAGTGACTCCCACAGAAAACGGTTAACAGGCTGCATCCAAGTTTACATCACAGTTTGAAAACCGGTTATGTTAACATATTCTATAATGTTATTCATTGTTTACCGTTTGTATTTGGTTGCATCAACGATCGTATGTCGACGCATGCCGCTAGTTTGATTACTTTAATAAGTGGTTTTCTTAAAAATATTAATTAAGTAATCTTTTGCTTAAAATATATTGCCTTTTTCACATTTAGCAGAAGCTCAGACATGAATGTATTTTAACTCTTTGATACTTTTGATGACGTTTATTGGCGCCATGATCTTGACGCTGATCTCTGAGTTCGCTGTCATTGCCAAGCCCCCCCACCACTACTTTTTACCCGTCTCACACACACAATTAAACCTAATTGCTGTGCACGAACCCCGCCGGGGGTTAAGTGCTCTCTTTGTAGTTTCGTTTCTTTTTCTATATAATACACATAACACATGAATTTTTTCTGCTCTTTAGCAAGCAAATGTTTGTTTGGCAGCTTTATAAGTCGAGTATTGCTAATTTAGATAAAATAAATTGAGTTAATTTATTTTAAATTGATATTTTGCATTCAGCTGAAAAATTGCTAGTTTTAAATCTGCCGAGTACCCGCAATGTAAACAGGCGTTAACATAAATATCAATAATGCTGAGCTTCTGCTGTTATTGATTGATGCTCATTAACAGCTTAGTGTTATCGTTACAGTGCACTGTAAGTAGCCTAATGTTATTTGTTCATCATTGGAAATAGTTTAAATTTCTACTTAGGGGAATTTCCATTCATGTATTTTCCGATTTCACACCAAGCGGAACTCTTTTTTGTTTCTTTTTTTTGGCATAATTGCTTAATCAACTGCTAATACTTGTGTGTATAAATAGAGATGGTAACAGACTTTGGCTAAGCAGCTCCTCCAGGTAGAAACACATGAGTGTGCACTGTAGTTTATATTTAGTAAATTATTTGCACAGTAGTCACTAAAGCAGCACCCACAATTCGCTTTGTTTATAATAATTTAAAAAGCGTCGAACAAGAAGCCACAAGAAAAGAACACAAAAAAAAAGAAACAAATTAAAAGCAAAACAACAGCAAAATTGTTGTTTGTTTATTTTTGTATTGGTTCTCATTGTTGTAGTTGTTGTATTTGTTATTGTTTTGTTGCTACTAGTAAGTACTCAATGGTTGGCTGCCTGCTTGGCTGGCGTTAAAAGTTTGTTTGGAATTTGGTCAGCGCATGATCATAGCCGTTTTTGGAGATCATCAATCTACAGGGTACAGGCAGTGTAGGGTACTCAATACACTGCATTCTATATGATTAACGGAAACTCTCTATCAACAGCTGACACAAATTGTAGCGCGTATTGTAATTAATACACATAATAAATTATTTAAACATAAATTATACTATATAATTGTATTATATGTGCATGTGTATGAGTGTCTTCTTTGTTATCGCTGTTGGGAGAGTGGAGTGAAGAGCAGGGTAGAGGAAGGGGCAGGGCCAGGAGAAGGGGTAGTGCTGCATTGGCCTCTTGTAAACTTTACATATCAAGTTTCGCCTCCGTTGATACGATTATTGTCGTAATATTCTCGGAACACTTGCCACACTCTTTCACACTCTCTGCATTGCCAATGCTTGTCACTCTCTCTCTCACTCACTCTTCCCCTCTCTTTGGCTCTCCTTTAAGCTTGTTCTTCTGTCTGATCAAGCTTTAAAGATACTTTAATACTTTAAATTGTATTTAACTACAATTCATAATGCATTCTTAAGAGACAGCTGGCGACTTCTTTGTGCCTTTAATCACATTGTACACACTATAAACTATATACTACACTATATAATACCGTTCTACACATACAACACCACAATTAATCCAATTCAGACTGCCGCAATACACGTCTCTTTGTATACTTTGCTTTCGTATTACTTTGTAAATAGCAAATAAACTCAGCTGTTTCATTTTTTATTTACTTGTAGGTTTCAAATTGAATTTTCTATACAGCAAACGTGACTCACGCCGTCTTAAAGCTGTTTAAAGTTGTAAAAAGCATTGAAAAAAACTACAACTAAGAAGATTTCCTACTTGGGTAATTTTAATCAAGTAAACTTTAGACACATAACAAGCAAAACAGTTGAGTTTGCTTAAAATACCGAATTTTGATAGGTTTCCATGTTTTTATCATAGCCTGGGAACAATGGATTCTCGAATTTTCGCACCCAATCGCTAAAGATCTTATCTACGCCTCTATAACTTGGTACAGCAGCTTGTTTTAAGAATCGTTTTACTGCAACACCATGACCAAATCAGCTGATAAGCTTATCTTACTACAAGTATAGCAGTCAATCGATTTTGGAAAATTACTGTAGATAAAAGATCGCTGTTAACTGGGGAGTAGCTGTTAAAAAGCACAACTCTGTTTATTACATAGATTGATTAATTACAGATTTGTAGTCTGTTTAGGCAGCTAATTAGCAAGTTACTAAATAGTACCCTTGGGGGAGTCAAGAAGAATACTTTTCGTTTATGGAAAGTAGGAGAGAGCACTTGGTCTTAGAAGTGTGCGTATAACTCGTATAGCAACCAAATGGAAGTATTCCTATTCATATTTTTGCTCAGCAAACGTTAGATATGTGGATATGTGTGTGTCTAGGTGTGTATGTGTGTACATATGTATATTTTGTTTTATGATTTCTCGCATGTGTTTTCGTATTTATTAAACTGATTAGATAAGATGCACAGACACATGTACATATATACACACACCTTTACAATGTATGTATATAGATGCCATATAAAGAAATCAGCTTGAAAGCGCGATAAGTGCAACTATAAAGCTCATTAACCGTTAGACTGGCGTACATATGTACATAGTATATATATATACACATACATTGTTTGCGATTTGGTTTCGGGTTGGATCGGGTTACGGGTAACGGGATTTGCGAAGCACGCGCTGTCAATTAGTTTAATTAATTGAGGTCATATATTATAGCAATAGGTCGCACTAAATTGATTTGTAATTTCATTATTTTATGGGTGATCCAGAGTGCGGGGGGATTCATTGGGTTTGTGGTCTGTGTGTTGGCACGTACTCGAAGGTTTCCTGTGATAGCAAACACAACACCCCTCTCACTACCCTCCTAGGCACTTATTGATAATACTGCCCACATCTCTGCTCTTGGTTAGGCTAGGCCAGACCCGGCTAGGCCAAGACAGTTGGCCTTTAAATGGTCATGCTGCCTTTTAATTGCTGTTAACTAAAAATGGTAACGGGCCTAAAAGGTGCGCGCAGCCAGAGAGCCAAGTGTGGGAGATAAAAGAGAGCGAGGCAGAAACAGGGGCCTGGGGAGAGTAAGAGAGAGCGAGAGAGCGAGAGAGAGGGAGAGAGCTGTGTAAACTCGTAATCAAAAAGTTGCTTGGCATTCCAGAGACACTGGACGGGCGTGAACGCCATACGAATGTGACTCAGGTGATAAAGAGGTGATCACGCAAACGATTTTAACGATACAAGAAAAAAAAAACAAACACACACAGTATAAATATAATAAGATATTGTTTTAAAACTAAATACAACCATAGCTTAGAACGCTTAGTGAACAGGTTGATGCTTTCTGCTGATTAAACTAAATGATGTTTACACACAGATACACACACACACACGCACACGCAGAGCTTTTAGATACATGTGCACAAGGTCACCAAGTTGTTTATATATATTTATTTTGCTAATATTGGTTTTTGATTGGCGTTTTTGGCTAAAACTTTATGTTACTTTCAGCTGGTATGTAACAAACACGTACTTATAGATACACGTTCTTGTGCTCAAATTTGCACTGTTATTCGAATTCTCACTTTTAACTTAATATTGCAACAAATCAATCGAGAGACACGTCCGTCTCTGGCGATGACGTCTTTTGATCAACGAACAAATCGCAAAACACGAAGATGCACGAAACGCACGACAGCAACGGTAGCTAACAGAGGCAGACAGAGATAGCTAGAGCTCGAACAACCACAACCGATCGCTCTGGCAGTCGTAACGGAACTGAGAACAAGTATCCAGCGAACAGTGGTTCGAGCGGCTGAGTCGAGCTGAGAGCAATAGAAGAGAGGAGAGCACAAAAGAGAGCGCTCTCTTGTTGCACTCTAAGAAATTTGCGGGAAATCCAATGGGAAAATTATGCAAACCGTGTATTAATTCATTTGGATTTAATTTGAAATCATTTAAGCGTTATAAAATAAATAAAGATGGAATCTTTTTTTTTTAAATAATAAAAAAATTATATTAATTATTCATTAAGTGTTATTTATTAAGTATCTTCAATGTTCAACCCTTTCTCTCTTCCACTCTGACTCTCACTCCTTTTCCAATGTATGACGCCTGTTTGCTTTTTGAATGACGTTTCGTCTGATAAGACCAATTGTAAAACATTTTGCAGCCTTATCCTATAGTTAAAGCATTAGAACATATAATTACAAGCACATTAGCATTAATATCTATAAATATTGTTTTATAAATTCATTGTATTTTGTTAGTCACTATTTATTATTTCTTGTCGTATCAGTAACTTTATTATAATTAGATTTGATCCAGAAAATTGATTTTAAATTACAAATAAAGTGTAGAGTAGAGAGAAAATAATAATAAGTAACGAAACTGTGGATACAAGACCGAACAGAATAACGAGTTAAGAGCACTTGCGCAATCCCGTAACCGCAGCGTAAACACAGATGTCGTAGCCAATTAATCAACGACATGACCGTGCTTGTCATCGTATGCGTGTCCGTTAAGTAGTTGTAACTGTAATTAAAGCTCCACCCCCTTACCATATAAGGGGCTTACAAATGACCAACGTAATGGGTATGTTTTTATACCCTGTAAGGGTAAATTGAGTTGGTTTTAAAGAAATGTGTGCAACCCGGAGATCTCAGAGATGGAGCTAGAAACTCCAATTTTAGCACAGACTCTTTAAATAGATGAGGGCAGAACACGCTAAATTTCAATATTAAATGCCACGGGAATAATGAGATTCACCGACACTGAAAATGTCAAGAAAATTTGGCAATAAACACAAAAGTTAACGAAGTAAGTCTTAACAGGTTCTTCAATCAGGTGATAGTTGTGAGGAACTTAATAAGTGTTATATGATAATTATTGTTCGATCGGCACATTTAATTTTTTCAACCTAAAAATACATTTTTTTAATTATTCTTTCACATTGGCTAATCCAATATCCCAGGGTATCCCACTGTCGGCAAAGCCCAACTAAACCTTATTTCTGTTTTTTTTTTTTTTTGATTACATTAGATGTTTTGTGAGTATATTAGGCATTAATTATAATTACTGTTAAATGCACTCTGTACTGCCTTAAAGAGCGGCAAAAACACTTTTAAATACCGATGGACAAAAGGTTAATGCGTAGGCCGGAAAAATTATAAATAAATATGAATATACATATGTATATGTATGTATGTAGTAAATGAATGAATGAGCTGCAGTGCCAATTAAGGAAATCTACTTATGCGCCATATGAGCAGCATGTGTACTTGTGTGTGTGTGTGTGTGCTCAGCATTAAGTGCGAGGGGAAGAGATGAAGAGATGGTGTGTTTAGCAGGTGCAATTCGGTGTGGCACTTGAAACACAATGCAATTTGCTTGAGAGCTGCTCAAGGTCGAGAGAGTAAAGAATATCTGGCGCCTAGTGCTCCACATCTGCAGCTACGCCTCTGTCTTTGCTCTGCTTTCGCCACACACAACAGTGTATTTATTATGCTGTAGTAAAATAAAAGAAAGGAGATTCTTAACCCTCAGGCTAACAGATAATATTGCATGCATTTCCCGTTTCCGGTCGGCGTTTGTTACACTGTCGTATATGGTTTGTGGGGATTTCACGGATGGTGTTGCGTGCTGCTTGTTTGCTATTTCTGTATTTCTGTACAGCACTCATATGTTATATCTTATCTTTGGTAGCAGACCCGCTAGCTACGCAGCCGAGACGTAGGGGTGACTACTGGAGGCAGAAGGGTAGCAGCAATGGAGTGAAAAAAAAACACATATTATGCGTTCGTTCTTTGACAGAATGAAATGAAAAAGCAAATACTACTCAATATATATTTGTAGATCTCTTTGCAGACTGCGCCGTTTAGGGAGTTCAAACAGGCGCGCTTATTGCGTTTCACAACACTCATTTTATAGCATAACACTTCGGAACATAACAAACAACTTAATTAGCTTACGTATTAAAAGATATTCCTTTACATTTAAGGATAAAAAATATTTATATTGCCACACAACATCAGCTAAGCGTAGTGCGTATGTCGCGTACAAATATTTTAAATAAATTGAGTAACTTGAAATGAATGAAAATATTGGAGTGAACTATAAAACACTGTAAATAAAAATGAATTTTTTAATTTAACCCCTAGTTGCATCAATTCCAATTCTATATTCACTGTCAACACAACCGTTAAATAATTCAGTCTTATAAAAATAATCTACAACTAATCTTAATTCGTTTCGGGAATCCACCTAATGCAAAAGCATCTCTGACTGACGAAGTGAACTCAGCACAGCGTTGCCATATCAGTAAGTTGTAGAAAATTATTGTGTGCCGCAAGTTAATCTCTAAGAACATCAATAAAAATGCCAGAAAGCGATGTTACCAAAATGAAAGTGAGTAAAAAGCGTTTTATCAATAAGCGCATGTACATACTTATGGTTTGAATATTAAATGCAGGTCGCCGATTTGAAGCGCGAGCTGAAAATGCGTGGCTTGCCACTGAACGGCAACAAAAATGAGTTACAGGACCGTTTGCAGACGGCTTTGCTGGAGGGTGACATTTCGCTGGAAGATAGCGCCATAGCGGACGCCATTGCGGATGGTATAGACGACGATGTTTCACTCACCGATGAGGACGAGCACAAACTGCTGGGAGATGATCACGAAGATTTGCTACTTAAAAGTCCCGTTAGCACGCCGACGGCATCAACTGCAGCATTGCCCGAGTTATTAACAGCAACGACGTCCCCATCAAAGCCGGAGACAACCAATGAAACTCCAGCACCTAAAAAAATTGTGCTTAAGCGCAACAATTCGCAGCAGCATTTGTCCACGCTGGCGGCAGCAGCAGCAACGCCATCGAAGGAAAATGCAGCACCCAAAACGGAGGGAAGCAGTAAGCCAGCTTCAGACACAGAAGAGACTAGCACAAAGACACAACGGAAACCCATCGTTGCCGGAGGCAGTACAGCTGATACCAAGGGAGCCAGTAAGAAGCTAGTTGAGTTGACCATCCAAGAACGTTTGGAACTGCGAGCCAAAAAGTTTGGTATTACGGCGAATGCGGCTTCTTCGGCTGCTCCGGCTGCTACAACTTCTCCAGTGGTCAACAAATCTTCGAGTGCATCCATCAAAGCCAACAGTGGAAACAAAGAAACCGATGAACAGCAAAAAGAGGCATTAAAACGACGTGCCGAACGGTTCGGTTGTGTTGTGCCAGAAAAGACCACCAAAACGCTAGCTGATGAGAAGCTACAGAAACGAAAGGAACGTTTTGGTGCCACAACTGCAACTTCTGCTGCTGCAGCTGCTACTGCTGACACCGCTGCGAGTGCCACCGATTCCAAAGCTCAGGGCGATTGGGCCGAGAAGGCACGTGCGCGCCTTGAGCGATTCAAAACGACTCCAGCGGCTGTACCAGAAGCCACAAAGTAAATGAGAGCATTTCCATTTAGAATCCCAGATCAAAATCCATGCACATTAATCATGCTCTGACTCTTTTTGTATTTAAGCAACAAGTAACCATCAGTAATGCGATTAGCCATTAAGCAAAAGTTAATAAACATACTAACGATGTCAAATAAGTGTTTTATTAGGGTGTGGTGTAGTTGCAAATCTTATAAAGATCATAGTGTAACGTTTAGGAGATAAAGAAAATATAAGAATTTCGAGGGTTTGGTTTAGTCCGCCCGAAGACGCCATCTAGCGGATAATATTTAAACTTAATCTTTACTGCAGCGCGTAAAAGTATGCAATGTTTAATACTCATTGAAAAGTAAGTAGGTTGGCAACACTAAACTTGGCCTTAAGCCCGCAACAAATTTTATGGACAAATCTATAAGAATCAAATATCTAAACAGACCTTGCAAATATTTGAAACTCGCTATCCTAAAATGCAAACTGACATACCCAAAAAGTACTTTTGTGAAAAAAAACTACTGCTGTTACCAGCTAATGATCAGTCTAAATTTACATTGCAAAATAACTTATTTATTTGCGTTTTCAAATTTTAATTCAAATCACTTAAAAATTACGTGAATTGCGTCTCTGGATTTTGGAAAGTCAATTGTTTTATGATACGTGTTTTGTTTGTTTTTATGAGTAGTGTAAATACATGTGTATAAAAATTAAACAATTATATGTTTGTTACTACAACTAAAACCGCTGGAACAGGCAGCCTCGCCTCACCGCTGCTCCTCTGTGGGAAATGTGGTCATATCTTCTACATGTTATTTATGTTGGTTCAAAGGCAGGCCATTACGAGCTGCTCGGTTTAATTTTAAGAGCTATGGTTTAAAAATAGGTTACATTAATAGTGCGACCATCGAGACGGGATCCATCCATGAGAGCTGTTTGGGAATAGGAATTAAAAGTGAGCGGGATTCACTTAACAATTGTAATTAATCGAATCTTACCAATGGCCAGCTCAGCGTCGCGTTCCTTGAAGAATCGCACAACGCCCAAGTCGTTGCCGCGGATCTCGGCAAACTTGACTTCGCCAACGTCCCGGAATTTGTCACGCAGAGTCTGCCAGGTGCAGCTCAATGGAACGTTCTTAATGATAATTGTGTCGGATTTGCGAGGACCACCACCAGCGTTGCCAGCGCCTCCACCAACACCAACTTTGCCACCGCCAACACCCACGTTACCACCGCCTCCAAACATGTCCAACTGATTGTTGCCGTAATCATTACCGTCCAACTGATTGTTACCAGAATTTGAGACGCCGCCGGCGCTGCTGTTATACGCATTGTAGCCCACATTGCCGCCGGAGACACCACCACCACCACTGCCAGAGGTTCCACCGCCACTATTGTAGTTGTTACCGGCATTACCATAACCACCACCGCCGCTGCTGTAGTTGTTGGACAAGCCCACATTGCTGGCAGAGACGAGACCATCATCGTTTCCACCGGAGTTACCCAGATTGAGACCGAGATTGCTAAGCGATGAGGTCAGCAGAGGATTAGAGAGTGCTGCACCCAAATTGCCAACAACAGCAGCCAAATTGCTTGGATTCAAGTTGTTTAAGTTGAGTCCGCCACCACCGCTGACCGAGTTATTGCCCATGCTGGGCTTCGGAGCAACCGGAGAGGGCTGGACGGCGGCATTGTTTCCAAACATGACGCCACTCAGACTGCCCAGCAGATTTGCGTTGGAGCCACCACCGACAGAACCACCAGCGACAGCCGATAATTGCTGGGCATTCTGGACATTACTAAGAAGCTGCGAGGCATTCTGATTGCCGCCATTGGGTAAATTATGGGCCACATCCTTGAGTGGCTCACCGTTGGGTCCCAGGCCAATGCCAACGCCGCCCAAGCCTTCGGGCAGCTTTAAGCCTTCACCCTTATCGGGAATGCGATCCAGACGCACTGTCATCCTACGATCATAGAGCATCTGACGATCTAACATGGAAATAGCCTGGACTGCTTCCACAGGATGATCGTATTCGACTACAGCAAAGCCACGGCTGTTGCCCTCCTTGTCCAGAGACAGCTCCACGGACTGCACCTTGCCGGCCAGCTTGAAGACTTGCTTGAGCTTCTTGTTGTCCACCTTATAGTCCAGCTGTCGAGATAACAATGGATAAGATTTTAGTATAATGCCTTTATGGTCTGACCTTTGGACTTGAATATATATGAATAGAAATTTATAACAATATTTCCAACCAAATATATATATATTTATGTAAATTAAGTATTATTCAAACGTTGTCCACATAGATTCGACTCTGACTCCAGTCGGCACCTTCACTAGGAACAAACGAAGTCTGAAGAACCTGGAGATCCAGCCATGCCCAGTTGGCTAATACAAAAGCTACTCAGGCTGGCAATTTATTGACTGTTTCATATTTATAACCCAGAAGATCCCTCATTCCCTCGATGAGACGTCGGTACAAAAGGATATAAAACAGTTACCAAAAAAAACAGCCTTAATTTTCATTCAATTTGAAGACAATGCAACAGTGTATGTATCTTTAAAACATTCGATAGATGGATACCATCTAATTAAGACACCTGTTAACCATTAATATATAGGTACATATTGGTTATAAAACATCATGAGTTCTTATGATCTCTCTCAGGACTAATCGAAGGTGTTTCCATATAAAATACACTGCCAAAAATCAAGTTTAGTTCTAAATTCAAAATACAAAAATTGATTGTACTTTTATACTTGTCGATTGCAACTGGAAAGCAATTTTAAGTTGGATTACAATATTATCTTTATCATATTTAACAGATCTTTAAAATGAAAAGTCCACATCAAAATATCATTAATTTAATTTGCAACAAGTCGGACAGTAAGAAATAAAATATAGTATCAGAACAATGAAAAGATTCCCATTATTACATATGATACTTTGATCATACAACACGACTTTAAAATTAATATAAGCATCAATTTGAAAAAAAAAAAGATAATGTCAATTAGAAGAAGCGGTAGATCTCAAAATACTGTACAATTGGGGATAGCCAACTCGCGTAGTGCCAAGAAACAAAAGAAAGGTATCAGGTTCAGGTATCAGGATATTAACTTGTATGGTAGTTGGGTTATAAATACGAAACAGAGCCCATGATGTTGTTGAAATCAAAATTGATGAGCCAGAATAAAACACTACATATGACTTACAAATACAGACTGCTTTAAGAATACAGAATACAGTAGATTACACACACATATATACTCCTTGCAGCGGATATATACATATGGTAGAGTTGTACTTTGGTTTGGTATACTAGTATCGGGTTTTGTTTTGTTTCAATACAGTTTTTTTTACGTAAAATAATTTGATTTTAAATACATATACTCACATTAGCAACAAAAACCTTATTATGCAAAGGTCCACTTATGCCAAGACTCTCCAAAAACGAAGCAGAAAGCCCATACAAATTGTAATTCGACGAATTAAAATCATTCGACATCATGTTAAAATTATTACGCCCAGATCTAGAAAAAGAAGCCAAAAGATCCAGAGAGAAAAAATAACAAAAGCAAGAGATAAAGCAAATACTCCGATATCCCAAAGGTCGCACGAATCATCATAATTTTCGTCAATTGAATAAAATCCGCAACATAGATAAGTGGGCTTAAATTTAAAAATACATACCCTACACTAAACTTAAGACTGATAATTCAAAGCTTAATTCCTTCGTTGTTCAACTCAAACTTACTTAAATACCATTGATTAAAAATCAGCACAAAGTAAATGTAAACAGACACAAAGCCATCAAAACATCAACCAAAAATCGAATGAAAACCCAAACATAACTTCTTCGAGTTGCAAGATTTAACCAATTCAATCTAAATCATTTTGGTGCTTTGCTAACCATTGGCGAAACTCGATGAATATTACGAAATCAACTTTCAAGACCTCCTATTTTAGCTGTACTCGAAATGTATAAACTGATTAGTTCAAAAATATTTGCAAAAATCAATGGATTGATCTTTAGGAGATGCATCTAGCTTTAAATCGTTGTTATCTTCACATACACAAAGGAACTTGCCACACTAAGATAACATCACCGATGTGGTACAACACTAACAACAGTAACAGTACGGGGTTAAATAAGAGCGTCTATGCATAGTCTATTATGCGAGTTCTAATTCTCAAAGTAAAGCTGTCATCACAAAGTAGAATCCCATCTCAGATATCCTTAAACGCTCTTCAGCTGCTTAATTCGTGTATATGGTATAATTTAGAGCGTTAATATACTAAGCAAGTCCAATTTTAAACACATTCTGATGGCCGATTATAAAAGATTAATTAAAATACGCATCGATGCAGCCCAAACTTGTTCCAAAACTTGTGGAGACTAACCTAAAAAAACTTGTAAAAAAAAACTGTACAGTCGCCACGCAAGTAAAGCAAATACCTAACAAATAAACGCAAGTGCTAATCACCTGTAACTGGATGCTTAGAAAGGAGCAATATTAATTGTTCTTTTTAACTCGCTGATGATCTTAGAATATTAAGAATGACAGATAGAATAAGGAGAATGTAAAATACTTACATTCTGTCATCATCGCGTCGGGAGAAACCACGGTCGCGATCGTCCATATGATCGCGGCCACCGCCGCCACTGTTATTATTACCACCACCTCCATTGCCTCCTCCGCCGCCGCCTCCAGCTCCGTCACGGACAATACGGCCGTATTGATCACGTTGCTCGCCATGATCTTCCTTGACGACAAGCTCACGACCGTTTAGTTCATAGCGATTCATTTTCTCCATTGCCTTTTGAACATTTTCCGGGTCCTTGAACTCGACAATGCCGCAACCACGCGCCTTGCCGCTTTCGTCGTGGAACAATTGCACGTATTCAATGGAACCGACAATTCGGCGAAACAGATCTTTCAAATCTTGCCAGCGGTAATCATACGGAATGTTGGAAATGTAAACACGGCAATTGCGTCTTTCTCGACTTCTGTCGCGTCCGGTATTCGTTCCACCGCCGCCGACTCCCCCACCACCAACAGAATTGCCATTGTTACCATCAGCATCTGAAAACCGAGAACCGCGGGCGCCGCGACCCCTGCGGTCGCGATCCTTCTCTCGATTTTCAATTGAATTGGCATCCATGTTCATGTTTCTGTCTCCTGCAATATTAAACACCATATTCAACTTATTTTTCGCACAATAAAACACTGAATAGAATTGTTCTGCGAAGCGTCATGCAAAAAAAAAAGATGGCGACCGGCGGCGTCGCCCGCATTTGACAAAACATTTTGCAATGCCAAAAAAGTAAAAGGAGATTTTGTTTGATTATACTCACGGTGCAATTAATATATATATATTGATATTAATACTTTTATGCAATTAAGTACAGTACAATTATTTCAAACTTCAATAATCAATATTAACAGGTAATGCCGACTGTCTAGAGAAAATGTTGAACGTCACACTCAACCAACGAACCGAGTGAACTGCTCACCTCACATCGCTCATTTAGTTCAGCCGTTCAATTAGTTCATTAGTAGAAAAAATAGGGGTATTCCATAATTTTTTTTAAACTCCTGTTTTTTTATCAGAATGAATCAGCCAGTTATAATCCTCCTCTATTAAAAGTTATTATATGTTCTCTTTGTTGTATAGTTTTTTTTGGATAAACAAAATTAAATATTGTGATTATAATAACAAAAATACATACTACATTGCATACTTAAACAAAATGGACCATCAGCCAATTAAGTTAATGCAAATACAGTAGTATAAGGTTATAACGACTCCGCTTAAAACGTCATACAATCTGGTATGAAAGGGCCTCCGCTTAGTGCGTATCCGTTTTTATCGACAAACCGCTTATATCGACGTTATTTTTCACAATTTAAACGGCTATTGCGACGTGCCGAAAAAAAAAATTTCAGCTTTTTTCCAAGAGAAATTTAATGCGTAAATGCTCAAAATGTGAAATGAGGTGCAAAAAAGTGCTCATTTTTTACACACGTCAAAACGAAAATGCTTCTCCGTTGAGCAGAAAATGCAAATAATTCTGCTCTTGGAACCCGGTGAGCGTATTATTATTGAACTAAATTTAATATATATTTTGTTTTGATTAAAAAAATTAAAAAGTTTATTTTTAACCTTTCGCAAACATGACAAAAAAAATTTATTTTTTTTGGTCCATATGGTTAAAGCGTCTACCGGGTATAACGACGTACAATCGTCGGTCCCTTGAATGTCGTTATAACCGGATTCAACTGTATTAAGATCACTGAAGAGACAGATTTAGAGATGGGCATGGGCTTTGGTTTTTGTCGGTTACCCTCGGGTACCGTTTTTTCCTTGAAACATTTTTTTTTAAATTTTTTCGGGCGGGCGTGTTCTGTGTGTACCATTTTTTTTAGTCTTCGGGTGCGTGTAAAATATGGCTCTTTGGTCCATGGGCTGGGTCGGGTTGGGTGTAAAATTTTGGCCCATGCCCACCTCTAGACTAGTTGCAATTTTACACATTAAATGTACAGCTTGCGTGCGTAGTATTCCAGCTCAGCACTGAAAGGTTTTCGTCCTTGACATTATTTTAAATTAAATTTCTTTAATAAATACT
This sequence comes from Drosophila parthenogenetica, assembly GCA_035047505.1. Lineage (NCBI taxonomy): Eukaryota > Metazoa > Arthropoda > Insecta > Diptera > Drosophilidae > Drosophila > Drosophila parthenogenetica. The sequence continues at coordinate 6,112,713 of JAWNPM010000182.1, forward strand.
AAATAAATAAAACACGAAAATATTTATAAATTTTGTGTTACCGCAGTCGATGCAATCATTTATTTTATAAATTATCCCAACATTAATCTTAATTAATTCAGAAAAATATTTACTTAGTGCATTATATTCATACTTGGGTTAAACCACCGGTATTAACACAAATAAACATCGAAGAAATATAATTACCGTCACTCATTAGTGACACCTGCAACGAGTGTTTTCGGTTTTTAAATGGTACACACAAATGATTTATTTTTCTTTTTGAATGGCAAAAATGAATACAAAAAATTAAATATTATGCATGTATAAAAAGCTTAAAGCAAACTATGTATGTATGTATGTACGTAGAAGAATTGTTTGCTTTTTATTGCAACAACATTTCTAACATACATTTATCTATTTCTAACTTATGCGAAATGCATCTTCATTAATATAAAAGTGATACCTGTTTATATAGTATGTATGTGAATTAAGTGCATGAATTTCTTGTTTTAATATGAATTATTATTTAATAGATTATTCCTGAATATATGAACAATTTAATTTGCCTTCAAATTCAAATCTGCAGTAAGAGTTTCGCATAAGCTAGTTTACTGATTAATCTCTGCCAGTTAGACATGTAAGTAGAAATAATAAAATTGTCGATTCGTTTAAAGTAACTCATACAATATTTTGTGCTGATATTTCTTGATCTTAATTCTTTTTTCAATTTAGCACCACAAAAAATATATAAATACAGTGAGCTTCTCGTTAAATTTTCAATCGTTTTTTTTTTTTTTTTGTGTGGAAATTTTTAATGGAATTCTTTTTGTGCGTGTGTGTGTAAGAATAACAGGAAATAAAAAGGGACTGACATTTGATTTATATGAATAATGCAGCTCTTAAAATGGAAAACCAATTAGTTAAATACAAATAGTTGTATTTATCAATAATAATCAGTTTGTTATCGTGCTCACTGAAAACAAATGGTTTTGCCTATCAAATGCGCTGTCATTAAATTAGCGACAACTTAAACAAGGCAGTTACAATAGTATTTTTGTCGATATTAATACAAGTACTGTAATTGTATAATTAATAATCTAAAATGGGGCGCCAAATAGCGTTTCAATCGACACACATGCTTAACAAAAAATTATTTGACGTACGATAAAAACTTTAGTTGCTTAAATTAAATACAATTTTGTTCTTTCCAACAATTGCACCAACCGCGCGCAAATGTGTGTGTGTGTGTGGATCTGCTGGTTCTCTTTTTTTTTTTGTTAGTGAATGTGTTCCATGTGTGCGTTCGATTAAAAGCCGTAATGTAAAATACCAAAAAAATATAAACTATTACATTTGAATGCCTGTATTTGACGACGCGCGCTTCAAAGCTTTCCTGCACATACACACACACGCGAGCAAACACACACACACATACAGTACAGGCGATAATGAAAAAAACAATTGCGAATCCACTTAGAGCATTTTACATTTAAATCTACGGTTTGGTTTATTCGTTTTGCGTCCTTTTCGGCCCTTGTTGTCCTTGTCCTTGCGTATTTCGCGAACCAATGTGTAAAATGCATCATCGACACCCATGCGCGTCTTGGCTGATGTTTCAATATATGGAATGCCATATTGTTTGGCCACCTGCAAATATTACAAAACGAAATAAATTATATAAATTTAAAATAAGTTAGAAATGTGAGGGGTTTACCTCTCTTGCTTGTTCGTTCTGCACGTTCCATGAGGGCAGATCACATTTGTTTCCCACAAGCACCATTGGCACCTCTTCGGCATCTTTGACACGCTTAATTTGCTCACGATATGTGCCAATATCTTCGAAGGATTTAGCACTGTTTACTGCAAACACAAGTAGAAAACCCTCACCAGTGCGCATATATTGATCACGCATGGCGGAATATTCTTCTTGGCCGGCGGTATCTAGAATGTCCAACAAGCAGGTTTCTCCGTCTATAAAAGAAAAAGCGTGGACATTATTTTTTATCACAAGTTGAAGAATGATTTCAAAACTTACCAATAACAACTTGTTTTCGATATGAGTCTTCGATTGTGGGATCGTATTCATCCACAAAATGATTTTGGATAAGTTGTATGGTCAGTGCTGATTTGCCAACACCGCCGGCACCAACAACAACTAGCTTGTATTCCGTCATTTGTCTTCTTCGGTCGGTTTGCCGTAGTGCTTTTCGATGTTTACAACTGCAATCAGTCTATGTATTCTGAACGGGAGTATGTGTGTAGGTGTGCGTTTGTGTTTGTGTGCGTGTTCCTCGCCCTACTCAAAATGAGAGCTGCAACTGTTTAATACGGCGACTGCAAATGAAGGAAATGTACATAAATTATTATTAATTAAAAATGATTAAAATAAATTAAGTTCGTAATTAGGTATAAATTAATGTGAGTCAGAATCAATTTGGCTAGGCTCTGCCTTTTATATTTTTCTTTGCCGCTCACACACACACACAAACAGTTCTATACATTATTTGCACACGCATACATCGAGAAAACGAGATGACAATGACTCAAGTGTTGCATGGCCCTTAAAACAGCTATTCAGTTGTTCACACTATTACAATTGAAAGTGTACATGCCACTTTCATAATTGGTATTTTATTAAAGTTTGCCATTTGCCTGAATTGTGATTTGGAGTGCAGGCTTATCTATGTACATGTACGCATGTATGCGTGTAAGTATGTATGCTGCCGGACCTTCTTTGTTACTGTCGCTTCAAATGGCTCCTCCTTGTTTTTTTCTTCCTTCTTACGTCAATCTAAAGTTAACGACTGTAACTTTTAACTTATGTACGATCTAACCTTTTTCTGTTTTTCGCACTTAATAATGTTAAAATATTTGTATTATATTAATTAACGAGTTTATTATGTTTTCTTGTAGAAAGAATTTTTTACATTGCCGTATTTGTAAGTATTGGTTAATCTCGGTTACCAAAGCATATTTTTCAACACTTGAGCAGAGCTGCAATAAAACAATCGATATCGACAAGTCTTTAAATAGTAAAATCGATAGTTGAAGCAAAAACAAAAACAAATCAACGTATTAAAGAAGCATGCTTCTTGCAGAATCACAACAATGCTAAATAAATTGGAATTTAACAACTTGGTAAGTTAAAAGTGTCATTTTACATACCTATAATAAATTGAAATAAAAATCAACAGGTCATAACCAACAAAAAAGTCATACAACAAGCTCGTACCCAGACAATTGCTAAGGTGGTGCAGAAATTGCGCAAAGTGAAGGATGCGTTAGAGAAACAGCCGGAAAATGAGGCAAACAAGGCACGGCAACGTAAAAATGTGGAATATATTGCTCAGTTAAAGTCACTCAAACAAGTTGAAATAATGCGATCTCTGCTGCTGAAAGATGAAAATAAGCACAAGGCGGTTTTAACCAATGGTCGGGCCACACCGGACGAAGTTGTCATTGCCATGCTAGGACTAAACAAAGTAATGCAGGCTTTGGTTGCTAAATTTAAAGAAAAGCTAAAGTTAAGTAATGACCTTAACGCCAATTGGCGTGAAGAGATACTAGAGACAAGCAAACGACGGCAGAAACTGCAGCGAACTGAGGAAAAGAAACGTAAACGTAAAGAGCTCAAGGAACTGAAAGCTCAGTCTCGGAATCGTTTGGAATGGTTGGAAAGAAATAAACCCGAAGGGGAAGTAGCGGAGGACAAAGACCCAGGAGCAGAGACAAAAACAATTCCGACAATTGCAGGCGATATCAAAGTGGAAAAAGTGGAAACAAGTGCCAAACCCGTAGAGGTAATGGAGAACACGAGGGAACAACCTGTTAAGGTAAAGGAGAAAACGACGGCTAGTAAAAGGTCTAAGGAGCTAAAGCCGCAAAATATAAAAGAAAAAGTGTCCAAAAAAGTAGAGATCAAACAGAAGGTCCATGAAAAACCAATGAAAACTAAACCAGTTGTCAAACAGCTGCAGAAAAAGACCAAGGAAGAGGAGAAGGAAAGACCAACGCACGTGGAGGATCCCTTCTTCATTACAGAATCTGGTAAACCATATCTTTCGACGGCTGTTGTTATGTCGGACGATGACAATGAAACCGACAATGATGAATATCAGCCAGAACAAAAGTGGAAGAAGCCCTTTGACAAGCGACAGGAGAATGGCAGAGCACGGATCCGAGAAGCACCAATTAAATCAGATTTCCAAGGAAAGAGGACAAAGTTTGCCGATGATGGCAGCGCCGCCGAAACGATTGCAGCTCCTTTACCTGTGCCCAGTACCGAAAGTAGCGACACCGCTGGCATGCATCCATCGTGGATTGCTAAACAGAAGCTGAAACCAAAAATAGCTGCGTTTACGGGCACTAAAATAAAGTTTGACGATTGAATTATTGTTTAATTTACGTTTATTTTAAGTGTGATCAACATAAGGGTTTCTTTAGACGTCCACCTTGGGTACAAAATGTCCACGGGTCTTATCGGTACTGATCAGCTTATCGACATCAACGTCGGGGAACTTTCGTTTCAACAACTGCAAATCCATGTTGGGATTCCTCCTAAGCAACATCATAACTTCATTGCGTGAACGACTAAAGAAAATAGAATATTAATGATTAAATCAATGTAATATGGATCACATTTATAATTTAGATGTATACTCACTTCTTGGCCTTACGCTTGACATTGTACAACTTTTCGCGGTATTTCAAGAGGAATTTATGGACAGCTCGTCCACCGTATCCCAAGTGCCGGGATTTAATCCACTTTGTGTTCATAAAAGGCGGCAGCACATGTTCGCATGATTTGTAAGTAAAACGCATGCCTAATGAGTTTTCCTCCTGTCTCTGGGGACGTTCACCTGTCTCGCCGGTTTCCAATAGATGATAGGCCTTATTGCGTTCCCGCACAACTGTTTCTAGATTCTCCATGGAGATTTTAACCTTGTCGATACGTTCAGGGCTTGGAAATATTTCCATTTTATCGTTGCACTCGTGCTCCATTGTAAAAAGCATGTTTCGTTCCTTTAGCAATATGTACCACAACTGGTGCAGTTCCTTGTTGGACTTGATTCGCAACTCATCGGTTTTCCAGGCTCGTCCAACCTTTACCTCGTTCTCGCTCCATAACTTGGGGTCATCAAAAAATTCCATGAGCCGCTCTTGCCTCACTGGGTTTGTGGTGTGGATGCCACATTTCAGAAAACTGCCCACAGACATTGGGCTGTATGTGCATTATATAAACAAAACACGAGTCGGTGAATTACCTCTTGTTGATACTTTATCATATTGGACTTACCTCCATGACGTTAATTGGTTTTGTGACGTAGTAAGCACATTTCTGAATGTTACTGTTCCCACAGTTTTAGCCAAGTTTAAACATTTAATTAATGTTGACGACATTTTCGGAAATTAAGACAGGCACAGCTGTCTGTCTCTTAATGATGTGTTAAACCCCGATATACATGTTCATCGTTTGACTACGTAGACATCAAACTATCGAGCACAATCGATACTTCACAGAAACGAGCACTGCCCTAGAATAACGGCGTTGTTATCGAGAACAGCAACGATAGCTTAGCTCTGAAACTATGTGAGTGTATGTGCGCGTTGATGCAGAAAAGTTGAGTTTCTATGTAGAAAAAATCTAAAATATACATGTTAAATATTATAAATTGAATGTGCAAGTGTGCTAGTAATATACAACAATAAAATGTAAGTTGAAATCGCTGTCGAAAGCCAATTAATTGTTATGTGAAAAATTGCTTGTTTGATATTCTGCCCCATCCACACAATTACGTTTGTATGCATGTACATATATGCGCTCGTAAATACATACATATATCTGCATACTTGGTATGCTGGAACGCTAGAGCGTTCAACTGATTGTGTGTGGGCAACTTACGTATGTATGAGTGTGTTTGTTATATTAAGTATACAATTTAAATTGATAAAAATTTTAGTCCAACCATATCTAATAGACAGTCAAATGAGTGTCTAAACTTTAAGTGGATTCGCAAATTGCTCAGAAGCTTGTGCCTAATTATTATAAAAGAACTAAAATTAGTTGTGCGAAAATTTTAACTCATTGACAAAACAAAACGTTATGGTAGGGTGAGTACTGATGTAGTAATCGCAAGCCAGTGTTGTCGTGCAGCTAGTCTGTTTACTGTCAAAAACGGAGTAGTCTTGCGTGTTATCACACGGCTTCTATTGTAAATACACTGTTGTTGGTGTAATACCTGAAAATTTCGTAATACTAATTTAGGGAGGGTAACAGAGGAACATCGAATTCTTATTTGCCTTTTTTGCTATTGATTTAACGCCTTTAAAGGTGACAATTAAAGTACACATTCTATGTAAAATGAACACTTGTGCGTTTGGACCCAATTAAATTAAAAGGTCAATGAAAGAGAGTACAGAAAGTGAATTGATTCATCAATTTGTGCAAGCGGAGCTCAGGCAGAATGTCAGCAACTCATTTGTTATAGGGTTCATTTGTATTTTAATTCTTTTTGCTGCAGTTTTACTGCTTTTGTGTGTGTGTGTGTGCTTGTTTGCAAGTGTGTGTATCCAGCCCCAAACATCGATAAGGCGAACAGCAGCGGCTTCGTTGCGGTTCACGCCCAAAACATTATCGAACGTGCCACAAGGGCATTTCAGTGTATGAGAGACATAGAGGGAGAAAGACAGAGAAAGAGAGAGAGGGTGAAAGCGCGATACATCTTCCAAGGTTTATTTGCCAGACATCAAAGAGCCCTGCGTGCATGAGCTCATTTATTTATGTAATTCAAACTGTTATTCAAGTCCAGCCTGACCTGACCCCTGCACTGCTTTACTTTCATCATCGATAGAAGTTCCTAGATTTATCGACATACCGCAAATGACACTGACACTTGTTGCACTTGTTCAGTTATGCGCGAAAGAGACAAAAGGCGAAAAATCTTCATAATGCTGCTAATTGCTTTCCAAGAGCAAATCACACTCAGACTCAGACGGCAAACAAAATACATATTTCTGGCATAGCGCTGAAAATAGATAAGACTGTAGGAAGTGATTTCTTATCTATAAGCACAAATATTCGTGTGTATAGTTTTGTGTTTGATAATGGCTAACACGATCGTTTTTATATTGGGGGTGTTTGCATTATTAAACTAAGCTTATCAGCCACACAAATTTAAGCACAGTACTTATATAGATATATTTGCTTATAAACGCCTATTTAATATAATGATAAATTTGAAAAGTCGTGCTGACAGACCTTGTATAATTGTATGTTTGAATGTATAATTTAATTGTTATTTTAAGTTAAATTTAATTGCAACACATATACAAAGGTCTTTCTTGTATACGGTTTTCTTCTGTGCTAGGTGATAACATAGACAACGTTGTCATACTTTGTAGACTAATTACTACTGATAATGTTGTATTTAAATGATTGTGTTTTGAAAAGTGCAAGTGAACGGTAACAGTAACAGTAACGGTTCACCTAATCATCCCAAATGAAGCTGCTTTGCTCCGATTGCTAATGTCGATCAAAATCGCAAGATCAACACATGAATACGTTACACAGTTCATGTAGGAAATGAATAACAAGTACCCAGTACAAAATAAAGCCGGCTACAAATGAGAATTGTAATAAAAGCTGGCTAATTATGATATGTTCATATTATGCTTTTTCTTTCTCTCTCCTCTCTCTCATCGCATGCACAGTACAATGTCGCAAGCAACAACGACAACAACATCGGCCGAAAATCAAAGTCTGGCAACACCGTCACCAAATGCCGTTGACACTTGTCGTAAGCGCGCATTATCCACATCGTCATTATCATCGCGCACGGAGCCCAAGTCCATAATCGAGATACACATATCGAATGAGACCAACAACTATAGTTGCAGCAGCAAGATTGCCAAATTGGAAACATGCCCAAATCCTCAAACTGATGATGCAACTGCAAGCGCAGCATGTGATATGGGTAACCAACAAGAGGAACAACAACAACAGCAGCAGATGAACAAAAAAAATGATTTGGAATTAAGCATTGAGGAGCAAAAACTCGATACCAATTATCGCACCAGTTGTGTCATATTTTTGCAACACTTGCCCTGCTTTAAACTACAGGATTCTGCAACACTAACGCCCATTCCCAAGTGCCGAGAGTGCCGAAGACGCAATGGAACAGTGGCTCCATCTACTAACCTCAACAACAGCAGTGGCAACAGCAACAACACTGATATTTACTGTCGCTTCTATGAGTTTCGACGACTGCAATATAATGCCACTGGAGAGTTGAGTGTTGCCGGGTTTCCTAATCCATATAAGCAGCCAACGAGCGAGGATTACAGTGTTTGGAAGCCGGATGGAGAAACAGCACCAACAGCTGGTTATATGGACATACAAGTCTGTCGTTATATCCTACTACATGCTGGCGATCAGTTTTGTTATTTGTGGCGACAAGAGGCGGAAGCACTAAAGCTGCACGAGAATCCAGACGGAACGATTGCCTGGAAGAAAGCTGTGCAGGGTATACGAGAGATATGCGATGTTTGCGATACGACATTGTTTAATTACCACTGGACATGCAGAAAGTGCGGATTTGGTGTGTGCATCGACTGCTTCAAGGATCGAAAGGAGGGGCTGCAGGTGAAGCGTAAGATTGAAACCCAACGTGGACACGATGAATACCAATGGCTGCTCTGCACCGACGATAAGCAACAACAGCACTCGCTAGCGGAATTAATGTTGACCCAGATCATTGCAGGAGATGCCTTAAATGTGCTGGGTCGATTGTTGCATGAGGTGCGCAGATTGTGGCAGGTGCCACAGGTGTGTGGTTGTTTGTTGAGCAAGAAGGAAGCCAAGGATGAACAGCTCACACAGTTAATACAGGATATGATCAAGGAGTCGCAGTTGAAGCAGCAGACCAGTGCCTCATCTTTGGCCACGCCACAGACCTTGCAACAACAACAGCGTCTGGAGCAGCTGCATGCCAAAAAATTGGAATTTGCCAGACAACATGGCATCGACTATGTGCCCGGTCGTGTTTGGACAAAAGAGACGCTCGGCAAAGATCCCATTACCAGCGCATTTGACAACTTTAAGCACATAAACTTTTTACGCAAGGGTCTCGCAGGGTTGCGTCGATTCCTGCCACCACGGGCCATGACTTTGGCCCATTCCACCCAGCTGGCGCCTGGTGTTCCCCACGAGTGGCTCTGCGATGGAAAGCTGTTGCGTCTCACGGACCCAATGCATCCCGATAATCGGGTACTGTTTCAGGAGGTATGGAAATGCGGACAGCCAGTTATGATATCTGAGGTGGCACGTTCCCTCAACCTGGATCTATGGCATCCACAGGCGTTCTGTCGTGACTTTGGAGACAAGCCTAATGATTTGATCAATTGCCTGAATGGTAATCTGGTGCCCAATCAACCCATGCGGCACTTCTGGGAGGGATTTCAGTGCATGCATAAGCGTTTGCTCGATGCTAATGGCAAATCCATGCTGCTCAAATTGAAGGATTGGCCACCAGGGGATGATTTCGCCGAGATATTACCCACTCGCTTTGCGGATCTAATGCGAGGTCTGCCTATGCCCGAATATACATTGCGTACGGGGAATCTCAACATTGCTAGTTGCCTGCCCAAAATGTTTGTGCCACCCGATTTGGGTCCCAAGATGTATAACGCTTATGGATCGGCTCTGCACCCAGATAAGGGCACCACAAACTTACATTTGGACATCTCGGATGCCGTTAACATTATGGTCTATGTGGGCATACCAACAGATGAAGACAGTAAGCCACAACTGGCGGCCACACAACGTGCCATTGCTTTGGGTGGTTGTGACTATATCACCCGCACACGCTGTCAATCTTCGGACGTGCTACCTGGTGCATTGTGGCACATATTTCCGGCCAGGGATGCAGATAAAATACGTGATCTATTGAATCGTGTCACACTGGAGAAGGGCTTTCGTCTCGAACCGGATCACGACCCCATACACGATCAGAACTGGTATCTCGATGATAAGTTAAGAGCACGCCTCTTCAAGGAATATGGCGTTGAAGGTTATCCCATTGTTCAGTGCTTGGGCGATGCTGTTTTTATACCAGCGGGTGCCCCACATCAGGTCCAGAACCTACACAATTGCATCAAGGTAGCCGAGGATTTCGTCTCACCGGAGAACATTACACACTGCTATCACCTTACCCATGAGTTCAGACGCCTCTCCCACTCGCATACCAATCACGAGGATAAACTACAGATAAAGAATATCATATACCATGCCATCAAGGACTGTTGCACCATTTTGACTCGTGCTCTGGACGAGAGAATCGACCAGGAATTGGCCAAGGCAGAAGGCGAACAAAAAACTTAAATAGCTTATAAGATGTTCAACAATTTAATTTAGATTATACATTCAAATATTGTGCACAATTCAAGTAATTCATGTATTCATTTTAATAAACAAATATTGTATTTGATGTCCAGCAGAAGAATCCTTTTTTAATTAAATATTTAAAACATGAATTATTTTAAAAATATATTATAATATTTTAGTTTTATTCTTGTATTTGCAGTTGCAGTAAAGGAGAGTGTGCAATCAATGCGTCCTAAGTGTACTGAAGGCGATACTGACCACGAAGATGATGAGCCCTGTCAGTCTGCCTGTTGTCACACTGTGCTCCATGTGCCACTAGGGCAGCGGGCATAGTGATTGGGAATCCAAGTCAATTAACTAGCTAAGAGAACGTCTGCAAACATCACAACACGAACAATAAAAACAAAGGCAAAGCCTACAAACTTTTAAATAATAATTAACTAATAATAAATTAAGAAAAGTATAAAAAGCATTTAATACAACAACAAACACATTCAAAATGACGGTGGACTTTAATGATTATTTTTGGGTAAGTTGTGATCTTTGCGTTTATATGTAATATCCTAATGACCTTTATTTATACTGTGCAGGGGGAGAAAAACAATGGATTCGATGTGTTGTATCACAACATGAAGTTTGGTCTGGTGGCCAGCAAGGAGCTTTCGGAGTTTCTGCGCGAAAAGTCCAACATTGAGGAGCAGAATTCCAAAATGATGTCCAAGCTGGCTCACAAGGCCAGCACAGGAACACTGAACAGCACCTTTGCTCCGGTGTGGACCATACTCCGCACATCGGCAGAGAAGTTGTCCACATTGCACATGCAAATGGTGCAGAAACTAACCGAATTGGTTAAGGATGTGGCCAAATATGCCGATGAGCTACACAAGAAGCACAAGTGTGTCAAGGACGAGGAATCACAGACACTGGAGTGCGTCCAAGCCATACAAACATCAACAGTTGCTGTCCAAAAGTTGCGTGACTTGTATGCCAGCAAAGTGCTTGAGCTGGAAAAGCTGCGCAAGGATAATGGCTCCCATAAGGATGCAGAGAAGCTGGAAAGCAAATTGAAGAAACTGCAGGAAGACTACAAAGCGTTGCTCGACAAGCACAATCCTATTAAGAATGAATTTGAGCGACGTATGACACAGACATGCAAGGTAATGCCGAGAACATTTTTGAATTAGAAAAAGAATTGATCGATTTGAGTTTGTAGCGTTTTCAAGAAATCGAAGAGGTGCATCTGCGTCAGATGAAGGAGTTCCTTTCCACCTACCTGGAAATGCTGCAGAACAATCACGATATGGTTGGACAGGTGCATTCCGATTTCAAGCGACAGTTTGTGGACATGTCTGTGGATAAACTGCTCGAGCAGTTTGTGCTTAACAAATACACGGGTCTCGAGAAGCCTGGTATGTTTTCCACGATCCACAAGATTCATTACATTTAATTGGGTTTTACCTATTCGCAGAAATGCTAGAACTGGAATTTGTGTCACTTTCGGGTGGAGGGCGTCTTCAGCCACAACAGACGTCCGGGGCGGCCTCCAATTCGAATTCGGCTACCAGCATACAGGCGGCACTACGTGCTGGCGGTGCTGCTGCAGCAGCTTCGGGTAGTCTTGTGTCCATGGATCAGAGAGGTGGTGCGGGCGGTGGCGGTGGTGGCGATACTTTGGCTGGCATCTCGCTTGGCAGCGGCAGTGGAGCAAGCGGCAGCATTCCCTATGCGGATGATGCAATGCTGGGCAGCGGCGGTGGCCTATCATCGCCACGACCCACGTCGCCGGAAACGCTTGGAAATGCTCCAGCAGCGCCCGCAAGTACCGCCACTTCAACAGTGAAGAGTCTGCGCTCCTGGTTTATGCCAACGGCCAAACAACAACAACAGCAGCAGCAAAATGCTAGCGCTGTCGGTGGAAATTTTGGTATGCCTGGCAACAGCAACAGTTCAAACAACAACAATTACAACAACACGAACATCACGACAGAAACAAGCGTTAATTTGAACACGAACAACACATCAGCAACAACAACAACAACATCAACTTGTACTTCTACAACTGGCACAATCAATTTCACCAACAAAAATTCCCCTAACTCTGAGCATCAGGATAATCAAGGTTCATTCTATTTTTATTTTGCTTTTATTTCTTTTTATTATTTATCGAATTTCGTTTTTTTATTTATAATTTGCTTTGGTATTTGTTACTGTCCATATCTGTCTATACATTTGCTTTCTATAGGATGGGAAACCTTTTCATACAAAGCTTTGTTTTCATGTAATTTATGCTAGGGATTATTCTGTGTTCCTTTAGTTTATCCTTATGTGTTTTATAATTGTTTCTCAAAATGTACACTCAAACACTTAGCCAATACCCGAGGTGAATAACACTACACACATAAATATTAACAGCACTAACACTCACAACCACACACCATTTACACCGCACTACACAAACCGCTTGTCTTCTTGGTTCACAATGCTTTGCATAACACACAAACACACCCAAAACATCTTTATTCATTCAATACAAACATGATCATTTATGCACCACTGATCAAACACTAATTGAAATCAAAACTTTAGATCAGCAACAACAACAGCAACAAGAGCCCCATGAGATCTTAACACCAACAGCAAGTGTTGCTGGTCGAAAGCAAATGAATGCAACGACAAGTGATCAACAATTATCGAAATCATTAAACGAGCAAGATCATCTTAATCATCAGCAACAACAACAACAGACTGCAGTGGGCAACAATGGGTCCACGTCAACAACAACAACACCAACAACAACAACCGCAACAGCAACAACGTCCAGACGTACAACGTCACTTTTAAATATATTCACATCGAATTCTCAGGGTAAATGACAAAATATGAAAAAACAAAAACAAAAAAACAAAGGAAAAAAGTGAACCCCTAACACAAAATTATATATATATAGATCCCCATAAACATATGTATTATTTACACTATATATTTTCCATACAACTCATGCATGTTACAGTGAAATTTGTATACTCCCGTTTGCTAACATTTAATCATTTTAATCACTTCGATGTACTTTATTATTTCTGTGGCGGTGTTTGAGTTCATTTAAGAATCCTTAAGGTCCTATATCAATTCAATAGTTTGTTGTTGTCCAACACTGTTTATGTTGCACTTTAACACTGAACATGTAAAGTTTTTGTGTCAAAAAATGTTCAAAGTGAATTTTCTGGCAGAGCTGTAATGAGAAATGAAGTAAACTGGAAAGAATTTAATCAAATGATTAAATTCTTTTACTGCTTGTGTGCAACTGAAATTTAAAACACTGGTAAACGATATTTATTCACAGAGTTTGTGTGGTTTTAAAGTGCACAATGTGTATAGTTTGTCTACTTAATGTTTAGTGTAGATTTTAAACAAAAAGTTTATTTACTAATTAGTCACTATACTTGCAGTTTCGGGCATTTTGCGTAGTAGGCGCGATAAAGCAAAAACCAAAAAGTCAAAGAAAAAGAAAGACAACGAGATCGCTGATCTTAACAAACAAGAGGAGCGCTTAACCAGGTGAGTAATTTTTACTGTGGATAAAAAAATCAGTTTTAATTGTGTCTTTGTTATAGCGCGGAGCGAGCCAATAACACACTACTGGATTACGATGATCATGGCAGAAGCATGAAGACACAAAACTCTAGTGGCAGCAGTGCTGGTGGTGGCTTGGCTGCCTTATCCGCCACCTCGGCTCAAGGCAGCGTGGATTCAGCGGGTGTGAGCAGCATGGGCGGCAGTGCGGGCATGGGAGCTGGCATTAGTGGCAATGGTTTAGGTCATGGTAATAGCATCTCGGGCGGTGGAGCTGTGAACACATCGTCGTCGGGCACTGCAACGATTTCTGGAGGTGCTAATGCCTCTGGTGGTGGCTATGAGGTGGATGAGGAAGGATTTAGCATGCAGCCAGCTAAGGAAATTGCTTGGGAGGAGAGCCATGATAAATGTAAGCCTAACAAAACTTTTAGACTATGTACTTAAGTGTTACTTACTTTATTTTCTTTACAATTAGCAGCTGGCAGTTTCTATTCCGATTCGGACACGGATTCGGATAACGACAAGCGGCGAATTCATATCGAGATTAAGCCAATCAACAACGGACAGGCGCCCATTTCGGCCAGTGTGGATGAATTAAGGGCAACAGTTGAGAATATTTCGTTATCGCCCACAGGCATTTTTGCGGTGAGTTTACAATTCTGCAATTAATTACGTTTTTAATGGGTTTTCAAAATATCAATATTGTACAAGAATACCAAGTACACTCAGTTGTACTAGTCACCTATCCAATTTACTTGATCTGGCAACCTTGTTTGCTTAACAGTTATAAATATCAAATGTTAAATAACATTTTTCTTGGTTTAACAGCGTGACTTGCTTATCTAAAATTTGAATAAATATTTAATTCGTCTTTACAGCATCACAGCCAGCAGCTGCAGGGAGGAGCACGCGGTGCAGCTGTATCTCGTCAGCAATCTCCGGAAATTTCGAATGCTTCGACGCCAACGGCTAGTGTTCATCCATATGCGCCGCTGCAGAGTCCCACGCTATCCAATAATAATGCCAATAACGCAAGCCACAATCGTTATGCGGATCTAGGCGACATATTCTCGGAGCTGGGCGAAATGAGTTCATCGGCACCGCCATCGGCAACGCTGAGCAAGCCACCGGGTCGCCAGATACCGACACCAACATCCGCTGGAGGTAGCAGCATTGCCATACCACGTCCTCCGTCGCGTCGCTCGGACATGATTGCCATTGGAGCATCGGCGGCGTCAGTGGGTGGAGGTGCGTCGACTGTTGGCCGGGGACGGATGAGTCCAGCACCGGTAACGGCTCCAGCCATGAATCGGGCGGATAGCATTGGCAGTTTGGAGTTTCGCACCGCCATTGGAAGCATGGGCTCATCACGGGGTCCGTCGCCGTTGACCATTGGCATATCGGACACAATACCGCTGGCGGTTGCATTCCATGAGATTATACACGCCTACTTTCGGGGCAGCGATGAGTCGCGTTGCCAGGTGAAGGTGTCTGGTGATATGATGCTATCATTCCCAGCCGGCATTGCCGGTCTGCTAGCCAATAATCCAAATCCAGCCAAGCTGGGCTTTCGCATTAAGCAAGTACAAAATCTAGAGAACCTCGTGCCCAATGGCTCCCTGGTTCAGATGTAAGTAAACAACAATTTTAACACTCAACTATGGATTATAAATTTGACTTATTTCACAGAGATCGCCAGCAGTCGAGTGCGATGAGCACAATGTTGGAGTTCAATATGCCAGCGTTGACGGCATTGCTGCGTCGACAGGCGGAGAAAAATCCGAGTGCCTCGTATTTCAACGTGGACATACTGAAGTATCAGGTGCGAACCAAACCAGGTGCCAGCTCATGTCCATTCCAGCTGGTCAGCTACTGGAAGTGTGAGTCGAGCTATACAGCGCTTAAAGTGGACTACAAATACAATAATCATGCCATGGCCAGTGCCTCGCCCCTTCTGAATGTAACACTCTCGGTGCCGGTAAATGGATCAGTGCGCAATGTCCAATCGAAGCCACATTCCTCATGGTAAGCGACTGCTTTGCATCTTTAAATCTACATACAAATTCTATAACTTGTGTTTTTCCTTTTGTAGGTTGGGTGAATCAAATCGTTTGGTCTGGAACTTTACGGATATATCGCAGAATTCACAGGATGGTGGCGTTGGAACACTACGCGCCCGTCTCGAGCTCAACGATGGACCCTCCACACCGGCTATGCTGGCCACTCAGTTCAACTGCGAGGGCACTACGCTTTCGGGCATCGAATTTGAGCTTCAGGGCGGTGGTTATCGCTTGTCCCTGGTGAAGAGGCGTTTTGTCTCAGGTATGTAGACCAGTAAAATCCCAACGTGCCCGCTTACAGTTTAAAAGTGCCATATTAGAAGCACAAAAGAAAGCATTTGTCTACGTTCGTTGTAGTTTTCGCGTCAGCGAAATTATTCACATTTTAAAAATTTACCAAGCTCATAGAAATCTACTAATTTTTAAGTCATATGACATGGTTACATAGTCTTATATATTTACAATTTAAATTTCTAAATTAATTGGTTGCTTGTTAAGAAGCAAAAAGTCTCAATTTTGTTTATTCAAAATTCATACAGTAGAAGTTTTGTTTTATAAATTTAATTATGGATTATTCACCTAATTACGTATACTTTTCATGTAATAATCTAATACCAACAGTAAAAATTGTTTTAAAACGAATGTACCAACTGTGGCAACCATGGCTGTAAATCAGTTGTACCCACATACGCTCTGCTCTTATTTAAGAGTCTTGGGATTTAAATACTCTCTTATGTTATCTTTGAGCAGTGCTGGGCGTCTGCTTAATTTTATCCCGCATCAAGCGACAGCCGCACAGTTCGTACATTCGTTCGTTAAGCACACGTAGTGTGCTTGCGCCGGCAGAAACGTTGGCAGAATTTTTAGCTGCGCTCAGTTTACGCGTGATTTGTAAGCTTTGTTTATAATTAAATTTATTTCCTTTTTCAGGCAAATATGTTTGTGAAGGCGATGGAATACGTAGCGGTGCCACGCCCACACCGCCGTCGGTTGGCTCCACCAGTCCATACTCGGCTAAATCGAATTAAAGTTTTTGCGACCCGTTAAATGGTTCGTAAAAATCTAGCGAAATTTGTATCTAAAACTTAAAAAAAGAAAACCCATTTTGTAATACTTGAAGAATTAATGGCATCACTTGTGTTTAGCTACTGTGATTGTGATTGGGTTTATATTCATTATGTATTTTTGTATCACTTGTACTACTGTTAAATCTGCTGGACAACATCTGTTCTTCAGATAGAGGGAGATAAAGAGCTGGAGAGATGCCTCGATTTTTGTATAGCCGTAACAAGTGGATGTATTATCTGTTACATATATATATTTATACATATATATATATATATATTATATTATGCTTAGATATGTATTTATTACGTTTAACTAAATATGATGTAAACAACAAGAAAACAAATGTATGTAGCTATGTAGATATACCCTATATATAAAAACACACCTACACACAGACACTAAGCTACACATACGCTGATTTTATGTTCACTTTTCTTCTACACAAACACACGAACACGAACACAACCAAATGTATTAAAAACGAATGAAGAATTCAAGATATTTAAATCAGTTATAATTACTAAATTTGTTTTTTTTTTTTAATATACGTTTTTTGTTTCTCAAAACTTGTTTAGCTTAATAAAGAATGATGTAGATATCAACTTTCTCTGCTAATTACATTAAAAAACAAATGAAATTTGTTGCTCAAACAGTAAATTTAGTTGGCTATATCATATGTCTAACATTTTCATGAAAGTTGAATGTCTCTAGGCCAAAACTATGTCTATATGAACATGAGAGCTTCGCGGCATTGTGCCAACATTGTCAGTTGTCGGTTGATTTTTTATATTTTATTTAAGTTGCTTAATTATTCGCACTTCTATTAGCCACCAGAGAGAACAACATGAGAAACCGGTTTCCCTTTTCTTTGGGGCCAATAAGTTGAGGAAATTAGCCAAAGCCAAAAAAAAAGTTGAAATGAGACAGAACAAACTAAAAAATGTCTAAAGAATATTTTGTTTTTGTTTAGTGGGTGCGAAGCGGTTTCTTATTTATGCACAGAATTTATCTAAAATTCATAGTTGCATTCTATTTTCGGGCTATTGTGTATTATTATTTTTAAACGCACTGTATATTTGTACATGCATACACGCATACATACATATATAAAACAGCTGTTTATACTCGTCTCATTCGCGCTGTGCCAGTTTTGTTATGGTTCAGACACATGACGTCATTTTGCCACAAATTGATTTCAAGGTCGTAGCCAGTCGCATTTTCATTTCACTTGACACGCTTTGCCTCCTGCTCTTGTTGTTTTTGTTATTGCGGTATAATAAATTGCATTAACCCATTAGTGTTCAGAGGAAAATAAAATAAATAAAGGCATTTTGATTGCTTGTGTGCAAACTTAACGAAACGTTGTAAATAGTTCAGTTAAACTTAACTAAACTATTCCAAAGAACTTTTTAATTCCTTACTGCCGTTCAGTTACGATCTAGTTCATTGGAGGAAAGCGTTTTAAGAACAAACTGCACACGTTTGATAAAACTAAAAAATAGCTTTCAACCGATCTGTATAGGGTATAATATTTTTGTATATAGTGCTTGTCAAACGATAAGATTAAATTACAGAATAGAAAACAACTCTTGCGAGTGTGTGTGTGTGTGCCAAAGTCATTGTTAGACAGCGTAGAATATAAATATGTATTTATATACGCATGTATGTGTGCATGCGTATACGTTTGTATGTATTGCGTGCTTTATAGCTGCATATAACAATACAATAACAATAACAATGTGCGCTTATAGCAGTCACTCACTTAATTGTTAAACAAAAGTGGCGAGCTCAACAATTGTTACATATGTTTATTTATATTTACATTAAGGCATTGTATTTATTGTTTGGAATTAGAACTTGCCAACTTGCATAGATAACATATGATTAACAGATGCTGAGCAGTAACATTGAGTGCGCAATTACAGTGTCTCGCAGTAAATTTCGCTCAGCAAAACGTTAAAATCAAATAACTTATAAACTACTATAGATACCAAGCAAATTTAAAAGCACTTTAATTAAGCAATCTTTATATATTTTTTTCTAGAGACTTAAAACATACAAATTAAAATTTTCCAACAACAAAATCCTACAAACTCCCTTTCCAATTGTCGAGTTGTGGTTTTTGTGTAGTTGGGCGAATGATTAAATAGATATTAAACTACTGGATGAGTCATGTCACTAACGTGGACTGTTGTCCTTGTCAGTATTCACAATGAAACGCTTTCCCAGCACACATTTCAACCAAGCAACTCTACTAGTTTAAGTCGTTCAATACACAAAAAAATCTTTAACACTGGAAAGTAGGGGAAATTTGAAGGAGAGTAGAAGTATTGTTCAGACTAAAGGACGGCTCTTATGGCTTTCCGTGCTGCCAGTGCCCGACGGCAGTTCTTTTCCACTAATTCCGAGGGCTTATCCGAACAAGAACTTATTCGTCGGGCACGTCTAAAATTCATTTTTAACGTAATCAAAGTTGGGATATTGCTGTTAATATGGCTTATGTTTACCATTTTTATAATCATAGTCGCTCCACGAGAGGAGAGAGAAGTTATTGTATCTCTCAAACCAAATGTGGAGAAAATTATTGTTATAACCGATGAACCGCATGGGGATTTTGTGTTACTAGAGGTCAAGGGTAAAATTGATGCTGCAAAAACGGAGCATCCAAAGTTGGCATCGGAGAATGATACCTTTGTAATGATTGCCATAGAAACATTCAATAAAAAGGACAACAGGACCGTGTGGAAATCGAAAGATTGGATCGTCTATAACGGTGATCCTGATAGTCACAAATTGACCGTAGTGAAAGATACATTTAAACTGAATTATGGTTCGAGAAAGAGAAGTTTTAAGATAATGAGCAAAGCCTCATGGGGTGATCCGGATGTCAATTTGCAGGCGACGTTCTTGAGTGTAGATACAAAATCGATTCCCCTTTCCGTCAAGCTCAATTCAAATCCCATGAATTTAAGCGTTAATATTTGGATCATTCTTTTATTGCTGATCTTTTTGTATGTGCTGATCGCTTTCGAGATAACGGATTCAACATTTGCGGCCATAATTGTGGCCACGACTGCCATTGGAGTGCTTTGCATAATGGACGATCGACCCTCTTTGCCGAAGATTGTCAGCTGGATTGATGTGGAGACTTTAATGCTACTCTTTGGCATGATGATCCTTTTGGCGATTGTTTCCGACACGGGCGTCTTCGACTATGTGTCCGTTATGGCATTCGCGCTGGCCAGGGGCAAGGTATGGCGGCTGCTCTTCTACTTGTACATGGCGACGGGCGCACTTTCCGCCCTCCTGAACAACGTGACTGTCGTGATGTTTATGGTTCCCGTAACGATTCGAATCTGCGAGCTGTTGGCCATCAATAGCTCGATTGTGCTGATCAGTGTGGCAATATTTTCCAATATCGGCGGTACAATGACCACCGTGGGAGATCCCCCAAACATAATAATCGCCCACAACGAAGATGTTCGAAATTCGGGCGCTAATTTCGGTATTTTCATGATACACATGTTTCCAGGTGTAGTGCTCGCAATGCTCCTGGCCTTGGTTATGATCTACTATATGACACGTAATCAGCTGCACGAGGGCGGCGGACAGCTTAGGCGATCCATTGAGGCACTCGAGATGCAAGCGGTGAACAACAGGGGTACTGTTTATGCCACAAATATTTCGAAGAACCTGGCAGAGCTCAGGGCACGCCTGAAGCGTGTAGAATCGTCAACCAATCGACAGGCTGATTATGAGGAAACTCTGAAGGATATTAAAGCTAGGCATACAATCCGTGACTTTCCGCTGCTTATCAGGTGCGGTATTGCCTTTGGCGTGTCCTTCCTCATGCTCATCTTGGGGTTAATTCCTGGAGTGGACGGTATCTCGATGGGTGCGGCTATAATTTTTACTGCGTCGCTTTTGCTCATTATAATCGATAGATCGGATGTGGATGCGCTTTTGCAGTATGTGGAGTGGTCGACCCTGGTCTTCTTTGTCGCGCTCTTTGTGCTAATGGAAGCCCTGGTCGAGATGGGAATGGTCGAGTTTATTGGCGAAATGTGCACGTCGATGATATCGAGTGTCGATGGGCCGGATCAATTGGCATTGGCCATTTTTCTGATACTCTGGTTGAGTGCATTGAAATCGGCATTTGTGGACAACGTTCCGATAGCGGCAGTTCTAATCAAACTGATCGTTAAACTGGCCAATGACAAGACTATGAGTCTATCCCTTCAGCCCATGGTCTGGGCCCTAGCCTTCGGCGTCTGCTTCGGTGGAAATGGAACTCTAATCGGTGCCTCGGCGAATATGGTGACTGCCGGTATTGCCAAACAACATGGCTATGAAATAAAGTTCTTACACTTCCTACTGATCGGTTTCCCCATCATGTTGGCTACCATTGTGGTGGCCACCATATACCTTCTGATAGTACACTGTCTACTCGAATGGCACTAAATTGCATCGTTATGGTAATCGGATAATGAACTATCTGAACGACTTGAACTATCTGAACGTCTTGAGAATGCAAGTCGCTCAGAAAGTTCATTATTAATCTTAACTTTTAGTATATTAATAAAAACTTGAAGTTTCACTGATTTTTCTGACGGTGGTCTGGCAACTCTGCGCTGTTTCTCACCCACTTTACCGTTAAATCCGTGTGTAGGGTTGTCAAAGTAACTTAACATTTAATTTTCAACATCATTGCACTTTATTATTGTTTGACTGTATTAGTAGAACTTAACGCTAGCACATGTATTAATAAAATTTATTTATGTTACACTTAATATTTTCTGCTTTTCCAAAGTCGTAGATTAATAGTATTAATAGCTTTAAATATATAATATTTTATAGATTAGCTTTCGTCCGACAGTTACAATATTTTTTTTTCTTATTTTTCCACACTGCACAACAAAGTTAACGAATCAAAGCACACTACAAAAATGATTTTTAAAAGTTTTGTTGATTTTATCAACACTTAATTAAAAAAAAGAAACCTTCACTTTAATTACAATTTTAGCTATACACAAATATTTTTAGCACATAAAATATTAATATATATTTATTACTTAACACTGGTACATTTTTAACATGCTTTTGCTCCACTGTGCGTTTAGCTAAATCAAGTTTGCGTGTGTGTGTGAGTGAGTAACCTTTAACTGACATCAATTTGACATTAGATTTGTCGCTTATTATTAATTTATTTAATAACAATTTCGGTGCTTCAAAAGTGGCATATGTTACTTGTGTGCGTTGTACAACACTGGCCAGTTTGAACGGAAAATGCGCCTGGAAATAAACGTGAAAAATACACACATTAAAATTGGCATTCAGTATCAGTTCATTTAATCTATATACTAGAAAGATTTAATTACTTAATTGCAGATCACATAAAGCAAACAGAGAACAAACAAATTTATACAGATCGCATTTTTTAGATTAATCCAGTTATATTTACTGTTAGAAAAAGAAACGAGAATTTACAAACGAAAACACGTCTGGAATAAATTTGTTTAAAGTTCTCTCAGTTTTGGATATTCTGAAATGCGCAATTTGCGCTCAGCCAAAAGCGTTTTCTGAATAAATTTATTTTAACTTTTCGCTTTGTAGAATTCCCACTAAATTTATACATAAATGTATTCAGAATTCATTTGTTTACTTAGTTGGAGAAAATTCCAAAAATTTAAAGCTTTTTGCCTTGAATATATTGTTGCTAAATTTAACTCAATCATACACTTATGATGGGTGTTAGAAAAATATCAATCAGTTTATGTTAAATTATTTCGTTAGACGAAAAAATAAGTAAGAAAGGCTACAGTCGAGAGAGACGACTGTTGAAGACACTGTATTCATTTTAATTTGCAGTTTTCCATACAAATAAGCCATTTTCGACCGATTTGTCTTAGGATATTGTTGTCCGATCTGGACCAAACTTGGTGAGGATAAAAACAATGTTAACGTACAGATAACGTGTGATTTTGATCAAGATATGTTTAGTGGTTTCCAAGTTATGGTTTTGTGAAAAAAGTTTTTTAATTTACTAGGGTATTAGAGGGTGTTACAATAATTTGAAATAAACGTGATCTGCTCGCCAAGTGGTCGAACTTTCACTAAAAATTTAACGGCACTAGCTGTTATATTCATTGAGATCTAGGTGTTCATAAAAAAGGACGAAAGACGGACATTGCTTTGTACATCGACTTGGCTGTTGACGCTGATCATAAATGTATATACTTCATGGAGTCGGAAATGTTTCTTCTGCCTTACGCACACTCTATTCTGACAATCCTATAAGACCTCTGTACTCTTTTTGAATACGGGGTCTTAAAGAGAATATATTGGTTCAAAATAAATAATTCTGAAACCGAATAATAAAAAATGTTATATAACATTGCAGTTCAGCGATATAAATTGTATTCCTCGGAATTTCAACTGATAACAAAGTACATGATTGCAACGCTGACTACAAGATACCCTATAAACCGATTGGTCTTGACAGAAATTTAGTGCAAAATTTAAAGAAAGTTTATACTTAATAAAAACAGATAAATTCTTCCAGTTATTAGTGAAAAGTGGACTATATAAATGAATGAATGCTATATATTATTCACATATGGCATGTCAGTGCATAGTTAGGCACAGTGGGCCTTATCGCACGACCTCAACACATGACCATGACGTGGGCAAAATTAATCAAATATGTGTATAAAAAATGATAAATAGATCTATATAGACATGTGTATGTGTGTGTACGCGTATTTATGGTGTGGGCCACAGCCAAACTGGCTACTATATAGAATACAAATATAATCTAGACAAACGCCCTCACAGATTTAGATTAAAAATCAATTCGATTTCTATTCTAAATCGTTCAACAATTTCCAAAACTGACTCATGACACAAACTTCCGTTGCGAAAAACTAATATCAGGAATGTTAGCCAGTTTATTTTATATGGCCCGGCACACACACACACACACTCATACGTATGCGTCTTACGATGGCCATAAAACAAACAAACATGCAGTTTTTGTGGCAGAAAGAGCGAGAGCATGGAACTTTGGGAGGGAGCGTTATGTAAAATATACAAACAGAAAAGCAAACGAACCAAGGGAAAACCAAAGAAACGCCAAGAAACTGAAACAGTTTTACTGACGCCAAAGATGATGGAAGTTTTGAACGTACAGTGGGCACTCTACGTGTAAGAACTGCAGGAAAAATTAATGAAATTGGTTTGGAAGGGAAAGTGTGAGGATTTTAAGGTTTTCTATAGATAGTACCCAACGTAACTATATTTTAAAACGGTTCGAATTGAGCAGGATTTTTGAAAATAAAGTGAGTTAAAGGGAGCACACATTCTTAAACTAAGTTATCAAAACTTTCTAAAGGAAAGTTGGCTTAAAAAAATCGATTTGTTTTATCGAGATCTAGTTAGAAAAGTCTATATGCACATATATTACATAGTTTAAAAGATATGTATATTTGAAGTGAAACTTTGTGCTGAAAAAATCGAGCTCAAATAAGAGTTTTAAATATTAATTTTACTACTTTTCCTTAACTGAATAAATGTTTTTTTTTAAATAAATCTAGTTCCATCAAGATCTAGATAGGTTTCTACCTTAATTTAATATTTCAAGTATATTTTTTATTATCTCAATTTAAGAAATATATTCCAAAACGTTTTCTACCTAAGTAAAGTTTAAAAAAAGTCTTTGTCTGATAAATTTCTTAACTTTTTTAAAGAAAAACTGTTTTAAAGGTTTCCTCTTAAGCAAGTTCTACTGTATTTTAATGACTGCCCAAGGACGCCGCGCCCAGGCAATTATCCTCCACATTTTGTGGGGCCATTAAACGGCTTGAACTCACCTGCTTGACCAGGTGGGTTCGACCACCCGTGTGTTCCAGTTGCCTCAGGTGAATTAGAGGACGTAGTTGCGCTGCTTTTCGGTAGGCAGTGTACGATTGGCAAACGAGACAATCGCTGCCGCGGGCTGAGAGACGGAGAGGTCACAGAAGACATGGCACTGGTTATCCTTGGAGCTGTGTGATCGGCGTGCCACAAAGGCAAAGATGGTCTTCTTGTCCGACTCATTGGGATTTGTCCACATGCGATTCTCGGGATCGATGGCACAGTGCGAGATCACATCCGCCGTATAGTGCTTGCGGAAGAACTTCTTGCGGGTGTTATCGGTCAGTGTGATGCCCTGTCCAGTGACCTTGAAGTGCACCTCTGTGGGCAGAGGCAAAGGTCGTTGCTCGTACATCACACGAATGGCTTTGCGGATAGCCTCGTTGCCCGTCAGGGATTCCGTGTCGCAACTGAACAACCAGAGCACATTCGTGGCCGCTCCATGGGTGAGCAGCTGCTGCTGTGCCGAAGTCGGAGCCCCTACGGAGGGCACCACATCCGCCTCGGGAATGCGAAGCAGACAGGGCAGGGCCAGCTGATTGATGGAATGCTCGTAGATCAGCGCCGAGAGGGAAGTAAAGACAGGCTCGTTGGCGCATCCCTTCAAGCGGACACCGCGTTGCGTGGGCTCAATGAGGAAATGCCGTACCAGCTCCTGACTACCTGCTGGAGCCTGTGCCACACGCAACACCAATCCGTAGGCATTCTTGTACGTTGTGGAGTCCCGCACCACAAATGTCCCGGGCGGAGCATTCATGAGCAGCGCAATCGCATCCTCGCGAGACAACGTAGCCTTGTACCAGAATTTGGCCGAATTCCGTGCGAATTTAACCAAATCTGGAGCCACCTCAAAGGTTGGAGATGGAGCAGTGCTCAGCTGCTGTCGGCCTGCTCCGCCCATGGTCTGGTAGATAGACTCGTTGGTGGTGTAGATTGCGTTGTTGGTGGTGGGTGAGCCACGTTGGATGCTGCCAAATGGAGTGCGTGGTGTGACCGGAAAAGCGGGCGTCTCCGGTCTGCTGGTCGGACTGGGCGTCAACAGGTAATCCGCATGGCCATTATTGGTGCTATGTGGAGCAACAGCTGCCACCGCGACAGGTGCTGGCTGCGGTGTGCGCGGCTTGTTGCTGGTGGCATAAATGGGCGACAAATCGCGTCGGTTGCGTGTGTGTGTGTTTTGTTGTGTCTGTGTGTGTGTTTGTGTCTGTGTAAGCGTCTCTAGATGCACCTGGTTCTGACCATAAATGTTACCCAGTTGCTCCAACTGGTGTCGTTTGTGTGTCACATCCATTGCTGGAGGTCGTTCCAAGATGTTGTTGTTGCTGTTGTTGCTCTGACTGTTAATTGTGTGATAATTGCGTTCCACAATTGTGGATTCCAAGCGCCGACTATTGCCTCTGATGGCTCCATCAGGTACATCCATACTATGCTGTTGATCCCGCTGCCAATCCCGTTCCCGTTCGCTCTCCCAATCCCTTACCCCCCTTGGTCCCAGTTGCTGTACTTCGATGTTTCTGGTGTTGTAGGGCGCTGGAGCGGGCAGCGAACTCCGATCGTTCACATCATTCAAATTTAGATTAAATTCAAAATCATAATTATATTTGCTTGCTGGCTGCCCGTTGCTTATACGCCTTTGCGGTGGCGTGGGCGGTACACGTGCCGAACTACGTGAGTTTTCATGCTCCTTTTCATGCTGCCGATGCTCACTATAAACTTTTTCGCGTCGATCGCGCAGCAGCTGCTCGAAGTCGGCGCGCAGCGGTGTCGCAGTCGCTGCCCCATAGTGATATGTATTCGATATTGTATTCGTATTGGTATTCGTATTTCCATTCGTGCCGTTAGAGCCGTTTGTACTCGCACGGCTGCCGAGTGTTTTGCGCACCAGCAAAGGGCTCGTTAAACGTGGCTGTGGCTTTATCATATCACCGTTATTATTATTATTATTATTATTACTACTGCTATTGCTGTTATTGTAGCTGTAGTTGCTGTTGTTGCCGTTGCTGTGATTGTTACTCAGCCCAAATTCAAAATCAAGAAAACTATCAGCTCGCGTTGGTGTTGGAGTTTTCCTCAATGGCGTTGAGCTTGTGGCAATGCCATAGCTGAAAGGTAATGAGTTTTCGCGCGCGTGATAGGGTATTCCTGTGCCATTGCCATTATGGTCTTTATGGTAATTATTATGATTATTATTGTAGCTGTATGAAGTGTGGTACTTGTTGTCCGTGGACACGGCAGCACTATCTTCGTACTGTGACCGCATTGTTTCGCGAATTCCGAACGACTGATTGAATTGGAATTGGAGAGACCCCCAGGTCTAAAGACAGCGAGCGCCACAAACACACACAGACACACTAACACACGCGCATACGAGAGCACGCTGCTCACAGACACATGCACCCAACCATAAACAGCAACGAATAGACAGCGTTGGCGTAAGCACAAACGCTCTCACTCTCTCTCCCGCTCTCTTTCGGCATGCTGGTCAACAAACAAATCCACTTGAGTTTCTGCGCCTACAGCACTAGCGCACAGTGTATCTAGACTGGTTGTCACTTGCTGCGCATTTAAAGTTTAACAACAAATATATTATGAAAGCACCTTAAGTACAGTAAACTTAACAAACTATTTGATAAAATTAAAAATTAAGTGTGTAAATTTGTTACATGATTACGCGTGTCACACCACTGTAATCTACTCTTATGCACACACTAACAGACCATTTACGTTTCGCAAAGGTGTTGGCGTCGCAAAGAGAGACACCTAGAGGGAGAGAGCACGTTTTATGAAGAGAGCAGCAAAAAAAATGATACTGTGCGAACTTTGTGACAGCAGCGCGCGGTGATGTCATCCCCCAACAAATATGCACACACTCACATATGCTTATTGCCTGGCAGTTAATCACAATAAGCAGTCAACACAAATACTCACACACTCATTCAATCGACGCTCACTCTCACTGGAGCGTTGTTGATGTTTAGAATGAAGCTCTCTGTATTTTGCTCTCTTGTTCACAAGCTCTCTGTGTATGTTGTTCTCAAGAGTTGTTGTAAATTGTAAACAAATATAACGAACGTTTTTAGCATGAAAATACGACTCGGTCTCTCCGTCAAGCTCCGCACCCCCGCCGATGATCGTGAATTGAAACCACGCATGTTATGAACACATTGATACTTTGCATCAATTGGATGCCGCTGCCGCTGACGCTTTTGGGTTCCAGGCGGCCATCTGTTGTGAATGAGCAGTCGTTGTTTGATTTAAAATAGAGAGCAAGTTATCAACGTTTCATATTGATTGATTTTATCAATAAATTGCGGTCTATTTTTATTTCAACATCCAATACAGTATCAAGTTGCTTTCCCAGTGAACTTTGTGGCCAGACACAAACAAACACATATACGATGGCAGACAACTAGAAACATCTACATACATACATACATTTGGTATGTATGTGTACTCAGTCACACACACACAGAGATCGGTGGCATCTTTTTGATTTCTCACATTTTTCTTGTAGAAAGTGGAGAAAATTGTAAGCGCACCTTTTGTGGGCACAACAACAAGAAGAAAAAGAAGAAGAGCTGCAGTCAAACCAATAACTAACAAACAACAACAAACAGCAACTGCAGCAACAACAACATTTGGGAACAACTGACGTCAGCCATGCAAAAATATTTGTTCAAAAATGCAAAGACGCTGTTAATATTTCGCTACTGTTAAGTCGCTGCCAACACACTCGCACATACATTTAAATATCTATTTGCTAGCAGTGGGTGGTTTGAGGTCATAGTCAGTGTTACATGCCTCCTACATACATAACTTAACATACCAATAGGCACAAGCAAATACAAAACCAATCAGTTACATTGCTCTTTGGTTTACTCTCTCTTTAGCTCTCTCTTTGTCGGTTTGCCCTCGGATTCGCTCCTGAGCACAACTCGTTTACCTTTTCGCGCAGCTCCGAACATCTGTTGTTATTGTAGTTGCTATTATTGTTGCTTTTGGCAATTTTGACAGACATGTGGAGCCATGTGGAATGCGTGTGTGTGTGTAAGTGTATGTGTATGGGGAAATACGTACGTATGAGTTGAACCAATGAATCCATATGTTATGATATATGTATATTGCACACATAAAGATCGGCTTAATTGGTTCTGAAACACCAAAATGTCGTTTTATTGTTGTTAAATTGCAGCTGTGAATTGTTTGCATATATAATGTTACGGCCAATTAGAGACAAAATTGGAGGTCGTTGTATCAGGCAATACATTTATGGGGGGAATTATCAATTTATAAATATATAAATAAAACGAGTTTTATAGAGCATTCCACCACCGAAATGTGCATACATTAAGTATTAAACGTTTTGAATAAATTTCTAAAGTCTAGTCATTTAGCAAATTGTAACTAATTTAACCAAATTTAATTGTTTTTCGAGGGTATTTTGACAGTCGAACTCGTGTTCGTTTGTAGAGCAACAAACTTCAGCCACCTAGCAGTCTGGCTTAGCAGCCAGCTTTTGTCAGCATGCTTAATGGTTGGTGAACACGCTAAGACGACCAAACGCTGTTGTGGATACTAAGTGGATGCTAAGAGTTTCCGTTGCTGGTGATGGAATCGGCTTAAACTGCGTTTTCCTTCAATTAAACGATAGACTAACTAAATAACAGTT
This sequence comes from Drosophila parthenogenetica, assembly GCA_035047505.1. Taxonomy (NCBI): domain Eukaryota; kingdom Metazoa; phylum Arthropoda; class Insecta; order Diptera; family Drosophilidae; genus Drosophila; species Drosophila parthenogenetica. Next base: position 6,142,357 of record JAWNPM010000182.1, read on the forward strand.
GCCCTTTGAATTATTTAGCTGTGCAAATATTTAAATGCATTGTTTACGTGCGAGTTCCTTTTTTCCAAGACTCTTATCTTTAGCCCCTCCCGCTCCCTTAGTCCCTTTTGCCCCTCCTAACACATGAGAAATGTTAGCATATTCAAGTGATTAATGCGGCCAATGTTTGTCTAGAATCTCTGGGGCTGTTGCTGCTTAGCCTACCTCTGCTCTGAGTTGTCCTAAATGGGCTGAGATGGCCTAGCTCGAAACGTTGGCGTAATTAAACTTGATTAATTGCCGACTCTTCTGCATAAAGGTAAAAATCGGCGTACGCATGATAACAAAACGGAAATGGAAATTAATTAATATGAAAATTCCCCACACAAAATGTTTGCTTAGCCGACAAGGAAAGACTTGGTATACCCTGTAACTGTGTAAGGAAAATTCAATTTAACAAATTTACAAAAATATTAAAATTAATCTACTATCGTTTAAAAGTATCGCTGGTGTGGAACATAACTATCGTTAATCTTTTTTAGCTTCTACTTTATTTCGAATTTTTATTTATTTGTTTTTATCGTTCAATTTTTTGATTTGCCGCCAATTTTATTTTATTTTTGCAGCTGCCCAATTAAAGAATTCGCGAGTTTTGCCTGCGAATTGTTTGCATTTCTGGGCTGTTAACAATTCCACGATCAGCACAGAAAATTGGAGAGCAGCTGAAAATTTTGTTAATTGTAAATTTGCATCTTTTTTATGCTTTAAAGTTAAATGGCACCAAAAAATAAACAAATAAATAAAAGACTTTGAATGGCTTTTGTTGTGAGTAAAAACTCTACTCGCGGACAGCTCCCTCAGCCGGACAGCTCCGTTAGCCGCACGAATTTTATAGTCCCTCGGGCGGACAAAAATACTGGAACCGTGGCTGTCCGGTGAAGGGAGCTATCACAGTAAGTACTATACATATATAGTGAAACCTTGTCCTAACGGACACCCGCTTATTAGGGGTGTGGTGGGACAATTTTTCTCTAATACTGTTGATAAGTCAGTTCTATTTACCCCTCCCATAGACGGACAGCCCTTTTAACCGCATGTTGCTTGTCTCTTCATGAAAACTTTTTCCTATTTCAATAGTTTCTTTTTGCTTAAAATAAATTCATGTCCATTAGAAATTTTTCAGAACTAAATTTTAATTTAAATATTAAAAATAAAATTTATTAAAATCCATTTCAGCCATGAATTGTGTCCACCTATTTGAAATTCTGTGAAGTATATTTTTATGATAATTTAACTCAATGTATTGTGTTTATTAACATATTTAATAAAACTCAAGTTTTTATGCAACAAATGAAAGTTATTCCAATTTTATACAAACCTTCCTTTGGTACAGCAGTGCTGCAGCTGTGCAAATACAGCCACGCCCCTTTAAAAAAAGGTTTACAGCTTAATCGTAGACTCAGAGACTGCCGAAGAGTACCCAAGGCTTTTCTTATGCAGTCAGTTAGCAATACGCAATTGGCAATACTCGAAAGGTCGCCAAGCGGAGGGAAATAATATCGCAAGATCAACGAATGCAGTTGGCAGTTGGCAGAACGTAGACTGCAGAATGTAGGTGGAGAATTGTGAAGTGAATTGAAAATTATTCCCAATTCGTTTGCTTTTCTCATTATAATTGAGGTAAAACCGTTGCGAATGTACCCATGCACAGAGCCACACTCGTTCTCTTACCAATTGCTAAAGGCCAAGAAGATTCGACTTGCAGATTTGCTGACTGTTACACCTACTTCTCCTTGGTCTTCTGCAAAGTCTTCTCCTTAGTCTGCTCCTTCTTCTCGCTCTTCGGTTCCTTCTTTTGCTCCTTCTCACTGTTGCCTTAAAAGGTATTTTTCTGATTTTGCAATTGCATAATTTTTGAGACCACTGAGGGCACTTGGATTTTGTTATAAGCTGCGTTTGAAAGGGGTAGTTCTTTTAGGGTCTTTAGCCGACTGTAAAAGACCCCGTAACCCGATTTAACCTATGGGAACTATAGGCTATGGTGGTCTGATCTGGACTAAACTTGCTAAGTTTGTCAGTTTGGTTACGATCGCTCAACGCACACAACATGCCTTCATACAAATGCCATTTTTCGACCGATTTGCTTATCGGTAAGATAAGACTAAATGAATTGCGGAGATCAGTTTCAGTGTTCGTGTTCGTGTTTGTGAAAGCATTAAGTTTGTCTGGTTGCAGTAATGAAAAAATTTATATATATTTGCCATTTAAAATGTAAATAAAAGTTTAAAAAATGTTTAAAAAAAACTCAATGTCAATTAGGAATAGGAAACAGCTCATTCCAGATTTGAAGTCGCTGCTCATTTATGTTGCCACTTTTAACTGACAGTTTCTCTCCGATTTCCAAGTATTGCGGTTCTTGAGGACTATACAAAGGCCAATTAACTTCTCGCAGGAATTCGTCAGTTGCGTTGTTGGGATTGCTATAAAAACAGTTTGATTAAAAGTTGGAAAACATCAGGATATTCATATTTATATACCCCGTAGTGGCAAATCCTGTCCACATTCGAGTAAGACGTTCGATGGTTGAGTTCTCAGGATCGGTACGATTAAAGAGCGGAGATATGAGTGGTACTTGGAACAAATACAGCAGCTCGTCATGATGAACAGCGCCTAAGTGAAACAGTTTGAATAATTCATGCGATTAAAGCTTGGTTTTTACCCACCCATTGTTTTGTTGGTGTCGGGATCCTTAAGGAAACTGTAGCGTCCCTTATAGCGAAAGTGATATGTGTAGATGGACGTGTGTGGAGACATGAGACGAATGAATCGATTGTAACTCAAGCCTATGAGGGCGTCGCTGTATAGCCGTCCAAATGCTTGCAATGAACCAGGATTCTCAATGGGACCACTGCCCAGATACTCCTTCCGCAGAGCGCTACTTGCCTCCTTGGACTTGGTAGTGTTGCGTTCGTAGATAAACGCAATTGGTGCCACATGGTCCCAGTTTGAATTGAACATGCTACGAATGCTCTCGTTGCGAAGATCAACTGAAATCACAGCAAGATTACATGAGCTACAGGATGCATTTGAAAAGTTCTTACTCACAGAATGCAGCAGATAAAAACTCGAACTCGGTTATGCCTGTGATGAGAGGCACTTTGTAGAAATTTGCGCTCTTTGCTGTTTGGTATGGATCCTCCACCAGGAATCGCTCCTGTCCATGATCATGCTCAACAACCGGTATCCAATTAAGTACAGGACTCCATCCAAATTCGAACATGCCTTTGTAGGAGTCCACGTAGTCCATCATAGGCTTTTCACGCAAACAACGAACCAAATCTGCCACTGGCTTCTCTGGACACTTGAGCAAACGAGCCTGGCGCTGCGCCAATTCCAAGCCGTTAGTCTTATACGTGGACTGACCGTAAGGCGAGGCACTCATGCAGATGCCTCGATGGAAGAGTCCTCGGGACATAGGTGACAGCATGTGCAGAGCAATACTCACGCTCCCAGCGCTGTATCCCAGAAGTGTTACGGACTTTGGATCGCCTCCGAAGTGATGAATGTGTTCTTGAATCCAGCGAAGAGCTAAAACTTGATCCTTGAGTCCTGCATTGCCAGGAGCATCCTCGCTGTCTGTTGCAAGAAAGCCCAATGTTCCCAGACGATAATTTAGTGTGACCAGAACACAATCGCGATCCATGAAATGCGAAGGTCCAGCCAAGTATTTGCTCTGCCCGGAGTAGACATAGAAGCCGCCAGGATGCAGAAATACAATGACAGGCAGGAGAGCCTTCTTGCTCAAGTTCTTTGTGTAGACGTTCAGGCGAAGACAATCCTCTGAAACATCCGTCATATTGTCCCAAGGCTGTGGACACATGGGCCCATCCTCACTGGCATCGAACGTTTCTGGTGCCCACGAACCTATGGGCTTTGGGTTCTTGAAACGAAGCTCACCCAAAGGCGGTTCCGCATAGCGAATTCCTCGAAAGGCGTGAAACTGGACTCCCAGCCTTGAAGTCAGATTAATCCCATGTATCCGTCCCAATTCCAAGTCTACATCAACTCCCGAAACAGTCGCACATATCAATAAACACACAAGTAAAACCAAGCTCATAATCTCTGAGGTGCGATTCGACTCGAACTGATTATAGTTGATTGCAGGTCGAGTATTTATAGAAGCGGTTTTGTGTTTTACGAACTGACACTACGGGCTTTTCCCTAAACCACTCGCGTTTCGTTCTAGGTTAATATGAATCGACTGACAGTGACGTAACTAAAAACCGCTGGGCCTTAGTTGTATACAGTTAATCAATAATGTCTTCGTACACTCGAAAATTCAATTTTCAAAGTCGGAAAAAACAAGTTTTCACTAAATTGAAGTCAAGTCTTTTAAAGTATTTTATATTCAAAAATTTTATGAAAAAGCTGTCTTTTCTATAGTGAGATTTTTATGCAACTATCGGGATAGTTTGATATAATTTGTCTCCGAAAGAATCGTTAATACGATAAGAACAAATGCTTTTAAAACCACATGTAAGTTTGAAAAGCGTTTAATTTCTTATGTGAAAAGGGGGCGTGGCAGCCTAAAAGTTTTAATGGCATTGCATTATTGCGGTCTTTAGAAACCAGCTTACCACAAATGGTATTCCTAACTGACATAGTTACTGAGATATTCGCCAAAAACATAGATTTTTTCCGAGCTAAGCCGGGGTTTTTAGCTTATTGTGGGCAAATGGGGCGTGTTATCGAAAAAAAAAAAGATTCTTATATTGACTGACTAAATATCAAGTCGATTGTGACTAAATTCGAACTTGCAGCTCTTGCCATCTATGAGATCTGATTGTTCACACGGATAGACGGACAGACGGACATGGCTATATCGACTCGGCAGATGATGCTGATCAAGAATATATGTACCTCATGTGGTCTGCTACGCCTCCTTCTGCCTGTTACATACTTTAAACAAAACTAATATACTCTTGCAGAGAGTATTTAAACTAGTAAAGCTTTATAAAACTTAGTAAAATAGTCGGTTACTTAGGTTTCTTATAATTTTGAAGTTGTTTGCCATTTAAATGAACTCATTCCTTAGGACAAGCATAAAATATGTAAAATATGTAAAATATGTATTTCCTCTCGGTGTATATATCTACGTATATAGATATATATATAAATATCAGTTACGTAATAATTTGCATTGCTTGTGAACCGGAGATTGAGACAGGTGATTTTTACGACCCTTTGTTTGGCTACAATTGAAATCGGTTTGTTGCTACCACAGATTTTTTTCGTATTTATTTTGGCTTTTAGTTTTTGTAGCGGAAAATGCAGAAAAGGGGGAAAGAAAATGCAAAAGAATGGAAATTTCTCGTTTCATTTGAAGAAAAAATAAAAGACTTTGAATCAAGTTTTTGCATCCTTTTATTTGGGGAAGAAATTATGATGGAAAGATGAAAAGTAGGCGGTGCCACACCCACCCCCCCAGGTAAAAGTCATTCGATAAGCAGATTATGGGCAAGAACCTTTTTCACTGGTCTTTCCACTGCTTTTCCGCAAGTTTTCCGAATATTTCATTTCATTACAAGAGATTTCATTCTATTGTCCTGTTGTCAGACAATTCTGACGTATTGTTTTCCATTTAAGATAAGGAAATGATGGGACAGTCGATAAATATTATATATCTATATAAATCGGTGGAAACGGTAGAAAACTCCCGTCTGTTTTTCACGCTCTTTTTAAATTTGTTTTTTATTTGCTATAACTTGTAAGTAATAGTCCCTGTAGCAAAACGTCTTTGATGGGTTTGCTCATTTGTCTTGCTTTGTCCGAGCAAACATTAGGAATACAGAGAGCAATGTCGGAGCGTGTCAACCCAAAACAAGTCCTTTTACTGGCACGTCAGGATAATTAAGAAATTTTTCAATGCCCATTTGTCGAACCCCAAAGAGGAAAGAAACAGATGGAGGAGGAGTTGGAGGAGGGAGGAGTGTCCTGTGGGGGACTGAGACCACTGTAGTGACCATTTTGCGTTGGTGGTGCGAATTTCGTAATCGAAATAAATGAAAATTGATTGAATTCCATTAGTGGAACAAACCTCGTTTGCTTTTACCCAAAAATCGCCTGCATCCAAAAATTAGGCAAAAACTAATGAGCCATGCGCATTACCACAGAAATGTGCCACATTTTATAGATTGGGGGGAACTTTTGCTAGAACTTTGGGCACATTACGATTTTGTGGTCAGCTATCAATTTGTCTGCTACAATCCTGAGAAGCTCTCTTACACTTTCTCTCCCCTCTATTTTCTCTTACTCTTCCTTGAATGTCCCACAGACATCATGCGCTCCATTAGGTACCGAAGATATCGGGCGAAAAGTCCTTAGACTATCGAAATAATAATGGGCAAATGGACAATTGTAAGCAGCGGAAATATGTATAATTTGTGGGAATAGTATAACAGCTGAGCACAGCTTTTATACAAAATGCTTGTAAAGAGAGTTTTAATTATGAGTATTGATTAGCGCTCTTTGCTTGCATATCACAGTTTGCTTAAGAGCACAAGCTACACATTTGTTAGAACGAGAGCTGCCTGCTTGGCTTTTCAGCTGACTGTTTGCTCTCCCTGTCTCGCTCTAACAGCGGCTGCTCAAAGGTTCACTCTTTAGATTACAGAGCGATCTTTTACACTTTGTTTAAGAGCGCAGGATTTATACTTGTTAGAGCAAGAGCTGCTTGTTTGGCTGTAAAGCTAAGCGTATGCTCGCCTTGTCTCGCTTTAACAACTGTTGGCTTATAGCTTAATCATTTGCTTGCAGAGAGAGTGCTGAGAGTGCGTAAGTGTCAAATGAACTAACTTTCTAAAGAGAACAAAAGGCAAATGAACAATTGAGAAAGTGAACAAGAAACAAACAAATTTAAAGCTAAGATTATTATAATCTAATGACATCGCAATATAAATTAAATACATAGTTAAATGATAGATTGGGTTGCAACTTAATACATGTATTTAAACTTAATAAAAGCAACACATTTTTGCTGTAGATCATTTGCTAGCGAGTTTATTGGCTCGTCAGAAGGTGCGTCAGACAAGGTGTCAGTCAAATCAGTGCAACGCATGCGTGCAACATTCATCATCGTCACACACACACATACTCACACACACGCACACACAACAGATTGTTGCAACATATTTTACGTCAAGGGTACGTCGAGGACGCGTGTTGCCTGCGTTTAACTTGCTTGGAGCACATTTTTTGCTCTCTCTGCTCTTCCCTTCTCTCCACTCTTCGCTTTGCTTCTCTTACTTTTTTCCTTTTTTCAATTTTTAGTGCGAAATTACATCATCACTTATGCTGAATGGGATTTTTGCCTGGTGAATTATTAAAAAATTTCTTTGTCAACAAATCACTTTGGTTCGGTGCGCGCACGAGAGCTTGACTAAATAAGGTGCTGCACCCCATCCCCCTGCCACTGCCCTACAATACTCCCCAAATCACTCACACACACATGCACACGATTTACATTAGCTACAGCGTAGTGTGCGTGCATGTGTGTGTGTTTGGGAAATTTAAAAACGTCGCAAACAAATTTGTTACCGTTGAGGGTTGATACACTTTAGACGTGGGGTGGCAGCAGACCCCCGTCCCTCACCGTTTACTGCTCTCTCCCCCCTTGGAGCCCACAAGCTGCGCGGCTTGATGATGTATGACTGCAAGGTACAAAATCGTTTTCAGCCATAATTTTGTTTGTCTGACACCTACGCAAGACGCATAAATCTCGGCTTTAAAGCTGCTTGCTTTAATCCATAGCGGCTACAACGAGCAGAACGAGGAAAAAACTAATAGAAAAGGTAAGAGAAGTGCAGGGTGACTCCGCAGGACCCTGTAAATACTTTTTGTACCAGTCGAAAGAAGTGAAAAAAGCGTGGACGACTCAAGGTCATCTGTGTAGACACTTTGCAGCTTATTCCACTACAGGGTCTCTTCAGGGAAAATCAGGAAAAACTGCCTGCAGCAGTCGTTGACAAATTCAATAATTTTTCCCATTACTGGGGACATTTTTGTGGGCTTGTTTTTGTCTGGCTGCGTAACAAATTGATTGACGCTGAAAGAAAAGACTGAAGAAAGCAGCTAAATCTGTGGGGCTAAATTTAATTTCCCTGACTCCGAAAATAAAACACACAGAGACGCAGCGCAATCGACACCTGCCCGCACACCCACACACACACCTGCCGGAAAATAATCAAAATAAAATATGGATTTTTCTTATTCGCTTTGTTCCCTTTTTGGCCTAAAGGAGAACGTCCCAGGACATCGAAGGAGCAGAGCCGAGCCGCATTAACTGAAGTCTACCAAAGCGCAATTTGTCTTGCCTGATGATGTGTGCGTCTATGTGTGTTTGTGTGTGTGCTTAGACGTAGTTTTAAGCTCTCGAACAAACAAGCCGGAAGTACACCCCCCTCTTACCACCTTTGGGGGTATTTCCGCTTGAAGCGAGGCGTTAATTCTTGAAAATTTGTGTAAAGGCTTTACAGTTAGCATCGGCTAAAAGATAATGCTGCAAAGCTGCTTTCCGACCTCACAATGGGGGAGATCACGTGTGGCTTCCATATAGGCCAAAATTCTAGCTACAGCCACAAACTGAAGTTCCCTTCTAAATCCTCTCCAAACTCCATGCAAATAATCCGCTCGGTTAACAATGAACTGCTTGAAAATTGACTTTAAGATAAAGTTATATTTTAATTCAAGGGGAAGGTAAGAGCTTAAACATAAAAGTTATTGCAAAATATAAACGTATACATGGAAAAATCTATTTATTTTTTTTTTATAGTTTTAAAAGTATTAGTAGTGTCAAGAAGAAAAACAAATAAATAGAAACTTTAAAATAAATTTATATAATCCTAGAATTTTGAGTAATTTCATTATTTATTAAATATCAGAATTCTAAAATATTTAAATTGGTTTTTAAGTTACAGGTACTTTAATATACAGTTACGAGCAAAAAAATAGTAGTGGTTTAAACCTTCAATATTATGATCGTGATTTCGCATGATAATAGTCTAATCTGCCTAACACCTGTACTTATTTTGATTAAGTTATATATGTTTTACGTTTCCAATTCGATAAAGGCCATTTTTAGCTTCTACCACTTTAGACATTCTGTTTTAAGTTTACAGCACAAGATTCGGACGAGCAAAATTATGTTATGGGGCTTTGAACCTTTTTTTTCCACCAAGTATTATCCAACTTAACCTAAATTGATAAATAATTAGCGGATCTTACATTTATAAAATTTTCCTTGTACTAAAAGTGACAAATTGTTCTTTTATTGAACTTATATATAAATAAATTCACTACTATTATTTTGCTCGTTAAGAAACAGATTTTTTTTCTGAATAAGGTCATATTTTCGAATAAGCATAAGGGACCTCTCGTTTTTTTTCTCAAACTAAACAGTTATAACCTCATAAACAAGTGTGCATGAAAAAACATCAAAAACTTGAACAGAAAACACTATTTTCTACATGTTGAATTAATGTAAAAACGCCACTACTATTTTTTTGCTCGCAGCTGTACATGCTGTTATAAATACATTCATTTCTGTTATACACTAATCTTTATGCGTTTAACATAGTTCACATTAAACCGTGTATGTACATTAAAATAGCTATGTTAGATTTCGTGAATCACTAATGTTAATAAACATTCACAAATCAGTGCTCAATAAGATCATGCTTACGTTAACATAACAATGTAAATTAACATAACTATGTTATATGCCTTGTTTCCCCAATGTTAATAAACAGTCACAATTCAGTATTCAATAAGATCCAGTGTACGTTAACATAACAATGTAAATTAACATAACTACGTTAGATGCTTTGTATCTCCATGTGTTCCAGAATATCACACTTTGTTTTAAAAAAAGGGACAGCTCTTTCTAAGCTCTTTTTAAGTTTCCAGCTTACTTAGGAAATTGGGTTACTTCCTTTCAGCTAAAAATCCCATACAGTAATACCATTAGTACTGTACCTGCTTTCGAAACAATTTAAAATACTTCGTAATCTTAATATCTTTAACAAATTATGTCTAGCTTTTTAGCAAATGGTTTAAATTCCACTACTTTCCGCCAAGTTAAGAAAACTTACAATTCGCAGCAATGGCAATAAATTCGTATCAATTATCCAAACTTTTGGCCCAAAATGAGAGCAAGAAATATGTTAAAGTAACCGCAAGCAATTGCAATTGCCAATTGAATTTGGCGCAAACATTCTCAGCCGAAATAATTTGGCCCAAATGGAATGCAGAACTAGAAACTTTAGATGTAGACAGACATATATACATATATATGTATATTCATTCAGCAAAACTATGCGAAGAGAATAGTTTACGAATGGCAGGGATAAGGGAAAGGGAAGTAGAAGTAAAAGGAAGCTGAAAGAGGATAGATAAACAGAGAGAAATAATGGTATTATTGAAGTGCAATTAATTGGAGTCGAAACCAAAAACAAAACAAAACAAAATCAAGTGGAATCCAAACAAATCGATACGAAAATGAGCAAAAGTTTTAATTACCCATAAAGATGTTCGTACACGAAACAAACGTAACAACAGCAAAAACAACAAAAACAACAACCAAAAGTGAAAAGTGGCAAGGAAATGCTTTTGGGAAATTGTTGTGGGTAAAGACTTTTCCGGCGTTTTGGGCGATTTTAGTCTTGCTCAGCGAAGCAGCAGACTCAAGCAGCTATGGCTCATAAAGAGCATAAGGCATAAAATTGGCTAATACTTATTGGGAATACAACCAACTATATCCCTACTTCCTTAACCCCCTACTCCTGCACCTGTCCCTCAACTGGCCATTTTCCACTGGCAGCTGGCCATCTATTTTCCTTTTGGACCACATTCAAGCGAACTGTGAGCCATTTTCAAAAATCAATGGCCAATAAGTAGGCAACACATTTTCTGGTCAGTCATTTCCGTTCGGAGCTGTTGAGAGCCCACAATTGGCGCCACGCCTCCCACATTCGCCACACTCTCCGCCCCTTTTGCACTGTCATCCATGCAGCACGCCCTCAAGATACTCGTCTTACTCGTATCCCGTATCTCGTTGAGTTCCTTCGCTGTCTGCTTGTTGTGTTTCTTGAGCTTAAGAAGTTAAGAATTCAATTGACCACAAAATCAAGATTATTATTCGAATTGGCAATGGACTCGCTCGCTCACACCCCCGCGCTGTCAATGTGGGGATTTCTTTTGACTGTAGATGGCGCTGTGGGACAGTGAGTGGACGTTGCTGTGTGATTGGATAACGAGTTGGGAATTAATCGTTGATGGACAATGTAATACAGTTTTAATAGTAAATGACACCAAGGATTAACAGTTTGATGCAAATACTTGAAGTGTCGTTTGAAGTTGATTAATGAGCTTGTTAGTTATTTGATAAGAGCCTTATGCAAAGCTGTGAAGTTTGTCACTGCATTCGCTGTCTCTTTTACGCTTAGTGTACAAGAGTGTGAGTGTTTGCATGCGTGTGAGCGAGATCAAATGTGTACGGATAATGAGAGCTTATTCTGTTATACGCTTAATGCTCTCTTAAATTGTGCAGCGCGTGCTAACATTAACATTGCAGATAATCAGCTGTGATCTCCACTCTGTTATCTAATCTGCTCCACTCGCTCTGCTCTCTTGCTTTTGCTTAAGACAGAAGAGTAGCAAATAAGCTGCCTCTTATATTTGTTTGCATTTGCTAGTTTAAAATTCTTAATTTTGTTGTTTTTCATAAATAACATTGATAATGGTTTCGTGTTAATTAAGAGCTGTTATGTTTTCTCAATCATATTTCATTAAACACTTGGTTCATGCTCATGTGACAAGCCAAGCCACTCAATTAGTAGTCTCAACAGAGCACACGTATTTACACATACAGGCGCATGGCCAAAGAGAGGGAGTCAAGAGCGGGAAATCGGTCAGTTTTGGTTAATTGAATGCAAACAACGCAACGGAAATGTTGGTCAAACACGCAAAACACGAACCAAAAAGCAAATGGGAAATCCAACCCCTAAAAATTATTTATGTTTCATATATTGACCATTCATTTTGGCTTTTATCGCCGCCACGGAGCGAGTTGGTGGAGGAGAGGGGCGGCGTGGGGATCACAGGGTGCGCCTGTGACAATTTATTAAGTCTTGCTCCGCTTTTAGCAGTTGACATTTGTTTGTTGTTGGTTATGTTGAGGCGACTGCCACTGATTGTTGGTGTCGCCTTGCACGAAACCAAATTGTATCATCGCTGTGGTTTCCTTTGGCTCCTTGTAACTTAATTAACAGGCACAGCATAGGACAGACCCGAAGCCGCAAGCAAGTTTAGCTCGAGTCGAGGCCAATTGACACCGTTGACACCAACGCGTGCTGAGAGAGTCTTCCAAGCATATCCTGTAGGTCTGCCCTAAAGTTAGGGTATGTTGACTGGTTTGGAGGGTATGTTACATACAGGGTATTCGACAGCCAGCTGCTCTCAACAGTTTCTCAAACACCATTTTAGTTAGGGTATTCACACTTCGTTAATTCCAGCCCTGGTTTAGTTTACTCCCTCGTTTTCTGCCATTTCATGTTGAGGCAGCATAATTTTCAGGCATTTAGCTTGACCAGCCCGGAAGCATTTTGCTTAAATGCCTGGTCATTTGTAAATAGTTCGTGTTTCTTGGCCCAAACACTTGACGGAAATGAGAAAGAAATGAGCCACTGTCGCACCTGGGCATTTATAGGGTGCTGAGACCACAAAAGTGTCATGACTTTCACCTGAAATATAGGTAAACTGGCTTAACCCTAGGCCATGTTGACTTCTGGCCAATGGCCACACCAACAGAAATTAGCACAACATTAAATTACACGATTTGGTCGCTGTGATAAAAGCTTTACATAAAGTAGTAGATAAAAGTGACTTTCGTTATGCCTGACATGAGTTATGATCTCGTTAAGTTTGGGGTTGTCTGTCAGTTTAGTCACTAGCACAGTTAACGCTAGTGTGGAATGTCTTTTAATCACCAGAGTATATAAGTTAATGCAAATCAGAATAAGTTATAATTGGGTCAATGCTTTTAGGGTGTAGTTCAAAACGGGTGTTCACTGTGCAACTTGGAAAACTGAGAAGGGCAGTCGCACAAACATAATTTCAGTACACAAATTGGTAATAAGTGTCTAAAAATTAATTAATATACAGTAAATATTCAGATTAATCTGCAGTGGTCACTTATTGGTTAAATATTCCCCACTTTAATCACTTTAATCACTTAATCCTATCAACTTTAAGTTCATTGTAGACTTTAATTAGTCTGTTCCCTCGTCTTAGCCTAATTATGGCAACACTGCACTGATTTGAGTTCGCTTTAAATATAACTTTGTGCAATTAGCCAAGTTACTTGGTCACTCCAGCCATTTAGGCCAGTTGAATGTATTCTTTGTTAGTACATTTCATTCAAATGGCCAGACATTTGTAACAGAGCGTACTTCCACAGTCAGTTGGTTCAGTTAGTTGGTTATTTAGGGCGGGTACTAGGTAGGGTGGAGGGGCTGAGTGGGGAGTGGTGCTAGCGGCATCCCTTCGGTCATTCATTTCATGACCTGCATCATCAATAACTCATGCCAGGCCAATTTGTATACTTGGACAGTTTTGCGTTTGGCGCTCTCTTGACTTTTGGCCGGCTCCGTTGACGGTGACGGTGACGGTGACGTCGACGACGACTTGGTCGAAAGTCAATACCAATTCGAAACTCATGAGTCTGGCCTGCATCTCTCTCATTCTTGCTATGCCTCTCTTTCCCACTCCCACTTTCGCCTTGGCTTCTCAGCCACATTTCAAAAACAGTTTCCAAGACATAAATCACTTAAATGCTCCAACAGCTCTGTATTGGCACAGTTCGATTTGCCAGCCTTAAAGCCAATTCTTTTCCACTATTAAAGAGTATTTAAACTTGGCGTAGACTAAGAATTGTTGGCTGAAAAATAAGTGAAAATTTATTCAAGTTTTAAACTGTTTTGAGTCTTTTAACTTATTTTTCAAGCATTTTAAGCCTTCGTTATTTGTTTTGTTAGTGTATTTGCTTAGTCGGCTAACTGAAATTATTATTTTCTGAGACTTTTTCTTCGTCGCTTAGCCTGTGGTCCATTTCGTTTCGAGTTTTATCATAGGCAAAAATTGATTTCTTGTTTTTGTTTTTGTTTTTGGCTGCACAAAAAATAACGATAAATTGAGCAAATGTCAGTGCAGAGCACCTTCCAGCCCCTCTGCCACGCCCACTCAACTAGCCTTGGCAGCAACAGAGTTGAGTTGAGTTGAGTTATAGCTGCACTTGATATGTGGGAGACATGACAGCCTATTCCTGCTACCAAACAAATATCAGGTAACAGTTTTGGACAGAGACTGAAGAGTGGGGGAGAGAGAGAAACGGCTTCATTTGTGACTTGACTTGTTTGTGTGCTCTTCGTCTAATTTGCACAAAATTGAGATTTATTGTAGCCAAAAAACTTTGGCCAAATCGACGAAATGACAAAATTACCCTTTTTGAAATGTTGGTATTCAGATTAAGTTGGCTCCTTTAATTATGATTAATGAGCAACTAATGACTTAAAATCTCTCAGATATGTCATTTAGCATTAAATGCCAAGACTTGTCTTCCCTTTACCCGCACTCTTTTACAGGGTATGCCATAAAGTACAATTTAAATTCGAACATATTGGCGCACAATAACAAACCAAACGACAATTTCACGCAACAAATGTTTCGATTAAAAATAGAAAAGAAAAAAAAAATAATAAAAAAATAAAAGCAAACCCTTCGCTACCAAAAGTAGCAAAAAACACGCCCTGCTCTGCTCATATGTGCAAAAATCCATCTCACAGCGGTGAAGACGAGGGAAGGTGGACATGGAAAATGGGAAATGGCGAAAACCTCGAAGCAGCCGAGAAAAACTTTATTTGATATTTGCTGAAGCACGACAATGAATAATAACTACACACATGGATTGCAGCTGCCTGGAAAACAGAGAGAAAAAAAAAAACAAAATAAAGGAGTTTCCCTCTGATTTTTCAGCTTTAAGGGTGCGATTTTTCAACCATCTCTTCCTCTCTCCTCTTTCTTTGGCTTTAATGCCGTTTGTTTAGCTATGAAAACAATTTGTGTTTCAATCGAAATTTAAATTTATTTAGTTGGCAATTATATAGACATCTCTTGGCCAAAAGATCAATTCGTGAGGCTGTTAAAGTTTTATAAACATTTACGTTTGCCGCCATCTTGCTGACACCGACGCCATTTTGTGCAACGTAACTGTATTTATGTGGAAATGGGTACACTGAAACAAACAGGAATTTGGAGCGCTTTCAGAACTAGGACTACATTGATAACTCTCATAAGCGAACACATAAGCGATAAACAAAGTCAGTCTGCTTAAAAGGGGTGGTAGTCGGGTGAAGTGAAAAATAATGTAATGTAATGTAATCCATTTTCTATGAATTAATTTGTTCAGTGTAGTACTCTTATGTCATATTTATCAAAGTCAGTGGCAAATAATTTTATTAACTTTTGCACAAAACACAACTTCAACTCAATTGAGAAAGGGAAAGAGAGAGGAAGCAAGTGAGAATGGCTACAGTCGAGCAACCCACCTGTAAAAGACCCCGTACTCATTCTATTGCGGGCTTTACTATAAAAGTATGTAGTTTTTGATCTTTTCTATGGAGGCTATAAGCTATAGTTGCCCGATCCAAATCAAACTTGTTAAGGATAATTATAATGACACCGAAGTTATATATAGTTATAAATACACCGAAGTTGTAGTGTAATGAAAATAGTTTTTTACACTTTGCGGGGCCGATAGGGGGCGTGTAAAAAATTTTAAATAAACATAATCTGCCTGACATATAGACGGACTTTAATTCCTAATTTGGTAGCACTAGCTCTTGTAGCTTAAAAGATTCAGGTGTTAATACGGACGGTCAGACAGACGGACATGGCTATATCGTCTCGGCTGATGCTGATTATGAATATATACACTTTATAGAGCCGGAAAAGCTTTCTTCTGTTACACACAATTCGCTTCTCACAAACTTAATAGACCCCTTTACGCTTTCTTTGAGTACTGGGTCTAAGAAGTGTGGAGTGAGACATAGGGAAAGTAACTGTAAACTGTGAACTATTTGCGGAAAGTTTTTTTGGAAGATGCAGGACTGTACCTGCCGACTCCGGTTCCAAACACTTCCTCCAGTCCAACTCCAACTGCGAGTCCGACTCTGATGCCGATTCCACTGCCGCCCCTTTGTAGCTGTGTAGTAATTGCATCCCTGGTTCAGTTGGCCGTTGTCTGTGCAGAATAAAATCGTGGAACTTTCTGTTGCACTATCTGCAGCGCATATTTTATTATTATCCTTTGCGCAAATAAATAGACTTTTGCGCAAATTACAAAGAGCACAACTAACTGGCGACTTTAAGTTCATCCGCCCACTTCATGGCACTCCACCCATTACAATGTACACTGCCCCTACCCCGTTTCACCCCTTTTTTACCATACCTTTGTCAAGTGCATCCTGTGCCGTTTTGTTGCCAGCGACAAAAACTTTGCGCAGATCTAATCAAAAATTCACTTAAAAAGTTTGCACTTGTCGCTGGCTCCATGTCCAGAGCGGAATGTCTACCTTGAGTCGCAATTCATTGTTGTCTAGCAATATATATAGACATATATACAACAAAGTAAGGTACAGTCAAGCCAGTCTAACGCGAACTAGCGCCATGAAGAAAGTCTTTTATGGCTAGAAGAGGCAAATGATAGCAAAGTTTGCACTGATAAGCGCCTCAGGACTGACTGATTGATGCAAATATTTTAAGCAATAAATACCTAAATCTAGTCATTTATAATTTCTATAGCTTCTTAAATGAAGTGGTTACTTGAACAAGATTTCAGTTTGAATTAAGTCACGGGTAAACAAAAAAAGATGAAAGAAATCTGTAACCAAATTGAGCAACTGCAAGTAAACTTGAAGAATGTCCTTTACTTTCTCCAACTTCTCATACTCGACTCTCCTCTCCTCCCTATACCTACTCTTCCCTTTTCTTTACACTCAGTCCTGCCGAAGTCCTGGAAAATTGCAGTGAAATTTCGCGTGCACACTCAAAATTTTCAAGTGCAGCGTCTAAACAGAGTCTGCTCAACCTGACAGCACCCTGTTTGGTAGTTTATTTAAAATAAGCAGTTTAGTTTTTAATAAATTTAGTTAATGCTTCATTGATTTATTCTAATCCTAAACATTTGTTTTATAAAGTTGGCTTTTTAAGCTTGTTAATTCTCCTTTTAACTTTTGTTTATAATTTAATTTCATGCACTTTATTCCAGGGTATTGTATGAACTGTTAGTCTAAGCTAGTTTAATTTTTATACTCTCTGCAAGAGTATATTGGGTTTGTGGAAATGTATGTAACAGGCAGAAGGAGGCGTGGCAGACCCCATAAAGTATATATATTCTTGATCAGCGTCACAAGGCGAGTCGATATAGCTATGTCCGTCTGTCTGTCTGTCTGTCCGTATGAACAAACAGACTTCAGAGATGGTAAGAGCTACAAGTTCGAGTTTGGTCTCAATCGACTCGATATTTAGTCAGTCAATACAAGAATATATTTTTTTTGATGCCACGCCCCATTCGCTCACAATGAGTAAAAAACCCGTCACACCTCGGAAAAAATCTATGTTTTCGGCGAATATCTCAGTAACTAAGGCACCTAGGAATACCAATTTTGGTACTAGAGACCGCATAAATGCAATGACATCAACAGTTTTGGGCTGCCACGCCCCCTTTTTTCCGCAAGAAATAAAAGAAAATTTCAAACTTGCATGCCGTTTTGTTATTTATGGTTCGTTTGAAGTCGTATCATGTCAAACTCTCCAGAAAGTTTCATAAGAATCCGACCATGAACAAGAAAGAAATGAAGCAACAAAGATTTTATTCGAGAGCAATGAGTGCGAGAGAGACAGCGGTAGTCGTGCCGACCAATAGTATTCATACACACATATGTATTTAACGACAAACGAACACATGTATGTTCGATTATGCTTAGCTTTTTTTTTGTTTTAACGTGTTCTAATACAAGAACTATCTATTGTAATATCTGGATACCGATTCAAGCATTATAATTGGGAATAAAAGCAGAGAGTATTATACGGTCGGGCGTGTTCGACTGTACTTTTCTTTCTTGTTTGTTGTAGTCTCTGCTGAAATTTGCACAAAATTGCAAATAACTGGCAATCAAGGTGCAGCGACTAGTGAAAAGCCTGAGGAGAACTGGGGAAAACTGAGGAAACTGTTGCCTGCATTTCGCTCTAAATGCAGCGTCGTCTGGAAATCAATTTAAGTCAACTCAAGTCTATTGTTTTTAGCGTCTGTTGTCGCTTTAAGCCAGTCTCAGTCACAGTTTCAGACTTGGCTCTTTGCGTACTTCTCATTCCATTTATGTCGCTAGGAATTTTTATGAGCTGCCGTTCTAGACATCGGCCTGCTATCAGGGAACTGCAGACTCCGTCTCCGAGTTCAACTCCAACTCCGTCTCCGACTTGAAGCTTGTTAATATTTCACCTACATAGATTGATACTAGAGGAAACGCGGCAAGTGCCAAAGTCCCAGCGAGCGGCAGCAAAGGAATTTCATTATATGCACCCAAAGCCAAACCCAAACCCAAAGCCAAACCCAAAGCCAAAGGACAAAGACATGTTTTTAATAGTTTCGCATGTTTGCCCTGTCGTTCTTTCTCTTCTCTTCTCTGCCACTCGCTGCAGTCAGTTTTTCCCTATTTTTTCTCTTTTTTTTGCCAAGTTCTTGTATTTTTTAGCATGCTCTCAAAGTTGCCAGATTTTTGCTTTAGTCGTTTGAGCAGAGTTGCATATTTAAGCAGCAAACTCGGCAAACAAAATCCGCCGAAATGAGTTGAGTCCTTTGTTGGCAACAAATTTAAAATAATTTAAGCCAAAATTGATTGAAATCCATGAGTGCCACGAGTGCCATATATCATTATATGTATTAAAAGACCCCGTAAGTAATTTTGGACCCATTTATCCCATGGGAGCCTTAGGTTACAGTTGTCTGATCAAAATCCTACTTCAAAGGATAGTTACAATCATCATATACACATTAAATGTGAGTTTGTCTTTATACAAATGTCCTATTCTTGACCAATTTGCCCTATGAGAGCTATATGCTACAGTTATTCGATCTGGATCAGACTCGGGTCTAAAAATAACAAGTAAGAAATTCTAATGCGCAATTTTTCATACAAATGTCCCGTTTTCGACCGTTTGTCCTATGGGAAATAGGCTATAGTTTTCCAATCCGGATCAAACTTAGTGGACAAAGTTAATACGGTACCATTCACTTAATGTTTATATTTAGTCACGATAGTTTAACTAATACTACATGTCACCATATAAATCTACTATTTTCGACCGATTTGTCCAATGGGTGCTATAGGCTATAGTTGTCCGACCAAACTTGGTGAGGATAGTAATGATGGCACCATACACGTACTGTGTGAATTTCATTATCATAGCTCTGATAGTCTGCAAGTTGTAGTGTAATGAAAAAAGGTTTTTTTAATTTGTGCGGGCGATAGGGGGCGTGGCAAAAATTTGAAACAAACATTATCTGCCTGACATATAGACGGACTTTTCTTCCAATTATGGTGGCTCTAGCTTTTGTAGTTATACGATCCAAGTGTTCATACGGACGGACGTACAGTCAGACGGACATTGCTATATCGTCTCTGCTGTTGATGTTGATCAAGACTATATAAACTTTATGGGGTCTTAAACGCCTCCTTCTGCCTGTTACATACATTTGCACAAACCCAATATACTCTTGCAGAGAGTATAAAAATGCGGGGCCGGTAGGGGGCGTGTTAAAAATTTTAAATAAACATTATCTGCCTGACATATAGACAGACTTTTCTTCCAATTATGGTGTCCCTAGCTTTTGTAGTTTAAAAGATCCAGGTGTTCATACGGACGAACGGACAGACAGACGGACATTGCTACATAGTCTTGACTGTTGATGCTGATCAAGAATATATATACTTCATGGGGTCGGCCACGCCTCCTTCTGTCTGTTACGCACATTTCGGTTCTGGCAATCTTAATATACCCCTCTACTCTTTTAACAAGGTATCGCCTAGACATAGGGATACCCAAGACAATTATGGAATTCTTTCTTGTCTTGAAGTTTTATACAAAGTTGTTTAAAGTTGGCCATTCATTGTTTGGTAACAGTTGAAACTTTTTAGACCCCGTACTCTTAAAAAGAGTATAGGGGGTCTATTAGGTTTGTCAGAAGCCAAATGTGCGTAACAGGCAGAAGGAAGCTTTTCCGACTCCATAAAGTATATATATTCTTGATCAGCATCAACAGCCGAGTAGATATAGCATGTGTGCGTGTTCTGCAAGTTGAGTATAAGTTCGCAGGTTCAATTCCCGACATTGAAATTTTCTATTATACTTTTTTAATTTTCAAAAAAAAATGTAAATATACAATATTAACTGGTGCAACAGGGTTGGGTTGCGGTTAGTCGTTTGTTTCTAAACCAATGGTCTGCAGTTCGAACCCGTCACAGACTCAGAAAGTACGGGGTCTTTTACAGTCGGCGCGCTCGACTGTAGCCTTTCTTACTTGTTTTTTTCTGTTTAAGCTAAAATTTATATATTAATTTAGCACTTAAATTGATTACATTTTATTGTATTTCATATAAAATAATTTCAGGAATTGGCATTGGCTTCTAAACAACTTTGATTTTGTAATTTTTGTAAAATTTTTAACGTCATATTCGGTTGCATAAAGTTGGCCATTCCGTTTTTAATTATTTGTCCTGCTAAAAGTTACATTCTATTTTCGATCCAAAATTAATCGCATAATAATAGAACGTGAATGACGAGGACCAAGTGCACCGCATGAGTAAGATCACCTAATTTATGCCCATTTGAAGAAGTGGAAGAATTCCTTACCTACAGTTTTTCCATTAGCTACGATATTGGCACACTTAACAGAGTATGAGCTGTCGAGGAATGATGAAAAGAAGAAGAAGATAGACAGAAATCCATCGGTAATGTGCTGACCCCATAGATCTCTACGGTGTTGTTCAGTTTTAAAAATGATTCCGAGAAAAGTTTTTCTACGAATGGAAACGAAAATATGCATTGTGCTGTTACTGGCAATCTTTGGGATGCACGTGTCTCAAGCAAACTTTACAATGCCTCCTAATCTATACTGTGAACTACATGTACCTCCGCAGCCCTTGATACTGAAAAAAGTAAGTTTTGAAAAGGTTAAAGCTCTGATTTATGGTGATTTGTCAGAGTCCAGCTTTGATCTGTAGGTTGAATAACAGCTTGATCTGTCTGTCTATCCGTACGAAGACTCAGAGATTATAAGAGCTAGACACCCAATTTAAAATGAAAGTTCATTTATAGTGTACTCCGATCATGTTTATTTTAAATTTTTGCCATTGTATAAACTATTTTCAAATCACCTTAACTTAAAAACTTTTAGAGCTATCGTGACCAAGTTTACACATTATGTGTATGGTAACATTACAGCTATCCCCACCAAGTTTTATTCGGATCAATCGACTATATCCTAATGCTCCCATGCGACAAATCGGCCAAAAAATCTTTATTTGTATTGTAAAATGTCGATTAGAATGAGCCTTTTACAGTCGGAATGATCGACTGTAGCCTTTCGAACTTGTTTAACATTTGGTACATGATTTCAGATCTTTTTTAATGACTTTATTTCATAGTTGTAAATAATTTTTGTGCTTTTCTTTTAATAATCACTGAATTATGTTCTCAAATCTCTGATATATAAACTTATTCTACATAATCTCTGACCTGCGCATCATTATGCTATCATTAAACTACTTTTTATAAACCCATGAATGAAATTAATTAAATTACTAAACATTTTTTAGATGGCGGGCACTTGGTATGAAATAGGACGATCGCCGAATGAAAACGTTTTTAAATGTCTGAATGTAACAGTACCGCCGAAAGCGACCAAAAACCTGGTATTGGATTTAGAGTATATAGCCACATATGATAAGTCAAATCGGCCAGTAAGGGAGACAGTCTCATTTCCTTGGGACAATTTCACGCGAAACAGCGTTTTTAACCTGTACTATAATCGCGGAGACGCCAAACCCTATCCGACTCTGACTTATCGAGTGATTTATACTGACTACGAGTTTTTAACTGTTATTTGCGCCAAACTCCAAAGCAGCCAATCACTAATTTTGAAGGTATTATCAAAACAGCGCTTTCTAGACAAGAATGAAACTGATATGATTAAAGAACAAGTGGATAATTCACAATATCGCGCTATATTCATGTGGACAGATCAAACTAATTGTAATGCCGCTCATCGTTCAGTTGCTGGTCTATCGGTATCGGTACTTTTATTGACACTCATTGCTATTTCAGAATAAGTTTTGATGTGCAGATTCTGCTATGATTTTGAAAAGTGCATCTAAATTGACAGTTCTTTATAAACAAAATACCGATTGTCAATTTCAAATTCGATTTCATTTTTAGACCCCGTACTTAGAGTAGAAAGGCCTATTAAGTTTGTCAGAAGTGAGATGTGCTATTGCGATGTCCGCGTGGCCGTTTGCCTGTCCGTCCGTATAAAGACCTGGATCTCAGAGAATAAGAATAAGATAAGAGCTAGAGTCACATAGCTTGAAACGATAATCTGTCACCTTCGCGAGCAGGTCAGATCGGCCCCGAAATAAGCTAAAACCAGACTCACCTCGGAAAAAATCGAAGTTTTTGGCAAATATCTCAGTAACTATGGCAGTTTGGAATAACAATTTTATTACACAGGTTCTTAGAGACAGCATATATGCAATACTTTAAAAATGTTGGGCTGCCTCGCCCTTTTTTCATAATAAAAGACTTGTTCTTATTGTACATAAGTATTATTTGAAATTCGTTCAGAGACAAATTATATGAAACTATCCTGAAAGTTGCATAAAAATCCGACAATAATCATGAAAGACGTAAAGTTCATATTTGAGTGCAATGTTAATGCGGTGTGCACGCGAGAGAGAAACACATGGACGAACGTTTTTGACGAATGGTGCCCGTGCCGACGAATGGTTTACATACATACATACGTATGTGTGTGTAATTTTATAATGACAAACGTACATATGCATGTACGTACATACAGACAAACAGAGGTATGTTCGCTTATAAAATTGTAATAATAAATTAAACCAACTGGTCAAAAAATGTGAAAAGCTGTCATTTGTGTATAGGTGGTTAAAAAGAGAACAGATATCTCTATGCTTAAACACATTTGCTGCACTAATTTGCGAGCTAAGGGTGGCCCAAGTAGTAGAGATGCCTGTTATTACTTCTCGTACTTGAAAGTAAATCTACGTTCTAAGATTCAAACTCTGGCGCAGACAGACATTTCATTCTTTTTTTTATATGACAAAAAATTATCACATGCTAATCAGAACTTTAGAAAAAATTGGGCCTGGTGCAACTAGTAGGGTTGGGGGGTGTTCTGAAATCTGCCTCTGAAAATCTCAGGTTTCAGTCCTGATTATGAAAATTGATAGTTTACTTTTTAAATTTCAATTAAAAATTAAAATTTTAAATTTAAACGATGATGTATAGACACATACAAAAGTTGATTATACTAATTCATGTTTGGAACGTATTTTTGACCGATCGTCCCTATGGAAACTATACGATATAGTTGTCCGATTTTAAAAAAACTTGGTCAGTATATTTATGTTATTTGAGTAAGGGGTGTTTCTTACTTGTAATACAATATTTTAAGGGGTTAAGTGGAGTTCAAAATTTTTGAAATTGAATTTTTTTGCTAATAAATTTATTAAATATGTTTACAATATATTCCCAAAATTTAGAGTCGATCCGAATAAAACTGTAAGAGATAGAGCTTTGGAAAGTTTAGCTCATTAGAGCATTTCCTCCTGACGCGTGGCAGTAAATCACGTTTTTCTCGAAAACGTATTTTTGAAGTTATTTGACACGATTTCTCGAACAGTTTTGAGCCGATTGTATATAAATTTTAAACACTTAACATGATATAGTCACAAATCTGAACGAAGGATTTATTTTTTACAACGTGTACTATTTTTTAAAGACATTTCAAGTTAAAATTTTTGTCAAAAAAAATTCAAAACGCTGTCAAAAATTCAAATTTCAATTTTTTGCATTTTTTTTTTGTTCAAATTCAGGGCTCAAGAATCTACTAAGAGAAAATATTTGGTTTTTTGATTTTAGATGAACCGTTCACATGATATCGTGTCCTAGGTTATTAGCTCCTGTTCGCCCAATTTTAAACATTTTTTTATGAAACAAATTTTAAATGAATTTTATTGAAATTTTCAATTTCAGCCTCTGAACACCACTTAACCCCTTAAGCTGAAAATAAACTATGAATAACTAAGAAAGTCAAGTACTGTAAAAGACCACATACTTCTTCTAGTGCCTATTATTTGATTCAAATCGTATAACTATCGTATAGCTGTCATGGGAAAAATTGGTCGAAATAATGCATTTGAATGAAACTTTTCTGTGTTTTCAAAGCTACATTACTCAAACTCATTAAAGTACATCCCAAAAGCGATTGCACTAATATTATTAACATTAACGGGTATCGTAAGTCGAATCCTTTTTTGTATTTTAATATCATACTGTGTTGCTTAAAGTTGGCCATTTATTTTTTAGGTAAAAGATAAAACTTTTTGTTTGAAATAATATTAATTGATTAATCATACACAACGTACATAAATTTATATGTAATAAATGAATTTATAACATTTAACTGCATTTTATATAAAATTTATTTTAGTAATTTTAATTTTTGAATAAATACAAATTGCATAATATTTTGTTCATTGGCATTGGCTTCTAAACAACTTTGATTTTGTAATTTTTGTAAAATTTGTAATGTCATATTCGGTTGCATAAAGTTGGCCATTCCGTTTTGGTTATTTGTCCTGTTAAAAGTTAATACTTTCTGTTTTCGATCCAAAATTAATCGCATAATCATAGAACGTGAATGACGAGGACCAAGTGCACCGCATGGGTAAGATCACCTAATTTGTGCCCATTTGAAGAAGTGGAATAATTCCTTACCTACAGTTTTTCCACTAGCTACGATATTGGCACACTTAACAGAGTATGAGCTGTCGAGGAATGATGAGAACAAGAAGAAGATAGTCAGAAATCAATCGGTAAGGCGCTGACCTGATCATATATTTCTATATGGGGAGTAGAGTTTACGGTGAGATGATAACGTAAGAGTATGCTTTTATTGATAACATTCTCCACTAAATGACACTGTCTATTTATTTCGTTTGTTTAATCTCCTTTCATTCTGTTAAACATTTTGTTGCAATACTAATTTTTTGTACTCCCAGGCAGTTGTGTACTTTGTTCAGTTGTTAAACGAATTCCGAGAAGAGTTTTCCTACGAATGGAGACGAAAATATTCATTGTACTGTTATTTGCAATCTTTGGGATGCACATTGCTCAAGCACTCTTTAATATTCATGAGAGTTTTATTTGTGTACGAGATGTACCCGAGCAGCCCTTGATGCTGGAAAAAGTAAGTTTTCAAAAGGTTTTGATGATCGGTATGTGTTCCTTATTCTCGTTTATCTATGAACTATAGCTTTTAATATCTTAAATCTATGATCTTAGTTCGTTCATTTATATATGGAAAGCTTAAATCTGTGATCTTATGTTCTGAAATGTTTGGTTTATGAATTAACAAATATGGTTTTATTTTTAGTGATCTTAGAATAGATTTCATTATGTGATCTTAGATTTGTTTTCCAACTTTTGTTCTGAACAATTTTTTCATTTCTCTTTTAATAATCTTCGAATTATGTTTTCAAATCTCTGATCTATGAACTTATTCTATATAATCTTTGATTAACGGCTCATTGAGCTATCTCCAAAGTACGTTTATAAAGACTTTAAATTAAATAAATTTGTAATATTTTTTAGATGGCGGGCACTTGGTATGAAATAGGTCGTGCGCCTCATGAAAACGTTTTTAAATGTCTAAATGTAACGGTACCGTCGAAGCCGACAAAAACGCTGGTGTTGCAAGTGGAGTATATAGCCACCTATGATAAGTCAAATCGGCCGACAAAGGAACAGATCTCGTTTCCTTGGGATAATTTTACACAAAACAGCATTTTCCACCTGTATTACGGCCATCAAGAAGCCCATCACTTTCCGACTGTAGTTTATCGAGTGGTTTATACCGATTACAAGTTTATAACTATTATTTGCGGCTACTCTGCGATCACACCGATGCCTTTGTTCAAGATATTATCAAGACAGCGTTTTCTAGACCAGAAAGTAACTGATATAATTCAGGATCAAGTAAATAAATCCAAATATGGTAGATTTTACATATGGTCGGATCAAACCAATTGTAATGCCGCTAATCGTTCAGTAGCTGGTTCAGTTATGTTAGTAATAATCCCTTTTGCCCTATTCATGTGGCGACTGTTTATGTGAAGCTAGGTCTATGGTTTATCGTTATCGTTGCCGTAATCGTTATCGATACTCGTTGCTATATTAGAATAAGTCAATTATTTTGATGTAGAGATTCTGCTATGATTTTGCGAAGTGCATATAAATTGTCAGTCCTTCATAAACAATATACCGATTGTCCAATTCAAAAAATGTTTCATTTTTATTTTTATAACTAAAAAAAAAATTATTGAGAAAGGGATCAGTGACGCAAAATGACTGTACAAGACCCCGTACATGCCCTTTTCCATACAATTCAGAAAATTTCAACCGACTTGTCTTATGGGAGCCACAGGATATAGTTGTCCGATCTCGAACAAATTTGGTAAGGATTGTTATAATGGTACTATACCTATTATGTGTGGTTTTGATCCTATTAGTTTTAGTAGTTTTAAAGTTATGGAGTTAAGGATACAGTTTTTATAGTAACATTTGAAATAAACTTAATCTGCTTGACGTATAGATCTATGTTCATTCCAAATTTAAC
Source organism: Drosophila parthenogenetica (assembly GCA_035047505.1). Taxonomy (NCBI): domain Eukaryota; kingdom Metazoa; phylum Arthropoda; class Insecta; order Diptera; family Drosophilidae; genus Drosophila; species Drosophila parthenogenetica. The sequence goes on from JAWNPM010000182.1 coordinate 6,169,430, forward strand.
GGAGAGACTGACAGAAAGACAGACGGACATTTCTTTATCGACTCGGCTGTTCATGGTGATCAAGAATATATATGTTTGGGGTCGGAAAGCCTTCTACTTAATACAAACATTTCACTTCTGACAAACCTTATAGATCCTATACTGTTTTTTTCCCAGGGGTCTAAAAAATAGTTTCTAGGAAATATATGCTAAATAAAGTATACTATTTATAATTTACTAAAAATGTTTCCACTAAAATATTGCTGTTCGTTTCGATGCTCTGCTGATAAGCGATTTATATTCATATTAAATCAAGCATATAGTGGGAGAGATAAGGTAAGGAGGAAGGGGGTCAGTGGTACGCCCATGGCTCAATAAGCTCATACAAGTGCAATTTGATAGCGTGCAGCAGAAAGAAAGGAAAGAAAAGAGAAAAAAAATTGGAATGAAAATCGCATGCCACAATGAAGAATTTTCCATTTTCTTGGCAATTTTCATTTTCATAAACTGCGCTGCGACCAAATGGAGCAAATAAACCGAATGGAATGAAAATGCTTTAAGTAGCGCCACAAGCTTCAGCTTCTGCTTCAGCTCCATTGGTTTTTTCCGGGTGCGGCAGGAAAATGGGAAACCCGCCAGCTGGTCAACTAGAGAGAATTGCTGGCTAACTGGCTGATAGAAGGCAAAGCCAAGTCGATGGCGATGCCGAAGCCAAAGCTATTGGCTTTTGGAGTCTCAGTACAGACTGGGGATTGTGGAATCAATGAAGTGCAAATCGTGGCACAGTGGCCACTTTCATTGATTTGATGCGTTTGCGTGCCGCTTGCGGTTGTTGCATGCTTCACTTGATCGCTGCTACAAGCCCCAAAGTAGGCAACGGGGTGGGTAGTGGAGATGGGGGAGAGGAGTGTCCGTTGTAGCTGTTTACCTAAAGCTAGCCAAGTGAAATTGAAAGCCCTTTGGCCCCCATAATTGTGTCCCAAACCTTGTCGAGCTCTTGGCTATTGGCTTTTAGTAATGGCCTAAACTCTGTGTGCGTGTGTGTGTGCAACATGATTGCTGGTCGAAAGCCGATTCGACGTAAATCATGCGATGACTCTGTGAAAATGGAGCAAACATGTAAACCTCTTTGCACACAAACTACACAAAAGCGAAAGTTAATGTAGCACATGAAGTCGATGCGGGTAAAAAAGAGTTAACAAGTTTTGCCTAGATGAAGGTGGGACATGTGGTAGGAACACCATTACTGCCTACGTGGTTCAATTACTTCTGACATTTCGTTTAATAAATCTATAGCATGCATCAAGGCGTTCTCGCCCTCAATAATTGGAACTAAAATAAATGGCCAAAATTTATAACATTTAAACAATTTTTAGATAAATTTACTTACCGATTTAGGTAGTCAGAAATTATATGTGTGTAGTTCTTTATAAAACTGCAGCCTTTTGAATTTATTTACCGCAAATCAAAGTCCTAATTCAGCGAAGCGTTGACAAATTAAGTATCTGACAATTTCCTATCAAGAAATTTGCATAGCAAGCATGTCTATCTCAATAAACGTAAAGTTAATTAAATTTGACACACAGCCACACCTACAAGACTCACACCACTCAACACCCACTCGTAGTCAACTACAAGTGCTGAAGGATGAATGTGATTACTTTTGCTTAACCACAAAATGCTTATTTTGTTTGGTTAAGCACTTAAGCAGTAAACGCAATAAAATATCCATGCCATGTTTGAGAAAAATGTACATTTTTGGTCAAAGTGGTCGTAAATTAAAAATAAAACATGACACATGTCAAATCATTTAATTATCTATTATTTCATATAAATAACGTAATAAATTAAAAGGTTAATAAAAATTTTCATGTAAAAGATTTCAGTTTGGTGGCCACAGGGAGTGATTTCCTGCCTTCTCTTACCATTTCATTTTAGTTAATTTCAATGTAGGCTCTTAAACTCTAACAGAACTAATTCACATACATCTCCTCACGTCCATTGTTCTTATTGTGTACTCTACGCTCTTCCAACTGACACAATCTCTGCAGATCAGAGCTGTATAACAGTTATCTTGTATACGCACACATACGCACGCATTCCCCTTAGCATGAGTTCTGTGCTCAATGGCAGTTGATCAGCTCCACAGCTGCATACACACGCACACACACACATACTTACACAGTTTATGAAATTCTCTCGCATATACACACAAACCCAAGCTTGTACTCTGTACTCTTAATTTGATCAGTACAAACCAGTGCTGCCAGTTTGGCAATTTAGTTGCTAGATCCGGCAACTTTTGAAAAAATTTGCAACTTTTCTTTTCAAAATGCTATTAGCAACAAATCTAGCAACTTTTTATTTTTTCTTAGCAATTTTTGCAATTTTGTTATAAAACTGCAAATTTTATGTTTTTCTTCAGAGTTTTTGAATTTATTAAACTTTTTGTCATCGATTGTACAAATTACGATTGATATCACAGATATCGGAACATGTTTTTAATTCAGTGGTTCTATTATATGAACAACTTATAGCGTTTAACAAATCTTTTAATTTGTTTGGTGATGGTAAAGGATTGATCGTAAGGATTGCACTGATCCAACACGTGCTTATTGTGCCTATTGCAAATCCTCAATAGGCGCACAGCTAAATTGAGTTGATTAATTTGCTTTAATTTAAGTGTTGTCAATACTAATTTTTACGTTTCTTTGAATAAACATGTATTTTTTTTTTTAAATTAACATTTTAATGGCTTAGCAATTTTTCTGGCAATTTTCAGAAAATTTTTAGCAACTTTTTTCCCAAATCTAGCAATTTTAGCTTGGAAGAATCTGGCAGCACTGGTACAAACAAGCACAGCAGAGGAAATTCTCTCTCATGTGCACACATACATACGTACTCCACGCGCTCCTAAGGCAATTTCAGTATATTAGAGTCTCAAAGCTGCAAACACACAAAAACAGCACTTTCAAATTTCTCATATGCCGTCAAGGTACAACTCATGGAGAAAGAGAGTGCAATTGAGAAAGTCAAAAGACGAGAGGAGAGAGGAGGAGGGGCTTAAAAGAGTGTCGGTAAAAAATGAAATGAAAATCGATTGACGTTTATACTGAAATTGCTCAATGTGGGCTGTAAAATGTTGGCGCAGTAAAATATATCGTTAGGGCTTGTTGCAGTTTGCAGAGTTGCACTTTGGCCCGCACACAGAGTTGCCAGGAGTTGCTGAAATGACGATGATAAAAACGCAATCAAACAACAAAAATGTCCTGTATGGTGTGGGTGTGTGTGCTGTTGGCATATGTTTGTATTTGCGCTGTTTGTTTGAATAAATGTTTGTGTGTGTGTGTGTGTGCGAGTGTAAATGCACTCGAGCACGCGCTGCAGCAATAAAGGCACCGATAACGATAAGAACAACAACAATAATGTAAGAAAAATGGAATCCCTTTGGATTTGTGGATACCCTGAAGTTAACATTAGCTTGGATGTTCTTACTGTTATAAACGCACCAGTGCTTAACAGCAATAATTCAATTTTAAAACTGTTAATTACATAAGCTAACATTTCAGTGCTGTGCTCAACAGTTTTATTTTCTCTTAATCTGTTAATAACATTTGTGGCACAGCACTAAGCTGCTGTTAATAACATGAGCTGTGCGTAACATTTGTGTGCAGTTTTTTTTCATCTTAAGCTGTTAAACTAATTTGTGGACACATTAAAGCTGCTGTTCATAATAATAATAACAGTTTAGTTATTTTATTAAAGAGCAGCTGTTACAAGTGAGACGATGAAACTGTTAAGCTCTAAGCTTGTGAGTAACTGTAGCTGTTTAAGCTTGGGAGCAAACGACAAGGACAACGGCAACCTAACAGTGTTAAAGAGTTGTCACTGTGTTGTTTGCAGAGTTGTCGTTCGTGCGTCGGTTGCTTCTCTTGTTTGGCTGCCACTGTGTAAAGATATTGCAGTTGCAACGTGTTGAAGTGGCGCCTCGGTAAAATTGTGTCAAACTGTGATTGCATTTTTGTGACTGACATTCAATTGCTGTGGTTCTCGTTGTTTGCCTTGCCTGCCCTCCCCCTCTCTGTACTTCTGTGAGCGTGTGTGGGCGTGGCAGTGCTAAGTGCTGTCACATGTATATTGAGAGCTCGTCGCTGGTTTTTACAACTTTTTAAATGCTACCGTTTTGTGACTTGATGCAACTCCATTGAACGAAGCACGAACTTGTGTCAAGTTCAATGCGGTTCACTTGAGCATCGAAGGAGGCAATAAAGTGTTTTTTATCTTCACTGACAGCTTTGAAAACAGTTACAGAATTGCAGTGACATCGGTATGAAGCTGGAAAAACTCAACTAATGTTAACATGCTGCAGTGATCTATGTAGGCAATGAGGTCAAATTCAGTATTATTAAAACTATTCTCTCCATTTGAATAAATATTGAAAATCTATATCCTATAGAGAATTTGTATGGGACATGTATTGCCAGTTAAGCGATAGGACAAATCGGTCTTAAACTTTAATTAATTTTTATTGACAACTGATTATTTAAGAAAAACTTACGAGAAATTAGTAACTTTGCTAGACAATTGATTTACTTTATTGTGAATATTAAAATGCTGTTATATTCATCAATAAACTTCAATATAAGAGTTTAAAGTGCGTTATAAAACATATTCTAGTCAAAATTAATATTGCTCACTCTTCACGAGGCAAAGTCAGTTGATAAATTGTTGCAAGAAAAGAAACAGGAAACGGAAGAGAAGAAAAGAAAAATGGAATAGAAGGGAGTGGAATGGCAAACCTTTGGCAGTTCATAAGCAAACGGAAGCAATAATAAACTTGGCAATCAGTTGTCAGTGCGTAATGGAAACTTCGGAGCGAGTGGAAGTCAAGGAAGACAAATGATTAGAAAGGACTCACGTGCAGTGAGACCGAAACTGGGTTAAGCACACTGCGCGCGTGATCTTTGCCAGAGCTAAGAGTATAAATATATACTATGTATTATGCCACCTATGGCCCAAAAGATTTGGCTACACATATACCTATACCTACACATACCGCATGCATGTAAGTAGGTGAATGGCGGCACTGTCAGTTGGCCAAAAAGGAGATATGCAACTGAAACAACTTTGACCATTTTTCAAAAATAAAACAGTCTAGAAAAAAAAAGGCAGCAGTTTCCTCTGCTGCTCATGTTGCACTGCAACCAAAAGCTATTCAATATGCTCTGCACGTGCAACAGTAGCTGCGGCAGTAGCAGCAGCAGCAGCATTTGCTGTTTACGGCCACGCCCATAATGGAGCTTGAGCAGCCCTGGCACAGGTCGTAAAGTGACTGCTATTTACTGAGGACACGGCCCAGAAGTTGAGTAATGATGACCATGATGCTACATCCTGCGCTAGGGTAAGGGTTACGGTTTGCAGGTAGCAAGTGGCAGGTGGCAGGCAGCATGTGGCAGGTTGCAGGTCACAGGTTACCTTCTTGCAACATATTCTCAATACAACTTATGCAAATATCAGCACACATATGCACTTCGGCTGGTTAGGAGAGAGAGATTAAGATGAAGCATGTGGATGGATTAGTATATCTACTAAGAGGCAACTTTTAAGCTAAAACATGTTTAACTGCAGTAAAGATTTATTTTAATGAGTGTTATTTAAAAGATTACAGCATCTCTGGTAAAGTAAGTTATTGAATTATGAATAAATTGTAGACAGAAACCAATGTAATTTTGTTTGTAATTTTAAATGTTTTACTTTAAAAGTAACTTAGAGTTTGCATTTTTGGTCAAAAGTCATGAATCCACAGAGTTTTGTCGTTTTAAAAGGACATTTATTCGCCAAGAAGCATTATTTTGGTTGTGTCGTTCCTATAAAGTCTGGCAAAATCGTTCACAGGTCCGGTAAAGTATAACTTCACGGACGGACCCTCCTATTGTCTGATCTTCATAATGCGTAAGTGTCCGCTTATGAGAGTTTCATTGTATGTTAAAAGATTTGTTAATCATTCAGTTTGCATGTATCTTACGTATAACGACACAGGTCCCATTTAACCTACCGGATCTGTGCCGTTATAGGTGTGACCCATCCAAAGTAAAGTAACTACAGTAAAACTTCCTTTAACGTACACTCCTATTGCTTGATCTTCATAATGCGCAAGTGTCCGCTTATAAGAGTTTTCGTTGTATATTAAAAACTTTAAAATTTGTTAAGCATTCAATTAAGTAAAACTTCGCTTAGCGGACACTCCTATTAACTGATTTTCATAATGCGTATGTGTCCGCTTATGTGAGTTTTCGTTGTATATTAAAAACTTGCAAATTTGTTAATCAATCAATTTGGGCATGCCCGGTAGGTTAAATAACATAAAGTAACTACAGTAAAACTTCCCTTAACGAACAGACCCCTAGTCTGATCTTCATAATGCGTAAGTGTCCGCTTATACGAGTTTTCATTTTAATAACTTCAAATAGCACTTCAGATCTATTAGATCAGTCCATAGACAATGGTTTTTTGTAACATTTAAATAAAATAAATTGTTTACGTGTATTCAGCTTTTAAACTTTTCAAACATAAGTAAAAATATGCTCAGATTTAAGCAGTGCAAATGGAACGAAAACTCCTTTTATTCCTGACCAACTGAGCTGAGGTTGCTGTCATAAAACTTTTTCCAAAGTTCGTTTTTTGTTGAAAAATTCAAATTTAAATGTCAAATTAATGTCGCAACATTTGTTAAACTTTGTTGAGTGCATAAAGCGACACCTAGCGACAGTTTAAAGCAGAGTTTTGCTTTATTGTTGCTGCAATTAAAAGTTGTTTCAAATGCTTATAGACAAATACAATTAGATTAATGCAGGCAAACAAGAGAATATTTATTATACGAGTATTTATTAATAATTGTCTCTCGATGGAATTAAATGTCACACGCCCCTTTTTGGAATGCCTCCCTCGATAAATCAACGATTGTTCTCAGGCCAAATATGAATTTAATTAAAGTGTTTTTATGGGCACAGACGCTGGTGGGTCGTGTGTCCGTTCCCCGTTCCCCGTCTCCCTTTACTCCCTCCTCAAACTGCCCCTTCCTGCTCCTCATTGTCGACTGCACTTTAAAATATTGCCAATATTGTCTATTCATTTCCGTAACCTCCCAAAAAAAAGAAGGAAAGGCCTTTGGTGGGTTCCCCCATGACATTAGGCTTATTAGATGTACACGCGACCAGACCGCATACGCTATACCTTTGCCAGGGTTGTCATGTCGCCGCAAACATTTTACGCATCAAAGGAGCTGCAACGAATTGTTCTTTGAAACGCAGTTGGTAACTGCAACTGTTAGAGTGGTTTGTCTCTCCTTCCATTCCTTTTACTCCCTCTCTCTCTACCTATATCTTTCTCCATCCCTGTCTCTGACGTGATCGTCTTCACTTCTCAGTCTCTTGAGCTAATGTTGATATATTCCATTGTCATAATGCCATTACGATTGCAATTGATGCATGCAAATCCCGATTATGCATAGCACACGCGTCACTGGTCACCCCTTCGGAGTGCACAGGATGCGACAGGACACGACATGTCGCGTCACGTGCTTCTGTGACAATATGCCGACATTGCGTGCACATTGTCAGGGTTACCAAAGTGACCAAACAAAGGTTTTAAGTTACCATCCAGAAATCGTTCTACCATAAAACAGTTCAACTCAATTAATAAATATATCTGATATACGATCTGCGTAGTAATTATTTTTTATATTTTTGCAAACTGAAATTGCTGACAACTTATCTGTCCTTTGATTCACTATTGAAATCTACGATGATTTGGTCTCAGTTGTTTTATATACAGAAAAAACTTTGAATAATTATAATTTTAAAGTTTAATTTTAATATTGAAAGGTCAAATTTTTATTAGTATGAAGAAGTTTATTGTTTTTAAAGCTATCTTAACTAAACTTCCGGGAAACGTGTATATTATCGTTTTATATTAACTTGAAAGCTTTCGTTAGGATCGGACTACTTTATCAGACACCTGACAATAGAGTTACAGGAGGACAATGTAAACTTAGTGTGAACAAGTTTTTGTTTCTAAATATATAGTAACCAAATTCACAGAGTAAAAGTAAGGTATGAACTCACACAGTTTAATGATCGGAACACAATTGAATACACCTGAATTAGAAAAGAGTGAAAAATCAATTTAATGGCTATACTACTACACAACACTAAATGCCCTAGTTTTAGTAGACGGGATGTGAGCTTTTTTCTATAAATTTCATAAGTTAGAAATCTCATCTTGATCACTAAATAAGCAGTGAACATATAATACATTTACTTTGTTTTAATTCATTACTATTAGTTTAGTTTACAAAAATTTGCCTTAATTTTTTTTTTAACCGTAACACAAGCGAAGGTGCAGGAACATTGCTTGTAAGGTTTAAAAAGTATTAAAGAAATTTCATAAATATTTAAAATGGTTATAAATTCGAAGTACAATTTAAATACTTAATTTTCAGATACAATTTATATAGGTTATAAAATTAAATTGGACTTTAAAATGTTGTTATTTTATAGCTAAACAAAATTGGCTAGTTAATGAATTTGCTGTAAAGCATCGAACTGATTGCAGAGCTGAAATGATCAAGTTATCGTTGTGGAGTTTTGTTTGTCAATGCCAAACTTTAAAATGCGCAGGTTTATAAATCAAAAGTGACTTTTAATTAAAAGTTCAGAGTGAGTGGAGTGAGGGTAGAGCAGAGAGAGAGATGAGGTGGGTTAAAGGAGGGGTGGCAGTTCTTTACGCCTAAGATGCTGACGCCAAATGTCGTTTGTTGTCGTGGCTTAATTTTGTTTTGCCTTTTGCACCCTCATAAATCACAACACGCAGGACGAGTCTAACGATTTGCTACCCTACTACTACCCCCCACCACCCCTACAGTCGTAATATTAATTGAAGGTGCAAATGCGACGCACTCGCACCCCAAAAATGGAAAACAATAAAGGACAAAATAAGTCAGAGACACCGGATGTTGACTCGAATGCAAAATACGCAACAGTTTTTGATGTGCGTCCAGGGACAGAGGCATTAAAAGTAAAAAGCAGGAATAGAAAGAAACAAAAACAGCTAAAAAAAAAAAAAACAAAAAGAGATGGAAAATTGACTCGATTCCAGCAGACGGAATGGTAACTTGTAACTTGACTTGTTCCTATAGTGCCCAGGGGTGGATTTAACGCCCCTTGAGCCATCTTGACTTGATGGCGGTGGTGTCAACTCCTTTTGCGTCGTGAAAGTGAATGTGGAATTATCATAACTAATAATCATAACCAAGGCAAAGTGCATTAGTTGAGTGAAGCTACAAAAGCGGGTTTATTTGGGTAATGTGATCTCGTTTCATATTTTCAAGTAGACATCACCGGGGACTTCACTTAATTGCCCGACAGCTGCCAAGGTCCTTGCGATGCCTGTGCCTGTGCGGTGGCAATCAGGGTTAACGTGGATTTACGCCTGGATTAACATCCTCATTGGTTTTTTATGTATGACATGAGTTTTTGCAAAATAAATAACTTAAAAGTCAAGTGGGATTAATTGGACTATAATACTGGTGTAACTATATACTGGGTATTATTGGGAAAGAGATGTCACTTTTGAATGAAGGGCTCTAAGAGTGTTTGAGGTATAAAGACTAGTGTTAGTCTCCTTAGAGTCAACTTAGAGCCGATAGATCTAGCTCTAAGCACAGCCATTTGATGCTGCCTTCAAATAATTTTAAGTTAAAAAATAAATTAGAAATTACAAATATTTCCATACTCCGACAGTCCTTTGTTCTTTGAAGTCTTTTAAACTATTTAGTCTGATGAATTCCAGTATTATAATAAAAATAACAAGCAAGGAACAAAAATAAAAAGCAAAAAGAGCTAAAAAGAAAATGTAGACAGCTATGTGAGTAAGTTGCATGAAATTATGCTTTAATCTAATTAGCATAATTTGGCGGCAATGATGTCAATGGGAGGATTAAAAAGTTCCTCCCCTAAAATAACTGAAAACTGAGAGCTGACAGACCGGAATCTGCTGTGTCCTGTTCGCAGTTCCTTCTCTTTGTAGTGGGCGACAACAATTGAAATTGAACTGCATTAAGCAGAGCGAAAGAAACAGACGTATCTATACCCTGTAACATACTGATTGCAGACTGTAAGCGAAGGGCTCTCTAACATAGCATACTTAACAGTAGCAGGTATTTTACATAGCTCTGTTATGCTACATTAGCGTTGTTTGTAAGCGACATTAACATTAACATTGTGCTGTTAAACATAACAGTATTACACAGCTCAGACTTTTAGCGACGCTAGCGAGCAGTGAAAAAACGTTTACTGTCTTTTAAGTGGCATATTTAATTCTAGCATACCCTGCTGTTAGTCAGACTAGTGTTATTGTTGTTAGTTTCCACTCGAAAGTTGTTTTCGTTGTCGCTTTTGCATTGCATTATCGCATTTTTGTTGGTTACATTTTGCGACGCGTCTACTTGTTATTTGCATTGCTTTTGTTCTGAATGCCATTTTGATTATGATTATGAAAATGTTGTTGACTGCATGCTTTCCGCTTTTCACTCTGCTGCTTTGCCGCTCTACCCGCCTGCTATTTTACTGCCTGCAGCGGCAACAGTTTTATTTACATGCCTCACTGTTTGGCTATGTTGCGTATCCGCAGTGTTGTGCTTGTGCTGCCAGCACGATGTCGTCATGCGCCAAACGACAAGCGGCTTTCCCCTTATGCCACAAAAGCGTACTTAAATTCATATTTAAATTACATTTGCTTCTACAATCGCACTCATAAATACATATATATCCTTTCTGCTTAAATATAAATCAGTTTTCAGTTTTTTGTTTAATTTTTTTTTTTTTTTGACATTCTCTTCTTTTGTCTGTCGAAACAGTTTCTCGTATTGCAATTTCAGTTTCAGTTTGTGAGCTTCTTCCCTTTTTGTGCTGCTCAATTTAATTAATTTATGAAACTTTTTGCTTATTTAATTTTCTGTAATTTGCATTATTTTCTGGCTTATTGTTTTCATCTCCTTTGGCATTAATCATTTAACTAATTGTGTTGAATGACTGTCAAAGTCAAAGACAATAATTGTGTTTTATCTTTACATTTAATTGCTTTTAATTCAACAATTATTACTTTTAAGTAAAGTGAATTTTTGTTGTAATTTTCTTAATTTAATTTTAGCTAAGTTAGAAATTTGTTTGTTTATGCAAATAAAAAGTCAAATTTTTTTAAATATATTTTTTGAGCTAAATTTGTTTTCACATGCTCAATTCAATAAGTTAAAGGACACATAAATTGCCAGGACTCGGAGTGTTTGGAGTGCATAAATGAGGATTAACGCGGTTGCCTTTACTTACTGCTCCAAATAATTACATTTGCAAAATGTGAACAGTAAAAAACAATAAGAAGACTCCGCGGGGAAAAACACTCGGCTGAAGGATGGTGTGGGGGACAGGAGTGGGCTAAGGGGAACGCTGTTGACGACACTGCCATATGTGCTCACGTATTGCACGTATCATAAAAAGGATAACAATATAATCAGCTTAATGAGTGGCTCTGTCTGTGGAATGTGCACGAGGACGAGTATGAGAATCAGGACAAGGATGAGGATGAGAACGAGGATGTGAATGCGACAGCTCCAAGAGCTTTACTTTTACATTTCTCTTTTTTTTATGCAGTGCCTTTGTTTTGGCTTCACAGCGGGCGTACATCAGAGGCAGGGGCGGCGCGGGGGATGAAGGGGCTTTACTGGTATCTGGCAGTAGAGACCGCCGACTGTGCGTTGTCGCTGGTTGCCGTTAAGCTTTGTGTAAGCAACGTACTTTGTCTGCAACCGATTTACACCGCGTCTCCTTCTCCTCTCTCTTCCTCATTGTCTTCGCCGTCTTTGCATTGATTTACACACACACGCATAGCACGAAGAAAGTTTAAAACAAGCTAACGGAAACGGAAGTGGGCAGCACGTGATGCTTGTTGAGTTGCCCGCAATGTTGTCCTTTAGCTTCTATCACAAACACTTGTGTCTTGACTAGACTTGCTCTCGGTGTGTGCGTGTCTGTGTGTGTGGGTGTGTGCCGCACAGCTGCTTTTTATTACACTTGCAATATGGGACATAATGCGATGTCGTCTCGCTACTCGCGTCTCGTGTTTGGCGTCTTGCAACACGCTCTCCGCTTGCTGCCTGCCTCCTGCTGCTTGCCCCATTTCGCTGCTTGTAAATTGGTTAAAAGTTAATCCGTAAATTTATGACATGCCAACAGCCATTTGGGGCTGCGTAACGTCTGTCTGTTTGTCTTTCCGTCTCACTCGCGTGTTCGACTTGGCTAAATGGATAATGATAACGGCAATTGCACTTTCAACTTTGCTATTAATTGTGAGCAAAAGATCGAGCATGTATTAAATTTAAGTTAGTAGAACGACAGAGCATTACGGTAAAGAAAAGAGGGAGAAAAGGTGAGAAATGAGCACAAATTTAGTTTAAGCTAAGGAGTTGAAACAACATAAGGGATCAGCTTAGTAAAAAATATGTTAAACAATATTTAAATAAAACAAATAAGAAAGGCTACAGTCGAGCATGCCGACTGTTACAGATCCAGTACTCGTACTATAGGTTTTTATGCAAGTTTGTCACATTTTTTAATAGCAGAAAATAAGTTTTAACTTTAAAGCGAAGTTTAAACATGATTTTTATACTCTCTGTAAGAGTATATTGGGTTTGTGCAAAGTATGTAACAGGCAGAAGAAGGCGTGGCAGACAACATAATGGATATATATTTTTGATCACCATCAGAAGCCGATTCGATAAAGCTATGTCCGTCTGTCCGTCTCTCTACTCTTTTTTAAAGTACGGTGCCTAAAAAATTAAAGAAATGTGGTGCCAACAAACAAAAGAAAAAGGAAAAAAGGAATGCAAAGCAAAGAAGGTAACGTTTAAATGTTTATTAAATGTTTATAATATAATATAATTTAATGAAGTAAATTCAACAAAAGGCACTTGTCTGAAATTTAAGAAAGGACAATTGATTTATTTAAAATAATTTTAATGTTTTATTAAGACATGAAAACAAAAAGTTTTACAAAAAGTTTGATGATACGATGGCTTTTGCTCTAAATTTAAAAAACTTATAATTATTTTCACACTGTTTACTATAGTAAACTTAAAACTTATTAGAAACTGCCTTCGATTTTCATTAAAATTTGACGCTAAAGATCAACAAAAGAACTTCAATTATTCATTAATTTCTTCACAATTTAAGCTTTGAATTTTGTGCTAGAATAAAATAATTATAGGTTAAAATAAAACTTATACAAGCAAGACTCCCCCATTTGATGTTGTTATTTCATTGGGTTTGGGTTTGGGCTTGATTACAAACAGTTAATGAGCTCAATGCATCATAGTTGGCGGATATGCAAAGTACATATGATTTAATTATGGAAATCAGCAGCTACAGGGCATATCAATGCACCAGGGACCATAGCAAGTACAGTGAGAACTGAGTACAAAGAACAGAGAGACTACCAAGTGCAGAGGTTGCCCAGAAGCGCAAATTAGGCACCATTGTTGGGCAATTGAAATTCGAATTGCATAAGGAGGAACTTGTAGCAGGATTGAGGAACAACAATTTTTATAAAAATGAAAATAAAATAAAAACTGAATACAAATCATAAGATGAGGGCTGCTTTAAACTGGAGCGGGTAGCGGTAGCGGGTAGTTTCACTTTTTAGGGGTGGCAAAACACCGTAATCAACCGTAGCAACCACCGGAGCAGGCGGTACGGCATGTCAGTGTCAGGGCCAAACCCGCGTGCCACTTGTTCGCGCTGTCATGGCGAATCCTCTAAGGATTTAACCCAATTTATGAATTTCTCTTTGCTTCTTTTGATACCCGTTATCTGTAGTTATTTAATGGGTGTATGCAATTTGTTGTCAGCTATTTCATCAGCAAACGAATCACACGTATCGAATATTTTCCTGAATTAATAGCAAATATTTTTCTCGAATAGTGGCCTGAAATATTAGCAAATATTTGCTTGGAATAGTAGCAAATATTTTTATTAAACAGTTGAATTTGGTGACTTATGAACCATTTAACGTACTTCAAATATTTGTGTTGCCTTTGTACAGAAAAGCTTTTTAAGAAAACGTTAAGTTTCCAAAATTAAAGAGCTACGGATTTGAAATTTTTAATAAAAACACGGACATTAAAAACTTTAATAAACATTTTTCCGCCCACTCGCACATGTTTAATTCCTGTTCTGTATTGCATGATGTATGCAATAATTTTCTGTAAATCTGTTCTGTTAAGTGACTAACAGGTGTATAACAGTCGGGAGTTAACAGCATTCTACGTGTATTTTTTGAGGCAAGCAAAATATTTGATTTTGTTTTGCCGTCGCTTTTCTTTGCACTTCATTTTTCATGTGGAAAAAAGCCGCCACCAAAAACGCGTTGCTAAATCAATGAAAGACGCCGCGAAAAGCGGCATGCGGCGTGTGGCATGCGGAAAGTGGCAAGTGTCAATGTGAGTGGCAGGATAACGTTGGCAATTTGGCGCAACGCGAGTGGGTTGCAGCAACAGAAGAGCAGTGTGATCCCAAAATGGACAGGTTCAACTTGTGGCATTACATACATTTTATGCCTTGGGATGGGAGAGAAAAAACACAAAAGGAATCAGTAGAAGGCGCCTCTTGCTCTAACTGGGCCTGTCACCTTAACGAGCTTAATGAAGAACTCATTAATCATGCATACATTTCTCATTCATATGCGACCAAGCAACTTGCCACGACAAATCAATTTCCCTCCCTAAGCTCAGCCCAAATCGTCTCGTCTTGATTCAACTCTCAACTCAACTCTACTCATCTGATCTGATCTCATCTTATCCCATCCAACCATCAATCAATCAATTTCTGCCGCTTTACATCTGACTTTGTCCGCGATGCGAATTCGGAAATGCTTTTGTCAAAACATTTGTAGCCCGTTTTTGGCAGCGGCTTTAAAGTATTACGAATATCTATGTATTTATATCCGCTTAACTCCGTCTACAGTATGATTGATGTCCCTGACCATATCCAGTTTCATGTGCCACTTTTGAGTGCTGCCAAAAGGGATTTACTCCTAATGAGCGTTGAGATTTATTCTCAACTTTGGCTAATAAAGAAAATTATCAGTGAAAGGAATATGCTGAAGAAACTAATATATTTTGAAGTTGATTTCTGTTAAGTGATAAGTTTAGTTTAAAGAAGTCTTAAAATATTTTTTTCTCTTAACTTTTCTTCTTAATTTTCCCGCTGAGCTGCAATTTTGTTGCAGTTTCAGCAGGAGACTCAGTCGAAATCTGAGTGAAGGATTTGTTATCGTAAGCCATTTTACTTATGACATTTAAATACGCTGCATTCAGCCACAAACTGTCTGTTAGAGACATGAATTTTAAGTTGTAGAGATAAAATGTGGTCGAGAATTGCAGCACGACAGAAAGCACAAATTGGTGGTTGGGATTTTGGCTGTGTAAGCACAAAAGGAAACCCCCTCACCACTGGTAGTAATAAAAAATAAAGAACGATGTTATAGAAATATTATATCTATGGCTGCCTGAGAGATAACATCAAAGAAGGCATTTTGTAGTCGAAATTGCTTAATTACTTGTAAACATGAATTGCCAACACCTACGACCAAAGCACTCGCTTTTCGGCTATTAATATTTTTTGTCGCAGTGTAGACGGACAGACGGACGATCCCAAATTCGATGCTATTAACGCCTTGACGCCGTCACAATTTACTATGCAGGCACGCCCAGAATACAGGACAGAGGGCCAAGGACTAGGGCCTCTTAATTTAATTAGAAGGCAACTTGACACATCAATCCGGCCCTGGAAAGTGTCTGCCCTGGAATTGAATCTATGTAAATTTGTCAACTTTTAAAGTGAAAAACTTCAAACGAAAACGAATTTTTATTAGCGCATACATAATTTAAATGGGTCTAGAGCAAAATTGTGCCATTTAGCAGGTAAATTTAAGCCAAAAACTGCTCAAATTCTATTGAAGCCAAAATGTGTGCAGCAAAAACACGAATAGATCGAGAGTCAAGTATTATGAATTCAATTTAACTAGTTATGGAAAAAATCGTATTGTTTCTACCATTCAAAATCGTTCGTTTCGCTGTGGTTTTATTACAGTCGCCTTTGTCTATGTCCATTTTATGGGTACAAAAGTCGAGCATTAAATCGCAAAGAGACAAACCCATTCAATTTGTTGTCGTCTGCATTGCGTTATTTACGATGCATAATCGCATTTTTATTTAATTTCAAGTCGTGCCCTTCGTCTCGTGCTTTTAATGACACTGACGTGTCAATGCGACAAATACAAAAAATGAAAAGAAAAATGGTAAAAAGAAGAAAAAAGCAGAGTCCAATATGCTTTGGCATTGATTCAACAGAACTGTCCACTCACTCAGGGGCTTCACTGTGTCTAGCCATTTTGGCTGAATGTCAGCGCATCGATTTTGATTTCAACTTTTTGCCACTCTTTGCTCGTTGTCTCCGTTGATGTTTATAAATTCCAGCGAATGTTTAAAATTACTTTTCCCAACTGTCAGACAGTTTCCTCAGACTAGCTCTGTTTATGATGGACGCTTTTGTGTGGGTATTGCTGTCTGGCTGGACTTTACTTTTAGTTTTGCAATTAAAATTGGTTTTTTACTTCGGCGGTTACTTTAAATGAGTTTTCGGGGAAAGCTTAAATTAAAAAACAAATTGAACATCAGTCGCATGGTCTGGTATTAATAATTGTAGCAGAATAACTAAAAATTATTGAACTTAAAACCGATAGACGTACTGCAGTGTAATCGAACTGATCGAGCTGTTGATTCGTTCAAACGCACTTGTAACAATTCCAGTTTCAGTTCCTTTAGTTCGATCAGTAAACTGGTTCGTTCAAACGAGCTTGTTTCCTTCAGTAAGAGTTCAGTTCCACTAGTTTGCTTAGCAAACTGGTTTGTTCAAACGAACTAGTGCACCACAGTTACAGTTCCAGCTCCTTAAGTCTTAATTTACATTCATATTTTGAACGTATGCTGATTTTATTTGCCTGCAAACAAAAGCCTTTTTGGCAAGAGAGGCTAGAGTTGTCGAGAGACTGTTATCTTTATGGCACTGTTAAGTGTTGACACACTTTAAAGTTTATTTGCAAGACTTGTGACTCTCCGTGCCCCGATCCAGTGCCTTATAGGACACGTTCCTGGTGCCATAAAGCTTGCAATATGTTAAGTCAACTCGAAAGCACTTTTGCTTTATGTCGTTCGAATAAAACTTTAGTGCAGGCTGGGCAGAGTCGCAAACACGATGAGTTGGACAAGGACTAATTCTTAAACTCGGACTTGGACTCAGACGCAAACTCAGACTTCGACTGGAACATGGCCATCGTCAACATATGAGTCACGCCCTGTGCTGGGCGGTAAACGTTGTGCGTGTGTGTGTATGTATGTGTTTAAGAACAGCTACACTTGACTTGAAACTAAAATCTAATAACACTTTTAGCACAAATACATGTTAATGCGACCCCAAGGAGTCACGCACACTCTGAATTTGTTGGGCCGACTTTCATAATTTCGTGTGGAAGCCATGGCCAAAAACTTGGCCATAAAAGCCAGCCACAAAGTTGTAAGAGCGCTTCATGCAAAACGCAGTAAATGAATCTGTAAACAGACGCAACGAGGAAATACCCTGGAAATGATTACTAGTAGTAACTTACTACTAACAAAAAGCTCATCATCAGTTTGGAGAGCAGTAGAAGGTTTGAACCCCTGTTCTTGGTACTATTCTCTACAATTTGAACACCCGTCCAATTTTATGGCTACAGGGTATGCCAGAGCGAGCTACGCCAACCTGTAGCAACTTTATGCAGCATTATTAGCCATAGTAAAAGTTGGAATTTAGGTACTGCCCGAAATGTTGTACCTGCTTTATTAGATTGCAGCTGAGGGAAGTGAGTTTGAGGACTGAGAATCCAGGGCTGGACTATTTGGGCTCGTAAACTTTTCTTGCCACTTTGTCTGCGCATTAAAGTAAATGCGGAGTGCCCTTACAACAAAAGCAGCAACAATTACAGCTGCTACTAGCACAACAACAACAGCAATCGCATTTTGCCCCGTTGCAAAAAAACAACAAAACTTTTAGACCCAAAATGCAAAAGTTAGACCAAAAAAATTCTTTCATTTCTATATAAATCGAGGTTTATACTTATGTCTACACTCTGTACATGCACAAATAAGTATATATTTATTTTTTTTGTAGGGTGTATATAGTGTACATTTTATTTAATATGTGGTAACATTGAAAACTTTGTTGTTTGTTCTTGTGTGAAAAGTTTTACGGCAGCCGACAAAACAAAACACCAAAAAGAAAACACGAAACGAAACAAAATATAAAAGTATGTAAGAAATCTCCCAAAATAATGAAGGGAAAAAATTGTAATTGTTGTTGAGGTAAGAAATTTGTTATGGCTATTTATAGAGGAAAGCCCTTGTGGGCAGTTGTACGCAATTTTGATGGAGTGTTTTTAGCAAAAGCACAAAGTGCAGTACAACTTGCAATTGTAACTGAAATGAATTATGCCCAAGGCAAAAAATAAAAATTCTTGTTACTTATGTGAAAAACATATTTAATTCTGTAGTTCTTTGAATTAACAGTACCTGTAACAGTACTGACCATAACAGGGACTGTAAAGCTTACAGCGTAAATAAGTGTTAACATGTTAGGATGCATTAGCAGCCAAGGCTCCACTTAACAGCAATCTCTCTAAGATTTTTACAGCAGTTTTTAAAACGATTTAATGCGCTGCTGTACCTTTAAAGCAAACTCATGATTTAATCAAAACTGTTAAGTTAACATTTATGGCGACACTTTAACGCCGCTTTCAAAAGTCGCCTTTTTGTGTGTGTATCGATATCAATTTAAAATTCCGAGTAAACAGTTAATTGCCAATATATAAATAGCATATTGAATGCTTTATCGCAAGTGCTGCCACAACACTACAGTGAAGTATACGCGAACATTCCGGGCAAACATCCTGACGGCAGCCAAAAGTTGCACTCAATGACGACCGACGTTGGTAATGACGGTTGGCAGTTCTTTTCGCATATTTATAGCAATTAATTTAACCATTAAGTGCTGTCATAATTTAAGTGCGGTTACAACAGCCAGTTCCATCAGATTTTAAAGTAGTTCGCAAAGCTTTAATCAGGCCAAAAGGCCCGAAACTAGCACATCGTTAAATCCAGAAAAAGTATCAAATTTTGTTTAGCTATCGATGGCCTACATGATATCAATACGGTTACGAATACTTGGGATACGTGTGTGTTTGCTTCTAATGGGTAATCGCATCGCATCCTTCGAGCTTGTCACCTGGCAACCACACGGTTGACTAATGAGACATCAAAGCAACCAAAGATTTGATACGTTTCTGATTTCAGTTTGAGGTGGTTGAACTAATCCGATAGACAGCAGCTGTTTGTTCCTCTTTCTGATTAAATGAGGTGTGAATTTGAGAGCTCTTCTCAGCCGCGGTGTCTCAATAAATGTTGCATACTTTTTGGGATATTTGCTTACCACAATATTGATTGAATTTGGTAACTTAAAGAGTCGCTCGTTTGTGGCACTGTGAAACTGTGCAACAACTGAAGTCAGAGACGATTTAAAGCAAGTCTACTCGTCTAGGGGTTTATTTTTTGCCCCCTGCTGGAAATGGAAATGAAAATGCATTTATTTATTTTAATTCCGCCACAACACTTCCGTTTTACAATCAATGCCACAACAGACGACGCAATGGGGCATGCCACGCGGCTGTTCTGCTCTGTTCTGTTCAGTTTCTGTTCTGTATGTGGCACATTCAAGGCAATCACTGATCACTTTTCGCACACAAAGGCACAAAAACAATAAATGCAAATGATGATGATGACGACGACGGCGCAACGTTGATCCTGGCCACTGGGTGTCCATTTCCATCTCGGTCTTCCCTTACGCGCTCGGCTGTTGATGACCAGACGCCGACGCGACATTATTGCCTTTTGTTGTCACGCCCCTTTTTTTTTTTGGTTAAGCGACTGAGCAGTGAAGCACCGCAGACATGAAATGCATTAAAAATTCACAATTTCCAGATTATTTTTAACGATTTTAAATACACATGAAACTCGCCATTGTTGGCCAGACTCAAATGGATCACAAACGTGGCAACGCACAGCGGAAACGGAAGTTGAGATAGAGTGAGACAGAGCAAGGGAGTGAGCAAGAGTGAGTGTGAAAACACGACTGAATGCACAATAATTGAAATCACAAATTTGTAACAAATGCAAATTATTAATTGTGAGTTTTATTATTAAAATAAATACTTATTTTAAAACCCCGGCGGCAATTTTAGAGTTTTCCGAGACGCCATTGAGCTAAGATTTAGTTCAATTTAAAGTATCATGAAATCGTTCGGAATAAGTTCGATTGAACTATTTACTTAAGTGAACAAACGAACTAAATCCCGAACTGATGACTGAACTACAATCTCGTATCTAGTTCATTCGTTCACTTGCATTAAATGTTTACAAGTTGCCGAACTGCTTAGTTAGCCTTTTGGGATGAATTCTTGGCTTTCGGGCCAAAATGGACTTGGGGGGAAAAGCTCTTTCAAAGTTGATTGCCTTAACTTTTATTTCTAATTGCAACTGTTGAGCCACTGTTGAGCAACTGTTGTTGTTATTGTTGAGATTTCTAGTTATTATGAACGCTGCACTTTAATTATACACTTGCGGTCATTTAAAATTATTTGGCTTAAGCAGCTGCCACAAATCGCAAGTCCTTGTTGCCAAGGCGTCCCTGATGCCTCCCCTTTCCCCGTATTCGCCCCTGTCCCACCCCACCCAGTTTTTGTTGCTATTGTTTTATTCGCTGGCTCGTTTCGCTTTGGCGCTTATCTGCCAAATGAATAAAAGCAAAGAAATGAAAATGGAAATGGCAAAGTTAACACTTGTTAAACTTTCAACGAGGGTCGTTCGTTGCTGCCATTGTTTGTTCTTATTCTTGTTGTTCTTATTTTTGTTGTTGTTTGCAAATTTTGTAATTTATACGAGCGCGCTGCAAACAAAGTTGCCAAGTGCCTGGCGAATAATTAGCCTCGAATATAACCGTGGGGCATAAGTTCAAGTGCAACAATGTGCAACAAAGTGCCACAGTGCAGACAAATCAAAAACTAGTTCACAATGTTTCTCCCCTTTCCAACGGTTATTCAAACAGCTTCGCTCTGTCCCACACCCTTGCTCTCGCTCTCTGCACATCTTTGCGCTCTCTAACTGTTTCTAAAGCAGATGTAATGCAATACGTCAAGTAATCGCCTCTTTGTCTCCTCCAGCTCTTCTTTTACTTTAAGAGCCTGCACTGCAAATAAGCATGGGGGTATATTAAGACATCAACAGTAGCATGAGGCAAGTAATTTATTTATTTAACCCTTTATATGGCATAAAGACCAATTTTGACGCGGTTTTTTTTATTATATAGAAGAGTTAAAATAAAAAATATACTTTTCTTTCATTTTCTTAAATTTTTGATTTTTAACGCTTTTATGAAGGATAAAGGATATTTTGGACAAACCTGCAACATGACGATACACAAGAACTACTCGCAATGCAGAACAGTAAACACAAAAATTTGATTACACACACATTATAGTTATTGTTACCTTTGCTATGAACTTACTTTGTTTTTCAAATAAAAAAATATCTTTATAAAAAAAATTTGTAATTTCAAAATTGGTGTAGATACATTTGCCCGTTTCACAAAATTGGCGGAAAATCACTAAATTTGTATTGCAAAACTCAATGAGTAGTGTAACCAACTACAAAATTCAAAGAAACTTATATTTCTCCTCAACATCCAAAATAAACAAGCCACTTTCATGCCATTCATTGCGAAATAATTTCATTTAAACGGTATGTTGCAGATATGCAACGCGGCCATATAAAGGGTTAAGTATTAATTTATATATATATATATATATATATTACATAGCTGCTATACAAATGATGTATTATTTTTAGATGAACAAAATACAAAGTAAGCAAGTTTTAAAAACTTACTCAATAAGCAAAATTATAACAAACTTGGTTTGCTTATTGAGTAAGTTTTTAAAACTTGCTTACTTTGTATTTTGTTCATCTAAAAATAATACAGAGTCTTTTACAGTCGAGTTCCAGGGTTCTCTAGCACTCTATCTGAGTGTTTTTGCACTCTTTTTGCCACTGTCACAATGCAATTGACAGCAAATGCAAAGGCGCTTGGCATGCGTTGCATGTTCAACGACAGCGAGAGGAGTTTAAGAAGTACTGAGGTAACTAAAGCACACAGAGAAAGCAAGAGATAGAAAGAGAGGGGGTACAGCAAGTTCAAGAGACATCCCAAACGCATAAATTGTTTATTGTTTTTCACAACTATTCGAGATTTTGTGGGCGCAGAGGGGTGCGGGGCACGGCTATGTGCAAACCGTTGGCGGATTTGTCGGTGGCAACAACATTTAAAACGTGATTTAGTTGACGTCTTCTGCGTTGGCGTTGAAGTTGCCGACACGTCGCTGCCGTTGACAAATGTTCCAGCCACATGCGCTGTTAACTGAAAGTGTCGGACCTGACTTTATAGCCGGGCTAAAGCAACTAACTGATATCTGTTACCTGGTAACGTGTATCTGGCATTTACCTACCTCAAAGCCATATCCAATCAGTGCTAAACGAAGCTCACATTGGCAAAACAAATTACTTCCTATGCACTTTAGTTTTTGAATTCTGATTAATTTGAGAAGTAAGAGAAAGAAAAGATTTTTTTTATAAAAAAGTTTGGAGAAAGAAATAAAGTTTGTCGATTCACACTAAATTATTTAATTCTATCAAAAATAAATGTATAAAGTTATGCAACTAATAATTACAAAATTTTAAAAATCATAAGATAAATTTTATAAAGATTTTGTTATTAATCAGTTTTAGGTGGATCAATTCAAAAACTATTAATATTTCATAATTGATTCCACTTACAGCTTAATTTAAGTAAGAGTAATTTAAGTAAGAGTATTTAAACTGCATTGTTTGTTTTAACCAATTATTTTTGTCTATTCTTAACTTGGCTTTGCTGATTTATTGCACATTTCGCCTGAATATCCCAACGAGGCACTTCAATGAGCCGTCTTCTGTCGGAATTGCGTGATTATGAATAAACACTTAGAATTTGATTAGCAAAGAAATGCGTGGAGCAAGAACCGATGGCACGAGTTGCAGTCTTAACACGATATGGTATTATTTACATAGACATAGCCGCAGGAAGTAATACAAGTTAATGGAATGAGTTAGTCCTTATGCTAAAAAAATACTTTAAAATGATTGAAGAACTAATGAAGTGGGTAAAAACTTGATTTTAAATAAAAAGTTGCATAAATATTTATCAGACAAATTTTATATATAGCAGGCCCTTTTTTTTAAAGAAGGTTAATGGGTGTTGTGATTATTGGGTGTTGTTTATTCTGCTAAAACAATTTTTATGGAGATAAAATTAAATTAAAGGGAAGATAAAAACTAAATAATGGAAATAATTTTAACAAGCCGCCTTGTCATTAATTAACTAGATTTTAAATTAGTTTTTACCTTTTTACAGAATTTGAAATGAAAATAGTTTACAAAGTAAGTCCAGACTTAAATTACTTTGATATAAGTGAAAACCATCTTATTTATAGACTTTACGTAAATGTTGCTGCCCAAATTGTTTGAGTTTTAATTGAATTCAGTTATTGCAGAACCAATTATGTGGCTATCTGTGAATCATCTGCCATCAAGTGATCACATTATGGTAAACCGCATACTATCATAACGGAATGAAAATCTATCCAATGTGGGAGCTGCACTCGATGCCCCCTGCCCAATACTGTCCACAGCTGCTGAGGCTGTGGTCGTGGAAATGGATAGGAATGTGGATGCGGTTGTGGATGTGGATGCCTCGAGGCAGCTACGTGTTGTACGTGGGGCAGAGTCGAAAACGCGACTGTCAAAATTAAATTAATAAACACAACAATTGGCACGGTTCTCAGTTCCGGCCAGGAGTGGAGAGGACTGGAGAGGAGAGCAGGGGAAAGGACACAGCAGACCAGACACCAACTGTCCACTCACACGGCGCTGACAACGGGAGATGGCAATCGTAAATGAAATTTTTGTTCTTTCATTTTTTTTTTATGAAATTGAGTTTTGGGAAAAGTACTCTACTTTTGGCATGCCTAGGGCGTTGGCGGAGGCAGATGCAGAGACACGGGGCATGGCCTCGTGAGCGTGCCACAAATGGAAATGGTGGCAAGGACCAACCGTCAGAGCATTTTGTATTAATTACAGCATAGCCTACGGAGAAAACGCTCACAAAGTTTCAATATTAATGATTGTGGGCATTGTGGGATTTGCAGGAATCGGACTGAGGAGTCAGAAAAGGAAACTTGATGCATTTAAGTGCAAGAAAATTAACTCAATCATTGGACAGCTGAAAAATGCATTCTTCAAATTCATGGATGGAAACAGTCTGTAATTGGCACAAGGAAAAATTAAATTAGTTATATCATAATCAAACTTTAAATTTGTTTGTCCAAAGGATAAAGATATGTAGACACAAAGGAGTCAATATAATATAAAAGTATTTCATTCTACACTGCTAAAAAATAAATAGAATAATCGTCTAAACATGAAACAATTTAAAATAACACAAGTGACATGCAAAAATCAGATAAAATAAATGTTGTAAAACACCGAAAAAACTGTATAAAAATATTGACATAGGTAAATGAAAATTTGTTAAAATAATAAAAGGCGCAATTGGGAAAGTAAACTAAAACATATTTAAAATAAATTGATTGATAATGAAATTTATATAAAGTAAATAAACTTTAAGTGAATCAAAGTTAGATTTAAAATAAATTTATTTATTTGAAAGTTTTTATGAATACAATATTTAAGTGTGTAAGTTCTTGTAAGCTTTTTAAACTGGCCACAGTAAAAGCTAAAATCATGTAAACTAGTTTGATTTGAACTGTGCTACCCAATGAGCTGTTTTTCCGTTTACAGGGTACAACCATCCTTTAAATGGTAGACGGTTTTCTTTCCTTTGTTAATAAATTTTTTTTTGGTTAGTGAATCGTGATATGATTGTCCTGCGGCTCAGCTTCTGGTTGGTTATTCCTTTTTGCATATTTGCAGATTGAGTTACGGCTGTTTTTCTCGTCCTGGTCGTTTCCTGCCCCTCCTTCTCCTCCACCCCCTTCATATCCTTTGGCTCCATTGGCAGTTTTAACGCGAATGTTGTTGGCATCGTTGTCATCGCATTCTTCTGGCCTTCATCAGCTTTTCATCCACTTTTTTTGCACTCATTTGATTTCTCAGCCTGTGGTCCAATTGAGAGTTCGATTTGTTATTGAAAAATCGAATATTGCGTATTTTTATTTAATTACAAACGAAGCGACTGGTTATGAAGTCCCATTTGGACTTAAATTTAATTAAACTCCGCTCCGGGCCAGTTGTTTGCGAGTTTTCCCACTTTTTTTTCTTATTGTTTTGATTTTTTTATTAATTCGCTTTTTTATTTGGTTTGTGATACAGCTGGAATGTCAGTGCAAATATAAAGCTTTGCCTTTGGTAATGCATAACTTGGGACCTCAAAATAAATTCGATTAAAAAGTGATTAAAAAGGGTATTGGTTTTTTTTTGTTAGGTGCTGACATTTCTTCCTTTGAGATACTTTTCTATCTTTAAATCTGTTTCAACCTAAAACTTAAGTATTCTTTAAAGCTGCAAATGGATAACAAAAGCGTCACAATAAAAGCAATTTTAATGACACGTATTATAAACTATATAAATTTCTGTATGTGTAGTATATATCTGTACATATGTTGCAGTCTGTCTGAAGGATTTGAAAAGGATACACATATAAGAAGGTATGCTTTGGGAAGGCAAGACTGCGTAAGTTTATGTATTTGGCTCACGATTTGTGGTGAAGTCCGTCCGTTGCAGAAAAGACATTCGTTGCGGCGTAAAATTCAACAACGGGTTTCATGCAGGGCCTGTAAATTATATTGCCCAAAGGATATGCGCCAGACACGCGCACACACATACACTGACTATTGCTATACAATCAACAAGAAACTCAACTAAAATGATGTACTTAATTTTGGTTTTTCTATTTAATAAACTGCATGGAACGCAACTGGGTCCAATAAGAGTATGAACTTGAATACGTAACCGAATATGAAATGCAAATGCAAATGCAGAATCCTTGTCCAGGACTGTGAGCTGAGCTGGCTGCACCACAGGACGTCTAGACTGTAGACGGTAGACTGTAGACGTTGACGTCGACGTCGGAGTTACGTTGCGTCCTCGAGAGCGATAAGCATACGCCTGGCGCGGCATTATTATAATACGTGGCCATTATCCGAGCAACGTCGGCGATAAATCACACCAGGACATCTTTGTGTGTGTGCCACAGGCAGACATGAAAGTATCCTCTTTCCCCCTTACCCCTCAACCCCTTCACTACTCTGCGCACTTGTTCCAGTTTCTGCCCCGACATCAAGAGCAGACGGTTCCTAGCCGTATCTAAGGACCTGCATCGCGGGCACGCTCATAAAATGTTGCGCCCCAGACGACAAATTTGCTTAGAATTTGAAAAGCATGGCAGCTAAAAAAAGGATGGCCAAAAAGCATACGAACAGTGGACAATGCAGCTGAAAAGCGCACAAAAGAAAGGCAGCAAACCGCTTGCAGTAGTTGGCCAACAAAAATTGTTCACCACCATCCCCAGCATTGTTGGCTTGAATCACATTGGGCCATAACAGTTGCAAGTTCAAGTTCAGGACGTGCATGAAATGGAAACCCTTTTCCTTCATAACCAGACAATTCACATTGTTGCCAAGTAACGCTGTGCAGCAAGGATACTCAACTTCTGGCGTCAATCCATCTGGACTGTCTCCTTAGACATCTTAGAGCGATTTGCTTGAAAGTCAACCAAGTGAAGTCACAATACTTCAATACCCAGTGTCCGTTTGAGATAAGGGGTTTTATAATATACTGATAAAGTATAAAGAAAAGTGGAGTAGAAACTAATTCAGATCAAGAAAAAAGGCTACAGTCGAGCTAGCCGACTGTAAAAAACCCCGTACTCATTAAAGTGCGCGATTTTCCATAAAAATCACAAAATTTCGACCAATTTGTCCCATGGAAGCTATACGTTATAGCTGCCCGATCTAGACCAAAATTTAGTGGGGATGTATAGAGTCTTAACGAACACAAAATTGGGTTTGTCGAGATCGGTTAATTAAAACTACATTTTTTATGCTATAGGCTACAAATGTCCGATCCGGGGGATAGTTGTAAATAGTTTTTACACTACTTAAAAATGTATATAACGTATGTAAGAAGAGACCGGCAGGTTTAAAGGACAGATATAAAAATAAACCTAAGAAATAAACTAAAAATATTTAAATTTCGAATAACTTAAAATTGTACAGCTTATTTCAAAACCTTGCATACCCCAACGTTGATCACAGTCGCCTCGAATGGCACTACTTTAATGCCTGCCAATGTGAGACGTAACTGATCCCTGGACGCAGACTCCACCCTGTACCCATGGGCTGGCCCCGTTTTATGGGCTGCCCTGTGTTGCCTGCCAACTGATGTTGGCCTTCAGACGGTCGTAAACAAATGCGAGACAAGCTGCCGAGAGATGGCACAGAAAGAGTAGACCATGGGCAATCAGGGGGAGAGGGTCAGTGTCTAATGTGCTGGGCGTGGCTTTGCATTTATTCGTGTGTAAAATTTTAATTGAAACATATACATAGCTAGTAAGTGAGAGAGAGACAGATAGATGCAGTAAGGCAAAGGAAAGAGAAAGCATGTCACTAGTATCTGTATCTGCAACTGCAAATGCATCAGTATATGTATCTGTTTATGTGACTGCAACAGTATCCGTATCTCACAGTGTTACGGATGCGCGTGTGTCGCTAATGTTTTCATTTGCATGCCGACAGCATCCAGCTAACAACCACGCTCCTGCCCATACCTTTAGCCTGTCATTATAGCCGGAAGCATGTTTACATGCAAATGCGTCCTGTGATTATCGAGGATATTCTCCTCCAGGCCCATCACGTCCCGCTCTGCCTTTTCTCGGGGCTTTAACTGTTTGTTTTCGTGTGCAATATTTTGTTCATTCGTTTATTCAGTTATTTCCTTTTAAGCCATTACTTTGTGTAAATATATATTCAAATTTAAAGCTGTAAATAGTCTGAGGTATAAAGCCATTACTAAAAATCGGTTAGTTTGTTTAGCTATTTACAGGAAAATCAGGAGTTAAAGGAACGACTAAACCTAGTTTTCTCTTAAAAACCCTTTCATCTTAGAAACATTATTCCATAAAGCTAATTAAAGTCTAGTTACGATTTCAATCCATGCTATTGCTCATTAGCTGCTCAGTAAGGTGGAGGGGAAAGAAAAACTGACCCCTGACCCCTGACCCCTGACCATAATGCCAGTTGACATGCAACCCTCGAGGTTAAACCTGCTGTTGTCAAAGCGGATTCACTTAACGCTTCGTGTGGCATAAAATTTCCTTACAACATAATGTATTTTAAAATTAATGAAGAGCTTCTTCCACGGCCCGTGGACATTTTCCGGGTGTGGGGCGATGTGCACCGCTGGTGTTGAGGTGTTAAGCATTCACCAAGAAAAAATCCAAAGAAGAAAAAGCAGAGTAGAATAGGAAAATTTGAATGGCTTTGGGGTGAGCCAGTTGGCCAACTGGAAGATAGCCGCGACCAGCGGCAGTCACAATGAATGTCATTTGGATTTGCCTTGGATAAGTATCTAATTTATTACGCAAAAAACACACAACAAAAACAGAAACAAGGTGTGTGCGTCTACTTAGTTAGTTCTACATACAATGTATAAAACATATATATACATATACATATATATAAATATATAAATGTACTTGGGTATACTTAAGTATAATTCCTTATCGGAGTGTACCCATCGGCGCTTTTGTGGCCACGTGCCGCTTCTCACGCGCTGTCTTCGACTTGGGGGTCATCGGGGCATCAGGGCATCAGGGCATCAGGGCATCCGGGCATGGCCTTAGCCTAGCCTCAGCTGACCGGGTTCGGTGCCGGCGTGCAGCACGAGCAGCTCGGGTGTCATGGGAGCGTTTAGTGTCACCCAGGACTTGGGAACTCCGGCATCGTCTCTTGCAGATTGGAGCGCTTGCTGCAGGGCAAAGGCCACGGCTATCGCCAGACAAATCGCTGGTTCTCCGGTAGCTACAAAACAAATGAAATAACACAATTAAAATCAGGTAATACAATAATATCTAGTACCAAAAGCGAACAGGCTGTAAAAGACCAACAACTTCATATCAGATAGTATAAGAGTTCAGGAGATATATCGAAAAAATATTAGACTTTCATGTTCATTACTGATTTTCAAAATATTGCTCCTGTGGGAGTGTATGATATAGTAATTTAATAGCTCAAGAACTTAACCTACTTAGTTTCTGAGCTCAAGTATCTTTGAACGGGGACTAAATGGACGTCAACTCACCCTTTGATCTCATGAATCCCGCCTTGTTGGGGCTCTTGGGCAGCAACTCGATGCGCAAATCAATGGGTATGTCCTTGGCACCCGGTGGTTTGTAGTTCCAGGTGCGATTCGTCAGACATTCACCAGTCTCCTTGTCCACAATCACCTGCTCAGATGTCCAGTAGCCCAATCCCATCATGAAAGCACCTTCGATCTGACCAACGTCCACATTGGGATTTAAGCTCTCACCAGTGTCCTCAAGAATGTCAGCACGATTCACCAAATAGTTGCCAGTGAGCACATCGAGCTCCACTTCGACCAAACTCAGTCCACAGACGGAGTAGGGCTCCATGTCTCCCTGCTTGCACTGATCACTGGCGATCAAGTTGACCTTACGATTGTAGGCTTCGTTGATCAGTTGATGCCAATCGTTTGGCTTAATTTCCTCTTTGATGGGCTCCAAACGGGAGTTGAGCGTTTCGCAGGCTTTACGCACAGCATAACAAAGGGTCTCACTACCCACAGCACCTCCGGTGACCATGGCATTGGCTCCATTGATCGTGTCGCTGGTCTCAATGCGCACAAGCTGGAAATCAATGCCCAGCGTATGGGCAACCACTTGGGCGATCTTAGTGTTCATGCCTACAGAAGAACGAAATACAGATGAAGTAGAAAAAGTTGGCTTAGGAATGACTTAGGCATAGAAAACAAACCTTGACCCATTTCGATGCCTCCGTGGGAGACGACAACGGTGCCATCGCTATGATAGATAGCCACCGTGGCCGGATACTGTCCAAAGTAACCGATTTGGTACTCCATGATACTCAGACCGAGACCACGTTTACGCCAGCGATGCTCCTTATTGTAGGCAATAATGTCAGCACGACGCTCCTTATAAAGGGTGCTCTTAAGGAAATTGGGCATCATTTCACCCATTTTGTGGGAGGGTAAGATGTTGGCATAACGCACATCTGCGGGATCCAAGCCTGTCTCGAAGGCAATATGCTCAATAATGTTCTCAATCATGGCAATGCCCTCAATGGAGCCAGGAGCACGGCAAGCCGTGTTGGTCGGAGAATCGGAGAGCACCATGTATCCATCAAGTTTGTAGTTGTCGCTAAACTCGTAGCAGTTCTTGGACAGCAACACGGAATGACCCATGGGCGACTCGTTCTCCAGATACCCAGCATCCTGATAGAAACGGCTGTTGATACCCACAATCTTGCCATTGCCCTGGACAAAGAAATCATAGTCCATATGGAAAGACCAACGTTTGCCGGTCGTTGTCATGATGGACTCCAGGGACTGGACAAATCGCACCGGACGATTGAGTTTATGAGCGGCCAAGGAGGCTGCCACAGCCACTGGGTTGCAACGGGTGGCCTTTCCACCATAGCCGCCACCAATGCGACGGGTCTTGACCTGAACCTCGTTGCTCTTCAGCTTGAGTACGTTTGAGATGATGTCCTGAGTCAGATCCATCCACTGGGTAGCTGCGTATACCTGCAGACCGCCCTCGAAGGGCAGCACCACAGTCGTGTGTGGCTCCATGAAGTAATGGTACTGAAGACCCATGTCCAGGTGGCCACTTGCCTGAATCTCAAATGGTTCCCGTAGCTCCAGTTTCTCGACCATCGATTTAGCCATATGCATGACGCGGTCACCGGAGGCAGCAGCCTCTAGGACATGCTTCATGCTGGGCAGCACCTCCTCTGAGCCACCTTCATAGCTCAGCTCTACCAGCTCCGCGGAGCGTTGGGCCAAAGCATTGGAAGTGGCCAGAATCATGCCCACGGGCTGTTGATAAAATTTAATGGGCCCTGTGGCAAAGAGCTCCTCGTCATCCTTAAAGAAGAATTCATCCTTGGTCTTTGGTCCTAGATTATTAGGTCCGGGTATGTCCTTGGCGTCCAAATAAGCTACCACACCGGGGAGAGCAAAGGCAGCAGACGTGTCCACCTTAATGACCCGAGCACCAACTTTCTTGGCCGTCACGAAGGCTGCCCACAGTTGGTTGTGCTGGGTGGGCAGATCGTTGGCATAGGTCGCTTCGCCAGAGCATTGAATGAGACCCTCGTGTTTCTCGGTCGGCTTAGTTACAGGGTAATGTTGCTCAAAGGTCTCAAAGTTCTGCTGACCCCTCGACACTGGACGGCTAAGCAGAGAAGCGCCAGTTTCAAGACGGCTGGTCAATTTCTGTTTCCTTTCTATAGCGGCCTTCAGAAGAGACTTGTAGAGTAAGCCGCAGGCCAATTTGAGCCTGTAAGCGGGCGTGGCATCAGGCAAGACATGATCAGGTTGAAGCAGGGTAGGAAGCTTGCTAAAGACCTGATCCAACAAGGCATTGTCGAAGGGATTGCGTCCGACCAGCAGTTGCTCAATCTCCTTGGCATGAACAAAGTCCGGTCGAATGCCACCGAAACAGATCCGAGCGTTCTTCACTTTAGAACTCGCGTCGAGTTCAAGAAGGAAGGCGGCATTCACATAAGCGTGAGCATTCTGGGCTCGGGGCATGATCTGTTCGAACGAAATAATAAATTTTAGTGGGATTTTTGATTAGGACCTAGCCACTTCCTTACCTTATATGAATCAAACAACACTTGCTCCTTATTCAGGGTGGGCAACACAAATCCGCGTATGATCTTGCCCTGCATCGAAGTCTTCAGATACTCAGCCACGCTAACAGTTTGCTGCTTATCTGCGGACTCCTGAATGATAACCTGAGCGTCCAGGCCTTCCAGGACAATGAACACGTCCGAGGGAAACTCGGGATGTTCATGCTTGATGGTCAGATTACCTGCCAAGGTGCCAGCCTACATGAATGTCAAAACAAATTTTTTGTTGAGTTGTAAGACACACAAGACACTTCAATAAGCTCTCAAGATTAGATAAGACTGCACTCCCCCTTATCTACCAGTTGATAAGAAAACTAAAAAAGAAACAACATAAAGAGTATTTGGGACTTACGTTGCGTACGGGCACATTGGCAATCCAATCTAGGTGCAACCACACCTGAGACAGGTATTCAAAGCCAGACGTTTGCTCCAGCTTGCGGCAGATGTCCATTGTCTCGGTTAGGCTGAGGTTACCACCCAGAGTCAATCCCTGATCGCTGACAGTGTATCCCCTCAGATCTGCCACACCACGGACATCGATAAATGCCTTAATCTCAGCACTACGCCGGTAAATGCCATGAGCGGTGTTACCCGCTACGAACATATAAGGTAGCTTCTCCTTGGTGGCTTCCTGCAGAGCTTTGAAGACATCGGACACATTCTGCGGCCAGAACCAACGACTGCCGTCGGCATAGACCTTAACGCTTCGTGGACTCTGCTGACTCTTCTTACAGCTGCCGGCACAGAGTTGACCCGTTTTGGGGCATTGCTTCTTGCTCAAATCCTCAATGTCCGCACACTCGGCTGGCACTTCAATATTGCTGTCCACCGCAAAGGACTTCATGGCATCCAAAATAGGACGATAACCCGTGCAGCGACAGATATTTCCACCGAAGGCATTCTCCACCTCGGCCATGGTCACTTTACCGCCCTGGGACTTCAAGAGAGCATACATGTTCATCACGATGCCCGGCGAGCAGTAGCCACACTGAGTGCCATTCATTTTGGCCAAACGTTGCTGTATGGCATGATAGCCCTTACGCTTGTTACCCAATCCCTCCGAGGTGGTCACCTCCAGCCCCAAGCAAGTGTTCAGCAGCGTCAGGCATGAGTTAACCGACCAAGTGCAGAGTTCTCCCGTCACCGGATGGCATCCGCTCAAGGCAACCACGCAGACCCCACAGCCACCCTCCTGGCACATGAACTTGGTGCCCGTGAGACCGGCATGCTCCCGAATAAACGTATTCAAGCTGATGTCCGCGGGCAGACTACCAAAGTTAACTACACACATAATACAAAACAATTAGTTACATATCACTCAATCAATGTTATCTCGGAATAGATAACGAGTAGTTGTTCTATACAATCAAATTGATTTAGTATAGAAATTATTTTATTTATAGTTTGTTCAATTAATGTATTCAAAGTTACGCAACAAAAGCTTGATGT
The DNA here is from genome assembly GCA_035047505.1 of Drosophila parthenogenetica. Classification (NCBI taxonomy): domain Eukaryota; kingdom Metazoa; phylum Arthropoda; class Insecta; order Diptera; family Drosophilidae; genus Drosophila; species Drosophila parthenogenetica. Next base: position 6,203,111 of record JAWNPM010000182.1, read on the forward strand.
TTTGTAACTGCTACGTGGTCTTTGGTAGTCAAGATTGACTTTTAATTCCCTAAAACTCGTATACAAATGAGTACACACATATACATACATATACTATAGACATAGAGCCATACATACCTTCATAGTTATCACCGTTGATCGTTATACTCTCCGACATTATCTATGTTTCTTTTTTTTTATAATCGCCAAATACTTTAAATGTTGGTTGTTATAGAATTGTTCTGGAATGTATTTCACAATGCGCAGAAACAATTAATAACGCTATATATATGTATATAATAACTATAAGTGGGTTCTACTATATAGTATAATAGACTTTTTGAGTGTTCGGCCAACGCGGGTTTGAACTATACTGTGGCCCACGATTCCCATTCTATCGCTTTTATTTACTCGAAATAGTTCCCCAATCGTCAAGTTCAAGTGTGAGCGAGAGAGAGCGCTAAATAGTGTAGAGTGTGTAGAGAGTGTAGAGTGTAGACAATAAAATAGTGAGAATGTGTTTTCACTAAGTTTCATAGTTGACGTTTTACGCTCTTTTTTAGGTGCCGGTATTTTGCGTGCTTGATCGTTCCACTTGCACTGCGCTCTCCCCCGCTCTCTTGCTCTCTCTCACTTGGATTCCACATGGTAACTTCAGTCCGGTCTTATCGCATTGCGTGTGAGTTGTTGTTTCTTTTTGTCGTTTTATTTAAACATTTTTTGTTTTGATTACGCTTCTAAACAAATCGACGCAAAGCTCTCGTATGTCGCGTTTTACTCTCTAAAAACCGGAGACGGTAAATCATTTAATGGCGACAGGTTTTGCGCTGTAAACTGAACTTTGTTTGTTTCTTCAATTAACTGCTGTTACCGTGGTGTGAGATCTGTTAAAAACTAGATGAATATTATATTATACTCAGTATTGATTGATTTAATCTTTATTATACAAAAAACCGTTGTAATCATATTCTATTGCAGCGCAAACTTCTCAACTTGGCTTCCACAAGCTAGCACCACAGTCTCTGGAGTGGTAGGAGCACCGAGACGAACCCACTCCCGGGGTAAACCAGCGTCTTCCCTGGCCGATTGTATCGCTTGCTGCATGGCAAAGAGCACACTGACAGCTAAACAAAGCGCTGGCTCACCGGTTCCCTTTGAGCGTAGGAATCCAACCGGGTTAGGACTCTTTTGCAGCAATTCGATCCTAAAGTCGATGGGAATATCCTTTGCACCCGGTGGATGATAGTTCCATGTCCGATTCGTAAGTAAACGTCCCGTTTGACGGTCGTAGAGCAACAGCTCTGTGAGGAAATAGCCAAGGCCCATTACGAATGCTCCCTCAACCTGTCCTACGTCAATGTGAGGACTTAGACTCTCCCCTGCATCCTCCAAGATGTCTACGCGTCGTATTAAGTGGTTGCCAGTCAGTATGTCCAACTCCAACTCACTAAGACCTAGTCCCAATATGGTGTAATTGGGTTGATCTCCCTTTTTATAGGACTCGGTTACAATTAAACTAATAGATTGGTTAAAGGCCGCTTCCACAACCTGTTCCCACTTGGCTTGGGGTCCCAGCTGGCGCTTAACCGGCTCTAAGCGCTGATTAAGCGTCTCGCAAGCCATACGTACAGCCCGACCAATTACATCGCTAGACATTGAATTGGCCGTCACAAATGAATTCGCTCCTGTGATCGTATTACTGGTTTCCACTCGCACTTTCTCAAAGGGCACACCCAGTGCAAAGGCAGTGACTTGGGCTAACTTGGTATTTAAGCCCTGACCCATCTCAATGCCTCCGTGAGAGATCACCACTGACCCATCTGCGTGATAGACTGCAACTGTCGCGGGATAACATAAGGCAATGCTCACGTTCAGTGGGTACTCCATCAATGCCAGTCCAAGTCCTCGTTTCCTCCACCGATTCTGGCCATTGAAAAGGTTGATCTCATCCTTTCGCTTACGATATTCAGTCGATTCTAGGAATCGCGGTAGAAGTTGTTGCATTTTATTGCCCGGTCTAAGATTTGTCATACGAACATCTGCCGGGTCAAGTTTACAGGCAAAAGCAATGTGCTCTAGGGCCGTCTCCGTCATTGCAATGGCTATATCATGCAAAATAAACAAATAAATTGCAATAAAACAAAAACATAAATTGGCTTACCCTCAGTTGTTCCCGGAGCACGAAACCAAGTCGAGCTAGGCGCATCTGTTTTGACGGCTTTCCCCTTGGCCCTAAAGTTAGCGGCGGTAAGATTATAAACATTGGGCAGTGCTGGTTGTGTTAAGAAGGCAACCAGATTCTCATTAAGAGTCCAGCCCGCATCTTCATAGTAATTATTGGTTAAAAGACGAATAGCTCCATTAGACTTAACTTGGAATTCATAGTCTGATCGACAAGCCCATCTCTTGCCATTGCACGCCATCATGGATTCGATTGTCTGCACAAATCGCGCAGGTCGATTCAATTTAAAGGCTACTAGGGCGCAGGCGCAAGCTACTTGATTAGACCGTGTTTCTTTGCCTCCGAATGCACCTCCAAGTCGTCGCACCTGTAACTGCACCGCATTCACATCCATTTTTATCATTCGTGCAATGCTAGCCTGAGCTACGTCCATCCACTGAGTGGCACACCACACCTGGAGTCCTTCTTCGACAGGCACCACTATTGTGGTTTGAGGCTCAATGGTAAAGTGGTACTGGGACTCCAGCTCTAAAACCCCACGACCGCTTACATCGCCTTCCTCAGGCATGGGCTTTGAAATCTCCTCAGTCATCTCAGTCATTGTAAAAATTCGATTCTTTAGTTTTCCCGTCAGTACGTCATTGATTCTCGGGTATACTTTAACTTGGTCATTAGCATAGGTCACATGCACCAATGTAGCAGCATAAACAGCCACATCATGGGTCAGAGCAGCGATTACCCCCAAGGGCTGATCGTAATGCTTCACAGGTCCAGCACAGAAAATTTCCTCTGGTTCTACTGTGAATATGGTGGTGTTGTTGAAGTTGTTATCGCCAGGAATGTCTTTAGCCGAATAAAAACCAACGACGCCTTTGCAATCCAAGGCGGCTTTGGGGTCGATTCTTTCAATTGTAACACCCACTCGCTTGGCCGTTACAAAGGCGCAGTAGACCGCGTTTGATGTAGTCAACAGATCGTTCATATACTTCGCTTCTCCAGAGCATTGAATGAGACCTACAAAGAGAAATTTGTAAAATGCCGAGATTATAATGTTTTTCATACGAACCCTCTAACTTTTGAACCGCCTGTGTAACTGGATAGTTTTTGGATATAGTCTCAAACGTCTGCTTCCCCGATGAAAGTGGTCTCTCAAGTAGTTGTCCACCGCTGCGAAGACGGTTCTTAACCAATTCCTTAGGTGCTGAGGCCAACAGGAATTTATAATACAGAGAACAGGCCAGTTTCTCCCGATACTCGGCAGATGCCTCCGGAGGCATTTCGACGGCCTGAAGACTCGACAGCAGTTCTCCAAAGACTTGCGTCACTGTAGAACTATCATAGAGATCCCGACCAACTAGAGATTGCTCTGCAGTGACCGCATGCACAAAGCCTGGACGGATATTTCCGAAGCAGAGACGAGCCGATGCAACTATGCGTTGCTGAATATTGTGCCACTCGATCAGGAATCCAGCATTTACGTAGGCGTGTACATTTTGAGCTCGGGATAGGATCTTTGGAGCGCCAATTTAGAATTTTGGCGTGATACTTTAAAGATTTTAAAACTTACCTTGTATGAATTGAACAAGTATTTCTCTTTGGGATAGGACCGTAAAATAAATGCTCCTATGACCAGTTTGGTACTGGTGTCCTGTAGATAAGATAGTAGACTAATTACCCTCTGGGTGTGCGCATTCTCATGCACTAGAACCTGGACATTAAGAGTCTCAAAAGTGATAAAAACATCAGAGGCGAAATCCGGATGTTGCTTCTTGATCGAAATGTTTCCCGCGAGAGTTCCATTCTGAAAGTGATAAGTATATGACTTTATAGATAAGGGCATCACGACTTCGTATACTTTCTAATCAATTTCTCATAGAAAGTGAGTTGAATGTGCAAACACGTTTTAAACTGGATCGTCTGGATTTATATTTGTGACTCACATTTCGCACTGGCACGTTTGCGATCAGGTTGAAGTGCTTCCACAACTGGGAACAATACTCGAAACCGGTGCGACTTGCTGCTTGTAGAAAGACTTGCATGGCATCTGTTAAAGACATGTTAGCCCCCAATAGCAGGTGATCGGATTCGATGCTGTGTTGCTTTAAATCAGGCACCATGTTGACGTCTATAAAGTGTTTGATACTCCTTGGACGCCTGTAGACACCATGAGCTGTGTTTCCCGCCACCAGAATGTACTCCTCCCCTATGGGAACCTGGTCTAGGGCTTCAAATAACTCCACCAGGGACTTTGGCCAATACCAGTGGCAATTATCTTGCTTTAGAAACAGTTTTCCAGGACAGTGTCCGGTGGAGCACTGTCCAGTTTTGGCACATAGCATCTCAAAAGAGTCCTCAATGTCCACACAGTCCGCGGGTAACTCAATATTACTGTCTGCAGCAAAGGATTTCATGGCGTCTAGGATAGGGCGGTAGCCTGTACAGCGACAGATGTTTCCTCCGAACGCGTCTTCCACTTCGGTCATAGTAACTTGGCCCCCTTTACCTTCCAACAGACCATACATGTTCATTACGAATCCCGGAGAGCAATAGCCACACTGGGTACCATTGAGCTTGGCCAGACGCTTCTGTATGGGATGATAGCCGCTGTTCTTGTTACCTAGGCCCTCATTGGTCACAATGTCGACATCGTTGCAGGTGTTGAGTAGCATCAAGCACTTAAAAAGCAAAGCTCCTTAAAGATATTACCTATATTATTTGAAGACTTAAGACTTACTGAGTTGACGGCTTCGGTTTTGATATCTCCAGTGACGGGATGACGACGTTGAACGACACAAACGCAGGAGCCACAGCCTCCCTCCAGACACATGTACTTGGTGGCCGTCAAGTGGAGGTGTTCCCTCAGGAAGGTGTTGAGCGTGATGTCCGCAGGGTAATCCACTGGATGCACCTCGTACGGAAATCCATTCACGTTAAACTTGATACTCATTCCAGCTCTGTTGGCAGCCTACTGCTAAATGCCGCAAAATTGGCCATCCACCTCTATTTAAAACCCTGGTGGAAACCTGATTAGCAAATATTTGGCAAACTCAAACCGGATTCGAGCCCATAAACTGCTATAAAAGCAACAATCAACTTCAATGATATCAACAATATGTTTTTTATTTACTCTAATTAAATAGAATTCTTAAAAACAAAGCCAACAATTCTTAATTTATTCTGAAGCCCAAGTCCTAATACACACTTTGATACTTAGGGTAACGACGATCAATGGAACTATTACAGGGTGAACTGATACACTTCGTTTCCTGAGGATAAAACTACTGTCTCCGGAGTGGTTGGAGCACCAAGTCGAACCCACTCCCGGGGTAAGCCCGCGTCCTCCCTGGCCGATTGAATTGCATGCTGCATGGCAAAAAGCACACTGACAGCTAAGCAGAAAGCTGGCTCTCCCGTTGCTTTGGACCGTAGGAAACCAACAGGGTTAGGACTTTTTTGCAGCAATTCGATTCTAAAGTCAATGGGTATGTCCTTGGCACCTGGAGGATGATAGTTCCATGTCCGGTTCGTAAGTAAACGTCCCGTCTGACGATCATAGAGTAATAATTCAGTGAGGTAATATCCAAGGCCCATTACAAAGGCTCCTTCGACCTGTCCTACATCAACGCTAGGACTAAGACTCTCCCCTGCATCCTCCAAGATGTCTACGCGTCGTATTAAGTGGTTGCCAGTCAGTATGTCCAACTCCAACTCACTGAGACTCAACCCAAATATGCTATAATTGGGTTGATCTCCCTTGTTGTAGGATTCGGATACAATCAAACTAATAGATTGAAGAAAGGCCGCCTCCACTACCTGCTCCCACGTCGCTTGGGGTCCTAACCGGCGCTTAACCGGTTCCAAGCGCAGCAACAATGTGTTACATGCTTTACGTACAGCGATTCCGACAAGTTCGCTAGTCATGGAGTTGGCCGACACAAAAGAATTCGCTCCTGTAATTGTATTCGAGGATTCCACCCGAACTCGATCCAAGGGTACGCTTAGCACAAAGGCAGCGACTTGGGCTATTTTGGTATTTATGCCTTGACCCATTTCAATGCCTCCATGAGTGATCACTACTGAACCATCGGCGTGATAAATTGCGACTGTTGCAGGATAGCACAACGCAATGCTAACATTCAGCGGGAACTCCATCAATGAGAGGCCAAGTCCTCGTTTCCTCCATCGATTCTGCGCATTGAAAAGGTTTATCTCATCTCTTCGCTTTCGATATTCTGTTGATGTTATGAATCGAGGGAGGAGTTGCAACATTTTATTGCCCGGTCTGAGATTTGTCAAACGAACGTCAGCTGGATCAAGTTTACAGGCAAAGGCAATGTGCTCTAGGACTGTCTCCGTCATCGCAATGGCTGTTTGGGAAAATTTAGTAACTTTATTACATTGACTAATATGATTATTTGGACATACCCTCAGCGGTTCCTGGAGCCCGAACCCAAGTAGAGCTGGGCGCATCGGTTCTAACTGCGACACCCTTTTCTTTAAAATTAAGACTGTTTAGATTGTATACATTTGGTAGTGCAGGTTGGGTCAAAAAGGCAACAACATTCTCGTTGAGACTACAACCGGCATCTTCATAGTAGTTGTTGGTTAAAAAACGAATGGATCCGTTAGCCCGAACCTGGAATTCATAGTCCGATCGACAAGCCCATCTCTTGCCATTGCACTCCATCATGGACTCGATGGTCTGCACAAATCGAGCAGGGCGATTCAATTTGAAGGCAACAAGAGCGGAGGCGCAAGCTACTTGATTTCCACGGGTGACCTTAGCCCCATAAGCACCACCAAGTCGTCGCACCTCAAACTGCACAGCGTTAACATCCATTTTAAGCATTCGCGCAATGCTGGCCTGGGTAACGTCTATCCACTGAGTGGCACACCATACCCGGAGACCGTCTTCGACAGGCACAACTACTGTGGTCTGGGGCTCAATGGTAAAGTGGTACTGAGATTCTAGTTCCAAAATACCCCGCCCAATTACATAGCCAGCCTCTGGCATGGGCTTTGGAATCTCTTCAGTTTTCTTAGTCATAGTAACGGTTCGATCGTTCAGTTTCCCCGCTAGAACGTCATTGATTCTTGGGTATACCTTAACCTGGTCATTGGCATAGGTCACCTGCACCAATGTAGCTGCATAAACAGCCACATCATGAGTCACAGCAGCAATTACACCCAAGGGCTGGTCGTAATGCTTTACAATTCCAGAACAAAAAATTTCCTCAGGTTCAACAGCAAGTAATGTCGAGTTATAGAAGTTGTTATCACCAGGAATATCCTTTGCAGAATAGAAAGCTAGGACACCCTTGCACTGAACTGCAGCTCTGGAATCGATTCTTTCGACTGTAACACCTACTCGCTTAGCAGTCACAAAGGCGCAATGAACCGCATTTGAGGTGGTCATCAGATCATTCATATACTTTGCTTCTCCGGAGCATTGAATTAGACCTACGAGGAGTAATATTTTAAAAACTAACGCTTAAAAGTTTTTAGTGCTTACCCTCTAACTTTTGAACCACCTGGGTAACTGGATAGTTTCTGGGTATGGTCTCAAACGTCTGCTTCCCCGATGAAAGTGGTCTCTCAAGTAGTTGTCCACCGCTGCGAAGACGGTTCTTAACCAATTCCTTAGGTGCTGAGGCCAACAGGAATTTATAATACAGAGAACAGGCCAGTTTCTCCCGATACTCGGCAGATGCCTCCGGAGGCATTTCGACGGCCTGAAGACTCGACAGCAGTTCTCCAAAGACTTGCGTCACTGTAGAACTATCATAGAGATCCCGACCAACTAGAGATTGCTCTGCAGTGACCGCATGCACAAAGCCTGGACGGATATTTCCGAAGCAGAGACGAGCCGATGCAACTATGCGTTGCTGAATATTGTGCCACTCGATCAGGAATCCAGCATTTACGTAGGCGTGTACATTTTGAGCTCGGGATAGGATCTTTGGAGCGCCAATTTAGAATTTTGGCGTGATACTTTAAAGATTTTAAAACTTACCTTGTATGAATTGAACAAGTATTTCTCTTTGGGATAGGACCGTAAAATAAATGCTCCTATGACCAGTTTGGTACTGGTGTCCTGTAGATAAGATAGTAGACTAATTACCCTCTGGGTGTGCGCATTCTCATGCACTAGAACCTGGACATTAAGAGTCTCAAAAGTGATAAAAACATCAGAGGCGAAATCCGGATGTTGCTTCTTGATCGAAATGTTTCCCGCGAGAGTTCCATTCTGAAAGTGATAAGTATATGACTTTATAGATAAGGGCATCATGACTTCGTATACTTTCTAATCAATTTCTCATAGAAAGTGAGTTGAATGTGCAAACACGTTTTAAACTGGGTCGTCTGGATTTATATTTGTCACTCACATTTCGCACTGGCACGTTTGCGATCAGGTTGAAGTGCTTCCACAACTGGGAACAATACTCGAAACCGGTGCGACTTGCTGCTTGTAGAAAGACTTGCATGGCATCTGTTAAAGACATGTTAGCCCCCAATAGCAGGTGATCGGATTCGATGCTGTGTTGCTTTAAATCAGGCACCATGTTGACGTCTATAAAGTGTTTGATACTCCTTGGACGCCTGTAGACACCATGAGCTGTGTTTCCCGCCACCAGAATGTACTCCTCCCCTATGGGAACCTGGTCTAGGGCTTCAAATAACTCCACCAGGGACTTTGGCCAATACCAGTGGCAATTATCTTGCTTTAGAAACAGTTTTCCAGGACAGTGTCCGGTGGAGCACTGTCCAGTTTTGGCACATAGCATCTCAAAAGAGTCCTCAATGTCCACACAGTCCGCGGGTAACTCAATATTACTGTCTGCAGCAAAGGATTTCATGGCGTCTAGGATAGGGCGGTAGCCTGTACAGCGACAGATGTTTCCTCCGAACGCGTCTTCCACTTCGGTCATAGTAACTTGGCCCCCTTTACCTTCCAACAGACCATACATGTTCATTACGAATCCCGGAGAGCAATAGCCACACTGGGTACCATTGAGCTTGGCCAGACGCTTCTGTATGGGATGATAGCCGCTGTTCTTGTTACCTAGGCCCTCATTGGTCACAATGTCGACATCGTTGCAGGTGTTGAGTAGCATCAAGCACTTAAAAAGCAAAGCTCCTTAAAGATATTACCTATATTATTTGAAGACTTAAGACTTACTGAGTTGACGGCTTCGGTTTTGATATCTCCAGTGACGGGATGACGACGTTGAACGACACAAACGCAGGAGCCACAGCCTCCCTCCAGACACATGTACTTGGTGGCCGTCAAGTGGAGGTGTTCCCTCAGGAAGGTGTTGAGCGTGATGTCCGCAGGGTAATCCGCTGGATGCACCTCGTACGGAAATCCATTCACATTGAACTTGATACTCATTCCAGCTTTGTTGGCAGCCTACTGCTAAATGCCGCAAAATTGGCCATCCACCTCTATTTAAAGCCCCGGTGGAAACCTGATTAGCGAAACGAGTACGATGCAATAAATGAAAACTATTTACAAAGTGCAGAGCCAGCATTAAGTTTACACACGCTTTCCTTCCGGAGTTATTGCTTTTCGCTTTAAGTTTTAGCTCATGAGGTTCCATCTTATCAGAACCTTAAACTGACAAGTATTTAACTTGACTTAAAAAACCGTCAGCTTTTTACGTACTCATTTAAATACATTCGTTTGGGTACAGTGAACCCTCGAAATAGTTTACAGCATATCAAAAGCAATTTTAGGCAGAAAAACAAAAGAAAGCAGCCAAGGAAATTGAAAATAAATTAAAGTTTTAAATGCATTTCTTTAATTTGTATTGTTGTGGACAGGCCAATCAAAAACTGGTTCATTATATCCAGACACGACTGTCTACAGTTTTTGTTTACATTTTGACTTGCGTACATTTTGAAATGTGAGCATTTATTTTTGCAGAATTTTAAATATACTCAGTAGTAGAAACAAAGCTTTATTAGCCCATAAAATATAATTTTTATGGTGAAATAATTCGAATACTTCGAGTTTGTTTCAATTAACAGTGCGCTGGATTGACTGTAGTAATTATAGTAGTTGGAATACATTAATCAAATTAAGACGAGTGAATACGATTGTTAATCTTGACATTCATGAACTGGAATACATTAAAAAGTCGGTCATGCCTGCTGTCTTAAATTTACAGGGTAGAAAACCAGTTCTTGTCCAGCAGTAAAAGAGTTATTTGAAAATACTTCAATATAATTTACCTTTACACCATCTTTATTTTCTCAAACCAATTACAGAATCCGTCATTGCTAAGATTTAGGGTTTCCTAAAACTCGTGTGCTACGATAAGAATTGTTGTGTATAACTTTAAGCAATACAATCTGTATAAAATGTACATAGTTGGAGTATTACTTAAGTCTGAACATCTTGACATCATGTCCAGCATTAAGCACCAATGTTTCGGGTGTTGTGGGTGCACCTAAACGGACCCATTCCCGAGGCAAGCCAGCATCCGTTCTAGCCGACTGCAATGCCTGTTGCAGAGCAAATACAACACTAACGGCCAGACAGCAGGGTGGTTCTCCAGTCGCCTTGGAACGCATAAACCCAGCACTACTCGGTTGGGGATTCTGTATCAATTCAACCCGAAAGTCGATGGGAATATCCTTTGCCCCAGGGGGTTTGTAGTTCCATGTACGATTGGTCAACAAGCGACCCGTTTGTCGATCATAAACCAGTTGTTCGCTCAGCCAGTAGCCCAGGCACATGACAAAGGCGCCCTCGATTTGACCAATGTCTATGTAGGGACTAAGACTTTCTCCCGCGTCCTCTAGGATATCCACACGTTTAATTTGACTGTTGCCCGTGAGCACGTCCAACTCGATCTCGGTCAGCGCTAAGCCAAACACATGATAGTTTTGCATGTCGCCGTCTTTGTATTGATCGGAGGCAATCAAATTGATCGCGGCAGCGTATGCAGCCTGCACCGTTTCCTGCCAGCTGGCTTTGTCCTTCTTTACTGGCTCCAGACGCGTATTGAGAGTCTCGCAAGCCTTACGAACTGCAAAGCAGAGACTCTCACTGCCCACTGCTCCTCCGGTGACCATTGAGTTGGCACCATTAAGAGTGTCTGAGGATTCCACTTTAACATAGCTCAATTCGATGCCCAAAGTGTGGGCTGCCACTTGGCAAATCTTAGTATTCATTCCTGTAAACAATAGATAGATGCTTATGCTAAGAGTGCGGTTTAGATGGAAAAATTAACATACCTTGCCCCATTTCGATACCGCCGTGACTAATGACAACGGTTCCATCAACGTGGTAAATAGCAACCGTTGCAGGATAATGCCCGAAGTAGAAAATGGGATAGTCCATTACAGCTAGGCCCAGACCACGTTTCATCCAACGATTTTTCGCATTGTGTGCCTCGATCTCCTTCCGTCGAGCATCGTATTCCCTGGATTGCAGAAATTGAGGTAGCAGCTCTTTCATTTTATTACCCGGAGTAATATTAAGTAGCCGAACCTCGGCTGGATCCCGTTGCACCTCGAATGCGACGTGCTCTACAATATTTTCGATCATGGCAATGCCCTCAACAGATCCGGGAGCACGACACCAAGTCGAGCTGGGTGCATCCGTGAGTACAGCATTGCCGTTGATCTTAAAGTTGTCATTGGAAAAGTCATAACAATTGGATGCCGTGAATGTCGAGTGTCCCTCGACTGGACTCTCGTTGGTATTCCACCCGGCATCTTCATAGAAATCATTTTGAAGTCCCACAATTTTTCCATTGTCTTGGACGTGGAATTCGTAGTCGGAGCGACAGGCCCAACGCTTGCCATTGCAATCCATCATAGACTCCATGGACTGCACGAATCGCACTGGACGATTCAGCTTGTAAGCAGCCAGGGAGGCCGCACAAGCCACTTGATTGCCACGCGAAATCTTACTGCCGTAAGCTCCACCCAAGCGGCGCACCTGAAGCTGTATGTCCTTAACTTTCAGCTGCAGCATATGTGCAATTACGGCCTGGGTCTGATCCATCCACTGTGTAGCAGAGAAAACCTTAAGACCATCCTCAAAGGGTATCGCGACCGTGGTCTGCGGCTCCATAATGAAATGGTATTGCAAGCCCATTAGAAAGACACCTTTCACGACCTTATCCGCAGTTGAAGAGCATATTAGCTTGCCTGGCTTCGCATTGGTCTGTCGTATAATACGGGATTCCTGCCGCGGGGACATGTCCAGCACATCCTCTAAACAAGGCATAACCGATAGGGACGGATCGGGCTGGCCGTAGCTAATCCTCACGAGCTGAGCAGCACGAGTTGCACAATCTGAGGTCAGAGCCACAACTACCCCTGCGGGTTGCTCGTAGTGTCGGACTCGCGTTGTACAGAAAATTTCCTCGGCCTCGTAGCCAAAGCTCGGGTCAGTAAAAGAATTTGTACCAGGCACATCTTTGGCACTGTAGAATGCAATCACTCCGGGCTGACGAAGTGCCTCTGAAGCATCGATCTGCTCAATACTGGCACCCACTTTGGTGGCACCCACGAAAGCACAGTGCAGCGTATTTGCTGTAGTCAGTACATCGTTCATGTACGTGGCCTCACCAGAGCATTGAATCATGCCCTCTACCTTTTGTACCGCCTGGGTCACTGGGTAGTATTTCTTTTGAGTCTGGTACACCTGGGATCCAGAGGAAAGCGGTCGTTGAAGTAACTGACCTCCGCTTCTGAATGAATCGCTAACCTCCGATGCAGGAGCATGCTTCAATAGAAACTTGTACATCAATCCACAGGCCAAGCTCAGCCTATAAGCAGGCGATGCATCGGGTAACACCTCATCTGGCTCTAGCAGCGTTGGAAGCTTTGTGAATATCTGCTCCACTAAAGCATTCTCGTAGGGATTCTGTCCAACAATCAGCTCCTCAATGGTCTTGGCATGAACAAAGTCTGGCCGAATGCCGCCAAAGCAAATGCGAGCGCTCTTTATTTTCGAATCCGCGTCCAGTTCTAAGAGAAAGGCTGCATTCACATAGGCATGGGCATTCTGGGCTCTTGGCATAATCTGTAGAAGATAAAGCATTTAAACTGGAAGAACTAACCTAAGAATGTGTGAAATTACCTTATAAGAGTCGAATATATACTTATCCTTGGGATAGGAAGACAGAATAAATGCCTTCAAAATTAGTTTTCGATCGGTGGAACTCAAGTAATCCGCCAGTGACATCTGCTGCTCATCCTTGCCATTATTCGTGGCCACGACACCCACATTGAGGGCTTCAAAGCACACAAAGACATCCGAGGGAAACTCGGGATGTTGTTTCTTGATCGAAATGTTTCCAGCCAAAGTTCCAGCCTGGATTTTATTAAGGGAAGGAATCAATAAGGAACTTGGTAGTCCGAAAATCTACTCACATTGCGCACAGGAACATTGGCAATAAGGTCCATGTGATTCCACAATTCTTTAAGATACTCAAAGCCAGTTTGCTGGCACGTGGTCTTAAGTATATTCATTATCTGGCTGAGACTCAGATTGGCGCCTAGCTTGAGCTGATTTCCATCGATGCTATGTTGTTGCAACTCAGACACGGCGCGGACATCGATGAAGTGCTTTATTTCTGGCGATCGTCTGTAGACACCATGTGCCGTGTTGCCTGCTACGAGCATGAATTCTCCCTGCTCCCCAACCTTGTCAAGTGCCTCGAACAATTCGACCAAGCTCTTGGGCCAATGCCATTGGCTTCCATCCGCGTAGTCTAAAGTTTTCCGCTGACAGCCGCAGGGGCAGAGATTTCCCATCTTAGGGCAACAACCTGCGCAAGCTTTTCGAGTTTTGGAACAGTTTCGGGCGCCCATGTCTTCGATGTCCGCACAATCTTCGGGCAACTGAATATTGCTGTCCGAGGCAAAGGATTTCATAGCATCCAAGATGGGACGGTAGCCAGTGCAACGACAGATATTCCCACCGAAGGCATTCTCGACCTCGACCATGCTCACTTGACCTTCATTGCCCTCCAGTAATCCGTACATGTTCATTACGAATGCAGGGGAACAGTAGCCACACTGAGTTCCATTGAGCTTGGCCAGACGCTTCTGTATGGGATGATAGCCGCTGATCTTGTTTCCCAATCCCTCCGATGTGATGATTTCCAGCTGGGTACAGGTATTCAACAGCGTCAGACACTACACAAAACCAGTTAAATCAATTATTCATTTATTCCGTATGAGCTGAAGCACCTCTTACCGAGTTTACGGCCCAGGTGCGCTTTCCGTCACGCACGACGCAGACGCAGGCGCCGCAGCCTCCCTCGAGGCACATGAACTTCGTTGACGTTAGCTGTGCATGTTCCCGGATGAAGGTGTTGAGAGTTATGTCCGGCGGCAAATTGGTCAGATTGACTACAAATAACAGGGTATTTTCTAGTCACACTCTATGAGCATCGTGTCATGAGAACTTACCCGTATACGGATTGCCGTTGATTGTAAAAGTCGTGGTCATTTTGTCACAATTGCTTGTAAAGTTGTGAAGGGGAATTGTAAATCTATAAATAATTCCCTTAAAAAAAATGGCTTTATAAATACTCCGTTAAATTGATTTTGCTTCTGAGCGCGACGGTTGCTGGCGAACAACTAAAAAAACGCGATCGTTGCACAGCTTCGAGTTTTGTAATTTTCATTACTGATGCGAATAAATTTATTGTTCACACAAAGACTTTTAGATGATTGAATTAAACAACAAACAAATGTATGTATTTGAATTGAGCCGACTATTTTGATGTTTGTTGCTCAACGTTAATTATAGTTGTTTCTGCCGTTCCAGTCTTACAGGCGCACTAACAACAACGACTTCTCTGCTTCTCTGTTTCTCTGCTTGTTTACTTTATGTGCTGTTTTTGTTGTTGTTGCTGAATCTGCTTTGACTTTTCGTTTCTTGATTTGTTTGTGTGTGAGAATCGTGAGAATGGCAAGAAAACTTGCCGAGTGTGGAACGTATTTCGATTTAGACAGTGTTGTTGTGGATTGCATTTATGGTAGAGCTATATAAAGGTACACATAGACGTAGTGTTGCTCGTGTACAGTCGGCTTATGCAGACTATTTACAACTTTTTGTACTAAATAAATCATTTTGTAAAAACCTTTAAATTCCAAATGCTGAATTACAAAAAATTAATGACACAATTTATATTCCGCTTGCTTTGTGTTGTACTTGTTCATCACATTTTTTGTTTACTAAGCACATTTGATTTTGTTATAAAATTTGCATGACTTTTATACTGTCATTAGAGGTAATTTAAGTAATTTACTTGTTGCTGCATATATTTAATACTTCAATCAAACAACAAACAGATTTGCTTAAATTATTTTGAAAGTACAGTCGAAGCTTAAACAACATTCGAAATGGGAGAATATAATTGTGTTTTATTGAGCTTAATTAGTTATTTAAAAATTGAATAGTAAATTATTTACAAATACATTCTTTACATGTACAACTACATTGTATTAATAGAAAGGGAATGAAAAGATTGTGTACTAATTCCCGAAAGTAACACCGTTCACACCAACACACCACTGAAGTGACAAAATCAGCAGGATGCAAGGTCATGACTCATGACCTGGTCCTGCTTTCCAACTATATGTCGAGGCTGTTATAAGCCAATATGTATGTGTTCCAATCATCGAATGGAATGGCGGCTTATCCAATCGGTCAACGATCCCAAATAAACAAGCAAATTGGAGAAACCTGTTTCAAGAAGGCAAGAGTAGTATATTCATAGTAATGCCCGCCCAGTCGGCCGATCTTAATCGAAAACTTGTGGTGAGCCGGAAGTTGGAAGTCCTTGACCGTACTTACTCCCAATGGCCTATTAGTGAATATTTATTTTTTAATAAAAGGTGGATGTTTAATTCAGAAAGCAAACTAAACTCAATAGTCCCATTTATGTATGAGTTATTTTCTTCATCCAAAATAAGACTAATTTCAGTAGGTAAAGATTTGTCTTACTCAATAAAATAGTTATTTCTTGCTGACACCATCACTAAACTACCCAAAACCTTTTGAAATAACATAAATTCATGTACATAACGTTTACTATTACTTAAGTCTAAATAACTTGACATCATGTCCAGCATTAAGTAATAATGTTTCGGGGGTTGTGGGTGCACCCAAACGAACCCACTCCCGAGGCAAGCCGGCATCCGTTCTAGCCGATTGCAGTGCCTGCTGCAGAGCAAATACAACACTAACGGCCAGACAGCAGGGTGGTTCTCCAGTCGCCTTGGAACGCATAAACCCAGCACTACTCGGTTGGGGATTCTGTATTAATTCAACCCGAAAGTCGATGGGAATATCCTTTGCCCCAGGGGGTTTGTAGTTCCATGTACGATTGGTCAACAAGCGACCCGTTTGTCGATCATAAACCAGTTGTTCGCTCAGCCAGTAGCCCAGGCACATGACAAAGGCGCCCTCGATTTGGCCAATGTCTATGTAGGGACTAAGACTCTCTCCCGCGTCCTCTTGGATATCCACACGTTTTATCTGGCTCTTGCCTGTGAGCACGTCCAGCTCGATCTCGGTCAACGCCAGGCCATAGATGTGGTAGCTCTGCATGTCGCCATCCTTGTAATGGTCCGAGGCAATCAAATTGATCGATGATTTGTATGCAGCCTGCACAGTTTCCTCCCAGCTGGCCTTGTCCTTCTTCATCGGCTCAAGACGCGTGTTGAGAGTCTGGCAAGCCTTGCGTACTGCAAAGCAGAGACTCTCACTGCCCACAGCTCCCCCGGTGACCATTGAATTTGCCCCATTTATTGTGTCTGAGGATTCCACTTTAACATAGCTTAATTCGATACCCAAAATGTAGGCTGCCACTTGGCATATCTTGGTATTCATGCCTGTCAAAACAAGAGACACACATTGAGATGAAAGTAAGGTTTATATAAGAGGTTCCCATACCTTGCCCCATTTCGATACCGCCATGGCTGATGACTACAGTGCCATCGACATGGTAAATGCCCACAGTTGCTGAATATTGTTTTTTACTTTTGTACAAAATAGGATAGTCCATAATAGAGAGGCCAATGCCTCGTTTCATCCAACGGTTTGAGGCATTGTGTGCTTCGATCTCCTTCCGTCGAGCTTCGTATTCCCTTGATTGCAAGAAGCGGGGCAAAAGTTCCTTCAACTTATTGCCCGGGGAGATATTAAGTAGCCGCACCTCGGCTGGATCCTGTTGTACCTCGAAGGCAATGTGCTCTACAATGTTTTCCATCATTGCAATGCCCTCAACTGTCCCTGGGGCACGACACCACGTCGAGCTGGGTGCATCTGTTAGCACAACATTACCGTTGATCTTGCAATTGCTGTCGGTAAAGTCATAACAATTAGTCACAGTCTCTGTGGTATATCTTTGAATGGGACTCTCGTTGGCACTCCAGCCCGCATCTTCATAGAAATCATTTTGAAGTCCCACAATTTTTCCATTGTCCTGGACATGAAATTCGTAGTCGGAGCGGCATGCCCAACGTTTTCCATTGCAATCCATCATGGACTCAATGGACTGGACGAAACGCACTGGACAATTCAATTTATGCGCAGCTAAGGATGCGGCACAGGCCACCTGATTGCCTCGTGTTATCTTACAGCCATAAGCTCCACCTAAGCGGCGCACCTGGAGCTGTACGTCCTTGGCTTTCAGCTGCAGCATGTGGGCGATCGCAGCTTGCGTGTGATCCATCCATTGTGTGGCACAGAAAACCTTAAGACCATCCTCAAAAGGGATTGCGACTGTTGTCTGAGGCTCCATGCTGAAGTGGTACTGCGACCCCATTTGAAAGACACCTTTTACACTCTTATCCGCAGCTGTGGAACACTCTAGCTTGCCTGGCATTGCACTAGTCTCGCGTAGGATACGAGATTCTTGCAGAGGAGATGCATCCAGAACATCACTTAAATTGGACATTGTCAACAGTGACGGATCGGGCTGGCCGTAGCTAATCCTCACGAGCTGAGCAGCACGAGTTGCACAATCTGAGGTCAGAGCCACAACTACCCCTGCGGGTTGCTCGTAGTGTCGGACTCGCGTTGTACAGAAAATTTCCTCGGCCTCGTAGCCAAAGCTCGGGTCAGTAAAAGAATTTGTACCAGGCACATCTTTGGCACTGTAGAATGCAATCACTCCGGGCTGACGAAGTGCCTCTGAAGCATCGATCTGCTCAATACTGGCACCCACTTTGGTGGCACCCACGAAAGCACAGTGCAGCGTATTTTCTGTAGTCAGTACATCGTTCATGTACGTGGCCTCACCAGAGCATTGAATCATGCCCTCTACCTTTTGTACCGCCTGGGTCACTGGGTAGTATTTCTTTTGAGTCTGGTACACCTGGGATCCAGAGGAAAGCGGTCGTTGAAGTAACTGACCTCCGCTTCTGAATGAATCGCTAACCTCCGATGCAGGAGCATGCTTCAATAGAAACTTGTACATCAATCCACAGGCCAAGCTCAGCCTATAAGCAGGCGATGCATCGGGTAACACCTCATCTGGCTCTAGCAGCGTTGGAAGCTTTGTGAATATCTGCTCCACTAAAGCATTCTCGTAGGGATTCTGTCCAACAATCAGCTCCTCAATGGTCTTGGCATGAACAAAGTCTGGCCGAATGCCGCCAAAGCAAATGCGAGCGCTCTTTATTTTCGAATCCGCGTCCAGTTCTAAGAGAAAGGCTGCATTCACATAGGCATGGGCATTCTGGGCTCTTGGCATAATCTGTAGAAGATAAAGCATTTAAACTGGAAGAACTAACCTAAGAATGTGTGAAATTACCTTATAAGAGTCGAATATATACTTATCCTTGGGATAGGAAGACAGAATAAATGCCTTCAAAATTAGTTTTCGATCGGTGGAACTCAAGTAATCCGCCAGTGACATCTGCTGCTCATCCTTGCCATTATTCGTGGCCACGACACCCACATTGAGGGCTTCAAAGCACACGAAGACATCCGAGGGAAACTCAGGATGTTGTTTCTTGATACAAATGTTTCCAGCCAAAGTTCCAGCCTGGATTTTATTAAGGAAAAGAATCATTAAGGAACTTGATAGTCCGAAAATCTACTCACATTGCGCACAGGAACATTGGCAATAAGGTCCATGTGATTCCACAATTCTTTAAGATACTCAAAGCCAGTTTGCTGGCACGTGGTCTTAAGTATATTCATCGTCTGGCTGAGACTCAGATTGGCTCCTAGTTTAAGTAGATTTCCATTGATGCTATGTTGTTGCAACTCAGACACGGCGCGGACATCGATGAAGTGCTTTATTTCTGGCGATCGTCTGTAGACACCATGTGCCGTGTTGCCTGCTACAAGCATGAATTGATCCTGGTCCTCAACGTTGTCAAGTGCCTCGAATAATTCGACCAAGCTCTTGGGCCAATGCCACTGGCTTTCATCCGCGTAGTTCAAAGTTTTCCGCTGACAGCCGCAGGGGCAGAGATTTCCCATCTTAGGGCAACAACCTGCGCAAGCTTTTCGAGTTTTGGAACAGTTTCGGGCGCCCATGTCTTCGATGTCCGCACAATCTTCGGGCAACTGAATATTGCTGTCCGAGGCAAACGATTTCATGGCATCCAGGATGGGACGGTAGCCAGTGCAACGACAGATATTCCCACTGAATGCATCCTCCACCTCAGCCATGGACACTTGACCTTCAGTACCCTCTAGGAGCCCGTACATGTTCATAACAAATGCTGGGGAACAGAAGCCACATTGAGTTCCATTGAGCTTGGCCAGACGCTTCTGTATGGGATGATAGCCGCTGATCTTGTTGCCCAATCCCTCCGAAGTGATGATCTCCAGCTGGGTACAGGTATTCAACAGCGTCAGACACTACACAAAACCAGATTAATCAAAGATTTATTTCGATTTTGACCTGACCTTACTGAATTCACAGCCCAGGTGCGTTTCCCGTCCCGCACGACGCAGATGCAGGCACCGCAGCCTCCTTCCTTACACATGAATTTCGTTGCCGTTAGCTGTGCATGCTCCCTGATGAAGGTATTAAGAGTAATGTCCGGCGTCAAATCAGTGAGATTCACTAAGAAAAGCAGGGTAACTTCTAGTCAAACTAGTCGAGCGTGTAGTAAAGCAAACTTACCTGTATACGGCAGGCCATTGATCGTAAAAGTTGTAGTCATTTCGACACAACTGCTTGCAAAGTTGTAAATTGTAAACGCGATTTCTCATAAAACTTTCCTCAAAAAAAAACTGCAAAATACTCCGACAGTGGCGCTTCGGTTACTAGCCAACGACTAAAAGAGGGATCTCTGCACAGCATCATTTTATGCTGGAAAATAGAAAGACAAACAAAGACATACATACATATATGATTACTCGCGTGCATTTTGAGCATGCAGATTTTTTTTGCTACTGAAAATTGTATTCAAATAACAGTACAGGCCACAAAGAAGTAATAACGCTTATTTGTATCACCCTGTATAGAGCACACTCTCAAACGTACATGCAAACAAGTGTTTGTTTTTATGTATTTATTTATTTTATTATTTGTTTACATTGTGTCCAAACAATGAAACTGGCGAATCGGTTTGTATTAAACTTTGCGTGATTTTTATACGCTTATTACATTTAATTTAGGTAATCGTATGCATGTGATTTATACTTTTAAAAATCAAACAGAATGTGTAAAGTAACATGGAAATACGATAGCTGGCGTATATTATTGTCAACAATCACATCAAATAAATGTCCATTATTAGGTAGGTACATATATTATTATAATTTGCATTTTATTTCATGCCAACAACAGTGTAACTTTTCTCAGACACTGTAAAGCCACCATTGCCAATCAGAGCAATTGTGTTTCTGATGCAAGCACAGTAAATCAAAAAAAATTTAATATTTTTAGTGTAATTTAACACTAATGTCTTCATATTTAATATTGTGCTCTATATTTGTTTACCAACAAGCTAAGCAACAGTAAAAATAATCAATTTCTCTACTTAACTCCTTTTGTGGAACTTGAGCTATGCGTATTTGTATTAGTCCACTTAAATTCCACAAGACAGTCGCAATAGTTATCGAAATACACTGTCGAAGCTTTGTGTATTATGATTGTGATAAACTAGTGCTGGAAACTGTAAAACGATTCATCTTAATGATTTTGGGTTACGTGTTGCTTTTAACCAAGTTCCACACATCAGATTTATTGGTTTATTCACGTGTTGCAAGTTCTTCTTTGTGGCATTAACTCAGCTGCAAATTAATCGATGTGTTTTTTCTGGAATTTGGATTTTCTTATCGTTGATCTTGTGTCTTGACGCGGTTTAATTAATTAAATACATGTTCGTTTTCCGATGAGTCAAATATTTACACGGTACTGTATTTTTTATTAACTCTAAAGAATGAGGAGTGAAAAATAAAGTGTCCACTCATTTAGATATCATTTGTCAAAATATAAATCGATTGGGTTGTTCTTGAGCCAGGAGAAGGCGAAGAACGAGAGTAAAGGGAAAATGTTACATAATCATGCAAACGGCATACAGAATAAGAGGAGCAAGCAGGAGAAGAACAAGCAGCAACAACAAACAATAACAAAGGAATCGTTCCGCCTCGCACCTTATCGATATTCAAAAATCGTATTCAAACCCAAAAACAAGTAAAATTAAAATATGAAAAACGCAATCTTTTTTCACATGGCTAAGCATTTGGTTCGATGTGGTACGGTATGGCATGGCTTGGCTATAGAGCCCCCAAAAAAGGTACACAGAGGCCAGTCGGCGACCCGCTGTCAAACAGGTACCAGATCCGAGCTCTCCCCTGCCCCAAGTCTGCCCGACTGTATAGCCTGGCATTGACTTCGTGACGGGGCAGTGGGAGTGTCCGGTGTTATGGTTGTTGTAGTTTTTGTTGTTCATGGAGCTGTCATGCATAATAAAATTCGAATATATATTCGGGTGCACGCCTTCACCATCGCCTTCACCTTCGCCTTGTCTTTGGATTCATTCTCTTTGCGGATCCTTATCAAATACAAAAACTGACGTGTCCAACTACCAAAGATGATGATGCACACAATTTCAGGTTCAGGTTAACAAACATTCGGATCCCCGCCATGTCTTGCGACAGTGACCCACAAAAGCGTTCAGCCGCCAAGCCCAACAACTGCTGTCTGTCCCATGTCCAAGACCGACTCGTAGCCAATCTCATACACTAAGAATTTGTCCGTTTCCGATTTGGTCGAATCTACTTGTTGGGGGCTCAGCTATTATTCATGAACTCCGAATGAAGGTAGCAGAAATTAAGCTTTGCAGCTGTTCTATGCGATTCGCATTGAAACGAATGAAAATATCCGTCATGATAATCAATTTCAATAATTTATGCTTGTAAACACTTCAATTCTATAAATGTCAACCAGGAGAGAGATACTACTTCCACCACAATTGAATATTCAATACAAAAAAAAAATACATTTAAGGCAATGGGCGAAGAAACCCTTTAAAGAATAAACATCTACTCGATTCTGACGCTTTTAACCCTTTGTCACGTCCATTGACAGTTCAATAATGCGTCATTTGGTCCGATGTCAGTTGAGGGAACATGTTCCCTCGCATTATCCCTCTACCGGACTGCTGAGGACCGGGAGCCGAGAGGAGGTGAGCAGGTACCAAAAGGTATCCCCAACATGACGGGGGACAAGTCTTTCCGAAAGGTAGAACAGAATATATGCATCTCGCACTTCTTGTCACAATTTACTCCTTCCCTTTGTCTTTAGTCTGTTGTCCTAGGCTATCGTTTCAGCTTTCATTGGCTTTTTGGCTCAACACTTTGTCTCCTGTCTCTTGTCTTGTGTCTCCTGTCTCCTGTCGATTGTCACATTAAATTCACATTATTTGCTTGAAATAATTTCTCGTTTATCTTTCGAAGAACCGCTTTCTTGGCTGATGCATGTGCAATGATAAGACCAACGATGACTTGAGCTGCGTTTTTTTTTTTATATCCAGTTTTTTAAATCGAGTGATAAATATATTCGCAGTTAAAGAGAAACGTGGGCTGAACTTGAAACGGATTTCTGCTTTTTATGGCAAGATTTAAATGTCATTTAATTGATTCATTAGTTGGTTGATTGCTGACTTTTGGGTAGGTCCACTCAACTCTCCGATTGTCCGTTCTCAGAGTTGGAGACCACCAAGATGCAGTTTGGCGATCGGCACTCCCCTTAACGGGGCAATGACGGGAAAACTGCACCTGTCACGCCTCCGCCCACAACTCGAGGCAATGAACCAAACTGTCGTCGATCCCATTTGCGGCACAGACACTTAATGAGAACTATAACATTTCTATTTTACGAGTTCAACGAAAATACCATTAAACCAAAAAAAGAAAACAAAACCCTACAAAATAACAGTCTTTTTGTCCAATGACATTTTATTTGCGACAAATAAACAAATAATAGTTACAGCTTTTTTTTTATTTAACTCGAAAGACAGAAAGACATGGAGGAATAAAAACTGAACGGAAATCTAATTGAAAATAGCCACGCAAATTGAGTTAACCAAGCGGAAAACCAGACTATTAAAATTGGATCGTTTCAGGGGGTGTCTACTGTACCCCCGGTTAACAGTCTGCTCTTATTGGAAACGTAACGAAACTCATCGATTTATGGTGTTTCGCAATTGTGAGGCAATTTAATAGCAATTTGTCCCTTCGAAACGGAAACTCCCAAAAACTGACGAAATTTTGACGAAATGCAATTGGAAACAGTCACGGCTTCTGCCTGGGACAACTCACTCAATAACTGACTGACTGACTGACTGACTGGCTGAATGACTGACTGCACATCGTAACAATGGCAACAATAATAACAACAACTATAACAACTACAGTAAATCGGACCAACAAACTATTGAAACCCAAATGACAGTTGTAGCCAAGTTTAGTTGCGTGTTAAGAGTGGGAACATTTGATGGGAAATTTCCTGTTGGCTTGCCACATTTCAATCAGGACTTCAGGGATAACCCGAATGAACAAAACTTTTGATAGAGTCTTTAGCTTCTCTTAAACTTGGGGCTTTATGCAGGTTAACTGACACATTTCATGAATTGTGTGTTTAAAGGGGTGTTAAGAATACGGAAGTTCATGGACATTTTTAAAGGACATTTTCCCCTTAAGAAAAAGACAAGAGTTTTTCTAAAATACATTCAGTTTCAGCTGCTGCTGCTGATTAACCTACGGTTTCTATAGGAAACTTTTCTAATTTCAAAAATCATTTTTTTTTTTTTTAAACAGCTGCCTTCTGACATTAGAAAATTCCAAACCGGCTTTTTGAGGGGTATACCAAATATTTAGCATGTGGTAATACTTCGAAGCGGCTTAGTTTTATCTGCCTCTGGAGTTATCAGTGGTTAACTTTATCATAGTCGGAATATCTTAATGTCTCCTTAGTTAACTTGTTGCCCAGAAACATTTGGGCGTTAGACTGTATGGCGAGAAACAGCGAAAAATAAAGATAACATTGATAAGGCACTCGCCAAGGAAATAAAAACATATGCTGGAAAAAAGTGGGCGCGATAAATTATGAGGAGAACAGCGAATCGGGTGCTGCGGGGATGTGAGTTGTCGGAGTTGTGGTCTTATCCTTATCCGCAGATGACAAGCGTCTTTTAGCCTGTGGTTTAAAGTTGCTGAAGTTGTTGTCACCCGGTCGGTTAACTGTGGGAGCCAATAACTTAATTTGTAATTTTATTTGCCGTGGTTGTTGCTGTTGTTGTTTTCTCGTTCAAGTGGCAAGATTTATGCGGCATGCGAGTGCTTAATTTATAAAATGTGCAAAAAATAAGTAAAAGCAAAAGGCAAAAAGAAAAAAATTAACCGACGCTGATAATAAATCAATTTCCTGCCTACACATTAAATTATACAGTTAATAATAAGCTGGCGTTACCAGCTTGAGGACAGCCCACGTTCAAGCCACGTTTAAGTCAAAGACATAGCCTGGCTAAGACTCAGTGCCTGGCTCATTTATAGACAGACTGACAGACTCTCAGACTGTTGGCCTGGTGCTTGCGGCCTGTTTCTGCTGCTTTAAGCCAGCCTCGTGTCACCTGGCGCCTTATCGCGCCAATCCATTTGCATCTCATCAACTTTCAGCTCAGCTCAGCTCAGTTTAGTTTGGCTCAGATTGGCCACAGAGCAACAAAGACAAAGCCAAGAAATAAAATGAAAAACTGGTCGAACATTCGCCTGGCGATTCCAATTGCGTGTCTTCCACAATTTGTTGCAAGATTAAACAAATTTCCTGCCAACAGCCACGCAATTTACTTGTGTGTGATCACAGTGCAAACACATGAATGATTGTTACCAGATCTCTCATTTGGCCAAAAGCCTTTACAGTTGCTGTTATCGGTATAAATATGCAGTTCTTTGATCGATTGATCTGGGCTCTAAATTCCTTTTACGAGTAGTTGAAAATGCCTTAATTTCTAATATTTAAAGATGACCTGGTAGGTGTTAGCCCTGGAGAACTTAGCTGTGACATCATTAAAGCTTTAGTTTAGGCCCGGTTAATTATTTCTGTATAACTTTTAGTTAATCTCCTTAACTATTTGCAGCCAAGTTTCATGAGTTTTGTGCCTTAAAGTATTATAGCTTTAAAACAGAGTTTTCTTTTACCTTCTCCACCTTGTCTTAGCTGTTTAATGCACACTCGCGTCCTTTTTTAATTAAAAACTTGCAGACTGCTTAATTTTGTTTGCCCAAATCCCAGGACTACAATGAAACTTTCCCAATGCCTAGCGGCAGGGTCTCCAAACTCTTCACAAATAACAACAGGACAGCAAAATAATATACAGAAGAAAAACGTAAGAAAAGCATTGCAATGCAAAAGGGGGAGAAAATCAAGAAAATACTTCTGTACAAAACTGGACAGCGTCAAGTGCGCTTTTCAATTTGAGTAAGGTAAGGCGTTGGGAAATTTTTACACTTTCAGAGGTTACTTCGTTTCCGAAACTACTTACGATGCTCCGAACTTCATATCCTGCCAGCCAGGGATCCTTTTGGCTTTGCCTTTTTCTTTGGCCAGCCCTTTGGCCATAAATCATTGCGCCGAAAAAGGTAAATTTTATATGAAAACTCAACTGGGCTTAGCCTACACTGATTACAACTCAACCGGAGTCGACTGCGGGGAAAGTCGCAGGCTGAGGCAAGTGGCAAGTGGAAGTGGTAAGTGAAGCAACAAGTTTGTTTTCATCTTTGTGTGCAAATAATACGTAAGCCTTTGGCTGCTTTATTATTAACCTGAGGTAAATAGCAAAAGGGGCCAAAACAAAACAAGAACGTCAAAAAAAAAAAAATTAAAGTAAAAAAGGAAAAGGGTTTTTTGCATACACTTTTTTATTAGGGAAAGGAGAAGGGGACAGCAAACAAGTTTCGAGTGTCTTCTTCACAGATATTAATGAGTTTTGGCGTTCAAATTAATTGCATTTTTGGCAACAAACTTGAAGGACTCATTTAGGTATTCATTCAAGACGAGTTTGTGGGGCTTGAGGTTGAGATTGGGATTGGGATTGGGGTCTATCAAAATTAAGAAACGCTGAAGCAATAGTTTTGCCAACACAGCAGTTGCTATCCCAGACAGACAGAATGTCTGTGCGTCGGTTCATCGTAGCGATAGACAACTGTCAACTCAAAAGTATGAAATTTGAAAATTGGAATGCGACAAGTCCATGGCTTCTCTTGAAACCCTTTTGAGTGTGCTCTTGATGGGGTGGAGGGGGGTGTACAAGGGTCTCTGGCTAATGAGCTGCTCTGTAAATAACTGGGCTTTTCGTGTGGAGGCGTGGCATAATGCTTAACGGTAAACAACAAGCGCCTGCGGGGCTTTAAGCCGCAAAAAGCTTATGACAAGCGCAATAAACGAAACACTCCGAAACGAACGAATAGAAACGGTCTTAAGCACAGACTGCAAATGAAATGATATCAGATCAGAAATGAGCACGGAAACAGTCAAGAACTGGAGGTTTTAGATGAGTACGAGTATTGGTGCTCAAATTTGGAAGTGAATCCTAGTCAAACAGAGGCACGGAGTTGAGCCGTACGTGTTTTGGTTTGGAGTGGGTTCTATCTGCTACATAACTAACCAACAAATTTGAATTAACTAGAGTGCGGCAAGTGGTGCCTTTTAACCCCTGGGTGGCGAATGTGCTACCTTTGAAATTTATGCTATATGGAAAATTTAATGAAAACGGGCAACGTGTTAAGTGCTTTTGGTGTCTGCTCTCAATGGCCGGCATTATGTATAATGAAAAGTCCAAGCCTATCCGACAAAGCACAAAATCCCCCACCTGACAGACAACAACAACAGCAACTGGGGGAGCACAAAGGACACGGGAATCTGGTAAATGTATCCATGGTCATCAGCATAATTTAAGAGGTTTTTAATTTGGCAGCAAAAATGCAACAACAGCGACAATGGAGCTTTGGTCAACAGCATAGACAATATAGACAAAGCCCCCACCAAACTTTACATATAATGTTAAACATTCCACCCCCCTCCCTGCCTTCCCCTCTCCCTGGATGGGGAGTGGACTCCTGATGACGTCGCGTTTCTCATTACTAAAGCTGAATCAATATTAAATTTATTTTAAACTGGGTTCAACGTAGATGAGAAACTGTTTGTTGTGTTGTTTCATAATTTTCGCAGTGACGGGGGTGTGTGTGCCTGTCACTGTGTGTGTGTGGGTGTGCGTGGGTATGTGTGTTTACTATTATTAGCCAAAAGTGAAATCCGTTTACGGAAGTCTGCCAAGCATTACAGAGCAGGTGATTGCAGCATCTTTCAACCCTGAATTCTGTAGTCTTCCTGGCTTCCGGTCTACCAGTCCTCAGAGTCCCCAACGCCCAACTCCCAGTCGGACTCCCACTTGAATACCCTCTAATGCTTGCATATAAATTGGCTCACGTTTCCTTGGCTTTGAGGATTATTACACTTAAATTAGCAACTTGGGAACCGCGCGTGCAATTTGAGCTGGCCAAAAGGGAGCTGGTCATGAATGGCAGACGGGCATGAAGATGCGTTTTGAGCGGGGCTGAGAATCATTGTGTTATTTACGTGTCCAAACTTGCCATTCCCTTCTCATCCCTCCGTACATGTCTAACTGAAAATCTGACAAAATCAAATTGTTGCCATTTTTACGCATTTCATTTAATTTGAAGGGCGTTGGACATGGACTTGGATTTGAGACTAGGACCTAGCTGTAGCTACAGTTTGTGCTGGGGATGACTGGGGCTCACACACCTGTGGGACCCTCGTTCGTGTCTACTGAAATGGACCACTTTAAGTGCCACATTTGACTTTTATGGGCCCGGCGAGTGTTTTGGCCCGAAATGAAATGACTGCGCATGTAATGAGAATTTTTGTTGTTGGACCTTTGTTTAGCTTTGATTAGAGCCAAATTGATAGTACTCTATGTGGATTTTTGGAAGTATGTTTCATGCCAGATAAGAACTTTGTGCGTTAAAAAAAAAAATGACGGCAACTTCTTTGTTCCATTTTAAACAGATGCCCACGCTGCGTATGTGTAATGCCAGCTCAGTTTTTGTGTCTTTGTGGCTGTCGCTGTCTCGCACATTTCCAGTTGACTTTCCTCATAACATTAAGAACACATGTAACTGACATTTTCGGAAAGCAAGCTAACAAAACAAAGCTAGCTTTAAACTTGAGCCAAAGGCAGGAAGCAACATGGAAGGAAGTCTCTACCTTACGCTGTCTCTTTTCCTCTCTGTCTCTCTATCGATAGCTCCATCTCTATCTGCCAAAGCAGCTTGAAATCCAGTGGATGCTTTGAGAATTCCATGCTTGACATCTTCTATGCGTATGCCTAACGAAATGTCAAGAATTCAAATGAATTTGTAGAGCAAAGCAAAGTTGTCAAAGCTTTTTAGGGGGGCTTCACTGTACCGCCATTACTTAATTGAATGGAGTGCAAATACTTTGCTTTGTTTTTCCATTCTTTTTCCTCCGGTTTTCCTACTTGTTTCATTTTTCCCCGAGCTTTCGTCCAATGATTACAAAACGCCACCAAAGGAATTTGTCATTATTGACCACAAAACTCGTCGTTGTCCTTCGTGTTTCGTGTCCTTTCCGTTGTACAAAATGTTAACAACGTTGCAATGAAATTAAAAATCGTTTGATGAAGGCGTCCATCGGTAAATTGAAGTAGTACTTCCCCCTTCAGGCATTTGAAGCATTTGCAAGATTAATGTGTAAATGTACTAAAAATCAGCAAGTTCAATCGTTGTACAGCTATATCTGTCTATTGGCAAGTTGCAGTGGGAAGTAGTTTTAAAAATTAATTAAAAAGTCAAAAGACAAAAAGGAATTGACCCTAAAGTGTTCTTGGCCATTGATTTCTTTGCTCAATTCTAAATGAATTTCTTGCTCTGGACACTTCGGCGCCAAATTGCTTCGCTTTTAACTAAATAAGAGCTCAATTAATGGAAGCTGTGATAGAAGGGACTAAAGGACAGTTCAATATTGCTATAAAAATTTTAACTAAAATTTATTTAAATTGACTAATGTTTTGTTAAGCTCTGGCAATCTTTTTTGGACCCCTTACTGGTTGTTTTAATCTTACGCTCATAATTCTCTTAATTTATTTTCCTTCATTTCTTGAAAGTCTTCTCACAAACATTTACTATGTTTTTAACCTGTACTTAACTAACAATTTTTGTTTTTTTTTTTTTTTTAATTATTAATATGTTGTTGTTTTTCTCCTAGAAATCTTAAATTATATTCATAGTTTTCTCTCATATTAATTAGCTTTTCAAAGTACTTCTTTCTTTCTCACTTTCTCACTTTGTTTTCATCTCTTGACTAGGCTTATAATCGCTAATTACATAACTTCTTGCTGTTTAGCTCTTATCGAATAGACATTGACAACTTAATTTACTTAATGCTGGTTATGCTGGGAATTAATATTGAAATCTATTGAATTTTAAATCCGGCTGATTACGTTTTATAGGATCAGTAGAAGCTTACAATTGTTTTGTTTACCTTTTGAGTTGGCGCCTAATTGAGCAGACAATTAATTCATTAAAAGCTGTTGCTATATATAACTATATCTGTAAAGCGTTTATCTAAGAACTCAATTTGTATTTTGTGAGGCTTAAATCGATTGAGCCGAGAATGTTGGCCGGGGCGAAAATTCCGCTAACAACGTGAGGAACTTGTTCGTCAGTCAGCGAATTTCAATTGCTGCGACAAAAACTTTTAATCAAATTAAGTCAAAAGCAAGCCGGAAATGTCACTGGCATAAGGTGACATGTGGGACGGGAAGAGGGGGAACAGACTAGCAGTAGGGGAAAACTTTGGCCTATCAACTGTCGGCAATTGTTGGCGACAAGTAACACTGTGGGCAGTCTTCGGCTTCAATACACGTACACACGGCACGCCCCCTCTCTCCGCAGTCCATTGAACTGTTTGTCGCAATGTCTTGGCCACGCAAAGCCGCACAAATGCTCAATTAATCGAATTTCGTAGCGTTAATGAAACGAGAATCTTGTTGGATCATGCGGTTTTGCCTGCTTTGGTTCGCCGGAATGCGTGTCTTGGCATCTGCTACTGCTGTTGTTCCTGCTGCCGGCTAATTGAATCAAAGCAGTGTCCTGGCCAAGTTTTGGTCGTTTGTATCCTGGCCGCTTGTCGTGGCACACGCGGCTCCTAATTGCAAATTGAGAGCATACTTTTGGGGGGGCGACTGCAGTGACTGTCAAAGACATTCGATATCGCTTTGACCAGTTTTCCCAGTTTTCCAGCCTTGTTCTGTTTGCTTGCGATTGCAGTTCCCCAGCTCAGAATCCTTTAACGCTTTCTGCAAAAAGAAACAACTGTAAAAACAATTAATATTACAACCTGCAGGCACATTATACTCTACTTCAACGCCCTCCAAATAAACGGTAGCATGCGCCTTATCGCCTGCCTTTGACAACACTCGAGACAACCCTCTCTAGCCCTGTCTCCCTTTTACTTGCTCTTTCCACTTTTACCTCTCAGTGACTCTCTGCTACTACTGGGTCGGATCTAAGCAACCCTTTTGCCACTTTTTGTAACTGAAATCAGGGCTTTGGCTTTTTAAATGCCTTTGACTTAAAACGAAAATATATGGAATCCAACAGATAAAGTAGGAAGCTGGAAGGAGAAAGAGTGAAAGGGAGAAATTCCGTTTTGCGAGGAGGACTCTGAGTTTGGGAGTTCAGCTCATGTTTAATTCTTCCTAATGCCCTTGGCTTTGAATCTCTATAATTAAAAGCTTTTTTATTTAACACTAAATTTCTTTTGGAATTAAACAAGCGAATGTCTTTTAAGGAAGCTGTAATTTTCATGATTGTAGCTTTTAGTTACCGACATTTAGAAAACAGAACTTCTTTTTATGCTGACTAAATTATTAAAAAGCTTGTGATTTTAGTGCAACCAACTTAACAAACTTAATTTTAGGTGCAGCCAACTTAACAAGCTGCATTTAAGGCATATTTCTGCATGGTGGCAACCCTAAACTTGGATGTTCGCTATAAACTTCTAACTGTACAGCAACTACAAGTTGTTTTTAAAAGCTACTCGAAAGTAATCAAATTATTTGACTCGGTGAAGGGTTATAGAGTTTTGCATCTATGGCATGCATCCTTGGCACATGCAGCAGACAATTAATTGGCGTACTGCGTTGTGGCAAGTTGAATGTGCAACTTTCGGGGCCACTTTGGACCAAGAAGTAGACAAGTCAGAAGTAGCCGACAATTGGGCGTTGGCCATATGATATCAATTAAAAATTTGTCTAATTAAATTTGGTAACTTGAAACAATGCCGTTGGGTGTTTGGTCGCTTGAACTCTGAACTTGCCACTGTAAGAGGAGGTCCTGGAGGTGTGAGAGGGGCAGAGCGGAGTGGATAGTCGAGGTAGACTATAACAAAAGAAGCACCCACTCAAAACTAATGAAAGTTGCATAAAGAGCAGTCCACAAACTGAGGCAAAGTAAAACTCGAGTGGCAAGTGGCAAGAGGCATGTGGCAAGTGGCAGCTGCTGATGCTGACGGCATTTGCCAATTTGTAGTAAATTCTCAGACGGCCACGCCCATAAGATGTCAATAAATGCTGAGGTTTGGTTGTACAAATATCCAACTAACATTTTGACTACCCAACGAAAAAGAAAGACATACCTTGAGATTATGGACAGAGCGAGAAAGTACGCGAAAGGGAGATAGGAAAGGGAGGGGGACTAAAAACCCGACCTTAGACCTTGTGCTTCGGAATGTTCCTTCGGCCAAGTCAATTAGACAAACACGTTGCACTTTGAGGCCTTTTTCGAAGCACTTCCAAACTCAAACTTTATATTGTTGGTCAGTTCAGTGTTGAGCAGAGTACCTAAAAAATAAGTAGATAGTGTAAATACCACTTGAAGTAAAATGAATCTAGAGTAGTTAGCCTACACTTGCTAAAAGAATTGAAAGCTTAAACTTGGAATGAACTCCAGATTAATTCATTCGCAGATAGATAAATGTTGCTGCAGAAATCTATATGTAAAAGTCGGTACCGTAAATTATATCTAAACAGGTATTTAATTTGATCATTCGATTTCATTAATGAAAGCTTTCTTCGTTTGCTTTGTTTTGTGAAATCTCAATTAATCCACAGTATAATCAAGTTCTATAAATTACAGCGGCCCAACCGGTTTTATTTGATTCTGGTTTAGCATATATTATTAGGAATTTAAATTTTAAAACGTTCAATATTGTGAGAAAAATATAATTCAACGCTTCTGTTAAACGAAATTAAATCTTCAGAATTTTTAGATCCCGTACTCTAAAAAGTGTAAAGGGGTGTATTAGGTCAGAAGTGTAAAGTGCGTAACAGGCAAGAGGAGGCTTTTCCGACCCTATGTTATGTGTATCATTTTAACCATCCCCAAAAAGTTTGATCCGGACCTGATAACTATAGCCTATGGCTCCCATAAGACAAATCGTTCGAAAATAAAACATTTGTATGAAGACATGTAGTATTAGTTGAGCGATTGCAATCAAACACACACATATTTGTATGGAAAAATTTGCACTTGAAGGAGTACGGGGTCTTTTACATTCGGCTCGCTTGACAGTAGCCTTTCTTACTTGTTTACATGTTATTTTTAATGTATTTAAAAATATACTATAATAAGACACTCAATAACTGGATTTATATATTTTTATTTAGATACTTTTAAGTTTTAGCTCAAATGCTTTCAGCTGACTGCACTTTTATTTTCTCAATTATTAAACAATTATTTGTTTGCATAAATGTTTAATAAATAGACATATTTGCGATGAATAGCGGAGACTTTAGTTGGTCCCAAAGGTTTAACTAAGGCAATGTTCTTGTTAAGATTCTCATATTTGTAGCCAAAAAACAACGAGTCAAAAGACATGCGTGGCAGTGGCAACATTTGTGGCATTTGTGACTGGAAACTCAATAAGTTGTCTCACGGGGGCTGCTTGTAGTTCCATACACATTGACGAGTTGCAAGTGGCAGCAGAGCGACGTTGGCAACAAATGAACTTTGGCTTTGATTTTCTGCTAACTGCAAACTACAAACTACAAACTAGCAAAAGGCTGGCAGCTGACTGTCCTCGCGTGCCACCGGGGCAAGTGACCAGAAGACAGCTCCCTGGAGAAGCCAAGACAGTCTAACAACAAAGTGAGTTGGGTTTCACTTGGGTATCCGACCAAGAGATACCTGAATAGAATTTGTTAATGCAAACAGGTGGAAAATCAAAGTGTCATAAATGGCTACATCATCAACACATAGTATTCTGCCTAAACTACTATCTTGGCAATAAATATACCCATCTCAACTTCCTATAACGGGTATGAAAAACACAACTTGGCTAACAAAAATATGCAAATGCATGGAAGGCGGAGACGAGAATCGAAGTGGGAACTGCTGTTGGTCGGACTCCTGCTCCTGTCGAGCAACCTAACAACCATATTTGGCCACTCCGCTTGACAGACAACAAAAGCTGCCCCGACAATCCCCAAACGGACCACCTAACACTGCGTCCAGACAACAAGCTCACAGTCCTGTCAACGTGAAGTGGATGAAAAGCAGAGGAATCATTACTGGATGAGGAGACTACTCAATCAAGTAGAATGTTTTACTAAAATTACTAAAGTGTTAGCACATTTTAAAGGTTAATTTATAAGTGATAGCTTAAGTAAACCGTTAAATCGTTAGGATTTTCGGTTCTGCCCACTCAGGGTGGAGGTGCTGCCAACTTAACAACTTTATGTGACATTTGCTATGATTTAAAATGTATAGGATAGTTTTGATAGAGCATAGGATCTTCGATCTGCTCAGCTTTAGCTTAGTTTGTGTTGTTTTTATACCCAGCTGTTGAAGTTTGAAGAGGTATTATAGACTAATGGTACACCGCATGTATTTCTCTAACTATAATTATAATATATAATTTAATACTATTTAATAAGTACATTTCCCTGTTTTAAAATATTTTTAAATTTATATTTATTTTTAATTTTTAAAAACCCAATATTTTCACTTGTTGGTTGTTTATTTTTTTTTAAAGATTTTTTAAACACTTGTAGTTGTGTTCTAAGCAGTATCTCTCCGTCTTACCCATTTATTTTTTCGGCAGCATTTTTACTTGTTTTACAGATTCTTCTGTAAATTCTCTGCGGCATGCAATTTTCGCTTATGCATGCAGCAATTTGCCTGTGTGTGAGTTTTGTGTGAGAGATGTGTGTGTGCTTGTGTGTGTGCGTTTCGAGTGCCTAACTTGATTTACTACTCAAAACCCACAACTCCATTTAGTCTGTCAATATGCCGATTTGGTCCGCCTCGTTTCGCTCCTTTCTTTTAGCCACGTTTGGTGTTTTTTGTTTGCCTTCTTCTGCCAATCGCATGGAAAATGCGCGTTTTGGTTACAACATAGACAACAAGAATACCAACAACAGCAACAAGAACAACAACTGAGCCGAGAACAACACTGAAAACAGTAACAACTTTTGCTTTTGCTTTGTGGGTTTGCTGCTTGGTCTCAGTGGCTGTCGTCTGGTCCGTTGGGTAACCAAACCCAAACCCAAACCCAAACTCAAACCCAAACCGACTTCCAATCCTCGATCCCCAAGCCAGAATCGCTACCCCTTCTAACCCCGATGTGATCAAGCAGCCATCCGTTTTGTCCGACAAGACCCGGGCCATAATTGACTGGCTGTAAAATTCCTGTCATTTTTTTGCCAATTTTTTTTTCAGTTTTTCTTGTTTTTGCCATTTTTCGATTTTGCCATTTGGGTGGCTCGTTTTGTTTTCTTCCTTCGTGTGGTTGTTTTTTGCGATGTGCTGGGCGTGATTTGTGGGCGTAACACTTTGTGCCTTGTCTCGGTTCCTTTTGTTGTCTCTAGCATTTGCTCTCTGACTGCAAAACATTTTAGCCAAGTTAATGGCTTACGTTATGACCCCCTCTGCCCACCCAAAAAAACAAAAAAAAAACAATGGTTTAGAGTTGAGACAACGCTAGACAAATGTGTAAGCTGTGATTAACATTTTGCAGGTACTTTATCGTAGAAGAAGTTTAACTTGGATTTTGAAAGTGAATAGGAATAGTTTGTTATGCTAATAGATAGTCAAATGGGTGTATTATGTACCACATTTAATTCTACAAATCGTTGTTGGAGCTAAGGATTTCTATAGATTTATGTTTGCCTAGAACTCTTAGATCTTTGCAATAGTTCCTTTATTTAAAATTATTCAGAGAGTTTTTGAAAAACTTCTGATTTTATCCCCATGGGACACATTCGTAACTGTTGATCGCTTCATTTCAAATTGTCAGTCTGCAAATAACTCCCAGTTCAGCAGACATTAACTGGCATCAACATCAGCATTATCATTATTATCATCAGTCGACGGGGGGAACTTGGCTTTTATGAAGCGTTTCTGAAGTTGTTTGGACTGTCACTCTATTGGAAGAAAGGAACAGGGACAGGAAGAGGGATAGAGACAGGGACAGGGACAGGGACAGGGACATGTCAAGTTGCAAGTTGTTGTCCATTGTTCTGTTAGCTGTTAGTTTAACGCTCACGGGACATGCCAAAAATTTGAATAATAATTTTATTTGCCTAAATTTGCATACGAGTTTGTCCCTCTGTTGAATTTCCGTTCTGTTCATCATCTTCATCTTCTTCTTTTACTACTCCTTCATTGGTTATTTTTTCAATATTTTTATTTGCCCTTTGTGTAGCCAGTGGTTGCCTGTGGTTGTTTGTGGTGCCTGTGGTTGCCTGTGGTGCTTGTGGTGCCTGTGTAAAGCTGACGCTGTTTGCTTACAATGTGCTGGGCATTTAAGCCATTTGACTTTTGGCCATCAAGTTGTTAACATGTGTTGACTGTGACTAAGAGCGACGAGGGCTGAAAGAGAGACGAAGAAAGACGTACAGAAGTGCCTTCAGTTTATTTATTCATGCACTTAGTGAGGCATTCACCGCTTGTTGAGTCTGTGCATCAGATTGAAATTCAGTTTCAGTTTCAGCTTTTGGCCTGGCCCCATCTGCTAATTGCCCATTCTGTCTTCAAGCCAATCAAAGCTCAAGTATTGTTAACGTTTCTCCCACATTATTTACTTCTCTCCAGTACTCAGTATGAATGTCCTCGGTTCCCTGGCCAAATCAATGCGTAGCATTGTTATTTGTCCGGTTTCAACTGCTCCAGCTAAATTGAGCGTGACTGATTCTCGACTAGTTTGGACTACCTTTCTCCCCCTTCTTAGCCCTATCCTCCTCTTTCTCTCTCACTGCACAGAACTGACTCACTATGCAAATAAGTTGAGTGCCGGAAAAGTCACAGAAGTTTGGGAAATTTATTGAAACTGTAAGTGCCAATATTTGGACAACAAAAACCGTAACTTAATTGCAAAAACATGTTGGCAGTTGTGTAATTTGGTTGTCTCTTGAGGTTTATGACCACTCGACTCTCCTATTTATTTACATCGAACTTCTCAAATAATGTACTTTGATGATGTTGTTGGTCAGCTCTTGATATATTTTTAGTTCTATTTTGCAGGTAAGTCTGACCCTCGGTTCAAATGTTGTTCGGCATCAAATTAAGCATACGCCCAGTGAAACAAAGGAAAACATTTAGCAGGTGCTCGACTTTGTTGGTTCTTCTTCTGCTACTGCTACTGCTACTGCCGCTGCTGCTGACTAATGGAATATCATGTGAAGTAGCCTGGGAACATTGTCTGAAAGCATTTTCAAAGTGACATGCAACCAAATTGCAGCTTAAAAGCGCAAAGACAGAAAGAGACTATACCTTTTGTGCTACACTGACAAAAACTAAGTCACAACAATATCAGACTATAAACGTTTATAGCAAATGTACAGCTGGCAAATATTTGTCTTTAGTAGTAGAAAATATGTGAAAAATATTTTATCCTGCCTGCGAAATGCAGCAAATATTTGCTGCATATAATAGTTGTTAGAAAAGAAATGTTTACATATATTAAAATATTTGTCTAAAATATTTGCCTAATATTATTAGCGGCCGTGTTTGTTATCAAATATTTGCTTGTTTGATTAATATTTTAAATTTTTAATGAAATAAAATTTTTAATTATTTTATTTCTAACAGTGTACTGACAGACAAGAAGTGGGCGTGACCATTGTACAGACTACAATTACTTGACTATCTGACTATCTAACTCTCCGGCTTCTTGTCTGTCTGTCATTTTGTTTCGTCACCCTACTGCGGGTATTTACAAACTCTAGCAAAATATGTAACAATTTTGTATAAATTAAAAAGGTTTCTTCTTTTGAGACAGGGTATTTTAGTGTTGGCGTGAAGCGGTTAAATGTTTTCTCTGATTTTATATAATTTAGCCTGCGCCAGTCGAGAGTTTGGCGTTCTATTTGAAGGGGAAGACAGCGAGTCGACTTTTTTAATGCAATTAGTGAGTGCTGCAAAACATTAGGCGATAGACAAATATATATTTATATATACTTACATACACATTCACACACATCTACACATGAAGAGTGATACCAGAGAAATTCTCCCTTTTTTGTCGCTCAACTCGTAATTGACGCTGAAAGGCATTGCAAATGAAGTCAACGCCAAAATGTTGTACAATTTTGGGTAAATGCAATTACTTAATCAGCATTCAAAAGCTGCAAAAATGGTCGTGGGTTAAGTAAAATACAAACAAGACAAAATGGGGTAGAAAAAGGGGAGAGTGCGATGAGTGATAGACTGGGAATGTAACTTAAAATCTATTTATTTCAAGTGGTTTACACAAGTCTTTTGGCCATGTCTGCAGTTGATAAAGATGATGTTGATGTTGCTATAGTTGCTGATGTGAATCATGATTCACATATTCATATTCACATGTTTACATCCTCTTTGTGTTGAGCAGTTTTGTTTACCCGTTGTCCTTTCTTGATATGCACAGGATAAATTGTGTTTGACTAATTGAAAATTTGCATAAAATCAATTTTAATTGAAAATCTTGTCTGCAACCAGACAAAAAGAGGTTAAGTGAACATTCACATATTCATTCCAACTCACTGAACTGACATTCACTTGCCTCTCATATACTCATCTGCTTTGACCAGACAAATATTGGCATTTAGTTTACAGAATTTGAAGATTTCAGAGTCAAGATTTCAATTCCCATCTGACCCAAGTGCAGTCTCTGTTTGTGTAAGTGTGTGTGTGTGTGTGTGTGAGTGTGTGGCTGAGTGCTGGTCAAAACTTAAACATTAAAAATTAAATTAAAGTCAAAAGTTTTGGTCTTTAGTGCAATTTGAGCATTTAGCAATTAGCAAATTTCATTAAATAATTTACAGATGAGTTTAAGAGTTGTTGTACCGCAGACTAACAAATTATATTTCAAATTAATTTAATTACTTATTTAATAGTCTCAATTTGGAATGTAATTTTTTAGAGTTTGTTTTTTACTAATTTAACAGCTAAATCAATCAATCAAACGCTGTCAAAAGCTGTCTATTTAAAAAAAGATTTCAAATTTATTTATATTAATTCATTTATAAATTATCCTACATCTAATTTT
Organism: Drosophila parthenogenetica; assembly: GCA_035047505.1. Taxonomy (NCBI): domain Eukaryota; kingdom Metazoa; phylum Arthropoda; class Insecta; order Diptera; family Drosophilidae; genus Drosophila; species Drosophila parthenogenetica. The sequence continues at coordinate 6,242,351 of JAWNPM010000182.1, forward strand.
ACTTTAATATTTTCAGAAATATATAAGCAGCAGTTTAACAAAGAGAAAAGCGAAATTATTTTTGTGGGTATTATTTTAAGTCGAGCACACCTGACTGCTTCCAATTATTTTTTCCACTGACACTTGACACAATATTCAATTCAACATTTATGCCAATAATAATATAATAATAATAAGCATACAAATAAACTACTAACTTCGCTTTTCATGCAATCTGGGAAATCACATTTCTCTTTCTTTGGCTTTTTGCGCTTTTCTCAGCTTTGCATTTCCGAAAATAAAACATTTTCCTGGGCTGACGATTTGACAGGTTTTCACCTACATGAAAACTGAATCACAACGGGAATGTTGACGTTGACGTCACGACGCGCGTTGCAAAGCAGTCGACAGACCAGATATGGAAAGCTTTTTGGCACTGCTACTGGGGGCGTGGGCAAAATGGGTCGGAGGCAGAGGTAGAGGACGGAGTCTGAAGTGGCTGTGGTGTTGCAACAACCACAGCATGCCACAGCACCGCCCACTTTTGAATGTGATGTGTAAATTATGCGTAGTCCTCGCATTTGTTGTTCTTTTTTTGGTTTTAAATTTCAAATGCTTTTGGATTTAGCAATCCGTAAAGGCAATGCAGCTCATTTACACACACATACACTCACATGCACATGGACACACAATTCAGCAGCTCCACGCTCTGCCCACCATCATGAATCACACTCGAGAGACTCAAAACAGCCAACACTCAAACACTCAGAAAGCTACGCAACAACGAATTGCATTCATTATGATTCTACGACTGCAGTCAGTTGTCCCTCTCTTTCCCTTTCTCTTTCTCTCTAACACTTGCCCTCTCTGTCCCTGCGCCTTTCACTCTCTCTTTGCTTCTTGTCAAGTTGCATAGCCTGACCTTTTTGCATTTTTCGTACACCAAAAACGGCTAAAAATACTTGAATAATGTTCCACTCAATGTCTGTTGTTGTTGTTCTTGTTTTTGCTTTGACTGCACAGATTTAATAGGATTTTAGTGCATTGAAGTGATTTTTCAATGCCGCCTCATGACGTGCACGATAATGATCACAATAATGATGCTCTTAATGCTGATGTTGTGAGTGGGGAAATGGCAAATGGAAATATAAAGAGAAAGGGATATGGCGGTGACTTGATTCCGCTGAGTTGTGCAGGACAAAGAGAAGTGAGTGAGCTTGATGTAGGTGGAATGCGTGGACTAAATCCTTAATATGTCTCATTCCCCTTTTTTTCTAACTTCTCAATTTTGAGGAGTCTTGGAAGTAATAAGTATAAAATAAGATAAATTGATTATATTTCAATAATAATAATAATAATAATAATAATAATAATAATAATAATAATAATAATAATAATAATAATAATAATAATAATAATAATAATAATAATAATAATAATAATAATAATAATAATAATAATAATAATAATAATAATTATAACAAAAATACAAATACTAATTATAATTAAAATAAAACAAAATGAACACATTATCTTACGTAACAGGTATGCTCGGATTTATTATTATTATTCTCAATAAGGATATAAAATCCAATAAAATTATGCCACTCACTCATCTAATGAATCATTAAATTATTCATTGATGGACAATCTTGCTTTCCTTGCGACATGTTATAAGTGTATTATATTCAAAATACAAGTGGAGCCATAGAGATCAGGACATGGAGTATGAAAATGAAAGAATGAAAGACAGACAGAGAAAGAATAAATGAGAGAGAGAGAGAGAGAGAGAGGCCTAGAAACCGTATAAGTAGAGAGTGCTTTTGCTTGCAAGTTGATGTTGTGGCAAATTTATGGCTTGCCTTTAGCTACTAATGAGTTTGTCGGCATCCGTCAGTTGATCCGCTTGCCCGGCGCCTAGAAAGCAGCTTAAACCAGGGTGCTGGACCTTAAGGACCTCAGACAAACGCAGAGTGTGTTAGAGAAAAATAGAAGGAGAGAGAGAGGATAAAAGAGTGAGAGAAATAGGCACGTACATGTAGGGTCCATAATGGGTTAAAAATGCGTAAACGATTTTGGGCGTCGTAAGCTTCTTAGATATTTGCATCAGATTTTGCCATAAATTGTCTGTGGGCGAGGTTGGTGGGCGGAACAAGCAGCCTTAGCGGAAGCATTTTGATTGATTTACATACACACAAATACACACACACTCGGAAGAGAGACGGAGGAGACTTCCTTTAGAGAAGTGAAAAGAGGAAAGCTGCCATCTTATATGCTGCTGAAATTTACCATACCATAAAGCCAAAATGCGGTCGTATTTCTTCAACTTCCGGCATTAAGTGCACACACGGCAGCAAATTAATTAAGTGACGTTGCCAAAGAGCTTCGACCTGCCACAAGGACGAGGACAATTCCACTAAAGTCTCTCTCAGTGTGTGTTGTCAAATTAATTAAACGCACACCAAAAACAAACAACAAGAACTACAGGAACTTCTACTACAGAGGAGTGTAGAAGTAGAGGAAAAGCTTAAGCCACTGCAGTTAGGAGTATTTTCCGACTTTCCATTGTTGTGGAGCTTTTAGTTGGCTTTTGTTAAGCTTTCGTAATTTACACCTGTCCGTGTTGATCCAATTGGAACACAAATAAAAGCTGGCATTACTATACTTCACCTCAGAGGACAGCTTCCATTCAATTAAGTTCCGAATACTGAGCTGATTCAAACTAATCGTATTTCAATATTGACTGGACATGTAACTGTAAGTCTTTGGCCACTTAAAGTATAATTAATTTATGGTTTCATTTTCCGTTTTTAATAAAGACAACTTTGGATATTTTCCAATATTTACAAAGGATTAATACATTTTGTATAAAATCTTTAGAATTGTAAAATTTTAATTTTTGGCTATACATAACGGAATCTTAAAGCCTACATTTATAAATAAATCAGAAGTGTAATTAACCGAGTTTTGTGTTACTTTTAAAACCAAAATCACTTATGCGCCCCTTTGCCGCAAATTTACATATGTTGCATACTTTGTGGGGATTACAAAACATTTTCTCACATCGTTTCAGTGCGAGAGTGTCGATTTCAAATCTCGGTTAAAACTCTAAAAACTAAGCCCAATTGTGTCGAAGCAATCAAATGCTGGCAATGTTTTCAATACAGACTAAGCTTCAAAATTGCTTTTTAATGCCTTGGAAGCTTTAGACTGAATATGTATAGAAGTACATATCAATCCCTCTCGCATCAGGCTGTACTCTCTTCCCCTTACCACTCCCTTTCCCTGCTTCCTTTTTTGTATCTTTCAGTTCATAGTTTGCCTAATTTCCGACCCAACTAAGCTGCTTGCCAATCCTCTCGCATTTTACAATCATGTCACTGGAGCATTTTCCCACAGCTTTTTCCATTTGGCGTGAAAATGTTGTCCCTGCACATTTCCCACTACCAAATAGCTGTTAGATTTGGCCCAAAAAGTGAGTGTCGGGTGTTGGGTAATGGATTATGTTTTACTAGTTTCGATTTTTTGTGCGAATGCGAATTTAAATACTAAATAGTAATGGCGAAAGTATGTTTGAGATACAAATACAAAGTTTATAATACTAATATATACTAATACCCATCAAATAACTTGAACTTCTGTTAAGTCTTATGACAGGCTAGTAAATTCTCTATAAGTAAATTATATTGAATTATTTTAATTGATTACTTAACGGTGTCGAATTACGACAAAGTAATTAAAAGAGTTTAATTTGATATTTTCCCAAAGTATACAAATTAGTTGTTTAACTGGTTTCAGTTTCTGCTTTAAGTATTTGCAGTACATTATCAAATATTCATGAAAATAATTAAAACACATTTGAGGATAATCATTAAAAGTTAATAAATAATTTGATGTGTGTAATAACAGCTCGGATTTTAAGCAATTAGTTTTGAGCAAGAATTCTGCACAGATAATTTAGATAAATGTTTTAAATTCATTTAGTATTTAGCTCACAATTTTCTTCTGGCCAAACACATCCGGTCAGCAACACACACGCAAGCACACACACGTGCATGAAAGATGGAAGATGGAACATGCAACAAAGGCCCTAAGCTGCCCCAATTAGCCAGGCTCGAAGGCTGCAGTGGATGCCACTGCCAGTCGACTGCCAGATTACTCACATAAAAGCACAACATACTTGTGTAGTCCCAATTACAAAACAGACTCGGACTCAGACTGCTTACTTCATGCCACATGCTGAATGCAGTTGCAACTTCCACTTGCCACTTGGTATTTTGTGTGGATTCTTCGTGTAAAATTCCCATTTGGGTCAAGTGCTGGTTCCGGTTGCTGCTTCTTCTTCTTCTTGTTCTTCTACTACTGCTTTTGAGTGCTAAAATTACATTTAAAATATTTTATTAAAATTCTCACATGTAAGCCACGCCCACGGGCTGCTTTATACGCCCCTCTAGCTACTGTTGTTCATGTAACACTTTTCATATTTAATTCAATTCTTTGCCAGTTTTTTCTTTAGTATTTATTGTTAAAAACATCTCTATGCTTGAAGCAACAGTCGAGCATCTAATGCTGCCAGCTTCTGGCCATCTGTGTTGGCCATGTCGCTGGTCATGTTGTTGGCCAGTTTGCTGGCCCCTTTGCTGTTGTTGCTGCTGCTTACTTTTGTGGCTTTTATGCGCCGGGCATTGCATTAGCTGCAATTAATTAAGTTATACTCTGGGAATTACTTAAGCTTGGCCTGGCTTACAGTAAACAGTTCATAAGTATGTCCCACATGTGGTAATAAATAGTATCTCTCACTCTCGTTGGTTCTTTGTTTTTTTCTTCTTGTTATTTTCAAAGGATGCTTAATGCATTTAATAGACTGTTAGTTACCCTAGGTGAAGAATACACTCAATTTAAAAATAATGCTCGAAGTGCTTACTTATTTCTCTTTTACGAGAGATTGTCATCAATTTGTTACAATTACTGTATAAATTTTTAATTTGTACCTTAAGTTAAAACATTTTAAATTATTTCAAAAATATTTCGTTTAGAATCATGTACCAATTTTGAACAATAAATATTTTTGTTTAATTTAAATCATAATATAAATCCCTTACACACTAAGCTAGTTTTTTCCCTGAAATGCCTAAGTTATTGAGTAAATATTTTGTGTGCTCAAAGACACAAACACCGCGCATTGAACACGTTTTTCATTTGCCCAAAAACTTAATCCATGTTTGACAACAGATGAAAATGGATGTCCAATTACAAATGAATAAGCCAAAGCCGCAGTCGAGTTGTAGTGCAAATGCAGTTGCAGTTGCAGTTGCAGTTGGAAGTCCCTGCAGCTAAATCCGTATTCTCATTCGCATTCCGTCAAGTAAATCCGCCATTGTCGCTCGGCAAAGCAAATGTCAATTGTGTGTGTCTTGGGATTGAGTGCTGAAAACATGCGAGGATCAGGACGAACAGCCGGATGAAGATAAGGATGGAAATGGGAATGACAATGAGGATGAGAATGAGAATGAGGGCTGCCGAGCACATTCAACAAATTGCATGTCAACAGCTACCGCAGGGTATTATCCCCGCTGAGGAGAGCCTGGCCCAATCCATTCAATGCGGGATTACACTTGACAAAAATAAAATAAAATGGACGAGAAAAACAAACTAAAAAATAATCACTAAAAATAGAAATAGAAAAATATTGTTTGAATTTGCATTGCGAATCAATCGAGCTTGTAATTCTAAGAGCTCAACAGCTGTACCTTGGGAATGCAGTCGAGAATAGAATTCTAGATATTCATTGTTGTAGTTATTACTGGTATTACTGTTTTATGGCCCTCCAACTGGTTTTTACGAGCCGTCCAAAGCGCCATTGTCAACAAGGTGGATTCATAAATTAGTTCGAATCGTTCGAGTTGTTGGCGTTTCAAAGTACCAAACTAATTGTTATCTTGTTGGGTGTTTATCGCCTAACCAGAGTTCTTCAACATTTTCATTTACCTCTTGAAACTAATTAAGTTTCCACAGTTCTTTTTTTCCTTTAAAAAAAAAACGAATTCCAGTCACTGGCTATACATTTTTTCTGTTTTTTTGGTAACGTTTTTATGGCTTTATTTACGACTTTCGCTTTGAGCGCATTGTGTGAATTTTGTTGAGTTTCTTTTAATGCTTCTTAATTCTAATTACCACACGGTCCGTCGACTGTTCATCTTTGTCTGCTAACTGCCCACTACTATTCTATACCCTATACACTAACAAACATAAAGGGTATACCTCTCTCAACAACTCATTCATTTATCACTAGTATAACTACCTCTAAGAAGAACAAATATTTTTAAATTTAGTTAATTTATTTCCTATATTTGAATTGCTTTACAGGATATCTTCCAGCCCATCACATTTGATTGCTCTTGTGTCTTATTTGTAGATTCTCTTGACTAATTTTTAGTTTACGACTTTTTACATTTTAATGGCGCTGTCGATCCGTCAGTAAAGGGCAAAAAGCGCTTAAAATTCTCATCATCGCCCATCAGTGGGAAATGCAATTTGAGCATCATTAAAAATAAAGTTAGCTGCACTAATTTCATCTCTTAATATCATTTGAAACACCTGAAGAACCAAATGAACCAAAATCAACTAAAGAACAAAAACCTTGCCACGAGAAAAGCGTTAAAATAACAAGTAACGAGCATCTCATGGATACGCGTTCTCTTTTTGTTTCATCTCAGATACTTTTGTTCCACAACAATTCTCTATGCTTCATTTTCTTATTATATGGTTTATTTGTTGTTCTTTAAATGAGCAAAGAACAATAATTAAGTATGAAATTCTTTTACTAACCGTACAAAAGCTGACTTACTTGATCGGATAACAAGAAGTCTCAAGTCATTTGATGGAGATCTGTCTTTTAATTTTAACTCTTTGATCCACCAGCGTATATATATATATTGTAGTTGAAATTAGATACATAGTAGTGGGTGCTACAAAGAAAAGTTGTAGATTTAAGAAAATAAGTAGTTGAAATGAGAGAAATATTAGTTAATATTAATAAATTAGTTGCTGGTATTTAAAAAACGGTAGAATAAGTTAAAGGGAAAGCGGAAGATGGTAGAAAATCTGTAAAAGAATTTTTAACTATAGTAGTAAAAATAAAAAAATTAGCAGAAATGAAATAAAGAGAAGGAGGACTTTGACAAAATAAGCAATCAATCTTGAAAAAAGTATCTAATATACGTAAAAAAGAAAAATAGTTTTAAAAGTTAGAGATAAGTTCAAAGATGCTAATAAATTAAAGCACATTTCTGCAAATAATTAAAAAATTAGGAGGTATTTCTTCGAGTTAGTTGAATTTAATAAATATTTTATTTGCCTTATGTTTCCCAAACATCTTCTCCTGTGGTGTCACTTTTTTCGGTTTACACATATTCATAAACAACTTTCCCATCTTAACTGACGTCATAATAATCATTTTATTAGCCAAAACACTTTTGAGCATAGAGTCAGAATCAAAGGGGGAAAGCAAAGCTAATCCATGTAACTGTCATGTAACTAAACCCTGTGTGTGTATATATGTGTGTGTGTGTGAGTGCTGCTTAATTGCTAGGATGCTTTCAACATAGTGAAGCATGCAACAGTTGCAGCTCCTCTTGTTGTGGGGGAAGGAAACGAAATGAATTGAAGCACAAATTATTTGTGCAAACAACGTCAAGTTCGCTGCACATTTGAGCATTCAATTAGTAGAAACTAACGATGATGACGATTAAAATAACGATGATGACGATGGTGATGATAATCATGTTCATCGTTAGCCACAACGTAAATAAATAAAATCATATTTAGAACAACATTAAAAGCTGAACAGCATTCAGAATATGCAGATGCTTTACCACTTGACGCCTTGGGTGACATTTACAAGCTCAGTCATGTCACAATTTGAGTGTGGCGCCCCCTGGCGTTCAGATGACGTGCCTGCTCTGTGCAGTTTTTTGATAACAAAATTTACAAAAAAAGAAGAATAAAAGCAAACTTAATCACATTAAGCGCTCAGTTGTGTAAAGTGTCATAAATCAGTTCAAGTGTTGGAAAATGTTCGCACGAAAGTGTTGACTAATGCAGTGTCACAAGAATTAGCCAAGAGCGACAGAGTAGGAGTATGGGTTCGGGAAAGGGAAAGAGAGTCAGAGTCACATGCAGTTCCATAAATAATTGTCCAAATCCCTCAGATTACTCGCATGCAGTTGTCATAGAAAACTTTTGTAGTAACTAATTGCCAGTAATATGGGTTTTTGGGTTAACAACCAGTTTAGTTTTAGCTTTAAAGCTGATTTAGCATTTATGGTGAGCTCCGAATGCAGTTAAGTAAGTGCTATGAGCAGAGTAAAACTAAAGACCACGATAATTAGGGTAGTCTGGAATTTTACCTCTTTTAGTTTTGAATCGGAGACTGGCACATTGTTTCTAAACTCATTACACTAACCTACAATAGTATACCCTGTTATAAATTGTGTACAGAGACTTTTCTTCTTAATAAAACTCTATTTACCTGACTCTACCCTGTTGTTAATGTAACGAGAATTTTAACAGTTGATCTGCTCACTTAATCAAATCTTATCGTAGCTGGTCACACTATTTAGAGAAACGCCCTCTTTAAGCCAGGAAAACTTCTGATTCTGACAACTGCAGCTATGATAACGAGATTACGGAAAGTGCAGCCCGAAATTGAACTTGACTTTGGTCAATACATTTACGGGGGCGGAGAAAAATAAAGGAGGCAGTGGGTGAGGGAGTATTGGTGGGTGTGGCAGACGGGACTGCATATCAGAGAAATCTCAGCACACACTCTCAGCTTTCAGCTCTTAGCTGTCGGTTCACAGTTCGCAGTTCACAGTCCAGACACATGTCATGTCCTATCGTGATTTTTATGCGCATGTTGCCTTGAAGTATGCATTAAAAATGTGCCTGTCGCTGATGTGTTTGTAATCTCACACACACACAAATACACACACTTACACTTATCCATACATTTATCCCAGCATTTCGCATCAAGCAGCAAATAAACAAACAAATTTCCTGTCGCTGCACGCAGCACGCACTTATCCTGCAGCTGACACTTAACACTTGAGCGCCTGACAGAGTGTGCGAGAGAGTCAGAGGGGGAGAGAAAGGGAGAGAAAGAGAGTGCAATATGCTTATCGCTTCAACAACAACAATTATGGTTTATTATTGCTTGGGAAATGAATTTCCCTTTTGCACAATTTACAACTACCGAACTTTTTCCCGATTCTTCACCCTCCGTTGAAACTGTGAATTACGATTTGCGATTCCGATTTGTGATTGCGATTGTGATTTGTGCATTCGATTTCATTTGAGTGGACAATCGAATTATTACGCCTGACATTTCATAGTTTCCCTTCGCTGCTTTCTTTATTCCTACATTTTGGAGATCCTTTTTTACTTCACTTTTTTTTTTTTTGTGTGTTATTATTATTTTATGGACCGTTGCTGCTCATTTGTTGCGGACACGTTTTTCCGTGCACCGTGAGAGAAAATCGTGAAAAGTCTTTCAAGTGTGAATTAAAGTGCGATTCCTGATGCACGCTCACAGCACGCTCGTCTTTAGCACGGCAAATAAAAGTGCGGAAATTCAAAAAAATAAAAATTGTATTCAAAATTAGTGTGACACCAACTAGCGAATACTCTAAATATTACAAATGATTTGCGCTGAAATGTTAATATACGTAGCTCTATTCTAGCCAAATAATATATAGACGATGTATTCCACCTTTAAAATTAAAATAAGATTTACTAATTTACCGCTCACCACTACAAATTTCAGCACCCTTTAAGATAGAGTATATGAAATACTACCAGATGTAGTCTCTGTTTGTGACGTCGCTGAGTGGCAGCTTCCTCTCTGCGTATTTATTTGTGGCACATTGTCGTCGCCTTCTGTCTCTGTCCCTGCCTCCTTCTCATCTTCATCTCCATCTCTTGTTGAATCCCAATATCATCTCGTCTCATCACTTTTATCATCCTCGTTGCTGTTGTCCTCGACGCGTGTGAGCGAGGTTTATTATTGTGATATTTCCTCAGATATTTCTATGCCCATTTTTGTCATTTCCATCTCTGCATCTGTTTGCAGTCAATGAAAAGAGTTTGCTTAGGGGTAAGAGTTGGTATAATGAATGTCATAAGCTTAATTTAATAGAGTCACAAAAATTAACAGCATTTCTTTAAAAGTCGAGTAAAGAATAGTAGTAAATTTGACTATGTGTTCATTTAAATTCTAAATTTATTTATTTGAATAGAAAAATAAAAACTTTTTTTTTAAACAAGTAAATTGAACAATTGTTTTTCTCTTTGAAAATGTTTCAAACTTGAATTGTATCAAAGGAATTTTGATAGGAATAAAATAAAGCAATTAAAATAAATATTTCTTTGTTAAAAAATAATTATTTAATGGAAAATAATCTTTTGCAGAACAAAAAATAAATATTTTCCTAATATTCGAATAAAAGAATAAAAATTTAATTCAAAATTTATAGACAGAAACATTGTCCTTAGTCTCAATCTTTGGTGCTCCGATGGCCAATCGTATGCAGGCAATTAGTGAGTCAAGTTTCCTGTCAGCTGAAATTCTATCCTAATTTCAGTTTCAATTCCTAATTCCCAGACTAGGAATGCTAATTTCTTGGACAATCCTTAGACTCGCGACGTCGGCTTAGTGATGATTACACAATGACTTGACAATTCAACTGTGTCCATTCAAACTTTATTTACATGTGAGTGTTATTCATGTATGTTTTTCGAGTGCAGCCCTCAGAAATCCAAAATCAGAACTCCGAAACTCAGAATTTCAAATTCTACGTAGCAGTTTTGTTTGTGCAACGTCGTGCGTCGCTTGTTTTTTGTTTTCTCATCACTTTTTGTTGTTGTTGTTGTCCAAAAAGGTGCAGGGGATTTGTGAATTTCGAGTTGGTTTCGAGTATATTTTGGGTTTTTGTTTGTTTGCTGGCAGCAGGTCATGCGGCACATGCAACACACAAATACAGACACACCAGGCACAGTTAAAGGAGTTCCCATTACAATCTTCAAATCGAAACAGCATCCACGCCGAGAACTGAGAATTCAGTCGGAGAACTGAGAACAGAGATTGAAACCAAGACCAAAACTGAGACCAAGACTGAGACTGCGACTCGAGATAGGAAGAACTGTGACTTGTGGAGAGTTCGGCTTTTGTTTGTGTTCAGTTCCTGGCGGAGTTTTGGTTTTTCTTTTGGATTTTTATACGTTTGCTGTAACCAAACAAATGATCATAAAAAAACGTCTGTTGTTGTTTTTATTTTAATGCCCTGAGCACGCTGCACTTCAAAGACGAATCGCCGATCCTTAAATCTGACCAAGCGGAGAGCTCGTTAGTTTGGTTTTGGTTTTTTGATTTACTTTTCGATTCGATTCGTTTTGTTTTGTTTTGTATTGTTTTCTTGTGATTTGCTTGTTGAATTTTCTAGTTAACGCATTGCCGTTCATTGCATTTAATGAGCTAACACACACACACACACACACAGAGAAACACACACACACTCAGCGATGTCTGATTGCCATTTCTGCCTATAATAAATCAATAATTAAATATTATAAATCGACGTTCAGTGGAACGTGTGAAAATCCTTTGACTGTGCAAACAAAATACGCAATATTCTCTTTCTATTGTTCATTAATCGATGGCACCAGCTCACAAACAACAATAAACAGGGCCAAAAGCAACCCCTAAAATCTATAGAGGGGGGTATAAGGAAGAGGGAAGGGCAGAGGAAAGCCAGAGGAGATTGCTGTGGTCTAAACTAGTTCCGGTCTTTGTTGTTGTCTTTGGCTTAATGTGCTCATTAATGCGCCAGTCTCTGTCAAATTGTGATTGCATTTTCATGCGCCTTTTCCCACTGCCAACGCTACTCCCACTCCCACTCCTTTTCCCACTTCCATTTTCCTCACATCCTCGTTTTCCATTTATCATCTCTCATTTCGCATTCGGAAATTTGTGATTTTGAATTTTGATTAGAGATTAAATTGTCTCTGGCGATTAGCATCAACCCAGAGCTGTAGCTGGAGAATTGTGCAAACAAGCGTATGTTTGCATTAGCTTCGAAATTGCAACAACCGTTGCCACTACCCACTGTACACCTCCCTTCCACTCCCCTTCCCTTCCCTTCCTCTGACTCACCCACCCCGTTGGCATCAGTGCACTGTGCATGTTTGAGTCCAGCTAGAAGCCGACTTCCACTGGGAGAGACCACCACCAACTGCATGATGACTTGAGCAGCCGAAGGCGCACTTTGTGCATCGTTTCATTTGCTTTCTGCTCATTAATTTTGCGGTTTTTGTTTTTCTCCGCACGCTGCGCTACACACTGTGTGGCATATCGACAGCCTTAAGTAATTTGAAAATTTTTAAAGTTTTATTCAGGAAACACTTGTTTGTAAAAATATTTAAACTTAAGCAGTTTATTTTGGTTGGTAAATTTTAGATTAACGTTTCTGGAAGAGCCATTTTTATTATAAGGTAAATTTTATAACATGTTTGTTTCTGCTTAATTTAATAAAATATATCCTAAATATTAATTATTAAGTTGATGATTAACTTAACTTAAGTCATGAATATTCTGAATTCCTTAAGTTACCTTTCATTGGTTATAAATTGTCTGAAAACTGTTTACCACAGGTAAAATCACTTCGATTTAACTGTAGTACATTAGACCACATATTATTATTCTAAAAGTAGCACCATAATAAAGTCCTTCATGTTTATATTTTCTTCAAACTACAGCCCTATGGCTACCCTATACATTAATTATGCCCTCAATGCCCGAAGTTTCAGATAAACGTTTGTGCCGGGCTTAAGAATATAATCCTTAAATTATTACAAAAACAACAACTATTTGCCCAACGGTGCAAATAAAAACGCAACGATTACGTGTGAATAAGCCAGCGAGGTAGCAACCCTGGCAACGCAGGCGGTCGTTAAGCATTTTGCGGTATTGTGTGGCAACCTTTACTTGCGTGTAACAACTGAAATTATGAACTACAATTATGAGAGATCTCTAGCTACAGCTCTCCCTCTATCTCACTATCTCCCTCTAACTCTTAGGGTTGCCCTGACAGGATGATTAGCTTTTTGGATGCGTCACGGGAATTGCTGTCATTAGAGTTTATTCAGGAACACGACCGCAGTGCATACTTCCATGGGAGAATATATGGTTAGCATGTAGTTGATGCGGTTACGCCCTCTTTCCGCCCCTAGCCGTTTTTCCCCGTTGTTAATAGGGGTTTTTCGGTGCAATTATGAGGCAATTAAAAGAGCTTTGCGCAAAATATTTTCCAACCGCAATTATAGAAAAATTATGCAAATTTTCCCACAGCAATGAAAACTATAAAAACGGCAGAAAATCGAGCAGAAAGTTGAGTAGAAAGGGAAGAAACGCTGGGTGGCAAAGGCCAATTGTCAATCAGCCTTGTGAGAAGAGCCCGACACGACTGTCAATCAGCATTAAAAATCAATAGAAGACTGCAAAATGTTCCAATGTTTGTCGAAATGTGAAAACAAAGTGAAATTTGTTGTTTCAGCCTGAAGGACATTGCTGTGTGTGACAAAATTGTGCAAGCAAAAATGTTTAGAGTAGGAGCAGGAGCAGTAGCATCAGGAATAACATCAGCCCCAGGCTAAGGATTATGAGCGTAAATTAACCCTTATTGCCAAAAATATGCGACAGCTGATTGACAGACAAATGACAGGCACATAAAATACGCACACACATACATACATGTACATAGTACAGTAAACATCCTCATACAAGTACAAACACAAACTGTACTTATGCCAATGAGAGGAGATAGGGCACTGGGAAAAGGGAAAGGGACAAGAACCGGTCTTTGATTTGATTTGATTGAATTTGATGTACATGTGTTCAACATGACACTTAGTAAGGGCTTAAATGTGTTTAGACTTTACAGTGCTGTCAAATGAGAGAGACACTCGCAACTGAATCAGCTGAAATTCCCAATTTGTATGTCGAAATTGAAATTGACATTGAAATACAGTTAATGCCATACATTTAGATATTGATAATTTTTTTTGTCGAGAGTTGAAAGTAAAAGTTTTTAAGGGAATGGGATTATTTTATGGAATAAGCTGAATTGCAAATATAATTGATGTAGAGATAACACCATTTGTTTTGATATAAAAGTTAAGGAAAGTGACATATTTTTTTTTTTTTTTTTTGATTAAAATAAATAGTAAAAATTATTTCATTCATAAACTATTGTAACAGACTTAAAATATTTTTAAATAGATTTTCTACATTTAATCACACAATCTTGCTGACGTTTAAGACTTTTTCTATCCTTAACTTCTTTGTTTCTTCATTGCTTCCTTTTTTTTTTACAAAGATAACGTCTTTTATAAATGCTTTCAAGTCCTATAGTTATACTAAATAAATCAAATCTTTTTACAAACTTTAAGCAGTGTAACTATTCAGAAACCGTTTATCATTCAAATAACTCGTTAATTGAAAACTTTCATTGAGTTGTTGACAATATTATTGAAACTTTCACGCTTGAGTAAACCAGAAAAAAACAAGTCTCAAATGCAGCGTGGTCCATTAACACGAACCTAATGAAGTGTTTTAATTTCTGCATAAAATTATTATAATCAGCTGAAAATTCAAATACAAATTTGTGATAACTTCATTGGCCACTAGAAAGAGTTGCCAGCAACAATGTAAATTTGTTAAACACCAAACGAGAAACTTAAGTTAAGAAGACGATGATGATGGTGATGAAGGCATTAGAGTCGGTCACAGTTAGCAGTAAAGATATGGGAAATGCCGAGAGATAAGAAAAAGGAAAAGAAAAGAAAAGCCAAACAATAGTGTCACATTTGGTGCCCACGGGTTAAGATGTAACAAAAATTGATGAAGTTTTTCGGTGTTTGAGATTCGACTTGGATTGGATTAGGTTGAAGGAATGAATGGGCTTGATGTGGAGGTGCTGGAGAGGTGGGACTATCAATTTACATAACATTCTCATTGATTGCTGCTGCAGCCGAAACTTATCAGCAGCTAATGAGCAGCAGGCGGCCAATGTCAATTTGAGATCTCAGCACCTCGTTTTGTGGAAGCTGCACGCTCCATGCTGCATGCTACACACTGAATGCTTCATGCAGCCTGTGGAGTGATAAATTTTAACAACCTTTGTTTGGCTGACAAACAGGTGAAAAAAGGCCAAAAGGGGCCAGACATCATACTGTGAGATGACCGTCTGTCCGCCAGCCCTCCTGTCTGTCTGTGTGAGATGAAAAGCAGCTTTTAATTAAGCCAACCCCATGGAACGAACTCAAATTGTAGCACACAGGTGCTCGGTCTGATCAGTTATCCAGTTGTTCAGGTGTCCAGGTGTCTACCTGTCCGTAATGGCTTTGTCTGGGCATATTAGTCGTGTCGTGATTTGGGCCAACACCTACGGTTCACAGCTCGTTCGTTCTATAGTTCATCGTTACATCATTTCGATATTGGTCTTTTCTACGTTATAAATAGCTCAATTATGCAGCTAATAATATCTATAATTCCCAGACATTTTCCCTGGGTCTTTGCCCTTGCGTTACGCCTACTTAAAGATCAAGACTTCGTTTGTTGAGTCGTATTTCTAAGCTGATTTCGGTTGCATTCAGTGAAACTGCTTAAAATGCAAATGAAGTGCCTGATTGGTTTTGGTCTTGGTCTTAAGATCCGGCTTAGACATGGCCCTCTACCATAATGCGCTCAAGCAGGCACTTAACTATGTTCTGTACATGTTGAGCCACTAATTAGACCAAAATACTGCCTACCTACGTCTAAATTCTGAAGTCTAGAGTCTAGACTGTAGGGAACAGGTTCCTAATTTCATAATCCTCTTCGTTGCGTTTGCAATTATAT
Source organism: Drosophila parthenogenetica (assembly GCA_035047505.1). Lineage (NCBI taxonomy): Eukaryota > Metazoa > Arthropoda > Insecta > Diptera > Drosophilidae > Drosophila > Drosophila parthenogenetica. Next base: position 6,258,282 of record JAWNPM010000182.1, read on the forward strand.
TTCATTTCTTTGGTTTGATTTTTTTTAAGTTTTCCAGGCTGATTTGCGGTGCTGTTTATTAGATTTGCCATCTTCTCCTTCCACACTTTTTTCCCTTTGGATTCAATTGGAATTTCGCGTCTATATTGACAATGACTTGGCAAATTTTCATGCCGTTTGCTTTGCTTCCGGCATACCGACAGAATCACAGTTGCAGGTACTTGGATCAATTTATGATTGGAGATGACACTGTGATTTCCCAATCAAAATGTTTTGCCGGGAGTTACCCTATCGAATTTCCTAACAACTAACTGCGAAATGTACGTAGTGTCATCTCTAGTGGGAAACATTTACTTTATAGATATAAATTTTCATAGAATTTTCCGTTCACACCGCGACATAATTAAACGTGAATGGAGCATTTCCCTCAGGCGTATATATATTTTCCTTCGTGGGTAAATTGATATTCCTGTCATTGGCATAATGATTTCATCTACTGCTTTTACTTCCGCACTCTTCCTTCTCTGTGCATCCTGTCTGCGGTTTGCCATATTCACAGGATATTAAATTAAAGAATGCGAACATTTTTACAGAGATTACAACGAGGCAGCTCAATGATAGGAGCTGCCATTTAATTGAGTTATTAGGCGATCCGACAGAACAAAGAGCGAACATAAATTAAAAATTGTAAAGAAAGAAGGACGAAGCGATGAGTTGACGATGAAGATGCTGGCAGGATTTCAGAAAAAACATTTGTGAAACACATGTTAAGAGAAGAAGCAGGACGAAGACAGATAAAAGATGGACGAGGACAGGGAAGGGGACATAGATGAGGCGCAAAACAACAAAGGACCTCAGGCCAGCAGGCAGCTGAGCTGAACAGTTGGAACTGAGCCTGATGCAGTCATCGCCGTCCTGTCAACAGGATATGCATGAGCGCTTTGAGCATTTCACACCTACAATGCACAACAAAGAAACAACCCGTGGATGCCCATTGCTCGAACTGAGTATCAGCTGCCGCAATTGAGATACCGATTACACGAGAGAGTCCTTTTTTTTGCGGCTCTAAACCAAAAGCCAAAAAGAACAGAAACGAAAAGAAACAAGAAAGAATGAAAGGAATATAAAAACCACAAAGACCACAATGAACAGCGGGTAGGGAAGCAGGATAAGAAGAAAGTAGGAGTTGACATAAAAATTGAAAATCAGCCTCGGGTTTAACATGATTGATGGCCATGATTGAGCAGAAGCCGCAAAGTCAAAAATGCAGTTTCGCTTTAAAAAGGATTCAAAAGTCGAGAATCTGGTAGTCAATTGCCGTTATGATTGATAAGTTCCGAAGTAAAAGTAGGTGTGAACAGCAGTAGGAGTCGGCATTGGATTCGGAGTCGTAGGCGGTGAAGGCGAAAGATTCGAAGCCAAGGAAAGTGCTGCAACGCCCTTAGGCAAATGAAGGATTACGGATGGCAGCATAAGGAGAAACTACTGCTCATTTGGTACGTGATTCGAGCACAAGTGTTGTGCATTTTCCTGGAAGAGAAAACTGCTATGCAGTCAGGTTACAATTGGAGCAAAGGGAAACTAATTAAATTGATAGAATTAGACAAAAGGGTCTCATGTCCATTTCGAATTCCCTTTCGGTATTAGTTATTACTTATCATTTGTTGGAAGTATCGACAGAAGACGGCAAGCACCGGCTTAACTTATACACTTACTCATATGTTTATATGATGGATAGCTGCTCAGGGGGAGACCAGATTAAGACAGACAAGGATGTATTACCTTGCTGACAGATTTGTGGGAAGAAGTCTTGAGATTCCTTTGTACAAAAACTGCAGCAACCAAAAGTGATCATTTAAGCAACATGCCTTAGTTGCCGTACTTAGAATAGGGACCGTTACGTATACTTATATATTAAATTAATTACAATACGAATTTGGAATGGATAATGAAATTTTGTGGTCATTATCAGACATGCCAAGCATGTACGAAATGAGCCACAAATGTGGCCAATGTAATGAAACAAAGTAGCCAGCGAGGCATATGATGAACAATGCCACAATGCCACAATGCCAGCATAAAATGGGTGGGGAGGGAAGGTAAGGAAGGAGGACGAGCAAGGATAAACAAGCGAGCGTGCATTGGCAGCGCATAAATCAATGGAGCATGTAGCGGCCGAAACTGGACAGGAAGGATACTCCGGTGACCAACAGATGTGAGCATGTGAGCTGAATTAAAAATGAGTGGCCAAAAGGAATCACAGAACACGGAGGAGTACACTCGGGAGACTCAGTCCTCCACTCGGACTCGGATTCAAACTTGGACTCCAACTAGTCTTCACTCGGGCGTAAAGACAAAAGGGACGACGATGAAGACGACGAGGGTCAACTTTCTTTGGGAGGAGAAAAAAGGTAACCTTGCTGGATTTACTTTCCGCCTTTGTCGCTGCAGGACATCTTAAGGACTTAACTTACTTTAGTTTCGAGCGGACCAAGACAAACCAAAAGATGAGGAAAATGAAGCAATAGATTTTTTATGTTTGGGATTTGTGTGTGTCCCACAAGTCTTATGAACGTGTGTCTAGTGCAGTTGACATTTAATATGGCATTATCCTTGCGCCGCTGAGTTATAAATAATGTTACTTTCTGCCATTAAAAACATAAAAAATAAGCAAAGGGCCAAAGTCCCACTCTCCCCCAAACAGTGCAGTAGTCCTAGTCTCTTAAAATGAGGGGTTCAGAATTTGCCTCGAAGGGTTTTTCTCCCTCAGTGTTATCGACGCTGGTCAGTTGGTCAAGCAAAATGAAAACCAATTTCGTTCCAAATAATACGTACAAATATCGACGTCAGCTATGCGGGGTAACATTTATTTAAAAAGTGAAATATGTATATTCTGTAAGGAAAAGAAACATATTTTGAATGCCTACTTTGGGTAGTTAAATGGAATGGAATGAAGATGGGGTAAAAGACGCTTGGATAACCAATAAAGATTAGTCGGATATTTGTCGAGCAACCCCGTTTTGAATTATAGATTACAAAACTTTCTCATGTTTCTAAGAACTTTATAAGTATCTTCAAAAAATCTCTTTAAATGACTAGCATATAGACTGAAAGAAGAAGAATAAGGCGGATAGATTCTTAATTCAAATGAGTCCTTGCAATTACCTAGAAAATTACAAACATTTTTGGAGAACTTCGTTTTTCAGAAGTTCTTATTTTGGGTATTCAAATGTGTGTTTTCATCTTTTCAAGTGTTAACAGATCAACGCCCTTGGGGGGAAATACGAGACTAAATACTTTTAGTGCCAGTGTTGTGTAATGCTACACCCTAAATACGCCGCCACTGTAAAAATCCATTTCATATGCTTTGATTTATATTTATGCGCTTGTTTGCTGGCGCTCTTTAAAGTCACTGGCCGTGTAGAAGATTTATGATTGTCCAGTCGGGAGAGGAATACGAGTCCTGAGTGGATCAGGGACTGCTCCAAACTAGTTACAACTACAAGCGAGTGTGTGTGTTTGTGTGTGGATAATGTGCATGGTAATAAGCGTGTGATGGCCTAAGAGAGTTGCTCAAACAGGGCTGCTAATGAGCTGTACCCCTCATTCCTACTCCTGCTCCTGCTGCTCGTTTCCCAGTAGAAGAGTCCCTGACAGGATGTATCCTATCCAATTGCCAGTTGTGCTGACATTTAAAATATAAACACGAGTCGCTGGCTTCCAATTTCCAACTGACAGACAGACAATCAGACCGTCAGACGGTTGTCTGTCCAGGCACATGCTCAGCCGCTGCCAGAGGCACCAGACATGTCTGGTCTTGTCTGTGATGCGAGAGTGTTGAAACTTCTCGACGCAGTTGACACTTTGACGGCTGTGAAACTCGCGCATAAAATTATATAGCCTGGGAAATCAAGTGTCTGGCACTAGGTGACGACACGACGCACAGGATACGCAGGCTACGTAGGACTCGAGTTGGAGGTTCAACTTTTGTTTTTTTTTTTTTCTTTTTTGGGTGTTACGTTGCACTCTCTGCCATTAGGAAGTGACAAGAGCCACAATAGCAGCAAGGACATGTGATTAGTAGCCTGTCCTGCGGGAGTCCTTGACAAAAACAACAGCTGTCCATGTCCAACAGAGATTAGATTCTTGGACCGCCAACCAAGTACACTTCAAATCCAAAATCAAAGTAGTGTGACTAAAGCTTAACACACATACCAACACACACCAACACTCAACACACACACAGTTTGATAAGGGGGAAGGATGTTCTTACAAGGATGTCCGAGTCACTGACAAATGCATACGATGGGTATTTGCCAAGGACTACCTGAATGCATGGAACAGGACAATGGCTTTGTGATAGGCTCTGCCTCTGGCTCTGACTTTGCCATGGCGAATTGTGAATCGAATCAATGCCAGGACATGAGACATATGGCTTCTAGGTCCCGGCTTCTGAGTCTTGCCAACAGCTGTGTGGAGTTTTCATTCACCAGCGCTTAAAGGAATGAAATCCGGCAAGATTGTCATACTTATTTTTAATGCCTTCCTCTTTTTTGTGAATGGAAAAATGTTGTCTTCAACATATTAATAATTTAAATATTTACAAACGTATTAAAATACTGTTAACATCACTTTAAGATATGCATTTTATGTAGACTGCATTTCTGTATTGAATTTAATATAATTGGTCTATAAAATGAAGCTTCAACTAGAGCTAATTGCATTGACTTCATTGCACTGAATTGTCTTCAATAACAATTATAATTCTTTTATTTAGAATTAATTGTTTGCGTTTTGTAATCATTTTAGGACTTGCTGCAGGCACTGGCTGACTGATTGTAAGGGGCTAAAATAAAACCAACAAAGGTGGACCCTAAAGGCATACACTCAACGGTAGCCCAGACCTCTGACAACTTCATCATAAAGCTCACGCCCCGCCACATATAACTCGGAGCCAGATCCCGTCTCAGATTTAGACCCAGTCGCGAAGTAAGGCTCAGGTTTAGCCGAAGGAAGTTGCCTCCTCAGCTTAATTGCAGCACATGGAGTATAAAGCCAATCTGGTAATCAAAAGTCCCAATGCTGTGTTGTGCATTTCTCGTTATTTGTCTTTGCATTTAACTGCTTCACCAAACGGTGCTGAGAGACCAGAACCAGCTTCTGTTTTGTAGTTTGCAGCTTCAGATGCAGTTTTGGGTCCAGGGCTGCACCGAACAAACTCATGCCAGTCACTTGCCCGCGAGCCAATTTCGTGGTAAATTTCATTTGTTAACAATTTCAATTCCAAGGTCTGTCCCTATCTCTCTCACTCGCTGTTTGTCCCTTTGTTCTCCTCTTACTGGTAGTTGGGTTTACTCTGGCCGCGGCGCCTAATTACAGGGTGTCTGTCGGAATGTGTATGCGTGTCCTGCTGCTGCTGCTGCTGCTCCCTTTGCTGCTACTTGTGCTGCATGTAAAACTCTTCAAATTAAGACATCAATTTTAATGAGCAACACAACAACTAACACAATAATTGCGACCCGACTTCGGGCTGCTTTGGGTGGGCGTGGCAAACTGGGCAGTTTGGTCATTTGCTGCTTTGCTTTTTTTGGTCTTTCTCCCTATGCCCTATACTCCCTCCATTCCCTCCTTTCTCCTTTTTCTCTCGGTATTCTGCTGTTCCGGCAGGTGCTATCTGAGGTCGCGCCTTTCCAGCGGTACCTTCACTTCGGCTCCAAACATTTTGGATTTTGGCCGAGCAGCTGCTGCCTTACCCCTGAATTTACCACAGTCTTTTCACTGAAAAAGTAGCGCACCAACGCCTTTTGCATGCGCTGCCATCTAATTAAGTTAATTGAGCATTTTACATATGTAAGTTTTAGGAGTGGTCTTGTTTTTTGTGTCTCTACCCAAAAGGAAAACCCATCCGCTCATTTCCTTTTTCTTTTCTTTTATTCTGAAATTTATAGTTTTATTGTGGGTTGTTTTCTCTCAATTTTAATGTTCTTTTAATCGAAAGCAATAAAAAACTATACCAAGTTATTGAATTCATATGCCACATAATGAGTTAACGCTTCGGTTAACCCAATTAGTTGAGGTCGAAAGCGGTTGGCATACCTGGTACACACCTGCCTGATTCTTATTCTTTTCATCTTTTCATCCTTTGCTCTTTTACTCTTTTCCTTTCAGTTATGAATTCCACATTTATTTCTAACTAATTCGAACTCTTTTCCTTTGAGCTTCGTTTTATAAACTGGTCTCTCAGCTCATTAATCAATCCATTGCCATCTTAGTCCTTACACACTTCATTAAATTCTGCAGTCAAAGAAGTCTTTCAGCTCCTGTCCTCACACATGTTTCCACATCAATTACAATCCATTTCCCAACTCTTGATTCCGAGACTCGTTAATCAACCCGTTCCCTTTGGGCTCCTTGTAAAAACATTCAAAATCCAATTGCAAATTATGCATTTATTATTAACAATTGTTGTCTGATTGCATGGGGCCGTTTACACATATCCACACATGTCCTTCTACCCTTTCGTTACCACCCTCTCTTAGACTTTTCCACTCCCCAAGTGCTGTTCTGTCTACAGGCCAGTTTGGGTCCCCAAAGGCCACAAAACTCTGTCCATTCGCGTGGGTCATTTGTGTGCATTTGTTTTGGGCCCTGTCTACGGTTTTGCTCTGTTCTGTTCTGGCCATGGCTTGTCCTGGCCCTGGACCTGGCCCTGGAGGGCTGTTGGAAAACGTTTGCATATGGCAAACTGTTTTGAATATTGAAAACCGACTGCAACAACAAGGAAAACAAAAACAACAACAACAAGCGCCAGGAGACCTCACATGAAATGGAAATTTGCAATCGCAGAAAAGTGCCATGCATTTATGCAATTTTCACATTCAGAGCTGTTCGTTGACGCTACTTGGCACTCAAAGCCACTCAAATGCCATGGCAGGGCACTCAATCAAGTGCACAGTGAGTACACCCCCTACATACACACACAGGCACACACACTCATTTCCATTCGCCGTCTCTTATGCCATCATAATCAAATTGTATTGAACATTTGCAGTTAGTTGAATTTGTGGCTGCCATTATTCAACTGATTGAATCGGCAAAGACCCGCAATGCTTTCACTCAGTCACTCTGTCAGTTTGTCAGTTTTTCAGTGATTCACTTATTCATTTCTATTTGCCCCTTCCACACACACAGGGAAACTAGCTGCCGTTCCTTACCAGTGTCAAAGTCAAAGCCAAAGGTGTCCTGGTTTTTCGCTCCACACGTTTTCCCCATAACTTTTTATCAGTTTTCAGTTAAAAATAGAAGAAAAATGAGCAAAAGTTGTAGTAGTAGGTAGAAAATGTTGAAAGTATACTATAACATACGCTTGGCTTAGCTGTAGATGTGCAGAGTTTGCTTCATTCAATATTATATAAATAAAACGTATTTCAATTTTCATAGAAATTCATGTAGCAAATGAAAAATATATTTTCTACGGCTTCAAATAATAAAATAGATAATCCGATCACGTCTAGCACTCAATCCAACTCGAAGTATAATTTAAGGAATATATGCAAAGCAGTTGGCAATATTATAGTTTGAGTTTCTTGCCTGTGAAGTTGGTAGATGCGTGAATAGTTTGACTTTAAGAGGAGTATTTTAAACACAAAACACAGACACATGCAAACTAAAATATTTACCTGAAATTATTGGAATACAGCCGAAAAAATAGAGCCCATTTCTTAGTCTCTACACTCGAGTAAATTGTTTTTTGTGAGCCACTTTCGTATAACAGTCGGTGTAAGCTGTCGTCTATTTTGACAGTGGTAAATAAAGTCGCTTTGCAACACTGGCAGCTGTCAGAAGAGGGGAAGCTTCAATTAACGCAATACACACACACACAGACTCTAGCACACGTTTTGAATACGTTTTTTACCTAAATGCATATGACACAACTGTCAGGCAGTAGCACAACCAATTCTTCTAGCTAAACTTTCTATCTCTTTCTGCTCAACTCTTTCTCTTTCCCACTTCTTGAAGGCAAATGACAGTGGCTTCCATTAGCGTCATGCCAGTGTTGTACTTTGCCTTTACCTCGGCATCTTCTGTGCAGCATTTTGGCAAACAATTTGCTAAGAAACATTTTTAAAAAGTATCTACAAAAAGGGTTGGGGAGGAGAGGGAGCTTAGAGAAGTTCTTGACAACTGAGTGTTGTGGGTGGGATGGAAAAAGGGGAGGAGAGCAAAGCAAAGCATTTACCAGTGTTGCATAGCTGCTTCTGCATTTATGTAGCTGTCAAAAACAAAGGCAAAACAGCTAAAAAAAAAAACATGTATAAAAAGCGGCCAGACTTTAGAATCCCAGAGACTAGTACACCCACACATGCCAAAGAGGGTAGCACGGGGAAGACTTGAGTGACAGCTCAAGAGAACTGGAAAAATGAAGAAGAAGCAGAGGGAGACAAGGGAGAAGCAGAAGAAATGTTTACTTCGTGTGCCAAAATACTCACGGGATGTGGCCTCAAAATGCTTGAAAATTCATACGCCACGAGAAATATTATGGGAAACAATCGTCTGGAGCAGAAGATAAAGACAGCGAAAGATCTCTGCGTTGTTCCAAGTGGGCACACGTCTAAACGACACCATCTGCCTTAGGAGTAGGAGGGCGGAGTGGCAGGAGCAGGGACAGGGACATGTCCACATTGGTTAATGTTAAGTTTTTGCTGCAATTCAGTTGTCACTTTGACAGCTCACGCAAAGGTTGACGCGGGAGCTGCACAACTAATCATCAGTCCAGGGAACGGGGAATACAGGGCAACAAGGGAATACTACCGCAAGATGAGCACTAAATTGTGGCTGAAATAGCGTAGCGGGTGGAAGGGAATGAAGGAAACTTTATTTAGTTATTGGCAGGCACGAAATGAAACCAATTGCATTGATGGAAACTAATGGAAACGAGAACCAATCTCTGAGACATATTAATTTGTGAAATTATATTAAGAGATGCGTGCTTAAGTTCAGGAAGATATCGGCTTATGATATGTGTAAGTAAAGCCCAACTAATTCCCATTCCAGTCTATCTCCCAGTCGTATTAAAGAGTATTTGTCGGACACGAAATTGAAATCAATTTCAGCTATGAATGAAAATATTTGATTAACTTTATGGGATCATCGCCATGTTTGGCATTCAACTCACTTGAATCCGGTTCAAAAGTTGTTATCCGTTATCCGTTCAAAAATAAAACGAATATTTCTATTCAAAAATCACAGCACCAAAAAAAAGAAAAATGGGCAGAAAAAAATACTTTTGGCCATGGTCAAAATGCAAATCCGGAGTATCGCATAAATTGAATTATTGAATTATTATTGCTGGCACGGCATATTGAGAGTGACCGCCACGCCCACTCTATTGTGTGCGCGTTCTTCGATATATTTGCATGCCCACAACATCTATATATGTATATGTATAGTATATATGTATATGTTTATAGGTATCGCAGTTTTATGTTGATATTGCCAAATAAACTGGCTTTTCAAATATTGTTTGATGTCTTTGTTTGTGGCGTAAACAAAATTTTATTTTTGAATTTATTAGAATTTCTACGGAACCTCTTTTTGTTCTCTGTTTCGCTTTAATGCAGTTTCCACTTCCGAGTAGCTTTTATGCAGCATAACGGTGCTTTTCAAGTGCACGCCGACATAATAAACAACAACAAACCGAAAGTAAAAAGCAAACATGGTCGAAAAGTGCATCTAAAAATGGCAGTGCCGGAAAATCTCTAACCGACTTTTCTATACACTATTCGTTGGTAGTATTTTGGTAGATTTGTTACTCAAGTTAACTTACAAACTTATTTCTAATACATAAAATTGCCAATAGTTTAATTTTTTATTTTTTTCTCTTTTAATATATACTTTCACTATTAATTATATATCTCATAAATTTGTATATCCTAAATTAAATTGCAACTCCTCTAAAATAATTTTTACTTAATTTAAAAATTTTCTCCCAGTTATTTTAATAAATGTATCTCTATTAAGAACACAATAAAAATGTAAACCAATTATCTCGGTCAATTAATCAAATTTATATTTTAATTTCAAAAAATGTTTTTTTTTTCAATGCTAGTTTACTTTTTAAGCTTTCACTTATAATATCTAATAAAAACGACTTTATCCAAATATATTATATATTTATCCAATCTGCAGCTGTCTAGGGTATTTAGTAGGCGCCTTGACACCCATTAGTTGTGCTTAAAATTCTCTTAGTTTTCCCTTTTTGGGGCTATAAATAAAATCTTGCATGTGAAGTTGAGAGTGGCGTCTGTTTCAGTCGTGAATTAAGATTAATTAAACTAACGGTAACTGCCACAGTAACTGAAAACTAAATAACATAGGCAACGAGAGAGCGAAAGAGTAAGTGAAAGAGAGGGCGGAGTACTATATTTTTGCGGTAGTTGACATGTGTGGGAAATAGTACACAAAATAAATGTTTATTTATATGGCGCGGCAAACGGAAATTGCAATGCGAGTTGTTTCGTACTGCAAGTTTGCCGTTACGACTACAAAATGGCGGGTACAACCGAAATAGAAAATGGAGGCAGAACAAAAAAAAACTGTGCACCTCGCGATGCAAATGGTTGAGTTCATTTGTAGTTGTTATTATTTGTTTTTAGTTACAAATTGTTAAGTAAATGGGATTTTAGATGGACTGTTATATGATACATTAGTGAAGACCCCAAAAGGTTTAAAACAAATAACTATTTTATTAAAAAACATAGTCACTCTTGTTACACAACCGGACATAGAAACGTGCAACGGAAGTGCCGAAGGCAACAAACGAGTTACGAGAGTTTGTCCATTGTTTCTATTAAGCTTTATTGTACAGTGAGTTCAAAATAGCAATAAATACTTTAATAATAGACAATAAAACACTCTCAATTGTCATAATTTTATTCAAGTGTTTTAGCCACCAACGAATTGTCTTTAAGTTATTTACTTACAAAATAAAAAGGATAAAAAGAAAAACGGAGAGAATTCAAGTGCTGTTATTCATAGTGTGCACACTCGAACAGGTTATAAAAAATTGCTTAAAGGTAACAGTTACGTTAACGGTAGCCAAACAAAGCCAACACATGTGGTCCACACAAACACACACCACTTACGCTCATGCACACTCGCACACACTCAGAGAGTCAGGACCACGTTCACGTCCTTGACAATCAATTCCCCGCGCACTCAATTAAAAAATATGCACAATGCTTCCACACACATACACACACACACAGCAAGCACACACATAAGTCAACTGCTGCAGGCACTGCAGGTTAACTGCTAGAGAGTAGGAGAGCGGAGAGAAACATGGTAGGGGGAGTGCATATAGCTAGAGGGCGCCACTGCTGCTGTTGTCTGCATATGAATGAATATTCGAACATTCGCATTGCAATTTTTTTTTGCCTTTTTTGTGTTTGCAACATAAAACTTCATCAGCGGGAATATTGGCGAGAAAAACTGAAAGTCCCAACCGAATGTACCAATGTTTATTGCACTCGTAGTCATAAGGGGTATATCAAATAAATCATCGAACTTGTTAGCCAATCAGCATTTAAGAAACTCGAAATGAATACTAAGAATTGCAGTAATTGCAAGTAATTGCTGTTAATTATTGAAGTGAAAAGAGAATTGCGTAGAGAAGCAAGAAATTGAGCTCAACTCTCAATTATTCGTTTATCTAAAACTAGCTCAAAACTTTTCCTTTAGCTAACCTGCTTGTGTTTTATAGTTTACTTCTTGAACAGCATAAAGGGCTGAGGGAAGCAGCAGAACTAATCTAGGCTGGCGGACCACATATGATAAACTTATCACATTAAACTCTAGATAGATCACATATGTAAATCATAAATTAGTTGCTTCGCTTTACTCTGCTTTCATCCTACAATATCCAAGCTTGAACATTAAAGGGTATTTAAGTTTCGTGTGCATCTAAAGTAGTTTATCATTTGTTTCTGTTTGCATTTTTTGTTGTTGCAATATTTTTGCAATATTCCGCCAAGCACGTAACCGTATTTGTATCTGTGTATCTGCCACATAGTACGTGTAGGTGTGTGTGTGTATTTGGATTTGAGCATCCTTGGGGTAATAGTTTTCCACGGTTTATAATTCCGCGCTTTTCGCTGCAGCTTTTGCTGTATTCATTCACTCTCCCTCTCTCTGTCTCTTTCGCTCACTTATTGTTGTTGCGTGGAGAAATTTATTATTTACAGGAATTTTTTCGCATGGCTCTTTCCTTGGGTTGGCGTCGCCTGCTGATGATTTGTGTGCTTGTGTGGTTGCCATATAAATATTAAAAATATTGCACAAATTCTCCATTCCCAAGTGTGTCCATGTGTTGTGTGTCTTTCTTTTCATTGCTCCACATCCTCCAAACAATTTCCCTCCTTCTCTCTTGACTTCTCCTCAGCTCACTAATAAAAATAATAACGAAAATCGCGTTTTGTACATTCTCAAAAAGTGTGGCAACTCTGGCAAATGTTAAATAATATTTTAGCCAGCAAACACACGAAATGATAATAACAAAAACTGTGCCAGCATTTCTCCAAAATATTCCCCAGTTTATTAACCACTCCGTATCCCTGCCCGATCCTGCCCCACAGCGAACGCCACAGGAAACATAAAAATTTACATCTGTATGGATTCCGGGCTGCCCTTGCAATCTTATGTTTAAATGTATGAGCATTGGCTCTGTTTCTGCTTCTGTTTCTGGTTCTGTTTCGCCTTTTCGATTTAGTCTGGGTAATAATCTTTAAGAGTCTTTAGGTTGTAAGTACGTCGATAAAAGTCTCCTTTGTTAAGTTTTTCCCCTAGTTAACTGTGTGGGAAAACGCTCGGTTTTCTATTATTTGTATAGTTTAAGTAGTGCTCTCGAATTGATGAGCTTTTTATTGATATGAATAAAAATCGGTACAGTTATTGACTAACGGAATTACTTACACATTTATTTGCTTTGTCTTTTTGAGACTAACTATGACTTAAAGTTTTCTAATTGTATCTTTAGCCAGTCGATCTTTAATATAACCAATACTTTTCATTAAAAAATGGAAGCTTCCTTATCTTTCTGGCTTTGCATATAGCATTTATATTTATTCTTTCTTGAATTCTTTTTACGAACTTTTCTTTCAGTTTGGCATACGACTTTTCTCATTTGCATCCTTAATAATCTTGATGGCAAACTCACACCTACACCTCACTTCGGTTGCCTAATTTGACTGCTGAAAGTCTGTTGAGAACTACCCTTACTTCGAGACCAAATTCAATTTCTCGACTCAAAGTTAAGAGTCTGATAAGAAACCAAAAGGAAAAAAAAACTCCACATAATGCCTTTTGCTGTTTTTTATTGCTTTGCACTAATTAAAATAAACAAAATGTGCATTTGGCTGGCAAAAGAGGGATAGAAAAGGAGGCAGCAAGTGTGGGAGAGGGAGATGGGGAATGCGCATTAAGAATCCTGCTGCATGTCTGATGAGTTAAGATGCGTTGAGTTGAGTCGAGTTGAGTGTTTGTCAATATAGGAATATATATATAAATCTGTATGTTTTCAAGAGGAGTTCAAGTGCTTTTCGCTTTGATTGACGACGCTTCGAATGATTTTATGCGCACGAGCGGCATCGCACAAAAATAAAAAGGCAGAAAGGAGACCTGCAAGGATAATGCGTAGCTGGTGCGTTCTTCGTTTCCCTGTCCCTCGAATCGCTTCTCTTTTATTGACACAATCCTTTTACTTGACTGCCTATGTGTGTGCGTACTTGTGAGTTTGTGTGTATTTGTGCGAGTGTCCTGCGTGTTTGCACAACCAGGACGTGCATGTCAGGGAGTCGCGTGTCTGGCGACTTGCCACCGCAGCTGCTGCAAAGTTAATCCTTTGCCTATTCCAAATCACAGGCGAAACAACAACATCGTCAAGGATATGCCGCGTTATCCTGGCATTTGATCAACAGCTGCCATTGGCTGCTCAACTCCCAGCTGAGAGTTCATCCCACACACAAACAAACTCACTTAGCTCCTTAAAGCACTTCCAAGCCAATTTCATGTCCATTCGAAACTAATGCCCATAATTCACAACACTTTCACTTCATCATCGCATAAAAGGATATGCGAATATGCGCACACTAGCCGCCGGCCAAAAAAGGATCTCAGCTGGACGTCCGCAAAGGACGTACGGCATAGTATAGCACATTTCAAAATGATATTATGCAAATTTTATTATTTTTATATGATAAACCGCAATATTTCAACGCTTCTTGCAACTGGCAAAAAATATAAACAAGCCAAAGTATTGACTACAAGGACTACGTCTTGCCACCCAAAAAGCAACCAAAAATAACCCAACCAACAACTAACATTTTTATACACCAAACTGTGTGCACATTTTTGGCATTTTTATGAGTCATTGACTCGATTTCTGAAGTGCTCGCTGGGTTATATTTACGACTCTAGTGGACTCTATGAGATTCCCTTACGCAAATGAACCGAATAGCGCCCTCTCTATAAGTGTGTGCTCGTGAGTGTATGTGTGGGTGGGTGTGTGTATTGAAAACTTTAAGTACTTGAAAGACTTGCCACTGGTATTCTGAAATAGTTGGGACTCAACAAATACTGTAAGTGTTGAAGAGAGCAACAGTTTGAAAAGCAGCCAAAAATATTAAGGAGTTTATACAAGATTTTTATTAAGATACGATTATACAAAATAATTAAAAGATTGTTATTTTCCCTAGAACTTTGTCTTTAAAATTACCCTTAATTATTTATTTACTTATTAACTAACAATCGTTTTTGTTCTCCCATTTTTAGATAAATTCCTAAACATTTTGTAGCTTGTTCAACAAATCTGTCTCCAATAAGTTAGATCTATGGCCACGTGCTGCCTTGGAGACCACAAATCATGCCAGAACAAAAAAGAAAAAGTATTTTATAATGCAATTATATTTTGTATTAGCAGAAAATTATTGCCGAAAATAAAGAAGACTCATAAATGCGAGCAAAGCCAAAGCAATCTTGTGTGATATATTATGATATACACAATGTATGAGTTCATGTATTTATATTCAACTGTTTTTTTTTTCTTTTTTGGGAAGAGGCAACGGATTTTACAGTTCGACTTGGCCAGTTATAGGTCCAGGTTCAGGTTTAGGTCCAAGTTTAACGAGTCTTTTGAGTTTGTAGCCAAATGCAAATGCAAAATGCCAAATAAACGGAGGCCGCAAATAAATTCTCGGCGAGCAAATAAAAAAGAAGCTAAAAGTAAAATAAATACGAAATATAGTAGCTACATATATATGAAATATGTGTAGGCAAATGTACAAAAGTAATATAAATGGAGAGAGAGAGAGAGAGAGAGAGAGAGAGAGAGAGAGAGAGAGAGAGAGAGAGAGAGAGAGAGAGAGAGAGAGAGAGAGAGAGAGAGAGAGAGAGAGAGAGTGAGAGTGAGACAGAGAATGGAAAATGAAAACTCGAAGAACTCATGCCAAGCGCCCACTTAACGCCCACTGTTTTATTTTAGAAAATTTATTTAAATTTTGATTTAAGGACATCATCAAAAATTTTTTACGTTACATAAATTTTGATGCTTGTTGCTGTTGCTTTGTTGTTGTCTCTTTCTTGCTTTTCTCTCCTCTCTCGCTCACTCGTATTCTTCTCACTCCCTTTTAACTTTCATTTTGTAAAATGGACCACAAAATTTGTATTACAACTTGTTGGCGGTGCTTCATTTTTTTGAATACCCCGCATCTGTAGGGCATATATGTGCGCTGTTAGCTTTGGCACTTCCAGATTTACTTAAACTTGTATAGCTTTTCAGGCCTACTCCTTCACCCCTTCAAGAGTTCTTTCCTCCGCACACTTCACTCCTTTTTTATTTCTTTTAATTTGTATGTATTATTTTGTTTATTCTTCTATTTCCCCACTGAGCATCTGTCAGTCGAGCACTCCTAATTTTCTTTTTCATACATTTTTTGTTTTTATTGTTGCTGTCATAATAAAAATTGCTGCGGCTTAGGCAGACGATTGCCTCGAGTTCCGTTGGGGCAAGACAAATTAAAGACATCAAAAATTATAAGGCGTAAAAATGGTCAAGTTTTTTTTATGTGGGGAAAAGTTTAAAAGACGCCACAAAGTATGCAACGATTTTCGAATAAAACAAAAACTACTTGCAAAAGAAATTGCCAAATTGAAAATGGAATTTTTTTCCTTTCTGTACGGCAACAAAGTTTTTTCGGACAAATGAGAAAGAGACAGAGGAAAAAGATAAAGCGAGGGGAGAATAGCGTTGATAGGATTTGAAAAGCGGATTTGCGGAGAACTGACGGGAACCGGGGCATATGTGCTATGCTCTATGTGCGATATAGACGTCACAAGGTGTGCTCTGGGCAACTTTGATTGGGTCCTTTACATAAGCGTTTAATCCTATTTCGCGGTAAAATGCATAAATAGACAAAAGGCGGCGGGGTGAAAATGCCGAATAAGATGCCAAACCATATGGCATGGTCACCCTAAAAATGCACAGACAGCACAAAAGCTGATAAACTGAGGTAGAGCGAGAATAACCAAAAGAGAGTAAGAGAAGTGGAATGAAACACAGACAGAGATATCCAAATGCAATTTTCATGTCACGTCGCATTTGGCTGATTTCAGTTCTAGAAGTTTGGGTTAAATTTGAGGTTAGGGTTGTCAAGAGTTCGTTGGGGGTGGCTACAAAATGGTCATAGACATATGACCATGCATGAACGTATATACGTAAAAATGTATTTAAACTAAAGCCCAGAAACAATTATTTAATGCAACGCGACATTAAGTGAGGTTTTGCGCGACGAACGCTGATAATGACAGGCGCTGAACACGTCACCTTCCTCACCTCCCATTCTCCCTTCAACCCAAATACAAACCCACAACCCGCGCACAATCCCAACTCAAACTCTGATCCCTGTACGTGGTACGCCTATTTACATAAACGTTGGAAAAAAGGGGGCGCTTAAGGATTAACTACGTTTAATGCGCAAAATTAAAAGCATGTTTGAGGATGTTTAAGGATGTGCTTACCTCTCGGCGTTCTCGGGGCTGTATGAGTACTCATATTCATATGCACACTCACTTTACTAGCTGGTACTCGAACGAGTTCTTCAAAGGCGCACCAACTCACTGGCTTAAGGGCATTTTAGTGGAATACACCTTTGGATCTGGTTCTGGAACTGAACTCCCTTTTCCAAAAAGTGGGTGTATCTTTGTTGGGGGGTGTAGAGACTTAAGCAAATATTAAATACATTAAAAACTGACAGTATTACCAAGTATTTGAGCAAGCAGAAGACCTTATCTGCAGTTATTTAAATTGGCTTTACATGTGCTTCCAATTTTAACTATACTTTGATGTACCCGGAAACATTAGGCAATCTTTTGGGCAAATACTTTTCTACTTTTCACATTATATGTATCCTTTACTTTATGATCTAGACTGCAATTGTGGAATCGTCTGTCGTTAGTCATGCGATTAATTCCGCAACTTTAGGCAATTTATCTGAGTCACTCACTGAGCTTGGCACTTGCTTTTAAATGGGATTTGCATATTAAATAACCTTCGTGAAACACGCTATAGTTAAGTTATCTGCTAGAAAAACTACTTTATAGTGCTTATAATCTCTGAAAGTGTGGTGTAGTAAGTGACATAAATGAGTCACGTTCCTTTACCAGATACTATAACTTTTCGGAGTCCCCAATTTCTACACCTCTACAACATATATAACTTCGTAGAAACGTCCAAAATCATGTTCCAAACCTGGTTTATAGTATAAAGTACTTAATATATAAAATTTATAGCCATAAGCTGCACTTGTAGCTTTCAATATGTTATCTTTTTATAGACATTTTCCAATCAATTTAATCTGATCGTCTGAGTATGGCTTTATCCGAAACTAAAGGTCGATTATAGCAGCGTAACTTACAATATTATTCTGATTGTTAAGAGTGTGCGAGAGGAGGAGGGAGAAAGTGAGGGTGAATTTAGTTTTTGAATTAGCAAAAACACAATTGATTTGACCATTTGAAATGCTCAAAATGCTGACAATGTGTCGATAAATCGCGGCTATCATCAGGGCACTAAAACAGCAGCAACCATATGGATTTCTGCTCCTTTGTCGAGCCATTAATGTGGCCCAGGGATGTATTCGAAACTGCAGTGCAAAGTACGGAAAGAGGAGAGGAGAAGCGAGGAGAAAATCCGTTTAGGAGATGAAGAGGAGAAGGAGGAGAGCGTTTAGCGTTTATCGTCCAGCGTAATTGTAATTAATTTCCTGTGATTTTCGTTTTTAGTCAAAGAGGCATTACGATAGCTGGAACCACCCTAGAAATGACAATTTTTGGTAGACAGTCGCCTAGCAATATAGCCAGTTGCCAGTTGGCAGTTGGCTGTTGTCAGTTGCCTCTTGTTGTGACCGTTTTTAATCGTCAATCGATAAATTTGCGTTAACTGTCAGCGGATTGTTGCTGTCACTGTCTCTGTGATTATTTCAACATTGGTTTTCCCTACTTTTTTTGTTCTTTTTTTTCTGAGTTTGCATTTGGCAGTTGGAAATGTCAATCGGGGTTTCTGGGTGGTTGCTCATTTAATGCGATTAGGTTTAATGGCCAGCAGTCTCGACTGCTGCTGTATTTTTGGCTTTACTTCTTATGACTGCCAGCGGGAGCAACAGCGGGATTCAAAACTATCAAAGTCCCCTTGGTTATACCATAAAAATCGCCTTAGCCTAATTGGATGATTGATTTTGGCTCAGTCACGAGCTTCGCTCAACTAATTTAGCTTGCGAGCATCGTGTTCGTTGGCAAAATATGTTTTTAATATGCAAAAACTTTTAGCCAAATGGCTTTTAACTGTCATTAACCAACTGTTACCTCAGCTCAAACTAAAATGGCCAATGAAATTTTTATGACCCAACGTCAGGTTCCATCGTCTCCTTTTCCTGCGCTGCTCCTCAGCTTCTCCTGACCCTCGTAGGTGCTGTCTGCTGCCAGCTGTCACACAATTGCTGTGCTTTTCCCTCCTCTCTCAGAAAAAACATACATAAATACTATACGAGTGGAAAAACTTGTATCCTGCAGTCATGTGGAGATGTCCTTTGGTTTGTTGTCTAAAATGGCTAAAATGGTTTTTAATTTTATTAGCCACACGGTGCGCAGCTTACATACCAAATTAGTAGTGCACTGCACAAAAAGTTTTGTGATTTCATTAATAAATTCTGATTTTCAGCTTAAATTATAAATTCATTTAATACTGATTAAAAGTTTAAAATTAATAGAAGTTGAAAAATTTTGCCCTCATCCATTTCCTCAAGGTTTCATTCAATAACCGTATATTTCCCGACTTTATTCTGCTGCTCTCCTCACTGGCCACTTATCGTTCTGCATTCATTTGCAAACTCAACTTGATTCGCTTTTCCAATCAACTTTTTTCAGCTCTAAATGCGTGTCCTTGCGCTCTTTTCTGCGGTCCAAAGTGTGTGGAATTTTGTCAGGCACTTGTGCTGTAGTGGAATTTTAATTTGGTCTCATTTCACGATTTGCAGCTGTTGCATTGTTTGACCCAATGAATCTACAAGTTGACCAAGATTTAATTGCATTTTGAGTGCTTGGTAATTATTAATTTATGAAAGCAAAAAATAACTCGACGTTGGCAAAGTTTTTAATTATTTGCACTAGAATTGTGGTTATTATTTTTTGTTGCCAGGGTTGCAGTGTGTTGGCGAAAACCGCAGCGAATTGGTGAATTGGCAATTGCTGCAAAAATGGTCAACGAATTGGTTAAATGTGGCAATGAAAAATTGTACAAATTGCAAATTGAATAAGGAGAGAAAAGTACGTTAAGTGAAGCTTTCTGTGGCTGTTAGGGGTAGGTAGGGTAGTGGAGAAATAAGGGAAAGGGGAAGAGTGGGAGGGGATGGGGTAGGCAAGCACGTGCAAAAATGCGTTCAATGTGCGGACGCAAACACAAACGCAATTAAGCACGGCGTCAATGAGACTTTCCTAAAGGGAGCTCTGCTCAGGGGATGGGATGAGCGGGGGCGGGGGCATGCAGCAAAACAAGAGCCTTGAACGGAAGCGGAAATAACGCAATAGACGACGTTGGTCAAACCGAAGGCCGTGTGAATGCATTTAGAGTTTAGGCTTAGGGCTGATCCAGAAGTTTGGATTTCAAGTTGGGGTTAACAATGGAGTTGGAGTAGGTCTAGGAGAAGGGGTTGGAGTGGGGGTAGTTGGCATTTTCCTGCTGTTTTTGTTTAGCTAACATTGGTCTACAAAGACCAGACCATTTGGCTTCTCAGACGAATGGTCAGCGCGGTTTTGTAAAACGTTTAATTGCAATTTGAAAAGCAAGGAGAGTCGCAATTGCAGGGTTGCTACGGCTACTGCCAGGATTTATTGCTTTTAGGTCTATTGTGGACTAAGGTCTGGGGGAAATGGATATATGGAGAGGGTGGACATACCCCAAAACCGGTAGACGGTGTCAGTATCCGAGTGTGGCGACTGCAATTGAGGAATTTCATTTTGAAACATTTAATTTTCAACGTGCAATGCTAAACTGACACCAACCCTTAGAGTCGGCATGGGTGGAGCGGGCCTTGAGGGTAATGGGAGGCTGTTGATAGCCGGAATCGGATATGAAAGCCTCCATATGTGTGTGTATAGGTGTGTACGTTTGTGTGTGTGGAGCGACTCCATCTCAGCCGCTTGTAAAACATATGTTTTCATTTGTTATGCAAAGTTTAATAATTGACAATGCTCTAGGTATTTGCCTGGGGGTTTAAACTCCCTTAATGCGTCTGGGTGTGTGCGTGTAGGTGGGCATGGATGTGTGTGAGGTGTGTAATTGCCAGATTGTTAAAACATTTTTCAAAATGAGCCAGGTCCATGACAAATTAGAGGTTGTCGTCGTTACACCCTTCACCTGTTTCCAAACGGGGTTGAAAATCGAGAATCTTTTAGTGCTCAGATATGTGCAAATACTGTAGTTTTAATTTGGAAGCTCTGCCGTTATCAACTCCTCCATTGCCTGCGGATAAGCAAAAAGGATAGCGATAAAGGACAATGAACAATAGGCAGAGCGAAAAAGAAAGAGTGATAGAGAGGCGAAGCGAGAAATGTTCTCGCTTAAATTTGATTATAGCAACATTGCAAGCGTTAATTTTGTATTCTTTTATTTTGTTTTTCGTTTCGTTTTTTCTGTCATTTATTTTTTCATTTTCTTATTTTTTTTTTTGCATTTGTTCTTCTGATTGCCTTTGTCCTCTGGCATTCAGCGTCCGTTATTATTGTCGCCGTTGTCATTTTGAAACCTGATTATGCATTACGGCAACGCCTAACGAAAATTATCCTTTGGCTGCTGTTTATTTTTTTGCGCTTCTCGCCACTCGCCTTCATGACATTTTTCTTGTCCCTTTTTCAATTTGTAAAACCAGAAAAATACACTTGTATAAAAACTCATTCAACTGTGTGCGATTTTGTTGTTTTTTATTATGGCGCTTTTTTGTCGCCATAATTAATATATGTATATATATCCCTGATGAAACATATTCTAAACCTGAATGGGTAATGCAAATAATTGTCGAGGCATTATAATGAAATAAGGCTGGGACCAAAGAGATAAGTTTCAGCACAAAGTTAAATATATTTATTTAGAATTTATTCTGATTTTTAAAAGAGTGAGAAAAGAAGGCAAAATATTTATTTCATCCTTAATTTATTTTTTGAAATAAAGCACAAAAGGTTTCTCAAACTTAATTTGAATTATTAAGACGAAACCGTTGAGACTTTCTTTAAAAATTTCATTTTTATTGCCAAAAGTCTCTAAAATTAATAAGAAATTTATTTATATTAAACTCTTTTATCAACAAATGGTCATAAAAGAGTGTCTTAAATTCGGTTTTATTGGACTTAATGTTGCGCTGTCAGCTGTCGCATGAATGGAACTAATGACACTGTCATATAAATTGTAATAAGTACAGAAAGAGGAGTTTTTAAAATGCCAAAACTGGGCGAGGGAGGAAACGAGAACGAGACTGATCCTTGTTGTCCTTGTTGTCGTTATAAATGTGCACTCATTTGCTTTAAATATCCTTGACATTGTGCGCCAGTAAATTAGGCAACGTACCCCACGAACCGACCAGAGGCTCCGGTCCCTTGACCCCTCGAGCCCTGCCTTGTTGACCTTTTGGGTATCAAGTGGAACCGCTGAAAAGGGTTGCCATCACGGGTGTCACGGGAGTTAGCAGGAAGTGTAACGCTAACTGAAGGACAACGTTGACAGCTGCTTTTTTACTGTTAAGGAAGGAGAATAGAAGAGCGAAGAGCGGGATACAGGGAAATGGGGAAAGTAGGGAATTAGTCAGCGATGTCAAAAATGACGACACATTGAAATATCAACGGCACTTTTTGGCCATGTTAACATTGAGCGAAAGCGACAACAACGGTTTTAACCCCTTTTGACAACCCTTTAACCTCTTTAACCCCTTAACCCTGAACCTTTGAATGCCAGTTTGCTTGTTTCTTGTCCAAAACACTGAGTACTTCATTAACTTGGCCTTTGGTTAGGCTCTCGGTGGTCGGTGCTCGGCTGTCTGATGCCTAAACTGCACAAATTCATTAACGCTTTTATTGCATTTTAATTTAGCATGTCCTTGCCAGTGAAGCATGCACAAACATGCACAGGATGTGGTCGAGCCAAGAGCCAGGAACCACAAGCCATAAGGCAGGAGTTGGGGGCGAGGGAGAGTAGGCGTAGGGCAGGAGACGGGGCAGAGACAGTAGGCGTTCTTGCATGTTGTCAGCTTGTCAAACGCCGCTCGACTGTCAGAGAGTCCAGAAGAGACGGGACACTAAGGGGAGTGGTAGTGGGAGCTCAACAGGATGTTGATGACCAGAAGGATAAGCAATGAGCCCCAACAACAACTGCAGTGACAAGCAACAGGATGCAATGTCATATTGCAATTAGTTTCGGAGCCAGGCGGCATGTGTGGTCATCTAATAGACGAATTGGTCACTCCTCGACAAAGGATCAGTGGCAAAACAGTGTTGCAAAGGGGTGCGTTGTCCTTTGCCATCCAAACATCAATAATTGCCAGCTTGAGGGCCATCGTCTGGTAGCTTAAAGTAATTAGGACGCCATATTCAAATTCGATGCTGTTCTGTTCTCCTTCCAAACGAGCAGAGCTCGAAACTGTGATACTTACTTTGAGTCTAGTCTCACTCCCGAATAGCCTCCAATAAATTATGAACCGCAGCTTAAGCCGTCTGATGGCTCATCTTCTTCTTCTTTACTGTTGTCCTTGTGAAATGAAATGCTCGCCTCGTTTATATGTATATGTGTACAAATGCGCAGCTTTAAATAAACATGCCTCGGTCATATCCTTGGCCAGGACTCAGCTGCATTATTATGGCAAAAGTAAATTTATGAGCGCTGTTAATTGAATGCACTTCGGGTCAGGACATAGTTGGGTCAGCTCTGAACCAGCCCCAGACTCAGACCGGCTTGGAGACCTTTGCTCCAGCCGAACTCAGCATAAATCCCAAATTTATTAAAAACCATCGAAATGACGCATATCGATAAATGCATGCAAAAATCCATGCTCCTTATTCCACCTCCAATCCCATCCTTGCGCATTCATATTCAGTGTCCTTGCGGGCCATTTTTCATGCTCCATAATCAGCTGGATATTGTTAACAGTGGCAGACAGTAATATACACACACATACGGCCCAAGGATATTGTATGCAGATCCTTTGAGCATATGGGTAAATGAAAGCCAACAGATCTGACACTTTTCCACAGTGTGTGTATACTTTCTGTGTAATAAGGATATTTCGAAATATTGGCCAAAAGTGTATTTAAGTTTCATTTACAACTTTTCAAATATTTAAGGCCGCCGGGAAAATTACTTTTCAAGAAATTGCTACCGTAGTGAAAAAAAGACCATCGTCAAATTTATTTTAAAGACAAATATGTGTGAGATATTTTTTAATAAAGCTTTAAAAAATAAACACTTTCAGCTACCTTAAGATGATATTAAAAATCTGTTAAAAGATGTTCAATCAGAAGTTCCTCCTTTCCCACATTCTTAACTCCCAGATTATTTTAATTAAAAATTGGTATTACTGCATGCATATCTGTCCGATATGGGTTTGGAAGCAATCCCTTTACTGCACTTTTATCACATATGTTTGGTTTCTCTATTTGACAGCTACTTTTACCATAAGCCACTGGAAATATTTCAAGCGTGAGCTATAAACCAATTTTATAGCAGGCCCCCGAGACAGAATGATTGTGGAGAAGCCCAAGGAGAACCAAAAGAAAAGAGAAGAGTGAGAGAATCTCGACAGCGAAATAATTCCCAAAACATTCCCCAAATGCCACACTATTTGATAATTAAGTAGACTCGCGACCTCAAGGCGCATAAATCACTTAATTAACTTGACGACATTTCGCCCAGACGACGACAGCCACAGCAAGAGGCAAGAAGAAGAGACATGGGGCATGCGGCAGAGGCATGAAGCATGAGCCACATGCACTGCATCCTTGAAAATATTTCGAAAATCTTTGAAAATAAAAAAGCAGACGAAAAGCGAAAGAAAGCGCTGAATGAGAATCAATGCAAAACATTTTCAAAAACTATCAAAACTAAAACGAGCACAACGAGGCCCTTGACGATGCAATGTCTTCTGTCTCTCTGGGTCTGATACACTGGGGAGCCATCAATTCATCAAAATGATGCGCCTATTAATAGCTGAACTTCAATAAAATACTAAAAGTTTGCTTTTTTCCCAATGCGGGGAACTTCAATCAAATCGAAACTGACAAGAATTGTGCATCGAAACGGTTTCGAAAAAGTCTCGTATTTGTGGTTCCTCATCACATCAGGAAGACACTCGAAACACTCCTCGATACTTCTATATTTGAATACTTCGATACTCAGATACTTAAATATGTCAATGACTTTGTCGTTACTTTTTCACTTGTCCCCCTTTTTGTTTTTTTTTGGCACGCCCAATTTGTGTTGCAGCCAATGCGATGGCCAAGAAGTCGGTCAACCATCACCGTGCATCGTGTTGCGACGCCATGTTTCAACTCTTCCTCCGTGACACGCCCCCTTTTTTGTTGCGGCTGTTGGATGAAGTGATCGACACAGTGGCCACATGTTGTTGTATTTCTTACACACCGCAAAGCATGCGTATTTAAATACGTATTCACATCTGTATTCACATGCATATTCATGTGTATATTCATAAATTCATAGTGCCAAGTGGGCGTGTCAGGGCTACATAAATAACCAAATCTGTTGACAGCCCTCGTTGTCAACGCTACTGTGAAAATATCATTAAAAAATCAAATACAATAAATGACAGCATTGATTTAGTAAAACAATCATTTGATTTTATTATGAAATAATTGGATTTCATACAGCAAACAAGCGCGTTCCCAGAAACCATTTTGACAAGACTCCAAGAAAGCTCATCAAATCACCTGAGATTTGATACTTGAATACCTAAGCTTACGAGGCAAGCAAAAATTATATTAAAATAAGAGAGAAATAGAAAACCATTTAGTTTATAGTGATTATATTTAGAAAATTTACTTAGTAAAATGAGAATTATTCAAAGCTAATTTCATTCAGAAATTTAAATTTTATTTTTGGTAAATCGGATAGGTAAACAGTTTTTCTTCCAACAGTTCTTAACAATATTTTACGGTACTTTTCGAATTAAGTTTCTTATGCCGAAAGCGACATTTGGACTATTTAAAATATCGCTTTAATAAAATAAGAGTAAATGAAATACAGGGATAAGTGGATTGTAGTTTTTGACTAAATTAAAAAAGAAAATTGGAAAATCTGCCAAGTTTTTATTTCGTTAAATAGAGCAACTTAAGAAAATCTTTAGTATATATTAAGAAAAAGTGAAATAAAATATATAGTTTGTTAATTAATTAAGCTCTGAAAAACTGAAAAACTAAGCTAGCTTTTAATTGAACTATAAATGAATATACAAAGCCTTTAAGCTAGAAGAGAATTATTCCGATTGGACACTGGCGAATTTAAAGAGAAATTAATTTGCAGAACACACGTGTCTTACACTTAAGCCTCAACGCCTTGTGCCCTTCCCAGTGTAAGAGAGAGATGTGACTTTGGCAGCTGCTCCCTCGACGCGTGATATGCTAATCTCACCTGCCAATTGACAATTCGCCTGTCTTCAGACAATGAAATTTTGTGAAAATTGAAATGAAAATGAAAATTCAACAACTTATAAATATCTCATGTGTGCGTGTGTCCTCGGTGTTGACAGTTCTCGCCCCGCTGCCATCCCCTTGTACCACCAAGGAGCAAATCAGGGGGATTTGGTTTCAGCATCTGCGGCTGACACCTCCTTGGAGATAATAATAATGGAAACACCCTCCAATAATGTTGACTGAAGCTTTTGGTTCTAGTCGTAAATTTATCTACACACACACTTTGTGTGTGTATAAACAAATATTTTTCTTAAATATGAGAAATTTGTGGCTGTTGCAGCTGGAAAAGTGGGCGGTGCTTTCTCTTTAGCGTTGTCAAAAATGAAAATTGAGTTTGGAAACTTTTTTTATTCTTCAGTTTTCAGTTTTCGGTTTTCTCTGCTATTTTGGCATTGGAAGGGCGTTTTTTGATTTGCCTATCTTCAGTTGTTGTTGTTCTCAATGTTGTTGTTCTTTGCCCGAGTGTATCTGGGCGTGTGGGCGTTTTTGGGCAGCAAAGCATGGCACAAGGGGGCGTGGCAATGTGCCCCGTTGTCATTGCTTGTTTTGCCGCTGACATTGAGTGCTCGTCAATGATATGCAGGCAGTGTTGTTGTTGCTGTTGTTGCTGTACACAGTGGCATTATGAGTGCCTGTTTACATGATGCTTAACAGTGCTGTGTGTGTATCAGCGAGTGTGTGTTGGGGACAAAAAAATTGAATAAAATGCCGGTAGAATTTAATTAGATTTTAATTGAGTTTCGCAAGAAGTGTGTGTTGGTTGTGTGTGTGCGTGTGTTGAAGAACTTTCAATGAGTAATAATTATATGCGCAGGGACATTCCTTATGGAAAACATGAAACTGATTAATGGAGTTATTGCATATAATTATTACTTCTACCCATTTTATACCCCAACAAAGCAAAGAAAAATTCCCTTAAATAAAAATTACTCCACATATAACAGGTAAGTTCCTCTTGGTTACCTGAAAAGTACACCTCACTTCAAACTCAAATGCCGCCTCAAGTCCAATTAGTTGTGTTTTTCCTACAAAATCGGAAGTGATATAACTGTTGCCTTCAATCATGAGCAATCATCAAAAAGGTGCCTCAAATGACACCTTGGCCAACAGCTTTGGGGTCAAAAGTGTTGCCGCTAATTGGAAACGAAGCTGAAAACCATAAAGAAATGAAAATTGGTTAATTTAACCGAATGATATAAAAATGTTGTATCTTTGCGAGCAGTTAATGCGCTTATCCAATAATAAAACTCAACTCAACTGAACTGAACTGAACTTTGGTGTGTTATTAAGTCGTTAGAAGGCACGAAGCTCTAATGAGAACAGGATGTTAGTATTTTTTGTGTTCTTCTGTTTGTTGTAGTTGTTGTTATTGTTTTGGTTTGAGTTACAAATCACCTGGGACATCTGCAGGTAGACTCGTTGTGAACAAATTTCATTTTAATTATAAGCCAACTGACTTAACTTATCTGCAATTGCTCATCGGGCAATTTTGATATGCTACTCGGAGTGTATGTTATCCTTGTCTGTCTCCCTCTCTCTCTCTCTCTCTCTGTCTCTTCTCAGCTGAGATTGTCAGTCCGTTGTCGACTTTGTCTTTATAAATGAATACTGAAATTAGTTGTGTACAAATCTTGTGCAAGTTTTTGGGTATTAACACCTTTCAATCCCCCCCAAACAAAAATATATTTGTGACTGATTCGCCAGGGGGACTTAAGTGGATACAGTGAAACGTGGCTAGCAATGCCTAAGAAATTTCTTACTTAAGTAAAGTTCGCAGCCAGCGAGTGCTTACTGTAGCTGCCGCACGCAGAGACGCACAGGAAATGTCACGGATGTGGTGACTACAACTTTTTCACTTTACTCGCCGTTTTATGCGTTTTGGGATATGCATAAAAAATTGGTATTAAAACGTCGCGTGTAAGACATTAATCAGCTGCTAAAGTGGCAGCAGACAGCCCATACAAGTGGGACAGAGATGGACAGAGAGTGAGAGAAGGAGAGAACCGACAGACAGAGGCCAAAATCATAAACAGAGACTAGGTAAAGTCAGTGAGCAGCAAGTTGAGCGCTTGATTAATCTGCATTTGCACTGCAATTCTGCAATTCACTCTTCTCCTCTTTTCCCTGCTTTCATGTTCACTTTGTCTCTCTCACTCTCTTTTTTAGCCCGCCCTCCACCTGCTGCTGCTCCTCTTGCCTTATGTAAGCGGCTTGTCTCGGTTGGCCCCAAAGATTGGAGCTGCTACCAGTTCAAAAACCCACTTCACAACACAACACTTGACTCCGAATTCGACTCTCTCCTTGGGCTGCTGTTTATTTCTGAGTGGCCACACAACATGCAACTGCCACAGCGATGGGAGGAGTGGAGGAGGGCGGGTAATTTTGGATTGAGGGGGGTTGGCAGCAGCAAACCACAAAACAATAAATTCACATTTGCTGGGAATTAAAAATTTCATTAAAGTCATTAGAATGAAGCGACTGCTAGACTCGAACAGACAACACAGACACGTAGACTGACAGACGGACAAAAGGAGATGGGGAGAGGGAGTGACAGAGATAGAGAAAGAATTCTTTTCTTCCCTTACAATAAATTTTGCACAGTCTTTTTGGATCTTACACAAACTGATGTGTCCGTTGATTGTTTCTAGCGTCTGTAGAATTGAGTGATGAGCTACAGAATTCTCTGGCACACATGGCTCCACACTAGGAGCACATTAATGGAGCCTAAGATTTTCGAAAACATTGCAAACGGTAAAAAAAATGTGTATGTAAATATAGAATAAAGAGAATTTCAAAATAGTGAAAATATGTATTAAGAAAGTCTATAAAAAATTGAGTTTCTAATAACTTAAAATTTAAGTACCGTTTTATTAAAGTTAGGAATTTTAATCATTTAAAACAGGTTTCTACTTTCAAAATACATCATTCGACCAATTACTAAAGTTAGTAAAACTAGTTAAACTTCAATTGATATATTTATAGTAAATGAATTGCTGGAAAACATGTGCTGTGCAGGGAGAGGGAGAGGGAGAGGGAGAGGGAGAGGGAAACTTTGGAAACTTTTGGTAAGTGCAGACATTCTGTAGACCATTTGCCAGATCCCAGAAGTTGGACTACTCTTTGCAACTAAATGCGCCGCATAATTCACAATGAGTGATTCTTAAATTGTCCATTAAGATAATTTTTACGCCAGAACGAACAGGGGAGCACCCAGCACCAAAAACAGAGGGAAATCAGAGAAGCAGGAAGAGAAAACGGGGGCAGAGGGAAAACTGAACAGGGAACTGTGGAGCTAGACAAGACCAGACGGCGGCACAGACTCTTGGCAGAACTGTGACTGTGACTGTGAGGACTGAAACTGCTACTCTTGGTGCTTGGCACGTTTATCAATTAGGGCGCAAAATCCTCACTCTACGGGGCCGCTAATTATCAGCAAAATGCCTACACATGGAAACGATATAAGTTTTCTGGTTTTTGTGGGCCAAATTTAGCAATGTGGAAAATGCAGTTTGTGGGTTCTTCAAGTTGTTGCTGCTGCCGAGATGCGTCATGGCCGACAATTTTTCACGCTTTTCTTGCGGTTGTGCGCCAGACAATGCTCCTACTCCATATCCAACTTCAATTTCTTGCGGCCTATGATTGATGTACACTTGATGACTATATAACTTTGAATGATTTCACGAATTGCTCGGCATCTTCTCCCGAGTCGGGAGTCGGTTATAGTCGGTAGTCATTGGAGCAATCGGAGCAACCACATGCCTCGGTTTATTTTTTGTATTTTGTAGGTGGACGCGTCTTTAATTAGTTTGCCGTCAGTTTGGTTTCTTTGGTTTTCACCCATTTTGCCTGGCGTTAAAAATGTTGAATAATTAAAATTTCTTGGAAATTTTATTGGCTGCTTTGTCGTTGCACCGACTTTTACTTTAGACACTGAAGACAGTAAATTGTTGTGGTCGCGTGTCTGTTTCTTTGATTTTTCATTTTCATTTTTCAACACACACAGCTTTGTTTATTTTTAGAAATTCTTTATTTTTTTTTTGTGTTTGTTTCTTGTTTTTTCATTGGAAGCTGAATTTTTGTGCATTTCTTGGGTAAAATTTAGTGATTGTGACTAATTATGTTGACGGTGTTGGCATTAGGGATGTGTAATTGTTTATGTCTGTTCCTAAAAATATTCTAAAATTAGGCAGATTTTATATTTATTTACATTCATAATTGTTTTTAATTAAATACACATGTTTATATGTAAATTTATATTTATTTTTAAAAATAAATTTCTTTAACAATTTATTTTTATTCTTGAAATGATTTCTGAAGAGTGCTTTTTTTATTTTTAATGTATTTAATTAATTTTTTTATAGTTAAGAGCATAAATTGTTAATTTTATAAATAATTCTTATAAAAACATTTAAGTTTTTCTAACATTTTATTTTTTCATATTTTTGTAACATATATTTTTATATTTATGTTTTCTTGTTTAGTATATGACTGGGAAATTAATAAATGTTTTCAACCATTGATCATTTCATATTTTAGCCAGGGAAATGACAAGTTTTCTAGACTGATAAATGACGTGCAAAATGCAGCTTAAAGCTGCGTCCCTCTTATTCTTTCTCTCTCTCGCTATTTTATTCTTTTATTTGCTGTCTCTGTCTGTGGACATTTGGCCAACAGGTCACGTACAGCGTGTCACTGCTGAGCGGCTGCCAGCCAAATTGGCTAAAGTAAAGTATCCGCCGCATTATCAACAACTTCATCAGTGACTGAATGGAACCACTTTGGAGTTTTCACTTCAGCTCTGGCCCACAATTACAATAAACGAATGACAGAATGTTTGGCAAGTGCAACTGCAACTGCAACTGTAGCAAAATGCTCTGGGTTTTTTCAACAATTTCTGCAATTTTTCTATTGAATTCTTGCTTTGAGCAAAGCTCTTGGCCGGCAGTGAGGCACGTGCCTTGACTGCCAAAAACGCTAACAGTGTTCAACAATGTAGCAACAATTCGTGGCACATAGAGGACGGTTGGTAGGGAGGGGAGCACAGCATTATGATTGATAAGTTCGCTTTGTGAATTTTTCATAAATTAGGCACACAGCTGTGCCAGCAGCACAGTGGAGAAATGGAGATTTGGAGAGAGAAATGCTGGCAATTGGAGGATAAGAGACCCATCATCGAGCCACTGAATGCCCAATCGTGCGCCATTTGTCTATTTTAATTAAAGCAGCTCCTTCTACCAATCGGGCAATCCTTCAATGTATCCATCTTCAGTTCGCATTTGTTGTTAATCAGTCTACAATTTTAATAAAAAGCTTAGACATAAATCAAATCTGTTTACTGACCACCAGCTGTCCCTGACTTGGCCAGAAATGGTTACCACTTAATTATTGTTGCCAGGCAAATAAGTTATTTGAAACGTGGTTCAGTTTACAATTAATGAAACTTAATTAATTTCATACTTTTCTGTTGTTGTTTAATTTGGCATTTTTGTTAAGTCTTTCCATATGTTGAGCGATCTCTTTGAACTTTCTCCCACCAAATTGGCCCGCTTTTAAGTTCTGACCTTCCTCTTAACATTTGCAAATAATTAAGTGCTCTCACGTCCAAATCCATTAAGTTGCATAAGTGAAGTCACTTGACGTCCTCCTCATTCCCATTCCCATCTCCTTTCAGTTGGCACATCCGCAACAACTGACGATTATCAGAGTCGTAATCCCGATCTGAAATCAAGACGACAATCCAGCAATAACAGTTGACAACTGTCGACGGTTGGACGCACATTTAAAACGCTTGTCAAAATTGCATAAACTGCTGTCACTTGCTTTAGGTACAGCCATAGGGAATATGGGGGTGTATGCGAGCAGTAAATACCCTGTCATAGAATTCCTTTCGAAGACATTACTGTAAATTGCACTACAATTTAGTATATATCCAATAAATATAAATAATATAATACAAATATTTAACATTTCAAATATATTTATGTTTCTGCTGAGTATATGTTCTAATAATATCGCTAAAAAAGTTAGAAATGGTTTATAACTTTTTGTGTTAAGAGTGCTTAATTTGTTGTCTGTCTGCCTCAAACTGTTATGCAAATTTACAGGGTATTATAGAGTGCATTTAAGTAGGGCGTGCAGTCGTAGTCGTAGCTGGGAGCAGTACTCGCTTTTCACTGGCAATTAATGCGAATTTCGACAACATAATTAAACCGGAGTCTGCTTGACAACTCGTCTTGTGTCTGGCTTTTATATTTAATGAGAGAGAAGTGCAGTGGAGTTAACCCTTATCCCTAACCTGCAGATAAAATAAAGAGTGAGTGCGAGAGAGAGGGAGAGGCAGAGACCCGTAGAGCAGACTCGATTCATTCACTTTTGATATTCATTTGCATTTGCATATTTTCACATGTCATTCGGGCCGTCGCTTTTGGCTTTTTGGCGTTCGCTTTTCGCCTTTTGTGTAACGCAATTGCTGTAGACAGGCACCATGCGGGAAGAGGCTACCCTGTGGGTCGCGAAGGGGACAGGGCTGGGGGAGTGGTCGTTAGGGGGACCATACGCATAATTAGCGACAGACTTTGCCGCCTGACAAACTCTTTGAAGCTGCAACTACCTCTACCTCACTCTCTCGCTCTCTCTCTTCCTTCCTCACACACTCTTTCTCTGTCTCTAGCTCTATCTCTGTCTGAACAAAGGCAAAACCATAAACATGTGTGTTGTTGTTTATTTGTTTATTGTTGAATGTCTTAATTTATGAAACTGTCAGAGGGAGAGAAAACCTGCAACTGGTACCAACAAAAGCGGTTCTTTTGAGTTTTTCCTTAGTTTGCATTTCTTTTTCTTTCATTATTTTTGTCTTTTCTTTAATTTTGGCTCATTCATACTCGTCTTGCTAATGATTCACTCTGCTACTCAAAAGTGATTCATGGCAAAAGGTGCGTAAAATCTTGATAATACTTTTTAACGGATTTATCTCGATAAATTTATGACTCCAAAGAAGTCGAAAAACTTTGACTTCACCATTTTGCCTTCGAGTGCAATCAAATAATTGTAATCTCTTTCAAAAGTGCACTTTCATTTACCCAACCGCCCAACGCCACCACAACCCACAACCTCTAACCCCCCTTGTAATCCACGCCACTGACTAGCTGATTATATGCTGATGAGCACGTAGATGATTATACTCTCTGCAAGAGTATATTGGGTTTGTGCAAATGTATGTAACAGGCAGAAGGAGGCGTGGCAGACCCCATAAAGTATATATATTCTTGATCAGCATCACAAGCCGAGTCGATATAGCCATGTCCGTCTGTCCGTCTGTCTGTCTGTCTGTCTGTCTGTCTGTCTGTCCGTATGAACACACAGATTTCAGAGATGGTAAGAGCTACAAGTTCGACTTTAGTCTCAATCGACTCGATATTTAGTCAGTCAATACAAGAATCTTTTTTTTTTTCGATGCCACGCCCCATTCGCCCACAATGAGTAAAAAACCCGTCACACCTCGAAAAAAATCTATGTTTTCGGCGAATATCTCAGTAACTATGGCACCTAGGAATACCAATTTTGGTACACGTGTTCCAAGAGATGGCATAAATGCAATGACATCAAAAATTTTGGGCTGCCATGCCCCCTTTTTCTGCAAGAATTAAAAGAAAATTTCAAACTTGCATGCCGTTTTTAAAGCATTTATTCTTATCGTATAGTGTTGTTATTTATGATTCGTTTGAAGACGTATCATGTCAAACTCTCTTGAAAGTTTCATAAGAATCCGACCATAAACAAGAAAGAAATGAAGCAACAAAGACTTTATTCGAGAGCAATGAGAGCGAGAGAGACAGCGCTAGTCGTGCCGACCAATAGTATTCATACACACATATGTATGTGCATACATTTAACGTCAAACGAATTTGTATGTACATACAGACAAACACATGTATGTTCGATTATGCTTAGCTTTTTTTTTGTTTTAACGTGTTCTAATACAAGAACTATCTATTGTAATATCCGGATACCGATTTAAGCATTATAATTGGGAATAAAAGCAGAGAGTATTACACGGTCGGGCGTGTTCGACTGTACTTTTCTTACTTGTGTTTCTTTTGAAGACAAATTATATCAACCTCTCCTGAAAGTTGCATAAAAATCCAACAATAAACAACAGAGCTACCGATTATAAAGTTAATATTTAAGTCAATGCATGAGTGCGAGCGCGACAGAAACATACAAGCATATGTTCGAACTCTTTTGATGCATGTGTGGCGGCAATAGTACACATAGATATACATAGATATGAGCATACATATAACGTCAAACGAATTTGTATGTGCATACAGACAAACATATGTATGTTCGATTATAAATCGTCGTTCTTGTTGTAACGTGTTCTAATACAAGAAGTATCTATTGTAATATCTGGATACTGATTATATCATTATAATTGGGAATAAAAGCAGAGAGTATTATACGGTCGGGCTCGTTCGACTGTACTTTTCTTACTTGTTTTAATATAATTTCTTGTGCAAATTCTAAATGCATTTTTGGCAAAGTGCTCGGCAAACTGCAGACCAGGGATTACATTTCTGGTACTTTTAATTATGTGCACTTCAATGATGATTATGATGACGAAGATAATGATTATGAAGCTAACTATGCTGATGTACACAATCTGCTTAGACCCAAAGGACCAATGCTAAAACTATGAAAATTCCACATTCATTTGCTATTTTTGGACAGCTTCTTCGGAGTGCATTTGCAAACTGATTTGAAGTTTTAAGAATTGACTGCAGTTCAGTGCATTATTTTGAGGTGGTAAGAAATGATTTAAATTATTTTATTTTCTATAGAAATTTATGTATATTTCAAACAAAAACTTAAGTTTTAAAGTTTTAAGTAAAATACATTGTCTGGTAACAGTTAAAAACATTTTGTCTACGCAAAGTAGTAATTAAATCAGAAAAATACACAGAGAGTATGCCTTAATCGGTGTAACTAAGATAACTCATTTTCTTGTTTAAGAAGAATTCATAAGTGTTCACTTTAGTGTCAAAAGTAATCATGTTTCAGTGGCAGAATCTTTCTAGCAGTTTGTAGTTTCTGAGCTTAAAATCAACTTGCGGTGTTGGGGGATGCACTCCCAGGGGTGCACTTTGCGGTGTTTGGCAACACTGGCAACGGCTTTAGCTTTAGCACTGCCCACTTGAATGCGCTTTCCGGCTTTCAGTTGTCGGTCGGAGATCTGAGCTCATTGCTGGTTGGCCGTTGATTGTTGATTGTTGGATGGGCAACCGCCAAGTGCTTGATAAATTGTTTACTTTGGAATTAATTACGCAGTCATTGTTTTCTTGCAGGCCTAGGCGGAAGTTGAAGCTTGGCTTGGTCGCCAGGGGGCGGTTCTGTTTGTTGCATAAATCAAGTTAGCAGCGCATCGTCGCATTTCAACACTTGCTTCCTCTATCCGCTTGGGCCACCTATCTTGCCATTTGCCATTCACCAAACACCGTACACCGTGCACCATTTTGCCAGTTTGCCATTCGCCATTTGCCGCTGCCCTTTTTGCCTTTGATCGTGGTAATAAAATTGCATTTAATTACGGCTCCAAAGTGCCGAGGTTGCAATTCAGATGCAGATGCAGATTCAGATACAGATACATACAGATACGGTGGGCTGTGAGGGGAGGGCGGAAAGGTTTTCTGAAAATTGCATCTTTTATCCGTTTACGTTCAGAAACTTCATTGTTCTGCGCATTTCTGAGCTCATTAAACCAACAATTGAAATTGCTGCAATGCGTTGCATGTTGCAAGTTGCAAGTTGCAAGTTGCGAGTTGCTCTTACCGTTCTTCTCGTTGTTGTTGCTGGTGTCGCAATCAATTTCCAGCTCTCAGTTAAGCTGAATGATGCAAAATTGAAATTATATTGCGGCCTGGCACATCATTAAAATGCATCGAGTTGCACGTAAAGGGACGAACACCTCTTAGCCAAACTTTTGGCCAATCAATTTTGTGGGGAATTTCAACACCTTCACCAACACTATCCAGATGATTGTGGCGATGAGATTTATGCCAGATATTGTCTATTCTGCGTATGAAAAAGAAACAGACAGAAGGGGAAGTGCTGCCAGAAAATTAACATAAACAGGAAGTAGGCGTTGCACCAACATTGCGAAAACAAACTATTAACAACAAGCATGGTAAACTGCAAAACAAAAGGGCAGAGAGTGAGAGAGAGAGAGAGTACATACTTCGGAACATGGGAAACAGATGAGGACAAAATTGTGAATAACCAAAAGACGAAACAATGAAAGTCGAAGCTTTTTGCCGTAGCAGTAAGAAATAAGAGAGATTAGTTAACGAACAACATCAGATGAAAAAAATGATAACTTTTTTCTTTTATTGCTCTACAACTTTATATTAGAACATAATAATTTATTTATTTATTATAGTGTAAATTATAAACCTATGTATACCTATGTATCAACATTTTGAATAACTACATTATACATTTGTAAATTGATACATTTTACAATAGTACATTAGTAAAACTAAACAAAGTTTCTGTTGAATAAAGTTAAGTCTTTTAAGAATACAGAAATTTATTAAACCATAAATAAACTTTAAGAAATGATTATTTGGAAAAACACACAGTTGGAAACAATTGGATTCACATTGCTTTTCCTGCTGGAATAAGAGCAACCAGCCAATCTTAAATTTATATCACATCTTCTAAGATTTAAGAATTAAAAAGTTAAACATTTTACTGAAAAACATTTACCTTGGAGGAAGTTTTCTGCTGTGAGTGTTCACTGTACCAAATGCAAGTATTTATAGTTTTATAAACTCAGTGAAATTCCCCTTTTTTATGCAATCATCGCACGCCTGACTGAGCAGTGACTGCGATGATTTTTTGACCGAGAGTCAAGCTCAAGTCGAGTGCTTGTGTGTGGCACACACACACACACAAACACACACCCTTTGTGAACTTGCAACATGACGCAAGCGATACGCGAGGATCGTCCACTCATAAATGGCAACAATCTGTGGAAGACAACAACTTGAGCGGGTGCAATCAACGTGCAATTCACTCCACGACAGGTGAAAACTTGCTGCCGCCAATGAATGTGTCTGCAGACCACTTATTGTTGTTGTTGTTGCCGTTGTTGTTATTGCAGTTCTTATTGTTGTTGTTGCCTCAGACAGACAACAAAAGTTTTTGCTGCTGACGTAACTTGTTGTCGTTGTTGTTGCAGTTGCTGTTGATGTTTGTTGGTTGGCTGTTTGGTTGACTTGGTTGGCCAACACATACACACACCACTACACACACACACAACACTTTTGTGCATTAAAATTTCACACTGCGTTTCGTTGTTGGTTGAACGCTTTTGGCTTTTTGCGTTTTCTCTCTCGCTTGCAATTCCCAGTGTTTAATTGTTGTTGTTGTTGTTGTTATTATTGTTGCTGCACTAGTGTGGTTCACCTTGGCCATTGTTATTGTTGTTGTTGCCGTTGTCGCCTGCCACATGCAGCTGGCAACAAAATGGCGCTTTGCCCGGCCCCTGACATGTGCCCTGAGGCAACGGTTGCTGCCCCAACTGACAACTTTCCACAGCCACGGAGCGGCGTCGGAAAGAGAGCAAAGAGGGAGACAGGGAATACAGGGGAGACCGGAGAGACGCTTTCAGGTATCTCTCGTTCCAGAAAAGTTGCTTTTAATTTGGCGAAAATTTAATTAATGCACTGCACTGCGCGAGTGTCCAAAAAGTTGATAAGTGAGTGCTTGATGTATTCGAATTACTCGCACACGGTAAACTGAGAACTCGTCGGAGACTTTAAACAGGGTAGATATGGCCTAAACGATAACAAACTGCTACCATTTAGCCAACAGCTGAAAGTAGCCACAGTTATTCTAAAGCTTTCAATTAGAGTGCTGAAATATTTATTTCGAGAAATTTGTAATTGAAACTTTTGAAAACTTTAACTAAAGTCAAGGATTGCAAGGAGAAATTTTAACCTAAGGACATGAATAAATTAAAATATAGAAATTTCTATCCAATCAGAAAAAATGTTCAAAATGACAGTCTTTAGGTAGGAATGTTAACTTGAAGTTAAGTTATTAATTTATATAGTAATATATACAACTCAATCGATTCAAACCAATTTAGCAGAGAATTAATCATATAAAGTCTGTATATACAGTAGGAAATTTGTTATATTTGATTGGTTTTCTATTTATTTTTTTTATAAAACCGCTTTATGGCTACAAACACTGCAAACTGGAGATTTATTTCACTGTTTATTTAAATCTTTTATGTAAATTGCAATCCTCTTATTGCATGAAATCACTTGCAACATGCAACATTTTCATATTTCACACTCTTTAATCCCATCCTTGTAATCCCATCAAGTTTAAAAGGCAAAAATGTAGCTAAGTGCAATATTTACCCAGTTACCACAAGCGGAACCAGACCCAGAACCCGAACCAGAACCTGAACCACAACTACAATTACAACTACAAGTAGAACCACATCATCATGCAAATGGTGTCCACGCATATTTAAT
This sequence comes from Drosophila parthenogenetica, assembly GCA_035047505.1. Lineage (NCBI taxonomy): Eukaryota > Metazoa > Arthropoda > Insecta > Diptera > Drosophilidae > Drosophila > Drosophila parthenogenetica. The sequence goes on from JAWNPM010000182.1 coordinate 6,297,101, forward strand.
GGTCTCACTCCCTCAACCCTTAACATCTTCCTCATCCTCCCTCTGTCTGTCTCCACCTCTCTTTTCTTCATATCCCTTCGTTTTCCTCCAAGCTATCATAAAAAAAGCGAAGCGAAAAAAAGCTTGAAAGCGAGTAAAACACTTTTCAAGATCGCTTGGCACACCCCACGTGCCCCAACATGGTTGTGGCATGCAACATAAAGCCCCTAAAAAAAATAAAAACTAACAACAAAAAAATAATCGCAAAATTCTGTGCTATTGCCATCTCACTCTGACTGCATTACGCTAATTAATTCTTGATATATGGAAACTGTGGCCAGAACAGGCGCCCCATAAAAACGTAACATTCAGCATTCAGTGGCAGCAATAAAAACGGCAGCACTTGCAACACTGCCTGCTGCCACACTTGCCGCATTTTTTGTGCGATTTTAGAACCGGTAGCTTCAAAGTGAAAAAGGACTGACAAATTGTTGTAAACAAATCGGCAACGAAATGTAAATGAATTCTTAAAGTAGTTATAACGAAATTGGTAATTAAATTAAATTTACCAACACTATATAGGGTAGAAGCACAACATTTCAGCACTTATACCAGGTCTATAGCAGTTGACTACACTCAACTACGGACTTTTCGACTAGTTTTTCTTCATTCTTAGCTGGTGCTGTAAATTCATGTGGGCAATTAAAATTTAGCAGGCTTTAAGGCAGTACGTAGTGCTGTCTCCTTGCCACTTCGTCCTGTGGCAGGATTGCGCTAGTGACAGATGCCGCGGTTAAAGTTTAATGACAACGCAACAACAACAAAAGGAATAAAAAGCACAACAAGAGCAGCAGCAAAAGGAATAGACTGGCAAAAAAGTGGCAGCGAAAGTGAACAGTTGCCAGCATCGTGTATCCTGCAGGATGCGCATGCAGCTCCTGTTGCTTTTTTTACAAAGGCAGTGAGGAGTAATAAGGGCGATAAGGGGGGAGGGACAATGGGGAGACGGATGAAGGGAGGAGCTGCAACATCTGTGCCATGCTTTACGCCAACGCATGTGACAGGAAACCATTCGCAGCAACCGCCAAAATGTGGCAACAACGCAGAGACAACGACAACAAGGCTGGCAGCTTCCGCTTAAGCGGAAGAGTATTCTCCATCCTCTCTGTCTCTATCTCTCACTCCTTTTCTCTTTCTAACAAGTGCTAAACGCACTGGCAACTTTCTCACATATGCAATTGAGCTCAAGTAAGCAGGGCGTGGGGGTGTGGCAGGGGAGACAGAGAGACAACTAGCGAAAGTGCACGGAAGCAATAAAACATAGATGAGCATAGGAAAAAAGGGAATAGTAGAAAAGGGTAGTGAAATGGCAGTGAAACCGGTAGCAAAGTAGCCTTGGATGCTGCAACTCTTGTTGCTTGCTGCTTGTTGCAGCGGCAAGTGAAACAGCGTGTTGCAGTTGCACATTAGATGCAGCATTTGTGCTCAAGTGTCGCAATATTTGTAAAGCGCAGGATGTGGCAGACTTTTAAGCAATTTATGCGTGTATGTGGCAAGAAAGCAGCTGAAACTAATGGGAAAGCGGTGAGAAAAGAACTACAAATGCGGTCTTTAGTGGACCAAAGAATTCCACGAAGAGAAATACTCTAATAAGTCTAAATTGGTATAACTCCATCTCTCTTTCCTTCTGTTTATCTGTCGGTTATCCTTAATCCCTTGCGAATTTGTTGACCAGGCTGAAATTTCTGTTTGGTAATTGCCTAATGATCGGTTCAGCGAAGATCAGGTGCTATCATGATTTGCAGTTTGCCAAACAACAGCAATTTGATGAAGATATTGAGACAGCACAAAGCAGAAAGATGTCTAAAATAAAGTTATTGTCTGCCTGCCCACAAGAGTCAGACACTGACAGGATCCTGAATAGAAGATAGAGGGTAGGAGGTGCAGGGTAGCGGATAGCAGACGGTGCACAGTTTGGTTTACCGAATCCTCAGAACAGCTGCCAAACTGCGTACTATTATGGCCCCGAGCTGATCTTGATCTAATTTAGGCGTATTAGTTGCTCGAGAAACTGTTGCAAACAGAAAAACAAAAAAAGGAAGACCTTTTTGGGTCGCCCTTTGGTATCCTGACGTACCAGATAAGGCGCTGCTAATGGCTTCATTAGACCCGACTCTCAATCACATGTGTGCCACATGCCGAGAACGAGTCCGATTCCGAGTCTGAAACCGATTCAGAGTCCGATTCCGAGTCGCAATACGATGCAATCTTAAGTGGCATTTACCTTTGAAGTAAAGCCGATGATGTTATCGATAACTGTCGATGATGATTCATTGAGCAACTGCAGCAACTGTACGTCAGCTGTTTGGCATAAAAAAGTTTGGCATTTTCCGGTTTATTTCAGTTTCACTCCCACTCCCATTTCCATTTGCTCATCTCACGCATACGAAAAGGACACGCGCATAAAACTTTCCAAAAAGCAACTTGAAAATTGTCATAAAATAAAAGAAAAGAATGAAAACTGTTTTGGGGTGAAGCTGCTTTAAGAGCCTAAGAAACAACAACAACAACTGCAATACCCTGTATAATAAAGATGGAACAAAACATTTCATTTTATAATTTTATTATCCATTTCTTTGGCTTCTCATTTTCATTTTCATTTTCATTGCCCTGAAGTCTGTTGGTGTTGCTGTTGCTCTGACTCATATTAATCAGGGAATGCTTGGAGAAATGCTCGAGAAATTCACACCTTTTGGCCACAACAATACAAGAGGCACTGTGTAGGCTTGTTTGGGGAGATAGAAGGCAATATAAGGGGATTCGAGGGATTGGCCTGCTTTATGACCGCTCCTTTACTTTTATGACCACTTTTCCAAAGAAAAGAAATTAAAATTATATATCTTATATATCCATATCGTATAGAAGTTCACTTATTAGATTTAGATATGACCAAGAAAAATCATTTAACAAAAATTTACAATTTATGTTGAAGTTTGCTGCTCTCTGTGGCAAGTGTCGTTAAAATATATGTCGTCTATTGTGGGTCTCTCTCTGTATTTGTATGCAAAGAAGTGCTCTAGGGCCAGAATCGTAAAGATTGAGAAGTGCACATAAAATGTGTAATCGGTGGAAGTACTTGCATGCATAGGAAATTTTCTACTCAATTGATTTAGTCGTTTCCTATGCCAAGTCCCAAAGATCGTTTCGATCGTAGCCTTCAAAAGAGGATCATTAAAATTGCTCATGAACTTGAGGCGTCAAGGGAATTCGAGATTTCGTCAAAACTTTACAACACACTCGATGCATACATCATTTTTCGGTAAGAGATATTATAGCAACTTGAGGAATATATCATATTTTATGTATGCTTGTGTTTTATGTATTTATTATTCATTCACTTACAAACATTTTGATAATAAAAGAGCACAATTGAAGTATAGTACTCAATCGATAAGATTATAGTGTTCGCTTATTCAAATATGTTATCAGGGGAATATTGTTTGAAGTGGTAAATTTTTTATTATCTTTCAATAAACTTTTTATTTAAGTTTGTTGTCTCATAAGAATTCCTCTCGGTTTTTATTTTCGCACAAATTGCACTCAAGATAAGCCAGTTATTTATAGAACAAGTCCGCATATATAATTTATATGTATATACACATTATCTGGGTGCTTCTAATCTCTATGTTTATACATTTACTTATTCTTATTTGTTTTGAAAGTAATTTTATGCCTTGACTACCACATATAAATATTTATTTATCAAATCAATAAAATTCTTGGACTTTAGTTAGAATTGACATTTAGTTCAACATGATTTCAAGTGACTCCGTGGCGCAACGGTAGCGCGTCTGACTCCAGATCAGAAGGTTGCGTGTTCAAATCACGTCGGGGTCAATAGGAAAACTTAAGTTTTTTACTTTTTTAAATAACAGACTTAATTTTTATTTGCTTAACAACCAATCATGGTCCTTTCACAGCTTTAACAAGTTCACACCAAATGTTCACAGCATTTGACTGAAAGGGTCACATTGTTAGAGGTGTGAAAAATCAAAGATTTGTAGCGCCATTGCCCTGATCTGCTCATTTCATTTATTTTGTTTTCTTATTCTTATTTTCTTAACACATTTCACATTTTTTATGACTTTTAATTGCATTTCGATGGCCAATAAAAATGTTCAACGGAATTAATGACAGGAAGTGCGAAGAAAACGCGCACTCAACATAAAATAATTAGCGTCTTCTTTTGACTCGAAAGCGGTACTTTGATTGCTCCGCCAGAGGGCGCCATATGCTAACAGACCTGTTTATTCACGCACAAAATGAATTTTTCTGATTTTCATTATAATTTACATTGCGCTTTGCATTGCAAATCGCATTTGAATAATTTGTAATTTTAAGCATCACGTTTAAATACTTAGTAATCAGAAAATATTGCAAATGGGGTAGCACACTTGTCTACACGATTAAAGCTCAGAACTGTTTACAGGGTATCTTTCTGTGCGCAATTAACTCTCATTTGTGCAATGCTCTGCTTGTAATATTCCCCGATTTTGCATAATTATCTACGCTACAAAAGTTATACAAATAGTTTTTGGGGGTGCAGCTAATTGAATATTTATCAAATGGATTCTGAGCTTATGCAAATAATATGCGCAAATGTGCAACGAATGTGGATTTAAAATGCAACACATAATGTGAATATAATCACGAGTATACGAGTATACCATGTTAGTCCAGCATTGAGTTGAGGCACAAAATGCGGGCTGTCAATTGGCACTAATTGATGTCATTCGATATGAATGATATTCACATCAGCATTCCATATATACCATATAAAAATACTTCACATAATCAACTGAACCCAACTAAACTGTTAGATAATCGCAGCAATTTGTTTCCTAATGATGATTATCGTTTACAAAACAGATAACGATCATTTAAGTACTTAACTTAAGTCTAAGTGCCCGATTTGTCCATACATCGGAGTGAATGAGAACTTCATTAGGATAGTTGCCTTTAAGTGCTTGCAATATAATGTAGTACTTGAGTCTTCAGATCTATCTACACATTGTCAACAGCCTTGCAGACAAACAACCTCAGGCAAATATTTCCTAGAGTATTCTACGTCGGCCACTTGAAAGCAATTAAAAATCCTTTAAAATATTTTCTTATCGTGTTAAACGACTCTGTTGATAGACAGTCAGTGACTTAGTTGGAATGCAGCAAAAGGGATACAATAAGAAAATGTTTATTTAGCAGAATATAAAATATATACTTGAAGTCATTTTAGTGTTGAAATAGATCCTTGAAAAAGTCATGAAATGGTAAGCTTATCTTTCTGATTACTTTAAAAATAAAGATATAATTTTTTGAGATGTTTTTTCTTTTTGTCACAATTGGAATACTAAAACAGGATCGCGCTTCTTTGAAAGATCAGTATTATATCTTTTTATTGGAAATCGCTTTAGTTAAAATAAATCAAACGAAACTACAATAAGTATTCCTGAGACTGCTTACTAGACTTTAGTAAAAAAGAAAGCATTTTCTTAATTTATTTTCTTTAAATTTTAAAAACCACAAAATAAACTTATTTCTTTCCAAACTTACCTGTAGATTCCCTTTTTTGAGTGGGTAAAACACTGTGCCTTGTGTAGGCTGAGCTGACAGCCCCCTTCGTAAACGACGCCTCTTGCATTCAGTAGGCGCCTTTAGCATTTTGTTGACCAAGTGTGTTACATGCAGCAATTTAAGTGTGCAATTGTTCAAGCTCCTTGAATGGATAGCGAAACTTGACTCGATTCCTCCGATCGTCAGGTATTTTGCGCAGGCGCAGCTCCAATGAAGCGTTTGTCGTTTGTCGCTTGTCGTCTGTCGCGCTTATCGCCACGCACTTATCTCAACGATGCAAGGGAGAAGGACAGGGGGAAGATGAAGTGAATGGAGGTAAAGATGTCGGTGGACTAAGCGAAACGAGGGCCAAAAGGAATAGGAGAACGTCAGGCCTTAACGCTTGAGCAATTGCGGTCTCTGACACACACACACACACGAGTGCTGTCTTCAACTGAGGCATGCCTGCCTGACTACCAGGGTATAATCATGCGATCTTCCTGCTCCTTGAGCATGTTTGTATCTTAATTTTTGAAGCGCACATACGTGGAATTCAAACTACAGCTGGAGGGGTGCAGAAGGAGGAGGAGTATGAGGAGGAGCACGCTGGAACTGCGCGTCTGAGTTACGAGTTGATGGTGCTGAAAGTGACACAAGTCATAAATTCCTTTTGTTCTCCGACTGTGCCCCTGAATGCTCCTTCTTCTCCTTTTTTTTTCTCCTTCGTTGACAATTTACCCCGCCTCGGAGAGTCGTGTCTTTGGGTTCGGTTGTGTCTTGGATCTTATCTGGGCCTTGAATGTTTAACGATCAGCGTTATGTTTGTTACGTTTTCGATCGATCGATCGTTTGATCGGTAGCCCTGTCACTTGGTCACATCCTTTGTTTATTCAATTTAGGCAGTTGTTTTTTCTGCTTTCTCCTTAAATATGATTTGGCGCCAGTGTCCACAGGAAGTGTATGGTCATAGGTTGTCAGGTCAAAGGTTTATGATGTTTGCCTGGAAATTAATATTCCACTTGGATAATTTTCTAGGCTCACTCGAGTTTTGGTTTATGGAGCAGACGTGAGGGAATCTTTGAAATGATAACGATAACGTATATATTTCTCTATTCGACGAACGCAATTTTATTGGCTTTAGTAATTTGACCAACACTCAAGTCCCTCAAACTATTAATTTTTTTGCTGTTCATTTTTTTTTATTCGCTTCATCTCAGTAGCTTTTCCCAGGGGTGAAGGCGTCATAAACAGGACATGGCATATTCATATTATTTTCTTTTTCTCTCTCAGTTATGCAGGAAAATTCTTGTTGTTTGTGGCATAAATTTATGCATATTTATAAGCGAATTTATTTCGTGTCCATTTCAAATGCAAACAAATAACAAACTGAATGAGATAGAGATAGAGACAGAGACTGAGGTAGAGATAGACAGCAAGGGGCACTCAAAGCTATCAAAGTTAATTCCCAAAATCCCCGAATTAATAAACCAGAGTACCACGTAGTAATAAACAAGAAGAACACGCGATTGGGAAATGGATAAAAAAGTTTGAACTGGCAGCGAACTGAACTGGAGATGCATCTGCTCCTAATAATTGCTACATGAAATTAGTTCGTGTAAACAAACATGTCAACAGGCAGAAAGGAGTCTGGGAAAACTGAAAACTAGTTACCATAAATAATGATAAAGATATGTTGGCCTACCTTCTAGGCCAGCTGTGTGCAGTGGGGGCAGAAGGGAGCGCACCTGTCAATGAACATATATAGATCTTTATAAGTATTCCCAGAAATCTTAAGGTCAAGTTTTATGGCAAGTGTCAACACTGAATTCTTCAATCTACCTTCGATCTCGTTTTCCCTCTTTCCCTTTTTTTTTGGTTTAAATAAAGACATTATTGATGCTCTGATGTGAGCTGATAAAACTTGCATAAGAGTTGGCCAAGTTGTTGGCAAGTTCAGTTTCAGTTGAGGCCGGGGCATAAGATCAGATAAGTTTGGATGGGTAAAACTGAACAAAAGTGAGCACAGTTGAGCAGAGTTGTCTTGTCTTGAGTTGAGCTCTTTAAGTGGCCAAGACACGCGATCCAACAGAGTTGCCACCGAGTGTGGCACCACATGAAGCACGGCTCAGTTTCAATAATTTATAGATGGTAGTCAGGTGAAGTCTTGTCTCAACTCTTGTTTCTTTCTGGCAATTACCATCAAATGCAGTCAAGAGACTTGTTGACATGTTGTGTTACATTCGTTGGTTCGAAGCAAAAGGGGGAAGATCAACAAATCCCAGGGAACCTACAAGTAATTGGATACTGTCTTCCCAGTGAGTGTGGATAAAGAAAATTTCACATACCGAAAGTAATAGATCAATATGTCGCTCCAAAAGACAACCCACTGATTAGCTTTCTTAGGAGAGGAGTTAGTAGTTTAGACTGAAAAGAATTCAGTTTTAAGGTACAAAATTACTAGGTTTTTAACTTAACTCTTCTTATTTAAATAATTAATATATGTAGAAACTGAGTAGATTAAAGTGATGGGTATCTCCCAGTCGAATATAGCTTGGACTCCTCTTAGTTTTGGCTATAAAACGTCAGCTTGTTTCAAAAACAAATGCTTTTCAATTATTTTCAAATTTGTGAGAAACGCAATTAAAGTTTGTAATTTGGTTGAAGTTGCCGCATGCCACATGTCGCATGCTACATGCTGCATGCCGCATGCCCCAGAGCAACTTGTCAATGCATATGGCGCATATATCACATTAGCATCAGCATCAGCATCAGCTACAGCACCGCAAATCGCGGCAGTGAAAACGCATAATGTTTGTCATAACTGAATAATTGCACACGCGCTGAGAAAAATGTCGAGGCAAGATAATGCTTCTACTTGCAACTCAGGCCACTTTGCTGCACGCCACTTGCCACTTTCGACTTTCCCATTTTTGCCAGTTGCAGTTGCGCCTAATTTAGAAATGGCAAACGCCAAGTGCCGCATAAATGTCTTGTCAAATGATGCGACTTCTTCAAGCAGCAGTCACTGGCTGTCTCTGCCACCAACCGCTGCCACATTCAACAGCAAATTGCATTATTAGCCGCAACCATAAAAAGTCAGCAGCAGGAGCAGAGGCAGCAAGCTCCTTTCAGCTCTTACCGCTGTCCTCCACGCCGTGGCCTGTTGCCTCTTGCCACTCCTGCCTCCTTTCTCCTTTCTCCTGCCTTTCTGTTCCTCTTGGGTCCCATTCAATTTGAGCACTGCTGTCATACACAATAGTTGCAGCCACTTTGAATATTCCTTCATTTTGAAGCTCTTTGACAATCTCTCTGCTTTGCATCGCAAAAATTGCTGCAATTCGGTTGCAATACCAACAAGTTGTTAGCCAGAATCTCAACTGACAACATCTGTGCCAGGCATTCTTATAATAGACTTTCAAAATTCACAATTTCATCAATTTTCTTAGCTTTACTTTAGCTTGGATTCACTTGTTTGAAGTTATTGAATTTTGCAGTTGTAATGTAAAAAGTTTTATATGAAATTTACTAGCCTAACTTTACTGAAAGGCAACTTATTAAATATAAATAAATTTTAATATTATTTTAATTAAATGTATTACAATTTATCTGAACAAAAAAGAGTTTCCTTAATCGTTTGATTTGTTAAACATAAAGAATTTTCCGAATTTTAGTGTCGAAATATTTGATATTAATCAATAATAGGAAGATTTTATTATTTAGCTCAACTGTGGCACCAAGAGGGAAACTTCAGTTCTTGCCAGCTTTATAAATTACTTCCAAGGCCCACAGTGCCATGCAGTGTTGCAAATGTCTCAATTTCGAGGTAAGTAAACGCCTGAGGTAGCCAAGCGTTGGATGTCTGGTGTTGCTGGTGTGTCTGTCTGTCTGTTCGTCTGTTTGTTGCATTGCCTCCTTGTGGCAGAGCTAATGACAGGTTATCCGCAACAAGCTAAAACTGGTAACAGTGCATGATCTCTTGCTACCTGCTAACAGCAAAATTCCAGCAACAATTTCGGCAGGAAACCGACACAGACACTGAACCGTAGGAGCTGGCAGAATTTTTATAAAAGGGCTATAAAAAAGTAGCTGGAAAAACAAATTATAAGCAACATAATTTATTAATTTATTTTAAATAGACAGATATGCAAATTTATTAACAATAAATTTAATTTTTTAATTTACGAATTATTTCAAAATTTACGAACAAAAATTAAAACATTTACGAGTGATACAAATAGGGATATGCACATTATACCAACAAATCCACTTGTCTATAGAAAAAATAGTGGTAAAACTAATGTCTTTTTAAAAGTATATTTTTAATTGTTTATTTCACTCCATAAATGTCTCTTATTCTCAAAAATAGCCATAAAATAGCTAAACTGGCAGCACTGCTCAGGAGGACTGAGCACAGAGCAGGAGCAAAGTTTGCTCAATTGCCAATAAGTGGCAATGTGGCTGAGGCATCTAATGTCTAAATTTGTTGCTTGAGCGAGCAACCTTTTTTTGCAGGAGTTGCATAACCCATAATTATGAGTGAGAGAGCAAAGGATAGCAGTCGAGGGAGTAAGCGAGAGAGGGACACGGACAGAGAGAGGTGCTTGCTTTGACTGCTTCTTTGGGCCACTGACTGATGTTTGCCTCGACGCCTTTTGTTTGAGTTTCAGTTTCTGTTTCGATCCCGATCTGGATCTTGAGTTTCACACACACACAGCGCACTATCTGGTAGTGACTCTCTCACTCTCTCTCCTTCCCCTTCTTCCTCTTTGTCTTTGTCTCTGTCTTGTTTTTCGGGTTTAACAACTAAATTTAAAATTTTGACGTAAACAATGTTGAAGCTGCAGCATAACTCTGACTGCCTGACTGCCCGACTTGCTGACTGCCTGTTGCCCTCCAGGAAGCCTGATTTGAGTGCTTCAGCTAAGACCTGGATCTGGGTCTGAAACTCAGTCTGTTTCGGACTCTGCTCTCTGTTCTTTGGGCACATTTAATTAATTTATTTTCAGTGATCCCCGAGTCAGAGTCATAGTCTCAGACTGAGTCTGAGTCCGAGGAGACGTGTGGGTTTGGCATCGTTTTTGTCTGCGTTCTTTGCTTTTGAAGTGTTTCAAAATTAATTCCAATCGTCAGTCGTACACGATCCATCCGTTGCCCCCTTACCACTTACCGCTCACCGTTAACCGCTTTCCCCGCGGGGGTGCCAAGCTAAACAACTCCCAATTTTTTATGTTTTTTGTTTTTTCTGTGTGATCCTTTTGTTGGGCTACTCAGCGGCGCGTGATTTTGGCTCTGTTTCACTCTCACTCCCATCTCTTTCGCACTTCATTCTTTTCTCTCTTTCCATCTCTTTTGATTGCCCTGTTTTTCGTTTGAATTTCTTGTGATTAGCACACGAATGAGATATTGGCTGTGGGCGTCAACGGGGCGTGGCCGGCGCACTGTTTGTTACTTGGCAGCTGCTGGAAACCAATAGATGCTCTAAAGTCTCCATATTCCCAATTTTATGGATAATGACGCCATGACTTGCAGTGGAGTCGCTTTTCAGATGCTACCTGATAAAATTTATCAATTGATACTTTAGAATCTTAAAAATTCAAGAAAGAAGGCAACGAAATGCTGAGAAATATCGGTGTGAGCTTTGTCAGCTTACAATTTAATTAATGTAAAATCGATTGAAATGGATAAAATTTGAGTAAGTAAAAATAAATAAAGTATTAAAATATTAATAATTTTTAAACTTTTTTGAAAGGCAAAATTTATTAAATATTTTTCTTTTTTAAATCTCAGTTAAAAATGCGGAAGTTTGTATCATTTAAAATTTATTGTCAGTACTATAAAAATACTAGTTTTAAGAACCATTTCTTAATGACAAACTTAATGGAATACAAAACAAGAATTAAAGTACAGTCGGGCTCTTCCGATCGTAAGATACTCTGCGAAGAGTCCGGTCCCGACCTGCGATTACGGAAATCCAATGTAATCAGGGCAATTTGGCCTATGTCAACAATAGGATATAGTTATCCGATACAGACCAAACTTGGTATGAAAATTTATAATGCTGCTTTACACATAATATAAGAATTTGGTCGCGATAGCTTCATTGGTTTATAAGGTATCGCCTTAATAATATGTTTTTACAATAACCGGGGGCGGTAGTTTAAGCTTGAACTACCTGCACATTAAAGTACCAAATTTGTTGCTTCTAGCTTCTAAAATCTCATACGGACGGACAGATTGCAAGGCTTGTTTGAAAGAACGCAATATACATACCCTCAGGGTATACAAATCGTCTAGTTTTAAACGAAGCTTATAAAATTCGTACCTGAGAAATAGTTTCATTCTATCTATTCCCAGACGATCTTATTATGGATAATGTGATTACTTTTCCTGTACTTTCCCATTCAATTTAATAAACCCCACAAAATGTGATTCATTTCAAAATGAACTGAAGTCTTAAATATTCGACATTTTGATCCTTCATGTTTAAATATGTCACATATTTTAAAACAGTCTTTTTATTCAGTGACTTTGCTTAATGCACTTCCTTTTTTCCCGTGATGCGCTCCCTTTGGAAAGTGTTGCAACATGTGGCACAGATTATACAATTATGCAATTATATTTACATTAAAATTTTGTTACATTCTGTGTAATTTGTTAGGGAGAAAAAGCCGAGTATGTTCCTTGGCATTTTCCAAGAAGTTTGCTGGGTGAGCGACACATGTTTTAACAACCCCAAGATATTTGGGGTATTCCTACATGATTTTTTCGTGTTGTATTTTTATTTTTTAGGGACAAACAAAGTTGACAAAAAATCTATGAAAACAAACATTGGTTGCATTATTATTATTGAGGAACTAAACAACTTAAGTTGCCCGTTCTCGCTCACTCAGTGCCTGTCCATCTCTTTTGCTCCAAGTGTTGCCACAGGAAACGGTGTTCGCTGTGAGTGACATTTGTTATGTCAATTTTTTGTGACAGCCATCAATCTGAAAGTTGTTGTTTCTGCTGTTGTTGCCCCGTTGTGTTGACAAGCGATTGAGTCTTGGGTCTTGAGTTACCGACGGGCTCTGTCAGCGCTTCGTGACGCCGCGGGACCTCCCAGTCGGACTAGTCCCACTGGGTATAGGAGTTGGAATGGGAATGACCATAGGTTGCCACAATCTTAAGTGTTGAAAATTAATTTATGCGGTTGCAAAAGTGCATTAGTTCCATCTGTTGCAGCTTCATGGTATTGCCACTAATATTAACCGTAACCTAATCTAACTGCAACATTTCCTCCTAACTCTAGAACCTTTAGGCGTGACACAACCACTCAATCATCTCACAGTTAATTGCAACTGCAATCCGGCAACCTGCTGACTACTGACTACTGACTGCTGACTGGTACCTGCTACCTGCCTAACTGCAGGCTACTTGCAACTCAATCGGCAAATTTACGGTTCGTCATGGCAGCACCGATTGCAGGCTCTTCTTGCTGCGATCTTTGCAAAAATATTATTCAAATTATAATAATAAAAAAATATTTATTTTTTTCAGTTCAAATTTTTTCCTTTACTTTGTGTTTATTGTCAATTAGAAATTGTCAGCATTTGGTCAGTTTTCCAATTATGTTTTCAGGTTTTCGGGAATTCTTTTTTGGAGAAAACATCAAACATAAACACATCATCGCAACTGTTGTCCTGTTTTATCCTGCGCACACATGTTGTGCATTTAATTTTAATTTCAGTTTTGTTTTGTTTTGTTTTCTCTGCACATTTTTAATGACAAATTCTGCTACAGTTTTCATCGAGTTTTTCTGAATTCCGTGTTCTGTTTCAGTTTCAGTTTCAGTTTCGACAACAGATTGTTATCTTAATGACTCTATACCTTTTTCTTTTTTTTTTCTTTTTTTTGTTGTCTGCCTTTCTGAAAAGGGGCACGAATAGATATTTTATTGTATTTAAAATACAAATATATATGTATATAGTTTTCAATTTTTCAATTTCAACAATTTCAACAACTGTTGTCTTTTGTTGTTGGTCCATTTTCCACTTGGCTGGAACTCTTGAAATGAAAAACTCAAGTGTTTTCATCAGGATGTGCGCTATGGTTAACTCCAAGTGTATATTTGCCTTATGATCTGGCCATTCTCATAATCCCATAACCAAAAATGTGTTGCTTATTTTGTGGTTTTCCACAGCTGTCAGGTAGTACTTGTAGACGCATCTTATGAATTTTCCAAGATGATCCACACAAATAACTTTAATCTATTTGCACAGTCTTTCACTTTCGTAATATTTGAACTGAAATTTCCCCATTAACGTTTTTCAGCTGTTTATAGTTAAGTAATTTCTTTGAAAATCTTTCTCCACTTTTACTTACTTCGAAAACTTCTCGTTTCAGTTTGATTTTTGGTTATTTACCTATGAGTAAAGTAATATTATGTTTAAACTAGCTAACCTAAATATATTTTTAGTTTTTTGAACCAGTTTTGATTTTATATTGATTACTTTGCACACACGTTACACAATTACGTGCTCTGATTATCCCCAAGGTGTCCAGTGCTGCCTTCGTCGACGTCAACAGCAGTGTCAGCTTCGGCGTCTACTTTGGCGTCGGCGTCATTGCTGGCGTCATTCATTGACACATAGTCACAGTCTTCCCAATGCAAGTGCCTCAAAGGCGGGCAGTATGTAGGGGAGGTGTTTACTGTGCCCCTGTTTTCCTCCTCAATCACTTCCACCCGCCGTACAGTGTGCTCTTCCCTTCCCTACGTCCAAGTCTTGGCAGTTTTCCATTGAGTTTTGACAAACGACTGATATTCATCAGTGTCAGTACGCCCGTTTCCAATGGGAATTCCCCCCTTTTCCATCCGCCACAAATGCCCCTATAAGGCATTCAAGAAAAAAGTGGAACTTCAGAGTACTTCGACTTCGACTTTGAGTTCGACTCCGACTTTGCCTTCCTCTCCGACAAATGCTACAAATCAAAGGCGCATTCCAGTCATCGGCGATGTTGTTGTCTCCTCAGACTTGACGAATGTTGCCTGGAACATCTGGAGCGCATTAATCGACACATTGTGTGTTGGGTGTGTGTGTGGTGTGCGATGTGTGTTGTATGTTGTGTGGTGTTGTGCTTTGACTTGATCGGGCGACTTCTCTTGCTGACTGCCGCCCCTAGAGACACTAACTCTCCACTTTCTGTCTCACTTTGGATGCTTCCCTTTCTACCTAGCTAAAAGCCCCTACCATAGTGGTGCCCACACGCATACCATCAAAAAGTCATCACGGCTTTGCTTTACACTGAGTACATTAAATAGACAAGTATTCGCGGTGCGAAACTGTAAGCGGAAGAGAGTGTAGCGACCGATCTCCCTACGTTTGAAGTGTCGGCAGCGAAACCGTCTGAATTTTACTCTCAGGCCACACGTAGTACAAAAACGCTCACTTTATGGGCCCCACTGCCTTATAATATAAAAAAAAATAATAATAATAAAAATATAAAAATAAAATTCATTTTTAATAGGTTTTAATTTGATTTTACCCATGTAATCGATGAATGACTTCCATTTGTCTATTGTTCTAAACTATTTTTCAAGCACAATGCCAAATTATTCCTTGTGTTTTGAATGAATTTATAGGTGAGCGCACTGTGTGTTGATGGCTTGATTTTAGTCATCCACAAATTTAACTACAATTTGAAATATTTTTTAAAAAGAATACTTAGGACTTTTTTTTTTTCATTGAGATTCATTTAAAGCCGATTAAGGTATCATTCCTACTAGTGTTTTATTCAAGGGCATGAAAACAAAAGATATATTAATTAAATAAAGTTTTATGAAACTTTCTTGGTATTATTTGTTTCTCAAAAGTTACCAAAACAAAAGCTGTACATTCAGGCAAATCTTCTTTTCTTTTCCCTTTGCTTTGACTGCACTCCGGTTGTGGTTGTTTTGATGCTGCGGTAGTAAAATATTTGCATGACAAATTGCCGATAAGATCAACGACGAGGGGCCAAAAACTTAGTGAGGGATAGTAGGAAGTTGGCAACACTTCCAGCTCATCACAGGCAAAAGCAAACTGAGTCGAAGAGAGTTGTTTTTGTAGCAGTTGCTGCTGTTGTTGTTGTTATTCGTGTTGCTGCTGTCGTGAGGTCTTTGCTGCAATCGTGTGTTGTGTGGGACTTGCTTCGTTTGAGCTTCTTCTTCTTTCTCTTCATCATCATGTTCCTTAAGACTCTTTTGTGCTTTTCGTGCAGCACTTGTTGCAACCGCAGCGTAGAATTCTGGGCATAGTGGTTTAGCAGCGATGGAAAAGTGATAAAAAATAAATTCATTTTTTATTTTGATTCATAGTTAATGTTTTATTTGTCTTTTTTTTAATAAATAAATTCAGTTTTCCATATTTTTTCATAGTACAGCCCCACTGTGCGCCAACTAATAGTGACGAGCAGCTTCCAGGCATGCAACAGTCGAAAAACTCGTACTCCAACTTGTTGGGGAAGTGTTGTGCAGACAAGGGGTAAGAAAGGAGGGCGGAGGGAGTGGCATGCAGCCCGTGCGCTCGATTCACAATTCCCTTTAACGATCGCACATTTAACGCACGTTTTGTGTGGTGCATCGTGGTTTTTATGAAGACATTTTCCCCACTTCGAAGCAGCCAAAATTGAGACATTAAAAACTTCAGTCAACTGGCTGCTCCCTCAGTTGTCTGCTTTTCTGTCTCCTTCACCTGATCGCCTTGGGTTGATCTGCGTGTTTGCAAAACTGAGGAAACAGAACGTAGGGCCACAAAAGCAAAATTTAATTAGGGGCGTTGAATTTCATTTGTTTTAATCATCACTTTTGTCGGTTGTGGCTTCAGCTCTTATCAGCGGCAGTTGCATCATTATTATCATCAACAGCAGCAGGCGAAACGTCATCAGCAGCATCATCATCATCGTCATCATCAGTTTCATTGTCATCAATATGCTATCAATGTTTACGCATGCATTTAAAATGCATATTAAGTTACAGAACCAGTAAGAGACAAGGAGAAGGAGAGGAAGAGTGGTAGAGTGAGAGGGATGCTGTTTTGTATTATCACCCTCAGGAAGACTTTGACCTCCCGCCCGCAGGCCTGACATTAACAAATGACATTTGTATTTCAGACAAATTATATGATGCGCCGACAACGTCCGTGTCCAGATCATCATAGAAGAGACAAAATAGCGGATGGTAGGGGAGAGAAGAGAAGTGGGAGTAGTAGGCACAGAGGGGAGTAGTAGCTTATCTTATCAATAAATGTCCCCATGATCATCGGTTCCTCTGGACGACACGCTGTTTGTCTTTTAATTAGGCTGTGTGAAGAGCTCACAGCAAAAATACAGGGCTACTAGAGAACTAGAAAGAGAGAGAGAGAGACAGGGAGAGAGGGTGGGTGTGAGAGATGCCTAGAGACAACGGGGGAGCAGGGCTGATTTAACGTTAACGAGAATTTATGGGAAATTATTTTTTGTAGTTAATTTTTAATATTTCACCGACACACTCCACCAAAAGTGTTTCGCTCTATGTTTGTTATCTCATTAGTCAGCTGTGAGTGAAGGAACAGAAAGAGTGAGACAGGGTGGAGAGAGGGATAGACAAGCTTGTATTGCAATTGAGTCAATTAAAAATTGTGTGTATCAAATGTTTGCTGGGTTTTCGATATCAACAGAATTGAAATTAATGTCAAAGTTTCAAATTGCAATAAGTCAAAATTAAAAGTGAAAGCAATTTTAGAAGATTTCTCAGCAGAAGTTATATGAAATTTAAGAAAAAGAGTAAAAGAATAAGAATTTTGTACAAAGAACAAAAATAGAAATAATATACATGACCTAAAAATTATGCTTTTCTAAGTAACTATATATAGATATAGATATATACCCTTAAAAGCCCCTCCATATCTATCTGCGTAGCTAACATCTTGATAGCCATGTCCTACCAACATTTGGCTAACCAAAGATTCATGTGGGCTACTCCAGGCGAGGTTTGACCTTGACACCCTAGGTGTTTCCTTGGCCAGCTGATATCTTATTCGCAGTTTCAGGGCTGACAAACCGTCGATAATTTGTTTATGCTCGGTAATTGAAGCGCCTTGAAACTGAAAACTGGAAATTGTGGTCTCTGTCAATTGGTAACTGGTAAACGGAATTTGAGTGCACAATATGAGGCCCAAGAACACAGCATGCAAAAGACTCAAACTCAAGGCTGTTGCTCAAGGTCATGAATGTGCAGAAAACAGCTAATAAATTGGCCAAAGTAACTGATGTGAACTCACAGTGGGTCTTGTCTTTTACAGATTTACGATCTTTCAGCTTGATACGTCGTTTTACAACACATACACACACACACACACACGCACTCACATACGCACACAAAATGCTGTTGAGGCCGAACAATGACAAAGACCATAAAAATCAATTACGACACGTCTGTCCCTCAACTTTGACACGACCATAGAGTTCTGAAGCCATCGATGTCTGACACTGACGATTTTATGACAACTCATCATAGCGTGACATGCAACGACACACAAAAAGAGACAGAGCTAGACAAAGAAAGACAGACCGAGAGAGAGCGAGAAGAAGAGATAACATTTCGTCTATAATTAGTCATTAAAGCGTAGCATTGTGATCGTCCCGGGATTTTTGTTTGTGCTCAAAAAGAATATCGAATTCGCTTGATCAGTTGTAACAAAACTTTAAAATCATTTTCCTGGAATCTTACTCAATTCTTAACTCTCAATCTATTCTAGCTTGTCATATGCTTCAATACGGGTTTACTTAGATCTCTTTGAGGTTATGTTTTGTCTAAAAAACAAAGTTGCGTGTCCAGTTTGCTATGCTACCAACATGAGTGCAAGTTTAAACTTAATTAGCTGGTTAGCCACGGTCATATCTGCAAGTTTAACGTCTCAATTGAGGTTAGGTTTTGTTTAAATTGAGGTTATGTGTAATGATAAGTGTTATTATTTAAACTCGGAATGCCGGCATTATGCTTTTAAAGTAATAGAGTTGTAGGAGATATAAATTATTCACTTTTAATTATAAAATGAATATTAAAACACTCTAAACAGTTATTGCCTTTAATGAAATACATTTCATTTATATAAGGAACTATACTGAAGTACTTCTGTGGCTTCCGGGCACTAAAAGCCTGATAAGAATAGTGCAGCTAATTTCCAACAAGGGCCAAAGCTATGTACTACATAAATAATTCCGCCGTAAAGTCAATTATTGCTTAAGCGATAACAAAATCACATATATGTGTACTCTATATGTAAGTACCGCTCTGGCCAATCGCGGACTCAGCTCAACGCTTGGTGCTTTTCGGATTCAGTTGCTTGTTCGCTGTCAAGAGACTTGGGTTCGTATTCAACAAGTTCTCAATTAAGCAGAATCTAATTTCTATAACTTTGCAGTTTCAAAATGTAATAATCAACGATTTAACTACAGAAGATCCAGTTAAGTAGTTAAGTAATAATTAATCATGGAAAATGTATCGGGTCACCGAAAAAAATCATCCAAGTTTCAATTTCCAATGGAACTGAATTGCTATGGAATATCAGTTCTTGATCGTGTGAGTTTTGAGTTCAACTTAACCTGCAAGAAAAGCTCAGAGAAAGAGAGAGAGTGAGGGAAATGCAGAGCGCAGTGCTTTTGGAAGAGGATTTGCATACCAGAGGAAAGCTCTTGAGTTTGTGTTTAACCTTGAAATTTCATACGTAAGTTACGTCCAAAATGGAAGCTCAGTTCTTCCGCTGATGACGTGTATCAAAGTCACGAATATAATCAGTGACTACGAATTTGCATTTACTCAATGAAGCAACCTCGACGATAAGCATTATTTCAGCCCAAAGCCTTCTAAAGCAGTAAACAGAACGCGTACAATGAGCAGAAATTTGGAAAGTGGAGCTCGGGGATATATTTTTGATTAATCTCATTTTCATGATTTAGATAAATTTTACAGAATTAAACAATCCAATGCTGACTAAAGCAGTCCTAATTTTTGGTAAGAAAATCATCTGAAAATGTTTTGCTTGGTACTCGTAATATTTAGAAACAGTTTATAATCTAAATTTATGTTCAATTTGTTTAGTAATTGAAATATCTTTTAATGAATTTTCAAACTGTCCCAATTAAACTAAAATTCAAAGTATGTACTTTTTTAAATGGAAAAATCACTTTTAACGACAGTAGAATGACAGTACAAATTTGAGCTTGCTAAGGAATCCAATATTTAACAATTTAGGTTGAAACAGGAACGTCAGTGAAACCTATGAACAATTTAACATATTTTCATTAATGAGTTAATGTCTATAGAAATAATATTGTTTTCCAACACAAATTATTATTCTTTTAGGATAACCTGCGTTGGGAATAACCGGGGTGGTGAATGGACACTCCTCTTAGGATGGATAGATGGAGGAGAGAACTTTTAACCAACTGCCATTCAAATAAAGGGAATATTATACAGATTTTTCGATTGAAATTCCTTAGAATTGGAAGCAGAATAAGCCCAAAGTGCGTTAAAAAAATAACTTATATCATCTTGAAATAAATTTGACCACCTTTCATGGGATTAACAATGTTCTTAACTCTGATTGCTACAGGTATGAATGCTCTGAGTTTTTAAAACTTTGCTTATAAACGTAAGTCTTAACAGGAAATTGGCGGAAGCGTTTAATGAAAACTCATGAACCAAAAAGGTCACTTGCGATTAACTTTGGGTCTATTTTTACTCCTTTAAAAAAGCAGAAATGATGCTGCAGCCAAGAAAGTGAACTCTAAACCTTGATACTAACTTGGACTTTATTCTTAGCTCAATAAGTGTTGAGTATTCGTTTGAAATCAAGTCGAAAGCCAGCCAAGCACTCAATACAGTATGATACCCTGTGTTAAATACTTCAAAAGAAGTATTATTAGATGTAATATTTATTACCCAAACTTGGGACTCTTAGTTTAAGGAAACCTTAAACAGAAAATTATAGTTATTAGCTAAATGGAAGTAGATTTATATGATTATATTTTACTTAAAATCATAACAATAACGTCATAGATGACACAATTAACGACATTATCGATGCATTTTTGATACCAGAGTAGATTTATTTAGGCTTCTGTTCACTTTTTTGGCCGTATCATCATCACTACTTTTTTCAGGGAGTAGTAGTAATCCCAAAATGAATCCCAAGTGACGCATTTGTGATATGTTTTGACAATATACGTACCCGCCAATTAGCTGTAAAGATACAGGACTAGAAGTAAAGCTATAAAAACTTAATAATATTACAAAGAAGTTAGCCTTTGTAACGAGGATCGATGTTTTATTTTATCAAAAGAAGTTTCCTTTTTTTACTCGATGATATGAGTGGTTTTTCTTACCACTTTGCCTTTAAAATGTTCATTTTAAATATTATTTGTTTCTTAAGTTACCGTATTCCACTTGGTGAAAGTTTCAGTTTTGATAGAAGTTCTCATTTCGATCTATACATCTCAAGATGATTGTCCATCCACCTCCCCGAGTGTTCACAACGAAGGTCAAATGGTTAACAACTAAAGTCGGTAAGCTATACAGTCTAGTCTAAACTTTAACTGATTAACACAGCAGTTCTTCTTTAGCTTTCCTTAAGTTTCCAGCTAAAAACTAAAATATGCGAAATTTGATTCCTCAGCAAGTTCTTCTTTCTCTGTAAAAAAGTTAGTAATTTCGAAAGATAATCAACTGTTTTTAAATATTGTAACCATTTAGCAAGTTATTTAAAAAATCTTTTCGAAAAAAAAGACTGATTGAGTCAGTTATGGATTTGGGGAGTTTCTGCGTCCATATTGCATCGATAATGTCGTTAATTGTGTCGTCTATGACGTTATTGTAATGATTTCAATTAAAATATGTTCATATAATTTTATTTCCAACTAGATAATAAAAGTAATTTTATGTTTACACTTTGTGTCGTTTCATTTCTTATATTTCTTCTTACTCCCGTTGAGCTTAGGTTTCAAACCAAGTTTGAGGTTATGTATGAACGATCTTAGTCCTGCGGTTCCTATCGACCCTTGACTTGCAGCGCGACTAATGTACTGCTAATGGCATTGGTCGACCGGCGATAATGATGTGCGAATAGTGCCTTTTTCGCAGGTAAGCCAAGGACGTTTAGCACACACTGACCTCACCGGAGCTACCTTTGTGTGCTGACCTATATCCTGCTGTTGCTGCTGCTCACACCCAGCACAGCTTTTTGGGTCGAGGTGTGTTCGCTTTACCTCTAATTTGAGTGGAAAGTGTCCAGGGGAGTGCATCAAATCCGATTTTAGCTATTAATTTGCTGCGGTACCGTTGCGGTATTACTGAGGTGACAAGGTTACCAAGGTGGGCGTGTCGTCTAAGTGGGCGTACAGCCAAAATTCCAGCGAACAATAACAGCTGCAGGCGTGCACTGTCTGTGCGTCAAATCTCTTTGGCATAAATATGTACTATATTTAAACACATCACATATGAAAATCGAGCTAAATCCAGCGCAACTTTATGGCCCGAGGAGAAGCCGTCTTTATGGCCGCCGTCTTAGCTGCTTCAGACAAAAGGGTATAATTAGACGTCATTAAAGTGTATTGAGTAGGTTTGTAGTAGGTTTAATAGATCGACTTGCAGTTGCTCTGCTACGTGGGATAAAATTAAATTGATTGAATGAAGATTTTAAAAATTATTCAAATAATAATTTATTGGTTTGGAGTAACAGCTGATATTGCTTATAATAAAACTATCTTAACTAAAATTTAAGCTTAACCCAATTGTCTTTAAAGCTACTAAAACTTGTTTGGTCTTTACTGGCAGGCAACACTGTACGTGCCACACTCCCAGCGCTGGCTAGAAATGTGTTAAGGTTTTCTCCAGAGAAACACTCCAAACCCAAACCCAAACTCAAACTCCAAGCCAATTTAAGCCAAGATATAACATATTTCAGGCTATACTCCGTGGTTGTTGTTGTTGTTGTTGCTGTTGTTGTTGTTGTTGCTGTTGGCCTTTTCGTGGCAGTTTTAATCAAATTATGCTACAAGTGAGCAGCTTTTGAAGCCACAACCTGCGCTGCGTTTTTGCTTCGCGGTTTTTGCATTTTAGTTTTGAAAATGTCTGTCAAAATATTTACCGCGAGTCCTTGGACTACAAAGTGTGTGTGAGTGTGTGTACGCGTGTGTGTGCTCAGCTCTCTGCGGAACCACAACACATCAATTTTAATTATTTTCTCTGCGCATTTTTCTGACACGAGCTTTGCATTTCGCACGACACGGACTTGAGTTCGCGGCTCTTTCGCCTGCTGTTGACCCAAGGGTTTCCCGCTTCGTCTCCTTTTCCCACTCCCCACTCCCCTTCCCTTTCTACTCTCCTGCTCTTTCTGTTGATTCAACTAATGCCGCTTTCAGTGTTTGTTATTTGTTTCGCAGTCAAGCATAAACATTTGTGCCAAACAATCAAACAATTGGCAACAATTTCTTCACTTTGAAGTCGCACCGCAAACCTCAAAAATCAAAGCCTGAAAAACTTGTCCAGATTCTTAGCTAAATTCTGCTGAAAATCATGGAGACCTTTCTGTGACATAGAAACAGAATTATGTTGGAAGTTGCCGCAGAAAAATTCTTTTAATTGTGCCAATTACACAATGAGTTCTTATATGTGATTTTGGTCCTTTTGTGCGCTCAGACGTGAAAATGTCCTTTGAGGTTTGCCTCAGAAGCCAAAGACGCTCCGCCGTCTACCTGTGACACTTTCTATCAATGTCTCACCTGACAGTGCCCAAAAGATAGAGACAATGTCTCAATTGGAGACCCCGAATGAGCGGTGTGCTTTGACCCTAAAAATTGAGTTGTTGTCGCCGTCGAATGGCGGCAGGTTAAAGGATTACACAACTAAAGGTACAAAGGAACGACTATTCAGCAGCCAAGTCAGCACTTTTTTCACTAACACCAAACCTATCATTTGTCAACAAACTAAGTAGGAACAGGAGTAGGAGAAGAAGTCGGAGTAGTAGTAAAAATAGGTTCAGATAATGTCTCAATTCAATGTGTCGGATGTCACCTTTGCTGCGGTGACACCAGTATTTCTTGGCCAACACTGTATTAAGTTGGCTTAATTGTTTCCAAAACGAAATCAATGCAAGTTGATTATTTATTGACCTTTTGAAGCAACCGACGAACGAAGAACGAGAACGACCCAAACAATGATGACAAATACCACGATGAACTGCCTTTTAATGGGCTATTTTTCTACTACTTTTCTACTACCTTCATTCAGCTCCTCCGAAAAGGATTAGTATTGGAAACACCGACACAGAAGGAAAAGTGTTTCTACTGATAAGCAAAGCCTAATGATCCACATTTGTTAATGTTGGCTAATGCCCAAAGTGCCTCGATTATTTGGTAAATGTGATAATCGACTGCTGATCCAAATTAACAAACAAAATAAAAACGATTTTATTGACACCAAATTGAGTGTGAAACAATTGGAATTTATGTATCCGGCTCAGCCAATAAAATATGTTAACTAATTGGCTATATACTAGATTTAAAATCTATGCTTATAATATAATTAGACTTGAGCAAAAATACCTGGATTCTTGAAGAGCTGGAGCCAAATTTGGAATGAAAGTCCAACTTCTTTTCGAGCTGAACACGTTTAAATTGAATTGGAAACTAGTAGAGCTATCGTGAGTTTGCTTACACGTCACGTGTATGGTGGCATTATAACTATCCTCACTAAGTTTGATCTGGATCGGATAACTATAGCCTATAGCTGGCATAGGACAAATAGGTCGAATATTAATGATTTTTAGAAAAAAATTCAGTTTCAAATTACATATCTCAACCAAACTCACACAGTATGTGTTTATCATGACTCTATATATCCCTACCAAATTTGGACTCGATCGATAAACTATAGCCTATAGCTCCCATAGGATAAACCGTTAAAAAACTGGTGTCTTGTAAGGAAAAAAGCGCACAAAAGTGAATACGACGTGTATAACAGTGAAATTGCTCGACTGTAGGGTTTCTTACTAGTTTTTAAAGTTGTAAGAAAATTAGGCAGGATCTGATTTCATATAATTGTTTGAAAACGACGAATAAATCTTCAGAATTCATCAAAGAATACTTACATAAGCAATGGCATTGCTGAAGAAATTAAAAATCATTAAAAATTGTTAAAAATTGTTAAAAATTAGGTTAACACTGAACTAAAAAGAGAAATAAAAGCGTAAGAGTGCCATACAGAGAGGAAAAGAGATACACACAGAGAGAAAGTGCTTTTTATATTCATTAATTTTCCAGTCAATTTTTCATTATCATCTTTCTATGCAGTAATAATTTGCTGCTGTGCAGTGTAAAAGCGCCTTTTGCTCAAAATGTTAAAAATGTTTCAAAATTTAATTAAACTGCGCAACACTCGCAAAGTGTTTGCATTTCCCTTCAACCCCCAGGGGGACTATCTCCCCTCTGCTCCCCTTTCCAGCACTCCCCTGTTTTCTTAGCCTTCTCAACTCTTTCTCTCCGGTTTGTGGAGGCCGTCAGAGCAGCTGTCAGTTTTCTTTTTGCCGCCTTTTTTGCCACCTCTTGCGCTGCGAAATTTGCTGCATGTGTCAGTCACAACAAGTCGAGGAAGACTTTTTGAACGCACTGTCTACACTCTCCACGCTCTTCGCTCTTGCCCTGGCAGCCAATTTGGCTCGCTTTTGTTGTCCGAAGTGACAGCAGTGGCAAATTTCTAATTAAATTATTCAATTTTTTTTATTGTTGTTGTTGTTGCTGCAACCCTAGCAGAGGCGGATAATGGCAACCCTGTCGCGGCAAACACAGCAGGAGCTTGGGCCGAGTTACTTGGCCAAGTTTTAGCATTTTATTGATGCCAAAAAATCATAAAATAATCATTTAAAAGTTTTTCAAAAAATTCAAATATTTTGCATAGAATTCAACAATACCAAAAGCCTTAAAATCCCCTAAAGACCAGCAAAAAGACGTAACAAAGAGCAGCTTAAAGACTTTTCCATAGCCAAAAATATTGAGCAGGAAAAACTATCTACTTTTCCTTGTACTTCCACTCTGGGAGGAAAACCACACTGTGGCTGCTGGGAAATGGTAGAAAAAAGTGTCATTATATCCTAATTAGATTCAAATATCTAACAATTCCAACCACAAACCGTGCCTGAAAACTTTTGCTTATCGCATTTCCAATGCAAAAAGGAAAAGTAGAAAAAAAGGGAGAAATGTAAAAAGAAAATGCAAAAGGAAAACCTAAAACTGGTCACTGGGTGGGAGGCCAAAGGGAAACTGCAAATAAAATTGCAGAAGCAGTTTCAAATTGAACAACAAAAATGCATTTAGAAATATGTATAGAAAAAAGAGCAGAACGGAAGCAAAGAAATGATACGAGTTGAGTGCAGTAGGGTGGGGAACGGTAGGGGAAGGGAAAAACTGCCAAACAGACACTGGGAGCAGAGACGCACGGAAACAGCGACAGACAAGCAACTGACAAACCTGCAAAGTACTGACAAACTCTGAGTGGTCGAGCATTGAGTATTGTGTGTGGGGGTAGGGGGTAGAAAGGGGATGCCGGGGAAGCGGACTGCTTGTCAGCCGTTGAAATGGCCCGAAAGTTCTTATTGTTGTCTCGGCTTTGGTGCGAAATATTTCCGTTTCCGCATTGCCAAATATGTTTGCAGCTGCAACTGTACACTCAGTACATCCCTCTCCTACACTCAATCACCCCGCTCCCCCTAGTACTCCCTCTACAAATAAACTACCATCATATGACCAACAAATACTCGCACTTTTCGCCCAAAAACTTTCGACTTTTTCTAGTCTGACCAGAAAGTTTTATGGCCGTGCGTTGCACATAAATGAAAGTTTTTGCCTTGATCCTGCAGAACTTGTAATGTTTCCTATCCTCTCCGCTGGTACCCTCATCCCCTGTGGGTGTAAAGCGAAACAAACTTCAGGATTTGGATAGTGAGAACTATTTACCACATGCATATTCCCAAAGTTAACCACTTTCGAAGGCTTTCTAGACAATTGCATTTGCAGGCTGTTAAAACTGGCCTAAACGCACAAAGATTTCTCATGTTTAGCAGAGGACTTTTACTGCCTTCCTTGGCTTACAAAGTCTGTGTTGAGTTCTGCTCGTTTCTATAAAATTAGTTTATTTTTTTCTTAGTTTCTTTCATGGTTTAAGCTGCTATCTTTGTCTGCTTTTATTTAGGCAACTTTCAGTTCAATTAGCTGCTGTTCCACCTTATAAATCTCTGACACCTTCTGCTCCTCATTTCCTTTCTTTCCTCCTTTATCTCCTTTTCTCATTCCCACTTGGATACTTCCCTCCCAGCTCCGATTAATCGTTTAATTGCCTGGCATAATTACAAATGCAGCTCATCATCAGATTTCAGCTCAATTTCATAGCCTCCCACTACTAATTCTTTACCACATTTTCTCTAAGTGTATTTTTCCCCCATTTGTAGTTGGGGTTTAAGCAGTCTCTGCTCAGATTTCTACTCATTGCACTCGCAAATTGACCCCAAAAACTTGTTTTTCTTGTTGTCCTCTGCTCAGCTAAATTGTCCTGCCGCCTTGGGCTGACACTTTATCTGCAAAGCGTTGGAAAATATATATAAAAAAAAAGGAACTTACTTTCTTGGTTTCACTCTACACTTGTCCCATAACTCAGTTAGCAGCATTGTTGGGGGTGTTCCTCGGATGGGATTGGGTAAGAAAAGGAAAGGAAAGAAGGAATCCATTGCTTATCTAACTGCAGCAACTATAATTTGCTTTCAATTGATTTTGCTGTGACTTGTTTTTTCTCGCATACTCTAACTTGGGGTCGCTGTATTTGTAGGGGATATGGGAAAAATTCTGAAATTATTATAGGTTCATTTTGATCTGCTTAAAGCCTAGCTTTTTCTAAATTTTTGTTAAGAAACTTCAAGCAAAATACTATTTAAATTTCTACACGCATTTGGCTATAGTTTCGGCTTCATTTCGAGATAATTGGTTTTATATTTCTGTACAGTATTCCCAGGTAAAAATTCTTCCAAATGTTTTATTAAATTATTTTTCTAAATTTTATTTTATTTTAATAACTTTTAGTTAATTAATTGATTTCTCAAATAAAGAGGATTTTTTGTTATTCCTCATCATCCTTATAGACCACTGTAAGTGTATTTCGACTTCGGTTAAGTTATTAATCGCTTCATCTAACTTCATTTTTGTCTTGTCCAGCTTGCAACATTTTTCTTCATTGATTTTGTAGTCCCTTTTTTCCAGAAGTTGTTGTTGTTGTTCCCTTTGTTGTTGTAGTTGTTTCTGTGTTGTTTGTTGTTGTTGTGCTTGTTGTTTCCATTGTTGTTGTTGTTGTTGCCCTCGAGCCATAGAGTTTCATAAATTGTCCTTCTCACACTTTGTGCCATTGCCTGACACTTGTTACAGAGCGATACCAATTCCACACCAGAAGCAATTTCTCCTCCCCTACTCTCCCCAACCCCCTGACTCATCTATTTTCCTTCTGCACCACCCCCTGCCCACTGCCTGACAGCTTTTCCCCTCGGCTCGAGCTCGACAAATGTGCATTAACGCCTTTAACCTGCATTGGGCGCGGGTCAGTTGCTTTGGGTTTTTGGGGTGGGAGAGGGGTAGCTAGTTTGGGGGTATCTTCAGGGTTCGGAGAGGGGAGCGGGAAGTCTTGGCTACGGGGGAGTGATTGAATTTCGTAGTTTTTGCAATTTCTTTGGCCAGGCTTGTAATGCACAGCTGACAGCTGCTTTTTCTTCATTAGCAAAGTCAACCCTGACAGTTGCCTGTTTTTGGCTGAGTGTGGTTGGGGGAGGGGTGTTAGAGGGGTGGAGTATTGGGTGGGTGGTTAAGCCTGTACCCCATCAAGGCCTTTTGTTGCTTCTTTTTTCTGCTTTCTGATATTGTGGGCCTTTTAAATTAGTTTACATGACTGCATGTAATGGCTTTGCCCACTCCACACCACCTCCCTTCCCCTCCAGCCCACCCTTTTCGCCCTCTATGTCATTCTCTTTCTTGGCTGCTTATTACAACTGTTGCTGGGCTTTCTCGTGTTACTTCCTATGTTCCAGCCACAGGCGGTAAACCAGGTTTGATTAGAGGCCAATGAACTGTGAATAGTTTTTGTTTAGAGGCGGCAGCAGCTGAAAAGGGGGCGTGCCAGCGGGAAGAGGGCCATAAATACGCTTATAATGCCTTTGGCTATATAATTGTTGTGACAGTTGATAACATTTGCAAATAAGTAGCTAAATTCTAATTACTTTTATGTTAGGCCAGCAAATTTCAAGAGGAAAATAGACAATAAATTATGGTTGAATATACCCTGTAACTTTAATGAATACTTTATTTATAAACCGTGTAGGAAAAACCTTAAGCTTTTATGTCAAATTTTTTGTATTTTTGCTTTAAGTTTGAAACAACAGTGTATATACCCTATAAGCCTAACTTACTTTTAATTTTGTATCTTAAGCTTTTTGGCCTTTTTGTCAGTGTTAAAAATACAATGAATTATAAGCCATTATTATTAATCTTGAATTTTAATTTAATATCTTTAATTAAGCTCAAAGTTGGCTGCTAGAATTTAATAAAAACAAACTAAAAATACCCTGTAAGCATTTCATTTACTTTACTCCAACCATTTAGCTTGTTTTCAGTGCAAAAACTTTACTTTAGTTGCAATAACAGAATGTTGCACAATGAGTTAAGATTGCAAGTTTTTTAACACCTGTGCTGCCCCCCACCTGCCTTAGTTTGTTGGTGGATGGGGTGGTGCGGTGTGGGCAGGTGGAGGGGCTGGCCATGAGACCTATTATTGTCTCTGGTAACGCCCATAAATAGCGACTACTTAAGGGCAGAAAATGCGCCCAGCATGAAGCCACAAATTTATGGTCAACGCGATAGTTCTGGCCAGGCCAAAAGCGCTGGCTGCACAAACATGGATTGGGGTAAGGGGTGGTAGGGAGAAAGGGGGTAAGGGGAGTCCTTGCGCCTAGTGAACGGTGTGTGTAATTATCAACGGCATTAACACCTTTAATTACGACCACAAAGCGAATGCAGCGAACAAAATGTGTGTCAAGCGGGCAAAGTAGAGGCGTGGCAGGTGGGCGGAGGGAGGAAGGGGTTAAGGGAAGGGAAAGAAGGGAAGGAGCATGTGGGAGGGCATAGGTGAGGTCATGTAGCTGCAACACACAATATGCAAATGAAACGGTGCCTGTGTGTGTGTGTGTGTATGTGTGTGTTGGGAAGCAAAAGGTCGAAAGATCAAAACCAAATTCAAAAACACACACCACACATGGATATTAGAATAATGCCAGGACGACAAAGGCATATCAAGGATATGCATGCAAATGCAACACACACACACTCTCACACACAAGTATATATGTGTGTGTGTGTGTGAAAAAATGAAAGCTATTTGCAAATATGCTAAAACTACACTTAGAAGAAATATTAAAATACAAGTTATTAACTTTTAAGTATTTTGAATAAAAACAATCATTTCTAAGCAATTAAAAAATAAAAGAGAAGCTATTCTAAAAGAAATACATTTATGAATGTAATAAATGAAAAATTGGTAATGTGACTAATAAGAAATAAAATTATTTTAAAAAAATCCTATATTTGCAAAATATCTTTTTTATAAATTTGCTGTTTCATTAAATCAAATATAATTTATTTCAAGAAAAGCTATGTATAATTTACAATAAAATATTTGGTAAAAAATGAATTAAATCTACCGATTTCTTTTAATAATATTCAAAATTTAATTTAATAAATTATATAATAAAACAAATATTTAAATAAATAAATAAAATTCAATTAAAATTAGATATTAACTGCTGTCTTTGAAATATTACTATTTGTTTTAACAAAATAGAAAACATTTAAATTAAATGTTTAAGTGTAAGTGAAAAATAAATAAAAATAATTAAAATAGAATAAAATTAATAACAAAATATTAATTTACATAATATTTGAAAAATTTGTATTGTATTAGTAAAGCTTTTATTAGAAATATCTTTAATTAGTTATATTAATTGTAATTATTAAATTTATTTACTATGAAGTCCCCACTTTCTTTAATTTCTTTTGTTAATGTCCTGTTAGTATAACTACTGATTTCTTGTAGTGTGCTCGGCTAGAACATGCACATGCATGTCAGAAGGACAATGCTCAGGAAGCGCGGCTGGCAAAGCTCTCGATTCTCAGTTCTTAGCTCTCGACTCTCGACTCTCAACTCTTGATTCTCTCCTCTCGATGCTCGATGCTCTCCTGACTACGTCACACAGTTGGGCGCTGATTTATGAGCAAAAAACACACACACACTTACACCGATATATAGAAATATATACATGTATAGAGTATATATTTATAGCATATCCTGGCATATCCTGCTGTCTCGTTGGGTGACTTTGCATATTTCAGGCTGGCGATTTGCTGGCCATCTTTTCCCTCGTCCAAATTTATTAGAATTGCTTGAAAAAGTGCAGTGTCATGGGCTCCCCTGCACCTACTACCCCTAAAGGTGGGGGTGTGCCACACACACACACACACTCACACACACCGACACTCATGCATATGCAAATTGTAATAGTGTTTGTGTGACCCACTTTGATTGTGGCCCTGACGCATTACCACACCAATCTACCTGACACCAGCCCCAGCCACACCCCCTCCGCCTCTCGAGTACAACACAATATTTTTCTGTTTATACACTTTCTTCATTTTGTCTTTTTGCCAATTGTTATTGTTGTTCATGTTTTTTGCATGACAAACAAAAAATTATAATTGCACTTGAAATTGCCGCATGTTGGGGAGCAAGAGTTTCAGGTGCAAGTGGGGAGTGATGTTGGTGTCTGTGTGTGTGTTCCTGCATGACAATTGTTATCTGTATGTGCATGTGTGTGTGTTTGTGTGTGCATATTCATTCGCAATTCAAGAGATTACATTCAACTTATTCACTTTGCATGAGAACTGAACTTGAACCAATTTTCAGTATTTGTATCTCAAGCCCAATTGTGTGTATAAAAAAGATACATTTAAAGGCAACTAATAAAATTGTGATAAGACAGTCAAACAAGACTTAACGATCTTACTGGAAGTACGTGTACGTTAATTTATTTTATTTATTTGTTTGAAAATTTAAGGGGGGCGTAAGGGATAAAAATCGATTTTTTTTTTTTTTTTTTTGCATATAATTGTAGTAGAACACTTCAAAAATACCGTGTTAAAATTTTAAGTCAATCCGAGCAAAACTTTTTAAGATATAGAGCATAAAGCCGAGCCGCCTCAGTTCCGCGCGTAGTCCGTTACAAACTTTAAACGCGGTTTTCTCGAAACTTTTTTTTGAAAGTGCGTAGGCATTGGCATTTGAAAACTACTAAACCGATCCTTTTGAAATTTTGTACACAAATTCTACATATAAAAAACCTCCCCCCAACGTTTTTTTTCGCCATTTTTTTTTTATATTAAGGTGGTTTTACACCTACAAAATGGCGGAATTTGTTCGAAAAAGGTCACTTTTTACTTCAAACGACTACCAAATGGCTGAAAATGAAAATAAATCGTCAAACTAAACGTTGGGGGGAAGTTTAATTCATACATTAACTAAATTATTAGATTTTTTTGATTTCGGATGATTCTACGCTGAGATATGCTGCCTACCGCAAAATGAATTTTTGAAAAGACGCCCACGTAAATATGCTCTCATTCGCTCATTTTGCAATATTTTTACATGCAAATTTTATCAAATATTCTTGAAATGTTACTTTTTAATATACAGTAACTTTTAATAAATTCACTTAAACCGTTTCGCTACAATAAATCCATGAAAATAGTGTTTTTTTTTAGCGTTTATCCCAAAAGATATTTTAGTATAAACTGTTTTTAATTAACTCAAAATTTAACTTTATTTATTAGTAACTTGCCTAATATCTATAACTAAAATTCACTGCATTAAAATACCTTTCAATCTCAATTGAGCTGAAATATTATATTAAATTACCAATTAAATCTCAAAGATACATAGATACGCAAATTGCTACCTGCAAATACATGCATTTTGCGCTGCTCTTGTATCTATTTGTCGCTCTTGTTGTACTCAGCGAGCTAATGCAATTATGAGCCTGCCCCCAAACGTATCTCACAGATACGCAGATACTTATGCAGCTGTGCGAGCGTTTTGGGTTTGCAAATGCTTCTTGATTGTGGATAAAAATCCTCGGCTTAATTTTGGGTATTCAAAATTTCGAACATGTATTTGCGTTTGTCAATGTATCTGTTGCTGTGTATCTGCATCTGCATGTGTGTATCTTTTGCTAGGTGTGTTTTTGGATTTGTTGAGGCTTGCAAAACGTTTTTGTTTCCTTTTCGTTTTCATTTTCGTTTTTGGGGTCATATCACTTTGACAAACATGAGGATTATCCCTGGAATTATTAATTATTATAACTGCAGAGCCACGAGCCTCGTTAAGGCAGTGTTAGTGTATGTGTGTGTGTGCGTGTGTATCTGGCAGATGAAAAGGACAACAACTGGTTGACTAATTAGTCAGCCGAGTGAGATTTGTAACTTTTTTGTCTAAAAACCAAAAACAAAACAACAAAACAACAAAACTTCAACTTGTGTATTGAGATACAGATACATTTATATCTGCGTTCTGTTGCCCAACTGACATTTGTCTGCTTAGATTTCAGATAGCAATTCCTTTGACAATTTTAAAGTCTTTTCATAATAGTTTAACAATCTTTGAATTAATCTCTTATTTTATTTCTTTGCAGCTATCTGAAACTTTTGACATCTGCTATTTCTCAGATACCTTGGG
Source organism: Drosophila parthenogenetica (assembly GCA_035047505.1). NCBI lineage: Eukaryota > Metazoa > Arthropoda > Insecta > Diptera > Drosophilidae > Drosophila > Drosophila parthenogenetica. The sequence continues at coordinate 6,330,549 of JAWNPM010000182.1, forward strand.
AGTCGTGTGCTAAAAACAAAATTATCAAAATTTTGAAAAGCTATAACTTGTGTTTTTTATGCTTTAAAGATACTGAAATGAACAAATTTAAAAATTAAAGTTTAAATCAGTTTGATATTTTATAGATACACATGCACTTGCAGATACTTTTAGTTACTTATAAGTATTTTGTTGGGCAGATTTAAATTATATTTAAAATAATTACGAGATACATTACTGCAGATACAAACCCATCTTTCACGCCTATTTGCATTGCTAGATACTTTCGTATCTGTGTATCTTTTCAGTTGGTTTTTGGTAGCAAACTCTTGAGAAATTCTTATAGTTTTCCATTGTGGCTGCCACGCCCCTTGAGCGCCCCTCCACTGTCGGCCACTAATGCGCCTTTAATTTGCGGCCATGTTGCATGAAATGAGCTGCTAATGTGTTTCGGCTACCAGAATCTCCAAATGCTGCCCCAAAAAAGGCGCTACATGTGGCAACAACAAACATTTCACTTGACGCGCCTAATGAGTTGAGTCTTGGGGGGGTATTGGGAGGGAATGGAACCACGAAAAGGGGTACAAGGGAGAGTGGAACAATTTGGTAGGGATATTTTTCAAAGGTCGCGACTTTGACTAAGTTTTGTGGCAATCGATTTGTTGTTTCCTTAGAGCTTGCAACATGTCGACAGCCAACAATTTATTATAAACTTTTGAAAGGAAATTCACCACTCCGACCTCACCCCCTCCGCACTCAATCACCCGTTCTCTTTGTCTCTCAACACTGGGCCTAAAATGCAATTGCATTGAAAATAAACAGACAACGGAATGTTGATAAACAAAACAAGCGTGTGAAGGGCCAATGGCCTGGAAGGAGGTGGGAAGGGCAAACCTAGTTGGAGGTGAAAGTAAAACGTAAACAACAAGAAAAAAACGCAAAGGTGCGAAAAAAATGCGTAAACAATTAATTTTGTTATTTGGTTTCTGTTCAACTGCAATTGTGTTGGCAACATTTGGCAAGCAGCTCAGCAACATGTTGCTGAAACATGCCTAGCAGAGCGTGCGCTCTGAGAGAGCGCAACACTGAGAGCACAACATACACAGAGCGGAGCGAGAGAGCACCAATGTGTGTGAGAGCACTGCTTGTGTTCATTTTCGAAATTCGAATTCGAATTGGGCTGCTGCTTGCCGGTTGCCCGTTTGTTGTTGTTGTCTTTATAGTTTTACATGCTGCAAAACGGAAGAAAAACAGCAACTGAATAAAAAAAAAAAACAGTTGTGCTGGTAGTGGGGGTGGTACTGCTGGTGTTGGTGGTGGGGGGTTTGTATAGCTGGAAAAGCGCACTGCGAGACATTGACCTTGATCATCATGGATATTGTGGGATGCTGTTGTTGCCCGTAGTTGTTGCATATTCGTCATAGATTTTGATGCCGAGTGCAAGAGAGAAAGGGAGAGTGGGACAGTGGGGATAAAATCCGACGAGGGATTTACTGGAAATTGGACAGAACAAACAGCTGGGTATTATAATATCTGCGCTATAAGTAGACCCTGTTTATTCAGATGTCTGGATCAGCTCATGTCTATTTCGCAATTATCAATTGCAGACCATCAATTTCACAGTCCGTTTAGCAATTGATGGAAATTCGATATTCTTCATAAAGAAAACTGCTTACTTTTTGAAAACTTTCGACAACTTGTCAGTTTGGAATACAGCTTTGTTTTTACTAATATCTCAATGCGTTGGCGTTATTTGATCCACTACTAAAAACAATAAACATCTGTACATTTGCTTTAGGTAAGTATAAAAAATTATTACGTTAAAATATTTGTTACAAAGTCAGCAGAAGAGCAAAACAGCAACAAACACTCGACGAGCAGAGTCCAAATCAAACTGTTTAGCTTAGAACTGCAGTGCCAAAGAGCACACCCAGAGAGCACGCAAGGAGAGAGCAAGAGAGTGAGCGGAAGAGAGTGCAAAGTGTAGGTGGTGTTCATTTACGAAGCAAAATGAACGCACAGCAAAAACAGCACGAATGTTGCTGGGCAACAAATGTGTACGAGCGAGCATGTCTGAACATGCGAGCGCAACTGCGAGCGTACGTAAAGATGTATGTGTGTGTGTTTGTATGCGTGAAACCGGCAGACACAAGCAGGCATCGTATCGTTGTCGCTGTCGCTGTCGTCGTTCCTACTGCTGCTGCTGCTGCTGCTGTCGTTCGACTCGACTCTCGTTTTGTATTTCAGTTTCAGTTTTTGACTCGCAGTCGCCGCCAACGGACGTGTGCGTCTCGCGTGTATTTTCAATATCTCGAATGAACGAATACGAAACTTTTTTCCAAACCGCAGAAGACTGACGTGAAAATGTGTGAATGAAAATTTTTGAAATTTGATTGTGAGCAAAAGCGAATAAATAAATGATATAAATCGCAGCAGCAAATGTGCAACAACCAAATAAATCGTGTTAACTACTGTGTTCAATACTGAAAGAAAGAAATAAGAAATGAAAATAAACAAACCACAATAAAAATATCAAACCAAAACCAAAAATTTGTGTCTAGAAAGCAAAATAAAAACGAGAATTAAATAAGCATAATTATACTTTATAATTGGATTTGGCTTAATTAAAAAAGGCAGCAAAACTCGCGACACGCCAAAAGTGTCAAAGCAAATTACGGCAGTAACAACAAAAGTAACAGCACCAACAACAACAAAAGGAGAAATAAGAGAAAAGTCGAGTCCTTCTTAATTTGGGAGTTTAAAAACAGCGGGTAAGTCTCTTCAGGCGCAAGCATTAACTGGAATATTAAAAGCTGCTGGCTGCCTACTAAACTAAAGAGAAATTAAACTGAGCGCAGGGATCTTGAACTTTGTTTGACAATGGAGAGGGAGTTGGAGTTGGAGTGGAAGTGGGAGAGTGAAACAAAGTTTGAGTGCAGCGTAACTACAGTTAGTTGAGTGTCAACGGATTAAGCGCAGCTCAAAAGCTGAGTCTGTGGGCGAGAAGGAAAACAAAAAAGGCAACAAAACAAAACAAGCGAACGCTCTCTGAGTGGATCGAGCAAAGCTTATCAGCAGCTTTAACTTGCCGCGAGCTGCAGATTATCACTCAGGCGGCTCTGCTGTGCTGAGCAAAACAAAAAGTTCATGCTTTCTCCCTCTTTCCCTCTGTAGCACAGTGTTTCAGTTATAGGCTGAGGCCATTTTTATTTATGCTTGTGAAATGCAAATTGAGTGATTTTGTGTGAAAGAGTTTTAAGCAAAAATGTGTAATGAAATTTAATTCGAGGCAACTTTAAAGGCAGGAAATTCAGTAAATTAAAGATTCGATTGAAAATTTAAAGTAAAAAAAGTTTGTGCGTTTGTTCCGTTAAACCACAAAAGTGAAAAACAAACAAATCATTTTTTTTTTTTTTTTCAAAAGAATAAAGAAGATTTTTTATAGAAGACAAACCCAACGCCTTGATTCTTGTGGTAGAAGAGAAAGAAGAAGAGGAAAGAACAAAAAAGCCGCCAAAGAGCTTTAATTATAACCAAATAGAAAAAGATGAGGAAAAATATGAAAAACCCAGCACTTATGTCATCTACACACACACACACCTTTGTTTGTCTAGTCAAGCGAGTAAGAGACGAGAGGAAGAGAGAAGTGAGAGGCAGACAGAGCTGTCGCTTTTAGAGTTGTATGTTTTTGAGTGTCAACACTTTTTGTTTTAAGTAAATTTGTTTAAATTATTAGCAAGCGCAACAAGTGACAGGCAAAGACAAGACGAGACATGCTTGCAACATTTGGCGGCAAGTTCATTACACACACATACACACACACACACAAGCATACACATGTGTATTTTTCTGTGTTATTCTCGCGCTGTTTATTTGCACGCCTTAATCCTTTGGTAAACAAGCCAAACACATAACTCATAAATTTGCGGCAAATAAAAATTTATGCTTCAACGACAAGTGGGCACAGATACCGCAACGAGTATCTGCAAGATACAAGCGCTAAATGAACTGTTAACCAAGGCAATGCCCACAGATGCGCAGATACCAAATAATAACTCAATCTTGTCAGCCTACGCATATAGAGACAGAATTTATTGGATGAATTTAGGGTTTGCCGTTGAAAAGGTTAAATGTATCTTGTAGCTGTATCTTTTAATGCGTGTGTGCTTTAAATTGAACTGAGGACTTTGCTTACCTGTCGGCAAATTGAAATTGAATTTTAATTGTCCAATGTCCACACAATCCCAATGGAAACATGACTGTTACACATGTTGACCCTTCCCCAACTCTTCTCTTTTTAGAGAGAGAGAGGAGAGCGTAAAAAAGGCTCACAGGATTTCCGTTTGCTGTTTGTTTTTCAAAATTTATTTTGTTCCCTTACTCAATTTCCAATTCTGTGCACTCCTACACTTAATTAGTATTCGCAGTGCGTTCAGTTTTCCAGTTGAAATATATTTTATAAAAGTATTTTTGTAGTTGAGACATAAATTGTTGTGGCCGAAACAAGAAAAAAGTTAAAAGCGACTCTAAATGGCTTTATTAATAAATTCATGACCGTGGGAATAGACAAACATCATTTATACAGTTGAAAAAGCTAGAATCAGTTCAAAATTATAAGCATACTAGTTAAAATTGCGCTTCAATATGCTAAACTTTCCTGGAAAACACTCGCTAAGCACCTTATGCAAATAGTCGACACAATATTTACAAAAGAAAAGCACAAACAGGACTCAAAGATGAACAAGCAAAACAAAACGTACGCGAAAATTTGTCACTGAAAAAACAAAAAATAAATAAAATAAAATACAAAAGAAGCATAAGGAATACAAAAAAAAAAATAAAGGAAAAAAATGAGGAAATCTGAAAACAAAATATTTGTTATACGCTTGTAATTTTCTCGCACGAGAAGGAAAAGCCGTGAAAAAATCAGGGCACGGGGACTGGAGGCGTGGCGAGAAGGTAAATGTCGGCGTTTTTTCATGCTCAGCTGCCCGGCCAGCGAGAAAGAGCGAGAGGGGGGGTAAGAGAAAGAAAGAGGCAGAGAGGTGGAAGTAAACGAAACGAAACTTTATCACAGCCGTCACAGGACATGCTTACTGTAGTTTCAACGCTGTCTCTCCTGCTCGCACTCACACTTAACTTGTGTTGTTCTCTCAGTCTGTTTCACTCAGTGCGCGCTTTTGCTCTTAATGCTGAGTGACATTGATGTGACATGCCCGTCATCTTCTGCCTCTGCTTTTGTTTCTCCTTCTTCTCCTTCTACTTGTCCTTGTTGTTGTCGTCTTTGGACAAGCACAAGCAACGGCGCTTTATTTAAAAGTTTTGCGTAATGTGGCCGCAGGGGGGCGTGACAATGTGAGTAGCCCAAACACCTCGGCCGACTGGACAACAACAAGAGCGGCAAATAATAAATGATATGTAAACTAAGTCAAAGTTACTCTACTTTCTCTCTTCCCCTCCTCTTCTCATTCGCTTTTTTTTCTACGCATATTTTACAAGAGATTTTGATAATTTGTAGCATGCTTTGAGGCGCACGTGCTTGAATACATTTCGCTAAACAAGCTGAGCTTTAAACTGTAGCAGCAAGAAATATATTGGGATTAAGCAAGAGCTTCTAAGTTTTCTGTACTTAATAATTGCTTAGTTTAACTACTGTTCTAAGCTAAACCAACTTAAAATATAGGCTTAGCCTTTCCTAGTGTCCCTTACTAATCCTTAGCTGAATTCCCGGTTCCAATTTGCAACATATTTGATTACCTTCTGTTACCTTTGTTCCACATTGAACATGTTATCCCGCAGTGCCCATAACACTTAACATCGTTACCCAAAAAACCAATTTCCGAACATCGAATACTAACTACATCTAATGTCTCAATTCTCAATTCTCAATGCCGACCGACGACTACCTGAAACTGTCAGAGTCTAGACTTAGTTTTTTTTGTGTTTTTGGGTAACGCACCCATATCAGTTACAGTTTACCTATATAGCCATACCATTCCCAAAACGAATTAAAATTACACGTTGAAACGATAGGGAGAGGGAAGTAGAGGGAGAGAGATATGTGTGTCGATCCTTGGGACAGACGGAGGAAAGAACATTTATCATTGTAGCTAATAAATGTGTTTCTTTTACCTGCTTTTGGGTTGTGTCTCTCTCTGCGTCTGTTTTCTGGTTTCTGACCCCGACGTGGTTTGGCTTTTCAATAATATCAACGATTGAGTCATTTAAATAGGAAAACTCCGTATAGTTTAGGAAAATGAAAACCAAAAAAACTACAAAGTAGAAGAAGAACCCAATACAACCCTTGGTATTGGTATCGTCCAGCTAATTTTGATATTATGTTCGTTTGCCCAATATCTAATTCTATATGTGCCTTCGATTTCCCTTTTTATTTATTTGGTAGTAGAACAATTCAATTAAATTGTAGACAGCTGTTGTTCTCCTTCAATTGTTCTCCAATTCTTCAATCTACTCGCTCTCTTTGTCTTTGTCTCTGTCGCAATTGTAAGTATTTCAAGTGCAAAGTCAAAGTAACCCAGCCATAAATCAGCTCGGGGAAAGTCAAAGGAAAGTGCCCAGGAGAAAGAGAGGGGAGTGTGAGCCTAGTTCAATCGATGGGGTTAAACCGTAGGAAGTTTCTTTAATTGGCTTGAAGTATTTGTTGTCTCTATAAAAAGGATTTCAATCCAAATCTCAATCAATCTCTTGTTGCTTTGAGTGCGTTGGCTTTAAGTGTCGAGTGCAGCAGCTGCTAAGACTCTCTCTATATTATTCTCTATCTCTCACTCTCGGCTGAATTCTTTCATTTCCAGTTTGGACTTTAAGCCAATTATCTAATTGCTTTCATTTCGCTTTGATTCGTTCTTATCACAATGCCAGCTACTGCTAATTGCTCGAGTCACCTCAGCAGGACCTCCAACTCCGTCTCCTCCTTTCTCTATCTGCTTCTCCTTTTGCTGTCTTCTTTGGCGTACTTTGATTTCCATTTGCGCTTCCTTGGCGCGTCCATAACATTTCCGCTTTACGCTTGGTCGGACTTTTCCCAGGAGACGTTGACTGCGTCCCAGACTTAATCTCGAAACAAATCGATTTCGTTGTCTCGTCGGTCTACTCCTACTCATACTCCCTCTCTTTGCTTTCTCCTTTCCTTTGCTGCTTCCTTTTCCATTTCGTTTGCAACTTGCAAGTTTTTCAACACGATTTATTTCATTATTTTTGGGACCTTCGGGGTTTGATTTTATTTTTTTTTGGGGTTTGAGGTCGGAGGTTTTTAATGGGCCGCTTCAAAGCTAATCAGCAAACAGTTTCAGACATTTCAATCGATTTTCAAAGCTTCAACTTAAACTTGTCTCAAGTTTGTTGCAACTCCAAGTTGCATTTGTATTAAAGTTTTAAGTTTTTTCTTTCTTCGCTTTTTGTTTATTTTATTTATTTTGTATTTTTTTTTTTTTTTGTTATTTATTAGTTTGACTTCGTTTCAATTCCAGCGCATTCAATTCAATTCAATTTTCTTTACAACATTTCATCTTTGACATGTTTTGTGTGTCTCTCTGTTTATCTGTCTGTCTGTTTGTCTCTCTGTCTGCTGTCATTGTATTTTCAAGTCTCAGTCTCAGTGTCCGTCTGAGTCTCTTTCTTCTGTCAGATTCGCTTCGTCGTCTTCGTTTTTAATATCTTTTAATCTCCAATGTCAACAGCGGCTTACATTTGATTGCAAGACAACAACAACAGCAACCGATTGTAGTTTTCAAGATCTTATCAGTTATCTCTCTCCCCCCCTCTCTCTCCCTCTGTTATTCTCTTGCTGCCTTTCTCTCTCTCTCTCTCTGTTCTCAATCTCCTTTGCCTCTTCACTCAGTGCCACACTCTCTGACAACTGTCAGCTCTCTGTGCAGCTAATTAAATGGCCCAACTGGCAACATATGTTGCCATTGCCATAGCCATTGCCGTTGCCTTCTTGTCTCTGCTGCTTCTTCTTGCCCCTTGCTTACCCCACGCAGCAGTCACAGTCGCTGCCACATGTTTGTTGCTGCCTCTCGGACTGCGGACTGCCGACTCTTGAGATTTTCCCCCGGCCTGTCAAGTAGCTGGTAGACAGAGCTTAAGCCGCTTCTTAATCCAGATAGACTCAAGGCATTGTTGCGCTGATGGAACCAATTGCGAAACGATTGTCAGTATCGTGAAGTTATCGATAACAAAAAATAAAGACACTTGCTTTAAGCGATAAAAAGCCAGAGTGAGGAATGTGCCCCCATTCGATTAAGGTCAGATAGTAGACGGTTAAAACCAGCGATACGGTCTGGAATGCAGCAGCTTAACTGTCTGTATGTTATCGATAAGCAAGTAATCGATGCAAAGGATGAGAAAAGCTAGAACTCTATAAAGAATTCACTACTAATCTTGCCAACCAGACACTAAACACTGATGCTAAAAAGTATTCTCCCGCAGATAGCTGCAAAATGACACCCGATAACCACTCAAAGCGATTCCTCAATTATTTTGTCAGCATATGTGTGAAAAATAACAACGGAACCGCAGCCAAAGGACAATAATAATCATAAAAAATAACACAATCAAAAAAGGAGAAAAAAGGAGGTAAGGGGTAAACTACAGGGGTTAAAACAATTGCCAATGAGTCGACAGATTTAGGGAGACAGAAAATAGAAAGGAAAATGTATATTTAGCTGAAGGGTAATAAAAGCGGGAAGGGATAAAGCAGGACACACACAAAAACGCACACGCACAACAAAAATAACAGCGGTAAAAAGCCAATGTAAATAAAAATAAATATGGAAAAAATAGAAACGCATTAAACAAAATCAATAAAAATTAACATGAAGCGTTAACAAAAAAAAAAAAAAAAAGAACTGGCCAGGGTTGCTTCACACTCCCCATTGAGCCAGGTCGGGAGTGTTTTAGGGGTGCAAAAGGAGAAGGAGGAGGCGAAGGCAGCGAGCGTAGGGAGTTTTTTTTGGGGAGGAAAAGTTTTCGCATGTGCCAATGAAAGTGTGACCAGGATCAGGCTAGTTACGTGCCTCGTACTACAGTTGCCAGCTAATGAGATGAGAGACAGTGAAGAAGAAGCAAAGTAGGAGGAGTACAGCTGTTGTCCAGGCCAACAGGATAAACCCACACATTGTAATCTTCCCAGACTAATCGCATAATTTTTCCTTCTTTGATTCTTTGCAGCCTCGCCGCCGTTGAAGGCTGTCCAGCGAGATGAGAGCGATCAGGAAACGCATTTGACACGATCTCACACACAAACACACACCTACACTCACACACCCACACACTCACACACAATAACCCACCAAAAAGCGACAAGTAGGAAAGCAAAATCCGAACCAAAATCAACCAAAAACAAAAAGGAAAATCAAACAAGGAAAACGTGTTAACAAATGTGGAAAATGTTGGATACTATAATGGATGCGGATCTCTTGATGTTCGAATGCGACGAATGCGCGGGCATGCCACTGGCACCGCCACCGCAATTTCTGATACCGCCACCGCCGCGACCACCGGCACTGGCCGAGTACACGGTCGTACCACAGGACTGCAACGAAGAGCAGTTGGCGCAACAGCAATGGGAGAGCGACGTCTGCCAAGCAATGCCGGTAAGTGTCCCGTCCAGGGTTGCAACCCTCTCATAGCACTGCACAGCACAGCACAGCTGTTGCAATATTCTTGATTTGATTTCGCTAACAAGCGAGGTGTCAGAATTTTATGTTGCCTTATTGAATTATTGCCTGATGCCATTATGCATGCATATAACAATAATGCGGCCCTTTCTCTTTATTAATAGGGTTGTACAACTAAGGGGGTTATAGGGTTGCCCCGTGGGCGGGTCGTGTATGTGCTCAAAAGTCGAGTGGCAAAACACTTCAACTTGATTGAGGTATTGTTGGCAAGAAATCTGCCGCAATTTGATAGAACAACATTAACAGTTGGCATAACAGTTGGCGTAACACTAACATAAGCACAACTGTTAACAGAGGCAGCTCTGCTACAGTTTTAAAGTTACTACTTTAAAAGTTAAGAAGTCTACGCCCACTTAGACACGCCCAACATGGGCAACCACAGGGCCACACTTTAAAGTTGGCTGTTGCCAAAGCAACAGCTGTTGCTCTTGTGGGCCAAAAAAGGAGATGAAGAAGAAGCAAAACAAATGGAAAGGAAAAGCGTAAAGAAAAAAGAAATGTGAAAAGGAAAATATATAATAAAAAACGTCATCATTATGAGGCTGGCCAAACAACAGCAACAACAACAACAACAACAACAGCAACAAAGATGGCAACAAATTACAATAACAATGAAAAGTTAAGCGTCTGAGCACGAAAAGGGACAACCCTAGTAGTTGGCAACCCATAAGCGACAGGCCAATGAAAAGGGCAGGGAAAAGGAAGGACGTTTTTCAGAGGGTGATGCCTGCCTTGGCAACATATGGCCTAGAACTGAACCTTAAAGACTCTCAGTGGTTTCAAAAAAAACGCACAAAAAAAAAAAACTGTAACAACTTTTTGTTGTTGGTGAAAAACTAAAGAGCAGGAAAAGTGGAAAACCAAGTGAACTGTAACCCATGGCATTCGCTCTAATCTCTCCACTGTTTGTTTAGGCAATGAGAAAAAATAACTAGACAGAGAAAAATTGGAAAAACATAAGATCAAATTCCACATCAACACTTTGGGATTGATAACCAGAAGAGAACTCACGTGCCCAGAATGAGGGAAAACAAAAAGAAAATCATGTTTCCACTCATTTTGTAGACAGCTACGTGGGGCGACACAACGCCAGCTCCAAGCACGGCGGAAAACTCGAGTGTTTTCCACTTAATTTTCGACATTTATGTAACAGAAAGTAGAAAAATGGAAATTACAATAAATAAAAAAATGGAAATGGAAATAGAAAAATAAAACTGAACTCGGACTGTGTGTGGTCCGAGATAACGATGGATCTCTGGGCTGTGCTCTGCTGTGTGCTGTGTGGGCACTTGAAACTGTCACTATCTGTCAAGCTGTCTCTTTCCCTCATTCGAGCGCCATCTCTCTCCCTCTCTCTTCATGTCTTTCAGCTATTATTACTTAGTTAAATTATGCTGACAAATGAAATGTTTAAACATCACTTAAATTGTTCCAAGTTCCCATGAGTTGTTTGCTTTTTATCGTCTATCGTCAATCGCTTATCGTTTATCGTTTATCGAAATGCAATTTCATGCTTCCACTAACTGCCATTGAGGTAAATTTGCTGAAATCTGTGCGAAGCAGCTTAAATTCAATTGCCATCAGCATCGATTTAATGGATTAGCGTTAAAAAATGCCAAACTCAAGACCATACGTGGTGCTATATGTGGGGTAAAGGGGAGTTGAGGGGATAATAGGGGGATAGGGGGAAAGAAGTGGGAATGCCATGTGCGTATGTGTGTGAAATTCTCTCATCAAATTGATAAGTTTAACGGGAATTGTGCCAATTTGGTAGAGCAACATGTGAGTGTGTGTGTGTGAGTGGCTGTATAGATGTGTGTGTGCGTAATTGTCAACCAATGGAAAACTAAAATAAGTAAGACTTCAAAGATACCTAGTACTTCTTCTAAGCGTTAGAAAATCTAAACGGCAATGAAAAGAAGACTTTTTACTAGAGATTAAAATTACAAAAAATTCAGATTTATAGATTATTGTTAGTATTAATAAACCATAGAAGTTGACACAGAACTACTGTACTGGCCCAAAACACCCCATTTAAGAAGCTTACTTCATAGGGTATTAAAATCTTTAAAGTCAAACGGAAGTGGCAGCATCACGCAAAGGATTCGCCAGAGACATACTTATATATATATATATGTCTATATATTGAGAAATATATATTATATATTTGCTGGAACGAAGGCGACGCGTCAAACATGCGAAATTAAATTTGGAGTCGCGAGATTTGTCTTCCTCTTCCGCTTCCTCTTGCCGCCTACACAAGTTGACAAGCAGCACAAGAATATATAGGGAATATAGAGAGGAAGCAGCGGCACCAGCAACAGACGCACACTGATTGTAAAGGGGGCGTGGCAGCCAAATAATCCTTTCTGATTTTCTTTTGCTTTTTGCCAACGCTTCTTAGTTATTTCTTTCTTTTTGGCTCTCTGTGTAGATATTTCAAATCGCTTTAAATAAGCAGCGAGTAAGCAGAGGGCTTAAAAGGCAAGAAGAAGAGTAGAGGGAGGAGAGGAGAAGATGGCTTGACATTGATATCAAATGTCGTGCGAATGCGAATACTCGCAAATCGCATTGTCTGAGGAATGTTGCATAGTTTCGTAGTCTACTTTTTGGGCGAAAGCATTCTGATGAAGGAATAAGGGCAAAAAAGATGCTCGTTGTTGTTTACAGTTGACACAGAGCAGACACAGCTGCAGACAGGGCAAACACAAACACACACACTATGGGAAATGTGTGTGTGTGTGTGTGTGTGTGAAAATGGAATGAAAAATTGTCTGAAAATTTGCTGTGACAATAACAAAATTGAATTTACATTTACATACAAAATATGGGAAATTCTTCAAGAGACAAATAACTAAACGATACTATTTGCTGTCTTTTGCTATATAAATATTTAAACTAAGTTTACTGCATAATTCTTAAAAAAAGTTAATTTAAGAAAATTTCATTTAAATGGAAATGTAGCAAAAAAAAAACTGATTTTTCTCTTACTTTTTCCTTTCATTTGCTTCACACTTTTTCAGTCTATTTGTAAAGGAGACTGAGAATTCCATAAGTAAAGTAGAACGAGAGGCAACGCATCGAATGCACATTTCAATCACAAGTTGTTTCCAAACAATTGCACTGTCAATTGGTTACAAAACTGCGTCGAGTTGGCAACATAAACACACAGGCTGGTAAAAGCGCCACTCCCCCCGCCCACTCTATGTGGGTGGAAACGGGGAAGTGGGAAGTACAGTCGATATGCACGTGCTGTGAAAACGAAAATGGCTAACACTGGCAGCCGTTTTAGTGTTGAAAAAGGCGTTGCACAACATGTAGAAAACTTTTTGCCATGTTATCTTGTTCGCCGAGTTGTTCTTGTTGCAAGTGGCACGTGCTTTGTTGCAAGCCTCCAGCACTTGCTAGGCAGTGAGAAAGGGGTGGAGAGGGGGGATAGTGAAAGAAAAGAGAGAAAAAACTTGAAGTAGAGTTGAAAAGTTTTGTGTTTTTCATCAGGCAGAGGAAAATGAAAACGCATTGTGCGAATAGTTGTTAACTTAATGTTGCAAGTAGCAGGTGCAACATTTTGACAACTGATTTTGATGACTTGGCAACCCTTATTTGTTTTTCTTGCCTGTTTTTTATGGCAATTTAGGTCACATTTCACTTGGAACGCTTTTCTTTTCTATGCAACAACATTTGCCCTTCAGCCGCGATGAATTTTATTTCTGATTACAAAGTAGGCAACCCTAGCTAAGGCAACTCTGTTAATCTGCACTGCTCGTAAGCAGTAAAACTTTGTGCCATAATTTCTTAGACACAGCCGTGGCCCCTTCTACACACTAATGTCTTGCTGGCTTAATTATTTTATCGCAGAAGTTGGCAACTCTGTTTGGGTTTCCTGTTTACCTAGAGTCTATTTGCCTTTACATAAATCGTTCAAAGTGTTATCGTTATCTGACTTTTTTAGCCCTCAATTTATGATTGTGGCTACCTAGACACCCGGAGTTTTCAGATGGAAAACCTTCAATCATTTTTCCTACTGGAAAAACGAGTGCGCGCTTATCTGAGTAAATACAGAACAGACTCACTGTGCTTATCAATAAGAAGCACAACTCTTTGTGTGGCTGGGTAAGGGTAGGGGGAGTGAGAGGGGTAGAGGGAATGGGGCATTTAGTTTATTCCATATTTGAGTTTTTATCTGAACACTACACATAATTCCCAGTTTGCCTGCAGCTGAAACATATACGTTGTTGCACGTTGTAAGCCTCAAGCAAACTGTGGCAACTCACTCCCTCGAGGCAAATGCTACTCAGGCAGCTCATTTGTTTGCTCCGAAATGGGCACTACAAACAACTGTGTAGGTAACTTGCACTGCTCCCTATCTATATAGATTTATCGATTATCAGCACAAACACACACACACACCGCACATACACCGCACACACTCACCGCTCTCGGCGTTGAGAAAAGCGAGCGAAAGCAAATGAAAAGAAAAGTAATGAAAAATATACACGGAAACAAAAGAAATTGTTTTCATTGTGCTCTGAGAGAAATCTAATGTCGCAAATGTGTGTAGGTGATTAAAAGTCGAGCATAGACGAATTTGGAGCAGCTTAGAAAAAGATTAACAGAATCTAAATCAAATCAAAACTGGAGTAAATACATTTTTTGGCTTTAAATGAAAGTCGCGTGAGCTCTTGTTATACCTCTGGCAGCGCTGCCACGCCCTACCCTCCCTACCGTCCTACCGTCCTTTAACAACACTGGCACAGAGCTCATTAATCAATTTGATTACGCGCAATGAGAGCTTTGAGACTTTTTTCTTTGTAACTTTTGACGCTGCTCCCCACAAAAAAAACAACACTTCCCCGTCTCATTTCCTCCCCCTTACCACTCCCTGTCCTCTACTCTCATCCCCTCTCTTTGGCCTGTCTCCACTTCTTTGCCGCTTCGCACTCGCATAATTGTTTAATTTATTGTTATTTATTTGTTTGACTCAGTTTCATGCACCACAACGATTTGTCTGTAAATTGTTTTCAAAACAAAAAAATATTTCTTTAAAAATTGTATGATAAGCGCAGGAAAAATGTGGAAATAGAGTTGGTGGGGCAAAGGGGCGGGTTACAGCTACCAGTTGACTCTTTCTCAATAGTTTAAACAATTTAAACATGAGGCAACGGCTGCTGTCAATATTTTTATAGCTTATCTCGATTTTGGATGAATCGAAATTGGGAGCGGAATTATGTTTTCCCTTACCTCCCTCCCCCTCACAAAGCAATCGATTGCTTGTTCCCTTTTATTTGTTTGTTTAAACTGAAATGATTAATTCGAAGAGTGACAAAGGGGTAAGACTAGGGGTTAAGGGAAGGGGGACAAGGGTAGATAAGCACTGCTCGCTTCCGGGTTAAAACTGTGCCAACTGCGCTCTGTGGAAAGTGCAAATAAATCAATGAAAATACGAAAAACTATTTGTTAATAAATTAGTGTATGCACAAAATGCATTACAAATTAAAGTGTGGCCTACTTACAGTACATAAGTGTGTACAGTTGTGCACACACACTCGTACACACTGCCTGACGAAATTATTTGCACAGCTGTCAAAGCTTGACCTCATTTCTCTTAAGCGCAGCTTTTGTCTCTCTTTGCTCTTTCTCTCTCTCAACAAAATATTTTTCAATGCTTTTTGACTGATTTATGATGCGTATCTGATTGTCCACCGCAGTCACTGTGTCTGTGTGTGTCTATGTGTGTGTTGTTGCACTGACAGGTGCATGGAAAACTTTACTCTTCATTTTGTTTTTCTTTCTGTCCACTTGGCACTGGACAAAATCAATTGTTTAGTAAAAACAGTAGAATAAATGAATCTAAAAATAGAAATGTGTTTGAAATGTCAGTATTTATCTATGACAGACTGTAGATGGGAATTTATAGCTACAAATGTCAAGTACAGTTAATACTGTTTGGAAATATGTTTTTCCATTTCCGCACTGACCTTAATTTCAATGATTGCCAAAAATAAATAGAAGTGAAATAAAATAAAATAAAGGAAGTAAAAAAGGTTAAGAACCGCGTGCGCTTTTTGTTTGCATTTCGTTAGGCATATTTACCCAGAATTCTTGTTGTTGTTGTTGCTGTTTCCTTTTCGCTTTGTTGCTATGCTAAATGGCTTTGTGTTTGAGTTGGTTCGTGATTTGCATCGTCTTGAACTTTTTACTTTTACTTTCACTTTTCACTCAACGCCCAAAAGTAAATTTATCTCATGTTGCTCTCTCTCTTTTACTCTTGCAGATTCTGGATGCCAGCCTTTACAGCAGCCAATCACTGGCCACCTCAGCAATGATTGCGGTTTTCTCACTGCTGCTGGTGCTCATTGTGCTCATCTCTTCGCTGTTTGTGTGGAAGTAAGTACTCTCTTAATTTACATAAGTGCGAGCAGCACTGCCGACTGCTCTCACTCTCTTAAACAAGCTTTAAAGCTCTTTTACAACGATCTTTGACATGACATAACTCATTTAGCCACAACTGCAGTGCCCCTTTCTTCTGTCTAAGAGACCATTGGTTTGGTTTTGTTGTGGTTGTGCAACATGTTGCATGTGGCATGTTACAGTCTTTCCTTTGTGATTTATGCCAGCCATGGACGTTACTATATGCAGCTATAGATTGAAATAGATATCATACAGCAAAAACTGCTTTAATTATGTGTCAGCAACACTTTTAATAATAATAATAAAAATAAAGCTCGCCATAAATAACTATTTGGGTGTAAATTACACAAATTCATAAAACCGAAAAATTGTTGGGCCATCCAAAAATTTGGCGCCATATGAAAAATGCATAGAATGCGCCAAATGCGAAAACGAATAAACATTATAAACTATGCATGGGAATGTGTGTTTCCTGTGCATGTGCATGTGTGTGTGTGCGTGTGTCTGTGTGTAGATGTAACTGTAAAAACCCATTTGCTAAAGTCACAAAAACAAACAAGTAAACAAGCGGCAAACGAAAATTAATGTAGTCTACTTTCAAGCGCTGACCTACATGTAGTGGGTATAAGTGTGTGTGAGTGTGGGTGTGTGTTTGTGTGTGCGCGCTCTTAAACCAAAACTAAATTAAATTGAAATTTTAAATACACAACGTAAAAAAATCGTGAGAAATGGACACTCCCCCTTACCTCTACACACACACTCACACATACAGTTACATCAACTTTTTGGGCAGCATAAAAAATAAAACAATTTACTTTCCACACAAAAAAAAGATGAAGAGAAAAACTCTCAGATTGCAAACCAAATGAAATCTGCAGCAGAAATAACCGCAGCAAAAGCAAACGCAGAGCTAGGCAAGGGCTTTGGTGGACGAGGGGAGCGGAGTGGATAAAGAGTGCAAGGAACAAAGTGAAAAAGGAAACAAAAGCAAGCACACAAACAACTCTGTGCATGTAGTTTGCATGAGTGTGTGAGAGACGGAGATAGAGAGAGCGAGAGCAGCTAAAGAATTTTGCACGCACAGCAAACGGTAAAGCATTAAAGAGAGGGCGCCAACTGGTGAGCAAATAAGCGGGTAAACGGGTAAGCGGGTAAACGGGTTAGTAGGCAGGCAGTCACTCATCTCGTTCTGGCTTTAAAAAGTTCATCAAATTCATTGCTGCCCATTTCTCTGCCTTCTCCTGTGCGTTAGTGTGTGTGTGTGTTCTGACTCATTTAAATGGGTTAGTCAAATGAGAAAAAAGTTAGTTCTGCTCTCTTTGCTTATGAATTAAAAAACTTAACATTTATTTGCTTTCATAAATGCAACGTTTGACTTTGTCTTTGATTTAAACAGAGTTTAACAACTAAGCAAATACAATTTTACTAAAGTTCATGCTCTCTTAAAGCCACACTCTTTGGCCCAAGTCCACACTCCATTTTATTTCTGCTCTCATTAACATCAACAAGTGTTGAAGTAACATGTTACAACAAAGTAAGCAAGAGCAAGAAAGGAAAAGAAAAGAGAGAGGGGCGAGCAGACAACTGCTGAGCATCGATTTTGCTGTAACGCCCAAAAATGGACAATATTCATGGCACTGTTATCGAGCAGTTTGAAGAGCGCAGGGAAAGGAGGGGAAGGGAAAATGTAGGGAGGGGAAGCAGTTGCTACAAGCGATTTTCATACATATTCATTAAAGTTTACTGACCGCACGAACGCACAGTCCAACTGTAGGAGTCGAAGGGGCGTGGCGTGGTAACATAGAAGCCACACACATACACACACACAAAGCACTGTTGTCGTTACGTTGTTGCTGCTGTTGTGCTTCATCATTTCTGAGGTTATGGCCATGACCAGAAAACGCACACACACAAACAAACACGCACACTCGCATAAAAAGCCGGACGAGCATCTTTATTACAAACACAAACACTAACACACATACATACCTACAGATAGCAATGTCGGCAGCTGCTTTAAGTGTTGCCCCAAAAACTTGCCCCATTTGCTATCTGCATGTGCGTGTTGCGTGTGTGTGGGAGTGTGTGTAAATGACTATGAATGTCCAGCGCAAAAAAGGAAGAAGCAAAGGAAGGAAAAAACGAGCGAAGTAGTTCAATTCCCGACTGCAAAATACCCGTTTAAACATTACTTTAAAACTGTGTAGCATACTTTTAGGTGTTTGCTTAAAAACTCAAAAAGCCATAACTTTCAGCAAACTCAGCTGATTTAGATGATTTTAAGTAAAGTATAGATAGAGCAGCTTGTACTCGACACAACGGCATACACAATATACCCTTCAACCCACTGGTAACAGGTATAAACAGCAAAACAACGACAGCAACAACAACAACTTGAGGCTAGCGCCATTTTTGTGGCATTTATGATGTGGCACATTATTTTTGCCATTATGAGCCACACACACACATCCACACCCACACTCGCATATGAATATAAATAAATATGTACGAGTGTCTGTGTGTGTTATCGTGTTGCGTGTTGCGCGCAACACAGCAAAACCAATAAATAAAATACAAACTAATTTTATTTATATATTTTCTTTTTTGCCTCCAATAAAATAATCATAATGTCAACACATTAAATCTGAATTTCGTTGCGTTGGTGTGAGTCGCTGAGTGTAAAGAAAATCGCCAAAGGAAAATTCTTTTGATGGGCGAAAAATGTTTTTTAATTGTTTGTAAAATATTTGCCATTTCGCTTTTGTTGTTTTTGTTGTTTGTAACTGTTTCATAACCATAAATTGACTTTATTATGAGTTATAATTACCTTAATTATTTTAATAAACCGCCAGAGTGTTGAAATTTCCCCTCCACGTATTTTTTTTTTACAAATGTTTACACATTGTACTTTATTAATTGCATTAAATGACGTGGTTTGTGTTGCATGTAGCATGTTGCATGTTGCACACTGCTGTAGCTGTAACTTTTGCTGAATCTGAATCTGAAGCGCTTGTCATGTAAATTGTTAACATTATCGCCAGTTAATAATATTTAAATAAATATGCTCAATTTATGCAAATAATTGCAAAATGATAAATTAAACTGAAATTGAAACGTTTTTTATGCCCCCCTCCTCTCTCTGTCTCTGCCATTCCCCACCTGTCTCACTCTCCCTCATTTGATGCGTTAAAGTTAAGAGTTTGCTCAGAGCTCATGCATATTAAATGGGTAGAAACCCTGACAACCCTGGTAACCACAAAAGTTATGGCTTTCTGCATGTGTGTGTGAGTGTGTGCGCGTGTGTGTGTTGCCATTAATGTCGACTGCTAAATAAATAAAATCAATTTCACCTGCCTGCAATTTCATTTGCCTTTTGCACAACAAAACATATGACAACAGTCGGCCTCTGAGAGCCGGAAAGCGCCCTGAAGTATGCAATAACAATCACAATTTGTGCTTATCACGACCCCGCCCCCTACACCGCCTGTTGCCACCACCACTTCTACTCCTGTTTGCTGTTGCCTTGGCATTTTTTAATCAACTGTAGAGAAACTCCAAATTATTCCATAAATGTAAACAAAGAAAATGAAAATTATGATTTCCCTTAGCTTAAACTTTCAGTACAATTCTTTCTTCAACTGCAGTTCAAAGTGGAAAGAACCAGGCTTGTAAAGTAGACAGTTCTTCTTTGTGTACCTCCTCCTCCTCCTCCTTCTCTCCTTAAGACATTTGCATATCAAAAACAAAGACACATTCTGTGGCTTAGGCCTTGACTCCTTTTGCTCCTTTGTAGTTCAATTTTCTCACTACATTTGAGTTGTTTTTTTTTCTATTTTGTTACGTGCTCGAGACGTGCAACCCTCTAGAAGCCGAGTTCATAAATAAAAGATTCCCTGGCAGAGCAAGAAATGGGAAAAACTCCCTAAGTTGAATCCGAATCCGAAACAGAATCTGAATGTGAATTTTCCTCGTTTTCGACAATCGGATTGTTGCCTCAGCTACTTTTTATTGTAAATTACTTATGCCACAAGGAAACCCGTTTGCTGCTCTTGATGTTGCCCCAAAGGTATAGCTGCCCCCTCTGCCTGGCTGTGACCCTTCTTCTCTCTCCTCCCCGCTTTGCCCATAGACCATAAAAATTCTTGAGTTTCTTTGCTTTTGGCCTGGCAAATTGTACGACACTCGAGGGACAATGCGTCCATTCCAATAGCTGGCCATAATGCTTAGAAATCAAACAAGGCGCTTAAGGGGTTAAAGCACACATACACTCAGCTAAACACACACACACACACACACACTTACTTACTTACATTAAATCTGCACGCGTTGATTTCATTTTTACGCCTCGTAAGTGAAATGAAATGAAATAAGTTAAAGTCAAAGAGAGCAGCAGCGAAAGACGGTAAAGAAAGAGAGAAGAAGAGAGAGGCGAAGTGTGTGGAAGTAGCCTGCTTTTTTCTTTCCTATTTCTCTTTTTTTTTTTTTTTTTTTGTTGGCCTCTGTGTGTCATCTTGTGGCATGCCACATTATTTAATTTACTTTTAAGAATATTTTACAACGCAGCCAGGCTGACAGTCAACAGCTGTCTCTTTCGCTCACTGTATCCTTCTCTGTTTGTCGACTTAGCCAAGTAAAGAGACAGCGACTCTTAACCTCAATACACACGCACACACACGCACACCCACACACACACACTCCGTCTGTCTTGCTGTCTCTCCGTTTTGTCATTTTGCTCTCACTTTAAAAGCATGACTTTGACTTCAGCTGGAATTTGACAGTTTCTGCGTTTGCTTTTGGCTTGACATTCGTAAACAAAAGCTTAAAACATTTTAAGCAGAAAAGAAAGAAAAAAGGAGAGGGTAGTGGCGAAGAGAAGAGAAACAAATAAATTCCTTTTATATTTCCTTTTTGAGCTATTCGTAAACGTTCAACTTTTTCATGATGCGTTTTCCTTCAAGCTAGTTTTGGCTCGTTCGCACTTCCGCTTTACCCTTAAACACTTCTCTTCCTTGTCAATCGCTTTGTGCCTTCTTCGTAAACGTTTTTCTGCCTTCGAGAGAGCATTAACTTGTCGTTTTTAGCTACCAAAAGATTGACTAGCGTTTTTAATATGTGTATAAATGATGTTTCCCCGCTCCTTTGCGCAATCAGATGCGCTCCGACAGTTAGCTTTCGCTTTTCGCCAGACGGGGTAAGATGGGAGAAAAGAGAGGGGTTGAGGGATTTCGAGAGGAGTACGACTTTTGGGCTTGGTCTGACATTGCATGCGAGGTTTTACGAGCGACTTCCGTTTGACATCGCAACATGTTTACCTACAAGACATTACAAGGCTGACAGCCCCCAATTCCCTACCTACCCCTCCTGCCCCCTACTACCCTCCTTAACCACTTTATGTCCTTCTCTTTGTCGCTGCCTCGAGGGCATGCTACGTGGCGTCAATTTAATTTCACATTTTTCATTATGCTTATGCTGGCAACTGTGGGAACTCAAGGAACTTGGGGAACTGAGAAAAGAGAACTGAGAACTCACAGCGAAGTACTGTGAGCTGAGAGTGTTCCATATGGAGTGTTCTACGAGGCATCTTTAGGGCTCTATTGCTGTTGTTTTTTGCCATGGGCAACACTTAATTATGTTCATTATTTTCATGGCACGCGGTTGCCCCCACCTTCATTTTTCCATTTCCCAGTTTTCCATCGAGCTGTTGTCATTTTGACATCCTTCGTCTTGTCCTTGTGCTGCTTCTCCCTCCTCTCTTTCTTCCACTTTGGCTGCTTATTTAAATTGAATTTTATGTGTCGTTTTTTTGTTTTTTTTTTCTTTTCTTTTTTTATTAATCAACTGAAACTTTTTGCTTTCGCTGTTTACCTGTTTTGGGCCAACTTGGCATTTATCTTGGCTAGCCACGCCCCCACCCCATGGCCTGCTACCATTTTGCTGCCATTACAAATCGATTTATCTTGCGCTGCCATCCACAGCTGACCGAGAACTTATGGCTCTATTAAGTGGAGAATGCTTCTCGAACAACGTCATGAATGTCATTCTCATTCTCAGTCTTTGTCTCTTTCTCGCTCTGATTCTCATCCTTAACGTCATCATCTTTATGTGAGTGGGCAGCTCTTGTTCTTGCTCTTCCGCTTGCTGAATTGACTTAAGTCGCCCTTTAAGCTACTCGGCCAATTAAAGTTGCCTCTTGTCTCTCACTTCCTCTCTCTCTTGGTTTCTCTCGCTGCTCTTTTATTTATGCGACTCATTAAGCAAAGCTTTAAGCTGCTTTAAGCCTGCCCTCTACGCGTTTCTTTTTGTAGCACTTTGTGTTTTACAAAAGAGCTTTAAGCTGCTTAATAAGCAGTTTGCTTTAAGGACACGAGCTTTAAATGTTGTGCACACTCGGGTGTTAAGTGTAGCTTTATCTTTAAGTTTTATATAGAAACTCATCAGTACAGCATTTTTAGCTATTAAAGCTCTTTATTTCTACTAATCTTTAAGCATTTGATTGGCATTCAGTAAAGCTTTAAGCTGTTTAATATTAATCAAACTTTTAAATAAAATAATGCTAACTTATCCCCTTTTCTTTTTACTCTTTGCAGAAACAAACGAAAGGTGCAAAATTTGCTGCCCTGTAAGACGCCCACACGTGGTGCTTTGAGCGGTGCCATGCCGCTGGGTGGCGGTGGTACACTTGGCTCACAGCATCATCATCATGCGATGTATGAGGATCCGGATGCACATTTGGGTCATCATCGACCGCTGGTGATGCGACACCATCAGTATCAACATCAGCATCATCATCACCTGCAGCATCCGCACCATCATCATCATCATCATTATCAGCAGCATCCTCACGCAGAGGTTAGTATTGTTATCTCACTCGCTCACTCCCTTACTACCTCTCGCTCACTCCCTTTTGTTGTTCTGTTCTTTGTTTGTAAATCTATTTAATTGTTATTTTAGAGGAAGTTTTTGTGAATTTTTTTGGATTTTAGTTTTTGACAATTGCTGTCAAAACATTGCACCGTCATTGTCAACTTGTCAGCAACGCACACACATACACACACACAAACGCACACGCATATCGATTGCACAATTGAATTGTCAAAAAGTGTGTGCGTGTGTGTTTGTGTGTGTGTAAAATGAGACCACATTTCCTTAGTGCCCGTTGTTTATCCCTTTTATGCGCTTGACTCATTCAATGATGTCCCTATTGCTTTATTCTGGATGAACTGCTCCTCTTCTTACCACTCACACTCCACTTGATATTTATATATATACATATACTATATATATATATATATGTGTATATAGTACATATGATATCTGGCTGCCTTTCGGCTTAATTCGTTCGCCTTTTGTGCCATTTTTACGACTCTGACGCCTTTGGGGATTCGGGAGGCGAGAACGTGTTTTGTCTTCCTTCTTCCTTCATTCATCTTCTTCTTTCCCTACTCTACCTCTTCCTTTCTTATACTTCTTGCTTCTCCCACTCCTTTTCAATGTTTCGGGCGTTTGTCCTTGTGCTTTTTATTTGCCATTTTCATATTTCTTGATGCCGCTTTATGGTCCATTTTATTCGCTTCACCCTCTCTCTCTCTCTTTTGCTCTCTACTCTCCTCTTTCTCTTTTCTGTTGCTGTGAAGTGCGTGTTTATTTTATTGTCTGATAAACAGCTCCTTTAGGCAATGGCTAAGTCTGCAAATCCTTGACTCAAATCTGCTTAATGTCGCACCCACTTTCCAATTATTGCATTGCCTTACTCCCCCTCTCTCTCTCGCTACACCTCTTTTATTCTCCTCCAATACCGAATTGACTCCTTAATCCTATGGGTTAATTTTCTCTGATTTCTTAGCGATTCCTTTCCAATTGCTGGGCTACTTACAATCGAGCACCTCTTTTATATCATTACTAACTGTTTCTCTCTCTTTTCTACTTACAGCTGCTGCAGGGCAAGAGCATACACTATCCCAGCGGATATCCGATGACTCGTTCCCCTCCGTTCCTGGTCAGCTCCTCCCCCGGCCCGGATCCCTACCGTTCCAACGACAATGTCTATGAGGAACTGGGTCCAGGACGCGTCGATTCCGATGGGGAGTCAGAGCCACCACTGCACTCGGACGATGATTTCGCCGAGGACGAATTGTCGCTGCCGGGCGAGTGCAGTTTCCACAAGGACACTACTGGCGCAGGGCCACTGGCTGTGGCAGCAACCGCAACGCCTTATCATGAGCGTGCAGCAGGCAGCAATGGAGCAGGAACAAGTTCAGTGCTTGCCACATCGGGTGCGCAGCTGCCACCGCAGGAGCGGCACAGTGTGCTGAGCTCTGGTTCCTCAACGGCTCAAGACGCATCTACAGCGAGTGCCTCCACCGCCAGCAATCACAACAACAACAACAGTGGCAACACCAACAGCAACAACAACAACAATAACAGCAGTAATGAGCTTGCCTCAGCACTGCATCCCAATCAGTTGAGACGCACGCCGCGCACTCGCCAGCAGCGCGCACAGGACGAGCTAAACAACAGCAGCTCCACAGCGGAAATAGCTGATCTGGCCCCACTGTACGACAACCGCAGCAACATGATGTCCCTGGGCTACTTAGCGCGCTCGACAGCGCCACAGTTCTACAATACGCTGGAGCACGAGGTGGAGCGCAGGAATCGGATTAACGCACAGCTGAGTCAAGCACCAGCTGCCCCACTGTCCACAATTTACCGCGAGCGCATCAGGTATCCCACTGTGCAGCAATACGCGCCCAACAGTGCCAACGGTCTGATGGCAGCCACGATGCGCACGAGAACACAGCCACGCCTCGTCGACCGTCGTCTGGCGGCACATCAGCATCAGCACCGCATACACGCCGCACCGCTCACAGCTGAGCCCGCTTACGGCTACGCGGAGCCGATGTACAATGCCAATTTCTATTACGAGAGCGCTGGGCCAGGGGGCTCCGCACGCCCCTACGCCTCCACGCTACTGCCCACGTCCGACTACCGGCAACCCTACGGCGACTCGAGTTTTGGCTCCGATTCGGGGTACAGTCATCACACGCCAGCTAGCTCCATTGGGCGACAGGACTACGATCTCGCGGAGCCTCAATTGCAGTTGCATCAGCCCAAGCCGAGTAAGCTGAGCACAGCTCTGAGCTTCGGCTGGAACAGAGGCAGAAAAGCGCCACCGACCATAGTGGCCTCAGCTGGCGTTGGTGCTGGCAGCGGTAGTGGCAGCAGCAGCAACGGGGCAACAAGTCCCAACAACAACAGCAGCGTCTGCTCGACAGTCACCTCACAACTGGACAATAACAATCCCTCATCCAGTACCATGTCCAGTCAGCCAGCGTAGATCTCCCCCGGGATTGCCCCGAGGGATCCATACCTAGGAAGACTACGACTTGTAAATAATGTGAAGTTCTAGTTTTATAGCCATATATCGATAGTGTACTGTAAGTGTAAGTGTAGTACAAGTTTCTCTCTCTGCTGCGTGTACATCGTAAAAGCAATAGGTCAATGTATATTACTCTTAGGGTTACGAATTTGCCCTCCTTTTTTCAATCCTATAGAATTTGCCATAAGTTTTCGCTTGCCTTGTAGGAAGCGAAAAGTTAGCGTAATTTAAGTGTATTACTTCTAGAAAGCAAAGAACTTATAGCGCCTAAGTGTTTTTCCAATGTGATTGCCAAATTCTACAATATAAATCTAAAATAGCATAAACTTATTTATAACTTAAATTATAATGAAGAAAGAGAAGAAGAACTTTTAATCCTAACTGAAAATGATGAATTGGTTGTCATTTGTATTGAATTTTTAACTTTTGTTTGTTATTTTAGTTTTTAAGCATGAAACAAAACGAGCAAAACGACAAAAAATATACCAAACTATTAAAAAAATGATTATAAAAACTAAATTGGCTTTTCTTTTATTTTCTTAAATTTAAATTTTATTTGCATTTCAGAAATTGACTTAGTTTCATTTTTTGTTCTGTTGGCTTAAGTACTCGACCCACTGTGCAGTCTGCGTAACTGAACGAAAGTTTTTATGATTTAAATTTGTTGCATACTTTTGTGCGCAGCGCTTGAAGCGTAAGTGAAAAAATTTAGCACACTTTTAGGATGCAGCCGAAATTATACGCGCACTGCTGAAAATGTTATTGTTAAATTAAAATGCTTAAGTTGGCTAGAATCTTAATGAAATTTCGCATCTTAATTGTTTGATTATTTTTAATTAAAATGCTGCATTTAAAAAAAAGCCTTTGCCCCGTGAAAGGTTCTCATAAGACTGTTTAAACTAAATATAAAACCAAATTTTACTTATTGTCACAACAATAAATTTGTATAATTAACTACATAAAATATGATTAACATAAAATAACGCAAAACAAAAACACTAGTTGATAACGCTTGTAAACTATGTGAATCTAAACACCCATTAGGTATATCGAGTGAACCTTTTTAGAATCTCCGTAAAAAAGAAATTTAAGGGATTCCAATTGTTAATGGATGAAATGGATCCCTTTGAGAGAAAAACACTTGCTAGGTTGTATCAGAATTGTAAATAGCATGCGAACAGTACTCATTCCCCATCAAGCTAAATACCCTGTAAACAAGTTAGACTAGGAGCGAGCTGTACGATGCGAATGTTAAATTTTCATATATATGAGCACAATGCAATGTATCCTATAATTAGTAGTATTTAGATACGTACATATACATAATAACTAGACCTTGAGCCGGGTACGCGTATAACCGATAACTAAGCGTTAACCGTTAACCGTTTCGCGTAGCATAGCAGACATTTCACATCAGCCAGAATAATACCCTATGCCATAGAATATGCTTTAGAGACACGTTTACGTCGTTGTGATTTTCTTTCGGAATAAACCCATAAATGTAGTAGTCGTGCATACCCCATACCCGATATTTAGATAATGAACATTATGCAGCAGCACAATCATTGAACGAGTGACAAAAGTAAAATAGCAGACAACCTTAAACATAATCTAACTTAAACTTAACTTACTTGTTTAAGGAAACTCTCTATTATTGATTTAACTTTGATTAGGTTCGATTTACTTATCCCAATTTATTGAGTTCTTATTTCGAATATTACATATCATTGGGAGGCATTTATGTACGTGTAATTAAGCACACCTGGTTTCCGATACTATCAATATCAGTACAAAAGTTTTAGTCTTTAATGTTTAACGTTTAAAGTTTAAACTATCCCTATCAAACAAAAACTACTTGAGAACTCACATGGAAGTCTTTGTAAATAGTATGACAAGTCAATAATAAACCGTAATGAAATTTGATGTAGTTCTTCCAAGAAACTATAATGTTAATCGATGATCGATCACCTTCCAAAACACTTATGTTGACCTTCAAAATCGATAACGACTACGCTATCGATAACTATGTAAATAGATTGTTTTATTTTTAAGTTAATTTTATTGATTATTTTTATAAACGAACTTTGACAGCATATCAGCATTTGGGTCTATCAATATACATAAAGAAAATACTATATATGAGAGAGAGAGAGAGAGAGAGATCTTATGTATACCGAAACTACATATAGAAGAAACACTATGGAGGCTCTAATCTATCTGTCTTTTTTATGAAAACGCAAACGATTTAATCGAATTTATAATGTTAAACGCCAGTTAATCGTACATTAATATCAATTACATTAAATGATTAGCACTTATGCCAAATAGTTAGTTTAACAATTTTTTGTAATTAACATTTAACAATTAGTTCATCTTTCTATAAGCAGATATGGATAATAATTAAAATCAAATTACGAAATATGTAAAAAATGCATCATTTAATTAATCATGGAGGCATTTCAACTGTTACATACCCTGTAATAAAACAGCAAAGGATTTTGCACGTGTAAGCAGAAACCAGCAACAGGCGTAAATCTGCAGCACAAAGAGCGGAGAAGACAAAGAGAGGAGTCAACATGTATTTAAAACTTAAAGAGAGTGGGCTGTGCTCACACGTGTGCGTGTGTGTGTGTGAGTGCGTTCATTTTAACGCTTCTGCATGCAGTTAATGTGCTTATTTTAAAATTTAAATTGGCTTGCGCAATGCGCACTTGAGCGAGCGAAGGCGCCACAAAAGTAAAAGAGAGTGAGTGCAAGAGGAGGAGTGAGAGCAAAAGGAAGCAGAGGCAGAATAAGAAAATGAAACTGAAACAGAAGCCAGCGCTTTGTACACATGTGTGCGAGCGTGTGGGTGTTTGTGTGTGCGTTCGTCTGTTTGTTTGTGTGTGTCCCGTGCTAGTTTCACTTTAATAGAAAGTTTTGCTTTGCGCTGTAACACTTTTTGTACTTTTTTTACTTTTTGCATAAAGCGCTGAGAGTGTAATTAACAGTTACTTGCAGCAAGAGAAATGTTTGCATTCAGATAAACAACTTAATTATTTTAGCAGTGTGTGTGCAGGGTGCGCGTGTGTGCCTGTGTGCCTGTGTGCCTGTGTGCGTGGTGGTGTATGTGGGTGTGCATGTGTGTGTGTTTGCGTTGGCGGCTTCGCACTTTGCTGCGGTTGCAGTGGCTCAAAAGCTTCGCAACCTTGAGACTCTAGACTTGAGCACGAAATATGCATTTGAGCGAAAGTTTCTGCTTACTGTTAATGAGAGCATCAAAGCTTGTTGAGTAATTAAATACACACAGAGATGTGTGCATGTGTGGGTGTGCGTGTGTGGGGAGATTTAAATAAAGTACGTCAATTAGAGTGAAGCCTTCAGTTTACACATTAGGACAGGCAATTACAGTTACTGTAAATGTAAAAACTTTAAGAGCAGCACCACGATCTGCAAACAGAATGGAATTAATATCACTTCCACTACAAACAGACGCCGCTCTTTGTTTACCTATTTCTGTTTCTTTCTTACTCACGGCGCGTGTAAATATTTAAAATAATTCAATAACATTTGCTTATACAAAATGCAAATTCCACGTTAAGTAACTAATCCGGGTTTACTGCTGACAGAACCGGAACAAACCACTTCTTATCTCATTGTTCGAAAAACTGACCTTAGTCAACACAGCCATAAAACACGAACAAACACACACGAGTGAGAAATGAAAGTCAAGCTTTGCTCAAACAAGTAGACTCTCCCACTAACTCTCTCCCCCAAACACTCTCACACACACAATGCCTGCTTTGTTGTTGTTCTGCTTCTATTTATAGACATTTTTGTCAATTGCTTTTGCGCATTTTTCGCCTACACTCAGTGCAGAAATTCTAATTTTTGTTTGCTTTAAATGAACTTTAATTTGGGTGTGTTGAGGTATTAAAATAATTACTGTGGCGGAGGAGGAGGAGAAGGAAAGGAATGCACGCCCACCACACTCTCTTATTCCATCTGTCTCTCTCTCTCTTGGTATTGTAAAGAGGGGTTCCTAAGAGAGCCACTGTGGAAAACAAGTTCATTTGATCCGATTTATGAGCAACTGAGCTCTTTTCTTATGTTGTCCAAAGAAATTCCAAGTGAAGCGCATTTAATTCCATTTTTCCACGAAGAGAGTTTAATTTCTTATGCACACAATGACGTCATTAGTTTCTCTGGCACAAATTGAATTAAAGTGAAGTCAGCCATTCTATTATTTTTTATTGTTTGTTATCGTAGTCACAACTGGTTTAAGTATTGATGGATTCAATTTGTTATCACACCTCCCGCGGTTTTCTATCTGTCTCTTGGCAATTTTCAATTTATTTTTGAAAACCTTATCTTATCAATGGTGCTTCCAAGAATATAAAGTGTGGAGTTATAAACGTTTTCATGTGAAGATCACCTGTGAGATTCCATTGGAAAAGATAGTAGTTTATTTAACTCATTTTAATTGCTAATTGAAATTTTATGCGCTCCTTAACTGTAAAAGTAATTATACGAAAGTTTTGCAGAATTTTAGACTAGAGATACTAGTTCTATTTTGTACTGAACTCAACTCAACTGAACTCCACTTTAGGTTAATCAAAACTTTTAGGTCCCAAAGTAGACACACTTTCCATGGTGTGTGTGTGTGTGTGTGTGGGGGGGAGTGTGTGTGTGTTTGCATTTCTATTCATTAAAATTTCACACATGGCCCAATTAAATTATTAAGACATGCCAAAAACTCTTTTCTCAACTTATTCGAGCACAAGTTGCAATAGGTTTTAATTAAATAACAGGAACACACATAGTGCCATACCTGAGGCCCCTAACAAAGTTGCCAGTGGGCGTGGCAGTTACTTCCACATAGTAGCTAAAATATACAGTTGCCATACAAAAGTTGTCGGGTGTCTCGGGAGTCGTTTACACGCCTCGTATGACCGAATGACACACAATGTGTGTGTCAACTGTACCAAAAAGTTCAAACTCTTGCCGTCCCTCTCTTTCACACTCTGTCTATCTACCTCTCTTCCGCTCTCTGTT
This sequence comes from Drosophila parthenogenetica, assembly GCA_035047505.1. Classification (NCBI taxonomy): domain Eukaryota; kingdom Metazoa; phylum Arthropoda; class Insecta; order Diptera; family Drosophilidae; genus Drosophila; species Drosophila parthenogenetica. Next base: position 6,361,047 of record JAWNPM010000182.1, read on the forward strand.
ATTTTGGCATTTTGTAACAATGTTTTAATCGTTTAAAATTTATGTGCAATAAATGTTAGTGTTGAACAACACAAAAAAGGATTCAAAAGTAAAGTTGTAATTTTATAAATTTTTGTTTAAGAGCGGAATCAGCGCTTTAAATACTATAATCACCAAATACTCAAGCAATTAAGGGATCACCTATTTTAGTGGAATCTCTCAGAATTTCAAAGGTCAGTGTTGTTCAGAAGAGTTTAACAATTTTACTGTTAATTTAAGTACTTGACGCTTCGACCTTCGAGTCCAAATGTTTGCAGACCACTCGAGGAATTGTGATCTATTTGCTTATCACCAAAGTTCAATACGATATCATAAGTTACACAACACATGGAGCCATGATGACGATAGTAGTAATTGCATTTGAGGGTCTTAAATACTACTCAGTGGACAACCGTCACATGATCAAACACTACACTGAATCTGTTGAGTGGCCACACGCTTGGTTAACCAGCACTGCCAGTAACCGTATGGCAACTGAAAATGTGTGAGTTAACCAACACTGGAGATTACTTTTATCGCAATAATAATATCATATGATTAATTATCAGCTCATTAGCTTCAATTATGTGAAAATTTACATTTTCTTGGACTCAAGGGAATCAGAAGCTTCGCTAACTGAATCCGAGACACACGCAGAATGGCAACGGGATTGGTAATGGGATTTGGACTATCCTATGTCTGCCTGATTCTAGGCTTTATCTCCTGTCTCGGGGTAAATGCTCAAGCCGTCAACTCGCCCTTGGCCTGTGAAACGAGCAGCAGTATTGCCCTAAATTTGGATAGTGTAAGTTTCTCTAGATAATCCCACCAGAAGCTCTATTTATTAAAATTCTTACTGTTTGGTCACTTAGTTCTCGGGAATTTGGTGGGAAATTGCTCGACAACCCGCTGGCAACAATTTCTGTACTGAAATCAATGTGACAGTGACAAGTGAAACTAGCGAAAATAATGTGATCATTGATACGACTTATTCGAACACTCCGATCTATCCCTGGGTCAATCAGACCATGAATGCCACCCTGACTGTGACTAATAACACGGTCTATCCAGCTGGCTTTAACTTTACGTACTGGAATCCACCGAATTATACTCCCTACACGGTCTTCAAAGTGCTGGCTACCGATTACAATAACTTTGCATTCATTTGCGGTTACACGAATGCCACCGATAATTCCACCGAATTCGGCATGATTATAGCCAGAAATCGCACACCTGCGACCACCGAGTTGAACGCGTGGGAAAGTCAAGCTCACAATCTATCTTCATTTTTCTTGAATGGCAGCATGCCACTGATCACCCAGGACGATACGTGCGTGAAGTATGCCCTGTGAATATCCTAGAATTATAGCATGTCCTTTGTCTTTGCAGTTGCACTGGAAACGGAGCTGATCCCTCGACTGCTTTCACCCTCTTCTATGCCGTCTTTGCCTTGGCTATCTATCATTTAACCAAGTAAAGTTCGTGTTTGCTTAGAATTCATTTCAAAAAGAGTGTTACCAGTGTTGGTAAATGGATTTTTTAAATTTGTTGTTGATGAATCATAACTAAAATAAAGAAGTGTATTTATTCAATTAAGCGTTTATTCGATTTTTGAGATAATTACCAGTGTTGGTAAATGTCCTGTGTTAATAGTTAATTAACATCAAGTTATTGGAAAAGTAATTCAAATAAATAAAAAAGTTTTAAATTTCAAATGAATTTAGAATCCGGTTATAACGAATCTCAAGGGCCCGACGATTTTACGTCGTTATATCCGTAGACCGGACAAACGCATTAAGTGGAGTCTGTATAACCGGATTCTACTATTTTTTTAAACAATCCTGCACTGCTAGTGTTGGAAAACGTCGTGTGTTTATATATGTTGAACTTAAAAATTTTAAAATTTTTTGATTAAATAAAGAAATCTTTGCTTTGAACTAAAATGTTTTTATTATTTTTTTAAATCATTCACTGCCAGTGTTGGCAAACTGTGTATAACCACTGTATAATTTCAGATATTAAAGAAATTTTTATATGAAAAATGATGTGTTAGCTTTCACCTATTACGTTATGACTATTTTTAAAAAGTGATTCACTACCAGTGTTGACAAACACTTGTAAAATTATTCAACGTTAATTAATTATATTTATACTGTGATAACAAAGAAACTTTACCAATTATTGGGGAAATTTGGAACCGTTCTATGTCTGCCTATGACTCCCACACATTTATCACACTTTATCGTAACAGAAGACACTTTGGGTTTTTTTTCTTTGGGTATAAATAGTACAAGGTGTATATGTACCTGGAATTGCTGACTAAGAGCTTGAATTTGATTGGACAGTATATCTAAATCTTGTTTTGAGGAAATATAAATGCTTCCGATTGAATGTGTACTGGGAATAATATTTTTGTCGGATAAGCCAGTTTCTCGAACTTAAACTTCGAAGTACAGCTAAGAGATATATATTTAATTAAAGTACGAATTCATTTGTTATATATCTTTACATGACTTACAAAGAGAAAACAATTTACTTATCTAATCGTGTTAAATTACAATGCATTAACTCAACTCTTCATGACTGTATACTTAATTTTAAATATTTGATAAGGTTTTATGCACTTGTGAAATGAGAGGAAACTTTTAAATTTCTTTTTTCACTTGTCGTTGTTGTTTGTTTTAGTCAAACATTGGTCAGTTAATAAGCAATTAAGATAACAATAAGTTATTAAAAACTATAAACTGCAAATCAATAAATCTGTATTTTAATTTTGTATAGCGTTCAAGTAATTTATCAATGTTTAGTAACGTTGAGTCGTCAGTAAAAATAACTTGGGGACACACGCTCCCAATTAGAGCTCAGAGGGGGAATTTTATTGGCCAAGAAATGTGTGCACTCGCAGCACGGTACAGGTGAGTGATAAACTAAGCCAAGCGATTAGTCACAGTCCCAACTCGATGATAAAATTTATATATTATAAACACAAACACATTTTTGTGTTGTGCCAAACTGAACAATAAGATAAAAGACGTCAGCCAGAGACAAAAAAGTAAGCTGCAGCAAAGATTGCGTGTGTGTGTGTGTGTGTGGGGGGGGGGGGGGGGTATGTGTGTGTCAGTGGAAATTGATAAGGCTGGCAAAAGATACAGTGTGTATCTGCTTGCCACATGGCTATAAAAGACACCCATATCAAAGGGCGCAGCGACAGTATTACGAGAACTCTTCCAACGAACCGATTCGTGCCACACACAAAACTCGCGCGCTTCGAACTCAAGTCGATAAAAACACACAAACGTTTATTAACTTATAACCAAATAAATAAACGATCATTATGTGCAAAATTGTGATTCTTACTGTTGCCTTTTTGGCTTTGATTTCTGGCCAGGCTCTGGCCCAAAATACCCCTGCCGCGCCCCAGAACTGCAGTGATATCACCCAAAGTTTGAACTGGAATAACACCGCCGTAAGTGCCAAGTTTTGTTGATCAATTGTGAACTGTTATAGTGACAGACTCCCCATTAGATCATTACCAGATGGCGGGAGTTGGCTCGTCATCCCTTTGCTGTTACCGATGCCTGCATGGAGTTCAACGTGACCTTGTTGAGCGACAACACGACCTTGAAAATCGATACCTACCACTCCAGCAGCAACAACTCGTTGTACCAGAATGTCCAGGATCCTGCCGTGAATGTCAAACTGGTGGAGAACGCCACAACTGGCTATAATGTGACCTTTGATGCCAACACTCACGTGTTCATTAAGCTGCTTCAGCTGAGCAACAACAACAACTATTTGACTGGATGTGGATACACAAATAGCTCAGATCCCACCACTGGATTTGGTTTCGTTCTTGGTCGTGCTTATTCACTTACCAATGACACCGGTTTGGCAACTGCCAACAACGATGCAGCCCTGATCTGCAAGGACTTTAGCAATAACAACTTCACCAAGATCTTGCAAGATGGGTAAGTCACAGATAAATTTGAAATAAGTTAGTTTTTAAATTTTATAGTTGACAATTATTAATTAGTTATTGAAAACCTTAAAAGATTTCTCAATATTTATAGACTTCTTTCATAAAGATTTTCTATGATTCAAGAAATCAAAATTCTCCTGAGCTCACTTTTATTTTTATACCCTAGACTTTAGATAGTTTACTCATAGATCACATTGGCAATATTTTTATCTATTTTGACTGGAAATTAAAGGATCGTTGCTGTTGATAACTTATCAAAAGTGACTCAGAAACATTGACAAAAATATACGCACTCAAAACAATTTTTACTGACTGTTTCAAATAACTAATAAATGCTTAAGTTTCCTAAAATTAAAATTAATAAACAAATTTTGTATCTTTACAGTTGCTACATGAGTTCGGCTTCGCAGTCACTGCCTCTGATAACTGGTTTCGTGTCTCTGGCCCTTTTGCTGATCAAGGCGTACTAGAAGTGAATAAACTTAAGCGATATTTGGTAGAAGAGAAAAACTAAAAGCTAAACTCGTTAATTCAATGCTTACTTCGCAAATATCGCCGTGACTTTTATTTAGTTTTTAGTGTTTATTTAAAAACGAATCGGTGTCAATATAAAAAAATAAAAAACTAAAAAAAAAATTTAAAAAAAACGTAAAAAGAAGACTCTTAGAGACAATTATCTTGTGCTTAAGTTTCTTTTTCATTGAACAAACATTTCAGAAATATCGGTGCTTTAATTTGTCCCCGACATTTTGAAAACATTCCCTGATAAGATAACGGAGCTCAATACAGTGCAAAGATAACGGAAGATAACCAAACAGGTCACCCACTATAACTGAACAAAAGCCTCGAACGCATTTCGCAGACAACTTCAGTGATAAAAGCAACAAAAATCGAACAAGTACAAATAGTTTTTGCTTTTTTCTAATTTACAAGTGCGTTGTAAATCAATCATACGCCCCGTCGAGCTCTTATCGACAGACAAACAGGGAGACAGACAGAAAAATGTTTTTCGACAATGGCGCTACTCGCTGATTAATAAGACCAATTAAGTTGGTTCTCTGATTAAACCAGGCACCAAATGGACCAAAAGGGGTAACTTATTTTGTGAACTGCTAGCCATACAGAAGGCAGTACTATAAACCATTTATGAACATTAAATCGGAAGTCGATTGGTTTTAGTCTTATCAACCCGTATTTATGAGACACAATAAATACACACCGGGCCTTACAGAGCCTAGCACACTTTTACTTTCTTGCGATTTACGACATGTTATTAATTAATTCGCTTAGTTTCTACTCACAACACTCTCAGATTTATTGTTCTTATCGCTCAAGTGCTATAATTACCGTCATTATTTCGATCGATAGTCAAGATTAATCTTTACAACAATCCATAAACAATCTGACATTTTGTTAACTAATACATTTTATGGAGTACAATTAACAAATCGTTTTGATTTCAGCTGATAAAATTTATGATCCTTAGGCTGCACTTGTGGGCAAGCAAATTAAACTCAGTTCAATCACAGACCAAACTGAATGCTATTTGCATTTATCGAGTGCGAGCTGTCCGATAACGATAACAAAACCAACTGTCATGTCAGCAGCAGCAGTCAGTAGAAGAATTCCATTGTAAATGGGAAAACTCAAGTGCTTTACTCAGGTGAGAAGCACTCTTTGTCACAGGTGACTCGATACTCGATGACAAATCCATGCAGTTCCTTAAGACGCTTAATTGACCTAAGAACTACGAACAAAAACGATGAGCTCTGAAGGATTGCGTATTAAGTAGTGAGAATTGAGGATTTGGGATTGCAGTGGCTTTGTTTATATTAGTCAAATACTTGAAGTTTCTGGCGTATCCTTTGGAGCTCCATTTGTTTATGTCCCTTTCTCTGACTCTTCTTTTTATGCACTTATCAATTTTCGCTTAGCTTGAGTTTCCCCTTTCCTATCGAATTGTGTGGTAGCAGTGCTTGCTGTTGATTTCTTGTTTGCTTATTTGCCTCGATTCAATCAACACACACACCCAGACACACTCACTCACCCATACACACATACATTTTAGCCACAAAGGACTAAATCACCCAACACTTTCTTGCTTGGCATTTACACGCATCCAGCTCAAACTCAAACTCAACTCAAGAGCGTGTCCTCTGAGTCCTTGTAGCTGTCCTTGCTCCTGACTTGCTTGTTCCTGCTGCCCACTTATTCAGTGTAGGATTTCTTTTGTTGCCACTTGACCCGCGGCAAGCCCCATCTATCAACCCCTACTCCAATCTACTCCCGTCCCCGTGGCACCCTTCTCTCTACTCCTCTCTCCCTCTTCGTCATCCTCTCTCCACTCTTTGCTCTTTGATTTGCTTCGCTGCGGTCCTTCGTTTGTTTATGTTTATTTGTTGATACAATTTGGTTACATTGTTTGCTTACAATCTCAGAATTGTTGTTCTTCTGCTTCTTCATCTTCTTCTACATCTTTTTGCTTCTTCTACATCATCTTCATTCTCGCATTTGTTGTTTTTGCCTTTGTTGCCGTTCTCGTTGTTGTTTGAGTATTGAAATCAAGTTTACAACGATTAAGTAGCTGCTAAAATCTTTGCTAGCAAAGCCAATAATAACACAAGATCCCCAAAAGTTAACTTGTTAGTTCTGTTGGGTAACTGGTTTTTACAGGAGACTAAATAGTAGTAGCAAAGGTGGGAGTAAACACAAATAGTAGGAACAAATTTGGAAATAGTAGTAGTTCTTTTTGAAAGAGTAGTAAAAATTAAAAAACTGTAGTAGAAATACTAGAAAATTTAATAAATTCTAGTTGAATTTAAAAAAATGTTAGGAAATGACGAAGTTGTAGTTGTTTATGAAGGAATAGTGTTATGAAATTAATTAAATAAATAGAAACTGCAGAAACATTAATATAAATTTAAGAAATAGTAGTAGAAGTTTTAGAAAAGTTAGTGTAAATTATAGAAAAAATTTAGGTGTTAAACTATTTAATAAATATATGTTGAAATTGGTAATGAATATATTTAAAATTTGTAGTAGAAATTAAGAAATAGTATTGGCTATTTTTGAAAAGGTATTAAAAATTGAAAAATATTTGTCAAAGTCATAAAAGGAAATTGAAATTGCGCAAATAGAAAATCATCTCAATTCAAGAAAATAAATATCAATTAAGAAGTAAGCTGAAAATTGAATTTTTAGGTAAATGATGTTTAAGTTTGAACAACTTCCCCACACAAATTTAAAGCACGACAATCGCTCAGTGTTCTCTTGAGATCACTTGGCCAAATATTGTGTTTAAACGCATTAACAGGAAAACCCGAAATTATACCCAATATATGTTTAATTATGAGTGTTTGCTGGCTTCTCATATGTGTAGAGCAGCTATAAATTATCAGACAGTGATGAATATTTATGCAAATGGGGCAAAGACATAATACGAAATTCCAGTATCTGTATCTGTATCTCATGCATACTTAGTCTAGATACAAGATACTAGATACATGACAATATAGATGCGATTGGCACACAACTGTTAATTGAATGTAAATGACTGATGCCTGGACTCATTCAATTACCCCACCTGTAAGGCACAACACACACCACACCCACAACACATATCCAGATACACACACCCACCCACACACACACACATTCAATTAAACAAAATGCGTTTTACCTCGACTGGAGATCAAATTGTGTTTTTGTGTTTCCAACAGTCAAATCTATGCAAATGCTCACTGAAGTGCTGCAATTTACACAGCTTGATAGCTGATGCTCAACATAAATTACCCACTTGAATTATACACACACCAGTCACACACTTACATACATGTTGAAAATTACTGCTGCCAATTTTGGCTCAGTTTCTGGCCAAGAAGTTAAGACAAACACTGTATGCTTGAGAGAGAGAGAGAGAGAGAGAGAGAGAGAGAGAGAGAGAGAGAGAGAGAGAGAACATTTTGCAAGATTTCAATTTATTTGATAGCAAATACCACAGAATTTTGCCCACTTTCGCCCATAACACTGACAGTATTTTCAGTATTTATCAACACTCCTTTCGAGTGTCACTTGAGAATTGAGCCGACTGTTGAAATCTTAGCCAATTTCCCAGGCATCAATTCTCGTTGGTTGACAATTCTGATATGTAACTCATTAGTTTCAGGGTAAAGTATTTGATTAACAAGAAGCTGAGTGAAATTTAGAAATTTAGAGAGAAAGGGAGACAGGAGAGACGGAGGTAGGGAGAAAAGTATTTAAACCACTTAAAAGCGCTTGAAAGCTTTAAGCTTTATATTTCTTTAGTATACATTTAATGTGCTTTCAAATCATTCATCTTCTGTTCTTTCACTTATTTTCTGTGCCTAAAACTTTCTCTTTGAATTCAGTTCATTTGAAATTTTGTGATGCATCATTAAGCTTGATTTGTAAGAACTGAAAGCACCTGAAAGCTCTTAAGCAGCTTACCAAGTGTGGAAAGCAAGCCTGCATCAAGACTTTACCATAATTAGTTGTGCTATTTGTAAGCTCTTCGTATATTTTAGATACCAATACTAATTGACGCTCTGATCTCCTACGATTCCGGCTGCTTGGATATTGGTTTTGCCTTTGACACAAATGTCAACGGCATGTGGCATTTATGTCCTTTTCCCATTTCACTGTCTGTGACCTGCAGTGCCTATGACTGGGAAATTAATTAATAGTCTTCAGAGTATGTGTGTGTGTATGTTTGAGTGTGTGTTGGTGATTGTGCTTCTCTTGTCTGTGTGTGATTATGGAGTCTGATGTTTGTATCTTGAGCATTTTGGCTTTTGGTTTTTGAAGCACTTTGAGCACACATATTGTGCTGGCAAGGGAACCCAAAGAGAACGATTGCCATTAGCGTTGATTGGGGGGATGCAGATAGGGAAGAAAATGGGAAGTTAGAGAGAGTGAGTAGGAGAGGGCGGGCATTGCGGAATCCTTTGTTTGTCTGCCATTTGATACAGCTTAAACGGTTGGGGACTTTGTTGTGGTCAGTGCCGGAGATGGACCTGCTGTCATTGCATTAAATTTGAAATAAGCCAAAGTATCAAGCAGGAAAGTCATGAAATTATGATTAAATAGGAGAACGAAAGGCATTTATATTAAATTATGCTTACCTTATTTTAAATACACGCACACACCACAATTTAAACAATTAATTAAGTTCTCAAAGTGGCAAGGAAAAAAGACAAGCGGTGGAAACATTTAAAATGCCAATTACAGTGGCAGATAGAAGAAAACTGACAGCAAAGGAAATGATAGACAACGGGAGAAGTGAGTAGGGTAACTTGGTTGGGGTTGGGGTGTAAATTGCCGTTAATCCATTGAGAGGCCTCGCTGTTGAGCGTAGGAGTGCGAGTTCTTGGCTGTAACCCATAGACGTCATGTGTTGGCATTGGCATTATTTCTAACGAGCTACATGATCATAAAAATAAACGCAAATATAGCACAATAATGGTATGGCAAGAGGGGAAGTGGCTTAGTTTTTATTTTTACACCTGTTTACAAACACAAAACGACAGCAAACAGAGACAGAAAGAAGAGAAGGGAGATAGAGGAAAGGGAGAGAAACGAAAAGCGAATTTCGACTCTGACAGCACGCACACAATTAAATTTCCGGTAGAACACCAAAACTCCAGGTGTGCAAAGGTGTGTGGGTGTCTGTGAGTTTGTGTTTGTGTTTGTGTCTCTAAAACACTTTGGTATCCGTGCCAACTTTTTTGTGGGCTCTTGGCTAAGAGTAGAGATGGTAGGGCTGCGCATGTTTGAGCCATTAAAATTACGCCTAACAACACTCGTAAAAATGTACGGCTCACACGGCGTATGAGTATTTTCCATCTCTTTGCCGCACGTTTCATTACAAATCCATGGCACGTTTGCCAGCAGCAGCATTGAAATAGAACAAACTGAACAATTTTCAATATTTGCCACACACAAACACACACACACGGACCTTATACTGGGTGGGCGTGGCAGCTGACGGAAATAATGCGGCGTCTGTCAAAATTGGCAAAATCGTCGAGCGCTTCGTTTTCCCCTTAACTAAAAATCAAAGGCGTCGCATTTGAGTGGATCTTTCGGTTTTGGGCTTGTTTTCTACAAATGGGAGGGGCGTTAAGGGCGTGCCGCTTGTATACGTGAACCATAATATTTTGTTTGCCTACACGGGGCGTATACGTAATATTTGCTTGGCTTTTATTATATGGGCAATTGCAAACGCTCCAATGCTGCGTCAATAAAAAATAAAAGCTCACAAAAATGCTTCAAAATAAAATTTCGTTTAATTTCAAATTTTCAAATTTCATTTATTTTTGTTTTCTTCTTTTTTTATGTGTGTACATTTATTTTATGATTCCAGCAGGTGTGTTTGCTGCGAGATGCATGATAATATTTTAATTATAGACACAGGAGTGTGTTCCAAATTTTGCTCATCATCATTTGCATTTTTATGATAAACCGACAAATGTGAAAGTAAAAATCTTTTAACTTGAATGCATAAATCTGGAGGGATTTTAAGACAAAATTACTGCGTATTTATTCGGTAAGTACTGGGTATTTGTTAGTCACACACTCCAACCACAATTTAAATTCGGTTTATTGGAATCATTTACAAATTTTATTAAAAGAACTGTGTACCTTTCAGATAGATACTATTCTGATTACAATCTCACACTTCCTTGTTTGCTTTCAAAGTGTCTTATCACAAAGATAGATAGCTTCACTTATAAAGCAGAATATTCATAGCATATAATTCAAAATATAGACAACACAAGCTGACGCATCTTGAGATATTATTTATATGGTTTCGTGGAATGATTCATTGCCTCGAATGTTGTCAGATGACGTCAGCTTCTCTAATCAATGCTTATCTTCCCAAAAATAACTCGAAACTGTGAGATACAAGAGGCAAAGTATTAATTAAAAGTGCTTTAACCATTTTTAATTAGTATTGTTTATCAAACAGCAGCAGCAAATAGTATCTGGTAAAATGTTTACTTTAAGAATCAAGAAATTTATAATAAAATAAATTCTTTACTCGGAAAAGATCCCCCACTTAATGGTTGTATTTATTGGACTTTTTAAGAGAGAATATAGAGAACATATCTCTTGGGGATTAAGGATGTTAAACTTTAAATTTTATTATGGAAAGCGAAAACATTTTGACATTTATATTGTGTCTGGCATCTTGTTTGTGGGCAGACAAACTACTCAGCACTGGACTAGAGTCATCTAATGCCTTTTTGTCTGTCTGCCTGTCTATCTGTCTGCTTTGTCTCCTTGTCTGTCTGGCTGACTGGCTGTCTGTTTATTTGTTCGTCGACTAATGGAAGAATGCCAGCGGCTGGCAGAACATTAGCTTTGAGCTCTGAGGACTCTTGCTGAATTTCCTTTTTGGAAAAGTGCGGTATGCGAGTCAGGTGCGTTGTGAATTTTGCTGCAACAGTCATTATAATAATGCCACAACGAAGTGTGACTGGAAATAATAATCAGACTTGACGCCCACTCAACACGCCCACCATTTGCTTGCACCTGAGAGCAGTGGCTACTTGGATTCGAGTTGCCTCTTGGCAAAATGAAGCTGAAACTGAAGCTGATGCTGGGGCACTTAAAATTTCATTTAAATATGACTTTGGCTCCCAACACACGAACACACACACCTGATATACACACACCTCTGCACTCGTTAAGGCATCGTTAAATGTGCAATCGTGCGTCGTGGCAGTTGCAATAATCGACTGAAATAATAACTTTAAGTGCATCATTTTGTAAACTTTTCTTAGACCCAGTTATAACCCTTGTTGTTGTTGTTCTTGTTGTTGTTGTTAGGTGTGAAAATACGTGCAAAAATGTTGCACTTTGTGTTTGAAAAGCAATTTTGAAAATTGCATTAAAAGAACTAACACCAAATTGGCTACGATCTTACAAGCTTGCAAAGGAAATGTATCGAACACGTAGAATCAATCTGAATTTAATTGTTAACTGTGGAATAAGCTACAGAATGTAAATAGTTAAAAAATAAACAGGAAAACAAGATACGAAATTAGGTACCCTAGATAGCCATTTATAGTTTATAGTCAACCAATAAAACACAATTTGATTTTGAAACAAGTAAGAAAAGTACAGTCGAACGAGCCCGACCGTATAATACTCTCTGCTTTTATTCCCAATTATAATGATAAAATCAGTATCCAGATATTACAATAGATACTTCTTGTATTAGAACACGTTACAACAAGAACGACAATTTATAATCGAACATACATATGTTTGTCTGTATGAAATTCGTTTGACGTTATATGTATGCACATATCTATGTATATCTATGTGTACTATTGCCGCCACACATGCATCAAAAGAGTTCGAACATATGCTTATATGTTTCTGTCACGCTCGCACTCATGCATTGACTTAAATATTAACTTTATAATCGGTAGCTCTGTTGTTTATTGTTGGATTTTTATGCAACTTTCAGGAGAGGTTGATATAATTTGTCTTCAAAAGAAACATAAATGACAATACTGTACGATAAGTACAAATGCCTTTAAAACGACATGCAAGTTTGAAAAGTTTTTTTTTTCTTACGGAAAAAGGAAGCGTGGCAGCCAAAAAATTTAAATGGTAATGTATTTTAGCTGTCCTTAGGAACATGCGTACCAAAATTCGTATTCCTAAGTGCTGTAGTTACTGAGATATTCGCCGAAAACATTGATTTTTCCGAGGTATGTCTAGTTTTTTTCTCATTGTGGGCGAATGGGGCGTGGCATCGAAAAAAATAAAGATTCTTGTATTAACTGACTAAATATCAAGTAGATAGGGACCAAACTCGAATTTGTAGCTTTTACCATCTCTGAAATCTGTGTGTTCATACGGACAGACAGACGGACAGACGGACAGACGGTCAGACGGTCAGACGGACAGACGGACATGGCTATATCGACTCGGCTTGTGATGCTGATCAAGAATATATATACTTTATGGGGTCTGCCACGCCTCCTTCTGCCCGTTACATAAATTTGCACAAACCCAACATACTCTTGAAGAGAGTATAAAAAGTTAAAAATGCCCTTAAACCTTTAGTTGCTCAACAACTTTTCTAACTTTAGAATTAAGTTTACCAAAACAACAATTAATCTCAACTATTATTTAATAACACATAAAGCCAAACAGAAATCAATCATATATTTGTTATAACATTTCAAGTTAAACAATAGAAATTTCGTAAACAATTTCATTTGATGTTATTGAATATGCATTGCGTATACGTAGCGTTGTACAGCGGAAAAGTTTGGAATTATGACTGTGTAAAAGTAACATTTGAATAACTATCACGCCTTGGGGCTAATTTTATGTGATTTTCTATGCACATTGGTGGCATTTGCATTTCGATTTAATTGATTTTGTGCAGATTTCAATTCGCATATCATTTACATACCGATTTCTAGTTTCAAAATGGTTTTAATTATTTGATCTGGGCTTGTGACATTTATTCATAGTTGCAATTATTTTACATATTTCATTGCTTTCTTTTTGGGAATCAAGTAGTATAAAGTTCGCACAGTCCAATGGATAATTTGCGTATTTATAGAACTTATGACATGGCCAGCAAATTGAAATGCCAGTGAGCTGTGATTGAAAAGAGATTTCCGTTGATATTTATGCAGACAATAACAAATTTTAATGCAATTTCCATAAGCAAAAAATCAGATTTTACATATAAAATGAGGTAAAGCCGCTTATATCAAGCACTCCACGGGCCGTAGCCAGAATCATTCTATTTTTTATTGTACTTTATGCAGAATGAAGCTAAATAAATGTAAATTCAAATCTAATAACATTGAAATAATGCGTCTTTGTTTTTTGACTGCGACAAACTTTACTCTTAACAAGCAAATGTGCTTGAGTCATTTCGAACTTTGTAATTTGAATTTACATTGAAATTAGCACATAATTTATATGGCTTTTCAACTGGTTTTGCTCCCGCGTTCACCTCCCACCACTTAGACGCACAAATAATATGTATTTTGGTTTCCTTCGACTCGTAGAGACCAAAGTTTTTTGTGTGCAAATGGAAAATGGAAAAAGTATCACATTTGCATAACTCAAAACATAGACACGCACCGAGAGCACGAGAACATTAAATGAAAAAGCACGAATTATAAATATTAATCATACGCCATGTGTGGCCATAATTAGACGCCTCTTTTTTTATATTGTACTAAAGTTACGCTCTCAAAACTCTTGTGAGAAAGTAAAGATATTAATTTTAATTGTTAGCTAACAAAAGCAATTGGAAAATATTTACGTGAGGCGATAACCATTTGACGTCATTGAAAAAGTGCTACTGTTTATCGCTTTTCGTTTTCTAAATGAGTTGTGCCATCTGTTGACTGACTGACAATTTACAGAGTTGTGTTACAATTGACACGGCGGGTGATTAATTAACAAGCAATTAGCAAATCATGACATATGACTAAACGAACAAACACTACAAAAACGTGAACCTCGATTAAGATGTACCAAAGTGTCAGGTTGTTCTCAAGATTTAATCAATTGATTATGCGTTTGGTAAAGGGCAATCCCCTGGTACGACTAGCCACCGAGAGCACAACAAACAGTTAGCATCTGTATTATCAAATTGTAAGATCAATAACTGAAGCAGGTGAGAATTGTTAAGAGAAAAACCAAAACACACTGCCCAAGAGATTAAGAGAGAAATCAGCTGGGGTCCCATACTAAATACTATATGCAACTCTGAGCAGATCTATATCTATTTGTGTGCTTGTGTGTTTGGCTACTCAGCTGGCAATTGAGCTGTGAGCTACGCTCTGATACTTAAGGCAAACAAATTGGGACTACACTTTTGGATTGGTGGGCAGCTGCTACGAGATCTGTGCGATTCGAGAGCTATCTGCCATTATAAGCGTTCATCAGTGACTCGCGTTTCGCTATCAGCATCATTATCAAGCCGCGACTCGTTCCGAACAGACCTTATCTAAGTCATAGTCAAAAGTTTAAGTCATGTATCCACAACTTGAGCTGGAACCCCAGCTGGACGAGAAGGCGACCAGAGTGCGTCTTCTGGCCAGCAATAATAGTCCTAAGGCCATATCCTCTGCCCGCACAGATGACAAAAAAGTGCCCCCGCCCAACAAATGGCGTCGCGCCTTGTTGCGTCATGTTCCCGTCTGTCAATGGCTACCCGCCTACAACATGGAATGGGGTATCGACGACTTCATAACTGGCATAACACTCGGTCTAACCATCATACCCGAAAGCATTGCTTGTGCTCTGCTAGCGGGTCTTCCTGCTCGTTATGGCCTTTGCTCGGCTTTCATAGGTCCTCTGATCTATCTGATATTCGGTTCAATTGATAAGGTCATCATTGGACCCACCAGTCTGGTGGCTTTGGTCAGTGTGCAGTTTACAGTCGGACGACCCATTGAGTTCGCCTTTTTGCTCACCTTTCTTAGCGGCGTTGTGCAGATCATTATGGGCAGTTTAAGATTGGGTGAGTAAATGAATTGGTGAAATGTTATAGAGTTTGGTTTGGAATAAAAGTCTCTCCAACCATAAAAACGATTAAGAAGTATGGCATTTATACATGTTTTCTAGATTTTATTTATGAGAAACTAAAATCTTGTGCATTTCTAATGGATTTTTTTTTTTTTTTAATTTTAATGTTTATGCAATCATTATTAAAGTTATTTTGAAGTCTAACACAACCTGAAGTAAATACAAGTACCTGATATAAAACTGAACAAATAAGTAGTTCCTCTACCGGTATCTGGTAAAAGTCTGTATCGTCTTGTGCGTTTTATTGTCAGTGTCAATTGACTTAAGTGCGACTCGTAACTTGCTTGATTGTTGTCGCCACTGGTGACCAAACAATCGGACACTGATCTCTCACGTCTACTGTTTCTTTCTCACTCAAACACTCTTCCTATTTTATTATGCTAATATTACTATTATTTCTATACAATTATAGCTAAACAAACACACACTTAACAAATAAAGTTCTTGACTTTCTTTCTTGTCGGATACATCTTTTGATTAGTGACACGTGTGTGGCGCCTTAAACCTAAATCCGCAAACTATATCCGATTTAAGGCAGTTCCACAATTCACATGAGTGAAAAAGATGCACATATAGAGAAAGAAAGAATTTTAAAGCATTTTTATTGATCAATTAACAGCCTGACAATGAACTGAGAACTAAAACAATTATTATGAAATCGTTAATAAGTAATTAAAATTATAATCGATATCCGTCTAGATAATTTGTGTGCTGATAACAATTTAAATTAACAGAATTTTTCCGATGCACATAAACCTGATCTAGTTAAATAAGTTTGATCGAACTCAATGTTGCATGTAAATCATTTCAATTAACACATTTATCAAGAAGTTCCTCCCGCTTTAAAAGCAGATCGATTAGCACCTCAATTATTGATTGATTGAACTGTTTGCAGGTTTCATCTTTGAATTTATATCAATGCCGGTGATTAAAGCCTTCTCCTCAGCGACTGCTATTTTAGTTATCGAATCCCAGATCAAGGTCCTACTTGGTATCAAGTACTTGGTACCGGGTCTCATTAGTTCAGTGAGCACACTTGCCTCCAGGATTCACGAGGCTAACATGGCTGATCTGATAATGGGCAGCTGTGCTATTATCTTTCTGCTACTGCTCGAGGTGAGTATTCAACGTTTACTTTAAAAATGTTTTCCACTTTAAATAAATTTTCCTGTAGTTACTGGAGCGTGTGGCACGCAACGAGAAACGTAGCAAGACTCTACGTATTTTCTGCCGTTATTTGTCTACCTCGAGGAATACCCTTATTGTATTCATTGCTGCAATTGTCTCCTACGTTTGGCTTGATTTAGGAGAGCCTGTTCCTTATGCTCTCAGCTCGAATGCTCTTTCCAGTTTTCCCAACTTTACGTTTCCCAGCATGACCATTGAAACTGAGAAACATACATACACTTTCTGGGAGATTTTGAGCGAACTGAAAGTCGGAATTATTGTCATACCCATAGTGGGCATATTGACAAATATTTCAATTGGAAAACTAAGTGAGTATAATTTAAAGCAGTTTTTACATAATTTGTTAATTAATACTTGAGCCTAGTTAATACTTTCATGCTCAGCTTAGAGAGCTGATTCCTTGTCAAGTTCTCAATTAAACAATATATTTAATTTGCAGCTCCCAAGGGCCTGGTGGATACCAATCACGAGCTCTTGACCGTAGGACTGTGCAATATGTTTGGCTCCTGTGTACAGGCAATGCCCTCCTCGGGTGCTTTTACCCGCTACGCCATCAGCACGGCTTGTGGCCTAAAAACCCCAATGGCCAACTTGTATGTGGGTAAGTGAAGCACTGGAAACTGCGAGTACCCAAAGCGAAGGAAGAAATCAATTTAATTCTGATTAATTGCAGGTTTAATCGTGCTGCTGGCACTTGGTTACCTGAGTAAATGGTTCAATTATATACCTGAGGCCACACTGGCAGCTATTTTGATCTGTTCGATCTTTACTTTGTTGGACTTCAAGTTGCCCCTAAGGCTGTGGAGGGAGTCGAAGAAGGACTTTGGCATTTGGTTACTGTGCTTCTGTGTGTGTGTGCTCTTTGGTGTGGAGGTGGGACTCGTTGTGAGCATTATTGTGACAGCATTGCATCTACTCTTCCTCTGGGCACGTCCAGAGATTCTGGTGAAGATTCAGGAGCTAGACGATATGCAGTATATATCTGTAGTGCCAGGAAATGGCATTTACTTCCCGGCCATCAATCATTTGCGAAGTCTGGTACTGAAAGCCTGTACCCGAGCTGACTTTAAGATCACTGTGGTGATCGATGGCCACAAGATAACGGGAATGGACTATACAGCAGCCCAGGGCATATCGAAGCTATCCAGTGACTTGTGCCGTCAAGCGGATGCCTCCAGCTCAACGCTGTTGATACTTTATAGGTTTCCCGAGCATTTGCAGCATCTTATCGATGTGACAGACAACTTGGTCTTTTGTGATACTGAAGTCAAGGTCAAGGAGTTTCTTACACAAGAGTCCCTGCGAAATGGCTATATCAATCTGAAGGAGCATATACGTGCTTCAATCGATCTGGGCTATAAGATTGACATCGAATAAGTACTCAAGTTCTAGCCATAAGTTCACTATTTATTGAAATGTTTTTCTCTTCTCCAATCTCAAGTTATATATGCTATAAATTTGCTAAAAAAAAAATGATTGTCGAATACACTCGTAACGGAAAACGTAATGCGAGTGAAAAACTAGAACAAATTCGCTGATGGCGGCAATTTATAAGCGCCACACTGACCTCTGCCACATATTTGCAGCCAGCCACAGGCAAGGTGATAGGGAAGAGGGGAACGGGAAGTGGGCAGAGGGGAGAGTAGGACTGTGGGTGGATGGAGTAGGGCTTGCCATTGACGGCGCCGTCAATGATTGCCGAGCTAATGGATTTCTGTTTACTTTTTCGCTTAGAATGTCGAATGGGAGCAGAAAAAAAAGTAAAGAAAAAAGAAAATTTGTGAAAAATAGCGCAAAGAAATTAGAGAAAAGCGAAAGCGCAACAAAAACTTTCAGTGCCTTCGACATGCCTGCTCCTCACTCCAGTTTCTACAGCAATTGGAGGGTTTTTAAGGCAGTACCCAGTGAAAAACCCAAAGAAAAACGCAGAAAAAGTGCAAGAAATTAAACTAAAATCCTAGCGTAAAGTGGATCAAACTAAGAAAAAAAAAAAACTCAGCAAAAACAAAGAAATGTAGGCGAAGTGTAGAGGAAAAAGAAGAGAGGAAAATAAGAAGACAGTCTAAATGAGATGAGGACAAGCAAAACGGAAGCTGAAGACTCTATTAGAAACGTGGAATTAAATAAATTAACACAATTATAATTTATTATTTAATTTTGAGAGCTCATTTACTATAAATAAATTAAAATTTTTTTGAGTAGATAACATTCAAAACACTTGACTCAGCTAATATGCCTCAACTGTGGTAAGAGACCCGAGTAGAAGATGAAAAACAAGCGCAAAGCAAGTTAATTACGTAAGGTTAAGCGTTTCCACTTGCCAACAGCTGGACAAACAGCGGGAAGCAGCAAGCAGTGCGGAAAGGGTGCAAAAAGGGATGTGGTAAGGACAGCAGCAATAGGAATAGGACTAACACTTGGAATGGGAATGGGATTGAGAATGGAATCTAAGTAGATTTCAAGCACTCGAGGCGTCTTGGAGCGGCCTTGTTGCTGATTTTTCCTCAACATTTTCGCAATGTTGATTGCATTGGCAAACGAAGTGAACAGATTTAATGAAATTTAAAACGCTTTCCAAACTTGGCCAAGAAGTAAAGAAGAAGCACCGAGAGAACCACAGGGCCAGGTACTATTTGGCCAGAGTCTTAGAGCCCTGAAACTTGTCCTGTTAATTATTTCAATGAAGTTTATTTGCCAAGACTATGACTTGGCCATTTGCTTAACTTAATTGCAGTTTACTGCCTTACTTAATCACTAAACTAAATACATGACAACGAATTCAATTGAATGCAGAGAGATCGATCATCGAAGCAGTAGAAAGTTGTACAAATTAAATTATATTTCATATGCTAATCAACAACTAACTGAAAATCAAATTAAGTTAGCCGAAAGGCAAAATTTTAGAAGTGACAATGGGAATTGCTGTCAATAACAAACAATAATAACAATTTATTTCAGTTGTCATTGCACTTGACCGATGGAAAACCAAATATCATTCAAATTGCGGTACAAACAATCACAAAAATGAAATAAAAACACAATAATGAAAAGCGGAAATATTACAAGGCATACTTTGTGGCTTTCATTCACGTGTTGACAAATGGCAAAAACAAGCTTAACCACAATCCCATGTTTGTGTCAAATTTGCAATAATTTTTCCATTCTTGACAATGTTAACTGAAATCATTGCATACTCTAGCACAAAATAGTGAACAGAAAGTGAATTCAAAGTTTTCAAAAGGGGAGCTTAAAGATATGTGTTTGAATACAGAGTATGTTAATGTGGGGTAATTTGCAAGTGTTTTAGGAAAATTTTTAAATCGTTTTGTGGCATGGTCAATAGCTCAGAGTTCTAAGCTACCGACCTGTCACAAGCAGAACTTAACATGCTGTTAAGTTCGAATCTGGATGTGGGCACTGAACCCCATAGTCTCCTGTGTCACTTATAACTTATAGTTATAACTCTAATTATTTATTCAAGACACATAACAATGTCAAGTAAATTTTAAAAAATTATACAATTCGGTAAAGTACAAAAATTTAAATAAAAAATAATTCACTTAAAAAAAAGTCATGTATAAAATATTTAACACTCATTATAAGAAAAGCTTGTGTATTTTTTTATGAGTTAGTAAGGTTTTTATATAAAAAAAAACATTTTTTTAACCTTTAAAGCAAAGCTTTCTGCTTCAAAAATCCAGTTATAGTTAACTTCTGAATGATTTTTCAAATAATAATTTTATTTCTTAGCCAGTAATTTGAAATAAATCAACTGTGAACAGGAACTACAAATTTAAACACACACTTAAATCCAATTATGTTTAACATTAAACCGGAAACAATACTTGAATAACTAAATTCTAGTGCATTTAATATTCGGCTCATCTCAGATATCTATTTCATCAGGTTTTTTCTTTTATTTCTTTTTTTTTGTGCTTCATGCAAACCTAATAATATTTATTTTCACATGCGGTTGGAAGCGTAAATATCATTTGGTTTCATTGGCCAACGGCTGTTGCTGTTGCTTGCCCCTCTCTGCGCTCTAACTTGGCCCCCGTGCCTCTGCTGAATTGTGTGTTCCCCTCTGGGGTATCCTCGCTGGTTACGTATGTACGGCCTAACAAATTAAATTTTCATATGAATTACTGTGCTGGTCACGTAGCAGACCGGAGAGGAGTGGGTGATGGGCGTTGTGGTGAGGGGCGTGGTGGAGGTGAGGAAACATGTCCATGTCCATGTCCATGTTGTGTCCATTGATACGTATTATGTGACTGTGAGAGAAGTGAGTAAAGTGACTGAGAATATACATTACCCTCTCCCTTTCGCACATCCCTGTCTCTTTCTCTCTTGCTGACTCCAGTGGCAACTTAATTGCGTCGTCTTTAAATGCGACAAAACGGCAAAAGACATAATTAATAGGCGTATTTGCGGGATGAGGGGTGTGGCTCAATTCATTTATCGATTTTTGTTTTTCCCCCACTCATTGGGTCCAGAGGGAAAGCCAAGAAACATTCAGCGACATTGCCAATTGGCCTCTGGTCATAAAGCGTTTCAATAAGTACGCAACGCCTTCCCTGCTGCCTCTCAAAGCACTCAACGGAAGGCGCCAAAAAGTGGGCGTGGTCGTCGATTTTAATAGCAGAGGGAAACTGGAAACTTGGAACAATTGTGACGTCTGTTTGCTTGTTTAAATTGTTTAAAATGTCAATTTGATTGCGCTTAATTAAATGCCAAAAATCCTTAAGGACAACAAGCGCAAAGAATGCCAAGAAGGGGCAGGAAGGGAATGGCGGAAGGGGGGTAAACTTTCATAATAAGCACAATGAAAATAATTATCAATTTGTAGAAAATAACAAGTACAAAGCAAATGATGTCAACAGACAGAAATGACAGCCAGACAGAGAAAAACTATGCGGGACAACGCCAACAGACTTCAAGAACAAAGGATGACAATGGAGTTGGCGTCCAGTTAAATGCCAACCCAGAGAAAATTGGGGGACGGGTAATGGAAAGGGGGGAAAATCGAGTAAACTTCCACTCATTTCCCAGGCAAGCAACAAGGAGTCTGACATTAAGACATCACGTTTCCCAATGTCCTCTGTCTCTGTGGGTTTGTTTGATTTTCCTCCGACAATCTAGAAAACTGCTTAAAGGGTTTGCTCTCTTCAGCTGTATAGTTAAGTTTTGCTAAATGGTTTCGTTTCTGTAGGCTAGTGTAGTTGGTCGGGGTATTTATCTTGTTCATTCTTGTGTTCGAGAAACGTTTAATTTTAATGATAAATCAATTTGTTTTTGCCAAAGCCAAGTTACAATTGACATTTGATTGAGATAGAAAGTGGAAGCATTTGACTTCAGTTTGAAATCTTAGACGAAGAGACTTAGGAGACAATTTATTTAAAACAAACCAAGTAATTATATCTTATATATTTACAAATATAAAACAAAGACTTCAAAATAAATTTAATTGCTATTTTAAGCTCCAATCAAGTTACCTTTGTGATTTAAATGTAACTTCCTGAGCAGTCAACTATAAAAGAAAAGTCATTACCACAACTCGACTGAAATATACTCGTACAACAATAAAACATAATACTTACCATTAAAATGTCGTCCTCATACGCTCATCCTGAATTGCATGAGAACTTCCTACAAAGTGCCTCAAAAGTGGACGACGTCCTGAAACTACTGCACGAGATCGCAAAGACGGGCAAAGACAAGTTGGATATAGATATAAGTGAGGGCGTAACAGATACAAACTTCATAGTGGCTCAGCGCCAGAATATAGTAAAGAAAAGCAAAACTCTGTCCAAGAGAATGGTCTTGCCCAGAACCAACATGAATCAAATGACATTTATGAGACAAATCGATGTCAGCGAAGCAGAGCGCAAGAAAGCACGGGAGGAACGCATAATTGTGGCATCGAATTTCCGCAGGTAAGTCAAATAAATTTCTAGCTGATTAAAAATTATAATTCATTTGTTAATAGACTGGGAAATGCAGAGTATCGCAAGGGAAACTTGGACAAGGCTATCGAGTATTACACTAGGGGCTTGAATTATATCAACGATTCATCAGTTCTCTTCGTCAATCGCAGTCTGTGCAATATCAAGTAAGTGAACTCAGTTTGTATATAGACAAAGTTAATATTAAACCCTTAGGAAACGTGAGTTTAAACGTGCCTTATTGGATCTGGATCATGTGCTGAACCATGTGGACGGCTGTTGTCTGCAGGCGTGGCTCTATAAGGCGGGAACTCTGAAGCGAATGAATAATGAAGCTGGATTTGAGGAATGTGTTAGGAATGCACGCACTTTTAACCGAGCAAGTTACAAATATATTAATGACTTTCTAGATAAAATGAGATTAGACTTTTAACTGTAAACACAAAAAAGAAACTTGAGTATCACATTTCATAAATAAATTGTGAATTTTCTCGTCTTAAAATTCAACTTTTGTTGTTTTCATACAACTTAAAAACCCTTGAAGCTTCGAATCGTTTTCATCAGCATGGAAATTGCTTAGCAATTCAGTTAGAACTTGATACTCAAACACTTTGCTGCACTTGAAAATTGCAATTTTTCATTTGGGAAAATGAAAAACAATTTTTAAATGCTGCTGTAGAGAATTCCAGACACATTGGTACCCTGTTTGTTGTAAAACCAAATGCTGTTTAATTACAGGGAATAATTACCAATGACATCATTGAGTTGACCAATTGTTATCAAATTGTGGAAGCCACAAGTACTTGTCTTGGCCCAATTGCTAATCAAGTGGCATCAGAGACAAGTGCTCGTATCTACACTTCGAAATTAGCTCAGTACATAGAAGCAGCTGCCACATTATGAGTTAGGCATATGAATTGTGAGTACTTGTGAGTACTCGTACTTCATGGAATTACGAATGCAACAGCTTGAAATGATTGCACTTGAGTTAACATTTCCCTTTCACTTTTTTCTTTCCTCGTCGAAATTCACCCTCAGACGATTGTGGCCATAAACATTCAGTCTTGCTACAATTTAATCTAACTGGCAATGTATCTTAAAGATACATTTCTCTGCCGCATGGCACTCACACACTTTGAATTCAGTTTATGAGTTTTTATGAGGCACAGTTTGGTTGTATGAAGTCTCTTTATGGTTGCATGTGCCACCTTTTGTGCCTTCTGTGCCTCAGACAAAGTAACGCCAGAAATGCGTGCTCAATAAACTGTTTGCCATCAGTTTATACCCTCACAGGGGGCTTTGATTGATAAAACTTATAGTGCAAATTTGATCAACTGAAACGCAGACATATGTGGTACGAATTAAAGAACTTTAGGAGTCAACATTTCAATAAGTTACTCAAAAATTTGTGTCTGATTTTAAAATACTCCAATTAAACTTTATATCGCTTATTGCTAAAGTGAAATATTTGATTTAACAACAGATATACACCCTATAATAAGCATATAAGATTATCCCTAAGCTGTCCTAAGTAAAGGTTGGAGTACAAAGTAATTATAAAAATATATATAAAATAAGAAATGAACTTTCCATTATATTGCTGACCATACATGTATCATATAGGAAAGCTATTTTAATTATATCACTCACCATGATTTAACTAGGGTATTTAAGGTACGATATGTCCGCTTACTTGCTAAACTTGGCTTAAAGTTAAGGTAACGCGCACAAAAAGTTAAACGCACATCAAAAGCCAACTAATTTGGCTGTAAAAATAACATTAAATCACATTCATTTCGTTGGGCCAATCATAAAAAAAAACCGAGAGATAGAGACAGAGACTGAGAGAGATGAAAATACAAGTAATATCGAATTGAAGTCAGGGTCTGGGGTTGAAAGGACCTAAGGTAGCTGCGATCTACCTTCGATTCAAAAAGCATCCCCACACGACGTGGTCTTTAAGCTTATGTTGCACTTGACTGATTTTTATGCTTTGATGCTCAATGATTTTATTATTAAAAGCAACTGTCGTCGTTGTGTGTGGGTTGCTTATACATTTTCTTTCTTTTCCATTTTCCTGGACAGGGGTTGTCTGCCACAAAAAAACCCCCTTTCGCTGCAAGGATAGCAAAAAAGGGGATTCTAAAAAAGTGCTGCATACTTTTTGGGTTATTTCGCTGTTGCAAAATTGCTATGGACTGGCGGTAAGGCGATGCGGCGGTTGGGTTGCCGTTGGCTCAGCGACTCTGTGGCTGTGTGGCGATGCCACTTCACCTTTGCTTTGTGTCGTGTGGATGCCACACTTGGGAGTCGCTTAGCTGTCTAAATATGTCACTTGAATTTGACGACGGCCACTTGCGCAAGGCAAAAATCCACAAAAAAAAAACAACAAAACTGTTGCCTGCTTTTGTGCGCCATCCCCTAAATATTGCCAGAACACACACACATGTGTGGTACTTCACTCCCCCAACTAAACAACTACCCCCATAAATGTCCGTGTCTTGTTTTCTTAAAATATTAGTTTCCTTTGCGTTCGCTTTTTCCCTCTGTGACTTTCCCTTCGTGAGGGGAAATTGTTTTACTGCTTTTTATTGTCATCTTTGTTATTTGCCACTGTGTATGGGTGTGTGTATGTGTTCCACCTTTTTACTGCCTCTAACTGCGAGTGTGTGTGTGTGTGTCTGTATGTGTGTCTTCGTCTGCTGTTTGCGTTGACTCAGTTACATCTACAATAGATCGCATAGTCGACGGCCAAGAGCAAGTTGTCATGAATAATGAAAAAGCAACGTGAATACATTTCTTCTAGTTCTTAGACCATAGTTCTCGGGGTGTGTGTGTGTGAGTGCATGTACAAACACATGTGTGTGTATAAGAAAAGGTAACTGTCTAATACTCAACGGAATACACGCTACAAAAACTTTGGAGTATTCTTAAATTCTTAGAATAGCTTAAGATTTCTTAAACTTTTGGTACTACACAGTAAAATCTTTACTAACGGGTATTCCAAGTAAGCGGACGCTCCTCTTATCCAGATAATTTTGTTCCGAACTTGGTGATGTTTCAGAACAATTTGGATCTCTCACAGGTCTACCTACCATTTTTAACAATTCAAAGTTTGTTTGACGATAGGCGTTCGCTAATGAAAGTTCAAACTAATATTAAACTAGTCGAATCTTGACTTAAAAACTACCATATCTCCCCTTATATCTGTGATAGACACCCCCCGTAAGTCTTGATTCCCCCAAACTTATATGTTTCTATGTCTCAAAACATCCTTAGAATTAAAATAATTGTTAAAAACTGTCTAGATTAAGTTGCCTGAAAGGTAGCAGTACGCTAGTCCAAAATATTTCGTCAAATAAAGGAAAAAAAAAAAAAAAATATATATTAAACTAACTTAATTCTACTTAATGTTTCTACATTCTTACAATTCCCCTTATTTAATTTCTCTATTTTGCACTATTTCTTATTTCTTTATAATAACAAAAATAAATGTATCGAATTTCTCCAAGTGTCACTGACAGCCAGCAGGTCTTATTACTCCAACTGCTGATAAGCTCCCCCTTGTGAAACACACGACACTTCCTCATACCCCCGTCCATGCTGACACCCGATAGTCAATTGCTAATTCAGTAACAGTAACTGTAAAAGTAACAGTAACAGAAACTGAAGTAACGGTGTTGCATTTGTCTCTGCCTTTCATTCATTGCTGTTTGTTTTGTCCAGTCATTGTCACAATCGCTTTTCCTTTCACATCCCCCCTCCAACACACACACACTCAGATATCTATCTAAGATAGAAGGGAGGAGTGGGGAACAGGAGCAGTATTAGATACTGGGTGTGCTCATATAGATTTCTCTTAGTTACCGTTCATTGCTCGCAGGCGTGTTCATAGTTCGCTATTTGCTCCATGTCTTGAGTGGGCTACCATCTCCTTCACTCTCTCGCTTCGAGTGTGTCCTTAGCCTTAAGCCACTTCCACGCCCTCGCACATATTGATGATGTCTGTACAGCTCCCACTTCCTCCTGAAACCGCTTTTCTCCATACATCCCTTGTTGGTCGTTGTTTTTGTTTGCATTTCAAATTCGTAGCGCAGTCGATGAGAAAATCGAAATCAACAAAGCAAATAAACATTCAATAAAGCGCAAAAGTGTCAATAGATTTTTGGTCATTCGCCTTGTTAAAATACTGTAAGCTAAGAGGGAGAAATAGAGGGAGAGGGGAAGGGGAATCTGTTGGCCAGATAACCAAAGAATTGGCATGCTAATTAAAATGGGATACGCAGAACTTTAAATGAACTGCCAGCCCCAAATGACAGTGACAGTTCCCCTAGAAGTGAGAGAGGAAAGTGAAGCAAAAGTGGAGCAGACGTGAAGAAAATTTTGCCAAAGACAGCGGAAAATGCGGCTTAATGAAAAACTTGATGGTCGGCAAGTTTAATTTCAGTTAAACGTCGTTGCTACCAACTACAAAATAACAACACGCATCCACAAAATCCACAAGTTTTCCCGTTTTAGACCAGACAAAATGAGTCCCGGATGTGGTACAAAAATGCAAAAATGAAAAGATTACAAAAACCAATATTTTGTGTGCTATACAAAGAAATACCCTAGAAAATGTGTATGAAACGCAAACACTTTTACTTTTAGAATTTAATTTTCATAACATTTGTAATTTTTGTTTAAATTTTAATTAACGCCGCATTTTCATTAATCAAACTACCCTCTATAGTTTTGAACAGAGTATGCGGCAACGATGCTAAGCAAACAAATACTTATTATAAGAAAGACAATGCTGAAGCTCAAAAGGAGAGTTGCTTCCTTTTGAACTCCCGACTCTTGACTCTCTGCTCTCGACTCCAATGAAAATAGAATTCCCCATGGCAACAAGAGAGTTTCAGTTGTTGTTGGCTGTTTTGGGTCTTGTTTGGCTGTTTAAACCGCAATACAGATAAAGGCCAAATTACTTTTTTGGCCAAGACGTTGCCGAGATGCGAACCCACGAACCGCAAACTGCAAACTAAACACAGCAACTGGACAACTTGTCATGATGTGCGGGGGAAAGTGAAATGCGGAAAAGAGGAAAAGCTGTCTCAACAAGCCTGAAAATGTGAAAATATAGTTTTGAATGTGTTTGTACTGAAAATGGGTTTATAGTGATCCTCTTGAGATATAAATGCGGTCGCTTTCAACCGGCTTACAGTGTAAAAAGAGAGGGGAATATGGAAAGAGGCGAAGGGAGCAAGAAAAATGGAGAGAGGGAGTAAGATCAACCGTAGCAGTGTTGGCCTGATTTATGAATAAGTTTATTGATGTTTGAACAAAGTTATAGCTATCCCAACTGTAGTCAATGTATTTCTCCAGAGATAAAAGCTGAACTGCGAGAAATGCAGTCAATTCTAAGAACAA
Organism: Drosophila parthenogenetica; assembly: GCA_035047505.1. NCBI lineage: Eukaryota > Metazoa > Arthropoda > Insecta > Diptera > Drosophilidae > Drosophila > Drosophila parthenogenetica. The sequence continues at coordinate 6,389,181 of JAWNPM010000182.1, forward strand.
CATTGTTTATAACATTTTCTGTCAAAGTATACAGAATATACTTTATCAGTTGACAACATTTAAATTGTCTTACCTGCTTTAGCCTTAGAACAACGAATAATTCCATGTGATCTGTCTACAGATATCTAAAAATTTAAGTTATACTTTTAAAATCATGCTGATATCTACATAATTATTATTTTTCCACCAAACTAAAATAATTAAGTGTCTCAAAGGAACCTTAAAAATGTTTACCTTCTCTTTAAGCAAATTTAAATTTCTTTGGAAAAGCGTGTTGAGTTGCTGTTCCCTCATTTTTCCAATAACCATTTCAGCATTTGTGTAAACATCATTATTGTCCGTTACTTTGGCAATCTGTGGTACGCCTAGCCAAGAAATGTCCGACGATGGTTGCCGGTTTCAGGTTGCAGGTTTCAGGTTGCAAGTTGCAAGTTGCTTGTTGCCACACCTATAAAATGCCGCAATGTTGCAACACGAAAATCCAAATGCGTTGCAAGGGATGAGCCCCGAATCTGATTGCAAAAAGCGCAACAAGGACGAGAGCAAGTGCCCAAGGGTATAGAATTAGAAACAGAAACCGAGACCTGAAGGAGGTAGAATATCAGGACATTGTTGTGGCAGGCGACAAACTTTTCCTGTGCCACAAAATTTCATGGCACGAGGGCAAGCAAAAGGCAGTGAGTCTGGGGCAACCACAAAAAAGTGTGTTTACAGCATTGATTACAAGCGTGGGCGTGGCAGCCAGCCCTGGTTGCAGTTCATGTTGTTGCTTTTGGAATTGTCGTTGCTGTTGATTAGAGTTCAGCCCATAAGGATTTTTGCATTTCTAAGATGCAATGCGAAAGGAGAGCTCATGGCCAGACTCAGTCAGCGTGTCAGTAGAGCCAAGGGAAAAGCCACACACACACACAGGCAGGGGTAAGGCAGGGGAGTCAAGAGAAGAGGGTGACTGCGGAGTGTAGGTGTCAACTTGGCGGCCGCACACAATTGACAAACAGTGAAACCCTTTTTGTGGCATTTCCGTTGCGTTTGTTTGCCAGTTTACAGTCCCAACGACAACAGCAGCATTGCATTCCGCTCTCTGCCCTTGCCCTACCACAATGGTGACAAAAGTTTATACCCAAAGCATTTGAACTGCATTTCATTATGGGGCAACCTGCAAGGCTTGTGGCACAGCAAATGCAAATGCTGCAAATGGTGTTGGCGCCATATTGAAAACTCTGTGGCCAGCAACACCACAAACCCCCGCAGCAACCAACCACAGCACTGTCACTCCACTCTCCTCCCATTGCCCTAACACCGCCATTCAACCAACCGCAGTGTCAGTCTTTTGTGGATAGAAATGGGATGGAGGGATAAAAACGTGGCCCAAACGAAGCGTATAAGTGGCCCTTATCGTGGCTAGAATTACAGTGGGGGCTGCCTTCAAACTGAGGTCTGACTGTAGCTTACTTCCACGGATACCAACTGCGAAACAGTGAAGAAGGCAGGGAATGTGAGGAGGAGCTGTAACTACTCCCACTGCATGTGCGGAGTATATTGTATTGGCAAATATTCTCATGACAATAGGAATTTTTATTGAATTTATGCAAAAATTGCAAATTTCATTTGCCGCACAGCTCAACTGCGATACTCTCGTGTATACCCTGTAAACGCAGCACAGGCAGACGGGGTATTCCATTGGAACTCTTACTATATCTAAAGATTTCTTCATTTTAATTTAGTTGTTTATGTAAAGCGAAGATAAATTGTGTTTATTTAAACTCTAACCGGAAATTGATAAGTCGAGAGGACTCTTGTATCAAAGGCACTGCCACTTGACTTTCCGATTTGTTTATGAAAGTTTTTGAAAGCGAATTTGGGCAGTTTGCTTGTGACAGTAAATGAATTGAAATGCATGAAAATATTGGCAAAAAAATATGAAAGTAGTTTCAAAGCAGAAACCTTGAAAGAATAAATTTAATAAAATAGATTGACAATAATCTAAAGAGGAACACACAGGTGAAACTTATAAAAATGCAAAAGAGCAAAGAAAATGCAATAACAAATAAACATGTTTATCAAAAGTTCTTTAATATTGCTAGAAATGAGTTATAAATGTACCTACAAGTAAAAAGAACGAGGGAAATTTAGAAAGCGATCGATTTCTCAAATCAGAAATCACTACGCATCTTTTCCAGAAATGAATCAATGTATGCTTCTTTGGATCTATTAAATCTGCGCGCATTATCGATGCATTCTTCAAAGGCTTTTTCATTATTCATTCGCTTCAGAGCTCCAGCCTTATAGAGCCATGCTCGCAAACAGAAACCTTTGAGATTGTTTATCACATGATTCAAATCAATCAAGCCGCGATTGAACTGGCGTTTTCTAACAAAATAATATTAGATTTATTTGTTTTAAATGCAATTTACTTACTTGATGTAGCACAGAGCGCGATTAACATAGAGAACTGGTGAATCGTTTATATAATTCAAACCCTTTGTGTAGTACTGAATTGCATTATCAAAGTTACCCCTGCGGTACTCTGCATTTCCCAGTCTAAAGTAGGGTACATATAGTCATTGATCGGGCTGAAAAAATATTGAATTACCTGCGGAAATTTGTGGCCACACGAATGCGTTCCTCGCGTGCCGTTTTGCGTACCTCATCGCTGACATCGATCTGTCGCATGAATGTCATTTGATTCATATTTGCCCTGAAATTGGGTTTCTTGCTAGTACTCCTGCTACGCTTGCGTCCTTGTATAGTTCTTTGAGTGACTATGAAACTAGTTTCGGTAACGCTCTCACTGATGTCGACCTGTTTTTTCACCTCTGGTTCCTTGGAACCCCTAGAAATTGTACAGTTTAGACTTTCAAGGCGGCAGCTAATCGTTGAACTTACTCCATTTTGTTGGCCTTGGTCATATCAGTTAGAAACCTTACGATGTCGTCCACATGCGAGGGTTGCCGCAGAAAATTCTCATTGAGCTCGCTGTGTTTTGTGGACATTTTGGCAAGAGTTTTCTTGGACGTGTATTAAGGTGGAAGTTGTATATTAGATTATGTGTGTGAGTGTGCGTGTGCTGTTGTATGTTTCTAGTTTGAGTATGAGTATCAAGTGTTATGACATTTTGAGTATCTTAAAGTTTTGGCTGCTCTGAGTGCACAGCCAACTAAACTAATCTGGCAAACAGTAATAATCATTATATGCAGCTGTTAAATGCGGTTGCAGTTCACGTTCATGTTTGGACATGACTGCCAACCCTCAACTTCTGCAATGATGAACCCATTCTTGCTTTCGTTCTGAACAAATTAGTTGGAGTTGGGAATTCCCGACAAGCATCTGGCTCGTTAGCCACCATGTGGTTTTTTCAAGGATTATCTCAATTAAAATTTTGTGGTATTAAAATTGTCTTGCAAAAACGACCGAAAAAGTGACAGAACGACAGGAAGCGGAAGCGGGAAAGGATGCGGATACGGATGCGGATGCGGAATTGGGCTGACTGTAAAAATACTGTAAAAACCACATGTTTTATTCCCCCCTTTTGCTAGACTGAAACATCTTTATTTGCGCCTGAAATTATTTAATTGAGTTTGTTTGAAAATTTCTTTTAAATTAAGAAAGTTTTTCGCACGTGACTCTTTTGTGGTGACTCACAACTTTTTTTTTTTGCTGTTCTCCTTCTTTCATTTTGGCGCAAAGCACGACAGTCTGTCGGTGCTACACACCGCACAGCACGTGCTGCAGTTACCAAACTTTCTTTTTTACATATTCCCGCTTTATTTATTTATTCGGAGTTTTTTTGAGCTAGCGCAAGGCAATCAAAAGTACAATAATCATAAAAAATCACGCATACGCTCAGGGGCTTAGGGAAACTAATCACGAAAAACTACTGAGTTAAGGAAGTTGTACAAGAAAAACAAAAGATTTACGCTTTAAACTTGTTTTCCGTGGTAGATAGGTAAAATAAATTCTTTAGTTATTCATTTTTATTATACTACCCAAGCCATCCCACTTTCAATAAAAGATTTAAAATATACGATAAATTAAATGCATTAAAAATACAGAAAAATTCAATGGTATAAACAGTCCATTTAAACCTTAGTCAAATGCTCTAAGCCCTTATCTCTTATCAGAAGCATCCACTTAGAAGCAGCTTAGCAGCATTAATATATCACTTTTTTTAATGTTCTCTTTTTATGACTATCGCCATATTGATGCATATTATTTTCAATTTTCGCAAAATGTTGCTCACGTTTTTGCAGAATTTGCTCATTAATATTTGTTAGCAGTCGCTGACGCCGTCGCTGCAGCGACTCCCGTATCTCTTTACGCTGAATGTGGTCATTGGCACAGAAACCCACTGTGTGGCATGCAACATGTCGGATTCCCTGCAGGCCAAAAGCCAGTGGGTGGGAAATGATGGGGAAAATGTGTGAACATTGCAAAAGCATGGCATACTTACAGGCGCTGATGCCGTCACGCCGACATTGATGACTGCGTTGACAAGTTGCCTCAGCTGCGGCAACTGGACGACGTGCCCCAGTCCGCAGTCCATAGTCTCCAGAGAAATGTGTCAAGCGTGGCAACTTGAGCTGCATAAGCAAGCAGTTTACGCGTGCCTGCCACAATCGGGGGCAAGTGCGAGGCATGCCGAGACACAGTGGGGAAGCGGGATGTGCGGCATGTGGCATGCAGCAAGGTGTTGGCCACCAACTGCCAACTAAATATAACATGGCCCATTGTTGTAAACTTTAAAGTTACTCTAACGTTTACGCTTACTTTGTTGCAACTATTGCAAAATATTTTCCCGCTTTTCCACTATATTTTCCCTTTTTTTTCTGCTTTTCATTCCTTCACTGACAGACTAACTATAGCAAAAGTTCAAGTTAAAGTTAAAGCGCTGATCGCCGCAGGCTCTGCGTTGACTTTTTAACTTGGCTTTTCACCTCTTTGGTCGAAAAAAAATAAATAAAACCTGTAACAGGAATTTACAAATCCTTTACTTATGTGAACAATTTAATACTCTTTAAGTTTTACATATGTTAAATAAATTATATCGAACTATTTATCCGGCAGTTATTTAGTTTTCAGAAAACTATAAAATTCTTTCGAAATGGATTTATTCATGCACAGTTATGTTAAACAGCTGATAGACTTTAAGGTAAGTGTATAAGAAATGTTGTTGCCTGGCAGAAGTTGAGCAAGGGCGCGCGTTCTCGGCTGCTGCCGGTGAAGTGAAAGACAAGCAAAAGATTATACCTGGCCCAGCCGCTGGGCATGCTTTGTAATGGAGCAAGAGGCAGCTAAAGCTGATGAAGATGAAGCTGGAATTGGCGCTGAAGTTGGAGTTGAAGTTGCCATCCGAAAGAGCGGAATCAGGAGGAAAAGCGGCAAGAAAAGGGATTTTAAAGAAACAAAGAACGTTTGCAGGGGAATGCAGAAATAAATTGCATAAACGTTGGCGTCGGCAACAAAATAAAAAGTAAACATGCTTAAAATGTTGTTATTCACACACACAGACACACACACACTCACTCACATAGAGTAAGAGAGACGCGGAACATTGCGCCTGCCACGACTGAGATTTGCCACCTTGAAGCTTGTTTGTGGCGCCACCTTCATTCCAGTTTCCTTTGTAGATTGCATGCAACATTGTTTGTTTGTATGCCCCTCTGTGTGTGTGTGTGATGGTTTGTGTGTGTGTGAGTGTGTTGGTGACTTTCTTTCTTTTTGCGCATTCTCTTTTCATGCTGTCACCTTTTGCTTTGCCTTGTTTTATTTACCTTGTTAACCTTTTCATGTTGACAAACTGTGCAACTCCGTTGGCCCCCATATACATATAAATTTGTGTGTGTTTGTGTTGGTTTTCCTCGTTGAAAACGGCGATATGAAAAGTGGAAATCTGTGGAAATTTGTTTCCAAGCCAAAGGCACTTGTTCCGCTGACTTACAGACGGTTTTGCACTACGCCATGTACCACTTAAAGTCGTAGAGCTGAAGGACATTCAACCCCATTAGGTGCACATTAGCGACCGAGTACTGTAAGCAGCGATTATTTGCAATGGGTATTAAAAGCAATTAGTAGGTAAGAAACCAAATTAAGTCGTGCTTAGGGAACTAACTAATGTATTTCCTCATTCACATAATTATTTATTAAATCGTAAAGAAATTTATAGAAGTTTTGTTAGAATATTTTACTCCCCTTGTGAGATACCGCAAAAAGTGATTATAGCCAGAAGTTTACAAACATATCGTTTAGACTGCCAAAAATCCAATCATTCTGACTTCCAACAAAGATGCGGCGAACAAAAAACCAAAAACAAAACATATTAATATGAAAATTTAATATGCACTTAATGAAATTTTCTGCAGGCTTGGAAAATACGAAGAGCGATAAGAGGAAGTGGAAGAATCGCAAGGAAAGGCGTTTGCAAATTCATTTAAAATTCTTAATACATTTTACCAAATACACAAGACAAAATTGTGTCGGCAGCTTGGCGCACTTATTGCGTGTTGCGTATACGCCATGTGTTGTGCACAAGCAATGAAAGGAAAACCAAAAAATTATATATAACATATATATGAAATGCTAAATTAAAAAGTAAGATCAAAGGGATTTGTGTGTTACGCAATTTTTTATTACATTTGTACCAACAGAAGAGTAAGAGTGGAAACGAAAATGAAAGGGAGAGAGAGAGAGAAAGGGAGAGCTTTTGTAGTTAGAGTAACATTTTTAATATGGTGTCACAGAATTTGCATTTCATATTTGCATGTTGAGTGTAGCTTTGATACTTTGTGCGTCCAGGATGAGGACAAAGAGGATGAAATTGTCGAGGACATGGATATATTAACATGCAAGGCATATTAAGGATAACTGCAGCTTGGGCTTCAGCACAAACATAGCCAAACACAAAACCAATAATGCGCATATTAGACTAGATGATGATGGCGATGACGATGGTGATGACGATGACGATGACGATGGCAATGCCAATGAAGTTCTTTCTGTATCTTTCTCTTTATCCTCCTCTTTCTATTTCACCCCCTCTCTCTTTCTCTCTCACCGATTGCTCTGCCTCTGTCTGTATTTGCAGCGCATGTTCGGGTTCTTTGACAATTGCAATTTTACCTCTCACAATGGTCGAAAAATTCGTGTTATCCTAGCCATTGTTTCCTTCGAATTGACCGCACTAAAATTGCTTCTCATCCGTTAGCAAATGTACACATGATGAGAAAGAGAATAGAAGAGAGAGGGGAAGATGAAGACGGGTATTTGTAGCTGCAGCTGAGTTGCATGTTGATGCCACAACAGCAGAAAGCGACTCCCAATACAGTTATGACCAGGCGGGCACTTCGTCTAAGCCAAAACGTGCAGCAGCCTCTGGCAATCAACTTTAATAACATCACAGAATGTCAATAAATCCACAAAATGGTTGCCCCTCATTCTCCTCCACACAGCGCTCTTTCTTCTACTTACTTCCTTTTCCACATCCTTGTTGTTGTGGCTTTGGCTTTGACTGCATCTGGTATCCTTTTCACGATGCTCATGATGTAGATGATGAGGTTGAGATGATGTTCATGATGATGATGTAGCTGATACTATTGCTGGCATTCAGCAAGAGTATCATTAACAAAAAAGGAACTGCGTGCTGCAACTGACCAAGCGAGTCATTTAGCAACGTGAGCTGCAGTCGTGCCTGCAGTCCAAGGCCATGATCCGGTTGTCTTTTATAGTCCTCATCCTGTTTATGTACCGCCCTTCCATTGCCACAATTTTCTCACATTAAACTTTAAAACACACACACACACACACACACACTTATACAAATACTCCCATTTGAAATATGCTCGTTAAAAGTTGCTAGAAGTTATTGACTTCAAGTTTGTGTTTTAGTTTTGGGTACAACTTAATTGTGCTGCAGAATAAATCATTTAATTAAAATAGTAGAGAATACAACTGATATTACAGTGGTGTCTGTGCGAGTGTATATGCTGCTTTAATAAATAGAAGAATACGACTTTAGATATGCTATACATTAAAATTAAACAAGTAACTATATTATTTATTTCGTTATGTGCCTTATCGAGTAAACGTTAGTTAATCTGTTTATCTCATAGTTCATACCTTTTATCTTATTGGCTAACACATTTCATTTAGCTGTTTTACACATTTGTAAATTATTATTTCAGTGTTGAATTCAACTTTATTGAATTGTGTTAAATTTGCCAAAGCAGCTGCAATAAATAATTACACAGATACACGCGCACCTACACACATGCTCAGAGATGACAATAAATAGTGTAAATCTGTTTAACTGTTATTCACACAATTGACACTCAACGCGACCCTAAGCGCATTTATCATCCAATCCCAGGCAATCCCAGTCTGCCAATTTTTCAGCCCCTCCAACCCTCGGGACGCTCTCAATAAAAGCGCCAAATATATTTTATAATTATCATTTAAATGGTAATTTATGAAAAAATATAATAAAACAAATAATACAGAGCAACTATTGAGCATGCTCGACTAAGAAATACCTACCCGTCATTGTAGAAAAAGAGTTTCATTGGGAAGATTTGAAAAGATATATAAAATCAGTAAACAGTTAAGTGGTCAAGATTTTAACTCCTTCAAACACTTGCTTCAAGTCATAATCTGCTTTATCATTTATTTAAAATGTGTACTTGGTATGCCAATAAAAACCAGCTTATGCTGAACAAGCAGGACTTTAAGATACCCTGTACCCTTAAACTCGTTTCCTACTGTACTTTGAAGCTTTAAAATACTTTACATTAGTAAAAACTCTTATACTATACCCAAACTATTATATAAACATAAATCATTATTTAATTGGTGCACTATGCACTATGTTTTGTAAGACATCCACACCTGTGCCAGGTAAATGGACGCCTTGGCTTCTGGCATTGTTCTGCAACCCTTTGGAGTAATGTGCAAAATGCTAGTCAAATGTTTGCGCAATGCACAACAAAAGGCAATTGGAATTCACACGGGATGCCAGAACCCAAGCCCCTCTGCTCCTGAAAGGTGTATGCAATTTATCATCAAATGCATGCATGTATTTGGGTGTGTGTTTGTATGTGTTTGGACCTGCATTCATATCGAATGCAGAATGTCCTTTTGCCTGTCACCTGCCACAAGCTGCGGGCTGAAGCTGTGAAGAATTTTTACTGTTTACCGTTTGTTGATCAAAGTTGCAAATGCTAAATGTTGTTATGGGGTTAAGGGAAATGGATAGGTATAAAGGGGCTGCATGTCGCATAATGCATTTGTATGGAAGCCCATAACACGCCCCGTAATCCAATCCAAATCTCAGCGAACTGCAATTTTTATGCGCTCATTTATAATATTTAACCTGCAATCTGTATCTGTGTGTGCGTATGTGTGAGTATGTGTTGTTGAGCATTTACAGCCACAGAAATGATAATAAATTTATTGCAATGCCACTAAATATTTTATTATTGCTAAATATGCAACAATGCTTCATGGGGTTGGCATATAAAACAATCGCATGTAACGACTGAATGCGCATTACGTGAATTGTTCAAGGGTATGAGGAAGAAGCAGAAGAGCTGGAATGAGCACTGTCTGAGGGGAGTGTGTAGGTTGCAGAAGTAGGGGCATGAGGTAGAGTGTGCTTCCAACCTGCGCATGCTGACAATGCGTATAAATTATGAATGCGATATGCACTCAGTCGCACACTCACACACACCCAGCATCGCCATCATTTTGGTGTGAGACTCACAGAGGAAATGCAGCAAATGAATGTCCATTGCATTGTAAATGGGATAAGGGATAACGAAAGAATAACGGTGTAAGCAGTTGGTACAAAGCGGAACAGAAGCCGTGCTTTATTGGCAACTTACAATTAAATTTGCAATAATTTAAAAAACATTTTGTTATAAAAATTTGGTAATGGTTTTGACAGGAGCCTGGAAAGAACTCAGAAAATTTTACTTAATCAGATTTCCACCACCACTGTTATTAAAACAATTTTGAGTAAAGAATAAAAACATTACTACAGTGTTTGCATTTGTTTTCTTATTAACAATTTGTATATGGTACATATTTAGTATTTATTAAGCAAACAAGCAAACAAAGTCCCTTAGTGCTTTCTTATCTTAACTGAGCAGAATAAATCTAAGCAGCTTATTTTAATCTCGGCTATATCTCTGGTAATGTAAATACGAATATGAGTAACACAGGTATGCATTGTAGATTCAGCTGGGTGTATCTAAAACTCATAAATTAAGTGCATTAAATGCATTAAATGCTATCAACCCACTTGATAAACACAAACCGAAGAGTTCTGTGTTCCAAAGTCAAACATTTAAATGAAATTTACAAAAATTTTATACAATTTCACAACGATTGTTGTTGTTGTTTAAGTGCGTGCACAAAAACGATTAAAATTTTAAATTTACACGCAACTGTGCAGTCAGCTGTAAGGGGGTTAATGGTGTGGGTGTTTGGGGGGAGTGGCAGAAAGGGGTAGCTGTTGTTGGTCCAGTTGACCAAACGGAAGCCACGTTTATGATTTGGAACTAATTGCAACGCGCTGCACGACCAGTAAGCACAGCAGAAAAACAGCAGGGCGTGGCTGTCCCCCAAAACAGTTGACGGCAGACAGGAGGAAGGAGTATGCACAATATAATGAGAGATAGAGGGAGGAATGGGGCATGAAACAGTTCGGGTAATTACAATTGCATTGCGGTTAACGGTCGAGGCACACGCTAAATCACTCAACGGGGGCAACCCTGTTTGGTGCATAGGCAAAAAGGAACAGAAGAGGAACCAGAGAGCGGGGGACTGACTCACAGGTAGACTAAGAAGCCAAGCTGAGGCCGAGGCGAATGCATAAATCAAAATGCACAAATATCCTGGCGGCATTGAATCACACACAAGCACACACACACATTTATGCTTAGCAATCGAAGTGCTACAGCTGCGACTACCCACGCTCCTTGGGGGCCATACTTGAACGCCGTCCGGCTTAGGCAAGCGCAACTGTACACAGCGTATGTGGCATTGGCATTATGGAAATTATGTTGACTTACACAAATGGGCAAATGCCGAAAATCCTGCCCAGCGCCTTGGCATATGCAATTCCGTATAAATATTTACGCGGCCTGAACACACAATAATGGCCTAATCCATGGACGTAGTGCAATAGGGGCCGACTGGGAACGATTCTGCTTCGACTGAAAAGACAGACATGACTTTACTATTGATAATAGCTTTGCTTTAGTTTGATCAATGATGGTCAAATATTGTTATTCGACGAAAATTATAACTTTAATTTATGTTCAATTAAATGGCCCAATCAACAGTTTTATCTGCAAAGGGGAGACACTGAGAAAGATGGAAGAGAAGCGAGAGAGCGGCAACTTAATGGCACTTAATTGATGCTAGTTATTTTTTTTATAATCCTTTCAATTGTTTAACAATTGTTAATGTAGTTTTATAATTTTTTAATGGAAATTATTTTTTTACACGACAGACTAGCTAAAAAACCATAACTAATATGCATTGAATGTGGGAAAACAATTTGTATTAATTTATTTCTATTGAAGAAAAACAACAACAAAACATGTAGACAGAGAGAGAGAGAGAGAGAGAGAGATGAAATGCTTTTGCATAATTAATAATTCTCACATCAGACTTTCAACATCAGTTCATGTTCAAAATCGCATAAATCGAACTTCAAATTAAATAATTAAATCAGATTAAATATGTTAAAATTCTTGTTTTTCCACTCGCACAGCGATCATTGAGCATAGGAAAATACATGAGTGGAAGCAAAATGGGAATAGGTAGAAAATTGAATTAACAAATTGTGCATTCAATCAAAGCAAATTATTTGATGAGGCTACGAAAATTCAATCAAAATTGAAATTGCAAAACTTAATGAAAATTGCACGTGCCTGGAAATCTGCACTTCATTAAATGCAAAGCAAAAACATACAGCATTGATTGCATTAATGTGATTGAAGTGTTCTCAAATTCATTATCGCTTCAATTTCGTTTATTTGGAACGTGGTTAATTTAAGACACAAAAAAATATATTAAAGTAGCTCTGACTTGCTATCTTTTATTCAAAGTAATTTAATTTTAAGTACTTAATTATTAATTAATTTTATTACTTTTCCATCTGCTTAGAGTTTCTTTCCACACCATTTTATAATTCTTTTTAATTTTCACGTTTAACAATACTCTAAAAATAAGGAAGGCTTTTCTGGGAACAGCCTCTTATTTCACTGAAATGAGTTTTCTGCGGGTCTAGAATTCTGTCGACGCTTTCGCACAGCAAGCAACACAAAAGAATTGCGCAGATTTGAGTTGGCCGCGTTGTTGTTTTGTCAAAAGATTTGCTCTTTATATGCAGTTTACTTTCCCTGCTTTCACATTACTATTCTTTTTTTGTTTGGTTCTCATTTTATATATTTTTTACTCCACCAGACGACAAATCCAAACACAGACTGTCCACTCGCCTAGACAAATAAACAAATCTCGTCAAGTGTTCGCAGCACACACAGATACCCAAACACACACACGCGTACACACTCACACATGGCTACAGATACAGTTGCAGAAACAGATACAATATTTGGCGGATGGCCTAGGAAAATCTGTTTGCGTTTGTCACTTGTGGCTCTCTGCGGTTCTCAGTCTGTGTGTGAATGTGTGTGATTCTGGCTTAGCATGCGTCAACATTTTGGCAACACTCTTCCCTCTCTCTCTCTGTCTCTCTCCCTCCCCTTTTTACCCCACTGCACTTCAAAACCAGTGTTGCCACTCGATCCACGCAATTAATTTCAACTGAAGTGCCCCAGGTGGAGGCAGGCTCAACCTGCCGCGCAAGGGTTGCTTCAGACTCTCTAGCATTAAAAATGAAACCAAAACAAACAGCAAACATCAAAAGCTGTCGAAAAAAAAAGAAGAAAGAACAAACACACACACGCCTGTAGAAAATCAAATAGAAAATGGGCAGCGCGGCAATATCCGGTGGTTAAACTGAGGTTGAGCGACATATGGGGGCTATAACTGGTCCCTCTAAAACCCGTCTGTGGTTCTACCAACTTGGATACAACGGGAGACTAGTGTGTCTGTGACAGCTGCAACATTTAGTGGCATAAAAAGAAACATAAATATATGTATGCAGATATATATTTGAATCCTTTGAATCAAATATTCAAACTATCGTAGGGTATAAAAGGTGCAAAATATATAAATACTTGTTTAAAAAAGGAAAAAGACAAAGTTGTGGTGAAATAATTGAGGCAAAAAAATAAATTTCATTAGCGTCAATAATCCTGTAATTATAATTTCAAATTCTATACTTAACAGCTTATGTGTAATTAATTTTTTTCCATATTTTAAGCTTACCATAAAATTGTAGGCTTAGTTTTTAGCTCAATATGAAATGTGTAGCTTAAATATATTTTTTATAAATTCATTTTAATTCAGATTAAGCTTAAAATATTTTAATTTTATTTTTAAACTAAATGTGAACTTCAGAAAAATCAAAACACACAATATAAGAAGAAAATAAATATTTATTTTAAATTTGTCTGGCTTGCCAAATTTAGAGCTCTTGCCTATGTTAAAATTTCCAATTACAGGATATACTGTAGTATCATATATTCCTAAGCCCGTCACAAATTTTACCTCACATATTGTGCATTTTATGCCCAGATTTGTAAAGGGATTTAAGGCAACAACTTGGCGAATGGGAAAAAGAAAAGGAAGAGTATCACCGCTAACTTTGTGCAGCAGAAAAAAACAACAACAACATGAGGAAGAACAACAACTGATGTTTTCACGCGCGAGATTTACGAGCGACATGCATTTTGGCTAAAACGTAAAACGCACTTGAGTACATGTGTGAGAGTGTGTTCAGTATGTGTGTGTTTGAGTGTGCGTTGAGTGTACATATATGTGTGTGTGTGTGTGTGTTTATCTTGCCCAGCCGCGAACAGCCAGGCCTGTTAGGCCTTTTTGGCATGGAGAGCACAGCAGCAAAACAACAAAAATGCGGGTAGCCGCTTCAAAAACTGGCAAATAAAAGAGGAAAATGCGCTTTATACCAACTGCAGAGAGGAGGCCAAAGCGAGAGGACTATTGAAAGCAGAGGGAAGGGAAGTGAAGCGAAAAGAGAGGAGGGGTTCTGGTAAGCATGTTAACTTTAAAGTATTTAAGCAACCCTCTCTGTTTTCCTTATTTTTTTTTGGTATACCATTAAAACGTTTAATTTCAACTGAGCTGACGAAAACATGGCGAAAAGGGGAGGAAAAGAGCGGGTGGAATACGCAGGAGTAAGCTCACGGCAATGGCCAATGGGCAACATTAAAAACTTCCGTTTCCGGACACACACGCACACGCAAACCAACACACACACACACACAGACAGACAAAAGAAATGCAACGGAAATGCCACAAAGTTCAAACAACGAACAAAGAAAAAAGGGGGAAGAGATAGAGGAAGGGACAGACAGTGAGAGATAGAGAGAGAGAGGGAGAGGGAGAGAGAGAGAGAGAGAGAGACAGAGAGAAAGGGAGCGAAACCACAATCAAGCAAACACTAACAACATTAAAGCTTAAGATATTGCAAACCTCCCCTCTCCCTCTCTCTTCTCTAGTTCTTCTTGTGCATTCCGCACTCGGCACTCTCATTACCGAAAATTGCAATAAATTTTTAGTGAAGAAAATTATTTGAAGTGCCCGCCAAACACACATAAAAACGTCCATGGCGAAATTTACGGGAAAGCATTGAAAAAGAATGCGCTTAACTTTTCCTAAACTCTTCGTTGCAACAAAAAAAGAGAGACAAACAATCGAAAGAGAAGCTTAGAACAACAGCTAGAACGGGAAAGCAATAACACTGAGTTGGTTTATAAAGATAGTTTTTTTTTTCTATTACTTTTTGTTGAGTGAGTGCGAGGGGTGAAAAGGATAACAGCAGTCAAGAAACATGGCTACAAAAGCGTTTTAATTGCTTTTGTGCAACTCGCAACGCGCAATTTCCCTTTGGCAGCGAGTCGCAACGTGTCTACTCGTGTCGTGTCGTGTCGCTTTGTGTCCAAGGCTTGGCTTCTATGATAGATGAGTTATGGCCAGCAGGGGCTAAATTGAATTTGGAACTTGGCCCAAACGGAATTTAATGCACTTCATGCGAAAGCGCTTGATAGATTGCTGACAGCCCAAAGATTGAGCTTCCACATGATTGAAAGCAACTTGTATGGAACTGCAAATTGTACTCAAAAACATAAGTGTAGTGTTGTGTATAAGTATGTGTAAAGAAAGAGTAGTACTATCAACCACAAGTTTATTCTCTTAGTTATAAAATTGGAATAATATTTGGAAGGTATTTCAAATCGAAATTTAACTTTTATCTGGAATAATAACTTGTGCAGTCAAACTACATATTTATCTTTAAAATGTTCATTAATTGTTAAATAAAATTTCAGTTCTTTATAAAATGTTGAACAAGCTCTTTTAACTTGGCTGTAAAGTTCTTTATTAAGTTCAAAAAATCATGGAGATAATACCTGCCTTAAAGAGCTGTATAACTATTTGTGCATTGCATTTTATGGAAATGCGCTTTCAGTTGAAACTTGTATGTCTGCAAATGTTAAAAAAAAATTGCATGCATCAAGTTTTAAAAAGTTAATTGGACTTCTCATCGCGCCAATACAATAATCAGTCCACACACATACGCCTACAAAGATACTTATGTATTTGCACTATTTAAAGACCACACAAACATACACATATACTCAAACACACACACACATCAGCCACAGTCATTCAACAGAAAAATAAATAAAATGAAAAAAGGAACAACACCATTGATACTCTTTGTATATTGCCTTGGTTGCATTTTCAGCATTGATTTATTAATGATGCTTATTATTATTGGTTAATTGCGGATATTTGCATTCATTCGCACATTCACATACATATACGCCCACAAACATTCATTTACCTTTGTTTCTGTGTGCGTGATTAATTTCTACATAAAATACAAAAAGAAATCCGTCTCATTTCAACATTTGAATCAAAACACTTATACAATTCAATTGAATTAAATAATGCATTAAATATGCTTTAAAATTTCACTCACACATTGTGCCCAAATTAATCAAATTTTGAAGCATGCGATTTGAGGTTTCGAGGTTTCCTTTATCGCAATTTAATTGTAATTGTTATGAAATTTTAATTAATTCGATTAAGTCGTAAAAACGAACGAATTCAAAAGCTTGTACCCTGTACAAAGGGTATTATAAGGGTATCTAACGGTTTTAAAACTCCAATCACAATCTTTATCATAGAGCATTCAATAGTCATCAAGATAAGCCAATTTATTCGATTTATAATCAATGTTGGACTTAAACTGCATTAAGCTGCACATTTGCATTGCATTTAATTAGTTCCATGAAATTAATTTTCAATCATTTACCTCTCAATGGATTATTAAACGAGACATTTGGCACAGTAGTAAATCATTATAATAAGTGTCATTTTATATTTCTCACTACGCCGCAATTTTATTGCATTGACTCGATTTTAAAATTCAGCTCTATAAAATTATAACGCAGTTCAGAATACATATTTCCCTTTAAATTAGATATGTACCACTTTATTATTTATTTTCTGTGTTTATTTCAAATAATTCATTGAATATTTAATATTTACGGTATTTCTTAAATATTTTTTTATAAAGTTTTTCACTTTTTTCTTAGCTTAATTAATAATTCAACTCATAAATGATGCACTGTGTCATATTCAGTCAGTCGATTTTCATTCGCTCAAATAAATGATTTTTATAAAATTGTGCAATTAATTTTTAAGCGTTTTTTAAGCCCATTTAATATTGTGCATTAACCGTAATGCTGGACTTTAAAATCGCAGTGAAGCTACCAGTTAAATAATTCCAATTAAATGACAGTTGCTCGTTAGTCGAGTCAGGAAATGTTGACGGGGTACAACCAGGGTTGAAAGACATGCCTGCTTTTAGCCAGGGACAACGTTAATCAACCCGCTCAAACTACCTATATTTCCAACTGGAGGATTATACGAAACACACTCGATGGACCATTGTTGGTCCATTGTCTCGCTTGATTATGCTCGGCAGATTTTGATTCTGGTTTCGCCTTTATGTTTGCATATTTTTTTTTTGGATTTTTTGCATGTTCTCTTAGCTCGTGACAACGCAGACACATAAATTTCAGCAGCGACTGTCGCATGAATACGCAACAATTTACATTTAACACTCAGACAACAAATGAGGATAATGGGAAAAATGGAGTTATGTTTATGGCAAAGAAGCGGAAACTTTCAAATTGACTGCAGACAATTTTTTGATGCGTTTTAAATTCTTAAGTTTTCCAACCTCAAGGGTATACACAAATTTTAGAACGAAAACATTTTGTGTGTGGTAAAGTTGTGGAAACTCATTATGTTTTTGTTTCCATGGTCAAGTGGATATTAAAGCAAAGCAAATGAGCAACAAAAGTTGAACGACATACAAAGTCAATACACAAAATGAAAGAGAAAATGCCACAATAACAAACGTGTGTGTTTGAGAGTGTGTTTGGTTGTGTGTTTGGTTGTGTGTGAGTGTATGCGTTAACCAACCCCAATAATTTAAGCACAATTTATGGCATTAAGCTAAAGATACGCAGTGAACTGACCAGAGGCAGTAGAGCATTTCCACCTTGCCATTCCATTTGGGTGGAAAAATGGTCAATGGCCCAGACAATAACGCCTGGTAAATGTTGTGTTTGCTTTTTGGTTTTTCTTTCTATTTTCCCGTGTTGTTGCTGTTGTCTGCTTCTAATCCTTACAGAACACAAACACACACACACACACAGACACGCAGACAGACGGACAGTCTTGAATCGAAAGACTCGGCATTCATTTGGCATAAATCAAATGCCTCGCACTCTAGTTGGTTTGTTGTTTTTTTGGCCTTTGCTGTTTGCCTGGTGTTAATTAGTATTTAATCTATGAACCATAAATAAATCCTCTTTTTCGTATAGGACACTTAATTTCCTTGCCACATCGCCTTTGTTGTGCCCAAATACATTTTCAATTGTGTGTGTCATACGCGTGGCAGAAGTTAAGTCAACTAATTGCAACATTTTCACAGTAAGCGGGAGAGTACGTAACCCAGCTGGGTAATCGATTTTGAACTACGCACTCAAATCAAGCTCGAATATTAACTAAAAAAATTATCAAAGATTATTTTAATTTGTTACCACCTGTGATTTAAGATAAATTTCCAGGAATTTATTAACTGACTTTTACCCTTACTAACTACTGAAAAAGTCATGTGTGTTTTCCAGCAAAACTTTTTGCAATTTCCTTTTGGAGTTTGACTGCAAAGAAAGTGCAAAAAGTGTCAATAAAACACTTTAATTGATTGCACGCTAAGCTGTTACCTAATGCTTAGCAAAAGGCGGCAACACTTCCCAACCCACAGCCCTTTTAAT
This sequence comes from Drosophila parthenogenetica, assembly GCA_035047505.1. NCBI lineage: Eukaryota > Metazoa > Arthropoda > Insecta > Diptera > Drosophilidae > Drosophila > Drosophila parthenogenetica. The sequence goes on from JAWNPM010000182.1 coordinate 6,407,681, forward strand.
CCTACTTCTCCCACCCTCTCATGTAGCTAGCTCCATCTGTCGGCTTTAGCTGATGCCACTAAAACTAATGCGTACATTTGCATTGCAAATTGCGCATTTTAAAGAGCGACAATTACAGTGACAACGAATGCTGCCACCCCCACCACGACACTCCTCTTTTCCACCCATCTTTGGCACCACAAAACTCCAGAGATCCACCAAACACTGTCTTTCAAAGCAATTAGCGATTAGCGTGCAAAACTTTTAAGCGTTAGCTTTGCGTAAGTCTCTTCACACATTCGCACATATAGGAAACACACATATACACATATGTGTGTTTGTGTTAGTATGTGTGGAATGCTTTGATGACAACTGTACAGTGTACATTAGTTTGATTCGGTTGCAACTTCTTTTATTTGCATTCTCTACAAATTCCATGTTGTTGTTATTCTGATTACTGCACATCACTAGTTATTGTTGTTGTTGTTGCTGTCACCGCAATTTGCAATTTGCTCATCGCTCATTGATTTCGCTCAATTGCTTTTCTGATTTTCTCGTGGAATTTTTAAATGCATTCAATGCAATTTCCTGACTTGCTCTTTTAATTGCGTGCATTAAACCCAGTTCATTGATGCATTTTAAATTCAAATTAAAAAAAAAAGATAAAAAGAAGATAATTGTGGCAACAGTTGCAGCTGAAAGCAGTGTAAATGTAGCAGCTAAAGACATTTTTTTGCATTAAAATAAAACCACCATAAAGTACATAATGCTTCGCAGTCGACTAATTAATGCCCTACAACTTTTACTTTATTTCCAAACCCTGGAAGTGTTCTGAATATCTGGGCGATAACTATCACAACACAATGCCTGACTACACACACTAAAACAACAGCAAACACACAAAAAAAACTACACTAAACAAACACACATAATACACAATAAAATCACTAAAGAAAACCAATAAAATATTTAAAACACTTTTAACTAAAATACAAAATAATGGATGGTCTTAATTATCCCGAGTATGATGAGAGTTTCCTCAAACAACATTCAGCGGTGGCAGAAGTAATTGAATTCTTAGATGTCATGATAGAGGCCAATAAAATGGAAGAGTGAGCGAAAATCTAATAACACAACTTAATACATTTCAACTGAATAATCTACCGATTAGCAAACGAGAAGGTAAAAAGAAGGTACCAAAACCCAGCATCGATATCAGTGCAAATGTGACGGATGAAAGTTTCTTAATCTTAAGCCGTCGTCCAGGTCAAGGTTTGGGACGCAGATCAACGAGAAGAACCAGATCGAAATCCAAGGCAGTTGCCAATTTAAATCAGTTTACATTCATGCGGCAAATTGATCAAACTCCTGAGGAACGAGCTCAGACTCGCATTGAACGCGAACGAGTTGCCAACAATTTTCGCAGGTAATAAAAATTTCCAAGAAAAATGAATGATTTTCTACATTTCACTTTATTCTTAGAACTGGCAACATTGCGTATCGTAAAGAACAAATTGGTATCGCCATTGAAATGTATACCAAAGGCCTGGAATACATCAGGGACACACCAGTTCTATATATAAATCTGGCTTGCTGCTATCTTAGGTAGGTCAAAAGTTGAAGTTATTTTGATTAAATATTTTTATCATAAAATTTACAGACTGCGTAACTTTAAGCGCGCCATAATCGAATGTGATCATATATTAACCAAACTGGATCCCAAATACTTGCGGGCTTTTCTCTACAAGGCAATAGCTTATAAACGTTTGAATGAATATAAGAACTATGAGGACTGCATTTATCAGGCGAAGCGTCTCCATTCTCGGGATCTTGAATTTATTGATGAATTTTTAGAAAGTATGCGCACCATGTAAACGGAATATGCGGCCAAATTTTGAAGTGTAGATTACAGTTTCAGCTAATTGTTGAATGTATTTTGAAAACAGCTAAATTAAGTCGGTTTTAGTATTTTATTAACCTTAAGTCATTTTATTTTATAAGCAAATTCAATATACAGATGTGACTTTTACTGTGTCTTAATATAGAACCCTTAGAACCTATTGTGCGTATACTTGATATCATACTTTAAGCTTAATCTCATTACTTGAGTTACTGCCGCTTTAACACTTGGCTAAATCTATTATTGGACGGATGTGGAGTCTAGTTAACCCTTTTTAGCCGCACACAAAAGCCATCAGCAAGGCAATCATTTGAGATTATCACCCCCGCTTACCTGACTGTCTCTACCTCACGTTCTTTTCATTTCTTCAGGCTTATTTTTACTTTTTCTCATTTCCGTTACAATATGGCTTGATGGCTTATCGACGGCGTCATCGTCAGCCAACTTGACAGGCAGACAACACCTTCGACCTGCAGTTAGAACATCTTTCACTTGATTAGCCGTGGCACTTTCATTCTCTAATTAACTGCAAGTAACTCGCTCATAAAAGTCCAAAAGAAAAGGAAAGGAAAGGATAGCAAATGAAACCAAAGCAATTGATTTTTATGGCTTGCAAGTGAAGAAAAGAGCAAAAAAAAGAAGGCAATTGAAAAATTAATTGAAAAGCATTTGGGGAACTTCCGGTTTTGAGGCTATGAACGTGAGTTTTATTCTGCTAACTACACTGCACAAAAGATGAGAAAGATGTTGATGACTGTAGACTGCAAACTACGGACTCTAAGGGCACTTGAATGTCTCCGAGTGCAACTTATGCTATCTCTACTGCTTTTTTTGGGAGGCTCTTTTAGTCAATTTCGAGATTTTTAATTAAATTTATTATTGCAAACAGCATAAAATTTTATGTGGCTTAGTTCATTTCTGGGTCACACTGCTAATGACTGTAGGACAGAGTCCTGGAGCCTAGGTCCACTTGAAGTGGACTCGTTGAAGCAGCTGTGCTGTGTCCTGAATCCTAAATCCGGAACACTTCAGGGTCTGACAGTAATCTGTTGCTAATGCCTTTTACTTCCAGTCTCTGTCGTTGTCTCTTCACTTTCCTCTTGCTTCCTCTGCGGTTGTTTATTCAATTATTTTTTATGAAATTGTATTTTTCATTCGGTTGCCTTCAGTTTCATGCAATTTGTGTGCAACAGAGCTTAGCCGCATGCCAAATGCCGCAGATAATATGTGTTCCAATTGACTTTAGCACAGATTCACAATTTAAGGCAATTGTCAAAGCCCAAATGACAAATAAAATAATTATGAAATATTGTAGTCTAATTAAAGCATATTTAGTTTTAAATTTAATGTGGTCAAATTAATTGGTTTACTAAATTTCTTTGAGCAACGTTCCATTAAATGCTTTATACGTTTTAAATCCACCAAATTAATTTCAACTTGACCACAAAGCAGCGCACATAAAATCGCAAAAGTTTACGCTCCACTTTTAATAAATTTCCAATATGTGCGACACACCTGATGCAACTTGGAGTGTTCAAAGCTGGGACCCCAAATGGACAGGAAATAAAATGAAAATGTAATTTATATTGCTAAGCTAAGGGAACGAGTGGATTGAGGAAGTTTGTGGGGTGCGGGGTGTGAGGTGTAAGGAATGTTAATATCCCGGGTCATATCTCTCTTAAACAGTGTAAAGAATACACGGATTCGTTGAATAGTCCCCATTTGCGGAACTCACAAATGTAGCACATTGCGTATACGCAGCATGTGCCAGCCGTAAACATTTTGAAGCACTCGCATTTCTCTTTCTTCCTCTTCCTCTTCCTCCTGCTCAAACATATAACATAAAATGTGTTTAATTGCAAAAAAATGTAATTTATATACGTAAGCAGCAGATGAAAATGGAAGTGGAAATAAAGATAGAGATGGAGAGGGAGATGAAGAGATGGAAAGGGAGAGAGAGAGAGTGGGGGTAATTGGTGTCCAAGCTAAGTTTGGCAAAGGAGACAGACACGTACCGAAAGTAGAAAAGTAGCAGCTTCCCATTGTTAGTTCAATCGCATGGAATAATTTATTAATTAACTACGATTCGAATGAATGAATGAACGATTACTTGAAGTAAAGGAAGCTGCCAGAGTCACAAGCACAAGCACAAGCACAACCTCAACCGCAGCAGAGTCAACAAGATTCGATTCAAGTCGATTCAAGTCGAGGACAATTTGCCATTGCACGTAACACAAAAATCAATTAAAAGCGCTTTATGTGCGCGACAGTCTTTGGCTTGGCGGCAGCTGGGACAAGTTTAGCGCCTTGCCAAGTGGAACTTTGTTAGTTTCTAATTAATTGTAACAGTTACACAGCGAAAGAGACCAAAAAGAGGGACAGAAAGTGACAAAGAGAGACGGAGAAAGAGACCGGGAACAACAGCTGTGTCGAGTATATTACAACGGAAGCAACTGAAGCGTAGTCCGTTCTGCCATCGTTAGTTATTTATGTCGAATACTCAACATTATTTATGTTGCATATTTGGCTTATTGTAGTCACTGTAAATTAACCAACTTCCATATCCCCAAAAGGTAACAGCTGCCAATTTCCCTTTATTTCATTCATTCATTCATTCCCATGTCACAATAAGTTTGCAGTTATGACAATTTTTACGTGGCATGAGTAATATTTTAGGTACTTGAATCACATCTGAAATTATGGTGCGTCTGAAGGTGTTACGAATATTAGTCTAAACTTTTCGTCAGCTAATTAGTCTTGGGAAAATTGCTTTGAAATGTATTTTAATGTGGTAGAACTAAGTGTTGTTTTATTTGCTATTTTTCTTCATACTGTACGCATATATGCTATGTTATACCCTGTAAATTAAAGATACTTATAGTTTTCCAATTAATACAGAAATTGTTTAAATGTTATTTTCTTAAGTATTGGCTCGTAGCTATTTCAATAAAAACTCTTATTTAAATACTTTTAAAGACACTATAAGGTATCTAGTAAGTGAGCACAAAAATTTCTACAACATACCTTTACCACATTTCGTAGAGCTTTATTATAGAAGTCAATTTGAGTGTTGAGAGAGAGAGTTGAACTTATGTTTGAATAGTAAACTAAAATGTAAACACATGCTTCAACTTCAAGATACCTCTTACTTCTGCACCATTAGATATTTGCAAAAAGGGGTGACAAATCAAAGTGACACACACACCCACACCTACACACACACACACATACATAATCACAAAGAACAGCCAACAAACTGAAGCCCTCGAGGCACTTTTACTGATTTTCGCTTTTCACAATATTTGCATACCATTGAGTCAATGACAGCAAGATGCCGATTGTGAGACAGAGACAGAAACAGAAGATGCCGAGGAAACACTCTTCACGTGAAAGAGTTTTTAGTGCCTGTTGGCACTTAGGCACGATTTGCATTACTTATGGCCGTCGATAAACTCAGAATTCCATTTCATCTTGCTCTCACTTTTATTTTCTTTTTTTTTTTCTTTTTTATATATGGACACTATGTCGAAGTAGCTATCGTAAAGTGTCTCCAGTTGGACGCCCATCCATTATTTCGTAATTATTTAAGTGCCTTTAGGGGAAAAGAGGCCATCTCTCGCCGCTTAACTCAGTCAACGTCCCAGTACTCACTCCACATTGGCCTTGGCCAATAAGTGAAAAAATCAAAAAGCCATAAAAACTTTACACAATCGAAACGTGCAAAAGTTGCTTTTTGCCAACGCCAGCAGCAGCAACAACAACAACGAGATCGAGAACAATAACAACAAAGAATGTCAGACAAAAAAATCAAAGTGCGGCCGGCATGTGAACTTTTCCTCTTTCCTGCTGGACTTTTTTTTATTTTTGTGGGGCGGGACACTAAGCGAATATCGAGTCTCATAAAAGAAACGAAAACGTGAACGTTGAGAATAAAATGAGAAGAAGAAAAACGACGAGAAAAGCGCAAGAAAATTACTTTCCGCTCTACAAATTCTGCAAAGAGGCTCGACTTCAAGTAAGTAACGTTGCGAATAAAAACCTTTTCCGCCTTTTCGCCATCGACGAGGTCCTTTGAGGCATTATGTACTGACAATTTCAATGATTATGTTGCCTATGTCCAGCATACACTGCACTGTCCTGCCCCTTTTCGCCACCCTTTAGGCTCTTTTAGCCATCTAAACGCAGCTGTTAAGCCTTTTCCGTTTCCCCTTTCACCACCTCCTGTTATTCATTTCCCAATAGCCTTTTTATCTGGACTTGGTGCCTAGAAGTTCGACTCCTATTGATGGCATTGACAGCAAAGTTCAAAATCCATACACAATTCGCTTCTTGAGGGCATCAACAAATAGGTAAGGGAACGGAAAAGAGTTCGTCGGATTTTCCTTTCAATTTTTTATGTGTACAAAGAGTCTGCTTGTGTGTGTGTGTAAGTTATGAAAGGTGTTTCATGGTGTTTACTATTGACTGGCTTGGCAATTTTCTGGTAATTACAGATAGCTTTTTTTCTTGGACAGTCCTATTCTCTCATTCTCTCTATCAATCTGAGTGTGTGTTCAACTGAAAAAATGAAGCCATACTAAGTGAAAAGTCTACAGATGATTAGCAGAAAGAAAATTGAATCTGCAAGTTACTCAAAGTGATTAAGTAATGTGTTGATAACTTAAGATCTGAACTGACAGCAATTCTGAAAAGTTTGATGAGTGCAAGAACTGAACACTTTTTAAGGAGTTTAGGATAAATTTTTTTTATAAATATGTGGGGATGTTCTTTAAATCTGTTGAATTATTTTGATTAACACATTAAAGTCTATAAAAACTACTTTAAATTTTTTTATGTACAATTTTTAATAAATAATTTTTAGTTTATTTAATTCGATCTTGATGAAAAAAACTATAATAAAATGGATGCAGTACATAAAGTAAAAATTCTGCACATCTCTTCCCTTATATATCTGTTATTGAAGTTAAATACGATGAATATTTTAATTAATAATCGGTTTAAAACTAAAAAAATCGGCTGTCACTTGCACAATTTTAAAAAGTTTATTAATATAAACAAATAAAAATTATACTCTTATTCAGTTAGATTTTAAATATTTTTTTTTCTTCTTCAATTAATAACTCTTTCTGCAATATTTTTCAGTGCTCATAATTAACAAAATAGTCTAAAGATTCATGTTTTTTAACTTTGCATGTTTTGTGCTCAATACATTTATTTATAGTTTATTATTTTTACTCTTCGGCAAAATTGAACAAGTTTACATAACAGAAAAATAACATTTATTGATAACGAATTTGCAAGTGCTGCAAAAAGGGGCGCCACCGCACCCACATCACATGCCAGAACAGGATTCGAAAAAGTTCATCAATGCAAATGCGCGTAATGAAAAATAGTGAAAAATGAAAATGAAAAGAAAAAATCCGTAAAGAAATATTTAAAATTTATTACGCGCGCCTCCAACGCGTTCTTGCCGAAGTTTTTTTAGCGTGCAATAAATAAAATTAAATTATTTGCAGAATGCATAAAAAAACAATGATCAATTCAAAAAATAAACACGTTTGTAAGCATTTTACACAAGCAAGAAAAAAACGACAAACAAATAAATAAATACACATTTGTAGATTACAATTCGATTAAATTGGGCTCAGTGTTGACTTCAATATACCCTGTAAAGCCATAATGTGTGTTTATGTTAAACATATTAAATACAGCATAAGGTTATATGACTCCTTAAAAGTAATTTATTTACACAACTTCTATTCACTTTATAAAATTGTCCACGGTATCGACTAGTCGTCCACTTTTTGAACAGCGTTTTACTGGGTTTTTTTCTGATATTTTGTACATATGAGAAATGTTTTACAATTTCCACAATTCAGGACAGTAAATATTTCAAGTGTTGCTGCTTTTTTGCCCTATCATTTATATATTTCAATTTTAATTTATATGCCACTGAATATATGTGCTTGTACTATTTGTATCGGGCGGAGCTTTACGCCCCTTTGCCACCCTCGTCCTCTGCTCACACCTTACGTCCCTCACCCTGAGCCGATTGATTGAAAAAGTGCATAAGTTAAATGTGTGTCGTTTTTGGGGGCGTGACCGGGGGAAGTAACATGACAAAAGTGTATTTGTGAATAATGAAAATTCAATTGTTTATTGTCATTGACTTTCAAAATACGGCAGGGAAAAAACAAATTTACTGTAATACAGTTTAATTGGAAAATAGACAGGAAATTTGTGGAAAAAAATGTTTGTATCTCGAATACCTTATTATCAGATTAAATTTAATATAAAAGAGTTTACTAATGAAACGAATTGTGCCCACTAACTGACACTGTATGTTTTTATAAGTTTACAGTGTGTGTTGAAAACTCTTCAAACAGCTTAAGGCTTTACAAGCTGTAATTAAATGATATTAATTAAATCAAAGACATTGTTGTGCAATAAATAGTTTTAGTTTCTGAATTTGATAAATAAATATTGATTTACTTTTGATAACAAAGTGTGAACTCTGGTCACGTGTTTACAGTTTTAAATTGCTAAAATGAAATTTCTTAAATTGTTTATTTTACGCTGCATTTTCTGTAATAAAATCACATTAAACGAATCAAAGAAATTGGTTTCTCGCTGTCTTTGCTTATGATTATAATGTTGTCTCTCTGTCTCCATCTATTTATCTGTTTCCCCAACTTTTTATCTACATCTCCATGGCCAACTCTCTCTCGCTCTCCCTCCTTTCATCTAGTATCTTTGGACTGTTTTGCGGTTACAAAAGTCTTGTGGTCGCTGCGCTTTGATTTAACGATTGCGAATGCGGCCTGCAATATTTTAGCATATTAAATTAAAGCAAATGGAAATGGAATCTGAGACCCAAAGTCGTTTTAAGAGGGGGCAGTAAAGAGAAGGGAGTGCAGGGTACGAAAGTAGAGGGCATGGTTGAACAGCGACTGTTGTTGGAGTGACAAATGTAAGTGCGACATCTAAATAAGTAATGGACGAGTAATGCCATCCCACCTCTCCAGACTACCCTCTGTACTCACTCTTTGTTCGTTCTTAAAAGGAAAGAATAATGCTAAAGTCCAAGCCGCGACTTAGCCGTTGAATAAACAACATTTTGCATTTGCTTTCATGAACTCAACTGGAAATCGGCTTAAACGGCAAACAGCAAACGGCCAGCAGACGCGGCATTGTAGTTCTTGCTTATTATACCCTCACAAATGGCATATTAATTTTGTTATTCATTTAAATTGAAGTAAAGTGATTCTATTCTACAATCAAATACTCAATACTTAAAATACTCAAAGGACCAATCAGTCAATCAAAGTTTTACATAAACTTTCAATTAACATTGTATTGTCCAGATAAAGTACTAGTTATTTTAACAAGCAAGAAAAGTACAGTCGAACACTCCCGACCGTATAATACTCTCTGCATTTATTCCCAATTATAATGTTAAAATCGGTATCTGGATATTAGTCAGCAAAACATGCTGTTAACCAGAGAATTCGAGCACTCAATCCCATTTTATTGATTCAATCTTCACTTATATATTCTAAAAGAGTACAGACAATTCGTTATTCATTATCTGTACAATAATGCTTTCAGTAGATAAAATGGCATGCTTTACTTATTGATTTAACTTCTCCAACTGTTTTTAATCAATATGATAACGATAAATGTAAGAAACAGAACTATAATACTCTGCAAAAACTTATATAAATGCCAAATTAAATTACAGCAAAGTTACTTAGTTAAGAAATAGCTGCAGCATGAAAACCTTCCCACAAATATGCTGCCTTCTTGTGTTGTTAAATGTGGTTTTAGCTTTACAAGCAAAAATAGTAAGCAAGAACAACTACTGTGAAATTGGGCCATGTTACACAATGAATTTACCTTGTAATAACAAAGGCGTAAGTTTTAAAAATAATGTAAATTACATTAAATAAATAAATAATTCATTCTCGTGCAGAAAATCAAGCATTGCTTTACGCAAACTAAACTTTTGAAAGAACGAGACTACAGATACCTGATCCAAGATATATTCAATACGCTGCGAAATAATGTGGCTGGAGGAAAAACTTATAGAAACTTACCGGCAGCTGCTCGCATGGGTAAAATGACTTGGAATGAGGAATTGGCCTACTTTGCTAGACTCGATGTAAGCCGTTGTGATGTCAGTCCCAGACCCTGTTTCAGTTCCTCTGAATTTGATCCGGTTGGCAGTATAGCTGGAATATCCGACCATATACCACGTAATTCTACCTTAAGTATGAAAGAAGCGATAAAGGGTTTAGCCTATGGTTGGTTCGATGATATCGACAGCATAACACGTTCAGACACGCTCAATTTGAGAGTCATTGACAGAGAAAGGTTGGTAAGGCTTGGAATACTTTCTCATTATAATATTATATTCCTTTCCCACTTTAGTGGCTTTCTTTCAGCTGCTTTACTCATTATCGACTACAACACAAAATTTGGTTGCGCTACTCTGCGTTACACACGTAGTTATAGTTACTTTATTATACTTAGCTGCGTTTTCAGCACCGATAATCAGGATGATCAATTGCTGTACAAATGGGGTTTGAGTCCAGGTGCCAAGTGCCGGAAACGTGATAAAAAGTACAAAAATCTGTGCGCCATTGGAGAAATATACGACACCAAGAAGCCAAAAATACAGTATGCTCGAATGTGGACAGCTTGGTAAAAGGCGCTGAAAATTAATCAATAAGCTTGAAAGAAATGTGTTAAAAATACAAAATGTATAGATCTTTTGGCTCGTCTGTCAGGCCAGTTAAATTTAACTATTCAAACACTTACTTTACCCTTTATGCCACTGCTTCGAAAAAGTCCTTGTCGCTGATCCTTTAGCGCCAACGCGACTACAACTAAATCAGACAGACTCGTGGTCGTTTTAAATATTTCATGAAATAAGGAATCGCCAATGAGACGAGAAAAAATACAGAAAAAGAAAAAGGATATGGAAGTGTGAGCAACGATAGCGAGAGAGATAAAGTGTCGGAGCACAGTGTATGGCTCATAAATAATTTAAAGAGTATGAAATGCGCCTAATGGTGTGCCAGAAGGACGAAAAGGATGACAGTTTTTTTCGGGATAAAGCGAAAAGGGGAAAAACTCGCCGAAATGGCGCATAAAATGACAATTGTCAGCTGATGTTTGGGGGATTTTAACATAAATTTTTAATGTCGAATTGAGAACTAGATCTATGTAACATTTTCGTTTACTGTTCATTGAGTGTGGAAAACTTCAAATATTGAGATACAATAATAGTTTTCTAGACAGACAAACAAAAAAGCACAAAATTTCTCAGGCCTAAAGCTAAGTTTAATTTCAATTCGAATACAATTTTTTAACCGTTACGCTGCATTTATAGAACATTTGTAAATATCAGGATTTGATATTCGTTAAAATCGGCAAGGCATGTCCTGTAATTCTTGTCCACCATTTGGTGGCTATAAGTTTCCATCATGTTTTGAGCGTTACGGTGGCATTAATAATACTAAAAATCCCGGCAATGTACAATCCCTGCACAGTCTGGCCCATAATGTGATGCCAAAATTCTACGATGGCGTCGAATTGGACTATTATCATCGATTGGCACCAAACAAGTTTATCTCAGCCGCCTGGGTTTTAAGCCATGTTCGAGCTGCCGGCTTTCGTTTTGGTGGACTCTACACATTTCGAGTGGCAGATGATTTCATGGCAAGTTGACGTTACATTCAGTGTTAATTTTTAGGGTACTGGTTGGAAGGTATTCAATAGGAGTCGGGGTACATTGTATCATGGTTAACTCAGTATTAGCTGACTAATTCTTGTATGCATTTTTCTGTACAACTGCGCGAACTTTCATTTTCCTAACGCTTTAAACGCTTTAAGCTTGAAGTGCAAGAACCTAAAAGTATGCAATACTTTCTATTTCACTTCAGTTCTTAAGTCCAAGTAAAACCTATGAAAAGGATATATGTTAACCGTCTTAGAAATAGCCATTTAAGGTGTTTAACTTTTCTTTTGTCTTTTAGCTAACGCCCACAATTATTGGCGATGTACATCCCACAACATTGGCCGCCAATTTGAATATCATTTATTATCCCTTCAAGCCCCTGCGTCTCGAGGCCGTTCTGCAGAAGCACACACAGGATGTGCCGGTCGAGACGCAGTATACCATAGAGTGGACACGACCCAACGATACTTGGACAGCAAATTTTTATAATGTACGCAATGAGAATGGACGCTGTACACTCTCGGGAATGCGTTCTATATCACAGCATTGGGCTATTGGAGGAGAGTTACTTTTGGAGTGGAATGAGCCCAAAAATCTTATGACAGACTTGGCTTTAGCAGCACGGTAAGCAAACTTATTGTATAGCAAATAAAAATGATCTACAAAAACTCCATTTAATCTCCAGCTACTCACATCATAATTATTCATTTGCTGCAACCGCTTCTCGTCAGGGACTTGATGTCAGCTATTGGCAACGCATTCATCCACAGATCCAAATGGCCAATCTGTTGGCCTGGAATCGTAGCACCCGAAAAACTATTGCAACTATATGTTATCAATGGAATTTCTGGAACTGTGCCGTTCATGGAATGATAGATTCGGATGCCCTTGTGGGTTTCATGTGGACCAGGTTTGTTTAATAATTTATGGCCATCATTTTGTGATTTTTAAATGTTTCCATTAATTTTTCAGATATTTGTCTTACATTCCCCTGCAGATGGGCTTTAGTGTGGTCATGAGTTTACCAACAGATCGTTTTGCCTTTGGAATGCGATTTATACTCGATCCAAGTGGTTTAAGACGCGGTGACTGAGAGACACTTCACGTATTTTTCGTGTTTGAATTATATTTTTTACCAAATTATCAGAAAGCATAGATGTACAGAGTTTAAGTAATGTTTAGTTTTAAATCAATGCGAGTAGTAAATTAATATGGGGGTCTCCAAGACTTCAAATCACTGATTTGTATTTTATCTTAAAAACCAAATAAGGAAAGAGTGACTCACGTGAAGTTCATCCAATCGGTAAACAGCTTAAAATATATTTAAAACCCACCACATGCACTTGCAAAAGCTAATTGTTATTTCCTGTTTTTCTTAGCTGTTACTTTTAAATAAATTTGTGGTGCTTTACAGCCAAAAAACTCAAAAGCAAACCAACTAAAAACTTGACTCAAAAGCATATAAATAAAATTTATAAAATTCCAGCACAGACACGCACACTCTTTGCACAGTTTGCCACTTTGGTAGAACTTCACGCAACACACGCTGCCCATTAAGTATACGCAACCCAGAGACACACAGACTAACGAGAACTACATTATGGCTACAATTTTATTTATTTTTATGTTTTTATACCCTTTAATTATTAAAATGCGCTGCGAGTATTTACCAAAGATAAAAAAAAGATATAGACAAACTTTTAAAACAATTAAATTTACATAGAAAATCATTCCTTAAATATAATTTATATAATAATTTATACTAAAAATTATTATTTATTTCTTTTTAATTTCCTTTAGTGCACAAAAAATACTCCTAAAGTGAAAATATTTCAAACATTATTATATTTCCACTTCAAATCTTACTTTTGTTCATTAGATTACACAGATGAACCCGTTTTGCACAGTATTTAATAGTTCAGCACTCTCAACATTCAGTCGTTCGTATTTTCCTTTCATCTGACCTTTCGTTTCATTTTTTTTTTGTAACCAAAAACTGCAGTATCCAAGTCTTTTGCCGATGCATTTGATTTATGCGTAGAAATGTCTAGACACAGTAAATATTTTTTAATGCCACACGCTTGAAACTGAACAGAGATTTTGCTTAAGAGCACAAATATAAATATAAATCTAAAAATAAATACAATTTACACAATTCGTGGAGACGTAGGAACTCAGATACATAATTTACTACATAATGGTTGTTAATCCGTTTGGGACCCAGATGGTTCATCAATTGAGGGGGCGTGGCAATGGGGTTTGGTTGGATTTGACCTACTGAAAAAAGCACAAAATCGTAACAAAACTTTGAATTGATTTTGTTTCTGACTTTAGACTGGACTAACTTTTATTTTTAGCCCATTGAATTCCTTGTGCAAACATTTGTGGTAATCTGAATAGAAAAGGGAGGTGGAAAATGGAAAGAGGAAAACTTAAGAGTGCCCAAAAAGTGCCTAACATTGGGTAACATGCACGCATTCACAACAGAGGGAAAACTTTTGGACTCAAAGTTTTCAATAATTCCACAGAGACACGCAGTCCCAATCGCAATCGCAATCATATGGATGGGTTGGATAAAAAGTAAATATTAATATTTGAATAAATGCGGAAAATCCTTTCACACTTTTCCCAACACGAACAACAGTTTTTGTTGCCTTTGCCTTTACCATTGCCATTATTGTTGCCGTTGATTCTGGGCGCCAGAGGGCGCTCTTCTCTTATCGGTGACTTTACAAATCATTAGATTTTCATATCCGATGAATTTTACAACAATTTTTAAAACATTTACCGAAAAATCAGCAAAAATATCCCATACTTTTGCACACATTTTGTTTGCATTTTCAGCATCGGCTTGTCAATTTGTTTGTTTTTCATATGGCAACTGTATGTGTATATGTGACTGTGTGCGAGTGTGTTGGGGAAGCGTGCCAAAGTGTGTGTGTAAGGCATAAATTTTAAATATATGCTGCATATGCAGACGTCGTGGCTGTTGCCTTATTCATGCTCATGTCGTCATTTTATGTTTATTTAAACTTCCTACAAGGCAAACGAATTGAACAAGAGAAGAGTTCAAGTGCGAGTGGAGAGAAATGAATGCGAGAGAAGTGAAAAGAACAACACAGAATAATGCCCACTGAATCGAAGCTGGCGATGGCGACACCGAAAAATAATAAAGAAATTCATAATAAATTATTATCAATGGTGAAGCAGCAAATAACTGAAAGCCTTTCAACGTATTTTCCAGACAATGCTGACACCGAGCACATGGAGTGTATGGGGAAAATATAAAAGGGAATAAGAAAATGTGTATTTAATAATGAAATTAATAATAAAGATTTCAGACAGCCGATAATGGAAATGAAGCGTTGAAAATTAAATAAACAACAGAGTATCATTTTCGACAACAGTAAAAGCAGTTATTAAGCAAATTTCAAAGAAAATTCTTCCCTACAAAATATATAGTTATGAATACAGTTTAAAGTTCCCTAAATTAAATCGTAGACAAATAAATTATGCACTAAAAATTACTTTGTATTCAATTCATGAACCTGCAAAGCCAGTAAAATTTTAAAGAGTTGGAATTAAATGAAAATCCAACAAATTCTAATGCTCTACTTTACGCATTCATTTTCTAAACTTACAACAAATAAGTCGAGGGCAGCAAGCAACAACCGAATATTTCCCAAGCATTAAATAGAGCAAAAACAAAATACACAAAATGAGAACAACTTGTTTGTTTTGCACACCAAAAGCAACATTAATTTTTATGTAAAACAAAAACAAAACCATAATGCAAACACACACACACACACACACAAATACATTCACTGACTCACAATTTTGTAATTTTTGTTTTTGTATTGTTGTTTTAAATTTCGTATGTTTTGTTGTTGTTGTTTGGTTTTCTTTTCGTTTTGTTTGGGTTCGCCAAGTGGAAAACATATTTAATTAAAGCTATCCGCATATTAAAAACTTTTTTTTGTTTCCCAGCTTGTTTTGTGTGCTGTGTGCTTAAATTTTACACTCGGCTAGAGGATTTTGTTGCATACTTTTCAGGGGGCAGCAGACTTAAGCTGCCACATTACGTGGCATAAACAAGAGAATTTGCTGCTCTTACTTGTTGTGGGCGAAACGCAAACTTTAAAGGCCAAAAGTGCCCCAAGGCGCGACGCGGGTCACTCAAGTTTTAAAAATATGCAAAATTTTAATGAATTTTTGTTTGCGGCCTAGACCGCCAAGCCCCCTACTCTGTTATCCACCACTCATACCCCAAGAGAGACAAAGAAAGAGAGACAGAGGGGGCACCATTTCATTGCCTTTTTTTGCTCGAGAACTTGGCGACCACTTAAGCAGCTTTAAATGCAGGTCAACTTTCGGAGCAGCTTTTCATTTCTGATAAGAAGCTGAAGAAAACAAAAGCTTCAAGAAAAAGGTAAATGAGTGTTTATTAAGCTTTTACCAGGCAGACGAATTTTACGGTAAATTGTTGCTTGTTTTATAATCTTACCAAAAATGTTTAAAACTCTTATCAGAAAATCCAGTTAACAAGTATAAACGATATAAAGTAACATTTACTTAAAATAATTTAAACATACATCATAAAATTAATTCTAATTATATAAAATACGAAAAGTTATTAGAAAGCTTTAGGATTTTAAACACAATTAACAAAGTTAACACAGAGAATGTCCAGAATAATTTTGGTTTGCTTAACTTTCATTATTGGTAACTTGATTATCACCAATTATAATTATCCTAAGGGTTTTCTAAATAAGTGATTTAAAAATGCCTTGGACGAGTACTTTTTATTAAAGGTGCCTTATTTAAGGATTGGATTTTCACCTTTCTGATTTCGAGACCGACACCATAAAATTGCAATAAAATTGAAAACTTTTAATTTAATTGCCGGTTCGCTTTTCGCTTGAACTTTTTAATTCAATTTGAAGCAAAAGCCGCAAGTGCTGTTTGACTTGGCAACGCATTAAATGGGCCACCGCATTAACATAATCAGCTCACATGTGATGGACAGAGGGGCAGCATAGCAGAGGGGTGTAGGGAGACGGGCGGGTGGCTTAAGCTGCTTGCGAGCTAGCAGCAACAAGTGGCACAAAGCAGCTGCTGACCGGCAATTTCTGAACTGAATTTCAAGTAAGCACTTGAAGCTAAGCAAAGCAAAGTAAAGTAAATGCGCTTAAACGCATTAAAAGGCAGCTAAACGTTTTGACCAACTCAACGGTAAGAAAATCGATTTCTAGTACCGAATTGGGGGGAAAGAAGAGCAAAACAGGAGCGTGAAAGAGTGGAAAAGTGGCTAGACTAGTTACTAATACCTTCAGCTAAGTGCTGGACTAATGCTCTGGTCAGCTTTGGCTTTTGCCAATGATATGTGCTCAGGCAAAAGAGCTTACGACTCGATTGCAATGTCCATCAGGTGCAAAGTGTTTGCATATTAAGCTTAATGTCTACCCTTATTGATGTAGGACCTTCGAATATAAAAGGGCTCCTAAATTGATCAGCTAATCAAAGCAAAAACAAAGGAAAATTCAACACTTATATCGGTCTATGTATTTTTTGGTAACCATATAAGTTTTTTTGCTTTAAGATTCGAAAGTGGACCTTCAGTAGCAATATGTAGGTAAGCGACTTTAGTATAAGATGTCGAGCAGTACAAAAAGCTTAAGAAAGATTCCCGTAGGTTTAATGCTCTCACAGTAAGTTGATTTAAAATGTTTAAAGTACTTCTGTTTCGAGTACTTCTGAATGTAAGCAACTTTTTCTTTATTATTTATATTATTTCTATCACCTTTCGATAAGTACATTAGAGAAGTTCATGAAGTTCCATCTATTTGTATTTGAACTAAAACCAAAAGTATCTTATGTTTTGCCATTTTTATTAGGCCTATCACTTTGGTGCCGTCATAAGTAACAGCTACAACAGTTACAGCAGCTGTTCATCTAACAACCGGAAACGGAAATTGTCCATCGAAGTGCGTTTCACGTCGGTTTCACACGCGCGCAAAATAAAACAAAAAACGAGACAAAACAAAACTTTTCTTCTGTATTTCTTTCTTGACTTTCAACGAGGGAACCAATTGAGGCATACAGTCAATTGGACAGTTTAAGTGATGTCTGTATAGGTTGGCCTGTCTTCTTGTTATTGCTGCTGCCAGAGGAAAGAAGAGAAAAGCGTGTAATAGACAGAGACAGAGACAGAGATTAAGCCAATAGACTTTATTCTCTACGCATTTATCGTGTAATTTCTTGTTTACTCTTCGTAAATATATTAACATTGTGTTGACGTTTTGAAACGACTGTACTCAGTACTAAACTTTCTATGCAACATTTGTTAAAATTGATAGACAGAAAATAAAATAGAATTTTTGATAACTGATCCTTTGCTCAGAGCACTGTCAAGTGCACACAATTCCGTTGTGATTTACCGCAAAAATCACTTCTATAAAATAATTAAACTGTCATGAGGCTGTCAATAACACACACGTAGCTGCAATGCAGTCATTCGCACACACAGTCACACAGGCATACCAATTTTCCAGCTGAAATGGAAACTGCATTCAAATGCATTCAATTTTTTTTCTATATTTGCATGGCAATTTACCAGCCACACACATGATTTTTCTCTCACTATTCGCACTTTTTTTCCCAATGCGATTCAATTAGTTTTCCCAGCATTCCTTTTTTACCCATTTCCTTTCTTAAATCCCCTTAGAATCATTATTGAAATCCAACTGCATTAGTGTCGTTAGTACAGGGTATTTGCTGATTGAACGCTTTCGTCTAGCTGCAATCTTAAGCAACACTTTGAAAGCTGTCAAATGCAATTTACCTGTGCGTATACGCAATATGGCTTACAGCAACCAGAAACTTTAAGCACTCAACGCAACTTTTCAATTGCCCAAATGAAACCGGAGCTGAACTAAGATGAACTGAAAACGCAGTTCTTTGGGTCCTCTCTCTTCTCTACCTCTCCTTTCTGTCTCCTGGGCCCTGGCACCACCCAGTCAACTTTTTGAGCACTTAACCACTTGTTTATTTAACGCTGCGCTTCGTTGCTCTTAGTTCAACGTGCTCCGTTCAGCGTTCTCCACTCTCAGTTCTTGTTTCTCTATTCTCAGATTTCAAGTTGTTGGCAACTCTTGCAACGCGCATCTCTTTTACCCAGCGGCTCTCATCATCAGTTGCGGCTGCAGCTCATAAACGTTTCGCACTACATTAAATTTTATTTAGCGCAATGTTCTCCAGCTCCTCTTGCTCATCCTTCTCGCTACCGTGCTGGATTCTCTTGGGCCCTCTGTTGTCTCCTGTGCCCGCATTCATATTCATTTGTGTTAAACGCAGCGTGTCACACACAGATACACTCTAGCACGCACTCACACACACAACTTGTGAATATTCTGCCCTCTCTCTCTCTCTCTATCTCCCTGTCTGTTGCTTTGTCTCTTTCAGTAAGCCTTGAACTTTTTAACCACAAGAGTAACGCAAGTTTCTATATTTTTTTTGGGCATAGTGAACTTTAAAGTCAACTTCTTACACTGCAGTTGCAAAAGCGGCGACGCATCAAATCTGACTTTGATTACAGTTTGTCAGTGAGTATCAAAATATCAGTCGCATCAATTCACAATTTGATTGCCACCACAAAAAATACTTAAGTTCCCTTAAAGCTTTCGGAGAGTATTACAAATTCAGCAAATTTCCAGGTCTTGCACTTGATTTCTTTTGAGATCTAAATGTTATTTTAATATATGATGTTTATCTTCCATAGTATATATATTTTCAAAGCCTATGTGAAATATATGATGATGATATGATTGGCTTTAAAAAACACTGAATTTGATTTAAGCTTTTGCCTTTTACTGCATGCAAACCATTAAAAAGTATATCCAATTTTTTGAGCTTTAATTATTGTATACAAGAATTCTATTTGGAGAGGAGTTAAAATTAAGCGAATAAGAAAATCCGCCTAAAATAGATATAAAAAAAAACCGCTACTTACTTGATGTGTTGCTTTAATAAACGCCCCATCACGCACATCAAATGAACATTACGCATACGCAGTGTAGCTTCCAACAAGAGTAACGTAAACAATAACAACAAAAGCAACAACATCGCACAAACACAACACAATACGTTCACATGCAACAAAGGTTGCCATTTAAGTCAATTGGCAAAAGCTAACGATCAACACACACACACGCACATACATATAAATTTATCTATTTGTTGTGTATGCGCGTGTGTGTGTGCTTACGAGTGTGTGTGTTATGTATACCCATGTGCCCACTCATTCTATAGAAACAGTCAACAACTCATGCAATTGCGTGCAAATTACCGAATTAGCCAACATTCACCTCAACGCTTCTGCTCTGCCATTTTGCTTTCAATTAAAGCTACCTCATCTCACCCATTCTCTTTGACTACCTCTCGCTCCCTTCTTCAACCTCTTATAGGAATTGCGATTTGGACAGAGCAAAATAAAAGCTGCGAATGACAACGACGTGCGACACAGCGACAGTTGATGCTATAGAAAATTAACTTGACCAGACATGAAATAGCTGCCATCATTTTTCCTCACGTAGCTGATATGAACTGTTTTATTGCTGATTGGGTCGTCGTGTTCTTAACAATATATTCCCCGCGAATTCGCCAATTTTGCTTGTTTTTTAAAGATATAATTTAGGATATATTTGTTACCAAAGAATTACCCAAGATTTTCACAATTTTTCCTCCATTCCATTTGGTGATTATGTAGACAAAAGTGACTTTCAGCATGTTTTCCAGTTGCTATAATTTTGTCGACTGTTTAAAGTTTACGATATATCAAGGAAGTGAAATCTGTGACTTATATGTAGTGCAATTTACTCTATTGCTAACGCTAATATATCTAAGTGGGTAACTAAAAGAAAATATTTACATTTATTTTATATGTTGATTTCGACCACTTTGATTACTATCATTAGCTATAGTCAGAGTATTCTAAACTTACAATCCCCGAAAATGAGTTTTTCCTCTTTTTTTGCGGTTTCCTTCGTTTCGCGCACGTCTCAGGTGAAATGTCATTAAAAGCATGCTCAGTTCACAGCCCGACCATTTGCTATTAAGTTGTCTTTTCAGCTTTCCCATTTAGCAATATCAATTTTCATAAATTTTCCAATGCGCCAGTTGCATATGACTTGTATTCCCTAGTTTCAAGTCCAATTCCAAGTCCAATCACCTTTTCTTTTTCGTGCTCTTTTCACCTTTGTCACAAAGTTTTCTGTTTTTCTCTTCTCACTTTATTTTCTCTCTCTCACATCCTCTGTCTTTCGCTGTCCACCTCTCGTTTTGGCCGTGGTAAAGTTCGAGGCATTGGCAAAGTTTTTGGCAAACGTGGCGCATTTTTAAATGGTCACGTTTTGCAGTTTAAGCGCCAGGCAGCGACTTTGCTGGCATCGAGGTAGGTTGGCAGCAAATACATCAAAGCAAAGGCGAAAGCAACCAATGCGAAAAGTGTAAACAGGCGCGTGAGTTCTGCTACAAAAGGGGCGTGGCAGACCCACAAAGTTGCATGCGGTGTGAAAAAATGAATTTGCAGCAGCGCAGAAAACTTACACACACACACACACACAAACAAAATACGAAAACACATCCAAAAAACTTGGCAAAGTTTGTAAACTTTTTAAACGCGTATTACACGCGCTAAGCTTGTTGAAGTCTTGAGGCTTAGTTGCAACTAGAAGGGAGGACAGAGGGAAGTGACACAGGTGGTGGAGGAGAAAAACTACAAATAATTGTTACTGAATATGGCAAGCGAAATATTTGAGTAACAGCTGCGTATACTTAATATATTGGCATGCAGTTTAAATGATTACGTGAAGTATGACTTCAAATTAAATTATTAATTCTGAGTCTTTAAGACAGCTCCTATATTGATCAGTTACTGTCTCTACAGCTGAAAATAGTGATTAAATTTCTATAAGTTGTGGACCACGCAAAGAGCCCATTTTATGCCAAGTTTGCCATAACTTGGCCAACATGTCACCTGTATTACATTTACCCAAACTGGAGGGATGAAAAATAAAATAAAAAGTGGGAAAAGCGCTATGGAAGCGTCATTTGGTGCAACCACTTAAATGGCAACAGTAATTAGCATCATGGTCGCATGGCAGATGCTATTAAACAGTCCACACAGCGAGAAAGAGAAAGAGAGGGAGAGTGGGGGACTGAAAGAGGCAGCTGTTGGTAGCATAAACTGCTTTGGGCAACACGGCGCATACGCAACGCCATCACCATCACCATCACCTTCACCGCCGCCATCGCCTGTTGTCGTAAACTCTGCTAAACTGTTTGCCACTTTGTCGCGCAAAATGGTAAACTTTGTCGACGGCTATGAACTCAAACTCGAAACTCAAATTCTGAAAATGAAAACTCTGCAAACCGACCACAAGTTACGTCGAATGTTGGCACTGCGAACGCTGCGGCAACATCGCACAGCCAGCCATCATCAAAAGGCTTAAGCAGCTTCAGTTTCGCTTCAGTTTCAGTCGCCACCAAAAAAAGACACACACACACACACACTCACACAAAACAAAATAAAAACTGGGCGCTGGCGCAATGCAAACTTTACGAAATAATTTTGCATAAATTTTTGGGGAAAATTTGCTTTTGGCTTTGCTGGTTTTGCGTTCACCCCGACCACTCTGACACTCCTCCCTTTACCACTTCTCTCCTCCCTTTTCTGCCCCTTTCAGCTAGCAACTTGCCTGACCCGCTGTTGCTGCATTGGAGACACCGGCAGCTGCGGCTTATTTACAAGTTGCCATAATATTTTGCGTGTCGTGCCGTGTCCATAACCTTCCATAGCCCACTCGCCCTCTGTCAGTCCCTGGTCTTGTTCCGCCTGTTGTCGACAGCATTTTCACGCTTGAACAAATCACAAGCTGCTTAGTTTCATAATTAGAAGCGTCACATTTTCGGTACTCTGCAGACATAAAACTCCTTGTGCTTTACACCAAAAAGCAACAACAGCAAGAACAACAACATCAGAAGTTCGAAGTTGCTTGCTGTACAGCGCATAAAGTTAGCTTAGCAAATAGGCATAGAAGTAGAGGCGAACTTATATGGACTGCATAGGGTGACTTGCTAAAACAGTCAAATAAAGCGTATTCTATACACAATTTATTAAAAAATACTAATACTTTTGTCTAAATATGTCCAAAGTTACTTTAGAACTCTGCATTTTTAGTTCTCTCTTTTAAATTCTACTTAGAAATCTGGTAACAGCCCGCCAAATCACAGTAGAAACCATCTCAACTTATATTTTTCTACCATTCATTTTCCTACATTTCATTCCTTTTAATTTCAACTTGTGGAGCTGCTCTTTGCAAATAAAACAATTATTTAATTAACCTATTAATTTAGTTAATTTTAACTACGCCTCTGAACTTCAACTCAATGTCAGCTGCAGAGTCAACAGCAGAAGCAAAATGCAAAATATACACGTTATAGCAGCTGGCTGGCAGTTTGTCAAGCTGCCTACCTACCACGCCCCCTATGCCAGCGCCACCGCAAACTTCAGCAGCTGCCAAGGAGACAGCCAGACAGCCAGGCAAGCCAGTCAGACAGACAGAAAGACAGCCAGTGGCTTGTCATTATTTTAATAAAGTTATTTACCTGAAAGTATGCAACAACATTTGTTTGCCAGCCAAAGTAAAGCATGAAATTAGGCACAATTGTAACAGAGTTGCCAACTTGCCATAAACACAACAGCCACACAAACACACACATACACAAACACAGTGACAAAAGACAAACTTGGTCCTTGGCGACTGCAGCATGAAAGAAAAAATTAAAGAGTCTATGGAGAACGAAAGAGAGAGGGAGAGACTGAGAGAGATAGAGAGAGAAGGGGAGAGGAAAAGAGAGCGAGAGCAGAACTTTTGCTTATTTATGTTGATTTTCTAGGCAACAGGAGTTTTGAAGTTGGACCGGGTCTCGGAAATGGCAAACATAAATTAAAAGACTTTTTTGACAACCCCTTGAAATTATGATACTTATTATTATTAAGCCCAAGTATTCGAAATGCCTGCGCAAATAAAAGTTTTCATTACAAACTTCGTGGGCTTCTTGCAGGTTGAATGGCATTCTCATACTTTTTTTCGGTCAGCAATGCGAATGCATAAATTGCCAAGTGCCAAGTGCTGGTAACAATACGAATGGGATTCCAGTTAAAGTCACCACAGTTGGCCCACATTTACAGTTGTCTTCACAGACTTTCTGACTTTCTACTAGTGCGACAATGCGGCTGCTTCTTTCGGTCCTTGATCCTCTTGGTCCTCGGTACTCTGTCCTCAATCCTCTCACATTTGCATGTCATCCACCTAATCACAAAACGGATAATGTCGAAGCTCCCTCTATGTTATTTGTCCCTTTTTCACAAGCAAAATGCATTTTCTTCAGCTTTGTGCCAAAATTCTTGGGCACAGTCGGTAAATCTTAAAGTAAAATTAGCTCTTGGCTTTAAGGCTTAACTTTGGCAAGGCAAACGAAATCCTTTTCAGCTGTCAGCACACCACTTGCCAAACAAGAGACCAAGGCAGCTAGGAATGTCTCTATCTCGTTCTGTCTCTTTCCAGATCTAGCTCCCTCTCTTCTACTCTAAGCGCACAGCTCTCAGCTGCAGTAAGTAAAAGTGGTTGCTGGGCGTGTGAATCCCCACGCTGCCTCCCAGCCCCTCCCTCTGTATCATCTAAGTCAGCATAATGCGCTAACAAACACTTGCCATTCTATCTCTCTGCGTTTCAACAAGAAACTGTGCACTGAGAGAAACTGTTCTAAGTAAATTTTCAACACTGTTGGATCAAAAAGAGAAAACTTTATCTTTATCTTTATTTTAATTTAATTTTTATCAAGAAATTTTGTCGTTAAATTACTCAATAAGCACAAAGAAGTTAAAGAACTAAATTAAATTTTAAATTTGAATAATGCTACAAAAGATTTTCCAAGCCATGGAAATAATTCTTCAAATCCTATAAAGCCATTTATTTTAAAATCGTTTTCAGAATTCAGTGTACTCAACTGGCCTAAAATAACATAAAAGACGTCCAAAAGTGTCAAAAAAAACTAAAACTTGTAAAAGATTATTGTTTTGGCATTGGGCCAAAGGTGTCGAGCGTGTCGCGTGTGTTAGCTGAATTGTAAAATTGCCATCAGCTAAGCGGCATAATGTAATTGGGTCAATTTTGTAGTATTCCGTTCTTTGTATGTTGCACTTGTTTCTTTCATTTAAAGAAGTATTGCCAAAATCCATTGATATACATATAGGTATATGCTTGTGTATGTTTCTATGTTTGATGACCACAAGGCGTATACAATTATATTGCCAACAAATTCGAGCAACAGCAGCGGCAGCCAAAGAACCGAACAGGCAGCCAAAGTTGCCAACAGCCAAACCAACAGCCACAGACCGAAAGTCTTCGGTCTTGGGCCAAAGTTTTGGTTCAGTTTGCATTGAAGTTAACAGCGGCCTTCATGCAGCTGAGTCTTCAGACAGTCAAGACAGAGTTACACACACACACACTTACACGCAAACGCACACATACACACATCTGTATCTGGTTATAAGCCGGCCAAAATGTTCAGACTTCGATGAGGTATTAGAAATCTATAAAGTTTACTTTGTGTTGGCCTCTCCACGGTACTCACCGAGGACGTTCGTAAGCTGTCTATGTACAGTGGGAGAAATTGTAAAATAAGAGTATAAAAAATTCTACTACTATTTACATAACTTTGATTAAACATTTTGCTCAATTTTGATGCAGTGTATTACTATTCTACAATATACTTCAATACAATTTCTTGATTTTCTTTTGCTTCAATTAATTATATTATTTTGATGATTTTCAATACTATTTTTAAATTTTAAGTATATCTACTAGTAGCTCCAAAATAATGTAAATTTTTAACAGACTTTGAGGCATATTATTCCACAGTTATGCAACTAGGCTTATAGCATGGCTTGCAATAGTTTCCCTGCAGTTGATGCTCCTTTAATACCCAAACCGAAAATAATACAGCCAACGTTTGATACCTCTTCCCGTTCTTGAGCTGCAGACTAAGTTCGCTTCCGTTGACACTGACAGAAGCTGATTTTAGTCGCTGTTGGAAGAGTTTTCATCCCAAAAGGCATTTTACTTGTTGCCATGGCACTTTCATGACTGTTTGCTGATTAGTTTTGGTTATGGATATTTAAGTTTGAGTCGACTAATATGTATACTGCTAATGAAATAATTGATTGCTTCTTTATGATTTATCAATAAATTAGATGTCGGCATAGGAAAATGTTGAACATCAGTTTAAAGTGTTTGCTTTTTGTTAGGCAATTTGTTAAACTAACTTTTTAGCAGGTTTCCATCTTTTTGAGTTCTGGCCACAAACAAATCTCACACATGAATGAATGAATGCATTCCAACAATAATCATGGCGAAATCCCTATGAAAAATGCATAGACGAGAGGCCTGAAAACTTGCTATAGACAAGTGCACAAATGAATGCTGCAAAATTTATAACTCAATGCACATAGAAAATGGAAAACAGAAAAGAATTGTGGACGCACAAGATACAGACAAAGAGATGTAGTCAAAAATCATTTCATTTTCATACCCTTTGCACTTCAACATAGTTAAATAGGGTATGAATGGCTTCAAAGCAGGGAAGGTAACAAAGAAGGTAGCCAGAATTCTTTGTATGTAAAGAATTATTGTTTTAAAACTACTTTAGATATGCAGAGAATTTTAAAAAAGTTGTAACTGTTAGTTGACTTAACTAAATGCATTTTATCGCTATTAGCATTTAATGATTTTCATTAAATATAAAATAAATACATAAAAACCTAATGTACTCTTCAAATACAGGGTGTTCTCTGTGATATATATTTAGGTTTAGTTTTTAGTTAGCTAGCCACAAATAAAAACAAAAAACAAACGAGAAAAAAATATAAATAAATAAATAAAAAGCCAAAGGAAAGTGTGTTCAAGTGAAATAAATTACTTTACACAGCGGCAACAACAAGTAAAAAAAAATCACTCTGAACAAAAAATGCGCTACAAAGCAGAAACCAAGTGCAAAAAAATACAATAAACAAAATATAAATAAACAAACAAACAGCAATGGGCAAATAAAAACCGCGTAAAATAAATAAATAAAAATGCAAACTGATTATGCATGGCGGAAAAATCCGATTTTTACAATACGAAACAAAGCAAAGTAAAAAAAATGAAAATGAAAAAATAAGAGAAACAAAAAAAAATACTGCAGTCTACGCCCAACATGTATGCCGACAGCAAGCCACGCCCACAACTAAACTGTGAAAACGTTGGCAGAACGCAAGCACAATCCGCACACAAATCACAATACAGAAAGAAAAGAAAAACACAGTAACAAAAAAGGGAAAACTGCGAAAAGCAGCAACAGAAATTTGCATTTTAATGCGCTTCACTTGTTTTGCCGAACTCAACCCAAGGAAAATCTTCACTTATTTTCTCCCCACATTGTGAAAAGACAGCGAAAGACACCCAACACTGCATATGAGTATGTGTGTGTGTGTGTGTGTGCATGCGTGTTAAAATATTTCACTAACAGTTTAAATCTATGATGAAGCTTAAGGCGACAGCAACAGCTGCTGCCCAAAAAAGTATGCAACGGATTTTCTACTTCAAATTTCTCATCTTCGAGAATAGTTTTATGTTTATGATCAACTGTTAAGTAAATGTGGGAGCTTAGGAAACGGCATTTCATACAAAATAAACTAAAATATGTTTCCAATGGCAGTTAAGTGGTTTTTAGGAAAAGATTCAAGAAAAGCATTGAACAAAATTTAAATTTACAAAAAATTTACAATTAGTTTCAAAACATGTTTATGATTTATAACCTTCGAGTTCGTTATCCTTATCATTCATCAGTTAGTTAATTGTATGTTCAACTTGAATAGTAACTGTGAATGAAAACTACGAAAACTTTTCAAATCTATGCTAAAGTTTTTGCAGATTCGACAACTCTATTATATACAAATTTGATGTTATGGTTTTTTCAACCTTTTTCTAACAAATATTTGGTAGAACTTATTTATAATACGCCGCATACATTACACAAATGAAAATGACCATCAACTTGTATAATTTTATGCTGAAGTGCAAAACTTTGCTTATGCTCATTTTATGCAGAAAAAACTTTTCACATACTCCCAAATGGAGGGAAAAAAAGTGAAGAAAATTATACGAATTCAAGGGAAAAGTTGTGTTTCGTTGGGTTTCAGGTGTTTACCATTAAAAATTCCAACTCGTTGCTACTTTCGAGCCAATTGTTGACCATTGTGAAGAGAAACACCAGGTGAAGATTGAGAAAATTCCTTGCTGTGAGTATACAATAATCAAAAATCATAGCAACAGACAGTGAAATGACACCTGTCTCACCGCCCTCAAGCATCTGTCTGTCTGCTCAGTCTGTCTGTCTGCCTGTCTGCCTGTCTGTCTGTCAGTCTAACTCGTTGTCTGTCTGCGCTTGATTTGCCATGAAAAGTTGTTGGCCATGCTATTGAATTTACATATTTTAGCCGAGAAAACTTTACCTCATGATGTTCCTTGACACCCTCAACAACAGCCACAACAGTTTCAAATTCCATTGTTTGAAATGTGAATGCCAAAAAACGACTCTCTCCTTGGATTATTTATAGCTAAAGCAAAATGGAATTTGTCACATTGCTGCAGTCTCTCAGGTAAATGTACTTTTTACTCCTTTTGTGCAAATTATTTGCTGCATTTCGATGAATTTATTGATTGGCTTTTAAGAATAAAAGCTAACAAATATTCACACAAATCTACACTTTGATTGCACACTGTAAAAAGTGCAGAAATTCTCAGACAACGTTTCAGATTTAATTGAATTTTTGTATATTTTCAAGAGTATTGAATACATAATATAAATTTCAGATTAAATCGAGATTTTCTTCATATTTAAACACATTAATTTAATCCAAGAAAGCTTTAATATTTCCTTTATTGTATACTTCTGCTTTACAATAAGATTTTTATTATTTTATCATAAGCTTATTTAACATAATTTGGATTAGCTGTATTGATTTTTAAATGAAGTCATCACATTTAAGTTGCGTGTAGAAATTGTGAAAAGCGATTTTCGAATGCCAATGATAAAGTTTTGAACAGTCAAATGAAAAGCTCATTGAATAATCTCACCAGAAGCAGCAACAGCAACAACAACAACGACAATAGAAACTATAACGATAACAAGAGCAACAACAACAACAAAAGCAGAAACAACACGAACAACAGAAACATCAACGACAACATGCGAAACCATATGCAACACTGGCAATGTGTGTACCTATTTTCAGCCAGAGTTGCCAGGGGTCACAAACAAGTAACGAATGAAAGCTATTGACGTTTAACAAATGGTATGAGGCGAATTTCCTTTCATTTTTTTTTTCTTTTATTTTGTTTTTGCTTGAAAAGTTGGAACGGGAAAAACTGAAACAATGCGCATGCATTGCTGAAAAGTTGAAAATTTCCACTTTTCTTATTTTTATTGTCTTTTCTGGATGTATGTGTGTGTTCCATGACTTTATCAGCTACCCAGCGATGTTGCTGTCATAAAAGTGTGGAAAATTGTTGCGAAGCTACGTCATCATCAGCAGCAGTTAGAACTATGGCAACCCTCACAGCCCTCATATCTTGTCAGCTTCGTGAGGTAAGCTAAGAAGAAAACAAGGGGAAGGGGACATGTTTAGAGTCTATAATCTTCAAATAATGGAAAAACTTTTGCTGTTAAGCAAGAGGAATGCCAAAGCTTAGATTCTATTCTTTTTTTTTGTTTTTGTATTTTTTGCAACCACACTTTTGAGTTGGACTCGTTATATTCTGCTTGCTTTTGCTCGTTCCTTTATTCGTTCTCTTCTCTTCTCTACACTTTTTTTTTTTCTTTTTTTAATTTTTTTATGCAGCTGACAACCCATGCTTCTGTTTCTTGTTGTTGCTCACTCGATTTTCAATTTATTTCGTTTTGTGTGGGTTTTTTTCTGTTTCCTTCCTTCCTTTCACTCCCTGCCTCTTCGGTTTTCTTGCTCCTTTGAAAAACTTCATCAACTGTTTGTTGACGCTCTACCTGTGGCTTAAAGTCCGTCTTTGCACCAACTGCGCAATCAACAAACACTTTTTTTGCCTCAACATTTACCCTGTAATGCACTAAAATATTGTACAACTAAAATTATTACTTATAAAATTTGTTTAAACAACAAACAATTCAAAATTTAAGTAGTTGTGTGCCTTATCACAATCAATATACATTTTTTTTTAGGGTATCTTTGGACTGGGCATCTGCTTTATGTTGTTTTTGTGACTGTTTTGCTTCAAATTAAGTTTGTGTCGGTAGGAGAAAAACTGAATTGAAATCCGAGGCCAAAGCAACGTTTATGCTTTGTGACGCCTTTGTGCAAAGTTAATTTCGATTTTATGGCCAAGTGATTGAGATTTGAATGGAGTTTCACTTCAAATTAATACACGTTGCAACAAATAATACAGATTTATAAAATATATATATATATAGATTCTAAAAAAGACTGCGGCAAGTGTCGCCAATAAGCCATTGGCATTGCCATAAGCTGTGGCTTATTAATTTCCCGACGTTTTTCTGACTTCCAATTGAAAAGCCGTCCATACAAATGTCGGCGACAAACACAAATTACACACTTCTCTTTTATTTTTTTCATAAAAAAAATGTTAAAGTTAATCGAATGGAGTTTAGAGATGGCACAAAATCAGAAATGACGTTTCTCAAATTTAATGTTTAAAAATATATTGCTCATTGTACATAGTTTTTTATTAATAATTTAAAATATTTATTTAAACATTATTAATTTTTAAAATTTAATTGATTTTTATTAAAAAATGTAACGTTTTTCTTTTTACCCAAGTTTTACACTCACATCCATAAAAGTAAAAAGCTATATATAAAACGCAGTATAAAATCAAAATTTAACTTGGACACAATGAAAATGGTTCACACAACCACAACAAAATCAACAACAACAGCAACAGTGGCACATAATAAAATGCGAACGAGGCGCAGCGTCCTGAGGCTAACAACCCAATGGAAGATGCCCCTTCCCCTCTTTTACCTATTTCTGCACATAAAAACAGAATTATAAAATACAAAAAAAAGTATATATAGAAAGTATATTTTATGCCATGCTTGTTTTGGAGGTCACTGAGCACAGTTAGTGGGCGCAGCAGGCGTGGCGGCTGCAGTCAAAGTTCAACAAGAGGACAATTTAAAAAGTCGACCAATTTCAGTTTTATTGAGTGGTGAGTGTAATGAGAAGTGAACCGTTATGTATTTTAATATTCTATTTTATATTTAAAATTTAAAAAGATATTTAAATTATGTCAGAGAAATGAGTAGTTAATCAAGCTTACAAAATTTTCACAATGAATTCTATTAACAAGCACTTTAGATATTGATCCACATTGTTATAAAATATAAAGTATGGGTTAATTAAAGCAGTTAACATTACAACTCAAGTGCTGTTGTTTTCTACACAAACAATTGTAACGCACTTAAAGTACACCTCAAATATTTAGCAAACTATTAACTATTCAATTGGCCGAACATAAGAAAATACCACATAAATTTGGCATAACAATTTGCTTTGTGTTTTTATTTGGCATTGACCCAAAACCAAAAACCAAAACCAAAAACGAGACCAAACCAAAACCTCAACAATTACAAAATGACAACATTCAGTTTGGCAACTTTACGCATTTTGTTCGCGCATTAATTTCACATTTTAAGTGTCAATAAGCTAGATATAATAATGCACTCATCAATTTAATACCCTATACTATAGTGGTGAATAGGATGGGCTGTGTGCTAAGACAGATACCAGGCGATACACACATTTTTTGAGTTTAAAATTGGGACACAAACTTGCATGATGTCCATATTTTCATCTAAAAAATTTGCCTATTAGTAAATGCGAAACAGAACAGCTTTTAAAAATAAAGCCAAACTGTTTTTGTGCATAGACCTAAAGAAAGAAATACGTTTTACTATATATTAAGTGGTGCAACTTTTTGTTAGCAGATTACAGGGTATTTTCTAGACAATGACTTTAGCAGAAACTTCTCTTTTTTTGTAAAATTTTCAACAGAATTTCAATACATCCAATGATAGCGGTAGACAGCAGAGCGACAAAAAAGTGCAAATGCAATTTGTTGTGTGTGTGTGTGCGACGGGGTCAACCTGGGTCAGCAAATCATTCCCAGCTGCACTTGGCTCCAATTTTATTGGCCTGACCGCGATGCTGGCCAAGCCACATGTCCATGTCCGAATCCATGTCCGTGTCCGTGCTTGCTGCTTGGCAAACGTTGACAACCATTGCATGGCTTGCAAATGGCTGATGGGTAATGTCCCTGAATCTGTGAGTCTGCTACAGATTGCACCTGCATACATGTATACCTATGTGTGTGTGTGTGTGGATATGTATTTGTATATGGCATATGCATATCCATTGCAGCACCTCCTCGTCGTGGTCATCATCGGTGACATCGTTGCATATTCATACATGTACGTTACATGCAATGCTATGCAGCCAATGGCATTGTTGTCTCTCTCCTCCTGTATCTGTAGCTGTATCTCTGGGTATAACAGGAGCTGTAGCTGTATCTGAATCTGTGGTGATGCGGGCGAGAACTGCCGCTGATTTTATGTGGCTGACTGTGTCAGATAGGTTCGTCTGACCAATTTCTGTGTTTTTGGTTTTCATAGCTGCTGCTTTCAGTCAACAAAGTAAAAGAAGTAGAACAAACAGCAACGATTTTAATACAGTTCAATTGACTCTTCTAATGCTCTCATAAAAAATAGACAATTAGTTCGTTGTTTAACAAATGATTACACTTTTAACGAGGATTTATTAATTTGATTTTATATTTATATGTTTCTCTGCAATAACACCTCTTCCCATAAAATACTACTAAACTAAAAATCAATCATTTAAGTTGATAATTACTTAACACTCAGAAAGCTAACATTCTTAACCAACCATTCGAGATACCCTGGTCAGCCACATACCCTGTTCAGAGTAGGGGATGCACCTGCAGACCTTAAAAAGTGTGTTCCATTTGCCAGATATCATAGCCTGTCGTTTGGTTTTGGCAGCCTCGCTGAGTGGTTCGGATTGTTCCAATGGTTTTTTTTCGGTGGGTTTGAGTGATGCCAGTGGTGCGAGTTGTGCGGTGGTTCCACTGTCGTATGTCACGCTTAAAATATGCGCATTTTTGCAAATGACATTTCAGTCGCACCGCACTATCACTAATTGATATCATATGATGGAACTTATGCACAGACACTAGGCCTTAACTGTATTGGTAATGGGTACTTTTCGTGTTTCGACCACATTCTCCCCTTATCGTTGTTCTTGTTGTTGTTGCAGTTGTTTGGGGTACATTGTGTGGTTTGTCGACGCGTCATGGCCATATCACGTCTGGCCCTCCGATGTCTGCTGCCATCCGAGGTTTCCCACTTTGTGGTATCCAACTGTGCTTCGATCGTCATTTGTCAAGTTGTCAGTTGCGTTAGGGTCCAAAAGGGTAATGATTGTCGTCTCGTATTTCAAGCTCGACTTGCAAAACCATTTTTCCCATAAATATCACAACAATTTTGTGCAGAAAAAACAGCAAAATAAAATTGCAGTATTTTCTAAACGAAAATAAATTACAAGTAGAATTGCAGTTCGTTCTTTCAGTAAAATGAACCCTGTATTTATTAAAAATATCTTTTTAGACCCCGTACTCTTAAAAAGAGTATAGGGGTCTATTAGGTTTGTCAGAAGCCAAATGTGCGTAACAGGCAGAAGGAAGCTTTTCCGACCCCATAAAGTATATATATTCTTGATCAGCATCAACAGCCGAGTCGATATAGCCATGTCCGTCTGTCCGTCTGTCCGTCTGTCCGTCCGTCTGTATGAACACCTGGATCTTTTAAACTACAAGAGCTAGAACCACCAAATTTGTAAAAAAAATTCAGTTACTTTCGCGAGCAGATCAAGTTTATTTCAAATCAGTGCCACGCCCCCTACCGCCCCCGCAATAAGCAAAAAACCAAAGACACCTCGAAAAAAATTGATGTTTTCCGCGAATATCTCCGTAACTATGGCACTTACGACCACCAATTTGGGTACGCAGGTTCCTAGGGACAGCATAAATGCAGTGCCATTAAAATTTTTTTGCTGCCACGCCCCCTTTTTACACAAGAAAAAAAATAAAATTTTCAATTTCGATGCCGTTTTTAAGGCATTTGTCCTCATCGTACAGTGTTGTAATTTAAGATTCGTTTAAAGACAAATTATATCAAACTACCCTGAAAGTTGCATAAAAATCCAACTATAAACAACTGAGCAATTAAACAACAAAGTAGCCCATGAAGCGCGTTGTGAATGCACGTGGTTAAAAGAAAAGAGATAACTGTATGTGTATACATACATTAGCCGCAATAGTTTGCAAAGAGAGCGTGGTCCGGGTGGGCAACGCACTTCTTTGTAAACACAAGACCTGCGGTTCGAACCCCGGCACGGACTCAGAAAATAATTTTTTTCTTTTTTTTTTTTTTTTTTTTTTTTAATATTTAGCTCTATTATATCTTAATGAATATAATCGGAACCGTTTCATAAGAAGGGGTTGGTGCAATTAGTAGTGTTGCGGCGTGTTCTGCAACTTGAGTATAAGTTCGCAGGTTCAATTCCAGACAGTGGAATTTACTTTTTTAAATTTAAACAAAAATGTAAATAAAGTATTTTAACTGGTGCAACAGCCAATGGTCTGCGGTTCGAACCCGGCGCAGACTCAGAAATAAAATTTTGTTTTTTGTGCTTCTTATATAATAACATTATTACATGTAAATGAAAATAATCGGATCTCTGTCTAATGTGGGGCGTGGTGCTACTGATAAGGTTGTGACGCGTTATGCAAGCTGCGTATATGTTCGCAGGTTCAATTCCCGACAGTGGAATTTACTTTTTTAAATTTCAAACAAAAATGTAAATAAAGAATTTTAACTGGTGCAACAGCCAATGGTCTGCGGTTCGAACCCGGCACAGACCCAGAAATTTAGTTATTTTTTTATTTTTTAAATAACTACATTATTATATGTAAATGAAAATAATCAAATTTCTGCCAAATGAATGGTGTTGTGTAACTAGTAGGGGTGAAGCCTGATATGGAACTTGCGTCAGTAAGCGCCGGTTCGAATCCCATCAGTGACTGATTCAAATTTTTTTTTTTTTCAATTTAATTTTAAAACTTAAATTTTAAATTACAGTCGTATTCAAATATTAATTTCGAATACAAGGAGAGTACGGGGTCTTTTACAGTCGGCGCGCTCGACTGTAGCCTTTCTTACTTGTTTTATATTATTTGAATTTCTTAATGTTTCTTTTTTATTTAAGCAAAGAAAGTGGTTGACTTTAAAATAATCTGCGAAGATTTCTTCATAACTTAATAATAAATTTCTAATCATCTCAGTTTCACTTAGGAATGTAGTGCCTTGCCCCTACTTTAGTGAAGAGATTTGTACTTAACCTATCTAGTCTAAATTGTACTCTATTGACAAATATCTGCCTCAGTTTTATCCCTTTTATAATGCAGATTTTTTTTTCGCATCATTTGTAAATCTTTCAACAAACGCTTTGATTTTAGCTGCAATCCGTTGAACAAATTGTCATGTTTCTCAAATCATTTACTGTCATAAATTTTGCACATATCGATAAGAATGTCGCATATTGCGGTAATCACACATACACACACAGGGACACCCACACCCACACCCAATGATATACACAGTCACAAACGCCCGCATCAACATTGCTGAAAGCCATTTAAAGCCTAAACGAGCAGAGAACACATATTCACACACATAAACACACACACACTCACACAGAACAGACGACCATGTTTATGTTCTGACAGCAGCAGCAAAAATGGCAACTGTAACATGGCTGGCGTTAACCTCCTCCCCTTTCTACTCTTCCCTCTCTTTTCTCGCTCTCTCTCTCTCTCTTTCCATACTCTCCCTCTATTTGTCTCTTTTCTGTTGCTTGTCCGCTGACCGTGACGTACGTTTCGCTGTCGCGAATGCGGACATTGCTGCATGTTGCAGGTTGCCGGTTGCCGGTTGCATGTTGCCGTCTGCTGGTTGCTGGTTGCACGTTGCACGTTGCTGTTTGTGTTACCCCAATGGCATTTCGAATACGTGCCACTGTCGACATCGTCTGCTGCTGCTACAGCTGTGGCTGCTGCTGCTACTACTGTTGCTGCTACCTGACGCTTGACTTTCTTTCTCTAATGAAATGCGGTTACAAATGCAATTTTACATTTTTCAAAAAAGCATTTTATCTGTCGACGACAGGCTCGAGTGCAGACACAGATACAGTTAAACACACACACAGCTAGCACGTGACATGCCGCTTTGTATGTGTGTTTGTGTGCCCCCATTGTATGCTCCATTCACACACACACACACATAACATACGTACACCTCCCTAAACTCGGAACGTCAGCTTGTTTGCACCTTGTCGAAATTAGTGTTTGTACCGAAATGAACACGATTTGTTTGACCAGCAGGTGTTGAAAATACACTGTGCTCCATGGCTGAGTTTACTGTCCCGTAACCGCAGCAGCTCTATACTTTTCCCAATTTTCCTCCCTTTCTCATTTGTGTCTTTATTTTGTGGGTTCCTCTGTTTCTCTCTTGATGCCATGTTTTGTGTCACACATGGCGTATGGGTAATGTTTTTCAAATTGTTGTCCTCGTTTGTGGTTTATAGCATTGTTTTGTATTTGGCCAGCGGTTATGCATTGATTGCCACTTTTAGTTGCTTCTCTTTTCAGTGAATTGCTTCTGAACATTTTATCCTTACCAAGTGGAAAAAGCAGGAAGAAAGAGGAAAAGTGAGAGAGTTCCTGTCAGCTGCAATTTGTGTTTGACAACACATTTATTTGATAATACATTTACTCGTGTATAATGAAAAATATAATTTACATTTGAAAAACAAAGAAAGATTTAAGCAGCACATAAGAAACAACATTGTTTAAAAATTAAAGCAGATATAAAGCAGCTTTGGGCAGTGCTTTAGAATACAATAATGAAAGTGAAAATAAGTTGAATTGCATTTAATGGTTTAAATCCACTCTAGCTTTCATTAGGAAAATATAATCGTACCTAATTAAATTTTAGAGCTATTCAGTCGAATTAAAGTTAAGAAAACGCGATTGTATACACTAAAGTGCACAAAACTCTAACAAATAAAAGTTAAAAAAATTTTGCCGTTAGCCACCAAAAAAGTAGCCGATAGCTTTATATAGTCTAAAATTGACTGTCAACTGAAAGCTTTTGATGAAGGCTTGAATCTAAACAAGTTGAAGTAAAATGTAAAAAGCAGCTACCCAAAGTCCGTTTTGTGCTAAAAAAAAATAAATGAAATCATCAGCACTTAAGTAGATTATGACAGCCCGAAGGCTTTCCAGCTTATTCCTGCTCAGACACAGCTTTAACTCTATTACGTCTAGTCTCAGCAACTAACGACACGACTAAGCAAAAACAACAACGACAACAACAAAACAGCTGACAACTCGTACATCAACAACGTCAAGAGTTGACAAGTGTTCGTTGCGGTTGTTGTTGTTGTGGTTTCTCTATGGCCGACAACTGTTAGCTGGCTAGCAAAAGGCCATAGGCTCTTAGCTCACACCATTTTGGCCCTGCTGACAAGTGACGTCACTTTTGGAAAGCTGCTGTCCTGCATCATAGAAAGTAAACACAAACAAAAAGAAAAAAACAATTGGAAAAATCAGTGGGAAATCTGCGCTATTGAATGGTGGAAAATTTCAAGTTCGACAGCTTAATAGAGCAGTGGAGGGATTAAAGGTTTAGGGAAAATGTGTAAATAGTGGGCGTGGCAATGCCAATGCCAGACATAAATAACAATTTATGACAAATGCCAGACAACCAGACAAACAAACCAACAAACAACAGAACAAAACTGATTTTTTCGCAATCCGCACATGAAATATTTAATTGCTGCTGTTTTGAGAAACGCTTTCGCTAACAAATCGCCAATTTTCTATATGTAAAATGAGTACAGTAAACTTTGTAATTTAATATAACTTAGTAATTTATATAAAGTTAACAATTTTGTAAAGATTTTTATACCACTGTGCAGCTGCTGGTAAAATGCAGTCAAAAGATGTCAAACTCAAATCACAAAACGCAGACAAATCTGACAAATGTGAATAAGCAGTCAGTTATCCAGACAGACAAGTCGACAGACAGACAGACAAAAATACGTACAGACAGACAGATAGTCGGAGTGTCAGCTGTCAGGGACTGCAACAACATTTGGCTTTCAATGGCAGCAGGCCTGGCCTGTAGTTTCGTCTCGGCTTGCTTCTCTGGCCAAACTCATTAACAAGTTGGCACATAAAAGCCAAAAAACCCAACAAAAAAAATAGCTAAACCGTCGAAGCAACCGCAGCAGCCGCAACTAATGGCTGACTGCCAGTTTAATAGTAGTTTCTGCTCAAGGAGCTCAACTCCTGTTGCGAATAAGTCTTTCCACTTCCCTGACTACTCCTTGGCTTCCCCTACTCCCCACCACAACTACTGCAAGTTCTTGGCGGGAAAAACTGTGCGAAGTTTTATTAAAAACCAACAGTCTGCGACATATGCTAGAAAGACGCTATGGCTGGCAGTTGGGACTGTCAAGGCGGATGCGACAGACACGGACTGATAAATACAGACAAATTATTGTGGCACAGGCCAAGTACAGTGGTAACTAAGTAGGACATAGAAAGCTTAAAGAAGACAGTAGAACGCTGTAGTAGAAAGAAAAGTAAAGTATAAATGATAAAGAGCATAAAATAAGCAATGAATAAATACTAAATCATAAATGAAGATAGTAGCTTGGATTAAACATATGAAATTAATAATGAACTCTTTTTTATTTGTGTCTAATAAATACTTTTTATATTTTTGCACATTTTTCCAGTCATTTGCTTTAGCTAGTGCTCACTGTAAAACCAATTGAAATGCAACAACCGCGAGAATTATGGCCCACATGTGCCATGTCAGTTCAAATGCCAAATGAGTGAAGGGAATTTCTTAGGTTTCAAGGTTCCTTGGTTCCCTGAAACTGCCAACCGAAGCCAGACGTCACAGTCAGTCAGGAAGTTAAGTTCCTATAACAATTTTGTTCACGCTAGTTTAATTTTTCTTGCGGTTGCTTTGAAGAATATTCAGCAAAGACTTCTTTCACCTGCTTTCCTCTTCCTCCCCCCTCTCCACACTCCTCTTTCTAGCCATTGCAAACTTTATTTTCTGCACGGCAAGTGCATTGTCCCTTTGGACAGATACAGTTACGGACCAGAGTAGTAGTGTAGGGAAAGACAATGATCTTCCAAAGAGGTCCCAGTTCGAGAGTCTCATAGTGATAGCCATCTTGAATAAGAGCGCGACTTTGTCTCATGCCATAAAATGGCAAAATGGGCATTGTACAGACATCAAAACAATTAACATAGTATTGAGGACAATTCATGTTCTCGGCCAGAGTATAGACACTAGTGATGGTTTCATCAAAAACATGCACTGCATCAAAGGACAGTGTCTCGTCCGAAAATATCTTTTGTGCCTCCGGAATCGTATTGAAACTCTTCAATGTGACCACACCCGAGGGACTGCTGCTGAAAAACAAATGAATGATATTGTCTGTTACGAGTATGGGACTCGCAAATGGTGGAGCATCCTCGTTTTTGGCAACCACATATTTCACATTTCCCATCTTCAGTTCGTTTAGGCTACGCTCAAAGTGTGGATGTGTTGCCACATTAGGTTTCACCTGGCGAAAACGACTTCGAACTCGCTCAATAAAATCATCTCGCACCGAGTGCTGCACGGCCACACAGGCCATGGGAAATGGCTGAAAGGGCTCATGCATTCTTTCAGCCAAATAAAACGCAGCCAAATTTAAGTCTCCAGTCTCGAAAACGAACATGAAACGAGCATGTGACCATATTTTGGTCATGGATTGTTGCGATTTCTAAAAAGAGTTACAATTTAGCTATGAAAAACCATTTTCTTATACGTACCAGCTCAAATTTGGGCTTATTACATCGCGGATGATGCACTAAATCGGAGGTTAAAAAGTCTTCAGGTATTTCACACATTTTATCAGCGATTACTAAATTTAGAGCAGTGTTTTAATGTATATAGTATAAGAATTGCAAAGAGTTCTTTGATTAAGACAGATTCGACTTTTAAAAGTAGAAGCAGTGACAACCAGAAACAATTATGAACAGATAGAGTATTGTTTATTCTACTACATAGAAGAATATAATTCTTTAGCAATTAAACTGGTTTAATAATAATGTTATGGATTAAAGTCTCATTTTTCAACATAAAAATTTACATTATTTTATGAAAATATATCATATAATAGTTAAGTTATAGATACTGTACAATAATCCGTTTGCTCTACACAAATTATACCAGAGTGTTGTTTTCTTACTCGAAAACAAACATGGCAACTACAAGAGGCAGATATGTAATTTGCATTGCATACTCTGAGGCGCATAAACAAGACACGAGACTCTGAACAAACTCCCTCGGACACAAAGCACACAAATCAAGCGAAGCAACGCGCCAAGTGGAAGCCAAGGAAAACATTTCGTCTCTTCCGGCTGTGCTCTGATAAGAAAGTGTCTCAGGCTTACAACATGCAGGCAGTAAGGCAGGAAGGCACAAGGGCAGGAGGCAGGCAACAAAAATAATAACAATCCTGGCAAGAAGGAGACAAGACAATGCTAATGCCATTTGCTCAAGTGCCATCAACTGGAGTGTTATATAAAGTCTAAACAAAGGTAATAAATAAGTTTTTTAGAGCGCCCCAGTGAAGAATTTTCAAGTTGGTGGCACAACGCAAAGTGGGTGTGGCACTGCTTAGCTCTTAAGCCCATAAAGTGACTACACTTGATGACCTTAGGCAATCTACTAGCAACAAAACAGTAACTCTGTATATATAGCACAGAATAAAAAAAACATAATAAAACGAATTAAATTCCTTTAGAGCGACCACCACAAAACGTAAATAAATTAATAAAAACAAACATTTGTTACCTGTTCAAAATCACACACATTTGGCAACAATTTGCGGTTAAATTGCATTTAGCTAAAACCTTTGCTGCAAAAATAATGAAAAGCACTGTGAAATTCATTTGAAATAACTATAAATAATTGAATTTAAAAAGTTTACAGTCCTCACTATGGAAGTATATCAATGTGGCTGAAAAAGTTAAAAAAAAAAATTGGATTGAATATTTCGATCAAGCGTAAAACATGAAACTAAATAAATTAAATTAGAAATTAATCTAAGAAAACTCTACATATTTATTAGGAAAAATAATTGATGAATAGTGAAGTAAATTAAATAGTCAAATTTTATTACAACTTTGCTTTTCAAATCAAATATCTGCAAACTATGAAACTAAACAAATTAAAATAGAAATAAATCTAAGAAAACTCTACATATTTATTATGAGAAATAATTTATGAATAGTTAAGTAAATAGAGTAAATAATAATATAAAATTTTATTACAATTTTGCTTTTCAAATCAAATATCTGCAAACTAAATAAATTAAATTAGAAATTAATCTAAGAAAACTCTTCATATTTATTATGAGAAAGAATTGAGGAATAGTAAAGTAAATAATATTGTCAAATTTTAGTACAACTTTGCTTTGCTAATCAAATACTCCAAACTATGGAACTAAACAAATTAAAATAGAAATAAATCTAAGACAACTCTACATATTTATTATGAGAAATAATTTATGAATTGATGAATAGTAAAGAAAATAGAGTAAATAATAATGTCAAATTTTATTACAACTTTGCTTTTCAAATCAAATATCTGCAAACTAAATAAATTAAATTAGAAATTAATC
Organism: Drosophila parthenogenetica; assembly: GCA_035047505.1. NCBI lineage: Eukaryota > Metazoa > Arthropoda > Insecta > Diptera > Drosophilidae > Drosophila > Drosophila parthenogenetica. The sequence continues at coordinate 6,449,354 of JAWNPM010000182.1, forward strand.
TAAGAAAACTCTACATATTTATTACGAGAAATAATTGATGAATAGAGAACTAAATAAAATAGTCAAATTTTAAAACAACTTTACTTTTCAAATCAAGTTTCTGCAAATCTAAATAAAATTCATACCTTACTTAACTACGTAAGCACTGTTATTACAGCCAGTTAACATAAGCAATAAATGTTATTTGCATGTAAATGTTAATGCGTTTGCCTAACGTTAAACGATACTGTTAATTTACACGCCCGCTGCTAATTACAATACCCACGAAATTGCATTTAAATTTAAGCAAAACCAACAATTTTAAAAATTAAAAGAAATAAAAATATGGAAACAAATTCATGTGCATAAATGATTATTTGAAATCGTGTCAAAATTTCCAACTGCAGTATTTCGATTACCCAAACTGTGTTGCCTACAATTGTCAACTAGTGACTAAACATTTCAATTTGATAACAGACACTGACAAAAATTAACTAAAAGAGCATTCCAACAGTTTCAACTAGTGCATTCAATTATACATTCTGCATGCAATTTGAAATTACAATTTCAAATTTTACTCATGCAACATTTTAATTAAATTTTTGACCACACACGCTACACACACACACTGCTGTCACTTGAAATCACAAAAATTACGTATACGCAATGTATTTGATATTAAATTAAAAAAGTTGACGGCGCTAAAGTTTTAGACTGAGTTTGTTACGGTCAGTTAGTTTTATCCATTTATGAAGATACTTTTTTTTGTGTGTGCGAGTGTGAATGTTAGTAAATTGCATTTTTGAGTGTGAATGTAATTTGCTAAACTGCTACCGGGTAAAAGTGACAAACTGTCGACTGTGACTGCAAACAGTGATTTGCAGACAAATTGCCAGCTAAAAATTTTAAATACATATTTAATTGCTGGCAAAGTTTTCATTGCACCAAGGTTCAACTGCAATAACATTGTGTAAGCATTAACTGAGAATTGTTGGAGAGAGTAAACCCCTTTCCCCAGCCCTCCCCCTGGCTACATTTGAAAGATATGCGCAGGCACTTATCGGATGAATTGTGTTCGTGTTCGAAGTGTGGGGGAAAAGCAAATAAAATATGAAAATGGCTGGTGCCAAGCATTAAACGCAATGAAAATGCTAGCCAAATGTATGCGTATGAGTCTGTTTGTGTGTGTTTGTGTGGAGGCAATGGGCGTGGCAAGCGCCGGAAGTGCAAATAACTGTTGCCAAACATTTTGGAGTCGAAAAATGTGCGCATTGCATACATTTCAGCAGGGGGTAAGAGGACACAGTGGCCAAGGAAAGAGGGCAGTGGGAACATACTGAGCAGTAGGGGTACATAAAGTACCCCTCTCGCTGCCCCTCCAGCTTTCCTGCTGCTGCTGCCGCTGGTGCCTCTCAAGCTCTATCGACGGCATCGTCGTGCCGCTTGTTGCAATGCATGCAAACAAGATTTAACGATAAAATTTTAATTAGTGCATAAATGGGCGCTTGATTGTGTGGGCGTGGCATAGCATAGCACAAGACACATACGCACACACTCACACACACAGGCACATTGCGGCTTTGGTGCATTTTGCTTTTATTTGTTTTCGCTTGCAGGCAACACCAAATGCATGGGTGTAGCTCAAGAGTGGACAAGAGGCAGCTCAGCAAGGGGGATGTACATGAAATTAAGCAATTTTGAGTGGTACACTGAATCGCCACGTTCTGTAGATACCAATGTGTGTGTGTTTGGTTGCAATATTTGGCACCAAAACCATTTGAATACGATGCATACTTTGTTTAAGATTTCGCCGATTAGCGATTTACGCAATGCGATTGCTGTGTTAAAGTCCACATAAACAGCCAAATGTGGAAATTGTTGCAGAATTCAGCAAACAACTGAAATAACAGCATTATCAATGGAAGAACTGGAAACTTTATAAATTTCAATACTAATATTGAGAATAAACACCGTAATAAATTGATGGGTTAAGTTATTTTGTTTTTAGAAAATTAAGCTTTAAATTTTCTCAATTTTTTAATCAATTTTCTTTGATGAATTACAGTTTTAAGTAATTTGCTAATCAATAGTTTTCAGAGCATTCCAAATGCCATAAATTTCCCACAATATTGACTTCAGCTCTTCCTGCATACAGGTATATATAGAAATACATATATTCAAAGTTATTTTTATGCTTTACTGCCAAAAGCCCTACAAAGATGTGTTGAAATGTTTAGAGCAAAATGTTTGCATATTTGCGTTTTTATTAGAAATCACACAGATACATACATACATATATCTACAACTACTACTCTGGGATATATGTGCATACCGCTAGGTTACTTTTCATGCATGATTCTATGCTTTGGGTGTGAATACCGTTGACTGCTTTGCACCATGGGCCTGGTAAAAATGCTCATACGAAAAGTATCTACAAGTATCTGTATGTATATATACACATTCACTTGTATATAGTTGTATAACATGCAGCAGCAGAAGATGAAACACAACAGCTCGACAGGTACTAACTTTATTCAATATTGTTGCATTTTTTTGCCTGCCTTACGTACCAAACACGCTGTAGACGTAAATGTAAAAGCATTGGGTATGATGTAGTCTGAAAAAAGCAATGAACAGTTTTAGCACACAGTAGGAAAGCGGTGAAAAGAATGCTCCTAGATAGAGGTATATAGTTAAAAGCTGCTTTTAAAATGATTTCTTGTTATAATTTAATTATAATTCAATTAAAATATTACATATTTTAGTCAAGAAATTAGAATGAATTTTTATACTCTTTATAAAACAAATTAAATTTAATATATTTTTCTTACTACAGAGTATCTTGGCAGCGTTTACTCCTTTGAAAGTCTTGTTTTCTTGGGTTTCGCCTTTTGCTGGATGTCTACTTTTATTTATTTTAATTTTCTCTTCTCTTCTTTTTTTATAACTCGCCTCAATTGCTGCTCGACATGCACTTTGCATACATTTTGCTTTTACGATCTGATGCTGTGTTTAAATATTTAGTAGATAGTAAACTATGTCTGTCTACTCGTTGGTTGGATATGGTTGTGTGTAGTTGTGTGTGTATACTGCGTGTCTATTGAAATATTTATTAAAATAACCAAAGGTTCGCAAGCATGCGGAAAAGTTTGCTAACCAACTGAGCGTTTGGCATTGAATTAAGTATGGAATACTTTTAATAAATGTTGATCCAAATTAATTCTTATAATTTAATTTACAACATATAATATTTGAAAAGTATTAACTAAATACAGAACTTAGTAATCTCAGTAGCACAACATGCAAAATATTTTAAATCCACATTTTGCGCTTGATTTTGTTTTGTGCTTTTGATTTTGTTGCTGACGCTGAGTTTGGGGCTTGAAACGCAAAATTTGTGTTTTAATTAAAATATGCAAATACGACGAATCGTACAAAACACACAAATTAGAGGGTTGGCTCCAGAAACCAGTCAAAATATTTCACACATTTACCAAAAACATTTTACCAATAATTGCAATTGCCCGACATCCACACACAGTACCAAAATCAGCAGCTATAGCAGTAATTTGTATGTGTATGTGTGTGGGGGCGTTGCCAAAATTTGAAAATGGCTCGCATTAAGCTGAAAATGTGCGAGCCACGAAACAATTTAGTTTATTTGCGTCTAATTGCAAACAACAGGCTAAAATTTAGTGACCTCAGTCCATCACCACCGACATTAGCTCCCTCCCCTCCGGCCCGCTTGACCTACAAGCTATAGAGTTGCAGCACACCTCAAAATTTGTGTTTTGTCCGCGTTTTATTTAACTTGTTGGAAAGTCAAAAGGCAGATAAAAGCTTTCAGTTTCAAGCAGAGCTTTAATCAGCTTAAAAATCGGAATTTTAAACTTTACTGTTTTATACTTGCGGTTTTATTATTATTAAAATTATTACTACGCAAAAAACTAAACAAATTTCAAAAATAATTTTACTAAAATTATTTTGCTAAGCAGCTCAACGATTTTTTATGCTGTAAATTTTAATCTGCCATTTATTTTAAGGTTTTCAAATTTAAAGAATTTTACGAGCAAATATGCAACTTGTATTCATATTTAATACACAAACATTTAGTTTACTAGATAGTTTCTGTAAGATTTTCCATCATTTTATTATTTGAATTCCTTTTATTTCGAATTTGAATTGCACACTGTCCAGATATTATGCATGCTTCAGTGGCATGCAACATTTGAGCTTAACAACAACAGTTACAACAACAACAACAGCAATAGCAGAAGTACAGAAAACAACAACAACTTCATCATCATTGTGTGCAATAAATCGCCAAGATGTCCATTCTTATTTATTTTCACATTTCAAGTGTTTAGTTTTCGCTTGAAAAAATCGCCATTTTCTTCAACTTTATTTGGAGAGTGATAGGAGAGCAAAATGAAAAGAAAGCAGGAAGAAAATTCCAAATAAAAGAAACTATAAAGGGTAAGGGGCTTAAAAGAAACATGTGCAATAGATGGCCAGAAGAGGCACTAAGTTAAGGCCAAAATACAAAGTGAAAAGTACGAGTACATGAAGGGAACTCAGCTCAACTCAACTCAACTCTGTCATTGCCATTTCAATTTCCGTTTGAATTTTGCACTTCATTTCGCAAGTTCGCAATTTTCATGTGATTTTATTTAAGAAAAAAAAAGCGGAGGAAAAAGGCAAAGAAATGGCAACAAAATGTAAGAACTAAAGCAGGACAAAACAAGTTGGCTCAAGTGCTCGATGAAGGCAGAAAGAGGCAATGCAAATAGTCAAGTGTTGAAATAAAACAGAGCAAAAGTCACAGAAACTGGAGTTCATTTGATACCCTATAAAATTCTGAATTTAAAGCTTTTTAGGCTCTAAGAAAAATATATTTTTTAAAGAACTTTTATATAAGTTTATGCACATACATCTATAACTACTAAGAATGTAATTAAAATTGTAAGTTGAGAGTCTAAATAAATTTTTTAAAAATTGTAATGCGTTACGTACTTGCTTAAAAAGTGTTTCAACCTTTAGAAACAAAGATCTGAAGAGCAAAACAAGCGTGAACTAAAACGAAGGCAAAGAAGAGATGACAATAAATTGTCACTTGCTGCCAGCTTCAAGTCCTTCATTGTCTTCATCTCCATCTTCGCCTCCTTCTCCATCTTCTAGTTTATCTCCCACTGATTTCACCCCCTTCCGCACTCATGCTCGTTTTAGTATCGGGGATTTGGTATTTGGAAGATGCTCTAAAAAAATGTAAACACGAGCGCAATGATAATGATGGAAAATCATGGCCGAGAGCAGAGACAATTGCACGTAGCATTCGGCTGTCACGCCTCCAAAAAAGAAACAAGCAAAGAAAAGAAGAGAAAAAAGGGAGCACGTGCCACTCCCCACCCGCTGTGACGTCATCATCCCTCTCGCAGCCAGGCACTGTTTATTTGTTTGACAAATAACGAGCGCCATAATGAAGGAGGTGCAAATGATGTTGGCATTGTTTATTCGACTGCGAAATGTAATAGGCGCGCGGTGTCACGGGCTCCAGGTCCCGATTGCCGAGTCCCCGGTCCCGACTTGCTTTTTATGGCTGATTTGACAGGAAACGGAAACGCGAAATTGCAAAAGCGCAATAAAGTGTAGCATAAACAAAGGCCGCGCCCTGAATACACAACATCACATAAACACAAATCCGTGAAAGAGGCAACTAAAATGATTCAAGTACTCGTTACCGTTGCACAGCACTTGAAAATAAATTTGTTTCCACAATACCCGCATTTTCCATTATATCCAATATGAATCCTGCTGCTGTTCTTGTGCTTGTTATTGTTTCTACTTTGTATCATATGATTTTCTTACTCACCGTAAACATATTGTTCTTCTTGTCTTTTATTTTTATCTACAAATTTTATATTCAATTGTTCGTCTGAATGAGTATTCAGTTTTATTTCCTTGTGGTGTTTGAGACTTTAAACATGAAATCAATTATTATTAGTTTTGGCTTTAAAACAAGTAATTGGTTTTTAAAGTCTTTCTTTGAAAACAATTATTTTTAAGAAACAAAACAGTTTGTAAACTACAGATATTAAAGCTTAAACTTAAACTACAAAACTTTTATCAACGCATAAACATATCAAAGGAAAAGTTGCATTGAAAATATTCACATCGTTATTTGATTTTACACCTGTACGCAGTCAGGTGAGAAGACGAGCTTAGAGAACAACAAACGTGTCTATCAACATATGTGAATCACATTAAGCATTCAGCGATGTCAGCAGATAAAACATTGCAAAAAAGAAAATGACAAGTGCTGGGAGAACGAGAGAACGGGAGGAAAACAAAATGAAAAAGTATATGAAAAATGTAAAAGCTTAGCGATGGATAGCAAAGGAAATGGTTTGTCGAGTGACGCACGCATTTTTTCCAGCAGGCCATCTGCATATTTATGAGTTTTGTGCACCTTATAAATAAGGCAAGTGTGTCAACAATGCATTCCAGGGACTGCACTTTAGGTGGCTGAACTTACCTTAAGTGAAATCCAAGTGAAATCATCTAATGGAATGCGAAACAACTGGAAAACGTGATTGTTACAGAGCCCAATAATAGCATACTCTAAAAAAGCGAGAGCATTAACATAAACTAATATTAACATAGAAGTAACATTTAAGATTTATGTTAAGGTGTTGTAATTGCAGCGACCGCTCTCACTACCATAAGTCTGTTAAGCAGCTGCAGAGCGTCAGCCAGTACTGTTATTAACAGTTCAGCTTTTATAATACTAACTATTCAACTGTAAAGTCAACAGTAAAGCCAAGAGACTTTTCTAGCTTTGTAGGGCATGCATATGACGCATTTGATGCATCAGCAGAAATATGCAGTGAGCAGAGAAACAACAAATGCGAAAAGGAACTGAAAATGTGACCAAGAATTGAAAATAACATTTGCATGGAGAAAGCAACAGTTGGCACTGGGAATGCAGTCAAGCGTGGGAACTGCTTTATCGACGCTACGTTGGGTTGCCAGGCAACCATAACCGTAATCGTAACGGTAACCAAGCGCCCAAAGGCAACAACAAAGCAGCTGAAAAGAAATACAAGAAAACTGCGCATGAAAAAAGAAATACAAAAAAAATTTATAAAGAAAAGAAGAAAACGTTTCCGGCAAGTAATAAAAAGAAATGGTAAGAAATGCAGCTGGAAAATAGCTGAAAAATACTTGAGATACCTGTTTTACTTGAGTTACATGATACGCATAGATACTTTCACGTGGTAAAACGGATTCGGCCAGTTCGCGGCATGTGGCAAGTGGAGGTGGCATGCAACAGCAGCGCAAGACGCCAGCGCCCGCAACACTCGAGGATTTCATCATCAAGCGTGACTATACGGGAGCCAGAGCCTTTCTTGAGGTAAGCAAAGTATCTGCAATAACGTGTATCTCAACAAGTATCTATCTAAATATTCATCTATCATGCAGTACGCCACCGATGAGCCAGTGGATGAGGAGGGAAAGACACAGGAAAATGAACAGCAACAACAACAAATCGATCAATGGATTGCCTATTGCAATTTCCATCTCGGCGACTATCAACAGGCACTGAATCAATATCAGGATATCAAACAGCGCCAGGAAGCATTGATTGAACCGCATTTACCACTCAATGTGGCCGTGTGCATGTTCTACTTGGGCCTCTATGAGGAGGCAAAACAGGTCATCGAGAGCACCGCAAATACAGCGCTTAAGCAGCGACTACTCTTTCATCTCGCCCACAAACTGGGCGATGATCAACAGTGGGCGCAGTTGCTAGAGGAGCTGCTCAACGCACCCAGTGTGGAGCAACAACTGAGTTTGGCATCGATGCATTATATGCGTGCCCATTATCAGGAGGCCATCGATGTGTATAAGCGTGTTTTGGTTGACAACAAAGACTTTCTGGCCATCAATGTGTATCTAGCTTTGTGCTTCTACAAGCTCGACTACTACGACATGTCCCAGGAGGTGCTCGAAGTGTATCTGGCCCAGCATGGTGACAGCACCATTGCCATCAATCTGAAGGCCTGCAATCGCTTTCGTCTCTTCAGCGGACGTGTCGCCGAGCAGGAGATTAAAAACATCTCCGACAACGATACATTTGGTGCGGACTTAATACGTCACAATTTGGTTGTGTTCCGCAACGGTGAAGGAGCTCTCCGTGTGCTGCCCAGCTTACTTAATATCGTGCCCGAAGCGCGACTTAATTTGGCCATATACTATCTGAAGCAGGGCGAGATTCAGGAGGCCCATGCCCTGATGAAGGAACTGCAGCCCACGTCCCCCCATGAGTATATTCTAAAGGGTGTGGTGCACGCGGCCCTGGGACAACAACTCGGCTCGGTAGGTGATACGATAAATACTCAAATTTAAATTTTAAGTAAAGCCTCAGTTTAAACAAAAAGAGAAATTTAAGATTACATGACAGCTATTATCCTCTATTACTGTAAGCTGAGTGTTTGGCGGTGTACCTAAAAGTATGCAATACTTTTGATAAAATGGGAGCTTTGCAACGCTTTTAGTGTAAATTAGTACTCTGAACTGTTCTATGCGCCAACTAAAATTAATATTTTGCACGTCCTTGACGTTGATATCCTTCTGATGGCAAAATTATAAGCAAAACACTTTGATGCGTACATGAGCTTCAACTGAAACGTTAGACGGACAACCATTTTGAAATTATTAATTTTAACACAAAAGAAATCTTTTTTTTGCCATTGAACAAAAACTCATTTTTGTTCTGCAATTTATACCCATCACAATTTAACTAAAAATTGTTATGCTTTTGCAGAACGAACACCACATTTTAGTGTAGTGGACCATGCTTATTATACTCAAATATATCAGTTTTATAACCCACTCTGTTGTAGAAGGAGCACATAAAAACGGCACAGCAGAATCTTCATCTGGTGGGCAGCTCAGCTACTGAATGTGATACAATTCCGGGACGTCAGAGCATGGCTTCAGCCTTCTTTCTCTACGAGCAGTTTGAGGAAGTGCTCGTCTACATGAACTCTATACGCAGTTATTTTGTGAACGACGATGTATTCAACTATAACTTTGCACAAGCCAAATGTGCCACGGGTTACTACAAAGAGGCTGAGGAATTGCTAATGCAGATTAGCGATGTGGACATCAAGAATCAGCACACCTACTGCATGGTCCTGGCCAAGTGTCACATACACTGTGCCCATCCTGAACTCGCCTGGAATGTGTTCATCACCAGGGATACAAATGCAGAGGCTTTTCTGCTGCTGCAACTAATTGCCAACGAGTGCTACAGGTGCGAGGAGTTCTGGGTGGCAGCCAAGGCATTTGATATGCTCGAAAAGTAAGTAAAATAATTATTTTAAATCAGGTAAATAAAAGTTGTATTATTTTAATGACAGACTCGACCCAAGTCCGGAGAATTGGGAGGGAAAACGAGGAGCCTGTGCCGGAGTACTGTACGCTCTGGCTACGAAGGCGCATCGTGGACGTCCCAGTGGTGGAATCTCCGAGGTTATTGGACTACTACGTGAGTCCTCCAACTCACAGGCCGAGTCCATGATTAAAACAATTCGCAAACATATAAGTAGTTTTAAGTGAAAGGAAATCAATACAAAATATTCGGATATCCTGTCTGTGTTTGCTTTTGAAAGTAATTAATTCAATTAAAATTTGTCAAAAACTTTGGCACTTAATAAATCTGGCATAATAATTTTCAAAAACTAATTGATAATTAATGAAATAAAATGTCATCTTCTGTTAATTTTGCTGTATTCAATTCAATTCCCCAGTGAGGCAATTATGCCTCAGAATGTTGTCATCTATCTTGTTGTCGTCTCTTTTCTCCCTCTTTCTTTCTCTATATCTATCCTACTTTATTTGTGTCTCTATCTCTCTCTTTCACGATGTTCTTATCTTTGCCTGCAGCTTGGCTTTGTTCAATTTGTTGCCCATTTGCCTGCAGCTCTGCAAAAGGCCCAGCAGCAACTGAAAGCGTCGCATAATTAATGCGATTAGCAAATGCGAAAGTGTGTCGGTAATAACAACAAGGACAATGCTCAAATGGCGAACAACTAAAGTGTCTATGAAACTTAACAGTGACTTCTCTATACACTTACTGAGGAAGAGATTCTAAAGTTAAGTTAAGCTCAAAGTTCGTAAACGTTTTTCTACATTCTATAGGTAAATGCATCACTAACTTTCCAAATCAACGTTTAAATTAAATGCTAATCTTTATCTAATTTGTTTACCTGGTTTAATAAAAAATCATCAAATTTATAATATTTTATTTAAACGGAATGAACTTTGTGATCAGATGTAGCAGCATAAATAGCTTTAAAGCTTAACGTTGTAAATTTTATTAGTTACAATTAGTTGTGAAAAAAAAGGCTTTACTCTAATAAAGAAGACTTTATGTTATTTAGTTTGGTCTTAGGTTGGTTATGCTAAAATACTTTATTCAAAATTTATTAACAACTTAACTTTATGATATAATAATAATAATAATAATAATAATAATAATAATAATAATAATAATAATAATAATAATAATAATAATAATAATAATAATAATAATATAGATTTTATAAATTTACTTAAACATTAAATTTCACAATGTAATTTAAAAATAAGATAAATTTTTAAATATACTTTAATTTTTTTTTAATTTTTCTATAATTTTTAGTTTATTAAGTACTTCTTATAGTTTAACTACTTTAATACTTGTCTCTATCATTAATATAGATTTTGTTTCCAATTCCCCATCCACTCACGATTAATCCCTGTATTTTAATGTAGGAAATCTATAAGTCTGTACACACTGAATTGTCCAGTACGTAACAATCTCCGCCAACTTGTTGTGAGGCTCCAAAGAACAAAGTATTCAAATCGGAAGCCACTTGTAGGCAATGCATGAGAGGCTCGGTTGTTAGTTGTTGGAATATAGAATGTAGAGTCCAACCAGCGGAAATGTGTCGCAGCCATTTTGTCTAATTGGCTTTGCTACAAAAGAGAGATAAACCGGAAATAGCGCAGCATTTTGTGAGTATTACTTTGTGCCTGCCACTCCGTCCCTCATCCTACCTCTAACCTGCTTCTTTAACTTCTTCCTCTTTCTGTATTTTTTCGGCAACGCATTTACTAATTAGTTAAACTGATATTTAAACAGCAGTTTGCACTAGTCTTAAATTCAGCTGCGTCTCTTTAATTCCGCTTTTTTTTTTGTTTGCATATTATTTTTTAACTCTTGCGCTCAGAAACTTTGCCGAAACTATAAATCAAGGAGCTGCTTGAACGGCTCTTAACAATTCCATTACAAAATTAAAAGCAAAGAGAACTTTTTTTCACCAAGCCGTAAAAAAATGGAAATAAAATAGTTATTAAATATTTCTTTGGCTCAATTGCTCAGCTCTCAACTCTTTGTTGCCGCACCTACAAAGCCGAGCAGCACAGACAGAAAGTTTGTGAAAATTTGCAGTTTCAATTTTCCTTTTTTAGCCACTTTTAGTGAAAAAAGTTTTGTATATTTTTCTGCTCGATGCGTGTGGAAACTCCTTGTGCAACTATTAATTTGCATGATTATCGCTTAAGCATAAATTTATTTAAGTGCCAGACACGGAAATACACACACCCATACACCCAGCCACATATATATACATTTACAGTTATGTAGCGAGGTGGCAAAATGGCGTCTTTGAAGTTACCTAAGTAAACAAACTTTTAAATTCCATTAAGTGCAATAAATTTTGCAACTGATACAATGTAAAAAGGCAACGACAAAATGCCGTAAAGGCTAAAAGCCATTTAGCAGCGCACTCTGTCGGCCGTTATCGGTAACTTTACGTTTTTTGGGCCAAGACAACGTCTAAGCGCACCTCAAGCTTTGTAGCTGCACAGTATGCCAAAAGTTTAATTAGGCGCAGCATCTCATTAAGCTGCTTGAAAAGCACCTTTTCTACTTTAAAGTGAGAAATAAGATATTATTTTACACTTTGTAGGGGCGACAGATCCCTATTTATCTGACGCATAGACGGCAGGCATTCCAAATTTTGTGACTCGAGCACTTAAAGTTGCTAAGATCCTCGAGTTCATAAGACCGACGGAGGGTCATTGATATATCGACTCGTCTGTTTCCGCTGGTCCACAATGGGATCGTTTACACGCGTTTAAAACAAAATAAACTGGCTGGTAAACAATTAATGTTTTTATTTAGTTACGTTTTATGTTCTTTGTCTATTCTTTACAATTACTTAGTTTACATATTAAAAATTGTATTGAAGCTTTAAATAGGTAATTCAATGCAAACAAAATAAAGACTAAATTATCGAAGATCATAGCAATAACATCTAAATTATGATACTGTATAAAGCTTAAATTCTGGGCAGCACTACGCAAATACTTGGCACCCTTTTGTCTCGTCACATGCTCTACCCAGTAGATTGCTCTTTCTAAGGGAGTTTCGGTTTGGTCTCTGAAACGTGCAGACATGGCAAGAGCTTGCCTTAAATAATATGGATCACTCATACTCTTATTAATAGCATTTCGTAGAGTTTCCGTTGTAAGTTGATCAAACCTAACTGTGATTCCATAGCCGTATTTTTTCGCTCTAACCATATGCATGTGTTGATTAAAAAATATAGGAACACCTAGAATGGGTTTGCCATGGTAAATAGATTCCGTTGTGCTCAGAAGGCCACCATGTGTTATGAAAAGTTTCACATTCTCATGCGCCAATGTGTCATTCTGTGGGAACCAGTCTCTGGTTGTTCTGGCAAACTGGAGTTTTCAAATTTCCACAGCACACGTTGCTTAAGACCGCGAAAAGTTTCGATAAAGGCCTGACGCTTGTCCTGTGGCAGATCTGCGCTCTTCAAGTGTGATCCCATGGAGAAGTAAATAACGCCGTGTTTAGCCCCTTCAATAAAGTCCTTAATGTAAATAAGATCAAGGACTGTAAACAAAGACTAGCAGCACGCTCGAAAAAGATCACGCGGTCACCTAGCGAGACTGTAAAATGTGGCACAAATAAAGGCGGTGAGGGAGTTCCAACCAGTTCCGTGGTCCAAAACGATGCGCCAAAGGCGGAGAGCCCTATCAATGGTGCCTGGAAATGTAGTAGGTGCAATTTTCTCTGCGAAGAGACTTTACTGCAAGTTCGTCCAAAAATGCTTTCGTCAGTGACAGACCCATGGCATGCATGGCGGGAGTTCGAACCACACAGAATTTTCTCGAATTTTTTTATAATATTAGATGTGCTCGCTGTACAAATATAAGATAATTGTGTGAATAATATTGCATTGCATGTCGTGGGCAGTACAGATTTTTTAGACCCTGTACTCGAAACGATAACAGTGGCTTATTTGTTTTGTCGTAAACGAAATGAGCGTAACATGGAGAAGGAAGCGTGGCTCACCAAAAATTGTAAAAAACAATTTTACATCATTCAGCTGTTCATACGAACAGACGGGTCAAGGATTCAAGGGGTCTGCAAAGTCTTCTTCAATCCGTTTTGCACATTTCTATTCTGTCAAACATTTCTCACAAATATGGCAATATTAAAAAAATTACATTTCTGATTCGAGAATAGTTGAAAATTTCAGACTGATTCTAGTTCTCTGGTACTTAAGTACTACTTACCATTCATAACAGCTTTAACGCTATGCAAAGATATACTGCTTAATGGAGTTGGACTCACATTCTTATATACAATCAATGGATATAAAAATAGCAGGAAAGAAAGTACAATCGAGCGCGCCCGACAGTATAATATTCTATGCTTTGATTCCAGATTATAATATTAAAATTGGTATCCAGGTATAACAAAAAACACCATTTATAATCGCACATAAATATGTTTGTCTGTATGCACATACCAATTCGTTTGGCATTATATATATGTGTATGCATACTATTAATCGGCACGGCTAGCGTCCGCATGCAGCGCTGCCGACACACATGCAGCGAATGCGAAAGAATGTTTGTTGTTTGTTTCTGTCTCACATCCACACATGCATTGACATAGCGCTTAAACATAAACTTTGTAACGGATAGCTCTCAGCGTACTAAAATTGGTATTTCTTTATTACTGAGATATTCGCGTGGCAGACCGCATAAAGTATATATATTCTTGATCAGCATCACAAGCCGAGTCGATATAGCCATGTGCGTCTGTCCGTCTGTCTGTCTTTCTGTCTGTCTGTCTGTCCGTGTGGACATTTGAAAGTCCGTCTATATGTGGGACAAGTTAAGTTTTTTTAATTTTTGCCACGCACCCTACCACCGCGCACAATAAACCATATACATTTTACTACAACTTCAAAACTATCAAAGCTATCGTGACCAAATTCACACATAATTTATATAGTGTCCACCAAGTTCAATTCGAATCGGACAACTATTGCTATAGCTCCCATAGGAAAAATCGGTTGAAAATAAGACATTTTTATGAAGCTGTTTAGTATTAGTTGAGCTATCGTCACCAAACTCACATATTATGTGTATATCGTAATTAAAACTATCCTCAATAAGTTTGTTTTCAGATCGGACAACTATATCTCATAGCTCCCATAGGACAAATCGGTCGAAATTTACTAATTTGTAAGGGAAATGGTAACTAAAATGAGTACGGGATCTTTTACAGACGGCTCGCTTTTATACTCTCTGCAAGAGTATATTGGGTTTGTGCAAATGTATGTAACAGGCAGAAGGAGGCGTGGCAGACCCCATAAAGTACATATATTCTTGATCAGCATCACAAGCCGAGTCGATATAGCCATGTCCGTCTGTCCGTCTGACCGTCTGACCGTCTGTCCGTCTGTCTGTCCGTATGAACAAACAGATTTCGGAGATGGTATGAGCTACAAGTTCGAGTTTGGTCTCTATCGACTCGATATTTAGTCAGTCAATACAAGAATCTTTTTTTTTTCGATGCCACGCCCCATTCGCCCACAATGAGCAAAAAACTAGACATACCTCGGAAAAAATAGGTGTTTAAAGCAAATATCTCAGTAACTATGGCACTTAGGAATACCAATTTTGGTACACGTGTTCCTAGAGATCGCATAAATGCAATGACATCAAAAGTCTGCCACGCCCCCTTTTTCCGCAAGAAATAATAGAAAATTTCAAACTTGCATGCCGTTTTTAAAGCATTTATCCTTATCGTACAGTGTTGTTTATTATGATTCGTTTGAAGACGTATCATGTCAAACTCACCTGAAAGTTTTGTAAGAATCCGACCATAAACAATAAAGAAATGAAGCAACAAAGATTTTATTCGAGAGCAATGAGTGCGAGAGAGACAGCGCTAGACGTGCCGACCAATAGTATTCATACACAAATATGTATGTGCATACATTTAACGTTAAACGAATTTGTATGTACATACAGACAAACACATATATGTTCGATTATGCTTAGCTTTTTTTTTTGTTTTAACGTGTTCTAATACAAGAACTATCTATTGTAATATCTGTATATCGATTTAAGCATTATAATTGGGAATAAAAGCAGAGAGTATTATACGGTCGGGCGTGTTCGACTGTACTTTTCTTTCTTGTTTTACTTGTTTCAGTTTAATTTTGTACCATATGGTTTTTTCCATATAATTTCTGCTCCACTCAAGGTTATGTGTATGATTAACGAGCTCTCAGTTTGACAAAAAATTTGTTTTTACAAAATATGAAAAGCAAAAAGGTAACAACAGAGTAAACCTGTTGGAAAACTGGCATAAGTATTTGAAAATCAGTACAAAACACGTTCAACCGTCTACACAAATTAAATTTATTGTCGTTTTTTTATTTATTTTGTAAATTTCAATTGTTGAATATTGAAACACTATTGAAAATGGAGGACAACTCTTACTCGCAGCTCATCGAGGAGAGCATTAAGTTGCATTTCGAGAGAAATGGAACTCTAGACGAAATGCGAAGTGGATTACACGCAAAGGTTCTGAAGATGCTTCATGAGCAGAAGAAACTGAGAAGAAATGAACCACTTTGTGGTGGAGATTTGGAGCAACGGGGATTGTCTCATCTGCTCAATCAACTGATTGTAGACTACTTTGAGTGGTATGGCTACAAACATACCCTGGAAACATTTTCACTGGAAACGGGCATGAAATCGAGAAGGTCACGTGATAAGTTACGGCACGAACTTAAGGGAACTTTTGAGCATAAGGAACTGCCCGTTTTAATGGAACTACTTATGCAACAAACAAGACGAGATGAAGGCAAAAAACCAGAGGAGGATCAGCCAAAGCAAGTCACAAAGAAAATAGAAACAAATCCCATTTTGAAAAAAGTACAGGGACCCAATCTGAAAACACCAAGACTTCCTCCTAGACTCCCTTCCGGTAGTAACAATGCACCTGTAGAAGCCATGATCAAAGTCAATAAGTTCCATGGACCCGATGCAACATTAAATAATGGTACGAAAATACAAGCAAAAGTGCATGTGCGTCAACGTATGTCGGAGACGGAGGGAAAAGTTCCTATGAAAAACAGGATTATTGCCAAAAAGTGTATGGAGAAGCCTAAAAGCATATACGACACTGACAGTGGCTCTGATCCAACCAAGTCTACAACCGAAGAGGATTATAATGATACGGAAAGCAGTGAAACATTTGCTGATATACCCAATAGGTACTACTACCGCGAGCAGGAACCACCCGAGAAAACATATCCCCAAGGCTACGGTGAAGAAGGACCATACGAAGGACCACAGCACAAGGTAACCAAACGCAAAGTGGAGAAATCCAAAATGATCAAAATCACTGAAATGGACAGCAAGGAAAAGAAACAAAAGGGTAGCGGCAAGAACACACCCCAAAAGACACACAAATCAAAAGTAACTGAGCTTAGCTCATCAACAAAACGCAGCAAATTCTCGTATAATCCACATCGTCGTCTGAACCACTCCGAGGAAGATCTGAATACACCGGTTAGTAAACCAAAATGTCCGGAAACTGTCATCAGTTCCATCAAAATGGACAGTGCCGATGACAGTGGTGACGATAGCGATGTCTACTTATAAGCACTAAATTAATCTCATTTAAATTAATCACATTTAAATTAATCACATTTAAGTTGCGCTACTAAATTAAGTAATTGCTATTTGGCAATTTATTTATAAATATTTGAACTATAAATAAATGACAATTTACTTATAAATCAAATTTGTTTGCAATATTAGTCAGAATATTTTTTTAGGAAAATATTTAGAACAGTTCAAACTAATTTGTTTGATTTTAGTTTCACGAAAATGTGTAAAATATATCAAATTTGTGTGTAAATTTTGAGCCCTCGGACTCTAAAGATGGAAAGGTTTTTCGGAATCGAAATGTGCGTAACAGGCAGAAGATTGCATTTCCGATCGCATAAAGTATATTTATTCTTGATCAGCATCAACAGCCGAAACGATATAACAATGTCCGCCTATCCCTCCATATTTTTGAACGGACTTGTAGATTTCAGAAACTATGAGCGTTACAGATACCAAATTTGGAATGAAGTACTGTCTGTAGGTCAGGCAGTTGAATTCACGTTTATTTGCACATCCCATGCTGCCCCCGCAAATTCTGAAACACCATTTTCATAACACTATAACATGGTGCAGGCTACTAAGTAGGAATACCAGTAATGTCAAGTGTACAGTAGATTAACTTAACATAAGAATGACATAAATGTAAACAGATCGATATCGATAGTAGAGATAATCGAAGAAGAAGTTAGTTCTTAAGCAAGAGAATAAAGAGACGGACTGTAGAAAGAACAATTAGTATCATTTGGATTACAAAAGGCCTAGAACTATTTACACATTATATGTACAACACCGTAATAATTATCTTCACCAGTTTTATCCAGATCGGACAACTATACCCAATAGTCAGCGTACGACAAATCCGTCAAAAATTGCTTATTTGTATGAAAAAATTCTCACTTGAAGGAATGCGGTGTCGTTTACTGCCGACTCGCCCCAACTAGTAAGTCTTACTAGTAAGTCTTAAATTTTTGTTTCTATTGGCTAAAGCTTGAAAAAACGGAAGTCAAAATAATATCTACTTATTTAAACCTTAAACTACTGGTTATGAGCTACAGTGCCTTGAATGAAAATGTTTCCTGTAAGTTGCTCTAATTAATTGATTGAAAACTGTTGTTATTGTAGTTGCTTTTGCTGTGTACTTTGTTGGGTCAGAGTTCAGTGGTGAGTGCCCTGTGTTTCATGAGACAAGTCAGGCTCAATTGCAAGAGACATTTACTGTCATAATATTGACTCATTGGGCATGTAATTAATGGTGTTAAGACTCGCACGCCATATTAATGCAATGCAATTCAATTGAATTGACAGACAACATCCGTTTTGCATTTGCCGCATTCGAATATTGATTTCAATCATTATGAAACGTCATCAACTTCAGTTCTTTGCTCTGTAACTGTCTCTGTCTCCCTCTAAATATCTCTCTGTCGCTCTGCTCTGCAGTAATTGCTGTCACATCGATGTGTTTTGCATATTAACAAGTTTTGGGGCATTCAATTTTAAATAAAAAATGTTTGACGTCTGCTCTTAAAAACTCATTAAAAATATTATAATTTTTCTAAGTTATTTTTTTTTATTAATTTTCTAAAACTTTGAAGTATTGACACCTCACCTCATCTGAGCCAATTTCCAATTCATTGTTACTTTAACTGTAGTTCCAACCCACAATGGATTCTATTTTTAAAATTACAGTTAAAATTACATATACATAAATATATATTATTAAAATAAGAATTGTAAGATATTATTATAATTTATCATATACAGTAGAATCCGGTTATACCGACTCCGCTTAAAGCGTTTGTCCGGTCATTGCGACGAAAATTCGATGACTTGGTCGGTCCTTTCATACAAGTTTATATGGGGTTATGTACGGTTAAAGCGTCTACCGGGTATAACGACGTAAAATCGTCGGTCCCTTGCGTGTCGTTATAACCGGATTCTACTGTATAACTTAAGTCTCAAAATATTGTTAAAACTTACCAGTATTTTTCTTAATTAACTATTTATTTATTTATATTAAATTTCTTTATAACGTTTACTTATTTTCTTTAAATATAATCTTAATTTTTTCCAAGTAATCTAGCTGTAACTTCCTAGAAACTCGCACACTAAATGATACCCAAAACTTGTGGCTATTGTTCATTATTATTCGGTTGAAATGCGCATAAGAAATCACGTTCACGCTGGCACTAACATGTTCAGTTGGTTGACTTGACAACAAGCCATCAAAAAGCATCCACAGTCATTTTGAGTCCCAGTTGCAGTGTCATATTGCCACATTGCCACATGGCCAAGCTGCCACATGGCCACACGGCCACGCATGCCACTAATGAGGCTCGTTAGCGTGGTCGGTTTGTCCAGCGTGAATCCGGCGCCGTAATGTATGCAATACGCCAAATTGTACAAACGTACTGGGCAAATCGATAAAGTAATTTGGGCAATGCAAAACAAACGACCAGAAGCGGACCCCTTTTTAACCCCCATTCATCCCCTTTCGATCCCCTTTTAACTCCCTCACCTGCTTCATTTATGGCCAGCAGCAGTTGGCCGCGAATCGCGCCACCAGCAAATGTTGGCCACATAATTTTGTTTGGCTGAAGCAGCACGTAGCACAACGACGATGCATTGACAAACTGAATGACTGACTTACAGACTGACAGTCGCTTTCCGACTGTTTTCAGCTGCCAGTTGCCTAATTGCAGCACCATCTTGTGGTTATGCGTTTTACGTGCGTTTGTCGCACGTTTGGCTAATTAAAATTGCATTTTTGCCTCCACTCATCCAGTCCCCAGCTCATCCATTTCCGTCCGGTTATTGATATAGCAGCTGTATCATATGCGTTAACGACCCTTGACTCTGGCCAATAGTTTTACCAGTTGGATTCTAATTTTGTGGCCAATAACAATGGCTTATACAGTAAAACATTTAAAATTTTTATTTTCTTTAACTCAACTCAATGAGAGTTAAGTTAACTTGGCTAAACAAACACTTTCCATGATTGTTCAATAAATTTAAATAAATGCATATTAAACAAACTGCAGCTGGCTAGAAGAACTAATTTTCAAATCAAATGGAAAAGCTTGAGCAAAATACAGTAGCAATAATAAAACGAAATTCTTCTTGTTGCACATGGCGTATGGGTGATAATTTGTGGGTTCTTGTTTTGCCGAATGAGTCCGAGTGGAATGGCCAATGATTTGCGGTTTTGTCGATTGTGCAGGAAGCTTATAAAATTGTTTGCCGACTTTTCCATTATATTGTTTACAGCAATTTTATTGTGGTCAAGTTTGTTTCATATGTTCAACACTCATTTGTGGCTTTGCCAGATTGTAAGCAAGGATTAAAGCTAGCGCTGGATTTTAATCTAATCAAGAGCTCTGCTTGTGCTGTAAATACTGAATTTATTCAGCTGGCTTTACTCGAGTGGTTTTAGGTACGTTTAAAAGAAATTTTAGACATTTTTAAGCATCTTTAGTTGAAATGTTTTGGAATTTAAGTTTAGTTCATTTCATTCACGTATTGAAATATTTTAAGTTCAGTTTAGTTTATATAAATTTCAAAATGTATTAAATTTTTTTTTTTAGTGAAAATGTATTTTAATATTTTATAAATATTTTAGCAGACTTATGGAAACAAATTATAATATAAAAATTTAGTTTAGTTTAGTTAGGCCTTAAAAATATTTAAACTGCTTTTTTTTTATATATTTAAAATATCTACTTATATTTTAAATTAGCTTAAAGTTAATATTGTTTTGTTGGTATTGAAAGAGCTCATAAATTCAAGTAAACAGTGCACCGCAGTGTAACCGACTGCTGTTAAAGCAGCTTACTCTGTTAAACTCACTCTGTTATTCAAAAGAAGAGTACTTTGCTGCTGTTAACAGTCTGTTTGCTAGCGCTGTTAAAGCAGTCTACGCTGTTAGGCTCTGCAGTGTTGCCAGACATATGCAAATACAAATGTACCAATTGTCTACAGGGTAACTCCAAGTTGCGCTTTCTTAATGCTTTTTTATCTGCTACTTAACTGTTTGAATTTATGTTTTTGATATGCCAAAGTTTTGCGAACAACAGAAGAAGCTGCAGTTGGCAGCCAACGCAGATGAGTTGACAAAAGCTTAATGACACTTAACGTAAACAAATACGCAAAACAAACACACGCACTCACACACACGTGTAGACACACACCACACCCACACATACACATGTGCATATCATCGCCATTTTGTTAGGCAGCGATGCGAAAAACGTATTTTAGTGATTTTTAATGCGAAAGCAATTTGAAAAGTTTGTTTGCCAAAAGTTGTAATGATAGAGACATGTTAGGGGTGGTGCTTTTGGGTGGTACTTTTCGATAGAGCTATTGGGTGGTACTGGGTGTTATTGGGTGGTTTAACGCCTTTAACTCGTCTTGGTGGTGGCTGATTAGGCACTTCCATAGCACACACATTTTTGAGGCTGTCTGCGACACTCGCGACACACATGATTGAAATAATGCGTGTGTTTGTGCGTGTGTTTCTGTGTGTGTGTTGACGTGTGTTTATCGGCATTCCTTGCCGGCAGCCGTTAAGTAGTCTTGTAAATTATCAAATGTGTAAATTAGTAAGACTAAGTAATGTGATCGCACAAGTTGTTGACAGGCAAAAGAAATAATAATGACACATCAGACAGCTGACGGCTATAACTACCATAAGATGAGTATATATATTAAAATGCCATTAAATTACAGCATTTGTTAAATTATAGTAGTGATTTAATGCATGTTCCAGGTACTGTTTAAATATTTAACTCCTTACCAGCTAACTAACATACTGAATCCCTGTTAATGGACCTAAAGCGAACAGGTTGATAACAGCCTGTTAGCTGTGAGCGCTATACCAGCTGTAAACTTAAATTGTCTTTCTTTTACAAACAAAAACTTGTTGAAAAGCTAAACATCAAATAATAATTAATAAAATAAATACAAATAAATAATAAAAATAAGTAATAATTGGTAAACAAGTTATAATTTAAATAATAATAAATGTTACTTATTAACATAGGCTTAACATAAGTAAAAGTTCTAAAAAAACATAACTATATCAGCTGTTAAATAAATAGTAAATTTAATTTAATTAATATAAAAAACTTTAATAATTTATGTCAATAACTGCGTAGATACTTAGTTGGTATTGCCTAAAATTTAAGGTAGACTAACAGAAACTAGCAGCATAATATTAATAAAAGCTTTAAAACCAAGCTTAATAACTGTTAAATAACATTTCTTGAATGTATTGGTTTAAATAACTTTATTTACTAACTTATATTAAAAGTGCTCTTATTTTTAACTAGTGCTACTAAATGTTACAATTACAGAACTAGAGACTAGCTTAACAGCTGTTAAATAACACGACTTGTATCTGCTAATTTTACATACAACAATTTGTTAATTCACTCATTAACTTTTGCTACAACTTAACACCTTAACGACAATTAAATTATAGATTTTCCCTTTGCATAAATTTGTGTGTGGTGATTATCTAATTGTATTATCTCAGTCGCTTATAAGCTACTTTATGTGCGGATTTTGAAGAACTTAGTGTAACCATGTAATCGCATTACCGCTCGAAACAGGGCTAAAAGTAAATTAACTGCTTTGCTGGATATTTGCGATTATCGGAGGAAAACACTTGAAGCAAATTTGATGCTAGATTTTGTTGCAACAAAGTGTTGTGTCTAGTCTATTAAGTTTTCCATTATAGATGATAGCGATCAATGCTTTGCACTAAACTCAAGAAACTGTTACGCCCCCACTTAAGCACACACACACACACACACATATACATGTAAGTAATACACTCACACACAGGCACACACAGGCACACACATACTAAGCAAATTTCAGCAAGTTGAAACGTAAATCGAATAAAAGGCCCAAAGTAAAAGCAGTTACCAATATGTAAGAAGAAGATTTCATAGCGTGTCTTGAGCATCCTGCAGATGCTACTATTTTTAGTATCAGCGGAGGTAGGGGGAAGTGGAGGGGGAACGAATTTTGGAATCTTGAGTGGAGAGGAACTGCAGTCTATGGTAGGAAGTGTTGCCAGCATTAGATGTGGCAAAGCAGCTGTAGTTAAAGTGATCATTTGGCTAGAAATGTGCTAAAATGGGTAAACGACTGTTTTTAACAAAGAAGCTTGGAACGTTTAATAAATAAAAATAAAAAATAGTTAAATAACTTTATTATTAAATATGATTCAAAATTAATAATAATTAATAATGTTATTTAAAAAATTATAATAATAATTAGTAAACTTTATTTATACATTATATTATATTATATTATCGACATTTTTTTATTAATTAAAGCAGTCGGTAAAACGCTTTGTTTTTTTTTTAATTTTTATAAAAATTGAAATATTTGATTTGCTTTTATAAGAAAATTCTGTATTGAATTTAATGTAATATATGTATTCGATAATGTTTAAATAAATGTTAACAGTCTATAATACAGTTTTAAATTAATTTTAAAATTTTAAAGAAACTTTACATACTTTTTATTGTTTAATCTGAAAATTCTAATTTTTTATTAAATTTTATATATTTTTATTTTATAAATATTTTAAGTTTAGTTATGTAGACTCATTAACTAATTTGTAAACTTAAAAAATTAGCTTGTTATAGTCAGAAATGAGCCAAAATGGCGGAAATTCAATTAAATGCCATTATTAACTTAAAACAGGCTACTTTGAGCTATAAATAGGCTAAATTGGCAGCACTTGGGAGCGGTGTGTGAGAGCGTCATGACAACAATGCCATTTTGATACTTTTGTATGAGATTTAATGAAATTTGAATCCTTTTGTTGAGTGGAATGACAGCACGCTAGAGAGAAAGGGAGAGAGCGAGTGAACGAAAGACAGGGAGAGAGATACAGGGGGTAGAGAGGGAGAAAGAACTGGAAAGTAGAAGCTGCAGGCGAGTTTGCTTGTCTGCCAATGCGATTTCATGTAGTTAAGGTATTTTGTCTGTGTGTGTGGGAGTTTGTTAGTATGTGTATGTGTATTATAACAATAGTAAAACAATCTTCTTAATGCACACTTTGGCCTTAAGGAATTTTTCACTTGTAAGACGAAACATGTAAACACACACACACACACACTGAAACACCAACACACAGATAAACACAGAGAATTGCTGGCAGTTGCCTATCAGCATCAGTTAAGCATAATGTAAATCTGTCTGGCTGTGTGTGTGTGTGGGTGTGTGTGGGAGATGTATATACATATAGGCTATATATTGACAAAGAAACATGTTAATAAACAGCTGGAAGTTTGCTTTATTGTCATCAGGACACTCATACATAAGACAGACGCTCGAGACTTTAGGGACTTGCCAAAAAGGGTTTCCTACTCTCTCGCCCCTTCCCTTTCCTCCGTTTGTGTGTGCGTGTGTTTAAACGGAAGCTGAGGTATCAATAACATTGTATAGCAGACAACAACAACAACAAGAGTCTGAACAAGAATGTGCTCCATTATTAGTTGCTTGTGGGGAGAAAAAGGCAACAAAAATGTCCTTTGCCAAGAGAATCACACATTTGGGCCAATGTTGATATACTCCCATGACCTCTGCGAGTGTATATGTGGGTGTGTGTATTAAAGCTGCCTTTGAACTCGTTGTCATCTATTTGTGCACAGTTAAAACAATTTTGATTGTGAATAACTTCTTTGTGAAGTGTGAATGTAACACATGCTGTGAATACATTCAGACCACAATATTTGCCTACATTGACTACAATTCAATATAAAAGACATAGAACACAATAGAGCAGTCGATTGTTTGGTATTTACTTAAATATTTACAAGACTTACAGGAGCAAACCGAAGATATTAAAGTCAATTTATTTGTTTATTATCAGAGCTGAGAAAATTGCTTACTATCAATGAGCTGTGACTAATTGTTGTTAATTGTTAATTATAATTAATTAGCAAGCACAAATGCACTTGCTTAATTTACGGTTATCAATTGAGAGAGTGTTGGTCAACTGCTCAGTTAAGTAAATTGATTCTGTTTGAGAGTGCGGACTGCCCGAACAGGCAATTAGGCATTGGGCGCATATTATTATATATATTGCATATTTGACACACCGACTGTGGCTAGCTTATATCTAGCTAGATTCCCTCAAGTGATTTGCTGAAGAGAATACAGAATATAGAATATATAAACGGACCACAAGATTGCTAGCATGATTAATACAAAGCTGGCGACCATTTTCTGTTTGTATTTACTAAATTAATGTTTATAAATAAAGTAATTGATTTTATTAAAATTTAATTGTTTTAAATGACTAAAATTGTTCTTCCTATTTGAAATTAAACTAAAATATCAGCAAAAATTGTGTTTTAAGCGTATCTCCGTCACACCTGGCGTATGCGTTATTTTCAGCTAGTTTCCTTTACATATTGGCGGTTAAGCTTAACGCAGGTAAGCAAATGTTTCTCTATATTTTTTACTGCTTTTATCCATGTCACTCGATGCTGAGCTACTACAAGAAATTTTAATTAAAAAATTAATCATACGACGAGGTAGCCATAGAAAGGAAGCAGAGAGCAACAAATACTTCGACTAGTTGCGCTTTTATATCTAAACCTTGTGGATGTTGTACTTGTTGTTGTAGTTGTTGTTGTTGCTGTTCCTGTCTCCATTCCTCAGCTCGAAGATAAATTTTGGCTATACGCATTTTATGGCAGACTCCTTGACGAAATATGCGTGTGGTTGTCGCTCAGTTTGTGAGTGTGTGTATCTGTTGCCTAAAAGTATGCAGCAAGTTTATGAAAATTCTTTGTTCATTCGCTTGAGTGTATGTGTGAGTGAATAAGTGTGTGTGTATTTGCACTAGGTAAATTGTCTTGGTTTTTGTTAATTTTGCGTTCCTGTCAAATTTATATGCTGGTTAGCAGGCAGCAAACTTTTGTCTTACGACCGAATTCTGTTTGTGTTCGTTTCTAATTTATGGACACACACTTGTATGTGGCTCAGCAACTGTTGAAACTTTTAGTATGCTTATTATTTAGTATTTCAGTCTCTTTTTCATTGAAAGTATTTTATTTGCCACCCCAAAATATATACGATTTTTGAATTTGTACAAAAGTTTATACATTAAATAAAATTCTGAATAGTTTTAAAGTTTGCTGTTAACCCCAAAGAAACTCAGCTGAGACGCACAAGAGCAAAAGTAATTTGTTTGACAAAGCACATAAAATTCACATATAACAAAATTATTTATCTCTACTTTGAGTCGAAAGAAGTGCTGATAGTAACACACATTTAACATAGCTGCTAAACATGCAACAGAAATCTGTAAAGTTATTTTAACAGACATTGCCCCTGTCTAATGATAAGTGGCTTTGTCTACAGATCGCGCTCCATTTCTATGTTATGTTAATTAACAGCAGTAAAATTTAGCTATTTTCTTTTGTGTTATCATAAACCAAAGAAGTTATAAATTTAAAACCCTTAATATTAAATTAAACAAAATTAACTTGCAATTGTTTGTGCACTTCTTCATTTATGAATATATATATTTTCAATGCAAACAAATTAGAAAACAATTGCTATCTCTTTTGCGCACACGCACGTGGGGCTGTTTGAAGTCGTAACAAAAATGAAGATTTACATAGAAAACATTTGCACAAGTTGTCACAAAGCAACGAGGACAGAACAACAGTTATGCCAACATCATCACACACATAAGCACCCACACAAACGCTCTCGCAGGGTCATGCACAAGCACAAGCACACGCACACTTATATAAATAAGCACACACGGACGTACAAATGTATAGGTGTGCGTACATGCATATGCTATTCTAATGCCTAAATATTTTACAAACTAATATCAATTCAATTTGTATGCATTGAGCATCAAATTGTTTGTGTATCACTGTGTGTGCTTGTGTGTGTGAGTGTGTGTATGCTTGGGAATGCCAAGGCATCGAAGTAGAAGTATAACTGAGCATTCCAACACACAGGTGACACAAGTTTCTCCAATAATTTATGTATTTCTAATAAGAGCAACAGTCGGTCCTTGTAACTGTAATTCTTGTTGCTCTAGTTTCTGTTTGATGACAATCCACTTTAGGGGACGTTAAGCACACAAAGTTACAGTTCACTTTAATACTACTAACATTTGATATTTGAGTAATATTTAAGAAATCAAATTACTTTTTCACCACATATTTATTTAATTTAATCAATGAACTAAAGTCACTTTACTTGTTAGCGGTTATAATTTGAATCTAAGCTTTTCGCGCCAAATACAATAACAGCACTGTTAACTAACAGCGGTATTTTTGTCAGCTTAGCACTATTTTTGCCACATACTTAGCTATCGATTACTCAATTGCTTATCGATTACTGTAAGCCTTAAAAAATAAATGATACGACGTGGTACGAACGCAAAATAATGGCAAATAAACCTAATAAACAAAAAGAGGAAACAAATGATTGGGATCAGAGCGATGAGGACGACAACTGGGATGACTGGGGCGATAACGACGAGGATGAGGATAAATTTGTGCATGTGGAACAGCAGCCGCAGACACAAAACAGTAAAAACAACAACGCAAAAACAACAACAACAAAGTCAGAGACAATTGTTAAAGCTGCCGAAAGTCCAAAGACAGAGGCACCGCCAGCTGAGACGACGTCATCGTCGACATCCTCGGGTTGGGGCTTGTGGGGTGGCAAACTCAGCTCTGTGTTGAGCACAGCTACCGAGGGATTGGGTAACATAACAACGCATGTAAATCAGGGATTGAATCAGATAATTGGTGTACCCGATCCGGAGGAACTTGCTCGCATCAATGCAGCTGAAGAGGCAGCTAATCCCCTTCCAGCAGAGAAACCATCGGCAGACTCGCCCAGTGAAGAATCTGCCAGTGGTCCAGCGTTTTCTTTGGGCATTGTAACCACACTGGGTTCCAAAGTTCTAAACACTGGTCTGGATACGCTAGAGGGAATTGGCAAGAAGACCATGACCATATTGCAGGACAATGATCCCAAGTTAATGAACAAGCGCAAAATGCTTGGACTCGAGGCAAACAAACCCAATTTGAGTGCTGTGCTGCTCGAGGCCAAAAAAGATGCAGATCAAATGGAGCAGTCACTGCAACAGCTGCAAATCGAGAAACGAAAGGCACAGCTACGCTTCGAAGTGCTCTTCGAGAACTACTGCGGCCTGGTGCACTACGAGGCTCTTGAGATTCTGTCAAAGGAATCGCGTCTTAAGCTCGACACGCTGCTGGATGCAGTGAGTGGAAATGCACTAACGGAGCTACAGGTAAATCTAATTATATAATTAAATGACAATAAAGTTAATAACTTTACTATGCGCAGGAGACAATCAGCGAGGTACAGGAGCTGCTCGAGCTGGAGGATTTGGAATGCGATAGCGAGGGAGACTACGAGGTGGAGGAGCTCAGCGAACGTCTGGAAACCACAATCGCCGATGCCGAAATTGGCATCAAGTTCGACGATGTAACCAGGTGAATTAGAGCATACTTTCATAGGAATTCATTTATAACTTGTTCCATTTATCCTACTTTAGTCACTGGTCACAGTGCCTTAAATGGCTTAGCTCCGAGGAGTCCAGCTCAGCGGATCTGGAGGAGGCCTATGCCAAAAGCATTAACGCTTTGAGCGAAGCCTGCGCTCTGGAGATGTGTAAACTGCATAAAATTGCCGAATTGTTGTTGGTGAAGCAGCATCACAGTACAGCCAATGAAGTGGATGGAATCGTGCAACTTTGCAAGCAGTTCAATGGCCACCTGCAGGGTCTAACCCAACGCTATGCGTCAGTGCTGAGCAGCAAGAGCTCTGGTGGCGAGAATGCTGCCCAGCAGGACGAGTGCAAGCAGAGGGTGAACACACTCTTTGCCGAAATGCTGTCGGGCGTCAAGTATTTGGAACAGGCCTACAAGCTCTTTACGCCCATTCTGCAAATGGGCGCTGTTTAGTTAACAATTTTTAAATATCTATATACATCCTTCTCACACTTAGTTTTTTATACTAATTGCAAATTGTAAATTAAATTAAATTAAATTAATTCTTTTTGTTATGTGATAAAGTTTACAAAGTGAATTTCATTTCGTCTTATAACTTTTATTACAACTAAAATTATACATATTATAATCATCTTAACTCTGTTTCTGTCTCATAGTTTTTAAATTGTACATTTCTATTTATTTTTTATTTTTTCTCTTTAAACAAAACTTTGCAGCTTAAGAATTATCGCCTGATTTGCATGATTTCAAAGTATTTAGCGCTGGATTTTCTACAAGGTAGCTAAAACTCGGATACTTTCGGGATGAACAAATATATATAAACAGTTTTTGTCGTGTAATGCTAACAATTGCGCCTCCAGAGTCTGTTCAAAACCTTAAATCGGGTTTATACTTAAGCATATATCTGCAAAAAGAACAGAAACACATATTAATATTTAGTAGTTCCCTCAAAGGATAGTGCACTTACTTGTCCAGCGTCTCCCAGAACTTGCTGAGCACAGCGCGATCCAAATGCCTTTTATTCTGGGACAGACGCAGCAAAGTCACGGACCAACGCTCCACATTCGCATCCAATTTGAGCTCACTAAAGCACAAGTGAAACGCACAAACTAAACAGATGGAAAGTTGTAATAAAATCAAAGTTTAGAGACAGATTTGGTGCTTACTTTTTGAGAATATTTCAACTGGATTGCCATCCCAGGGCCAGCCTTTAAACTGCCATTGTGGACCCATAACAAACACGGCGACAACACGTTGCCAATCCTGTTGGTTTAGTTTAATGGGATTGTCCACGACACGATATGATACGGTCTGATTGTTTCGCTTGCGCTGTAAATAAAAAACGATCACAATCCCATCATTTGAACTGATTTAAAGTAAGTCTCACCTGGAGCAACACTTCGCTTTCTCTCTGGCAACCTTTAGCCTTCTTTTCCGACGTTGACATAAAGCGTAATTCCTGCAGAATATCCTTGACATTGATCATGGTTATAAGGCTTGTATTGGCTGACGGTATAATAATAATGGGCGTGCGTGATGGTCGCTTTTGTGGTCCATTTGCGGGCAATTGTCTTGCCTGTGCTGTTGGCAGTAAATCCTTGGGTCCCGCTCGCGTCATATTGGCACCAGGCGCCGCATGGGGCATATTTGCTTGGGCCTTACGCTGGGCCAACGATCCTTCTGTCACCGATTTGAGCGACATGCCATGATACGTACCCAGCGTATCGATTTTGAAGCCTTCGGTCTCCTCCTTTTGGCGATTAAAACGCTCCTGATCGTAACGATTGTACTGAGACAGCTGTGGTTGCGGTTTCGCAATACGCGACGGCTCGGGCATCTTAATGGGATTGGGCACCTGCGGACGATTGCGTCCCTCTTCACGCACTTTAATGCCCTGCAGCATGGCGAATATGTTTTTCGCAAAGATTTTGCCAGCACTTTGCAGTACAGACGTACGTGTACGCCATTGACGCTCACGACTGATAATATCCTTGGTGGAGTCCACATCGTAGTCGAGTATAGCTCGCAAATCCGTGCCTATTGCTTCCTCGTTGTCCGTACGCTTGATTGTAGTACGCTTGTTTGCCAAACGCTTTGCTTTAATGGCCGCAATTTTTTCCACGGACATAGTCTCCGACAGCGACTTAATGTTGTCCATATTCACGGCCGTCTCCTTTTGATTAACATCCCAACGCGCCGCCAATTGTTCGCGCACCTTTTGCACTTGCGTTTCCTCGAAGCGGGCCTTCTTGGCCGCCGTTTCGCCACTACTCGCCGCATCACCGTCTGCCGTTCGCTTGACTTGAGTGGGAATCTCCAGCGGTGCACTTTTGTCAATGCTGGCGCATGTGGGAGTCTCGCCATTGAGGTAGGCAAGCAGTTCCTTACGATCGGGACGATTTACGGCGGGTATATCCTCGGCGGCGCACTGACGCACATACACCGAATGCTGAAGCATAACATTTTTGAGCAAGTACAGCAGGCACTCCAGCGTGTAGTATTCACGTGGAGCGCCTTTTTTGCCCGAGCTGCAGAAATGCGTTGGCAAATTTTAGCAAATTTTCGACATTGAATTTCAAGTGAATTCTGGAAGTGTACTTACCCATATTTGAGATAGTTTGTCTTAACATTCTTCGGCCAGGAGAATTCACCAAATATAATTTGATTATCACGCTCGATTATCTCCTTTTTGTTTATATTGTATTGCCGCAAAAGACTCAGTGGATCCGCCATTTTTGCGTTGCGTTTGTTTTACGGCCCACGAGTTATTGTCCTTGAATTGCTTGACTCTCTTGTCCACGCTATATTATTGTAACAATATGTTAAGCAACTTAATCCACTTAAAAACTATACTTAATATATTGAAATCAGCGTTTTATAGCATATTTTTCATTTCTCACATCGCGTATTATGTTTGCCGCTTCTTCTTCCACCTCTAAGCTGTCACACAAAAGTACTCGATGCCGAGTGGTGGTGAGTTGCCAGACTTCACATTTTTATCGCCAATAATGTTATCGATTTTCAGCCGATAACCGTGAACTGGTCATATGGACAGTATCGAATTGGCCGGCAGAGCCAACTAAATAAAAAAATGTTGGTATAAAGAAAAGCACAAACAACAACATCGAGTGAAGCTTTAAAATGCTTTAAATTTCTACAAAATGTGCCACCCAACGCCTGCATATATTGTCAATTCAAATACGTGGAAATTGAGTGTCTTTTTCGCAAATAGAGAACAAATCTAATTTAAATGGTGAAAGTGTTAACTAATATGCCAAATAATCAAAAATAAGTGTTTTTAATAAAGTAACATCATATTATGGGTCAGTCGGCGGGTAAAATCGGTAAGTAATTGGCAAGAAATAAATTTTATTTCCACTATGCATTTTTAATCATTGCAATGAAGTTCACAATTCGTGTTTGTCAACTGTCGCCTGCTGAGCCTCAGATAAATGTTGTAACTAAACAACAAAGTGTATAAGTGTGGGAGTATACATGTATGTGAGACTCCACTGGCACATTTAGCAATATTAAGGCTCCCTCCCGCATTCCAATAAGGTTTGTGACCTTCCTCCAAACACGCGCACCAAAACAGCTGTTTACCTTAGTGATGACACTTAGTGGCATAAGGGCGGGCAGGCGATAGTTTTCAAAAGTACTCACTTTATAACTCGTTACATTTTGAAATTTTATGTTACTGGAAAAAATCCTTGATTTATAAATTTTAATAGTATTAAATATTATTAAAAACAAATCAACAAAATAAAAATAATTTTATGCAGATTTATATTTTAGATCTATTTTAATCTTAAGATTATGTAAAATAATCAGAAATCCTTTAGTAAAATAATAATTAACAAAATTTGATTGAAATTTATGCATTATAGTATTAGATTTTTGCTTCTTTGATGTAAATTTTCTGTAGTAAAAAGACTGTACAACAGTTTTATTCTAGATCAGAGATCAGCTACACTAATTTATTGGGTCAAAGATGGCAATAAATTTAATTTAATTTACCTAGCGTTGGTTGACTTGAAATACACGTTTGTAATACTTTCTATCATACTTATAAATTGAAAAGCCGACCTAAATTATATAAAGTACTAAGAGTTACATTGCTTTACCCTTGCTTAACAATTCTATCGCTAATCACCTGCAATATATTTATTGTTGGGTTACGATTTTGATCCTTTTCAATGAGGACATCAAACCTTTAAGCAGCTTAAATCCTCTGAAAGTCAAAATCTGAAGTGCTGAAAGGGGCAAAAAGAGTGGGAAACTCTCACGCAGCTATAAAAACAGGTCAAATCTGGGATTTAATCAATAGATGGGCGCGAACATTGACGTAATGTAGGTAGATTACAGGTGCAACAAAGCATTCTGTCCAGTTACTTTTTACCTGTTCGATTTTTATATAGATTTCTGATTTCAATGCAGCTGGTAAACAATAAATAATTGAATTTATAGCATTGATTTCTTAAAAAAGGTAGAAAAGCAGCAAGAAACAAGAATAGAAGGACACGAAGGATAGTGGAAAACCCAATAAGTGGAAATGCAGGGCGCACATTTGGCAGGACACAGGTAAGGAAAACGCACACATTGACCATGACCGAAACAATGGCCAAGACAATGGGCGAACACAGCAGGACCAGAGCAAGGACAATACCAATTCCCTATCTCGCGAACCTCTAGAGGTCGAACCAGGCATAGTTTTTCCAATATTTACCCAGTCGTCGGGGAAAAAACTGCGATGAAAATTTTCTAACGGATTCACGAGATACATTCTGATCTTACATATGTTGATTTTATTTTATTTTTTTGGCGGGTATTTCGGATATTTGATTAGCGTATGGATATGCGGATGTGGAAGTGGATGTGAAAGGAAGGAAATGCAAAGACCAAAAACGCTAGATTTTGATCGGTTTTCACCCTCACCGAGGCGGGAACAACTGCCGTTCGCAGGTATCCCGAACCAAAGGATCTTCTCTATATATAGACAGACGGTTTCCATATACTAATACACACAAACATGCACTCGTATGTAGAGAAATGCCTGATGGTGTCCCCGATCGGCTGTCTCAAGTGCTTGCATAATTTCTTTCATTTTTCCATTCTCCTTTAAGTCCTCGGGATTAGTTTTTCTATATTTATATACAATACTCGGTCTGTATTCGTTTCGTTTTTGTTCAGTTTACAGTTTGCATATGTCGTTTTCTAATTAAACAAACCTCGAAATTGAAAACCATCCATGGACA
Organism: Drosophila parthenogenetica; assembly: GCA_035047505.1. Taxonomy (NCBI): domain Eukaryota; kingdom Metazoa; phylum Arthropoda; class Insecta; order Diptera; family Drosophilidae; genus Drosophila; species Drosophila parthenogenetica. The sequence continues at coordinate 6,483,186 of JAWNPM010000182.1, forward strand.
TTTGTTACAGTTCAGTTTTCCCTGTTTAGTTTTCTTCGATAGCACAAGAAACAGCTGAAAAGCCGGCTCAAAACGTTAACTCAGCTGCCAATCGATAAGAATATTTAATATTTGATATTATTCGACTTTTTAACTTTGATTAAAGTTAAGTTCACATAATTATTTTTAATTTTAGATATACCAACATATCTATTCGCATTCCTCTTATCTAACCAATTGAACCCAACCTTTCCCACAATAAATATTCAATTAAAATTGATTTCAACAATTTTTTGATAATTGATTTAATTTAGTTTTCAAATTCGCACATCAAGGCTAAGTCATAAATAACTCCCAACACACTGATAAGCGTTGATATCTAGTTAATAATGTAAAAAAGTGTTTGATATGACGACATCTAATGTCTATGATAAAATGCCATTAACATTTTAATAAATGGGAATTTATAGATAACTTGTAGACACTAGATAAACAAATGCAATTTAGGGAGAAGTCAACTTATTTGTTTATAAAAGCTTTGATTGAATGTACTAAATTGATTAAAGTTTTCAGTTTGTGATCAGTTTGGAAATTTTAATTAAATTTAAAATTATAGGACTTTTAGAAAATAAATTTAAACAATTTAGAAACCCATTAAATATTAAAAAAAAAAAAAATAAAAAAATATTTTGCACAAAGAAAGCTGAAACATAAGCCTGATTTGGTAAATTTAATTTTTTATTTACCGTCTATAAAACAGTTCTCCGAACTCATTTAACTAGAAGCTCATGATCTTTGGCATTTAAATGGTTTGAACTGATGATCATTGGGACACGTGAGTTTGTGGCTTTTTCTGGTTGCTTGATTTGGTGTGGACAACTGTTGTCGGTGTCTGGCAGCAATTCTATGATGCGATCACTTCTCTGATCAAGGATATAATAATTGCTTTGGCCAAAAGCGATGTCGGTTGACAGCAGATGCAACTGGCATCCAGATCGGAAGGGATCAGCACGCCAATAGGACGGACAAACGGACAGACAGACGTATGGACGAAAAAGCATTTAAATTTTGATATTAAAGTGGAAATGCATATTCAGCATCCTGGCAGCAGGCGCGCGTCCGTCTAAATGTGAGGAAATACAGCTGCTGTCGCTGATCCTGGCAAAAAAAAAAGTATAACAAAAACGACGTTGGCAAAAACAGGAACCAGCATCGAACTACCATCGAGATGTAGTGCAAAAATCCAAAAACCTACCCCCAAAAAAATTGAAGTCGCATCTGTGGTTGCATTTAAAATTGAAAGACTGAAAAAAGGTTGGAAGGGTTTTCAGGTTTTTCACTGCGTCGCTGTTTGTTTGCATTTGCCAATTCCAGGTGTAAATTCTTTTTTTCTGTTTTACTCCTTTATACCTGCGTATAGCGGGGAATTGGGATAGGATTGTGAATTGTGACAATAGCTAAACACGTGGCGAACGTGCGCCAGTTGTCGGCTTGATAAGACTAGCCATACTCAATATTTATATATTCATATTTTGTAAGATCTTTGAGGCGACCCCCAACAAAAAGTAAAGACAGCTGCCTTCGTTGTCTGTCTGCCTCTGGGGGAGATAATTTCTGTTTTCCAATGGCTTTAAAATTTTTTCTTTTTTCCCCAAGTAGTTTATATTTAAATTTAGAATTCGCATGTGTCCCCATTTGCAAAGTTCCCGCTTTCGTTGGGCTTTCTTCCCGGGGCTCTCCCACGAACATTTGCCAACATCTGCTGATTGTTTAAGATTGCCTTCCCTTCCCGGTTTCTTTTCCTTCATCGTCCCTTTGATTCTGGCTCTTTGCTTCTTTTGCTCCTTCCTCTGGGTTTGCCCGTTACTGCTTCTATTGCCATTTGTCTTTTGGACCAGACCAGACCAGACCAGACAATTGTTGTTCGGTTCATGCGAACCTTTGGGTTCAAGGTTCTATTCCATTGTCTTTTCGATGTCACAAGCAGGCAAAAGGACCAAGATCGTATATAGTCCCCGTAACTGTCTAGTTAAATCAATGCCTGTGGAAAATTGTCTTAGCCAAGCGTTTAATGAAAATGCCAAATGAAAATAGTTCTTTTTTCTTGATGATCTCATACAAGTATAACATCATTAAAACGAGTATATCATAAAAAATCAGACTCTATGGGTTCTACATTACGAGTCTACGAACTTTAATGATTTAAAGTACCGGCGAATTTGTGTGGCATTTCCATGAATCACAAATCGGTTAACTTTATCAAACGTATTTATGGGTTATACTGCAATTGAAAAATAAGTGGTTATGATAAGAGCCTTTACAATAATTTTTATGATTGCGATTTTCAGATTAAATGGAGAAATTAAAGAGAAAAAATCCCCATTTTGCAACAAATAGTTGCGAAATATGGCGAAATGCTAGTTATTATCTACAATCATATCTTGTAAAAACCCTTAAGTTTTCATTCAGCAAAAAACTAAATAACGCTATAAGTTTTGTGAGCCACAATGCTTTTGTTTTACTAAAATTTTTCATCGAGTTCATGGCGCAAAACCATTAAAACAATTTACATACTTTCCCAGTTCATTTTAGCGTATTTAACACTTGGCTTTAGCCAGCAACTACCAAACCTTATATCGCCTTGTGAAGCCTCGACTCAGCCAAAAAAAAATGTGTTGAACTTTGCTGAACTTTGGCCAAAAAAGTGCCGCAAAACAGTTAGCAATGTCTAAGTGCAAAGAGCAGCAGTTTGGTCCAAACGCAAGTCTGGCCTAGAACAGCCAACAGCTCTTAGAAACAAAAAAAAACTCTAAAAACAACAACAAGCGGCATTCAAGGTGCACCATGATCAAGTAATAGCAACAACAACAACGATAATGAGAAATTATAAGGGAGGTTCAATACACGCGAAAAGCAGGCACAAAAGCGAAACCATAGTAAATAAGAAACAGCTGCAAGCTATGCTGCGTTGGTGTTGCCCTCTGCCTGCTGTCTCACTGCACTCTCGCGTTCTCTTCTTTTATCGCTCTCCCTCTTGTCTTTCCACACTCTCTTTTTCGTACATCCTCTCAGCTAGCGATGTGCATTACGTGTTGGCTTGACTCACGCAATAGCAAGAGTTATACAAATACACGCAGGCATCACACGAATGCATTGAGGGACACGAAACAATTTCGTTCGTGTTCGTGACACGAACGCATCACCACTCAGCTGCTGGCGCTGGCAAGTCAGTCGAGCGTTTTTCTTTTGCTGTTGCCGCAGCAAAGAAGTTTCAGTTATAAATTTGATGTCGAAGTGTTTGGTTCGTAGCTCGCTCACTCGCTCGTCCGGTCGTCGTTTGTTCTGTTTGTTCGCGTTGTGTTTGTACCGTTGCAGGAGCAAACCATAAATAAACCACATTGAAAATAGCCAAAATGTATTAAGAAAAAAAAAACTCTATTTACGCCAAAATAAATTTTACAGGCGCGTTGTAAATTTATTTGAAAAGTTTTTAGTTTCGCTTTGTTGTCGTCAAGCGTTACGTCGTTTTGTCTGTTAAATTTTAAACGAAAACCAAAATCAGTGTTAGAAAACTAAAAATGGGTCTATCGGATATACCAGCCAACTATATGCAACAGCCCAATCATATGCTGCAGCAACAACATCAGCATCATCATCACCAGCAACAACTCCAGCATCATAATCATCACAATGCTGCAGCGGCGGCAGCTGCAGCAGCTCATGTTCTTGCCATGGAGAACAGTGAGCTGATGATGAGTCCCAAGGACAAAATGTCGAGCAAAAAGAAAATGCATCTACTCAAGAAGATCAAGAAACGCTTTGGACTCGGTTAGTACAAAATAAATGATCTACATAACAATTAAATTCAGTAATCTAACTGTATAATAGCGTGCGAAAATTTCAACTCGAGCTGCATAAATAATTCATGTTTAAATTGAATTAAAGAAAAACTAAAGCTACTTGAATTAATTTAGCATTTCTTTAAAATAATTCCCACATATTATTAACATACGCGAGTCGTTCATTCAGTTCTCAGTCTTTCAGTGCTGTTAATGAATGCGGCAAAGATAAATAAATACATTAAAGCGTAAAACAAAAGCAACAACAATAATAATATCAGCAAACAGTTGCGACTTTATGAATACATTAGCGTTTTTTATGTATTGTCGTTGTTGTTGGCTTTAAAATGAAAGATCAGCCGTAAAGCAAGGCAAATACGCAAAAAACAAAAACCTCTTGAGATTATTTAAACTTTAAACAAAAACTGTGTTGGGCGAGGTTAAAATAATTTATTTTTTCGCAGAGTATTCTTGAACCTGGCAAGAGAAAGAGCACACATTTATCCCAATTGTTAATAAATAACACTATTTACGGAAAATTCTGTGAAGCTGAAACTTCCACGAATTGAGAGAATTCTAGTGAAATACATAAACCCAAGCCGGAAGTGTGTGTTGATCTTCTCCAAATTACAAATTGCCAACTCTAAAACGTCCAAATAACCAAAACTGAAGATATATTTATTTATACTACATACCACACAGTCTTCCCAGACAACACGATTGTGTTTATCATAACGATTACTTCTTTAGTTTGGTGTTTTTCGTTTTTTGTTTTGATTGCATTCAGCTGGAAAAGCCACGAGAGGCAAACTTGCGCTCTCCCAATCGCGCTCTTCTTCTGTCTCCCTCTCTTTATTGCATTCTACTAGCAAGGCAGCCGAAGGTAAATGACAGCAAACACTGTGAGAGAGAGAAAAAAACCTTACCAAGCCCAATCCAATGACGCATACATTACTGTCACTCTTGGTCACACCCCCTTCTTGGGGCACCACCCCCGCTAGAGATCCACCAGGTCTGGCCAAATGCCCCATTCAGCAGTTGATCTTGTCTTTGTTGTTGTTATTGCTTGGATTTGTACGCGAAGCGCCGTTGCCGCCGTCGGCAAACTGAGTAAAGTAAAACAGACAACAAAAAAAGTAGGCAGAAGACAAGCTTGAAAGCAACAACAAAAACAAAGTATGCTGTTGGGTTAGACAGTGAGGAGGGGGAGTTTAACTGAAGTTGTGCAGTGTGCTTTTGAATTCCCCCTCCATTCCAATAACCATTCCCAATTCCATTCCATTTTCCTTCATTCGTACGTGCGGCGTTTGTTGCTGCGTATCGGTAATCAATGAAATTACATTGTTTTTGTAATTATTGTAGTTGTTGTTGCCCGGAATCAGCTGCTTATGCTTTTTGTTGCTGTTAGACTTTGTTTTTCTATTACATTTTGTGTAGTTGTTTGTTGTTGTGTCGTCTTCTTCGCTTTGTTGTTGTTGCTGTTGCTGCCTGTTGGCATGCAGACTTCGGTTTGGCTTTGGCTAAAGTTTATCTGCTTTTACTTGAGCTTCTCACGGTTTACTTTTTGAGTTCGCCGCATTGCTTCGTTTCAGTTGAGACTTGGAACTTCGAACTGACGCCGCCAACTTCTCTCAAATTTCAAATGCATTGTGCGGGCTTCAGTTCAGTTCATTTCAGTTTTTTTTCTGGACTCTTTCGATTGTTACGCGCAGACAAATATTTGCTCAGTGCAAATAAACGACAGAAAACGAAGCTACTCAACACTCCCCCAATACTCAGACACATGCATACAAACGCAAGGAAATGTACAAACATATGTGTGTACGTGAGTACATGTACTTGGCTACGTACGCTCTTTAGTGTGTTTGTGCGATAAATAAAACCGCAAAACTTTCTGTTGCTTTTTGATGCTTTGTTCGTAGTTTGCCTATGAGCTCATGAGAGCGTTCGACTTGCCGAATGCGTCATCCTTGAGAGCTTTTGTATTGGTCACTGCACAAATGTATGATTTATGTATATGTAATTGTGTTTTCTGCGACACAGTATTTGATTGTGGTCAAGCTGATAACGTTGGTTTTTTACTCTTTCTTTTTTTAACGATTAGACAAATATAGAACAAAAAAATTACGCAGATATTTTAGAAAGAGAAAGAAGTCCTCTTTTGAGCCATCTGCTCAAGAGCTTTAAGTAGCTCTGTAAGGTGTAAAAGCTCTCGATCAATTCTGAAGCTCCTTTCGGGTGCACTTTTGCAGTCTGCTATCAATTTTATCATAGTTATCACAGCGACCTACTTTAGTTACACGTTTTTTGTTCTTTCTCATTTTTTTTATCAGTTAATGAACCAGGTTGACAGCTGGGCACGTGCAATGCTAGGTATGTCTACATGAGACAATATTAATAGTTTGCCAGGCGAATAGATAGATAATACTAGAGCACCCCACAGATACCCGAGAGATAAAATTCCATGCGCCTTGCTGCGACTTGGGTGTCGCAAGCACCGACAACAGCTGTAAAACAAAAGGCAGGTAGCAACAGGTAAGGAGGCCAAGATGCGGGTCGAAACCAAACCGAGCCAAGACAGCTGCCTTCAGGCTCTTGGCACTCGGCAATTAAGTTACTGCTCGGCATCCAAAGGCATCTCGGACCAATTATATACGCCTAGTCGACCGACTGAGCCGATAAATCAACGCTAGAATTGTTTCTACTACCTACGGGTCAACACTCAAACAGACACTAACACACGCACAGTCACAAGTCCCAAAAAAAAAAAAAAAAAAATTCAGCTGTTCATCGATCGGGTTTCTTGTCTCACAGCCATGTTTTTTGAGGCCTTTGCGTCGCTGCGTTAGCATTAAATTAAAGCTTAGCTATCCATTAATATACCCAGCACACATATCCAAATATCTTTTATAGGCCAAACTAGATTTTTTGCAGCTGTTCGCTAGTATTGTACAAAAATGTCAAACTCTTGTCCAAAAATATATGCAAAATTTACTAATTTGATAACTTGAGGGAATATTTAAGAAAAAACGAAAACAATAGAATTAGAATTGATACAAATTTAGACTATTTCTAAAGCTTAGAGTGAGATGGGGATAGAGGGTTGGGGAAACTATTTGGATGCAATAAAGACGCGATAAAACAATAACATGCCACTTGAATTATCTACTTAAATGCATTGTAATAACGTTATAATGATGTGTAAGCTCCTCTTCAGCTGTCTCTCTCCCACCATTTCTGCTATTATGCTCGTGCTTCTTCTTTTGCTACTACTACACATGAGTGTAATTCAACTCAAGCCGCGTCGCTCAACGCTTGAGTGATTTAATTACACAAAGAGAGAAATGCGAAGATGAAGAGAAATAAAAGAAGGGGAGGAGAAGGGTAAGATGGACGGTCGAGCGCTGCACTGTGGCGCATTTGGTAGTTTTTTTTTTTATTAAATAAATAAAAACTGGCCAGGTGTAGGTATCGAGGTACTATTTCATATGACTCTAATGGGACTACTTGGTCACAGAAATGGCTTATTGAATAAAAATATTGAATTACAACAATAAAAAATATATTTGTTTAAGAAAAAAAATATTGAAATTGTTTTAAAAGTATTTTTTTTAACTATAATTAGTCGAATCGTCAGTCTTTTAATTTTTCGGCACATTTCCTTGGGTTTTTCACACTGCTATCCACAGTGCGCTGTGCAGTCAAGTGCGCCGACTTTTCTCGCTATTCACAAGAGTACAAGTGTGTGTGTGTGAGGAAATACAATACAAAGACAACTCTTGATGCAGCTGTATTGTTGTAGCCCTTTTATAATAGCAACAATTGCAACGCTTCGATAAACAACACTGTCTATAACAAAACAAAACGGAAGAAAGCCAAGCCGCCATCTTATCTTTATTTATAAGTATATACTTATACTATATACGCTATATGTTTGTATCTAAATCGGTTCATATTTATGTACGTAATACCTTCACTTCGCTTCGCATCGCTATTTTGAGCTCAATGCTCGCTGCTTCTTGGTAGGGGTCGCATGCTTCAACGCACATATGGGCGTCTATCAGCTCCCTCTAGGCTCTAGACTCCTACACTCCACGACAAGCGACGAATAAAGCGAGAGAGGGAAACGCGACTAAGGGGTGGGGTCGGCAGAAGCAGCAACGAAAAACTTGTAAAAATAACCATGTAAATTTGATTTGGCCACCCTAACGGCAGCTAATTATATGAGCGCTGCAAGTATCTACAAATTTGTGTGTTTATGACAGGAAAAGCTGAACATTGATAGATGAGGAAATATTACGACTTCAGAGTCGTTGAACCCAAAGGTGCGATCAATATTTATTAGGTGAACACTTCAGGGCCTGCCACCCCTGCGCAAAGCTGTTACTAAAAACTGTAGACACAACATAACGAATGTAATGCATCCCTGGCAGTGTCATCAGATTTCGCTTAATCGCATGAAAAAGTGCACTGTCCCATGGCAGCGACAGCGGCAGCAGACAACAACAAACACAACATTCAATAGTTTTGACCTCTCGACGGCCCTCAGTCATCATAGTCGGCCGTTTGTTGTGCAATTATTTCTTCTTTTCAAGTATTATTTTATTTGCGCGCTGTATGACCATTTCTTTCATCACTGTAGTTGTTGTTGTTGTGCTTTTACTCGTTTAGCTAACTACTTCTAAAGTTGCATTGTGTCAAACGTGTTGAGAGCGCTGGCGTTCGGGCGGGTGAGCGGTTGAGAGAATGTTGGACAGCGTGAGAGTGTGTGTGTGTAATTGGCTGATGCTTTTGCGGTTTCCGCTGCTGCAGAGCGGAAGCGATGTTCCATGCACTGTGAGCAAAAAAAAAAAAAAACCAAACTGCAACAAGTTCTTCTGCCTCTCTTTCTCTCATCAAACAGCCTTGTGATTCCCTCTTGCACTTTGCATAGAAAGTTTTTTAAAATTTGAGGTTAACGTCGGCTTCTTGCCTACGCACCGGTTTCTGAGGTTATAGGTCACGTGCCGACGTAACACTGTTATTGTTGCCCACGTGCAACAAGAGTTGAACGGAACGTGTGGCAACAATTAAAGCAAAGGCTGCTTAATTATACCGGAAATGCTTGACAATTAAAGAGCCGTCGCGACGTTGGCGGAGGCGGGCGGTAAATGCATGCGTATATCGATTACAAAGTGTATCAATTGGGCTGCCCACGTAGCCTCTACGGTCAATTGACAGTTGAGTTGAGTGGGTGACTCCCGCTCTTACACTATCGCTGTCTCTCTCGCCTCAACAAGCTAGAGCTTTTGATTAGAGCATAAGCTTAAGCTTCGACTTGTAGGCTTGTCCAAAAGCAAAAGCCCACATATACGAACATAAACTCTTTTTTTAGTTGCTGCACACGTTTAAACCTACACACAATTTATTAGAGGGAAATTAGTTAGTTGAAATATAACAACAACAATAATAAATATGTGGGCCGACGACATAACTCAATTTGTGGGCAGACTTGTCTCGCCCGATGCTTGTAGCGTTGCCACTTGTCAGGTAAAATTCTCACACCCATAAAAGAGACATTCACACAATGAACTCTACGCCGCAAATATGCTAAATTCTTTGGGAACGTGACAAATAAACGTTGATTAATGTTAATTAATTGCCCACAATGGCGCCAATCAACATGTAATAAATACTATTTGTAAAATGTGATAAGTGTAACAGCGAAAAGGCCTTGAATAAGTGGTACAATTTTGCATCTTCCGCAAAAGCTCAGTAGAGCTTTTAGCAGAATAAAGCGATCCCAGTTGAAAGTTCAAGCTCACTTTACGTTTAGTACTTTAAAAGCTCTTCAGTTTTTCCATTCTCATGCACATTTACATAATAATAATTGTAATTTTCTTTGATTTCCATTTTATTGTTTCCCAACGATCAGTTAACAGACTCCGCTGCATTATGTGATCTTCATCGTTAGCCAAGTTAACAATGAACGAAATGACCAATTCAATTGCTGCCTCAGACAGTTTTATGACACCTGCATGATTTTCACATCTTTTTTTTCTCCATTAGCTTCTTTTTTATATTAAGCTTTTCCTTTCCACCCGCAAGACGCAGCTGCAGCTAAGTCGTAGTTGCATTGCAGTTGCAATTATTGTAGCTTGTTACAGGTTTTTGTTTCTTCTCTCGCTTTTTTTTGGCCATCCACTTTATATATATCTCTATATATACAAATTTGGAGTCGTGGGAATTTTGTTGTTGTTGTATTTGATTTTTTCGTATTTTTTTTGCTCACGGCCAGCGTGGGAAATGTTTGCAGCAGACGCGCGTCTTTTTCAGCAAACGGTAAATCAGGTTTTTCCTTCAAACCAAAATACGAAAATTTGCCTGCATTTGATCGGTTGGCAGATCGTTCGTTTTTCCTTGGCTCAGTTCAGTTCAGCTTCTTCTCGGTTTGTTCAGCTCAGCCCTCAGACCCGGGACACGTTTGATGTCGATGAACATCATTGGCTAAAAAAGAAACCTGAAGTCCAATTTTATAGCCCAAAACTTGTACCATGCCTGATTGTCAGGTAATTTGCGTCTTAACAATGCTAATAACTGATCACGAGAGCTAAAAAGCTAATTGAAATTAAAGGAAATTACAGAACTAATTCAGAATAAAATTGCAACATAAACTTTAAGTGTGAGAAAAGAGTTGTATCTAATGAACTCATCAGCATTTGTTATACTTAAACGTAAAGCCATTTAAATAATTCGATTTGTTTCATGTTTTCATAAAAATTCTTTCGATCTTTCATTAGTAGCCTCAACAATGATTATTTCCCAATTAACGCAAAGCCTATTTTTCAATTAAAACTATCCCTCATTAGATCAGTTTGCTGTTAGAGTAGGAAATTAATCCTGCTGCCATTGGCCAGGCTAATTTAATGGCCATGTTCAATTCAGAAACTAATTGAAATGATTGTCGCGTATCGCGTTAACCGTTTGATTTAAGCGATGAGTAAAGAGAAAATACATGAGTATTACGAGTATTTCATTCATGTCGATGGCAATGTTTTCTGTCCGATGTCCGAAGTCTCTGTCTTCTCTCTTGTAATTCATTGACGACGTCTGGACGACTATTGAGGTCTATGTGTGTCTGGGCAAAAAGTAGGCGTCGCTGGCGTCGCCGCCAACATCCTGCAGCTAATAAGCCAGAAGTGGGGAGAGAAGGAAAAGGAGGGCTAAGTAAGAAAAAAAGTGGAGCCGCGAAAAACGTGATTTCCGATTTCCTCGTTGCGGTCATTTCATAAATATTAATGCCTGGCATTCTACAGACGACACAGTGGATATATAAAGTTGACCATCTTCTGCGGTAGCTTGATCTCTCCAATGGGAGCTACCGGAAGTAGTGCTGCTGCTCTTGCGCTTGCTCTGCTTCCTTTTTGGCCCAGACTTCCTGGATGGGCCGGAAGCGCACTTAGAGTTCGTCTGCTTCGATTTGGTTCTTGTATTGCAACCATACACAGATTTCTATATGTTGCGCCTCTGTCTCTTCTGTTATCTTGGCGCATTGAATTTCAACCCCTAAAACTGAGTCTTGCAACTCCAAAGATACTTAGTTCCCTTTCCCGTACGGTTCCTTGCCCGAAACCCCTCTACCTCCACCTTTTCCCTGCGCTGTTCTCTACTTTGTAACGTCATTCAATTTTCTTTTCGAAATTTGAACAGCTGCCACATTTTTTTTGTTCCACTTTGTTGTGTCTTTTTGCTTCCCTTATTTGGCTTGCAACCCCGAGTTGATCAGTCAAACTACCCTTAGCTCTGTTGGCTCTTTAGGGTTGTTTTACCTGTCGTTTTTCTCTCTTTCTTGCTGCGCAGCTGCCTCAAAAGGCAAGGGGCTGAAATAAGGAGCAGAGGAAGGGACAGGGACAGGCGCAAAGACAGCTGCCACATGCAACAATCGACGACGAGGACGATCCTTAAGACAACTGAACGCCTGTTGTGAGACGCCTGCCACGCGCCGCATATCAACATGGTAATCAACTGTCTCACTCTGTCTCCATCTCTCCCTCTCTCTTGCTCTCCTTTTCCATCTGTCGCTGCTTTCTGTTTGATCGTCGTCTGCCACATTTTGTTGCAACTGCTGGCATGCCGCCAGTGAAGGCCGCAGCCACACTTTGAGCATTCCCATATGCCCCAAAAAGCAAAAAAAAGCAGAAAATACCTGTCGTCTTTTGCAATTATATTCGCAGGTAGAGGACAGCTGCTGCTGTCTTAAAAGGTCTCCTTAAAACATGCACTAATCATTGTGTTTAACATTTAAACTTATTCGATTTTCTTCTCTTAAAACTGTTTCGACACCAAAATTCCTTCAAGTAAAAAATAAAAAAACTTTGCACTCGAATAGATTGTGTTACACTTGGTTGACTCAGAGTTGAAGTCGTAGCAGGTAGAAATACTTATATATAAACTACTCTACTTACCATGTGTTGCCGCTCGTATTACCAGCGAAGCCCCAAATCAGTTCCAAGTCTCGAAAAAAGTCCATTAACCCTTCCCACTTCGGAGGAAACCCAACAGCACGTGACTTTGATGCTCAGATTATTGAACTCGAAAAAGATTTCGCCTGGAAAATCGATCAACAGGCGTTCGAAAATGTATTACAGCTGTAACGCACGTAATTCCTGGAAGAATTCAAGTGCAGAGTTCCAGGGAAACGAGGGAGAGGCAAGGAAATATGTAAAGGAAAGGAAATCGTAGGAGAGAAACTGAAAATTTGGGGATTTTTTATTGAACTGGCTAGAAAACTAGTCTAGAAGTGAGGTTACGTAGACTAGAACATAAAGCTTAGCTACTGCAAGCCTAAAGCTCTCGAGGAAACCAATAAATGTTTAAATATTGTGAATCCTTATTTATTTCCGCCTTTCTCCTCTTTTTTTCTCCTACAGTTCGCCGCTCTCCCTCCTCCTGCCCGGGTCCTAACAATCTGCCGCCGCTGCAGTTCCATCAAGTGCATGGGGACAACATCAGGATCTCTCGGGATGGCACCCTTGCCCGTCGCTTCGAGAGCTTCTGTCGTGCCATCACATTCTCGGCACGTCCGGTGAGGATCAACGAGCGAATTTGTGTGAAATTCGCTGAGATCTCAAACAATTGGAATGGCGGCATTCGTTTCGGTTTCACCAGCAACGATCCGGCAACGCTGGAGGGAGCTCTACCCAAATATGCCTGTCCCGACCTCACCAATCGTCCCGGTTTCTGGGCCAAGGCACTGCACGAGCAGTACTGTGAGAAGGACAACATTTTGTACTACTATGTGAACAATGCTGGGGATGTCATCTATGGCATCAACAATGAGGAGAAGGGCGTCATTTTAAGCGGCATCGATACGCGTGCCATGCTCTGGACTGTGATCGACATCTATGGCAATTGCACGGGCATTGAGTTCTTGGATGCACGCATTTATATGTATCAGCAGCAGGCACAGCAGCAGCAGCAAATGTTGCCACTGCAGCAGCTGCAGCAACAATTACCACAGCAGCAACAACTGCAGCAGCAACAACAACAGCAATCACAACTCTCCGCTCATCATCCATTGCAGCATTCGCGTCGTTCGCTGCCAGGTGGCGCTGTCGTCGTCGGCGGAGCCGTTGCCGATCACGAACTGGAGCGTCATGTGATGCCTTCGCTGCAGTCACTGCACCTTGCAGGTACAGGCGCCGCTGCTGGCATTGCGGAGCACGATCTGGCCAATGGATTGCCACCACTGCGCTACAATGCCAATGGACGACTCATTCCCGTGCCCTTCCACATCACCAAGGGACGGAATGTGCGACTCTCCCATGATCGTTTTGTGGCCTCACGCACCGAGTCGGACTTTTGTCAGGGCTATGTCTTCACCGCACGTCCCATACGCATTGGGGAGAAGTTGATAGTTCAGGTGCTCAAGACGGAACAGATGTATGTGGGCGCCTTGGCGCTGGGACTTACCTCGTGCAATCCAGCTGTACTGCAGCCCAATGATTTGCCTAATGACTCAGATTTTCTGCTCGATCGTCCAGAATATTGGGTGGTCAGCAAGGACATTGCTGCCGCACCGCAGCGTGGCGATGAGATCGCTTTCTTTGTGGCGCCCAACGGGGAGGTGAGCATTAGCAAGAACAACGGACCCGCCGTTGTGGTCATGCACGTGGATCAATCCCTGCAATTGTGGGCCTTCCTCGATGTCTACGGGTCGACGCAATCGCTGCGCATGTTCCGCCAACAGCTACCCAACATGGTGGCCTATCCCTCCCAGCCACAGATTAGCGCAGCGGCAAACTCCGTTAACGGTTCCCGGCTGCTACCCATGGCCGAATCCCTGAGCAGTCTAAATGCTGCCCAGTTGTTGGGCGGCGCTGCCAAGATGCAACTGAATATGACGCAATCGAATAGCACCCTCGCCTCCGCTACTAATGGCAATGGCAGCCGCATGATCAGCATGCCATCCAATGGCGACATCCTGCAGATCCAACCGAATGGCGGTGGTACCGTGCTGGTTGTTAATCTGCCTCCGGCTACCAATAGTTCGCATGATCTCAACGCAGCGACAGCCACGACAGCGACGGTGACCAGCAGTGGCATTCTGGCCGGCGCCTGCTCTAGCGGCACACTAATCAGCACCACCAGCAGTCAGCAATACATTGAGGTGAGTCCACACATGATAACATTATAATACTGTTCATATTACTAACGGAATCTCCTTGCTTTCTTGCAGCCCATTGCCCAGAGCACGAGCACCTTGAATGGCAGCAAGTGGAAGGACAGTCTTAGTGATCAGCAGAGCACGGACTCGAGTGCCGAGTGCACCATCTGCTATGAGAATCCCATTGATTCGGTGCTCTACATGTGTGGACACATGTGCATGTGCTACGACTGTGCCATTGAGCAGTGGCGTGGAGCTGGCGGTGGTCAGTGTCCGCTCTGTCGTGCTGTTATCCGCGACGTCATACGCACCTACACCACGTAGATTGGCGGGGCAGGAGCTGCTGCTCCTCCCACTACTCCTATTCCTCCTCCAGCATTTTCTTGAAAGTCTAACAACTTTCAACTCGCAATCGAATTAAGCAATGAGACACAGAATATTTATATTTACATAAATAACTATGAGATTTTTGTAAGAAGATAAACGCGCAAAGAGTTTTTTGCAGTGTAGTATTAGCAACTAGTTTTGATAGCAACAAAAGAAAACAAACAAAACGAACCTGAAGACAATTTACTAATAGTATCAATATTTTTAAAAAAAAAAGAAGCATTAAACTAAACTAAACTTGACTTTATTTAAGCCATTAGTTTAAGCTAGCATTAGATTTAATAGTTATATAAATATTTAATTTTTTTGTGATTTTAATTGATAAGTGCTGCGGCAACAAAGCCAAATTCAATGTATTTACATTTAATTTTTTTGGACAAATTCAATTGCAACCAATTTTATAGTTAGAAACCAAAGTATTTGTTTAGCTTGTAATTAATTATAATTATTTCCATTTAATACTTAATTGCAATGAATTGTTGTAAAATTTAATGAATTATTTAATCAAAATTGTTGTCGAAAATATCAAATGAAATCAATTTTTATATTCTTAATTTGGCGTAATTAAATCATTTTGGTGCTAAATGTTTTTTGGACTTGTATTAAATGGAAATTGTTAAAATATATATATGAAAATTAATTGTTTAAACTATTGTGAGCTGCACAATGATTAAGTGAATATCTGAATGATCAATTGAATAGAATAGCGTATAGAAAAACCAAAACTCTGCCGATATAACTAATCACACCAAGAGATATAACTAACTAATTTATAAGCACAAAATGTTAAAAAATATATATAAAAAAGGAAATTGTTCAGCTAATTACTTTGCACCAAAAGCAGATAAGGAACTCTACGATAAGTTTAATTTTAAAATATTTAAGTTAATTTCTAGTCAACGAACTATGCTGAAGTTTAATGTAGAAACTTTCACTCAAAGCCTAAACAAAACTAAACTAAACTAAATAATATTAATAATGCACGCTATGCAATTTTAAAGAAACGCATTTTACAATACTTAAGACCTAAGTAGTGCACAGTTTTAAACAATTACATTTAAACAAATAGAACAAAAGACTTTGCTTGAAATCACAAATATTGCGAATGGAAATGAAAAAGAAAAACCATCCAAAAAACACAAGGACAACATGCAGTTAGAGAATTGCCAATAAATAATTAAACAAACAAACAGACAACAAACAAACAAAACAAGAACAAATAAACCTAAACTTTACCTAAGATTGTATTAAAATAAAAAACAAAAAGACACAAAAATAAAAAAGCCTATTAATGTTAAAAATAATGAAATCCAGTACGCATAATTATTTTTGTTACAAATAATTGGAATCGAGTGTCGAAATCAGCGGGATTAACGACATACACTTTCGTATTTGTTATTGCCACTACTGATAATTAATTTTAATTTTTTTAAATGAAGACTAGTTCGTATCAAAACAGACATGGAACAAATGCCTAGTTATGAATAAAAATGTATTTGTATTTATGGAAATAATATATGATGTATAAGGAAATGCAATGCTGTAATACCATTTAATACTAAACAAGAAAGTGAAAATTAAAGTGCATTTTTTAATTCAAAATGGGATCAAGACGTTTATTTTTCTTCAGTGTCAAGATTTGAATTAAGTGACTGCATAAGACTCGTGGTATGGTCTTGAATTAAATAAATTAAGATATAACAGTTAAAATTTTGAAAAAAAATTGTATCGACCGATTGATTATTACAGAAAGTATCGAATCTAGCTGTATGGCAACGTCATAAGATTCGGTATCGATACTTATATGCACCGATACATATAGCTTAAGATTTTGGTATTTTGTGGTTGCAGCGGTCACACTTTACACAGTAAACAGTTTCAGATTTTATCGTGTGTGTGCGCAATTCGTGGAAGAAAATTTGGTAATTTACCAATCAACAGTTAAAAGCTACAATAAAAAGTGAATAAATGTGGTGTAAAAATGAGCAATTTAAATAGCATTGCATAAGCAATGTAAAAATTGAAGTGGATGCGAATAGTTATTGTGTCTTCCGTAAGGCTTTAAAACGCATACACTTGTGTGTACACTCACACACACTTGTACACAGATACACGCACACAGGCAAACAACGTAGACAAAATACTAAACCCTCCCTCACTCACAGTCGTTTTTCAGAGCAGTGCGCTGGGCCGTCGCGGCAAACGACCCAAATAAAGAAAGCGAACAGCAAAGCAAAGCAGAAATAGAGAACAATACACACACACACTGACACTCGCTCAAGCAAGCAGAGAGAAAGATTGCTAATTAAGTATTCTGATCATGGATGAGGCCAACATACAGGACAAGGAACGCTTCGCGAGTCGCGAGAATCACTGTGAAATCGAACGACGCCGTCGCAATAAAATGACCGCCTACATAACGGAATTATCTGATATGGTGCCCACTTGCAGTGCATTGGCCCGCAAACCGGACAAACTCACCATACTACGGATGGCCGTGGCGCACATGAAGGCACTGCG
The DNA here is from genome assembly GCA_035047505.1 of Drosophila parthenogenetica. Lineage (NCBI taxonomy): Eukaryota > Metazoa > Arthropoda > Insecta > Diptera > Drosophilidae > Drosophila > Drosophila parthenogenetica. Next base: position 6,500,556 of record JAWNPM010000182.1, read on the forward strand.
TGGCACTGGGAACACCAGCAGCGATGGTACCTACAAACCATCGTTTCTCACAGATCAGGAATTAAAGCATTTGATATTGGAGGCTGCCGATGGTTTTCTCTTTGTTGTCTCCTGTGACACTGGTCGTGTCATCTACGTGTCGGATTCGGTTACTCCGGTCTTGAATTACACTCAGAGCGATTGGTATGGCACCAGTTTGTACGAGCACATTCATCCGGATGACAGGGACAAGATACGTGAACAACTTTCCACGCAGGAATCACAGAACGCTGGTCGCATACTAGATCTGAAATCCGGCACTGTTAAGAAGGAGGGCCATCAGTCCAGCATGCGGCTGAGTATGGGAGCACGTCGTGGCTTCATTTGCCGCATGCGTGTGGGCAACGTAAATCCCGATGCCATGGTCTCTGGCCATCTGAATCGCCTGAAGCAGCGCAACTCGTTGGGTCCATCCCGGGATGGCTCCAACTATGCCGTGGTCCATTGCACGGGCTACATCAAGAACTGGCCACCAACAGATATGTTCCCCAATGTCCATATGGATCGCGATGTGGATGATATGGCTTCCCACTGCTGTCTGGTGGCCATTGGTCGTCTGCAGGTCACCTCAACAGCTGCCAACGACATGACCGGCAGCAATAATCAAAGTGAGTTCATCACTCGCCACGCTCTGGATGGCAAATTCACGTTTGTGGATCAACGAGTGCTACACATTTTGGGCTACACGCCAACGGAGCTGCTGGGCAAGATTTGCTATGACTTCTTTCATCCGGAGGATCAGAGTCACATGAAGGAGAGCTTCGATCAGGTGCTCAAGCAGAAGGGACAAATGTTCTCGCTTCTCTATAGAGCCCGGGCCAAGAGTTCCGAGTTTGTTTGGCTGCGCACCCAAGCGTATGCCTTCCTCAATCCCTACACCGATGAGGTGGAATACATTGTCTGCACAAACAGCTCCGGCAAGACACTGCATGGTGCCACACCAGAGCAGCAGCAACAACAGCAGGCGGACCAGCAGCAGCAACAACAACAGCAGCAGCATGTCTATGTGCAGGCACCGGGCGTGGACTACACACTGCAGCAGCCACGACGGGAGATTACACCCACTGCTGGTGATGGCATCTATCAGATGCACATGCAGGCACCGCCACCACGTCCAGCCTCGGCGCAAAACACACCTGTAGGCTACAGCTACGACACGACCCATTCACCGTACGGTGCCACAGCGGGCGGAGGACCCTCACCGCTTGCCAAGATACCCAAATCGGGCACTTCACCCACTCCAAACGCATGGGGTGCACTACGTCCCTCGTCCCAGCAGCAGCCACAACCGACTGCCACCGAGGCGTATCCGGCATATCAGCAAAGCAGCCCGGCTCGATCCCCTAGCGGTCCAACGTATACGCAGCTTAGTGCTGGTAATGGACAGCAGCAGCAACAACAACAACGGCAGCAGCAGCAACAACAAGCGAGCGCATATCAAGCAGCGCCAGCGGCAACTCCTTGGGATTGGCAGAATGCGGGTGCAGCACATCCGGCGCATCCTCATCCACATCCGCATGCGCATCATCCGCATCCCCATGCACATCCGGGCGCGGCAGTGGCAGCGGGTGGACAACAGCCGCAGGGACAGGAGTTCTCCGATATGTTGCAGATGCTCGATCACAGTGGAACCACAACATTTGAGGATCTGAACATCAACATGTTCAACACATCATTTGAGTAATGTCTGTCTCCCTCCCTCCTATCCTCTAGCTTCTCACTCAAGACTCTCTCCACTATCAGCGATGAGCGCATGTTATCGATTGTTTTCAATTTGATAAGCCGATAACAGAATTGTTGCAACATTCCTCATCTATTTTTGTTTGTAGCATTTAAACAAAAAGTATTTTGTTAATTTAAATATGTTCTATTCAATGTTCAACAGTTTTTTGCTCGTGACACGCGCTCAATGCTTCTATTCTCAACTTATAATTATTTTCAAGTGCAATCTATAAAAGAAAACAAAATAATTTTCACAAAATTGTTGAAATATTTGTATGTCAGAAGTCAGATATAAAGTAAAAATTGCAATCTCGTAAATAGGCACTTAAGTACATAACGGTCGTCACGTACCGTAACGCTCTCGATATCGATATCATTGCCGCTAATCCACACACATACAAGCGTATGCATACTTACCTACACTCATACATACACACATAGAGAGTCCAAACTTTCTGGCTCGGTCTCTGTCTCTGCCAAGCAGTGGAGAAAAAAAGTATTTTTCAACTTGTAAATCGTCCAAAATCATTACTATGCAAATTTCAAAGTTCATTAACGAACAAAAGAACACAAATTTTTATATATGTATACATAATTAAAAACTTACATGTGTAATTTCTAGACTAATAAACAACAATTGTAATTGTAAGCACTTGCACACGGACACACAAACACCCACACACATACAAAATTGCAATAAATAATTGGCCGCGTGCTCTCGATCACTCCCTTTCCACCCACAGCACCGACCCCTCTCCCAACATTTTGTGCTCTCAGCAGCTGTGCAGCATTGACACCAATTTGTTGTTTGTTTTTTGCATTGCGGAAAAAGCAGTTCAAGTGCAAATACTGAAAAAAAATTATTGCTTAATTTTATTTTCTACAAAAACTGCAACAACGCGAGAAAATAACAATAACAGCAAACAAAAGCTTAACTTTAACGGGTTGCTTACAGTCGCGGCTCAAATAACGTTGACAGCTTGATACACATGCCTATTGCATACACACATACATATATATTTCCATAACATTGCTAGTTTTAACATTAATTTAGAAAATTAAGCATATAGCAAACGAATCCATCTTTTTACATCATATAAAAATCAATTTAAATCAATTTTTTATATGTTAAGCGTTTGTAATTAAGCAGAATTCATACAAAATATGCTTGTAATCATATCGAATTGGGTAAATGAAAACAATACTTTTGGTTTTAAAAAAATAAACTTAAAATATTATTTAATAATTCATAAATCTCATTATTGTGTAGGCAATTAATATTAAGTAATATGAGGTAAGTCAGATTTCTGCGCTCTCCACTTTAACTTTTGTTTTAATCTCTAGAGGCTCTGCCTCGGGTAGTTCTGAGCGTAGCCGCTTGGCGGCGCTTTTGCTAGCAGTTGGAGATGTTGTGCGCTTCGCAGCATCTTCATTTTCCAGATCTTGCTGATTCTCTTGTTTGATTTTGGGTTTGACTGGCTTAGAGCCTGTTAACCAGGCTAACATGCCCTTGGGCTTTTCTGGCTTGGCAGTTGCCTCAAAAGGCTTGTTGCATTCCGCGCTTTTGTTCCGTGAATTGTTCACCAATTTGGCCACACGATGCCACTGCAGCTCAGTGGCTGGACGCAGTGCAGACAAAGCCTGAGAGTCGCTGACGTGCTTAAAGTCCAGCCAATCCTTGTTAGGAAAAAATATTAATATAGGAAACAAAAAGGGACCTTTTTAGATAGTCACATTCATTTGCTGCTCTGTTTCAAGGATTGCTGGCATGCGATAGTGCATCCAGGACATTATTTTACTGGACTCGAATGTTATGATGCTGTAACTGTACATTTTATCGCCGCTCTCATCCTCCCATACATCGAACAATCCCGCCATTCTCAGCAGTTTGACATTTGATGGCGACCATGTGTGCTTATCGTGAATCTTGACGTCAGACTCTTGTGGTACGTAGACCAAATATGCCTCACGTTCAGAGGATTTGGCTTGTTTTGTGGTTTGCCATTCATAGAAACCTTCACAGATGACAACACAGCGTTGACCACGACTAAAGGGACCGCGATACAGTTTGGAGTCCATGAGATTCTCCAGTCGACAGTTGTTGGTGGTAAGTCCATGTTTGCGGTAATCTCCTTTATGCCACACTGGTATCATGCCCCACATCATGGGCATCACAACGCGTTCATATTTCTGATCCTCCGCCTCCGAGAAATGGGCTGCAGAAACACTGAAATAAAATTTTAATGTTTTAATTTCTATAGACTTTAGGTGACAGCAACCTACATAACGGGAGTTATATCGGTGGGTGCAATGTTATAGGAGGCTTGATAACGACGTCCCAAATTAAACTCTGCCCGCCACTCTGGCGTTGTGTACTCTTGCTTCTGTTCTTCATCCTTTCTGTCCTTTTCCTTTGGATATTTACACGCGCACAGAATCTCATCAGGATCCAGAGTTCTACAAGAAAACTGATTTAGCTGTGAATTAAATAAAATAAATAATTTAACTTACAAACAAGTTCGACCGCACATAATGTTCATTAATCGAAGTTCATGCCATCGATGATTGCCTGCACTAAACGGCAATTAAAATCGAGTCAATAGAATAGTTCAAATGAACTAAGCTAATAAAGGATTCAGAGGAACAATATCATGAAAAATAGCAATTGCGTCAAAATTGATAAAAACAAGAAATAAGGTGATGATTAATAGAGTCGTTTGCCAAAAAAAAAAAAAGTGAATTTGATAAAACTTCGAATTCTTTGACAAAAAAAGATACTGGAAATTTTAATCGATATATCGCGATATTGATAAATATCGACATCGCATGCAGCTTCACTAGAAAACGAACGCAGCGTTGTTTACAAAAAAAAAAAATTAAAAGTAATACAAATTAAAAGAAATAAATAATATGGGTGAACGGTACAACATACACAGTCAACTGGAGCATCTGCAGAGCAAGTATATTGGCACTGGGCACGCGGATACAACTAAATTCGAGTGGTTGACAAATCAACACCGCGACTCCCTGGCCAGCTACATGGGGCACTACGACATGCTTAATTATTTTGCCATAGCCGAGAATGAATCGAAGGCCCGTGTACGGTTTAATCTTATGGAACGCATGCTGCAGCCTTGTGGACCGCCTCCAGAAAAATTAGAAGATTAAAATTAATAAATATTGAAAATAGACAAAAACATTGCACAATACTTATTTCTGTCGTTCTTCAACACTTACTAAGTTGTGTCCGTTGTTTCATTTTCAAATATTTAAAATATTGAATTAATGCGAAGTTTAATTTGATTTGGACCATGCTCGGCACGAAGCTTAAGTGTTTAATGGATTTACTTAAGTAATTTTTCAGTTGAGCTAAAAATTAATTATCATTTTAACTATAGATGGCACTATCGACACGCGGGCAACAATTTGCATGCGATAGTGGTTGGCATTTTGTTGTTACCAGCAACTGGTCGCACCTCGCTGCAGTCGGGGAAAGCTTTCAACTCGATATAACTTATTTTCATTTCAATTATATATTAATTTGAAAAAATAGTGATTTATTTATATAGTGCATATTAAAAAAATATTAGTCAATGTTGCCGCACATCAGATAATAAGTACGTGTGCCAGCCAATAAGTGATACATGAAAATATAACGCGAAAAGTGTAAACGATTGAATCTGAGTACATTTGCACATGCATGCGTCAGTATGTAATGCAAATTTGCTTTTAAGTGCAAAAAAATATATCTACACAGACTGAGCAACTTATTTTTATTTGGTAACAATGAAAATTCGCTGCGAACAAAGATTTCATCTTAAATGATTTCCAATTGCGTAGATTGAATACATATGTCTGAACCTATATATATGTATTTTCGTTCAAGTGTTATACATACACTCATATAAATTTACATATAAAGATGAATGTGCCATAATTACGCGCCGATGAATGCAATACAAAACGCAAAAGCTTATTAATAGTGTCATGTATAATTAAAAATGATTTCCCGCAATAAATGGAAGATGTGAGCGCGAAGACTGTCATGTTATTTAACAAACTAAACAGGATATGTATTACAATTCCTTAACATCTGGATATTTACCATTGCCTGAACATGAGCAAATAACTGAACGAACCCTACACCCTCCGACATAACTCTAGTATGTAACAAACTACAAAACACCAAAATAGTTGAAATGCATTTATCAGCTGCCAATCAGCTTGTCATGCCTTAAAATCGCAATTCCTATTTTATTGGCTAGCATTGTGTGGTGTTACGACCAAATAGCAAAAAAGCTTTTACGCTTTAATTCAGTGCTGCCAGATGTTTGCAGATGTATGGCAACGCCAATATGCAAGGCTGATTGGACAGCGTATATTGCCCTGAATTATGTTAAAATAGTTAAAGTGATCAAATTGTTTATATTCAATTTGTTTATGCCTCACACTATTAGTAGCTGTTGTGACTCGGTATACTAAGATTTTGTTATTGGATTATCTATTTCGCAAATGTGGCAGCCCTTGGCACATTATTAAGAAAAGGGGAAGTGGGGGACATCGCCGCGACACACAAAAGCACACGACGACGACGGACGGGTCGAATGAGTTGAAAATTTTCGCGAATCGGAAAAGTTAAAAATAAATGTTTACTGTGCATGGTTAAAATATGTAATATATAGTGCTAAATTATTGTTGTGCACTGTGTTTATGTATTTTCTCTTTTTTTCTGCGCGTTTGCATTCGATTGTATTGAAAAAATCATTGCTCTTAAGCTTGTGGTAGTGTGCGCTGTCAATACAAGGCGTAAGAAGGAGGTGGGGAAGTGTGCGATTTATACCTTTTTGCCTGTTTCTATTCATTTCATTTTCGGACGACAATCGCGAAAGGTAACACCAAAGAGAAAGAACCGTAATCGTCTTCTGTGAGCTTTACAAAGAAAGGCGAAATGAAAATTATAAAGAAGAAAAAACGTTGCATCTGCGAGGGCGGGCTGCAATCGTGAGTGTATGTGCTAGTGAGTGACTGTGAGTGCGTGCGTGTGTGTGTGTGCATTAGTGTTTGCGTATGCGTGTGCGTGTTAGGCTTGTTACTTAATTTCGCCGTTTTTCTTCTTTGTTGTCATCTGTTTACATTTTGTTGACTGCCTTATTCCGTTTCGCCTTACAGCTCTTCTGGCATTCTACACATGTGTACATACAAATCTCCAACGCAAGATATATAGTGCGACTAAACGAATATATATGTACCAAATAAAAGCTTATCCGAAAGTTTATTAAAATCAAATCAAAACGAAATTTCCGGCACAATCGAAAACGGTAGATTGCTCCCAAAAGGGAACGGAGCCAATCGAGTGGACGTGAAAACGTCGCTGCTGCTGCTTCAGCCGCTGCCGCCGCTGCTAAATAATGAGTCGTCATGAAGGTAATTTCAAATAAATTCAGTATCTAACATCATCATGCTATTTATGAATTGTAATTCAGGTGTAAGCTGCGATTCATGTCTAAAAAGCAACTTCAATGGACGTCGATACAAGTGCTTAATCTGTTATGATTATGATCTATGCGCCGATTGCTATGAGGATGGCGTTATCTCCACTCGGCATCTGGTCGAGCATCCAATGCAATGCATACTTACCCGTTCCGATATTGAATTATATTTTGGCGGCGAGATGCTAACAACGGATCAACCGCAATCATTTACGTGTCCTTATTGCAAAAAGATGGGCTTCAGTGATGCTACATTATTGGAGCACGTTTCTGCTGAACACACGGAGACCAGCTTGGAGGTCGTCTGTCCCGTTTGTGCCGGTTTGCCTGGCGGCGAGCCGAATCTAGTCACAGATGATTTTGCTGGTCATCTATCATTAGAGCATCGGCAAGGACCACGAGAGTTAATATCCTTTTTGATATCCATTCTAAACAAAGCCTATTAAAAATGTTTACCATATTTACACCCTGTACTTAAGAAGAGTAGAAAGGTGTAATAAGTAGGAGGGCGAGGTATTTCCGTCCCAAAAAAGTATATTCAATTCTGATTCGTAGTTATTTAGTCTGTATAAACACGAATATCTCAAAGAATATACAAGCATTTAGATACTTGAAGAAGTTAGAAAGGCTACAGTCATGCAAGCTGACTTTAAGAGACCCCGTACTTATATATACTAGTGCGCGTTTTTCAATACAAATCACAAATTTTTGACCGATTTGTCCTATAGGAGCTGTTGTCTATAGTTGTCCACATTTACACATATTGTGTGAATTTGGTCCCGATAACTTAAGTCTGTTTCATGGTCTTCAGCTTTTGTCTCGAAGATCCAGGTGTTCATCCGGACAGACGGATATCGCTATATCGACTCGACTGTTAATGCTGATCAAGAATATATATACATTATGGGGTCGACTACAACACCATCTCCACGTTACGCACATTTTATAAAATGTCCATAACTTTTTTTATTTATTTGTTTATTTATTGAAAAATTATGCCAATATTAAGAAAGTCTTCAGTAAGTGTTAATTTATTTGATATCGTTATTGACTCATAGCAAAATACGGCAACAAAATATCAAATAGAACTGCATTATATTGTAAATTTCTTTGAAATTCCGAGCATATATAGATTTAGACTCAACCAATAGATTCTCTTGTGTTCCCTCTTTTTTTCTTTGTTACTTTTAAACACAATTTAAGCAGCAAATAGAGAGCTGTTTTGTTGTTTTTACTTGTTACTTGTTATTCATTATTTGTTTAGGTTTTTAATGTGTAGGCATAAACAATTGATTTCTTGGTTGCCTTAACCTTTAGACAATACGATGAGCCCTCAGCCATTCGGCATGGAGGCGGAGTGCGTCGCATTCCGGGACGCACATTGGGTGGACCACGAACACGTCGCACCAATATGCACTTTAGCTCATCGAGCGGACTGTCGGCGTTATCGCCATCGGGTCGCGAATCTGTAGATCCCATTGCGGAGCTGCTCTCCCAGCTATCCGGCGTAAGACGTGGCGGACCACCAACATCGCAGTTGCAACAATTGCAGATGCAAATGCAAATGGATCGACAGCAGGCAACGGTAAGCAGCAGTCGCGATTATTGTTTGTTTTTATGATCAAATATATAAGTAGATATTATATATATATATATGTGTGTGTGTATATATGTATCTATTTGTGTGTATATAAGGGAAAGATTTTTACAATTTTGTTTGGTTCTATTTAAACGCTTTCATTATTTTAGGCATCGCGCCAAATTGATCGGCTGCCAAGACGCACGCATCCCATAGTCTCAACATCGAATTCGAATGCCACAATGGCCGAGGTGATCAGCGGTGGTGGCAGTGGCGGTGGTGGCAACAGCGGTGCAATTGGCAATGCTGCTGGTGGTGGTAGTGGCGGTGGTGGTGGTTTGAATGCTAGCGGTGTAAGTGGACTTCCCAGCCTGCGCACCACCGAATGGCCGGTGGGTACAAGCTTTGCATCGACCAGTAGCCATCAGCAGACACAGTCGAGCAGCCTGGCCGCCAATACACTCAACGCCCGAGAAGTATAAACAATTGAATTGAATTTATTTATTTACTATAAACAATGCTAATCTTAATACTTGTTTTTATTTTCTAGGCGGTCGGCAGCAGTTGCATCAGCAGTGGCAGCGGTGGCAGTAATAATGCTTTGGGCATTAGTGTCGGCTCCGGTTCTGGCAATGTCGCATCTAGTGGCAGCGGCAACAACAGCGGCCCCTTGTCCAGCCAGGCTGGTGGCCAATCTGCCGCTGGCGAGTCATCGCAATCCCAGTACTTGCTGGCCAAATTCATGCAGCCCACGCTGACAGATGCCGAGTGGGCGGATGTTGAGCGCAAACGCGCCAATCGGTAAATCTAGTAAGAATTATATCTGTGGGGATACTAAATGTTTGCTTTATTTACTTTTAGATCCGAGTTTGTGCAGTCGCTGCTTTTGTCACTGCTCTGCACGGAGGAATTGGACTTGAATGCGGCCAATGATGAGAGCGGTGGTTTGGCCAAGAGTGATAATGTAAATAAGGAGCAAAATAATGGCGATAGCCAAATGCAACAGCAGCAGCAGGAGGAGCAAGAAACGTTGCTCAATAACAATGCAGATGAGCAGCAGCAGCAACAACGCGCTGTGGTACGACAGGTGAATCAAATGCAACAGACCTCGCCGGAGGATTTCGTATGCGACGAGTATCGCTACAAAAACAAAAAGGCCAACAACACAACAGCAACAACACAAACTAGTGGCACGGCAGCCACTGGAGGCACAGTTGGTGGAGGAAATGTTGGTGTTGGCGGTGGAGGAATGAGCGTAGGAGGTGGCACAGTGACATCAGCAGCAGCAAGTGCAGCTGGTGCTGGCGGCAGGCCAATAGCAGCTGATCGAGGTGGCATAGAAAGACGAATTCGGCCACAGACAGCAGAGACTGCCACGGGTTCACAGCAGCAGCAGCAGCAACAACAACAGAAATACAAACAGAATGCGAATGCGGCGGCAAACACAAATCAAATACCCGATACTAGGTAGTGTCTCAGTTGCTCCACAACAGCAACAATAACAACCACTACAACAACAACAACCACAAGAGGTTGTAGCTGCTGCAGACTAAACAATATCAGCAATATGCCAACAACAGCAACTGCAACACAATATCAATCACATCAACAACAACAAAAACAACAATACCACATTATCCACCAACTCCACAGCAGCAAAAACTACAACAACAACAAACACAGCCGTAAGAGTAACAACAACAACAACAAACGTAGCCGCAGCCGCCAACGCAGCAGCAGCAGCCGCAATTTCGTCAAAAACTATATTATATGTATCGTTTATTAAATATATTAAAATTTATATAATTATAAAAAACAAAACATGCAAAAAATCATGAACATTGAGATGTGCAGAGAGCTAATAATTATTGTAATCATTGAATTAATTATAATTTAAAAAACAAAACAACAATTGCAAAATAATCGCTAGTGTTCTATTGATGTAGCTCAATCAAATCAAGTCAAATCTAATCAAAAAAAAAAAATTGATTGATCACTTCTTACACATCCAATCCTAACCAATTATAGTAACAAATCTGCACGAACTCTACGATTATTAAACTATAGGTGAAACAACTAGATATTCTATCTGTTTATAGAGATCTCTGATCATGCCATCTTTTCTAAAGTAATTACTGGGAATTGTGCTTAAAACTTTATTGCTTATTATTTTCTCTCGTTATTTAGGTACGCTAAATTATTGTATAGAGATTCGGGATAGGATAGATTCGATTATCGGACATTGGATAGCTTTGAGATTCTTTTATATGTCAAATCTTCCGATAAACATTACATCTGGCAGTAGTTCTAGATCAATTTCGTTTTGAATACCCCGTGGTTGTATGCAGAAGATTTGCTCGACTGCTTCTTTCACCTGGTGCTCGCTAGCATAGGGATCGACCAGGACAATGCTGTTGGCCAGCGTTTTTGCCAGCTTCTTGAATAGAAATCGATTGGCAATCAGCCCCTCTTGCAGTGGTCGCATCAAATAGTGAACAATCCAAGGACGTATACGTAATATACAGCTGGCCCGCAGCACTTCGTCCACTAAATCAATGCTTGGACTGGATATATGCGTAGCAAACTCATCGTCACTGTCCTCGCCAAAGAGCATATGAAATTTGTACCTTAACACATCTTCACAGCGCCAATCCGCGTCCAGCAAACGCACCAAGCAAGCGTTAAGACGTCGTCGTTGCGCATACAGCTCGCAAGGCCAGCGACTATGTCTGAGATCAGTATTGTTTCCACTCTGGATCGCGGGTCGTGTGATTTCTGGTGAATTTATTGGTTGTAGTTGTGTTGAGTTGTCCAATTCACAGGCGGACGTGGCCTCTATTTCAATGCCAAATAGGGCATTGAGATCAGTAGGTTCATCATCAAACAACTTGGCCAATTCCTGAGCAACTGCATCCTCAGTACTGGACTCGGGTGTGCTTAGTTGCTTTTTAGCATATTTTGTGTTTTGCTGCTGTTGCTGCTCTTGTTCTACTTGTAGCTCCGTTTCAAGAGCAGCGAGTCGCGTTTGAAACAAATCGATTTTTTGTCCCAGCGTATAGCTTGTGTAATTCTCATTCTGCTCGTCAGTTGTTTGCGTTGAATTATCTACATATTGTTGTTGTTTTTTGTGTGAAGAAACAGCAGCAATTGTCACATCCTCGACCAGTTGTTGTCGCTGCATGTGGTCGAAAAGTGCATCGGCCAGACGACATTCCTGCGTATTGCGTCGCACGGCGGCAATCTGCAAAGCAGTACAAATTAATTATAAATTAAACGAATTTAGGAAGACTTAGTGCTACCATCTTGACCATGGCACGCTGATATAATTGTGCCGCTTGACAGGCTCTAATGGCACGTGACTCCAGCGTCCTTAGGCTGTGAGCAATGCAGGACCAAGCTGTGGGCTTGTGATGGTTTCTGGATGTGGCGGCCCAGACGCATACATTCTCCTCTAGCTGACGCTGCAGATAGCGCACATAATGATCTCGCACCTGTCCATTCATTGTTATTACGATTTATTTATTTATTTACAGTCAACTTAATATGTCATTCGCTTACCACGTCCGTCAGCAGAACAGTTTCGCTAATGCCTGCACTTGCCATGCTTCCAACACGTTTTATAACTCGTAGTGATCCAGCAGTGTGTCTATAGCATTATATGCACTTCCATATAATTATTCTGACTTAAAAGTTGCGCCTTTGTATAACAACAAATACACGCATAACGCAACAACAATAAAAAAAGTTTGCTTTTGGCGTTGCCACCATGTCGCAAAATAGCTTTCAGCTGACTAATTTTTTCATTTATTTTTATTATTATTATTATATATTTTTGGTTGAGCAGCATAGCTGAAACAATACAAAGATCAATTGAATAAGTCATTTTATAAAATTTTATAATGATTGACAATGAATTAGGAATTGCACAAAACCTGGTTTTACACAATACACTTTATAACTAGCACTTTTAGTTGCATTTAGATGTTATTTTTTATTTTAAGCTACACTTAAATTGCACAAAAGAAACAACTTTTGTTTGTTTTGAGTTAAGCACAAGTACGATAATTATGTTTCTATTTCCGATTTTGTAGTACAATAAATATATATATATAATTGAAGATATTTATACATAATTTGTTTATAATAATACCCTATAAAAGTAGGTTATCGTATAAGTATTATGTACTACTTTTACAAAATTTTTATTGAAGGAGCCAAAAGAATAAGTTAACAATTTATAAATATTGTTTACCAGCCCTTATTGAACAACAACAAAAAGAAAAGCATGTGTCTACATTTGTTATATGTTTGTTTTTTTTTGTTTTTTGTTTTTTTTTGTTATTTTTTGTTTGTTTTTGTTATGTAAAGTTTTATAAATATGCTTGTATGTGTAATTTGCAACTGCATCGATTTTGTGTGCTAATTGCTCAACGCTCCAAGACGCGCTGGCATTAATTTTGAATATCAGTTTTTAACCATGCTCGGTCCGATCCGTTTCGTTTCGTTCTATTCCAATCTGTTTCGGTTTTGATTAGTCCAGAAACATATTGTCGTCATCAAATGTGAACACATTATTGCGAGTTGAGGATGCGGCTGTGCCTGAATCTGTTGTTGGCTGTGTTCCAGCCGTTTGACTAGATGCATTATTAGTGGGCGCAACAGATCTCGAGGTGTTTGTGCTGCTGTCCCGTGTCCCAATGCTGCCAGCACCTCGATTGCCATCGACAAAACTATTTAGAAGCACAAAGTCCTCATCAACATCGGCATCATCGTTGTCGTCTTCGCTGGCAAGCGATTTGCGGCAAATGGGACAGGTGCTGTGCAGATTCAGCCATGGCACAATACAATTTTCGTGATACAGATGTGAGCACGGTAATTTGCGTACAGTTTCATCCAGTTTGAAGTCATCCCAACAAACCGAGCATTGCATTTTACGTTCCACTTCTTCGGCGCTGATTTTTACATTTGGTATCTCGTTGATGCGCTGCGACGATAACGGAGGCGGACCCGATGTCTCCATTTGGTTGAGCATCTGTGTAACGATCGTATCAAGTCCCTCTCGACCCCATGCGTAATCCCCCGGATTACCCATGAAGAACATGTGCGAATTTCCAGTACCACCAGCTCCAGAACCGGTTACAATTTCCGCCGATGCACCGGCCAGTGGCAAACTCTGAAGGAAATCATATAACACATTGTCCAAGCGATCCAAATTTGCCGGTCGGACACGTCCACCGGCAATATGACCGGCACCAGACACAGAAGCGGCACCCAGAGCACCACCGCCGCCGGTACCACCCAAGTGCATAACACTGGTGTGTCGGCGATTCGGTTCGATGGTTATCTCCAAATTGGGCACGTTTCGCATGCTAAGCAGCGAAACAATATCATTACGTAGCGATTCCACATTGATTAGTCCACTGCCACCGGCGCTGCTGCTGCCAGAACTAGTGCTCGCATTGGCCGTATCCGTGGACGCATTGCTGCTGGATGCCGTCAGTTCTGGAGCATTTGCTGGAAGCTCCTCAACGAAACCATTCGAGCACAGGGGGCAAGTATAGTCCGTGTTCGGAATGTTGATCTCCACATTGCACATGTGACAGAAAAACCGTTTCGGCGCTGTGGGGCGCTCCTCCACGACCATTGCCTCAGCCATTTCAACGACGTTCCGTCACTTTCTGTATGTGCGATATTTGTTACAGTTGCAATTGCACTTGCAAATTTTCACTTATTCTTATTTGTTGTTGTGCAAGCTGTAGTCGGCTTACCTATCGTCTTAGGGCTTTTGCTGCTGCTGTAATTGCTGATATTCTTTTTAATGTTGCAGTTGTGTCAAGCGCGTGCTATGGAACAATGTAAGCACAAGAATCGTTACTTCAAACATTTAGTGTTGTTGTTTTTAATGTAGAATTTTATAATTTTAAGAGGACATCGTGCTGCTGTATATTACTCGATTATAATGACAGTCGTCGATACACACTTATCGATAAAAGTTCTTCAAATAGTGCCACCTATTTTAACAACCGCGCCTGAATTGCCCATTTATTCAATAACAATTGTTATAAAATGTGTATTGTTTTCTTTTGGTGATTCAATTATGTTAATTTTAGTTTTTAGTTTTCTTTTTCATCAAAATATACTTTAAATGAAAAGGTTGCAAAACTAAAAACAAGGCACGAAAAATTCAACAACTTATCTGTCGCTTTGCAAAACTAGATAAATCGCTGCCTACCAATGTTAAATAAATATTAAAAAATAAATATAATTGGTGCTCTCTCTTTCCATATATATTTATTTGGGTTTTGAAGTTATTTACGTCAGTTCGATAACTTTGAAGTGTTACCAGTTGTTCACTAAATTTGTCGTTTTAAAAAGTACTTTTCAATTAAAGCTGTCTGGCAACGTTGACCGTATTGGCAGAAACAAAAAGTCATCTTCGAAGCGGCGTTTAGCATTTTCCGAATTTCATTCTCTTCAATCTTAATAATAAAATAACGCATAATAAAAATGTCCATTCTGGCGTATAATGGTGGTTGCGTCGTTGCCATGCGTGGTAAGGACTGCGTGGCCATTGCAACGGATCATCGCTTTGGTGTGCAGGCACAGACCATTTCCACAGACTTCAAGAAGGTGTTTCACATTGCCCCACGTATGTTCCTGGGACTAACTGGACTGCAGACGGATATATTAACGGTGCGCGATCGTTTGATGTTCCGCAAAAATATATATGAAACAAAGGAGAATCGTGAAATGGCACCCAAACCATTCTCGGCCATGTTATCCAGTTTTCTGTATGAACATCGCTTTGGACCTTACTTCATTGAGCCCGTTGTAGCAGGTTTGGATCCAAAGACCATGAAGCCGTTCATCTGTAATATGGATCTTATTGGTTGTCCCAATGAGCCCGATGACTTCGTTGTTGCTGGCACCTGTGCTGAACAATTATACGGCATGTGTGAGACACTATGGCGCCCCGATCTGGAACCGGATCAGCTGTTTGAGGTGATTGCTCAGTCAATGGTTAATGCCTTCGATCGTGACGCTATGAGTGGTTGGGGTGCCACCGTCTACATTATTGAAGCAGACAAGATTACGGAGCGCTCGCTGAAGACTCGCATGGATTAGGCACTTTTTGTAAACATATTCAACAAACAAATAAAATTTGTAAGGTTCCAAATGATTGAAATTTATTATGCACAATAATTTAACAGCTTCACTCTGTGAACTCGATGCCTTTTTGGGCCATGGCTAGGGCAGCCTCTTTGGTTTTCGTGCCGCCAATGAAGCCAGTGTGATGCACGAATATTAAGTCTTTAATTCCTGCCATTTCACTTAATTCCTCATCGCGAAGTCCTCGCCATGGTGTAGGCAGAAACTTGCGACCTAGAAAACTGCTGGGAGTTACAGGGACGCCGGCAACTCGCCAGCTGGAGCCATCATTGAAGATGACCAATTTCGGTACACCTTCCAGCTTATATTCCTGTTCCAAGTCGAACAAGTGGGACTTCCAGGGACAGAATGTGCTAAGAAACAGTATTTCACCACTTGGATGAATGGTTTTTGCTTGCTCCAGCGCTTGTCTAACATGATCCCGTGCCGTTATCCACGAACAAGCGACTTCCAAAATATTCTCGACCAATTCATTGCCTGCAACGGACATAGCCTTGTGAAAGAGTTGATCAGTATCTGCATTTGAATTCTGCCACGATGGATTCAGCTTGCCAATGCGTGCTGAGAGATGTGTTGATATCTTATAACGAGGTTCGCCGCCTTCAAACATGGGCACGCCATTGTCGATGGCATCGAGTTCGCTAATAAAATTGCGATAGATTTGCAGAAATGCCAGCTTCAAATTCTCTGGCGATAATTGTATATTTCGCTCTCGTTGTAAAATACTTTGAATCACACGTTCACCATAAAAACAGTAAATAAGTCCAGCACTGCTCAGTCTGTAATTAAAAGAGGAGTTTTAGTAACTATTTTACCACTAATTAAATTTTTACCTTATGTCAAACTTTTCTTCGAATTCAGGTCGCACCGTGTTGAACGTATC
The DNA here is from genome assembly GCA_035047505.1 of Drosophila parthenogenetica. NCBI lineage: Eukaryota > Metazoa > Arthropoda > Insecta > Diptera > Drosophilidae > Drosophila > Drosophila parthenogenetica. The sequence goes on from JAWNPM010000182.1 coordinate 6,517,438, forward strand.
CTTGAACGTAAGTTGATGATGATCGTACCATTTCTTGGCATGCTCAAATTCGCCGCCCACGTCCACAATTATATCGCACTTCTCGCGCAATTCCTTATCGTTGCGGCTGCGAAATATATCAGAATTTTCATATTCCGGCAGTTGTTTTAGCATGAAACAGGCAACAACCTCGTCACAGTGAAATGTTCCATTGTGGGTGCCTATTGTGGGTGGTGTACTGCGTTTAGCCGGTGTTGCTTCTCCTCCATTGGCAGCGCTCATTTTGCTGTTATATCTATGATGGCTCACTACGTTCAATGATGTATGGAGTTTTGGTAAAAAACGCGGTAAGAATCGTGTTACCATTTGTACAGTGTCTACACACCACAAAAGTGTGTAATTATTAAAGCCAACTGTTGCGGAAGTTTTTGTATGTACACACTTCTTCAATCTATTGTGAATTAATTTATCAAGTTTGGTAACACTGGTTTGGTTTGAAAACAGCGCTAAATGCATAAGTGGTATATAACTATGATTATCGAAATGTTAACGTAATAAAAGTAATTGCAGCAAGGCATTCTTTAAATTCGTTTAAAATATTTAAAGCAATCGCGACTCATACGTAATGCGTTACTGAACTCCCTCTTCACAACTCATTACGTGTTTTTTTATTGGGTTGTGCAATTAACAGTTTCTAGCTAATTCGTTATACAAAAAAAATTTATTGGTTCGCTTTATGCGATTTTTTGGCCTGCTTTTCAAAATCTTAGCATTTGGATATACCAATTCAGTTTATCGGGGAAGTTCAAGAGCATCGCATGGATAAAGTATCACATCTTTTTTATCACTAACAAAATTAACAAAATGGCGGAAGCTCGATTACGCCGAAATATCAGTCGGCAAGCTCCCATGATGTACGTAAATAAGTACTACATTGTATACACACATATCTAAAATTACATCTGTACAATAAACTGAAAGTCATGCCAAAATTGTCTATTGGCAATTAACTACTTAGTACTACTACAGTACTACAGTACTGTACAAAATGAAACTACGCGTGCTCACTTATATAATCGTCTGATGACTTAAATTATTTAAATTTCGCATTTCCGTTAATTGTGTGGTGGGAAAAACTGATTACTTTAGAAGTGTTGTTGATAGTGATCGACAATTAAATAGATACGAAAAATCACAGACTCACAAGTGTCTGAAAAATGTAAACATAAATCACTACCAATGATCACGTGTGTATTATTACTTACATATTTGCTAAGTTTGTACAAATCGGTGTCGAGTGCCTAGATATGTTGTTTTTTCTGCCTCCCATGACCTTGATTTTGCACGCCACCTCGAAAATTGACAGCAATTCGACTCGTGCAATAAAGACTACGGTAAATGATGCACCCGGATTAAAAAAAAACTTGTTTCTAAAAAATGTTCTAAGTGGAAACAAAACGCAGCGGGAAATTATAGTCAATATTATCGAATCAACAATGTTTCTAAATGAATCAGATTTGTACTTTTTTGTCAGATTTGGCAATGTTAAAATAAATAACTTCATTAAGCTTCTTTTATTTATCTGTAATTTGTGCAATGTGTTTTAAAAAAAGTATGCAATAATTACTTAAGATAAATGTGTCAATAAAACAGAGTGTCAGATGAAAAAATCAAGTTAATAAAACTGGAATGTTAATCACCTGTAATAACGTTTAAAATAAGTTACAAAATAATTTCATCTCCAGATTTAATGCGATTGTTGAACGTTTAAGCCGGTTAAAAATCTCTCGCAATCGTGCCCACTCATCCCGCTTTCTTTCGCTCTCTTTCACTCCCGCTGACGTTTTGAGCAATTGTGTTCTAAAAATGTCATTTGATTGAGCTTCGGTAATTTGATTCATTAGTTTTGCGTCAGTCTGGCAGCATTGCTTGAGTTTTCGCTGCTTTGTTAGACAATACTAACGATCGTAGGTGTGTATATGGGTGTGTGAGTGTATGTTAGTGTGTGTGTTTGTTATAAGCGTAGCTTTAATTGATTTTATGTTTCAATAGGATAACTATAAATACCGGTTTATGCATTTGCAGCGTTTAATTTATGCAAACGTATGTGCGTTGCATGTAGACATTTAACAGTTGTTTTTAGTTCCTATATGTACATAAATATGTGATGGTGTGTACATGTGTGTAGCTTTATTCTTTTCTGCCTGATCATAAACATAAGCGTCATATCGTTTTTAACTACTGTAGTAACTATAAAATTAAATTTTTCAAGGTGAATTAAATCAAAGTGTCTTGCCTGTACTAAAATGTGATTAGTACTGCAACTAACGTTTGTTAGAATGTGTATTGTGTTTGCTTCGTTAAGTTATTCACAATAGATGCGAATTAAAGAGAAGCTGAAGCTGTGAGCCCCGTCAATCAACAGCTGCAAGTGCAGAAAGTGAACGAAACTGGGGAATTGTTTTTGTTTTTGTTTCTGTAAGCTGTGTTTAAAGCAAACATATTCGTCTTTGTTTTATTTGTTGTGCACATTTATTTGTATTTTGTGCTTTTCGCTTTCCAGTGTATAACTGTGTCGAGTCAAGCTTCGCGCTCGCTTCGTTTTGGCTTTCGGTTTCCGTTTTCAGTTTGTTTTGACCGTGCGTCGCGCGCTGATGTTGGCCTAAAGCGAAACGCAAACAATATCGGCGAAAAATACAATATAGCGTAAAATTTAGAATATAACGGCACGTTAAACACAGTGGAATGTCTTACACAATTGCAAAACATTAGTTTAAAATAAAAGTGTTACATAAAGAAATACAATTTAACAATTGTTAAATGACACGAATTCTAAAGTGTTTAAAAAACATGCAATATCGAAGTTTGTTTTTTAATTAGAAGTATTACACGATTCCGGTTGTGACATTTTATGGCATTTGCATTAATAATTCACATATCGCATTACATTCCTGTTTGTGCAGGTATTTCAGATCAAATACGAACTTTTGTCACGGCTCCAAGTGTTACTAATTTGCTAAAGTTTATTTAAAATCGGAATCTTTAAAATATTCAGTTTAATTAAGCTTTTTTAAAGACATAAATTTATATACCAGGGATTAAACCAGTTTTCATAGACAATTAATAAAATATGTAAAATATATTATGTTTTTATTCGAAATGCACGGATTAAGGCATCGACACCTCAGACTTCGTACCAGCTGGTGTTAAGGTCCAGTAATAGCAACACAAGCACAAAGACCCCAAAAAAACAACAAGATTAATTTCAATTATAGCCGGCGATTCACTCAACAAAGAAGGCGAAAAACAAAATTATTTGTACGGTAGAGATTGTAATAGGTGAAAGGTTTGCTCATCGCTGGACTTGAATAGGTGCGGTGGCTACAAGATGGGAGCATACCAAATTGTTGACTAGTTTGCTAAATGTGGTAAACAACAATAAATGTTGGTAACCCTCTCATATTGTACCATAATGAAGGTCGATGTTCCGTCTATGACCCAAAAAAAAGCTTGTTTCTGCTGAACCTGATTTTATTCTCCTAAGTACGAAGAAACTGCGATCATAACTGGTTAAGAAAGTAAACAAATGATCAAAATGTCTGTGCATACATTTATTTTGTATAAAAACGCCGCCTAATGGTTTTATATTTGATATTTACGGAAATTTATGTAATCGGCATTTCAAAATTGTTGACAAAGCTTCAATCAACATCATTTAAAAAATAATGTGTTCATTTTAATTAAATATAAAAACCTAATTAATCAATTGATACAAATAATAATCAACGCCCATACAGCGTTTTGTCATTAAAAAGGTAAAAAGAAATTATGACAATTTTGAACATATTCACACGTACGCGAAGCAATAAATTGTGCCGAAAAATACGAAGCTCTCAAGTCGCATAGTCAAGTATCACAGAAATATGGAAAAGAAAGCCAACAACAACGAAAGAGATAAAGAGTACAGCCGCTGAAAGTGAAGAAACCTTTTGAATTTTGAATAATTATCTGTTGAAAATTAAATGTTCAACATTTCGTCAATTTAAAAGTCGTAATAGGACAACCTATAGAGTGTTAAGTTGGACGCGTTTGCAAGGTTTCGTTTAGTTTGACGCATTTAGAAGTATTCGTTAAATTGGGCGCAATAAGTTGGATATGCTATGTTGTGAGCACTTTTCTTATGCGTTAAGTTAGGCTCATTTGTGAGGATACGTTAAGTTGGGTGCATTTTGGAGTAATCGTTAAGTTGGGCGCAATAAGTGGGATGAGCTAAGTTGTGAGCACTTTTCTTATGCGTTAATTTGGGCGCATTTGTGAGGATACGTTAAGTTGGGCGCATTTTGGAGTAATCGTTAAGTTGGGCGCAATAAGGTGGATGCGCTAAGTTGTGCGCACTTTCCTTAAGTGTTAAGTTAGGCGCATTTGTGAGGATTATGTCAAGTTGTGCGCCATAAACAGGAATCCGGTGAAATCGTTAAGTTCACTGCAAAGCAAAACAAATTAATCTTGTCATTTCCATTAGCTGCCTTAAAAAGAAACAAATGAGAACACAGATAAAAACAATAAACACTTACAAACAAACAAGACAGAAAACAAATATTATCAAATATAATTAGTGTACGCCACGATGTTCAATGGCAAGACAGCTGCGTCGCCTGAGAAAAATGGGTAAACACTTTTTTTAATAAAAAGTTCAACAATAAAATACCAGTTCTAAGTAGTGATTAAGATAAGTTAAACTTAATAATTAATACGAATTTTGTTATTATCGTTGACAGTGCGCTGAACGATCGTCCGTTATTTATGCAAAATGGCAACAATCGACGTATTTCCGGTGTCACCGACATAGAAGTGAGCAACTTCCGACGGGCCCTGCCACAGTTTCTAGCTGTTAGTATTAAGAACATATTGCTATTCGGTAAATAACTTGTAATACTTAAATTTAGAATGTAACAAATGTTTTACTTAAAAATATATAAATAAGGTATGAAGCTGAATCAACTACTTGAAGCTTTGAGCTTTTATCAACTCCATTCCTTAGCTTTAGACAGTAAACTAATAATTACAAGTCGTCTGTTTAACCTATGACTTGTTTCTGTGCAGGCTACGGCATGACCTTGGGCTTTCCCACAATCGTAATACCCGCGATACAGGGCGGCGAGGGACGCAGTGATGGCCACAATGGCGAGATAGTGCTAAACAAAGATGAAATATCGTGGTTCAGTATGTTATGCACTAATCAATTGCCATACGAATGCTCATTATAAATTCATTAGGTTCGATCAATTTAATTTGTGTGCCGATGGGTTGCCTCTTCTCGGGAATGCTTACACAACCGCTGGGCAAACGACGAGCGATGCAGGTGCGTAACCGTAAAGATTAAGATACATTTACGCCTTTAAAGATACAATGAAGTAGACTCCACAATTACTTCGTAGTTACCGAAGTAAAACTCTTATAACTCTGAAATGAAACACACTCTATGCCCTCTGCAAGGGTAGTATAACCACATATGAATCTTGTTTACATATTATTAACGTATAGCACCAGTAACATTGACATACTAAACTAGAAATTAAAATTGGATACAGATCACGTGGATTTAGCCAAGTTATGTTGCTGTGTTGATCCGCGTGATTCCTTTGTTTATGTTATTGCTATTAATATGTATCTATATCTGTAAATGTATCTGTATCTCTTTCAGTTTGTTAACCTGCCCATACTGGCTGCCTGGCTAATGTTTCATTTCTCGACGAGAACGGAGCACCTGTACGCAGCTCTATGCTTGGCTGGTCTTGGCGGCGGTTTGATGGAGGCACCTGTAAGTTGATCAACGACTAACTAACTAATTAACTGCACTTTTTTAGTGGCATCTCTGTGGCTCGACCTTGTCGACTGCAATCAATTCGATTTGCAATTATTCCCGCTAACCCTTCCCTCTCTCAGATCACATCACATTGTTGTTCCATCAAATGAGCTTCTAAAAAAATTCCATTCGTTTAGCTTCTCAACAATTCAATTGAATTTTATACATTTATTAGGAAATTTACATATATTTTGCTTCTATGGAAAGACACAAACATTAACTTTTAGTGCTGTTAATTATATCTGATATATCTGCATAGAATGCTTCTGTATTGGGCTGCATTTTGACATTGTACAAACATGTAAAATGTACCATACTACCCTTCTGTATTAACATTCCGCACCCAAAGCATTGTACTCTTCTATTTATCAAATTGGCCAGTTCGTGATCTTTCTTTGACGCATTCACTGGAAAATGGATTGCGAACTGGGAATCAATGTTTCTGTGGTGAGCAAACCACGTGCTTACTATTACTTTACTGATAAACTCTTTAATATTGGCGATATTTGTTATTTTCTCTGAATATGTACTTTTTGATACGTTTAAAAAGCGAGGCACATTCACACACCTGCTTATCTCCTCGTCATTACAAAAGTTGGTAACACGCATGGCCAGCATTGAGAGCTCCTGGTCCCATTTCACAATTGGCAATGGTTTGGCTCTTGGCAGATTGTCCAGTCTTGTTGCAAGGGTCAAACGCTTCCGTAGATTATTGTGCTTATCCACGATATAAGTCTGATGAGTTTCCATGTTGACGCCATCTCGTGGTTTCTTGCACTCGGGTCCCCACTTTAAAGTTGAAATTTCATTTCATCTGGATTATTCTAAGGGTTTTCTGAACTTACAAACGGATTATCACAGGCAATGTGCTTCACATCTGGCGGACACAGGCCTTTCTTGCAGTAATTCTCTGGCGGAGTCGGAACACGCAATTCCCCGCGCATTTTGTACTTTGGAACTTTCGTCTTAAACATCGGGACATTCCAATGGGCCATGGTATATAGCGTGGTCAAAATTATGAACTGTAGAATTAGATCAACCAACCAAACTTGCATCTTGAATCGACAATCACTTACTGAGATTAAATTTGAATACTTGGCTCATGGCTCATTAGCTCAGACGTAGCTGATTGGCGATACTAATTGACTAAAAGAGTATTTTTATAAGAAAAGGCAGAGCTCTCCTTAGCACCGGACTGTTATATTTTATTAAAAGCCATAAGGAAGCATTTCCAAGTTCAGTGTAATGACGAAATTAAATCATTCTCTCCATTAGCAGTTATTAATTTGATGTGAAATACAGATGTAAGATAAGAGAAGAACCTGTGGTTGCTCATAAGACTCGCACAGGTATTACTAAGCGATTCTCCAATCCGACTCGATACTTTAAACTCTGATAACAGTAATTATATGGTCATAAGTACCTAAAACATCATTTAAGTTGGATGCTTTGATTATGCTTGCATGGATGAAAATCAAACATTTTAGACGCCGTACTTAGAGTAAAAGAGTAGAGTGGTATAATAAGTTTGTCAGAAGCGAAATGGGCGTAACAGGCAGAAGAAACTTTTACGACCATATATAGACGATATAGCAATGTGTTCTGTCCGATGTTTGGATGACAAGAGCTAGAGCTACCAAGTTTTAAATAAAAGTCCGTCCATATGTCAGACAGGTTAAGTTTATTTCAAATTATTGCCAAGCACACAACTTTGAAACGACTAGAGCTGTCGGAACCAAATTAACATATTAAACATTACAACCATCCTCACCAACTTTGATTTTGATCGGGCAACTATAGCTTATAGCTCGCATAGGACAGATATATAACTACCTATTAATATAGTAAAACGCGCACTAGATTAAGTACGGAGTCTTTTATAGTCGGCTCGCTCGACTGTAGCCTTTCTTACTTGTTATATGTTCAACTCTGCTAACAATATTCCCCTTGAGCACAGGGTATGTCACAGTCAAGCATTCTTGATTTTGACTCTGTCACATGATCAAAGTTCTAGATTACCTTGGGATGCCACTTAATGCTGCAATAACAACAACAATAGAATATATTTTATGGTGGAAACTGTGAGATATATTTTAACATCTCACCTTTGACCTTTTAAAGGTACTCACGTATGTGGCCGAGATCACGGAGCCAAAGTATCGTGGCATTTTGTCAGCATTGGGAACCACCTGTGTGATCACCGGCGTGTTTGTGCAGTTTATACTTGGAGCATTGATGGACTGGAGAAGTGTGGCAGCAGTGAGTTCCGCCTTCCCGGTGGTGACCATTGTAATGCTCTGCTTTGTGCCAGAGAGTCCCGTTTGGCTGATACGGGAGCACAGATTCCATGAGGCTGTCAAATCACTGCAGTGGCTACGTGGCTGGGTGCCTGAGCACATGGTCGAGGCGGAGTTTAATCAGCTGTACGACGAGCTTATCACTCAGAAGGCCATCGAGGAGGTGCCCACCGTAGAGGGAGGATCAGCTGCATCCCCAACGCTGTCGGAAAGGTTTAGGCAACGTCTGCACATGCTTAACAGACGTCTGCATATGTGGCGAAAGCGCACCTTCATCGCCCCCTTCCTGCTGGTCTCGTTCACCTTCTTTACAGGCCACTTTTCCGGCAAGACACCATTACAGACGTATGCCGTGCAAATCTTTCACACGTTGAAGGCACCAATGAATAAGTATCATGCCACCATACTGCTGGGCGTGGCCGACATGTTGGCCACCATATTGGGTGTGATCCTCATACATTTCACGGGCAAGCGTCCATTGGTGCTCGTCTCCACTGTGGGCACAGGTCTCTGCTTCCTTGGCACCGCAACCTATGCCCATTTCCTCAACGAGGTGCCTGGCTTTGGTGTTAACAATGTAGTCATTAATGCCTCCGCGATTGTTCCGAAGGAGAGCATCATTTCGCAGGCAAATATTTCAAAGATATTTGAGAATGAACGCCAGGATGAGCAGCAGCAGTTGCAGCACTTGCAGTTAACCACCATGTTGCCAGAGCTGGACACTACTATGGAGCCATGGAATCGCAGTAAACGTGAGCTGTACACTACTACTACATCAGAGGAGCTAGAACTGGAGATCACAACGCTGCTACCTGTTCCGGCTGCAGTTCCAGCCTTGATGGAATCGTTGCCTTCAAAGCCGCCGATAACGGAGGATTTACTGCTGACGGTTCCCAAGCAGAAAAGAAACTACTTGGTCTGGGTGCCTCTGATACTTCTGCTGCTCTCCGCCTTCTTTGCGCATCTGGGCATCCGCATGATACCCTGGATACTCATAGGTGAGGTCTTTCCCGCCGAAATACGGAACACCGCTTCGGGATTTGCCGGTGGAGTTGGCTATGTCTTTGGGTTTCTGGCCAACAAACTGTTTCTGTTCATGCTGGCGACCCTAACGCTACCAGGCACCTTTGCCTTCTATGCCACCGTCGCCTTCGTAGGCGCAGTTATTCTCTACTTTACTCTTCCCGAGACAGAGGGTCGCTCCCTTGGCGTAAGTCAAAATATGGACCAGAATTTCTTACACTATTTAATACATATTATTTGCAGGAAATTGAGGCACATTTCTCAAAGAAATCGGACATGAATCTGCTTCGCAAACAGCCATCTTCCCGGGAGCTTGAGAAGCAACAGCATCCAAACCAATCCAATGTCGTACACTTGGATAGTCTACAGAATCTCCATGTTCCGATCAGTTCACAGCAGCAGGCAAAGATTATCCATTTGCAGCAGAGTGATTTTGCGCCACAAGCAAACTCTTCTCTCAGAGGAGCCACGAACCTCGCCTTTGAGGAGAGCAATAACACCACACACCTGTAATTCTACTTAATGTTTATCACATTTCAAATTCCACCTACTTTACCATATATTTCACTTAATTACTCGACAATCCAGTGATATTTATAAACAAAAAGAAATTCAATACATAAAAAAGTTGTTTAAATATTTGTTGACAAATCTTTGTTTACAAAAGTACAAAACTCACCTCAGAGCATTTCATTTAACAATTCAGCTCAAAAGTATGCACTGGCTTGGCTTAGCTATTGAGCTTCATATGCCGCGCAAAAGTATGCAATGCTTATTACAATCTAAGCCTGAAAGTCTGTAAGCTTTGTTTGTATTTTTCAGTGCCGCAATCGAAATTCTTAACTCTCTTATTAAAAGTGTTAGCGAATTCATAATGGTGTCTCGAAGCACACAACGGAAAACTACTTGCAGTAAAGGGTTAAAGCATATTATTTAACGAAATAGCTCATAAGTATGCAATGGTTATTGAAAATTGTTACTATTGTTGCAGCACGCTAAAGTATGCACTGGATTTGCCTTTATTCTTGAGTTTAAAAGATACCGCAAAAATATGTAATGTTAATTATAATTTTAGCTTTTGACAAAATGTTGCAGACTAGCGTGCTGCTAACTTTCAGGCAACTAAATATAGACAGTTAATTACACTTATTTTATTACAAAAGACGGTTTGAAACATAGGAAAATATAAGGAGTGGGATGCAATACAATAAGGGGAGTGAATATCACAGATATATAGGAAGATATAATAGATTTAATGTCAAAATCCGACTAGGAAAACCTCCCTATAATTTTAACATAATGACTGCAGGATTTTGTTGTCATTTTCAATGACAAACCATTTGAAGAATTGTGAATTTAGAGAAATATTGTAGTGTTGACAAAATAACTATCATAGTTATATCCATGTAATCGCTTACATCTTTCGGTGCAGTTAGCTGTTCAACAATAAAATAATACAAATTAATTCTATTTTATTGAACATTTTTGTAATGATGTTTAATTTCTTTGATTTAATTGATGGCTACTGAGTATAACATTCGTAGCGGCTTCATTTTTTCGCTGTACAAACAGGTTAAATATATCATCTTTTCCTTCTGTATTAACATGCCGCATCCGAAGCGCGTAACTCTTTTATTAAGTATATTAGCGAATTCATGATCCTGTCGAGAAGCATTCAACGGAAAACTGTATACAAAAGATGGTCCAATTGTTTTGTAATGTTCAAACCAAGTGTAAAGAATTACATGTTTCAAAAAGCCATTTATGTCGACCTCTGACGCAGTCCATTTTAATGAATACATGCTTTTGGCCACGTCCGGATAAAGCGACGTATTCGCACACTGACTGGCGATTTCGTCATTACAAAAGTTGGTAATACGCATGGCCAGAATAGAGAGTTTAAGGTCCCATTGCAACGCCGGTATATGGTTTGATAGCGGGAGATTCTTCACTGGCGGTGGGCAGGATAAACGATATCGCAGATTATTGTGCAGATCCAGTATGTAGTAATGGTGAACGTCCATGTTAACCCCAGCGCGTGGTTTTTTACAGTTTGGTCCCCACTAACACAGAAAATTCCACTTGATTTTCATGTTTGAATGCTTTTATGACTTACGAATGGATTATTGCAGGCAATGTGCTTGACATTTGGTGGACACAGCTCTTTCCGGCAATAATCTTCGGGCGGAGTTGGCCAGCGTGGTTCCCCGTGATTTTGGTTCTTTGTCTTTTTATCCTTAAGAATCACAGAATTTCTATAGGCCATCGCATAGAGCGTGATTAGAACTAATAACTGAATAACTAACTCAACTAAGGAAACTTGCATCTTTAATGCTCTACTTACTAAGAGTAACTAATGGTGCTCGGGGTTTTAGATTTGCAATATAATTCAAAATATACTACACAAGACGTAGCTAATTTGTGTTACTAATTACCTAAAAAGAGAACTTTCTTTAGTTATAATTAGCTAAGTAGAAAGTAAAGTAATTAATGTGAATATGCAAACAAACATGAAAAGAAGAAGAATTAGTGGATTTAAATGCTGTGTTAATCATTCAAATGATTTTCATTTGTAACTATCATTTTATGTGAACTTCCGAATTGTAACGTATGAATAAAGCATGCTTAAGTTTAATTTTGTATAACATATTTATCATATATGTAGATATTATTATGCATATACAGGACAAGGCGTCACAGAGTAAAATTTGTTCAACTTTATGTTTCGTCATCCTGGAGCTCCAAAAACTGCGTGCAAACATCGCGACTACACTCGCCTTTGTTGTTGAATAGGAATTTATAATAATGACCATCCGCACAAATGGCTAAAATTGTTAAACATTAAATTAATAATTACAGAAAATAAAATGTGCTTCTGTATTAACATACCCACAACCGAATTGGAATCGGCCCCAAAGGCACATATACACCGAGGTCCTTGTGGTATGGAGAATTTCACAAAGCTCCATTGACTTGAGAAATACTTGGGTAAGATCGGAAGCGACGATTGTTGCTGCTTATTGCCCTCCAGATTGAAAACATGTATGGTGCCATGATCAGAGGCCACAACAATCATTGTAGATTGATGATTGAAATTTATACAAAATATGTTGGCATGATTGCTACCACGTCGTAGCTCCGACACCTTTTTGCCATTCTCCGTATCAAATATACGGATGAGTGTGCCTTTTTCACCCGCAGTGGCCAACCGGGTGCCCTGCAAATTTAAGGCGATGCAACTGATTGCCGCCTCATGGGCAATCACCTCCAACGGCGCACGTTCTGTATTGGCAAGATCAACGATTTGTACATGACCAGTTCGTCGACCCGGGAATGCAAGTAAACTTTTATTGCTATGTGGGCACAAGACACATAATCCATTTGGATTGGCGCTCGTTTCAAACACATGCAGCTGCTGTGGCTGCTGTGTGAATGTGTACACCTTGATTACGCCCTCCAGCACAACGACAATCCGATCCCGACGAAGCCGCACAGCCCGCACCGGCTGATTGAAGTCCAATGATATGGCCGGTGATTTCTTCAGATCATCCCAGACAATTACTTTATTCGGCGGATACAGGGGACGAATGCCGCCACCAACAAGCGCCAGATAATTGCAACGAAAGAGCATTTCCACATGACTTAGACCACCTGTAGTGAAGAAAAACAATACAATAGTGAGATATGTATTACAAGTGGATCGTGGGAGAAGTCACACATTATTGAGTTGCTCTGTATCTAAATTTGATTCAACAAAAATGTTTTCCATGGTGCAAACACAATTCTTGACAAAACAAAAGTAGACAAAATTTTAAATTTATATCGCAAAACTGTTTATCTTTTGATATCGATAACTTATTCCTACCCCAACGACTGATCAAAATTATATTCCGATAACTTTTATATATCAATGATAAAATAAGATAATGATTTTACTTAATGAACAGATTAAATCTATAAATATGTTGTATTAAATTCGTTACAAATGCGAACATGGTATTGTAAGTCTAATTATATAAATTTAACTTTTCGATAACAGGATGAATGACTGCTTGCGAACTGATTTACACATACAAACACACTCACCTTCTGGAAAATATTGACGTTCCTTTTCCTTTAGAGGATCGCAATTGTACACACGAAATCCGGTATCTGTGGCACATGCAAAACATCCTGCGGCGCAATTAGATTAATAATCACACCATTAAAGAAACATATAGTATATTTTAAACACGTTGAATCTTCATGTTCGTGAATATGTAAACAACAAACAAAATACACCTACCTTGGTCCTGGTTAAAGCCAGCGTAGAGCAAGCCATTGCCATACGGATTCTGATCCGTTAAATTCATATTTAACTTTCAGCACTTGCACGCACAATTTTTTGTAAGTTATTTACGCCTCTTTGTACCCTAAAATTTTAATCTGCGTGATGAGTGATTCTTATTTATTTTTTGTACATTTGTACCAGGGCTGGCGTTAATATATAATGTCACAGCCAACTTCACGTTCTGTTATTCAATTCAAGTGGCGGAATTTAACATAAGCGATAGTGCTGGGTGAACATTATTCATATATAAATTAAGACATATAGCTTAAACAGGCTGAATAACATGAACGCTATTTAACATAACTGTATAATATTCTTGTAGTGCACATTAGTTAACATTTTAACATAGCGCGAGGCTTTAATTTATTTTACATTTGTTTTAAGCATGCAACTTGGTTATTATAAACTGCACACAATTGTATGTATAAGTTAAAACACTAGTTTGCATACATCAATTATGTATTTATAAAAAAAGTATCGAAAATTGTTCAGTTATTACAACGAAATACTTGTAGCACACTATCGATAAAAAAAATATCGCCAATACCATCGATAGTTTGTCAGTTTTATCCACTAATGTATCGAAGCGTTGCGATTTTATTTGCAAAAATTCCAGAAATTCTTCTAATGTCTTTGTGACGTTCAGTAGGTATTAAACGAATATCTTAAATATGGACTGTTCAGATCTAAACGATTTCGAAGACGATGACATTATTGAGCCATGCCGTGCGTGTGGCATTTATTTCATATCAAACAATAATATTATTCAGCCAATATTTACAAGTGCTAAGACCGGTGACAATTCCAACGGTAATATGCCAGACATTATCCAAATTATGAACGAATGGAATCTCCAGGTAAGTGTCAAACATTTTAAATGATTTCATTTAAGTACATTTAATGTTATAGGTGGAAGAGAATGACGGTCGTCCGCAGAATATGTGTAGAACCTGTATAACTGAGTTTCAGAAGATTCTGAAATTCAAACGAAGCTGCTTGGAAACCCAGGAGCAGTTTGATGCCCTCGACGTTAAGAGAGCTCAGAACGGCGTTGTTATTAAAAGAGAAATTGAGCCAGAACAGACGTTTTGTGGATTCATTTACCTTGACACAGACGATGAAGAGGACAGCGAAGAAGATGGCAGTAGACGCGTCTGCGCACCTTTGGATATACCACATATGCCCATCAAACAGGAGCATACGGCGAGAGTTCCACAAGAGGCACATTACCACCCAGCAATGGAAGTGGACAACAAGGCTCGAGTACTGCAGGAGAGCGCTCAACAGTTAAACGTTCAAACTGTCAGTAATCTGCCAGAGGAAGCAACGTTTGCCCGAGTGATGACCCAGGAGCCTGCCTTAATAAATGGTGTTATTTCCACACCATTCGAAGGCAAGAATAATGAATGTCCAGATAGTGACGAAGACGCTGATATCATTAAATTCACTTATGACGATGACTGTGATGGCGATGTCAATGAAGGGCTAACCACATTACCAACTCCCATACAGGAGACCAGTGTATATTGCAAGCTATGTGGTCATGCATCTTCCACACAAGAGAAGCACACGGAGCACATGAGTCGCATACATATGCTTAAGGATTGTGAGTGCCACATATGCGGCAAGAAGTTTATTAATGCACAGGAATCGCGTCTTCGATTCCATATGAAGTGGCACAAATTGCAGAAGCACCACAAGTGCCCAATCTGCGGCTTCCTTTGTAACTCAAAGGACACACTTAAGGAGCATAAGCTAGCGGTTCACACACGATCGAAGTGTGAATTTTGTGGAAAAAGTAAGTTGTGTGTGGTCACAATTTGTAGTTGATTAACTATCATTGTTTTGCATTTGACAGATATTAAAAACCAACAGATGCAAGCCCACGTGAATCGTCATCTTCAGGGTAGGTTCGATTTAATTAATGATTATTATATTAAGTTTATTTAAATGCCAATTGTTTTTTATTTTTTTTATTAACTACAGAGCGCGAAGAGGAACTGGCGCTCAAGCTTAAGTCGATGCAAACGAAAGAAACTCCTGCGCCAACTATCCACGAATCCTGCTTGATACAATGCGCATTCTGCGATCTCACCTTTAACGATACGGAGCACTTGCAAGTGCATGTTCAGGACGCGCATTTAACGTCAGCGACGCCTCCAGCGGAGCCTGCTGAAACCAGTTTAATGTCAACTAATTCCAATAGCAGCGCACATTCCGATCCAACAGATCGCAACACTGTGGTTTTGTACAAATGTCACATTTGTCCCAAGTCCTTCAATTTAAATATCAAACTAAAACGTCATCTTCAGCAGCATTCAAAAGCGTAATTTTAAATGAAGAATACTACAAGAAATGAGAAATATTCACAATCATAAAAAAAGCCATTCAAATATAAATTATGTCATATTTAAGGTTAGTTTCATCTTTTTGTAGATTAGAATATTTCGAATATTGTGTATAACTGAAGTCGTTGATGCGATACAGTAAATAACATAACTTTAATTAATTTTCGCATCGGTTGAAGTGTTTTTTGTCAGATCGGAGATAGTTATATAAAATATTAAATAAAAAATAGTTATATAAAATATTAAATAAAACTCATGATCCCATCTTATTATAAGAAGCAAAATTTTTATGTTAAACTTTTTGCTTAAATTCCTAAATGTATATATGGATGTATCATAATGTATAATCCAAACAACTGATATAGTAAACAATGTAGTTAACAAGCCTCTGCCGTCTTCGACTGGTGCCCTCCGCATCTACTTAGTTCCCGTGCCCTCCGCTCGCAGTCTTGAGCACAGCCGCAGGCAACATTTTAGTGTTCAATGTTTTCCCAACCACAGCATCGACGGTGCCTGTCACGTTACTCAACTTAACGCCACTGTTGACCACGGTTGTGGATGCGGAGGACATGGGTATTACCTTCATGTTGGACAGGGGCTTAAGGTTGACACCCTGCAGACCGGGGGAGAAGAACAATTGTCCTCCATTGCCCTGAACAGCAAAGACAAGATTGTTGGCAGATGTTGCTGTTGTGTTAACTGCTGTTGTTGTTGTTGTTGTTGTGGTGGCAACATGTCCACTGCTACCGCTACTACTAGTGGCAAGCAAAACATTTTTGCCAATTCGCAATGTCTGTGCTCCTCCAGCGCCAATGAGCAATGTTTTGGGCGAGCTTGCGATGCCGCTCGATGTGCTGGGTAGACTATTGCTGCTGCTGGTTGTGATATTGCTGCTGTTACTGTTGCTGCTGCTGCTACTCGTGGCCAGTCGTAGCAGTTGGTTGCCCATTATGACTGTCTGAACAGGTGCTCCGGTGGCGTTTCGCGCTGGAATGGTCTGTAAGTGATAGTAACATTAAATTCAATGGGATTCTTCCAAGCTACTTGTACTTTTTTCAGATACATACCGCCCCTTGAATCTTCATTGTTTGTCCGCCTATCACAATACTCTGCGATGTTGTCTTCATGGCGCCCGTGGACAGTGTTGTTGCCGCTGTGGTTTGTGCCGTGCCCACCGAATTGGTACCCAGTTTAAGTGTCTTGGCATGGAGCAGAAGCGGTTTACCAGGTACAACTGTTGTTTTTCCAATGATCTTTGGCACCATTGTTGTATGACCGGCGTTTACAATCCTAGCCGTCGCAGGCAGCTGCTTGGTCACGGAGACAGGCGTGCTTTGGAGCTGATTCTGGCTATTTGGCGACATCGTGATTACATTGCCTGTACCACTTGTTGTGGCCAACTGAAAAATGTTGCTGCCAGAAGCAATTATTTTGCCTGGCATGGATTTCTGCAACAAACTGTCCAGTGTTATTATTTGTCCACTGTGTGTCGTTGTTCCCGTTCCCACTCCAGATCCCGACGCACTGCCTGTTGCCGACATGGGTGTTGTTCGTATTATTCGCGCTGTTGTTCCTGCTGCTGCTGTTGATGTTGTGGTTTGCGAGACAGCAGCTGAAGTACCCAACGGCTGCTTAAAGCTCTGTAACACAATTCGCTGCTGCTGCGGCGAGAGATTCGCGGTGGCCAACTGACCGGTCTTGGCCTGAGCCGGTATTGTGCTGAGTATTTTGGGTGCAGCCTTCGGCAGAGCTTGGAATACAATATTCTTGTTCGAAGATATTGCTGTGTTGCCTGCAATCAAAGGTAATTTCAAATAATTTGTTAAAAAAAAAAAGAAAAACCCGATTAGACTGCGATATGAACCTTGTGACTTACCCACGAGTATTCGCTGCTGCTGTTGCTGATTCTGAGCAGGATTAGCTGCCTTTTGCTTGAGCTGCTGCTGTTGCAGCGTAGCAAATGCCTGTGGCGACATCTTAACAATGGTGCCGGTGGTGCTGCCAGTTGTAGCATTGCCAATTGGACTGCCACCAACTGAGGACTTGGCTTGGCTCACAATAGACACGGCGCCAATCTTCTGTTGCATGGGCCGTACTGTGGTCTGCGCGAGCATTCGTGGTCCAAGTATTTGCACCGTCGAAACAGGCTTCGTGGGCACAGTGTGGGGCAACTGGACAACCGATGGCTTCGTAGCCACAGCCGTGGTTGATACAGCTCCTCCTCCGCTAGCGGGTAATAGTCGTATAATATTCTTCGGCATTTGTTGTCGAACTGGCGATGGTTTATTTCCAAGCTGTTGTGGTTGTTGTTGCTGCTGCTCCAGGGGTACAATAAAGCTGCCGGTTGTCGCTCCCGTCGCTGAAGGTGAGTGTATTACAATGGGCTTCTTGATGGACAATTTTTTGTTCGGCGTGGCGGCCACATGCACCGTTTGCAGTCCAGTGGGCGTGGACACAAGGATGGGCGTGGTATTGCGAGTTGGACTGTAGTTGTGACCCAATTGCTGCTGTTGCTGTACTTGCGCCGCGGGCTTTGGTGACGTCTTCAAGATCTGAACTGTGGCAGCGACCGGAGTTGCAGCTGCTGTTGTGGAGGGCCTGTCCAAAATGGTGACGACACCGCTGCGTTGCGTGGTCTTCAGCAGAGATTTCTGTGCGGTCACAATCTGGTGTGGGGGCGTTGCTGTTGCTGCGGGCGGTGTGGAGATATTGCTTGGAGGTATGTGATACTTGAGTGGTGGCACTGGCGGGCACTTCACCTGCAGCGTCTGCGGATGCTTTTTAATAATTGTGGCAGCCGTTGTCGCTGTAACCGCTGAAGGATTCGATGGTGTGGCAACCACGAGAGCAGGCAGTTCCTGCCCAGCCTCGTATGCTTCGTCCTTCTTTGGCTTGTTGTGCTTGCGTTGCTGTTGCTTCTGCTTAACCATTGATTGGTTCTGTCGATGCATCCGCTCGAAGTCCGCTTCATTGCGATTACGATGCAGGTAGATCCAAATTTTACGACGTGCATCGTAGCGTACACATGGATCTACACCGCCATGCATCCGATCCAGAGCACCGCTCACAATCGTTTGCAGTACATTCTCCGCAGCCTGACGATTGATGAACTGGGAGCACTTCAGGAGCTCGGATATTTCAGATCGCGTTCCCTCTCCATTGGGCAATCGGGCGGTGGCATCCCGTACCAGCGTTAATATGGTCACATAAGGCGGTCGATCATCTACCATGACTGCATGACCACGTGCCTTATTCAGAGCCAGACTTTGGGTATAGATGCCCTTCACTGGACCCACGACACTCTCATAACCGTGCATCCGATACGTAAACGGCCGATGTGGCTGCTCGAATCGTAAACGCTCTTGCCGCTGGAACTCCAGCATTTCTGCTTGGGTGGCCACCCGCACTGTCCAGTTGGTGGGACAGCGGGGAGCCGGAGTGGGCGTGGCATCCACAGCAATAATTGGACTCAGTTGCTGCGGCTGTGATTGTGTGTGCTGCGTTTGTGGCAATTGTTGTAGCACTTTATCCTCCTTGCGACGCTGCAACCAATACTGGCACAATGTTTGCAGACGCGCATCAGAATCCCTTCCAGCGCCAATCCATTGATAAATGCCCAAAAGCGTTTTGTGCTCAATGTATGGTACATATTCTGCAGGCAGAGTGCCGAAGTCACCGGACAGGAAGTTCACAGCTGACTGCAGCATTTGTGTCCAGTCGGAGGGCAGAGAACGAACCCAATCTGGTAAGCCAGAATTGCAACTCTCGGCTCTCCACTTCACCAGTTGATTCTGCAATTCAGCGTAAGTTAAACGATGCTGCGGAGTCGACACAAAAAGATCTCGCAGCAGTGAAAAGTAGCAGGCATGAGCTCTTGGGGTTGTCGTTAATATTAACTCCCTGGTCGGACTGCCTGTGATATGGGCACCAGCTTTGATTAGTGCCTTGGGCGAACTGGTAATCACTGCACGGGCTGCAAACGGCTCCAGTTTAGGCAACTCAACGTGTGCAGTCGCGGGTGTAGTTATTTTTGTCTCCGCATGCTCCTGCAACTCTTGTTCCAGTTCATCTTCATCTCGTTCCAGGGCAGCCCGTCCGTATAGCTGCTGGGGCTCATCCGTAAGCAGTTCTGCTGTTAGTTCCACTTTAAACGGACTTCCACCGATAGGCACCAAAGCTGGCGGCTCGTTAACATTAACATTAGCACTATTGGTGCTAGTGTTAACGTTAACATTGTGATTGTGATTCAAGCGCGCCGTTAGCGCCTTAGGTTTGCGTCCTGGCTTAAAGTTGCCAACAAACTGCGCTCGAGTACAAATATCACGCAGACGAATGTCCGCGGTGTCAAAGTCCGCCAATTTCTATAAGTAAATATAGAAGTTGGGTTATTTTACTTTCTAAAGAGAATGTGCAATTGATTCATTTAATCCTATGTCGTATCAAATTTAATGCAAACAAACGATCGTATTTATTTATCGATCAACTTAATATCGTTATCGAAAGCAGTATTAAATCACAGAAAAAGATCAACACAAAAAGGATGCTCGCTAACGTCCTAAATAATACTTACAATTCTGCTAATCAGAAAGTATTCGTTGCAACATGATTATCTTAAAATTGTTATTTAATAAACGTATACTCATTAAATAATAATATACGCTTTTTGACTAGCACAAGCTTATAGTTTACATTTTGAATGAAATGTGACACTGAACATTTGTTAAATCAGCTGAATGCATTGCGATGGCAAATTTGTATGAAGAGGAGAGTGTTAATTAATTTGGAATGTACAGAAAGCAGTATAATTATTTGGATATAGTAGGCGCAGAGCAATATTTGATCACTATTCAATTTCGTAAGAATGTATGAAATGACTTTCTCGGCAAGACAAGAGTGTGAACTCACCGGCTGCTGCAGTTTCCGTCGCTTGTAGTCTCGCAAATATTTTTTGAAATTCTTCTCGTTGAGGGGTTGCATCTTATCCGACTGCATGCTTCGTAGGACAAGCTCATCCTCGAGGCCGGGTCGCCTCTTAAAGAAGGTACTATAAATGCATTTTTTGTCCGCCGCATTTGATGGCCTTGTGGTTGTTTCCATTTTCATTTGTTTCTCTTCAGCAATTATTGTCAATTGGACCGCTTTCTCATCCTGCTCATCATCGGCACTTAAATCGCCGGGTTGCAACTGCAGATCCCTGGACAACTCTAGAAGCTCCTGACAGTATCGTTTACGTGCACGCTCCACACAAAACTTGTTCTCTCTGTGCAACGTGGGCGTCTTACGTTTACGTGATGGACGTGAGTGCATCTTAAACCTATCGGAGTCACCATCTGGCGGTGGTGCCATGGCATACACCTGCTGCAGTATTTGCTCTCGAGAGAGAAACAACTCTTTGGCCAGTCGACTAAGACGTTCAGCATGTTGGAAGCGACGTTCACGACGTTGCGATCGTTCAATGCTGAGACGCAGCTGGAGGACATCTGGTCGCAGACTGCCCTCTTCCAGCTGTCGTTGTAGCCGAAGCAGTGGCGATTGTCCAAAGCGCTGTATTCCACCGTTAAACAGTTGTAGCAATGTACGCTGCTGTTCAGCTACCGCCTGTGACGGGGTGAGTAAAGCGGAATAGCTTGGCAATAAGGGCTGCAGTTGGGCCTGAATATTATTGGGCAACATTTGCCAGGTGTCCACTGAGAAAAATTCATGAAAGATTCTCGGACTTTCACAGAGCCCGCGGGGCAAACGAAATATTTGGCTTTTGTTAAGCTGAGCCAGCTCCAACTCATCCGACTGCGTGGTAGTAGCATCATCGGAATCGGACTCGGTATTAATGTCCTGATCAGAGGCGTCCTCATCATCAACTTCCTCGTCGTCCTCGTCACTAGAGTTGCTGGAGGAACTACTGGCCGTTTTTCCACTGCTGCTAGCTGCACTGCTGTTATCACTGCTGCAGTCACTCAACTGGTTACCATTGTCGTTGATGTTGTAAGACCCGCTGAGCTCCTCCTCCTCTTCCTCGGATTCCGGGTATGGCATGCTGTTTATATTGTTGGTGTTGTTGTTGCTGTTGCTCATTGCTTCTTGAGTTTTTATTTCTGTCGTTTTTACTCAATTAGTGAATGCAACGTTGCTTCTCTTCGCACACTGGGCAAATTTTTTCTCTACACTAATTTATAATTTTTGTCTCTTCCGCTGCCTCGTTATATCAAACATATTTGCTGCTTGTTTTCCTCTTTTTTATTGCTTTTGCTTCTTCGGCTAGTAGCATGTTTTCTCTGCGTTTTTTGGTGTTTTTCTTTGCTTGTATTTTCGGCACAGGTTGGCAGTTTTCAAGAAGTAACCAAAGGTACGGCAACGCTGCGTGACAAACAGCTGAGGGCATAGTCTTATGGCGCAAAGTATTAATTATTATAAACTAATACGAATTGTTAAGCAGCAAGGTATTAAAAATTATTTTATTTTTAAATGATCGGTAATCTTTGAGGCTTACAGATTCTAGAATCACGGACTGAATCACAGCATTATTTAGACTTAGAAACAAAAATATAGTAAGCTCAAAGCAAGTGTGTAATCTCAAGTTAGATTAGTTAGTTAGATTGAAAGCTTGTTTAAAACAATTCAAATTTCCCATAAAGAACTATTTATTCAGAAATGTCTTTTTACTAAACAAAGATATTTGCTAGTATAGTGATGTATAGTTTAGTGATGTTGCACATCTCTAGTGTCGGCGCTAGAGTTGCCTTTGCCATTAACAACATCTGTGTGCTTGTGTGCTGTGTATACCAGCAAATAAAATTTTTAGCGGCGGCGGCGTAGGCAGCTCTCGGCACCTAGTTATTAAATATATTTTTTCTTTTAGTAATAGTTATTCGTAATTAATTGATGCATCTAGAGTGAGTACATCGGAAATGCAATGCAAAATGATTAGCCAAATGAAAAATCGCAATAGGTGAGTGGTTCATCTGCATGTGTGTGTACAGTACTTAAATTTGTGTGTGTGTGCGTGTGCGTGTAGTACGCGTCTGTGCCAAAACGCGCGGCGGTGGAATTCTGGAAAATTAACTATATAATTTAAAGTGATTTTATGTTATGGACAATAAATATTTAATTAGCTTCTTAAGTAAATAATTGTCATAAAGCTAGATGTCGATAAAGTTCTATAGACAATGGTATACTAACAAAGCTATAACATTTTGCAAAAAAAAATCTTAAAGAAGAAGAGAGCAACAAAAACGCCGAAAGCGGACGCGCGGCGAATGCACCTAGAAAAGCGAAAAAATATACAGAAATGAAATAAAGAATAAATGTTGGTCTGTGCTAATATCTTTTTCATAAAATGTTTTTTTATAGTTTTGTTTAAAATTGGGACGCTGCGCAAATAAGCACGTACACGCTGTTACCTATGGGAGAGGAAAAGTCGGAATCTCGGGAGACAATTGCTGCAACTTCTCTGATCGATCAATTGGACGGTGACGCAGACTGCGACAGCAGCAAAAGCAGTCAAAGCGACGTCAACAGCAAGAAGATCAAACGAACAGAAAGAGGGCAAACAAAGCAACTAGCGACAAAACAAGAAGAAGATGCAAATGTAGAAACTAGCAATGTCAAAGAGAATTCAACAAAAACAAATGAAGCAAAAATCACAGGCACAAATAGTGACAACAATAATACCAACGGAAACGGAAACTTGCAAAACAAACCATTAAACGAAACCGGTAGCTCTGATGAACAAACCGCTACAGAGAAGCCGTCATTTAAAATAAGCATTGTACCGCTGGAAAAACTGCTGGCACAGCCAGAAAACAACACAAAAGGAACGAGCAACATAATCAGCGTTAAAACTCAAGCAAAAACTACAAACTCAAAGACTGTCTCCAGTCGAACGTCGGCCAGAAGCCGGAATAATAACGTCTCAATTGTCGAAATTAGCGAAAGTGATTCGGCCTCTGACGAAAAAGAACGAGTTCGGAATCCTATTCGAAATAACCAAGAAAAGTCGTTGAATTCAAGGACTGTCGCTGCTCGATCGTCCCAAAGAAGCCGAATCAATAAAGTTTTTCTACTTGACTCTGACAGTGACGAAGACGAAACTATACTGCAAAATCCAATTCGCAAGGCACGCAAAAATTCAATATCGTCCACCTCCACAAAGGAGAAAATAAAACAGCCTCCAGTTAAAAAGAGTTTGCTTTCCAAACTTCTGATCGATAGCGACAGTACGATTAACGAGGAGCCAGTTAAGGAGGTTCGTCGTTGTGTAGTTCGGGTGAAGCGAGTTAAGTTACCTGCTAAAACAACAGCAAAACCTAAAGAGCGAACTGAAAAATCTATAGATAACAGAGAAAAATCCACAGAAAAAAGTGCAGAAAAAATAACAGAAAACACTAAAAACTCTACGGAGAAAGCAACAAATCCAGTGGAAAAATATTCCGAGAGACCCGAAAAAAGTACAGAAAAAACAGCTAAATCTACATCGGAAAAATCAACAACTAAAACTGCAGCAGTTGAAACTGAAGCAACTGTTTTGGTTACTGCAGCAAACGATAAAAAAGTTAAGGAAAAACGCAAAATGAGCTCAGATTCAGAGGTGGAAAAAGCGAGTACTTCAAAGCGCATTCGGCGTGATGAAAGTAGTAGCGGTAGCGATAATGATTCAGATTACAAAGAAGAGGTAAATCACGCAGAGGAATCTGGAAAGGATAGTGATAAAAAATCCGATGCTGAGGCAGAGGAAAATGCCCACAGTAGTGGCAGTGAAGTGATGCCGCAGCGGAAACGTCGCAACTTTGGGGGCAAAAAAAGTGCGGGTTCGGCACACGATTCATCTGATTTTGAACCTGAGGATAAGAAAAAGAAGAAACGACGACGAATTAAAAAGAATTCCAGCGGCGATAGCGACGATGATGAGAAGAACAAAAACAAGCGAAAGCATATTCGTAAAATAATCAAGACTAAAGATTTGGACTTGAGCACCAAGGAGGCAGCCAAAGAAGAGGATGATCGCCGAAAACGTATCGAGGAGCGCCAAAAGCTCTACAATCGAATCTTTGACAAGTCCGAAAGCATTGAAATAAGTGAATTGGTCTTAGATTTTGACGAGGACTCAAAGAAGGCGCTGCTACAAGTGGATAAGGGTCTGCTCAAAAAATTGAAGCCCCATCAGGTGGATGGAGTGAAGTTTATGTGGGATGCCTGCTTTGAAACAATCAAGGAGAGCGAAAAAAATCCCGGCTCTGGCTGCATCCTTGCACATTGTATGGGTCTGGGCAAGACCCTGCAGGTGGTCACATTATCGCACACACTGCTGACAAATTCTAGGCGCACAGGTGTTGAACGTGTTCTGGTCATCTCACCACTAAGTACCGTTAACAATTGGGCACGCGAATTTGTCCACTGGATGGCATTTGCTCATCGCAAGGACATTGAAGTCTACGACATTTCACGCTACAAGGATAAACCGACACGCATCTTTAAGCTAAACGAATGGTTTGAGGAGGGCGGTGTCTGTATTCTGGGCTATGATATGTATCGAATTTTGGCCAACGAGAAGGCCAAAGGATTGCGGAAAAAGCAGCGGGAGCAACTGCAACAGGCACTTGTCGATCCCGGAGCCGATCTGGTTGTCTGCGATGAGGGACACTTGCTTAAGAACGAGAAGACATCCATTAGCAAGGCGGTCACACGTATGCGCAGTAAACGACGGATTGTCCTCACCGGTACACCGCTTCAAAACAATCTCAAAGAATGTAAGTTTTTATTTCTGTGACTATTTACTAAACAGATTCTTCAAATTGAAGTGTAGATTGAAGTAGAATCTTAGTACACCTTTTAATTGGATTTTTAAGAAATGGCTGGCACCGTTAAGTAATCTATGCTTTTCTTTTTTCAGACTATTGCATGATCCAGTTTGTGAAGCCAAATCTGCTGGGCACATACAAGGAGTATATGAATCGGTTTGTCAATCCGATCAGTAACGGACAGTATACTGATTCCACAGATCGTGATTTGCGTTTGATGAAGCATCGGTCGCACATTCTACACAAGCTACTTGAGGGCTGCATCCAGCGTCGGGATTACTCCGTGCTGGCACCCTATTTGCCACCGAAGCACGAGTATGTTGTGTACACCACATTGTCTGAGCTGCAGCAGCAGTTGTATGGCTATTATATGACAACACATCGGGATCAAGGCAGCTCTGATATATGCGGCAAGGGTGCACGTCTATTTCAGGATTTTCAGGACTTGCGACGCATTTGGACGCACCCTATGAATCTCCGGGTTAATAGCGACAATGTCATTGCCAAGCGATTGCTAAGCAACGATGACTCGGATGAAATGGAAGGGTTCATCTGTGATGAGTCCGAGGAAGAGGAAGCCGTATCGAATTCATCGGATAGTGGAGAATCCTTTAAATCGGATGCTAGCTTAACACTTGTATCCTCAGATGCCGCTGGCGGCAGCAAAGTTAAACATCGCAAAACACGTAACGGTGCACGATCTGGATTGGTGGACAGTGATTCAGATGTCGAGCTCATGACCGGGCCATCGATGCAAAAGGATGATCCATCCGAGTGGTGGAAACCTTTTGTCGAGGAAAAGGAGCTAAACAATGTAAATCATTCCCCCAAACTGCTCATGCTGCTGCGGTTGTTGCAACAGTGTGAGGCTATTGGTGATAAGCTGCTTGTATTCTCGCAATCTCTGCAATCCCTAGACGTCATCGAGCATTTCCTCTCCTTGGTTGACAGCAACACCAAGGGCTACGAATTTGAAGGTGAATTAATCAACTTTATATTTAGACTTCGTCTTTACTATATTTTTTGAATAACCTTAGGCGATGTGGGCAACTTTAAGGGATGCTGGTCACCCGGCGAGGACTATTTCCGTTTGGATGGCTCCTGCAGCGTGGAGCAGCGCGAATCCATGTGCAAGAAATTCAACAACGCTACTAATCTGCGGGCACGCCTCTTTCTTATTTCAACACGAGCTGGCGGATTGGGTATTAATTTGGTAGCAGCCAATCGTGTGGTTATTTTCGATGTCTCATGGAACCCCTCGCATGACACACAGAGTATCTTTCGTGTTTATCGCTTTGGCCAGGTTAAACCATGCTACATATATCGTTTAATCGCCATGGGCACCATGGAGCAAAAGGTTTACGAGCGTCAAGTGGCCAAACAGGCAACTGCCAAGCGTGTGATTGATGAACAGCAGATTTCCAGGCACTATAACCAAACCGATTTAATGGAGCTGTATACATATGAGCTAAAACCAAGCGCTGAGCGTGAGATGCCGTTGTTGCCCAAGGATCGTCTTTTTGCGGAATTGTTGACGGAGCATGAGAAGCTTATATTTAAATATCATGAGCACGACTCATTGCTTGAACAGGAGGAGCACGAGAATCTCACTGAGGAGGAGCGTAAATCCGCCTGGGCTGAGTACGAGGCGGAGAAGACGCGCGCTGTCCAAGCATCTCAGTACATGAGCTATGATCGCAACGCCTTTGGTGCCCAAGTGGCTAGCCAGTTTGGCAATGCCTCTGGTAGTGTCACTTCCAATAAGATCTTCGGGTTCCGTTCGGATATTCTTTTGCAGTTGCTTAACATGAAAATATCCAAAGATCATCCGGAGCTAACACAAAATCAGGTCATACAGCTAGTACCTACTTATCTGCAGCAACTATACAATGAGATGAACAATGGCGATCCTACCATGTACAAAGATCTACTACAACTGCACACGCACATTGTGCATCCCAGCGGCCTGTACATGAATCCCTTGCTTTATGCCAATCAAAATCCATCAGCAGCGGGTTACAACCAAGCCACTGGACAGCCGGCGGCTGATGGCGCTGCTGGGGTAAATGTGAACGCCAATGCTAATGCGAATCCACCAGGCTTTGAGGCGGACAAGGTATACGAGATTGATTAGATGAGATGGTAAAGACGGAATCCATCATGCGCACATTGTGACTGATGATGAGGGAGAATTGAATGAATTAAGTGCGAAAGCCACATAATTACATATGTGTTTAATTTCAATTCAGAATTAATATTAGTTAATGGCTATCTTATATATTTTCATTGAAATCAATGTGACAACTCACTCGACAAATTTGATTTCACACAATTATTCATTAAATATAGCCCAAGCATAAGTTTATATAGTATATATGCCAGAATTATGTTTAAAACTGTCCTAATACTTGTAGAATTATATTAGATACCGAATACAGATAACGACAATTAAAACAAGCAAACATATAATGAGTTATATACACAAATAGATACATTAGCTATTATACGCGATCTTTCATTAAAGATCAACAAAAATTTAACTACACACGCAAAAAATAAAAATAATAATAAATGGCACAGAATATGATACAAATTGTTCAAGATTTTTAATCCGTGAAGCACAAAACATTTGGTTTTCTGAGATATCAGCAGTTTGTTTATTAATTATTTGTTTAGCCCAGGAGTTTGTATTATTGACATAGACTATCTGGATATCATTTGGGCGGCAGTTTGCCCATCATCCTCAGTTGCTGCATTTGCTGTGCTTGCAGTAAATGTTGTTGTCCTGTCGGCAGTTGACCCACTGGTGGCATTCCACCTGGCGGCATGCCACCCATTAGACCTGGACGCGGTCCAGGTCCACCCATTGGCGGCATACCTGTGGGACAAGGGCCAGCCAGCATTGGTGGTGTGGGGCGGTTGTGGACTCCTTGCTGTATATCTGATAGACAAGCCTTCCATTCTTCTAAGCGGTTGTAGTGCTTTTGTAGAAGAGCTTCCTTCCTTTGGATTTCAATACTCAGGTCTTGATTTTCGTCCTTAATTAGCATATAGGGTTTCAGTGTCGACACGAGAAACCGTTTTTGCAAAAAGAATGCCTCCATTTGGCGTGCTACGTCAATAAAACGATTTGTTGTCTTTTGAACCTCTAATTCAATCTCCTCTTTGTTGGTGCCGGAATTTGGTTCCTGTTTTGTTAGGGAGAGCAGACAGGCTTGAAAAGCTTCCTCGAATTCATCCATTAAATTGCCACCACCAGCTTCGTTATTGGGTGTCGACATTGTTTTTAAACTTAATTATTGAACTACTTATTTATATTTTAATAAATGTAAACAATTCTCCATAGACGCGAAAAAGCGGTCGAGCAGTTCAGATAGCTACGTACTAAAAAATACCAAAAAGAAATCCCAAAAACACTGTTTGCTACGCATGATTCTTTAATCGATGGGTTATCGATATTAATTCGCATCCCATCATTTTTATTGCCCTCGCAGTCTTTCAACCAAAAAAGTTTTTAAAGTTACATGGATAAAATGAATAATCGAAGTAATACTTATAAGAAACCGCATAGAATAGTAAAAAGCGAGAAAATATCTTTAATGACTGACGATAAGGAGAACGAAAAAGCTTTTGCGGCTGGTATGGAAAATCAAACATTAACTTTTGAACCTTTCTCATCTCCGTCAATGGATCTTCTCAATTTTGACATCGGCGATTCTGAGCCTGAAGAAAGCGTTAAGGAAGAGACTAGAGATGACTTGGGTTTGGATTTTTTGAATGAACTAACGTTCGAGGACCTTGGGAAGGTCGAAGATGAAATGGATCCTTTGGCGATGATAATAGACTCGCTTACAAATGAAGCAGAAAGAGGACAATTAGAAGAAGAGGTAGTTAAGGAAATTGGAAAACAGCCCCAGAAGAAAGAACTGGTAGAAGGAAAAGATGGCATCCCAATTCAGATTCAGAAAAACGCGATGTAAAAGTTTCTCCATTCCCACAAGTTCCAATGCCACCTGTGTTGAGTTTTAAGGAAAAGCGCAAACTCGCAGTGGAACTTGTGGAAAACGTACTTAGTTTTAGTAAAATTAAATCTTCAAAAGTTCCGGAAACGGAGTTTCTTGTGGTGGACACAATTCGAAAGAAATCAAGCTCTCTGTCGTTGTCAAAATCTGAGAATCCATCAACACTGTCCAATAATTTTAACGTTAAATATAAGTTTAACTCAACAACAACGAAGATTAATATATCCAATTGTGGCTTGGAGCGCAAACCCACTGTGACCATTGAATTGCTTCCTTTAATGGAACCGATGAAAAACTCAAAGAAGCGTCTTCAGCAACCGGCGGAGAATGCAATGGTCAACGCAATTGATGATGTGCGTTCTACTGGATTATTTACAAGTATATCCAAACAAACAGATGAGCAAGTTAACACGTGATGTTGGTGTTCAAATAACTCAGACAACTCCGGAAAGTGCTATTTTCTGGCTAAATTCTGGATTTTTCGAAACGAACTTGAGTCGGCAACAAGCCAACGTCATGTTGTCTTTGAAAGAGCTCTGTGCCTCATCACCCAGTTCCACTTTCTGGGCCAATGCTATATATAATTGTTGGCACAAGGCTTTGCTAATTAAGCGCCAAGAAGTTTGGGAAATTGCCAGAACAGGACAACTTTTTCACTTATTTCAAAATGAAATATGCTTTTTTGATTTATAATTTAAAATTTAAAAAATGAACTATGGTAATTTGATTTAAAATTAAAAAAATGAAAGAAATATAATTAATACGTTAACCAAAAGCTGTTACCTATCGATAACAAAACTTGAAATAAACAATGAAACCTATCGATACGCAAATAAAGCGATATTTAATTGCGCTGTGCTAATGCGTTAAGTAAAAACAATAATTAAATAATAGAACAACTGCAATGAGTGGAGTTCGGATTTTACGAAGCTTGTGTACAGCGCATTGGGGTCTTCTGGCTCGAGCTCCGCGTCGGGCCAATCCGGGCATGGGCTACCAACTGCAGGATTTACAACAGCAGCAGGGCGAAGCACGGGAGGATTACGCCGACATGGAAGCAGATTTCATGTCCGTTAATCGAACACATCGCCAGTACGAAGCTGAAGCAAAGCAAAAACGTGACCAGGTGCGACAACACATGATCAAACACAAATACTTTAGAGATGCCAAATTGCCAAACTTTCTGCTGTATGCCGAAAAGGAGCAAATGCGTCTGTTACATGAGCGCGATTCGGATGAGTGGACCATTGACAGATTGGCTGAGAGTTTTCCGGCCACACCGGATACCGTTCAAAAAGTGTTGCGTTCCAAGTGGAGACCACAGAGTGTAGAACGCATCCGTAGCCACGATGCCAGCGTAATGCGTAACTGGACTCAGCTCCGGGGTGGAAAATATACGGATTTACCTACAGAGCTACAACGGCATCTGCAAAAGTTTGCACAGCGCCAACCAAAGGATTTGAAGCAGTTCACACCTGAAAAGTGGCCAACGCGACATGAGTTACCAGAGCCTCTGGCAAATGAGTTTCGGGCTCTCTTGGGTAGTGGAGGCAAAAAACAACTGGCACTGGCAGCGCCTGCACAGCGGGGAGAGGGTCAACTGCCGCAGGCAATGGGAGATGAAGAAACCTATTTGCTGGACAGAGTGAAGGACAAGCGAAAGATGCGATTGAAGGAACTGAGGGAGCAACAGTTGGTTTCTCAGCAAAATCCGGAGGTGGAAAGGCCATTGCCCAATCCCGGTGGCACGGGCACACTACCCAGTTTTGTGGAAAAGTTCGAGCGCACCGAAATCGTAGTGAGTGTTGCGGATCAACAGAAATATGAGATGACCAGAACCAAGGAACGCATAGTTATACCGCGTAAATTATATCGTGCCGGAGCCACATATCGAGTAGAGGATGCATACTATGACGACGACGGAGAGTTTCTTTACCGTGTGCCCGGTATGACACGTACCAATAGCTAATAAGATATGAGCTCATTTCAAATAGCGAAAAGTTTATTAGAAAAATATGAATATATTTTAATACATTTTGATTGTCAAAGATTCAGTTATTAAAGGCAGCTGCGATCAAATCGCTGCCCGCCAGGAGCGCATCGGAGGCGACAGTTATTTGAGAGTTTGTTAGTTTGGCCACAAAATCACATGCTGCAATCTCCGCATAGTTAGCTCCTCCTACCACAAACACAAACAAATTCCGTTGTCTTAGTGGGAAAAGATCGGTGCCTTCTGCTGATCCGGTTTTCAATTGGGCGGCATAGGCTTTGGGTGTGCTAACCTGTCCACCCGCATGCATTTGTAAGCCCTCGATCATGGTCAGCTTTGTGGCCAATTGGTCACTGCTATTGACATTTAACAGTATGGAACATAATTGGGCTGCCAACGGTATGTAAGTGCCGTTAAAGACAAAGCTGGGACAGGATTTCGGTACTGAACGAGCGCCTGGCTCTGTACCAGCACCTTGTTCTGCGTCGGCACAAGAGGTCAGCAGTTTGAGGCGATTGGCGTTGGCCTGAAATTCGGTTTGTTGAAACTTTGGCAATGGCAAATTGGACAGCAGCTTTGTAGTACTCTTGCGCTCCGGTTGCAGGGCAGGCAATAGACCTGCTTGTGCCAGTTGCTGGAATACGCACAGCTCTCTATGACCAAACATGTTGCAGTAGTTGCGGGAAAAATTTTGCAATTCCTCTGGTACAACACCGACGCACAAGTGCAGCAGACAAAGGAGACGCAGGGTGTTGAAGCGTTGT
Source organism: Drosophila parthenogenetica (assembly GCA_035047505.1). NCBI lineage: Eukaryota > Metazoa > Arthropoda > Insecta > Diptera > Drosophilidae > Drosophila > Drosophila parthenogenetica. Next base: position 6,549,851 of record JAWNPM010000182.1, read on the forward strand.
CCGTCCGTTGTAAGCAGCTCATCGATCTCCGAGAGCAATCGCTTGCGGGAAACATTGTTTAAGATATCCTCTTCCAGCGTTTGCAGGTGACGAAAGTTTCCCAGCATTTTAATGACAATCTCGGAAGCATTGAGATGGCGCAACACTTTCGCTTTTAGCTCCGTCAATTTTGGCAACTTGCGTGCCACGTAGTCGTGCATCTCCTCTAGCTGCATGTCATTAAGTTTTTGAACTTCCAAGCTCAACGCCTTGACCTGTCCACGCACAAAGCTGCTGGCCTGAGCGAAGTGCTTATAGCGATTATCTCCATAAATTTCATCGCAAACGGAATTAAGGCGTATACTGCTGGGTTTGGTGTTTCTAGACATGGACGTCGTCGCTTGACCCTGGAGTAACTGCAACTTTTGGCTCCTTATTTTGTTGTTCGCGTTGTCAATAACGATTTCCCCAGCGCGCAGTTGAAAGACTTCCAGGAGTAGACCAGCATAAATAGCTGGAGTTAGCAGCGATGAGACGTAGTCCTTGTCCCTGTCTATAATCAGCCAAGCTCCAAAGTCCGGCGGGTTGTTAGGCTCTGGCACAGGTCCCAGCGCCTGTAGCATCTGCAGAAGCTGCGCTGAGTGGTTGCCAAATGTGAGAGTCACTGCAGGTTGACCACAGATAATTTTAAGTAGACGCAAACTTTGGGCTACCGCAGGCAACGCCGAGGTATTCCCCTGCAAATAGAGGCACTCGTACAGCTGTATGAATAGGACATAATAAAATTAAATGAATCGCCACTTCTTTAAGTAGTCACTTACATTCGGTAATTCTAGGCTGAGCACACCCTGATCCAAATAGATAAAGTCCCAGTTGTAATGATGCAGTTGAACCAGGCCCCAAAGACCAGTCTGCTCAAGCAGGGCATGGAAATAGGCATAGCAGCTGGGTACACAGATGATGTGAAACATGCGTAGTGCGAGATCAGGTGATTCACTAGGCGTGGACATGGCCACCGGCTGCAGCTGATTCAGCAGCGTTTGGAATGTGGCCAACACACTGCGTATCATGTAAATATGCACCTGATCTGCGGCACGGGGTAAACGTTGTTTCGCATCATGCTTGTAGATGCGTTGTATGCCTTTTAACCTGCAAGAGTAATCATGACTCCAGACCCACTCAACTGATGCACACTCACTTTAGCCAGGAAGCCGTGCAAACATGTTCCAGCGGCTTGATAAGTTCTGGCTCCAAGATCAGCTCCTTTTTGCCTGGTATCGAGCATAATATGGCCTGTAACTGCAATGGATACACAACAAAACAACAAATTGTAATTATTTTTATTAATTAAATGATGCAAACACACACACCTTTTCCTGTGCAACCAGCTGAAATCCTTGCAATTTCTTATCCAGCGTCACATCCATTTCCATACGATACTTTTAACTTCACACTTATCGATTTGCACTCATCGCAAACAGCTGACGGTTTGGCGATATATCGATTGCAGCATACAAATGATTACTTTGTATTTGTTCTTATTAGACCGATTTAAATGTACGATACTTTTCGTAAATATTGCTACGATTTCACACATTATTTTCTTATCAGACATACTTGAATGCACAACGGTTACTCAGTTTGAAAAGCTTTGTTTTGGGTTTTGAAAGCAAAACAAATTAATTTCTGTTCTGGTGATTTAAATATCCTGATTATAAATAAATCCTTTGATTCATCTTCAAACAGTTAGTAAGATAAGTTAATTATTTTGCCTATCATCATTAAACAATCTGTTTGTAGATAAGATTAATAATGTTTACTTAATGATAGTTACCATTACACCCAGTCGACTATCAAAGATATCAAAGTTCAGATAAAATGCCAACGCTACGTATTTGTTGTATAACTAATCATCAACAATTAAAGAATCGCAATTCTACCCACTTATTGAGCGAACGGCAACAACAAATACACCTGCACCCACTGAAATTGCTACAGCAACTGCATGACAAATTGCTAGGCTAATTAATTATTTATTTGAATTATGCAATTTATTGACAAATGATAAGCACATGTTAGATTTCCTCAAAATAGCCCAGATGCAGCATGCGAGGCAGTATGTATTCCAATTCCTTTAGTAAATCTTTTTGATAACACAATAGTTTTCTTTCATCAGCATCTTCGGCAACCTGAGAGGCGTCTTCTCCGTTCCGCATGTAAATTATAACTGGCAGGAAAGTGCTGAGCAAGAAGAAATCTACACAAAGAATGTTATTGATTATTTGTGATAAGACGATAACAACAATTAACTTACCATTATCTTTCTTATCAAAGATCTGTCGTCGGAACTCGACCAAGGTTGGCCTCGTTCCCTCAAAACCAATTAAGTTCAAGGTTTTTGAAAATGTGTTGAAATAATGGTAAATGAGTTCATTGCACTGATCGCCGAGTTTATCGCCGCTGAAGAGCATATAAATGGCATAGGTGACGTCATTGACCATGGATCCCACGTAGGACATCTGAAAGTCGAGGAGCATGCAGTCCTGACCCTTAAACATCATATTTCGCAGATGGAAGTCCCCATGACACAGTACGTAGTATCCATTTGGTTGTCGATTGTCTCGATATTCTCGGATAACGTCCACCCAGCGATTAACCAGCTTTCCACGCATTGATTCAAAGTACTTTTGATAGGGTTTCAAACTTTGTACATTTCCCAGCATTTCGATAAAATTTGGCAGCGACGTGATCATGAATTCCTGATCTAGCATGTTCGGCAATGTAGTCACATCATATTTAAGATTCTCAAATAAGTCGGGTTGATCCTTCAACAACTTGTAGCTCACCGCATGCCACTTGGCCAGCTTTTCCAGTGCCAATTTCAGCTCCTCATTGTTAGCTGGTCGCTGGCGTATAACGGCATAACCCTTGTCTACAAGATCCTCAAAAATCATAACCCGCCGAGGCTCCAAACTGTGATACACGCAGCGACAACAGAAAGTCGTCTCTTCACCAGACTCTCTGAGTATTGACTCAAACCTGGGAAGTACCTCCGTATACATGGCAATTTCTGTGGGAAAGACGTGAGAGTCGTCCAACATTTGCTTCTTGTGACCCTCCTGTTCTGGCATTGTCTTGACAATCAGTGATATAGAAGACTTTCCCTTGTGCTTCGTTGAATACTGAACGCTGGCGCGGAACATGACACTGGCATAATGATCACCCTTCGCACTCGCCGGAGATAGTTTGATGTCAAGCACTTGTAGACCGGTTTCCTTTAGATAGCCGTCTAACACTTGTGTAAAGAATTGCGCGTTCAGCCATTCCGGAGCTTCTAGCTCATCCGAATTGTAGCTCGCCGACATGATCAATGCCTACGCCGTAGTCACTGAAACCTTTTCTCACATCAACCTGCCATTTATAGCAGCGTTCTTCTAGCTTTCAGAGCTTTCGAAATTCTCCCATTTGATTAGTGAGAACTCATTACTAGATATTTCAAACGCTCAGGCAATTTAACTATTTACAAACAAAGAGTAATGACTATAGCACGAAACAAATACTGAATTCTCTCTAGCATTAAACAAACAAAAGCTTTCAGCATAAATTATTTTAACAAAAGGGGAATTTGTTTAAAATAAATCATTAAAAAAGAGAGCGGCAAAGTTGAGAGCTCAGTTTTGTTTTTGCCGTGCTTCTACGAGTATTTGCAAGTCAGTTTAACTTGTAATATTAAAGAAATTGGATTAGGTCTTGAAATTTAATATCGGAAACACTTCACCATTTAAGAAATGTTGTAGTAAAAAAAAAGCAAGTGTAATTTCGAAATTATTAAATAGATAACTTTTATGACCGTTTGTTGATTTAGATTTTTTTTTTTTATAGTTTTGAGTCTTTAAACATTTTTTACTTATTGAAAACTAGAAATAAAAGAAGGCATAAATTTATTACACCTACACATAAAAAATTGTATTCTATTAAAAAAGAAAATGTTATAAATATCTACAATTTAATTTTTCTTGCTCTTCAAACTCAACAGTTATTGATGATAACAAAATATATATGTGGATAGGGTTCTGTTGTTGGCTTTAACAACTAACAATTTCACCAAGTTTTGCAGTTATGTTGTCACAAACTTGAAAGCTCACAACGAATTTCTATATAAAGCAGAATATTCTACCGAACTTGTCTAGTGATTTTTAGTTTGTTGAAGTGTCTACAACTCTGTTACCAACTTAATAGCTTATTTAGTTAATTACAAACCATGGAAGCGTCAACAAATGATAATGATAATTACAATGCCGATGAGCTGAAAGCACCAGAGTGGCTGAGTGCGCAGTTCTTCGCGGAAGTACTCAGACAGCATGAAAATGCGCCTGAACTGAAAGTCATCGAGGTAAAGATGTCTCCAGCGAGTGCCAAGGGAGATCATTATGCGAGTGTTATGTTTAGAGGCAACATAAGCTACACAACTAGCAAAGGAGAATTCTCCAAGTCGCTGATCGTGAAAACAATGCCCGAAGAAGAGGGTCACAAGAAGGACATGCTCGGTGACTCCTATATCTTTGAGACGGAGATTGGCATGTACACCAAAGTATTGCCCAAGTTCGAGGAGATATTGCGAGAGGCGGGCGATGAGACCCGATTGTATACCCCCTGCTTGTATCACAGCTTGAACCCGCGTAAAGTGATGATCTTTGAGGATCTGGTGCCACAGGGTTATACCGTAATAAGGGATCGGGACTTAACTATGGAGGAACTAAAAGCTGCGTTTGCTAAACTGGCTAAATGGCACGCGATCAGTTTTAAAATTCTTAAAGAGGTGGGGACTAAGTTGTATATAATTTACTATGGCAAATTCTAAAAGAAGATCTCTCTTTTCAGCAACCGGAATATCTGAAAGAATTCAAATATGGATTGTTCGATTTACCGACTTTTATGAAAGATCCATTTGTGACATCTGGAATGAGTGCATTTATTGCAATGCTGGAAAAGACTCCGGAACTATCAAAATATATTCCGCATTTCAAGAAAATGGAAAATGTATATCTTGAGCGATTGAGGGTTATGTTTTTGGAATATCGAGAAAATCCTCGTCCAGATGGATACTATATCCTTTGCCATGGAGACTTTCATTTGCGTAACATGATGTTCAAATATAATTCAAATAGTGGAGCTTTGGTAGACTGCATGTTACTTGATTTCCAAATTTGCAATGTTTGCCCCATATCAGTCGATTTGATCTATAGCAAATTTATGCTGCTGGGAACGGAGGATCGTAAAGAAAACTACAAAGAATATATGAACTTTTATTTCTCCGTTTTTGTTGAGACATTACAAAAAATTGGCTACAAAGGGGGACTGCCAAATTCGACCGAGTTTTGGAAACAACTTTCACAGCATAAAGCATACGGTAAGTTTCAGTTAAAATAATATAAAATGTGTTTAAGTATATATTAACTTTTTTAATTGAATTTTCAGATATCTTTTTGATAACAACATTTTTGCCAATGATATATGCAATTAAGGAAAACGTAACTGATGTCGCCGATATTATCCAAAATGCAGATTCCCGTGGGAAGCTATACTTTTTAAATAATTTCTTGGGCGAGATAAAATATTTACTGCCCCGACTTGAGGAATCGGGCTACCTTGAGTAAGGAAAATAGTGAGTTTTACTTTTTCCATGTCATCGTTATAAGTTTTAATTAAAGATAATGAAATTAATAATTAACTAACTTTATTTTTTTTTTTGTATTAAAGATAGTAGCTTTTAAAACAAGCTATTATCTTTATACCCTCTGATAAGCATGATGATTACATCAATTATTATTTGAAAGAATCACACGCCATCCAATATTGTATTTTTGGAAGAATGAAAACATGGTTCGACAAGCAATGATACACATAACTTTTGAACGAAATATAAATCTATCTTGTACCTTGTGTATTAAGTCCGGGAATTTAATATCGGATTCACTTCTCTACTTAATAAATTTAGTGGGTAATAAAAAATAATTAAAATTTCTAAATTATTAAATAGATTACTCAACCTGTCTTTACAAGAAAGAAAATTAACGCCGAACACGCCCGACCGTATAATACTTTTTGCTGTTATTGTCGATTAAATTATTAAAATCGGAATCCTGCGATTAGAATTGATAGTACTTGCAAGAGAACACGTTCAAACAAAAAAAAAAAAAACAAGAAAGAATGTCGCCTCGCGACTTTAGGATATCCGTTACTCCGTTTCAATATGTAATTTAAAATTGGTAATGATAATAATGTTAGTCCAATAGTTTAGGGGATGGCTAAGATAGCTTGGAAAACAGAAAATTTTCACACAAATTTATGATCAGAGCATATTTTTGACCGATTGTTCCTATGGGAGCTATACGATATAGTATTCCGATTTGAATCAAACTTGGTCAGTATATTTATGTTATTGAAAAATATATTCTGTGTCAAACTCATTAAGATAGCTAGATAAATACAAGAATTTCTCATACAAATTCATACTAGGAGCGAGCTTTTGACCGATTGCCCCTATGGGAGCTATACGATATAGTACTCCGATTTGGATCAAACTTGGTCAGCTTATGTATGCCATAGATATGTACATCCTATGTGAATTTAGTTCGGATAACGTAACTAACAAAAAAGTTTTCTATACTAAAACATGCTATTTTTACCTGCTTTTGCCTTTATATGAACATAGAACGCCCTAAAGTGGGCGGGTCCAAAAAGAAGACCAAACTTGTACTGCTTGGGCATTTTATCTTTCATTTGCGATCTATCGGGCCGTTCTAGCTCTTATAGTCTTTGAGATTCTTTTGTTCTACTCTTTTTTAGAGTACGGGGTCTAAAAATGTTATAAGAGTATTTTTTAGTCGGACTCTCCACTCTGTTTTTTCTTGCTCTTCAAACTCAAAAGATGTTGATGATAACAAAATATATGTAGATAGAATTCTGTTGTTGGCTTCAACAATTAATGATTTCACCAAGCTCTGCAGTTCTGTTGTCACAAACAAAATCCAATAGTATAACAAGTTTTCGATTACTTGAAAGCTTGAAAGCTCCACGACGGAGCTATATAATGCAGCCGACGCGAGCGAATTTTTTTTAGTGATTTTTAGTTTGTTGAGGTGTCTACAACTCTGTTACCAACTTAATAGCTTATTTAGTTAATTAAGAACCATGGAATCATGCACAAATAATGATAATTATAATGCCGATGAGCTGGAAGCACCAGAGTGGCTGAGTGCGCAGTTCTTCGCGGAAGTACTCAGACAGCATGAAAATGCGCCTGAACTGAAAGTCATCGACGTAAAGATGTCTCCAGCGAGTGCCAAGGGAGATCATTATGCGAGTGTTATGTTTAGAGGCAACATAAGCTACACAACTAGCAAAGGAGAATTCTCCAAGTCGCTGATCGTGAAAACAATGCCAGAAGAAGAGGGTCACAAGAAGGACATGCTCGGTGACTCCTATATCTTTGAGACGGAGATTGGCATGTACACCAAAGTATTGCCCAAGTTCGAGGAGATATTGCGAGAGGCGGGCGATGAGACCCGATTGTATACACCCTGCTTGTATCACAGCTTGAACCCGCGTAAAGTGATGATCTTTGAGGATCTGGTGCCACAGGGTTATAACGTAATGAGGGATCGGGACCCAACTATGGAGGAACTAAAAGCTGCATTTGCCAAACTGGCTAAATGGCACGCGATCAGTTTTAAAATTGTTAAAGAGGTGTGAACTAAATACTTATATGTTTACTATGACAAAGTTTTAAAGGAATTCTTTTATTTCAGCAACCCGAATATCTGAAAGAATTCAAACATGGATTATGTGAGATTCCAAACTTTTTGCAAGACCCACTTGTGACAACTGGAATGAGTGCATTTATTGCAATGCTGGAAAAGATTCCGGAACTAACAAAGTATATACCGGATTTCAAGAAAATGGAAAATGTATATCTTGAGCGATTAAGGGTAATGCTGGTGGAATATCGAGAAAACCCTCGTCCAGATGGGTACTATGTTCTGTGCCATGGAGACTTTCACTTGCGCAACATGATGTTCAAGCACAACCCAACTAGTGGAGCTTTTGAGGACTGCATGTTACTAGACTTCCAAATTAGCAATATTTGCCCCATAACAGTCGATTTGATCTATAGCATTTATATGCTGCTGGGAACGGAGGATCGTAAAGCTGACTACAAACAGTATATTTCCTATTATTTCTCCGTTTTTGTTGAGACATTACAAAAAATTGGGTACAAAGCGGAACTGCCAAATTCGACCGAGTTTTGGAAACAACTTTCACAGCATAAAGCATATGGTAAGTTTAAGTTTCTACAATGGGAAATGTTTTTAATGAATTATTTTGCATTTTTAGACATCTTTCTGGTCACAACATTTTTGGCAATGATGCATGCAATTAAGCAAAACGCAATAGATCCCGCCGTGCTGATGCAAAACGAAGAGGCCCGAAGGAAGTTGTACTTTTTAAGTAGCTTCGTTGAGGAGATGAAGATTATGTTGCCTCGACTAGAGGCACAGGGCTACCTTGAGTAAGGCCAATTGTAAGTTTCACTAATTCCATGTCATCGTTATAACTTTAAATCAAAGATAAAGCTATTTATTGTTCACTAACTTTATTTTTTTATAAAAGATAGTAGCTTTTAAAACAAGCTTTATCTTTATACCCTCTGATAAGCCTGATGATTACTTTAATTACTATTAGAAAGAATCACAAGCCATACAATATTGTATTTTTGGTAGAATTAAAAACACTGTTTGACAAATAATAATGATACACATAATTTGTGAGCTAAATATAAATCTACCTCGTGTATTAATAGATTATATCGTTGCATATTCAAAAGGTTGGCTTTTGTCCCTAGCGTCAGCTGTAAATAATTATTAAATTAATTTTTTTTTCTAATTATATTTCACTGAATTAAGTAATGATCTTGTTACCAAATCAACAGCTTTCATAAGAGCTTTTACCGAAAGCTTTATTTGTTTAAAGAACTCGAAAGTTTCAGCTGTACATCGAGTAGGGATGGGTGTCAAATCGATCTGACACTATCGCCAGAAGTTTGGCATTTTAGTTGATGAATGCATTTTTTATTTTAAATATTTCTTTGAAATGAAAGAATTAAACGAATTGACAAACAGTAATAATATATTTGATATGATTTTGAAAGATAATTTCAATATGCTAATTCATGGAATATGTGTATGCAAATATAATCTTATTTATGACTATTTTGTCGATATGGAAGCCCTTGTGTTTATTTGATCTAAATTTGGAAATTACGTATCCAGAAAACCAGATAGCTCAAACTCTTTGATGGTGCGTTGTAGAAATGCTCGATATTTTGGATTCTCAACGTTTTCGCGTCTAAAACGATCGCCATTCTCAGTGCGAGAATTCAAATCCTCTAGACTATCAAAACCAGCATCTTCCCTGAATATCAGGGGCGTTAGACAAGTGGCTCCAATGACACCTGAGTACAAATAGATAAGCTTTAGATTTAAAGAAATTATCACGTATGGAAAGTAGACCTCACCAATCAGGCTATTCTTTAGCAGGTCGATGTGGAGCTCTTTCAGTGTGGGAATGTGCCCCTGGTAATTTAATTTCTCCAGGGTTTGCTGGAGTACCTTCTGGTACTGGTGGATAACATACTTGTAGTGCACCTTTCGAACATTCTCGTTGAAGGAGCCAAAAAGAAAATAGTTCAGGTCGACAGCCGGAGAGCCGACAAAGGCTAACTGGAAGTCCAGCTGCAAGATATATATTCTGTTTAGAGATCAAGGAATAACTGGTGAGGTGTATGTTAGAACTTACGGCGATGACATCGTCGGGATCTTTGGTTTCGTTATTGATGTGAAACATTAGATTGTTGATCCAAATGTCAGCCATGTTGAAGACCTGGAAACCGTTCGCCTGCTCCTCGTACATGCTGATTGCGCTCTGAAGCACATTCTCGGCCAGTTTAAACATCTTCTCGGTGATCTCGTCGAAGCCCTTCCAGTGGGCAATCTCCTCGGCCACACAGCGAATGTTGACGGGAAAGAAACTAAGAAAATCCCGACGATCGGGATTACGAGAAATGGGAGCTTCGTTGAAGAATTCAAGGACTTCGGGATTCTCCTTGGCTATTACTGCACTACAGGCATGCAGCTTCGCCAGCTTCTCGATGGTGGGCAGCACATAGTCCAAATTGAGCAGACGACCACGTTCAAAGTTCTCGAAACCACTCAACTGCATGTCCTCCAAGATGAGAAAGGGTTCGGGACTCTCAGTCGTATAGTAGCACTTGGGAGCGATTTGCGTCTGGTCACCAATGGACGCGAGCAGTGCCTGCACTCGGGGCAGCACCTCTTTGTAAGCCAGAATCTCACGCTTAAAGAGCTTGCTCCGCAGAGCAATTGCTCCCGTCTGTCCCTTAGGATGGTCCTTGACAAACACCGAGAACTTGCTCTTCACCTCACCCCGCTGCATGTTGAAACACGCACGATGCATTTCACTGGCAAATCCAGCGGCGACATCGCCCACGTTGGCGCTCTTTACAAGCAAATCGCTCACTGTTAGCTGCTCCTCCTTGAAGTGCTCCTTGAGCACATCTTGCAGGAAATCCACTGTCAGCCACTCGGGTGCTACATAGTTTTTCTTGCCGGTGCCCATTTTTGATTTCTTCAATTTTTTCCAAGTCACCTGACTGTGGGCAAAAAATACAACAATTGTAGTGTATAATAAACAGCAGCTAAGCAGCTGAGCGTTTGCGGCTGTCGCGTTAAACAGTTAAACTGAGAGTGAGAGAGCGTACGAGTGGGAGAGGTGACAGCGTGTTGAGCTTTAGCCGCCATCAACTCACGTGCTTTAAGCATTTGCTTTACTGCGGGCGTATGAGAGTGGGACAGTCGGAGAGTGTGAGTGTATACTGACAGAGTGAAAAAGCTCTCTCTGTTGTGTTGCTTTTTGAGTGTCAAGCTTATCAGCTGACGGCCAGTGGATTTCAATAAGCTGCGACAAGTGTGCGTGATAACAAGCGAAATAATTATGCATAGTTAACTAGCAAATACCCTACATATTTGCATGTTTATTTATTTCTAATTAAAGAAACTTGAGTAAGTAGATGAGTAAATATGTCTAGGGTATTATTAAGTCGCTCACATTCGCCGCGTACGTTTTGATTTTGCCGCAGCGTAACAAAAGATAATAATCTAGATAGTCAAAGTGTCCTCTATTTACAGTTGGAGCAAATTCGTCAACAGTGGGTAAGTCAACAAAATTTCAAAATTCCAGTAGGCCCCGTCTATGCAGAAAGGGAAATATGCTGAGGGCAGCGCGCACATAGAGTGGATTCGTATAGACCTTGGCGCGCACCCGATCCCCATCCTCGCCAGGCTGCATAAGTTTGGGCAAACTAGCATCCTCGTCCACCGGCAACAGAATGAGCACCAGATGTGTAAAGGTCGTAAAGTAACCTAAGAATCGGAGAATATTTTATAGAGTGGTTTCATGGGTTACTTAATGCACTTACCCCAGAAACCATATTTGATCATGCTCATGTGCAGTTCCTTGAGCAAAGGCAGAGGCTTGGCATAGTTGAGTAACTTAAGGCATTTAGTAAGATGGGTATGATAGACTCGAATAAAGTAATCAAACTGCTTAATTCGTATGCTATGATGTGTGGAACAGATGATCAGTTCCCAGAGGTCTTGGGCGGGTGGACCCCACCGACAGCGCTGGAAGTCCACAAAACGTGAATCGTTGATGTCGCAGGCTAAGGTGGAATTTAGTAGAATATTTCCAGACCAGAAATCTCCATGATTCAGTACTTTAAATTCCTGTGGATCACTGTTAAAACAGTGTGCGGCAGACTGCACAAACTGATCCGCTGTGGGCTAAGAAAAAAAGCATTTGCCTTACTATTAAGTGATACCCTGTAATTGCTTTTACTCACAATGCGACTGGCATACTGCTCGGGATTCGAAAAGCCCCAGGATGCCATTGCTGTCTTGTAGCTCTGGACACGCGCCTGATACGTCTTGGACTTGTGATAGTTGGCCGGCAAATAGATGCGCTGAAAGTCTTCGGGAAAGGAGCCGTACCGCTGATGCCACACTGCGCTTGCGGCATGAAACTCTGCCAACTTCTCCAGGACGCGCTGCATTTGCTTAAGATTGTAACCCTTGAGACGATTGATATTCACAAACTTTTTGGTACCCAAATCCTCCAGAACCAGGGTGATACGTCCATTTATATTCTCCGCCAGATGACATTTTGGTGCAAACTTAACAGTCTTTCCCTGCTCCTGATAGAGTTTCTCCAGCTGGGGTATGATCAGTTCGTACATCTGTTTCTCCTTGGGAAAGATGTTCAGAGTATTGATGAATCCAATGCCCTCGGCACCGGCTCGCATTGTTTTGAGAATATATGACTTTTGTTGTGTGAATCCATCTTTAGGAGCAGCACGTATGTACATAACAGGGATTAGGTCAGCTTCGTTAATATGTATTCCCCGTAAATTTACCTTTGCTCACCTTTCATTTCAATGTCGATGATAATGCGCATTAACAGCGACGTAGAGGTAGTGCACTCGCCCTCCCCCTCACCCGGAGGCGTGGCGGGTATTATCGAGAGATTCAATATTTTGCGAAAATCGCTGAGTTCACGTTTCAGCAGCTTTTTGAAATATGTGCCATTAATCCATCCCGGAATACTCACTCGTATATCGTTCGATACACAGAATTTGTTACTGTTATCGGGCATTGCGACGCCAAGAGATCTTAATTCTACACAAACTGTTATACGCCGTTTAAACTGCTGCACCAGAAACTGTTATACGTTTACTCAATTATTGCACTCGATCTGTCTGTGCTCGGTTTTGGTCTGCTCGTAACGAACAACGAGACGCAACTGTTTGCATTCTTATCAAGCCAAATTTGAGGCCCCTGTTTCTTGTCTCTACTGCACGCATAATATATATACTTACTTAATATTCAGTTGGAGAAGGTGTCACCGCTGACGGGCGTCCACTTGAAATCTTATCACATACTAATATTCTCACTTAACGAGTTAACATTCGTTCAGTTTAAGCGTTTCGTTAAGTGCTAACGAGAGCAGAGAGTACAGCCGAGCGAGAGTGAGAGGATGTGTCTGCGTAAAGGCAGCGCACCGAGAGTGCAAGAGAGAGAACGAGAGTTCGGGAGAGCGCATCATTAAGCTGTGTCATTGTCTACTGGCTAATAATCTGTCTGGCTTTTGTTAACCTCAATTTTAATCAAGTTTAACTGTGTTTGTGCACTTTTTAGCATTCATAAAAACAAAAACAAAAAAAATAACAAAACATTTATGTATGTATACATATGCAGATCAGATGACAACATCGTGTATGTCAACAATTAAACTGTTATACACTTTGTAAGGCTGTTATAATTCTGTAACCAAGTTTGCACACGAATCGGTATACTATCAGTCAAGAAGTTCGTTCTCGGTTTTCTAAGTTAAACTAAATCAATTTATCAATTAATTAAATGCATTTTTCAACACTCAACACTTGTCAATTCATTAAATTTCAATTGCAAAGACAATTTCCTGCTCGTAACAGGTTCAAACCGGTTCAAATAGTGATAAGATTGTGTAGTTTAAAATTATCTTTTTAAGGTTCATTTTATTTTAATTAGGCTTAAATACACGAGGTTTATCAAGAAATTATACAACATTTTTGGGCACGTCATAATCATCAAAATTTAACAGACCGCGATTATAGAAAAATGGATAAAGATCTTTCATGACCTCTCCAAATTTGGGATTTGTCACAAGGCGCAATCGCAGGTTTTCGGCCTCTTCGGTCTCTGCCATTAATGAGTGTAAATTGCTATCCTTATCTTGAGGGAACAAAATGATGGGCAAGTGATTTGTCAGGGCAAAGAAAACTATAATGAAGCATAAGGATTAGTTAGTTAAAAGATATTTATAAGAAAGTATTCGCAAGCCATACCGTAGAAGGAATTGTTCTTCTTGTAGAGGGATGTCTGTAGTTCCCTTAACTGGGGCAAGGGCTTTTTGTACTTCAGGAGCTTGAGACACTCCACCAAACGTTCCCAGTAGATGCAGACAAAGTGATCGAATTCCTTAATACGTAAATCCTTTGCAGCGGATAAAGTGAGAAAGAATAGCAGATCTAAGGCGGGACTACCCCATTTGCAGATTTGAAAGTCCACCAATATCAATTGATCCACTTCTCCATTGGGTAAAAAGTTGCACATCAAATTACTTGACCAAAAATCTCCATGGGTTAATGTATTAAAGTCTTCGGGATCCACGTCCAGTGTGCTAACTGCCTGTGCCCAATACTGATCCTCAGTTGGCTAAATATGACAAACTTCAATTTTAAGTTTATTAATTTTACCAAGCGATTTTAAACTTACGAAGTTTTTGATGTACTTTTCGGCATTTGCCATGCCCCAAGTGTCCATAGACTTTTTGTAGGACGCAATTTTGTTTCTAAATGAGTCTTTAATAAAGTTCTCCGACTTACGGGCCACAAATCCGTCGTCGAATTCACTGGGATAGGGACCGTTTTGCTCGTGATAAACTGAACCAGCTGCATGGAACTCGGCTAACTTGTGTAGGGCACATTTCATTTGGGCCATGTTCAGACCATTGATGCGATCCACATTTTGGAATTTTTTTACCGCCAAATCCTCAAAGATGAAGTGAATTTTACCCTCGCGCTCTTCTGTGTGCAGACACTTAGGAGCCAGTTGTATCTCCTCCCCTGCGGCCCTGTAGAGCTCTTCAAAGGCGGGTAGATAAGTTTTGTACATTATCATTTCCTTGGGAAATAAACCATACATATCGATCTCATCGCCACCGCGATCACTGGCCAGCACCGTCTTGAAAATGTAGGTCTTTCTCTTTGAGCTGCCATCTACCAAAGGAAACTTTCGTCATAATCAGTTGCTAAAAATACTGAGTAAATAATTTCGTACCTTTCATTTCCAAATCGATATAGATTCTTAGCATAATCGAGGTAAAGTTCTCGCCAGGAGGTATTGCCGCTACAGGAGTGAATTTAAGGACTTTCACATGATCTGGTTCATCCTTATCGAGCACTGTCTTGAAATACTTTTCTGTTATCCAATCGGGTATGACTAGATGTTCATTTGGGTTAACAATTTGCTGTGAATCCACCATGTTAAATAACACGACTGCTTTCCGCAACGTCAAATTTCGACTGACTTGTGATTTTTGTTTTTAAAGCTCTCTGAACAAAAAAAATCTTTATCAGACAATTAACTTTATCAGTTTAGTTCTGTGTAGTGGTAAAGCCTATTGCGTTCCACTTGTAGTTTAGTGGCAAATGATAGTAATAAAAATTCTAAACACAATTGGACAATCCCTTACATTTCTTTCTTTGTTAAATAGATTAAAATATGCTGTGCTGGTTATGAATAGATTAAAATATATGAGGATTTTGAATAGATTAGAATAGAGGAAGATGATTGCATTAAATACTAAATAGTTAGCACAGAGTTTTTCATTTACTTAAAGAATTTTTATAATCATAAGGTAATTAGCTTTTTAAACAACTACTCTGAGTAAAATAGCTTCTATCTCAAAGATGAAACTTTGTGTTATATCAAGTTTGTACTAGTAAACAATGAGGAGCTTTATTTTGTTGGGTACATTAAATATAGTACCAAAATTCAAATAAAAATTCAGCTTTAATACAGAATTCCTTACTAATCTGTACAACTTGCAAAAATTTGTCCAATTTTAGTTAGCACTAAAGTTAATCAATAAAATTTTTGTATGTTGCAATAGTTTAAACAAACCCGAAATCTTTACGTCACAAGCAAACACCTTGAATTACTCAAGAGCGGATTGTTGCTAAAACATCTATTGATAAGACGCCCTGCGATACGAATACAAATCCGATTATAAATCGATGTGACTCAAACATAGTTATACACACACAGGCACGTGCCTAGTATTTTTATTTGGCGAGTCATTCTTATTATTGATTTTATACAGTTTTGTTTGATTTTATGATTAGTTGGTTTATTTAAGCTACACCTTTAAAGCAGACCTTTGTTGTTGAAAAAGGGAAACAGTTTTAGCATGGCTTTGACATAGTTGGGATTCGAAAATGCCTTGTAACGAAAAGCATCGCCCTCAGGACCCGGTGCCAAGAATATATTCATGTTGGCGTCCTTATCCGGTGGCATAACTACGACCACCAAAACACCATTAGCTGTTAACATGCCTGCAAATAAGATTAAAATATAAATACTTATTGAATTTATATAAAATTAACTTAAAACTTACCCCAATCTCCATATTTGTACATCATGGTATGCATTTCCCTCAAAGTGGGAATTCGTTTTGAGTATTTCAGCAATTTCAAGCACTCCACCAAACGAGTGTGATAGATATGAATGAATTGATCAAACTCCTTGATCTTAATGTCCAGTGAGGCAGACGAAACTATAAGATACCAAAGATCCTGGGCGGGAGATCCCCATTTGCCTACTTGTAGATCCACAAGCATAGTCCGATCACCAGAGAACATAATGTTATTACACCAAAGATCTCCGTGATTCAGGACATTAAATTCGGTTTCATCGACTTTGTTAAGTTTTATGGCGTTATCGAAGAACTTCTTGTGGTCTGACATCTTTGATATATAGTCTTCAACATTCGGCATTTGCCATTCACGCATGGTCTTTATATACTGATCACTTTGTTGCTCAATCAACCCCTCGAAAAGGGCTCGGCTCTCTTCGGTGTAAGCTGATTGATAGTACATCTTGTCGTAGGGTCCATTTTGCTCTTGGGACACCACAGAGGCAGCATGGAATTCAGCCACTTTGTGGAGCACACGACGCATGTGCTCCATGTCGAATCCTTTGATGCGATCGACATTCTTGAAGTCCTGTTGCTTCAGGTCCTCCAGCACAAGGGTTATGCCATTTGTAGTTTCATCAATGTGGACACATTTGGGTGCCAGTTCGATGTCCACACCTGCCTCCTTGTATAGCTTAATAAAGTTTGGTATGTGCTTCTGATACATTTGCTTTTCCTTCGGAAACAGTCCCATTCCATCTACGAAATCTCCACCTTTATCCGATTCTAATGTAGTCTTGAGTATGTAGGACACCTTTTGCTTGGTGCTATCCTTGAGCTCAATGTCCACAATCACTCTGACCATAACTGAGGCATAATTATCGCCTGGTTGTGTGGCTGCGATCGGTAAAAAGTTGGTAATTCTAGCAAAATCCTTTACATCTTTCTCAAGGATGGGCCGGAAGTATTCCTCATTTATCCATTTGGGAATGACAAGAGATTCGTTTAGATTCTCGGGCTCACTCGTTTCACTGCTGTTTTTGGGTGACATTTTCTACAAAAGCCATTAAGTAAATGTTTTTGATTAGTTTTTAGCCTACATTTCTATTCTGGCAATTAAAATTAATTGGATCTGATCAACTTACGTCGTTAAAAAGTATCTAACCGTTCACTGCAGTCACTCAACAAATACTGAACTATTGTGGTCGATGGACTTATACAGTACTACGTATCTATTCCAGTTCTGCGACTCTCTTATATACCCAGAGTTTCTATTGCACTCTGATCATGAGTATTTCAATATTTCGCTCTCGGATGTCATAATCTAAAACCAACTGATATCGTATCAGAGTTTTTTCCAATCGAATGCTTGCTGTTTTCCAAATTTATTAACATTTAACAATTTCTAATAAAACTCAACTCATGATATTCTATGTTAATACTATTATCAATGAACCAAATTTATAACAACAACATTTATTTACTAATTACATGTTATATCTATACATTGCAGATAGTAATTAGATATAATTATACCTAAATTGGCATTTATAAATACAATAAAAACAAGTTCTCCAATTTTCTGCGTTGTTAAGCTTTGTTTATCTGAATATCATTGGTTTACATATATAATTTTGTACTACCAAATTTTTGAAAACAAACCAATCAGGAATACTCATTTATATTCACTTAAAATCTTTGTTCAAATTTAGATATAATAAATACTTTTATAGAAAATAGTGTACTCTCTTTCACCCAGTTTAAATTGTGTATATGTTTGAATTCTTGTTTAAAAAGTTATCTTCAGTATTTATCTTTATCTTTAATACTGATTATATTGACTATATACTGGTTAGTACTTTCTATTCACTAATTGCTTACCCTTTAAATACGTGCCAAGTCTATGACTTTGTTAAAAAATAATCAATTTGCTAATGAATTGTTATTTTTAAATAAATAAGAATACCTTAATTTTTGAAAATGACAATTTTGTGTAAAAAACGATCAAATATATTTAGTAAATGTTGAGTTTTTTTGACAAAAATAATAAACCGAATTTTTTACTAATTTTTTGTTATGCCTTACATATTTACAACAAAATCCTCATAGTTGTGAATAAATTCTGTGGTCTGCGGTTTTTTAGCTGCGCATCTCAAATTCTACTCTATGAACTGTGTCAATCTGTTTAGAAAGCGAAGATGAAAATAAACACACAAAATGTGAAGAACAACAAATCAAACAAGTGACGTCATCAGCAATCAACAAGTCGTTAGCTGCCATTGAACATGAACAACTCGAGGCAAATTTGTATACTCGTATACCATATGAATGAAAAATTTATAACTCATCGTGACACAGTCTCTTGAGTTCGCAAATCGAGTTTTAAAAGTTATGCGCGTGGCAAAATTATTAAAAATGGTTTATTATTTATATAGGTTTGTCGTTAGTTCCGATTGATCAACTAAGTATAGACATACGTATGTACAGAGGTATGTATGCTCCCTGTATTATTATTAAATATTGAGCTTCAATTAAAATTTTTTAAACTTAGTTGTGCTCAATTAAAACATTTGTGCCAGTCATCGTTACTATTATAATTTTCTTTATTATTTATATAGACTTTTTTTGATATTTTTTATTCACTGATATTTACAACATAAACTAGAAAGGTTAGACGCTTATATAAGACCCTTATTTCTGAGGAATGGATTGAGCTGGACCATAGCATTTCTGTAGTAGGGATTAACAAAAGTCTTGTATCGGAATGCGTCTCCCTCCGGTCCTGGTGCCATCATCATGTTGATGTTGGAGTCCTTGTCCGAGGGCATTAAAACGGCCACCATAACACCAGCCGCTGTTGTAGAGGCTGAAAAGGGGAAATTATACAATCAGTTGGTATAAATATTTCATTCTGAGAGTACAACTAACTTACCCCAATCCCCGTATTTAATCATCATAATGTGCAATTCACGTAGTGTAGGAATAGGCTTCGAGTATTTCAGTAGCTTTAGACATTCCACCAAACGGGTGTGATAGATTTTTATGAAATGATCGAACTCCTTGACTTTAATGTCCAGCGAGGCCGATGTAGTTATAAAATACCAAAGATCTTGTGCTGGAGATCCCCATCTGCCCACCTGCAGATCGACAAACAAAGTCCTATCGCCCGAGAACATAATGTTGTTGCACCAAAGATCACCGTGATTCAGACAATTGAACTCGTTATGATCTACAATATTCAATTTGATGCCCCTCTCAAAAAATGCCTCTGGTGTTGGAAGATTTTCAATATAACTCTCCACATCCGGTAGTCCCCATTCTCGCATCGCCTTCACGTACTGAGCTTGTCTCATTTTACCCATTGCCTCGAATATCGGACGATTACTTTCCTTGTACATGGACTCGGTGTATATGTCATCGTAGGGTCCATTCTGCTCGTAGGCCACCGCAGAGGCGGCATGTAATTCAGCCACTTTGAGGAGCACCCGAGTCATGTGTTCCATGTCGAATCCTTTGAGGCGATCGACGTTCGTAAAGTTCTGTCGCTTCAGATCCTCCATGACAAGGGTTATACCTTCAGGACTTTCATCAATGTGCACACATTTGGGTGCCAGTTCGATGTCCACACCTGCCTCCTTGTAGAGCTTAGTAAAGTTGGGGATGTGCACCTGATACATTTGTTTTTCCTTGGGAAACAGATTCATTCCAGCTATGAGAGCGCCACCATTTTCCATTGGCAGCGAGGTCTTTAAAATGTAAGACATTTTCTGTACCGTGCAATCTAGATGAAAAATACTTTTAGTAACTTTTGACTTGTTTGCGGAGAAAGTCTCTAGACTAACCTTTGAGCTCGATATCCAAGTGCACACGTACCATGATCGATGTGTAGTTTTCACCTGGTTGTGTTGCTGCGATGGCTGTAAAGTTTTTTATGCTGGCAAAGTCTTTCACATCTTTCTCTAAGATGGGCCGGAAGTATTCTTCATTAATCCATTTGGGAATGGCGAGAAATTCGTTGGGATTCTCCAACTTGCTGGATTCTTTGCTGTTATTTGGTGACATTTTCTACGCAAGAGAACAGATTTTCATGTAACTTATTTATATAATAAAAGTCAACTTAAGTAATTGACAAAGGCACAATTTAAATTACAATTTTAATCAAAAAACAAAATAGATAAAAATTTAAACTTTACAGATTTTCATATAAATTAAATTAATAAAAATTGATTTGATTTTTCTATGGCTTTTCTTTTCACTTTTTAATTGGTATACACTCACGGTTGCTACTGAGTTTCCGACCAACGAAGTGTCCGGCGTATTCAAGCACTAAACATATACTGAGCGATCGCATCCGATGACGGTTTATATGTATGAACAATTCTACGGCCGAGACTTGGATTTGCGACGAGCTATTCAAACAAACTGGTTGTGGGCCAGACTATGTGAAAATTACGCATAGCAAACCAATATATATATACATATATAGTATGTGTGGGAATTTGTATATAAATATAGCCTAACTGATAGCAGAAACTGTGCAAAACAGCTGTTTTAGCACACACACACTCCCATACACATACGCTTAGTTATTATAAAGCCTAAATAGTGACTGGGGTAGGGGTGTACGTCGGCCCAGTTTATCAATTGGGCGCATGCCGAATCATTTGTCGCATAGATTACAAAATTTAATTGATGTGCACATACATACATGTGAACATATGTATATCTGTATATAAGTATAACATAGCATTAAGTTCTCTTAGGTCCAAGTTCTATTTATTTTTAATTTTTTTAACGCAAGGTCAAATGTAACGCATTATTAAAGTGATCAGGTAATTAAAACCAGCAGTTTTTAATTGAAATTCTGTATTTCCTGCTTGTTTGTAGTTCAACTAGTATTATATATAGTAATTAGCGGCTTTTACATGGATAATAAAGACTAGTACATTGTTTAGGTTAAATATTGTATTCCAAAATTCAAAGTGCGTTCAGCATTTATCTTTGCAAATAAAATTTAGCACTTTATCTACTATATTACCAGCTAGGCATGACATTATACTTTTAATCTTAAAATTTGTAGCATTATGAAATTGATAGTGCGAAATCGAAATGCTCTTACACACCCAAATTAAAAGGGAATCGTAAGCAATCAAAGTACTGATACTATAAATTGAATTAGGGTTAGTTTTAAAACACTACTTTAAAAGCAAACCTATTTATTAGATTATAAATATTTAAGTATTTAAAGAATTAGTTAATTTAATTAAAATTTATCTCGGTGTCCACCTTAAATTGATCTTGTATTAAATTTCCAAAACACGAGTATTAAATTTATTAATCACGACAAAACCACAAAATGTTTTTGAAACACTAGTTATATTTGTCTAAGTGTATACCCGCTAAAATGAGTTCTGAATTTGTCGTTAACCTTGCCAAATGCTTAAATGCCTATTTACCTATGGCCAACAGTATCTGATTTATCTGAAAAAGTTTTACACATAAAATCCGTAAATACTGAGAGACTGAGTCAAGTGTCAAAACTAAACAAAAGTGTTAAACTAAGAGAAATGCAAAATAAAAACAGCTGAAGAGGCATATTTTTCTGCTCATTTTCTCATAAGTTGCTTATACACAATTTCTTATCTCTACACTCTTTAACAAAAGTAAGGCAACAGTAACGATCTCAAACATTTCTATGTGTTAGCCATTATGGAAATGTGTTTGTTCAGTTAATTGTTCTTGTTAATTGTATTTGTGAACAAATTGTAATTAGTATTTAAATAAAAGACTTAATGAATTTCTAGAAGACTGTTTTACAGTTTTTTCTTTATTTAAACTAGAAATTTAGTAACATGTCGGCTGAAAAAAATTGTTTTTATTTCCCTTTTGTAAAAATGCTCATTTTTTATTAATGAATAAGAAACTATGGAAAATAAAGCTGTACACACATCATATTTAAATAATTACTTAATAGTTTCCTCACGTTTCATACATTATTTGGAATTTATAAGAGAAATTCAGCGGATGTAAACAAATCAAAAATTTCTGAACGTATTTATTTTGTAATTTTAGCATTTTAATACATTTGCATAGCGTGACAAAAGCTAAGTACTATGTTCATTATCTAAGTGGAAATATGTTGTCATTTGCTGTTAATGAGCGTAGTTTGTGTGCTGTATTATAATTAAATCCAGTCGAGTAGACCCCGATTATCCAACCATGGTAGTAGTTCTGTCATTACCTGAACATACTTCTGATTGGTATACATGGCAGCCTTCATTTTGTTGTCATCATTTTGGCAGTTCTCCAGATCGGCATTGTTGCTCTTGTCCAGCATAACAACTGGCAAAACCTTGGACACAACCAAGTAGGCTAAAAGTCGAAGAAGTTAATATAATCCTGAATATTTTGGGGAGTAAGTTTTGTAGTACTTACCAGCCAAACCATTGCGGAACAGAGCCGCATGGAGGTTCTTCAATTTGGGCAGTGGACGATGGTATTGCAATAGTTTAAGATTATCAATCAGATGATCGAAGTAGTAACGCACCAGATAGTCAAATTTAGCTGTTTTAATATCGGGTGCAGCTGAGGAAAGTATCAGATAATACAGATCATTCGCTGGAGAACCATATTTGCCGACTTGGAAGTCAACAAACAGTGTCTCCTTGATCTTGCCAAAGGCATCGTACTGAAACATGATGTTAAAGTTCCAACAATCACCATGATTGAGCACATTGAACTCCTTCATTGAGACTTGCTGATTCTGCAGCAGACGATCCACCAAATGCTCATCACTATTGGCCTGAAAAAGCAATTGGATACAGATTGATACTATATATAATAAGTATATTCTGTACTTACTAGCTTATCGTAGATCTTTTGGGCATTCTTCCACTTCTTGAGCTGCGCCAGAAATGCTCCAGATGCATTGAACTCCTGCAGCAGTTGTCGATTGCTCTCACTAAAGACACCCACGGTGAAGTCCTCACTGTACATTCCATAATGCTCCACATAGCAGGCCGAGGCAGCATGGAAGGCAGCCAGCTTCTCCAGCACCTGCTTCATATGCTCCAAGTCCAATCCTGCCAAGCGATTGCCGTTCTTAAAGTTCTTCAAACGTAAATCCTCCATCAAAACATAATCAACGCCTAAGTCCTGATCCATTCGATAGGCTTTCGGTGCAAATTGTACGGTTTTGCCGGCATCAGCATAGAGTTTCTCGAATTTGGGTAAAATGCTGTGATACATTTGCTCCTCTTTATGGAAGAGCTTCAACTTGTGGAGAATAGCGGCCATCACCTCATTGTTGTGCTGTGTCTTTAGCAAAAAGGACACGTTTTTCGTGCTGTGATCTGAGTGAGAAGGTAGCCAAGGATAACTCCAATTTAAGTCCGATATATATAAAGTTATAACATTTACCGATCAGCTCTACTTCCACCAGCAAGCGAACCATCAAAGTGGTGTAATTATCCCCTGCACTGCTGCAATGCGGCGTTACGCAGAGTATTTTCTCAAAGTCCCCGATCTGGGCCTTAACGGCTTTCTCCAAAGTTACTCGGGGTAACCAAGGTGGCAAATTTGAATCATGATCATTTCCATTGGTATGCACGGACTCCGACATTTTGGTTCTGCAGGGGATTAGTGTAAACCAGAATCAATTTCACCAAATTTAATCTCTTACTATAAATCAATGTCTTTCAAGATTATGACTAATGAAATGTTTTAAGAAATTTACCTGCTGATAGTGTAACGATATGAAAAAAACCATTTATTTCTAATCAGTTATATGGAATCGGTAACTCAAAAGCAGAGATAAGCGTATTTTCTTATCCTCTTCTTCTTCCACTTATCTTTCTGCAAATGTTTGTTCTACAGATTTTTCCCAGTGTCGCGCCCTTGTTTCATTTAAATAAAATCTTACGGTATTTGCCATTCAGTTCCACCCAGTTTTACTATACCAATAGAATTTATACGATCCTTGTAGACGTCAAACTGGTTTATTAGCCATGGAATCGTGTTGTTCCCGAGAACTATCAATTGGGCTTTACCTAACTAACTTTCACCCCATGGGATGTAGTAATTATATTTATAAAGCCAATATTTTTCTTCAAGACTTTTAGTTAGTAGAACGACACTGAAACACGCAATTGTTATTTGAGCTAAACAATAATATTTCAAAAATAAATTAATCAGTTTTTTATATATTTAAAAACAGCTTCAACTGGGCTCTGACTGCTGATCAACAACTAATATGCTTTAGCCCATTTTTCTCATCTTTTAAACTAAGTAAACCCTTTTAATTTTTTAAGTACAGGGTCTTCAAACATGTAATTATCAAACGGAAATCGATAACGCCATAAATTGCATATACACTTAATAAACAAGTTTTATTGCAAGTAGCTTTAAATAAAGATAATTTCAGTTTAATGACATTTTAAATAGATTATATTGGTACTCTACTCGAACATCCTAAAATTGATTTATTTACAGTAAGCATAATTTTCTTGAACTTGGCAATACCCTACATTCTTACCATGTCTTTTTACTTTTATGCTATACCCTCTAAATTTTTTTATTACTTTTTCCAAGAGGGAAATAAATTTGTTGAATTTCTACTTTGATTTCATATCGCTTATCGGCTATTTATCCCTTAAAGCCAATAGTATCAATTGTTGCCAACACAAATGGGAAATTTGTGGTTGTCGTTGTTATTAATTGCTTTCACAAATCATCGAATATTGATTAGGTTATTATCGAGGACTGTGCAAACGCCACATAATTATATCGGACACGAACTTATAAATCAGGTCACATGTCACTATTACAACATTGCTAGTGAATTTAACATTTTATTGGCATAAATTAATTAAAATATACAAATTGCAGTTGGTTTATGAATAATTTATGCTCTATATAAAGTAGAGTTTATCATAGTTGATATGATAAATGTTAGTTTGTGTTTGAATTGTAACTAAAATCGATTTATTTTCAACTAATTTCCTCCCTTAGTCACACCGAGTCGAATTTTTTCGAAGTATCTTTGAGATACTTGTGTATCTTAAACGTTCGAGCACAATTATTCTAACACTTGCTTTGATATCGAGTGAAAAACAAACCTTTTTCCTTAATTGACAAAAAGAGACTGAGGCTCGAATTTGATTCAAATTGTGAGAACGATTGAATGCAGTTCGGTCAACGATTATTTTTTAAATGATGGCAGGTGCGATACGTGTGAGTTTTTGTTGCCCCGATTTGGTATTAGCCACAGAGAAATTTCTTATCGCTTATGTTCAATTAAAGTTTATTTTGTAATTTTATTCGCCAAAACCGGCAAAAAGCGTCACTCACAAACACACATAGAATGGAACTCTTTGGGAATGAGTTTTAAATAAACATTTGATACGTAGTGGCAATCGCTTTATTGATAAGACTGCGAGGAAGGCGGGTCGATCCGTGAGGTCTGTGGGCCCTGTAGTCTGACACTTCCATTTGAGTACCCGAAGTGCTCGTTCTTCATCATTTTCCTTTGCGCCATAATTATTTTGTGATTCTTTGGTAATTGTTTCTGCTCATATCGCAGGTGTGATTCACTAAGACATGTGATAGACAACAATCGGTGATACTTCAATGGTAATAATATTTGTTTGTTAGCTTTATGAGTCGAACGAATTTAAATACAAATTTGAATATCCTTATCATCTACTTCTACTAAAAGACTATAGTAAAAAGTGATCCAAAACTTTATGATTATTTATACTATACATATTTGAACAAAATAAAAATTTAATTAGATCAGTTTAAAAAAAAGTTATTTTTATTTACTTAATTTTACTGTTGTTCCTTTACAACATGAATTAAACTGTTTATATTATTTACAATTAGAGTTATAACTATAAGTTATAAGGGATACGAGAGAGTTAGATCAGAGTATTTTTTTTATTAATGTCTATTAGTAAGTATAATTGCAAAGTTAGTAATACCAGTTTAAAAGATCAATGTTTGAATCAAAAGTCTAGAGCTCCACGATTTAGTAACCAGGGCAGAATCGCACTGACGTGCTTGCGGTACCGATCATTCGAATACATCTTCATTTTCATGCCATCTCCATCCTCGGTCTCAGTGACAAAATCTTCCAGATTAGAGTCATCGCTGCGATCAAGCAACACTGGTGGGCACAGGATCAGCACTACATGATAGCCTAAATAAATAGAAGATAGTAAATGTGTTAAATAAGTTTTGGAGTTACTAGATAAACCGATCTTTACCTATATATCCATGTTTCAGCAGCTGTTGGTGCAGAAAGCGTAGTGTCGGAATCTTTTCCTCTGGATACTTAAGTAACTTCAGATGCTCCACAAGATGATCATGATAAAACTTAATAAAGTAGTCAAAGTGCTCAATCTTAAGTTCAAGTTGAGTGGAAGAGAGCAGAAAGTAGAGCAGATCAAATGCCACTGAGCAGAATCGAGGCAGTTGCAAGTCCACAAAGTAGGTCTCACTGGGACCAGCAGTTTTGCCCTTATGTTGAAAGAGTATATTGTTTGTCCACAAATCAGCGTGGGACAGCACATTAAAGTCCATCGGGTCAGGAGTGTTTATAGCCAGCATAAGATCAGCTATTTTCGGTTGTATTTTATGCTGCAAGAGATCAGTGTTTAGTGGCTAATTGTAGAAATATATTCAAATTAAAAAGCTTACCACCGCCTCACTATAGGCCTCATAATTATCGTATTGCGGCAAACACTTAAGTAGATATTTTCCTAGGGTATCCACCACCTGTGTGAGCATAGGTTTCATAACCTCTGAATAAGTGGGTGAGACATAATTTTGCTCATAGGCGCCTTTGAACTCGACTCGCGCCGCTGAGGCTGCATGCCATTGGGCGAGTTTGTGGAGTACACCCTCGACGTGTGCTTTGTCCAAACCCTCGAGACGATCTACGTTTTGAAAACCACTGGGTCGCAGGTCTTCCAAAAGTACATACTCATCGGGTGCAGCGATTTCATAGGCAGTTGCACCAAACCTCACTTTTAAGCCAACATCCTGATACAACTGCTCCAATTCGGGCTTCACATTAAGGAACATATCCCGTTCCACAGCAAACATGTTGTTCTTTTTGAGTATTTCGCGGTACATCTCAAAATCATGCGGTGTTTTTAACATTAAGCTGAACTCCTGTATAGTATTGTCTGGTAAAAAGACAAAAAACAACGCTTTTATTAAATTAAATAATCAGAGATAATAGTTATACAAGAATGTACTTCAACCTAATATTTCTAGTTAATTTCACCATTTCAGTGCTGAGTGAATCAGCTAAAAAGACTATTTTTACCTTCAAGTTGGACCTCAAAGAGCAATCGCAACATAATTGTGGAATAGTTTTCTCCCGGCTTCAGTCCAGCTTCCGGCTTGAAACTTTTGATGCTGTGAAACTTTGGATACAGTTTCTTGAGCAAATTGACGAAGAGATCTTGGTGCAACCACGTGGGCACTGGAACGGTTACTTCCTCTGTCATGATAACTTTTAGTTATAGTTTTGTCTGCCGAGCTGTGCAAATTTGTACTACTTATATTTCCTATGAAATTGGTTTTGCTTTTGACGCCAACGACAAACGACTGATTTGTTTTGGCGTCTTGTTTGCTTTGTTGAGCTTACAAAAGCTCCAAATATTGTCATGTTTGTACTGAAAGCTCTTAGCGCTCTCTTTTGTTTGCTTGTGATCTCTCTCTCTCTCTCTATCTCTCTCTCTTTTTGTGTCTCTTTAGCGCGTGGGATTCAGAGTGCAAATAAGAGATAAGTGTCGTCATCTCATAACACTATTCTCATATTGTTATTGCTGTGCGGGCGTTGTTTGAAAGCAATTAAATTTCATATCCAGCGCAAAGAACTACAAAGTGCGTAGTTTCCCTATTTATTGGTATTTATTTAAAAGAAATTTTTATTTTTCAACACTTTGTTTAAAAAGAAAATGTAATCCATTTTGGGCAAACTATTATAAATTTAAAAATAAAATAATAATCGAAATAAAATTAGTTAAAAAAAAATTAATTTAGCTTTTTTATTATAAACAAAACTATTTATTATTAAATTTGCTATGCTCTCTTAAATTATTTTGAACTATTTGTGATGCGCAATTGAAATGCTCCCCGGTTGCGAAGCCACGGTATAACAACTTTCAAATGCTCTTTGTACTTCTTTCCGCTATACAACACTGTTCTGAACTCTTCGCCCGCTGGTGTGTCAACTAACAGATTCTCAAAGCTTGCAGTTTCTGTCGACTCCAAGAGACAACCAGCCATGACACCACAGACTGTGACATACCCTGTAAATAAAGAAGTTTTTAATAGAAATAATGTAATGGAAAATTCTCAATTTTCACTTACCCCAAATGCCTCTTTTGAGGATTGAAGTGTGTATGTCTATGAGACTGGGCAGCTTTTGCGTGTAATTTAATAGCTTCAAGTGTTTTATCAGCTCATCGTGATAGTGTTTAATAAAGTAATCAAATTTGTTTAGTTTGATTTCCAAAATGGGAGACGATAGTAGAAAGTATATCAAGTCAATTGCCACGCTGCCATATTTACAAATTTGAAAATCCACCAGGTAGGTTTCCAAAAGTTTTCCTGTTTTCTGATCGTGCTTGAACATCAAATTACTGAGCCAACAATCAGCGTGATTCAAAACATTGAATTCATTGGGATCAACAGTGCCAACTTGCATAACATTTTCCACAATGTCTCCCTCCATGTTTTTCACATCACCGTAGTAGTCTTCGTGCCCCTCGATTGTTGACACCGATTTTAGGACATACTTTACCATATCATCAGTCATTTTTTTCATAAAAAACTTGGACTCTTTACTGAAAAGTCCTTCCATCTGTCCTGCGGGATAAGGACCAATTGTGGCTACACGAACTGCCGACGCCGCATGCCATTGGGCCAGTTTCTGTAGCACCGCCAGAGTGTGCTCTTCATCGAGGCCAGGCTGACGCTGAGTTGGTTGGAATCCTTTGGCCTTGAGATCCTCAAGCAGCACGTGATCATAAGGAACATCAAGTTTATAGCACTTGGCGCCAAAATTGATGTCTACGCCGACGTCACGATATAGTTTCTTGAACTCTTCAACGTATTCGGTGAATACCTTGCGTTCCATATCAAAAATATTGTGCTTGTTGCTTCCCAAGGTTTCTTGATATGCCTGGGATTCGTGAGGTATTTTCAGCATATACGATAAAGTCTCAGTTCGGTTGTCTATAAAGAAAATTGTAAAAAAAAACACCGTAAAATCCTTCTAAGCTACACCTTTCCTTTAATTTACCTTTCAGCTCGATTTCTAGTTCAACCCGTAGCATTATCGTGGCATAATTGTCGCCAGGTTTAGTTCCTGGTATCGCCTTAAAATTCTTGATTCCCTTGAAGTCCTCAAACGTATCTTTAAGTATCTGCTCAAAGATTTCTGCTTTCAGCCAATGGGGCAGTGTTGCTTTCTCCTCATTCGTAGACATTATCACTAAGGTTAGTATAGGTGTAAAAAAAAAGACTTGTTTACTACTCAAACTGGTTCACACAATTACTGAAACACAATCGAAATACCGCTTCAAATATAAAGAGTATTGGAAGCTTTTAGAGAGCTTTTTCGGATTTAATTTCTAAAGCCATTACAATATTATACGAAATTGCCGCTGAAAGAGAAGCCAATATGAAGCTTTTGCTTTGGGGCTTATCAGTCGTCACATAATTTCAGGAAACAAGCTTACGAAGAGTATTTGCTAGTCGATTACTTTCAGATAAATGAACTTTTGTTATTTTAGTTGTGTTGTTGGACGGTTTAAAAATATGTGTTCCTCTCTTGCTTTGTAATTATTTTTGTTTATTTCGGACTGTTATAGTGTTAACAGCAAAACTCAAATATTTTGACCACTTACTTATAAAGAGTAGAAGGGTATATTAGGTTTGCCAGAAGCGGAATGTGCGTAATAGGCAGAAAGAGGCGTGGCCGACCCCATAAAATATTGTATACAGTAGAATCCGATTATAACGACTCCGCTTAAAGCGTCCGGCCGGTCACTGCGGCGAAAATTCGGTGAATTGTTTGGTATGAAAGAGCCTCCGCTTAGTGCGTCTCCGCTTTTAACGACAAACCGCTTATATCGACGATATTTTTCACAATTCAACCGGCTATTGCGACGTACCGAAAAAAATAGTTTTTTTTTATTTTTTCCAAGCAAAATTTAATGCGTAAATGCTCAAAATGTGAAAAATGGAGCAAAATGGGCAAAAAAAGTGCTCATTTAGTACACACTCGTCAATTAGGCAATGTCGTCAAAACGAAAATGCTTCTCCGTTGAGCAGAAAATGCAAATAATTCTGCGGTCGGAAGCAGGTGAGCGTATTATTATTGAACTAAATTTAATATATATTTTGTTTTGATTTAAAATTTATATTATTTTCTTTTTTTTTAAACCATTTGCAAACATGACAACAATTAAAAAAAAAAATTTATGTTTTTTGCTCCATATGGCTAAAGCGTCTACCGGGTATAACGACGTAAAATCGTCTGTCCCTTGAGTGTCGTTATAACCGGATTCCACTGTATATGTGTTTAATTAGCTAAGAGCTAGGGCCACATACTTGGCCCTATGTGAAAGCCAGATCAACTATGTCCTGAAGCATCCATTGGACGAATTCGTCAAAAAATACGCGGTCTTTTACAGTCGGCTCGTCTGAGTGGATTCATGTTGCGATATTTAACTGACCCCGGAGTAATCAAAGCATTAAATAATTTATTGTATTTTTATCGATTTATTTCAGAATAGAATTGAATGTGTATTAATACTTGAACCAGTAAAGCGATGGCAAAGCTATAGATAACATTGGCGTGATACCAAATTGTGGTGTCAGAATTACACACAAAATTAAAAAAATTTTAGAGTTCCAGTGCACCACGATTTAGCAACCAGGGCATCACGGCTTGAATATGCTTGCGATAGCGAGGATTGGAGTAAAGCAAGGTCTTGAAATCCTGGCCTTCATCCGAGTCACTGAGGAAGTGTTCAACACTGGCAGCTTCAGTGGGATCCAATAAAATGCCGCTCATGACGCTTGTTGCTGTCATGTAACCTTCATATAATATAAAATATAAATATATTTAAATACCCAAAATGATCGGCTACTTACCATAATAACCATTCTTGAAGAGGGACAGATGGATGTCCCGTAGAGCAGGAATTTTTTTGGGATAATTGAGTAATTTCAGATTTTGTGCAAGATTTTCATGGTAGAATTTGATGTAATAATCAAATTTCGTGAGTTTATCCTCGAATTTCGTTGAAGACAGCAGGAAATAGTACAAATCCTGAGCCACAGAACCAAATCTGGGCAATTGGAAGTCCACCAAGTAAATCTCTTTGATTTTGCCAAAAGAATCATGTGAGTACATCATATTATTGCTCCAGAAATCACCATGATTCAGAGCATTAAATTCATTCGGATCGACTTTAGACATTTTTAGAATTGCATCCGCGAAATTTGGTTGAATAGCTTTCTGTAAGAAGTCGAACAAGTAAGATTAATTAATCCTTAACGGAATGAGCTAATTTGCATATTTACCACTTGCTCAATGTATTCCTCATTTCCGTCGTATGTTGCACAGCATTTAATGAAGTTTTGACCCATTTGTTTGCCCATTTCAACCATCATTAAACGGTTCTCCTCCTTATAAAATCCAATTGAAACACTATCAGGATACGGTCCTTTGGTGGCTACGCGTACAGCAGACGCAGCATGCCATTGAGACAACTTTCTAAGTGCCCACTCGGTGTGGATCTGATCCAAGCCCTCGAGACGGTTGGTGTTCTTAAAACCCTTGGGAGCCAGATCCTCCAGAAGTATGTATTCAGTTTTTGCACCCTTTACCTCATAGGCCTGGGCCCCTATCTTAACCTCGACTCCTGCATCGCGATACATTTGTTCCATTTCGGGAATAATTTCTTTATACATACAACGCTCCGCGGAAAAAATATCTTTTTCCATATTTCCAAACATATTCATTTGATGCGGCACTTTGAGCATGTAGGAAACAGACTTTTCTTTGCCATCTGCAAACATATTTTGATTTAAAAATAAATGAGATTATCAGTCGCATTTTATTACATACCTTCCAGTTCAACTTCTACATTCAATCTCAGCATAACCGTCGCATAGTTTTCGCCAGCGCCCGATCCGCTGTTGACCTTGAAGCTTTTGATTTTGGAGAATCCCTTGACTGATTCTTTGAGCACATCAACAAAGAGTTCGGCCTGCACCCAATCAGGCACTTTGCTGGCATTTGCGTCTATTTTTGCCCCGTCCACCATATTTGCTGATTTGATTAATAAATGAACAATTGAAATAAGAAACGCTCTATGAAATAGTCGGCCGACCGCTCCGATGTGTTCCTGGTAATCGTCAAGTGACTTCTAAGGTTCTCCAGCTTTATCAGCTCTTTAAATAGAAAGAAGAATGAGCAAAGCTTTTATAAATTCTCTTTGGGAATACTTATTTTTTACATGCTCTTAAATCAGCTGCAGTTGTTATCTCTCTGATTGTCTCTTTACTCTTATACGTTTTTAGCGCACTCATTGAAGCTGACAGTTACGCTTCCCACCGGGCTGGCAGACGCTGTATAAGTCACTTGCACATTTTTAGATTTTTTGTTTTTAAAAGTTATTGTACTGAGCTTAAATTGAGGGTTTCTTGGTCACTAACATGCAGTGATGAAATCACACTGTTACCCAGAAAAATGAAATTTTTAGACCCAGTACGCATAATGAGTACAGGGGTCTATTTGTTTTGACTGATGCGAAATGTGAGTTTCAGGCGAGAGGAGGCGTGATAGACCCCCTAATGTATGGACTTTCTTGATCAGCAACAACAGCTAAGTCGATATATACATGTAAGTCTATCCATTTTAACATCAAGATCTCAGAGACTAAACGAGCTGGAGCCACAAAATTGCAAATGTAAGTCCGTTTATACCTTACGCAGATCAAGTTTATTGAACATTATTTATTATAGTCACCGAGTTTGGTTAGAATCAGATAAATGTATTCTGTAGCTCTCATATGGAAATCGATCGAAAACTGGTGATTTGTATTAACAAATGTAGTGTTAATTAAGGATTGTCAGCCAAACTCACATTATTATTCTGTAGTACTCATCTTACAACTACATCCAATATACCCTAGAACACAAAAAAGGTAAAAATGATAAAGGGTTCTCTTACAATCGGCTTGCGTGACTCAAGCTTTTCTTAATAGTAAATGAAGTCAACAATATGATATGATCAGCTGTGTTGTACAATCTATAATTATTTTTGTTTGTTATTTACTGCCGAAAAAAATATACAAGTATGTATACACGAAAATGCTTAAACAATTATCATGCATTTAACCACTGTAGCTAAATAGGGAAGTTATTTCAGACATAAAATATACATAATATAATATGTATATTAGAATAAGTTAACTCTTGAAACACTTCTGGAGTCTAAGTTGTTTTATTATCTATTAGTTCAACAGCAAAATTTTATTGCAAATTAATTTAAAAATTATTTAAAAATTTGTAATATCGTACCAATTGAAGTAAATTTTTAGAACTCCAGTGCACCACGATGCAGTAACCAAGGCAATACAACTTCAACATGCTTGCGATACCGAGAATTGGAGTAGAATAAAGTGTCGAAATCCTCACACTCATCCGGATCATTGGCAGCACTGGTAGCTTCGGTGTAATCCAATAGAACAGTGCTCATGGCAGTTGCCGCAGTCTTGAAACCTTGGAATTATCATAAATTATCAAATATATTTCAATAAATAAAAATATAAGACGCTTACCCCAAAGACCTTTTTGGAGGAGTGACATATGAATATCACCTAGAGTTGGTATATTTTTTGGATACTTCAGTAATCTAAGATTTTCTGCTAGATTATTTTGATAGAATTTGATATAGTAATCGAATTTAGTTATTTTATCCTCGAGTTTCGTTGAAGACAGGAGGAAGAAGTATAAATCTTCAATAACAGAATTAAATTTGGGATATTGGAAGTCCACAAAGTAAATCTCTTTGATTTTACCGAACGAATCATGTGAATACATTATATTATTACTCCAGAAATCGCCATGACTCAGAGCATTAAACTCATTTGGATCGAACTCATCCATTTTATTAATTGCATCAGTGAAATTTGGCTGAAGAGCTTTCTGTAAGATGTCGAAGAAGTAAGAATAATTTCTCCTCAACCGAATGAGATAATTTGCATATTTACCACTTTATCAGTGTAGTACTCATTTCCCTCGAATGGTGCACACCATTTAAGAAAGTCTTCAATCATTGGGTTGTCCGTTTCATCGTCATTAGAATAGTTCTCCTCTTCTTGAGAGCACGAAATGTCACGGTAATCACGATATGGTCCTTTGGTGGCTACTCGTACAGCAGATGCAGCGTGCCATTGAGACAATTTCCGTAGTGCACATTCAGTGTGAATCTGATCTAGACCCTCAAGTCGATTGCTGTTCTCAAAGCCCTTGGGAGCCAGATCCTCAAGGAGTATACAGTCCGTTTTTGCTCCTTTTACCTCAAAGGCCTGTGCACCGAATTTAACATCCACTCCGGCATCACGATACATTTGCTCCATTTCGGGAATAGTTTCTTTGTACGTACCCCGTTCGAGATCAAACATATTTTTGTGGCTTTGATTTATCGATACCTTGAGCATAAAGGAAATCGACTTATCCTCGCCGTCTACAAGTAAACTTTAGTTCAAAACTAACTGCACATATTCAGAAATATTACTTACCGTCCAATTCGACGTCGAAGTTTAATCTCAGCATGACAGAACCAAAGTTTTCGCCATCTGCAATTCCTCTGCTGACCCTGAAACCTTTTATTTTGGAGAATCCATTGACCGATTCTTTTAGCACATCAAGAAAGAGTTCGGCTTTCACCCAGTCAGGCACTTCAGCGGGGATTTCATCTACATTTGTCTCGTTTGCCATATTTGTTGATTTCTTAAATAAAAATACAATTGCTTCTGCCAATAGCCAACAAGCTACTGAGGGATATCCAGCTTTATCAGCTCAATAAATTGGAATACGAATGAGCAAAGCTCTAAAAGTTGTTACAGCGAAAGCTTACGTAGTACTTGCTCTTAAAAGAGGTGCAGTTGTTCTCTCTTATACTGCATCCATGCAGTTAAAGTAATCGCATGGAGCTTCCATTGAGGGCTATTTGTCAAAAAAGTGCAGTGATGAAATAAACTCCTAGAGTCACTTTCTGAGGTAAATTCGAGTTTTGATGATGTCAAAGTTACCAGAATGAAGTCATTGTTCCCCTGCAAAGGTTAGACGGATTTGTCACGAAGCTTGTAATTCATTGATGGAGGAATGGCAGACCATGAATTATATAAGTGTATTCATGATCAGCATCATCAATGGAGTCGATATACGACGACATTAGCTTCGCAGCAAAGGGCTAAAAGAGTTTAAAAATGTAAGAGTTTAAAAAAGAAAAGAATTGTCTTTAAATATTTAAAACAAATGAACACTAGAATTATTGTTTTGAGTTTTAGATGTACTATTACTGATTTATTTTATAGAAAATTTTTATTGCAAAAATAAACTTAAAGTTGGAGTCAAATAATTAATTATGTACTAGAATAGTAAACGAATATTTTCATTTTCTAGGCCTTAGACATGCTTGAAATACCGATCTTTGGGATTAGTCTCGAAAATTTGGCTCTCACTTGATTCATTGGGCAGATTAG
This sequence comes from Drosophila parthenogenetica, assembly GCA_035047505.1. Classification (NCBI taxonomy): domain Eukaryota; kingdom Metazoa; phylum Arthropoda; class Insecta; order Diptera; family Drosophilidae; genus Drosophila; species Drosophila parthenogenetica. Next base: position 6,586,003 of record JAWNPM010000182.1, read on the forward strand.
AGCTTGATATAGAGTGGCGTTCAGGATACCTGTCACCTTGATTAACATAAAATCATCAAATATATTACTTCAGATTGATATAGTAATATTATACGCTTACCAAAATGACCATTTTTGGGGTGTGTCATATGAATACCACATAGAGTGGGTATATTTCTTGGAGAATTTAGATTTTGTACAAAATTATTTTAATGGGCCATTTGGAAGTCAACGGCCACGCGTACAGCAGCCACAGCATGCCATTGGGACAACTTCCGCAGTGCACATTCGGTGTGGGTCTGATCAAGACCCTCAAGGCGATTGCTGTTTTTAAAACCCTTAGGATGAAAACTGATCAATAAACTTTGTTTCAATAGATTTCTGAAATAAATCAGAGAAGCAAAGTGAATTTCTTTCCAACTCATTGATTGCACTTACCACTTACCACTTGTTCAATGTAGTACTCATTTCCCTCGTATGTCGCACACCAGGTTACAAAGTCTTTAATTATTGGTTTGTTAATTTCGACCATGAACGAACGGTTTTCCTCCTTATAAAATCCAATGGCAAGGTAATCTGGATATGGTCCTTTGGTGGCCACGCGTACGGCAGACGCAGCATGCCATTGGGACAACTTTCTCAAAGCACATTCGGTGTGAATCTTGTCCAGACCCTCGAGTCGATTGCTGTTCTTAAAACCCCTGGGGGATAGATCCTCAAGGAGGACGTACTCAGTAGTCACGCCTTTAACCTCATAGGCCTTGGGCCCAAATTTAACCTCCACTCCTGCATCACGATACATTTGCTCCATTTCGGGAACTGTTTCCCTGTACATACCACGCTCGGTAGCAAAAATATCTTTTTCAATGGATCCGAATACATTCTGTTGATGGGGCACCTTAAGCATGAATGAAACAGACTTTTCCTTGCCGTCTGCAAATAAATTTGAATGCAAAACTTACCGTATACATATAGTCGTTAATATTACTCACCTTCCAGTTCCACTTCTGCATTCACTCTCAGAATGATCGCCGCATAGTTTTCGCCTGCGGTCGTTCCACTATTGACCTTGAAGCTTTTGATTCTGGTGAATCCCTCGACTGACTCTTTTAGTACATCAACAAAGACTTCGGCCTGTACCCATTCGGGTACTTTACTGGCATTTACCTCTGTTTTCGTATCGTTCGTCATTCTTATTTGGTTCTCAAATAAGTCAGGTCTCCGTTGAGGTTGTGTGCCACTCCAACTTCGGCTAATTTCTAATGGTTTTCTAATTTTCTATAAATATATAAGCAGAGCTTTATAGTTCTCTCAGCAAAAGCTTGTTTGTACAAGATAACATTTTAAGCTCTTTTCTCTCTCGTTTTTTGCGGATGCATTCAAATTGATGGATTTCTAACTATGAGAGAGAGGGAGAGAGAGTGCAGTGAATGTGTGCGCTTTGTTCTCTGGCAACACAATTAATATTTTGGCTGAATTGTAATTTAATGTGTGATAGTGATGGTCTCCCAGAAGTATTGCTTTTGGTTTCACTGAGCGGAGTCTTTGCCAGTTCATTGACCCCGTCGAGCAAATCAGTACATGGTAACTGCAAATACACTAATTTGTTAAGAAAGCTGGAAAGCTATTGTCTTATCGTATAATGTTATTGGTCACGTTATTCTACCTTAAATTCAATTTATCAGTAATGACGCGGTCATACTGCTGGTTTTTGTATATTAAAAGCAAGTAAGAAAGGCTACAGTCGAGCGAGCTGACTGTAAAAGACACCGTACTCCTTCTAGTGAGAATTTTCCCATACAAATGTCCCATTTTCAACCGATTTGTCCTATGGGAGCTATAAGCTATAGTTGCCCGATCCGAACTAAACTTCGTGAAAATAGTTATAATGGTAACGAACTGTGTAAATTTGGCCACGATAGCTTGCAAGTTGTAGTGTAATGAAAATAGTTTTTTACAATTTTCTGGGGCGGTAGGGGGTGTGGCAAAAATTTGAAATAAACTTAACCTGCCTGACATATAGACAGATTTTCAATCCAAATTAAGTGGCCCTAGATTTTGTAGTTTAAGGGGGTAGTAAAGTATTTACATTTTTTTTTTGTCATTTTATTTTTATTTTTTTATATTACTCAGGAATGTCTTAAGATTATTGTGTGAAAATTTAAAGTCGATCGGAGTTAAATTGACAAAGATACAGATGGTTTAGTTTGCTCCTCTGCAGTCGGATTACACGCTGCCGAAAATCTTTAAACGCGTTTTCCCACACTTGCACTTTTCAAGGTCGGTGTCCACTCTAGCTTAAAATCTACTGAACCGATTCTTTTCAAATTTTTTACAAAAATTCTTAACTTTATTGACCAGGTAATGACGTCGAGTTTTTTTTTATTTTTTATTAATACCATATTTAAAAAAATTAAAATTTGCGATTATTTTGATAAAAAATCGCTGTTTTGACTTCAAAACGCTGTAAAAAAATTAAAAAGTTAAAAAGAAAAAAAACTCGACGTCATTACCGGCGAAAATTCATTAACTATTGAAATCAATTTGGTTTTAAAATTTTTGTTGATCCAATGTTGCGCTGTGAGGGACACCGCAAACGACCTTTTTGTTAATGCGCCCGCGCAGATTCGCTGCCACCGGCTCATGACGTCATCAAAATTAATAAAATATTAAGCATAATATTCTTTAAACATTACATTATAATGTTGTAAACTTAAAATTTTAAATAAATCAACTGTGTCGGCTAAAAAAATTCGCAAAAACAGGCCTAATTTGCACCGAATTAACTACGGACGGACAGACAGACGGACATTGGTATAGCGTCTCGGCTGTTAATGCTGATCAAGAATATATATATTTTATGGGGTCGGTCCTTCTGCCTGTTACGCACATTTCGCTTCTGGCAAACTGTATAGAACTCTTTACTCTTTTTTGAAGAGTATGGAGTCTAATAAGTTAACACTTAGCATTGGGGGTAGGGGGGAGTTGATATGGTAATCATCTAAGAACCAGCTGAAAGTTAAGCCAGTACTTGTGTTGTTTTCGTGCTAAAAGAAAAAATATGCCCATCTTTTTAAAGTCTAATATTTGCGACGAGGACAACACTACAGCAAGCCTAGAACGATGCAGGAGCTCTGTGGTTCTTGAGACAGATTTAATGAAGATCTTCTCATTGCCTGTGATGCCAACGCCCAACATCATCAGTAAGGCCTCACTGACAGAAACGAAAGGAGTGAGACAATCTTTAGCTTTCTCCTCTCTATAACGCTAGTTATATGCAATAATGGTAAAGAACCGACTTTTATTATAAAGGTCGAAATAAGACTTGTTTTCTAAGATTTATGAATTTTTTTTTTAACGTTTTATTTGTTGTTATAAATTTATTCTAAAAAAATAACAAATTTTTTTTTTCACAGCTTGCAACTCTAGAGCGCTGCATCCGATTTTCCAAACCTCCTAAAAAAAGGGCACTCTGTGGTGTACATCATATCTTGAGATGGGGCTACCAAAAGTCAAAAGGTCTAAAACATATTGTTAATAAATTGATTTAACTATAGATTAATCGTTCGGTTTGAAAAAATGTATAATTTTCACAAAACGGCAGCTTCTCAAAAACAAACTTTCGATTTTTGAAAAAATTGTTGACCTTAAATTGTTTATAAAATTTAAGAAGGATGTTGTAAAATTTTACACTAATCGAAGAAGCCTTTTTGAGTTATCGTGTACACCGACTTTGAACTTTGCGTTACGAGAAAAACGCGTTTAAAGTTTTGCCACCCCATAAGAACACATGGAAAAGCGCTTTAGTAAATGATCAAAACTTAAATGAAAAAGCGTGTTTTCGGCTATAACATCTATTGTACCTTAATATAAAGGATTCGTAGTACTTTTTAAGCCAATAAAAAAATCGATTATTTTAAAATGTTAACTGCGTATAAGCCCTTAAGAATTGGTGAAAGGCACAGATGGAGGTATATAGTATATACTGCTCTGAACTAGGAATTGCCAGATAAAGGAAACCGACTTGCAGTTTCCAAATAAATTTAAATACAAAACTAATCAGAAATTTATACACTTAATATTATATACCACCCAGTTCGAGGTCAGCGCCAATCTTAGCATGACAGAACTATAATTTTAGTATTCCTCTGTTGGCCTTGAAACTTTTGGTTTTGGTGAATCCCTTCTTTGAGTACTTCAACAAAGAGTTTGGACTCCACCCAGTCAGCGACTTCGGTGTTTGTTGATTTGTTTACATAATACAAATAAATGAATGAATTGAAAACACAACGCTCTATGTTCTGGTAACAGACCAACAGCTTCAGTAAATTGGAATGCGAATGTGCAAGCCCCCTAAGTTATATTAGAGCTTTTTTTGTTATCTCTTTGCTATATTCGATCTGCCGTGTGGTGCGCTCTCAATTAGTTTTAAGCTGCCTGAAATCTTTAATTTCTTGACTACTCACGCGTTAAGTGCCGAGAGGGTATTGCCCGCTTTATTCAGAGATAAAGAGAACTCTTTTTTGACGTCATCAAACTGAGGTGTTTATTTGTTTTGTTTGCTCGTTTGTATTTGACCCAATTTCAAATTCCTCTTTGTGCTTGTTGTTCTCTGTCAAAAACTTGGCGGGAAAAGGCTAGTATTTTTCAAAACTTACAGTCGATTTCACTAAGCCAGGATTTTATTTATTTCTCAAAAACACTAAAATCAATGGCATTAAATATCTAAACACTGTTTTAATACACTTTTATAATTGTTTTTGTTATATATAAATCAGAAGTTGTAATTTAATGTATGCTTTCAACTAGAAGGATATGTAGCTCGTTTATAATTCAACAGCAAAATGTTAGTGCATTTTTACACAAATAATCTTAAAGCGGCTATAAAATGACTGATTACGTATCAGAATTGTACGCAAAACTTCCAAATTTGTTTAGAGTTCCAAGGCACCACGATTAAGTAACCAGGGCATCACTGCTTGGATATGTTTGCGATAGCGAGGGTTGGAGTATCGCATACTTTTAAAATCCAGGCTCTCAGTGGAGTCACTGAGAAATCGTTCAGCTTTGGCTGCTTCTGCGGGATCCACTAAAATTACGCTCATTACACTCGTCGCAGTAATGTAACCTGTGAATGAATTTAAATATAATTAATTTATTTTTATATTAATTCATTTCCATATAGAGCACTCAATTCACGCAGAGCTTTACCATTCATAAACGTAGTTTTCAGGTTTCTCTTAAATTTATCAATAAAAGAGAGCAAGACACATTTTTACACAAGTGCCAAAAGCTCCAACTACGTAAATATTACCATAATTTCTAACACGCAGTTGACTGGTTACTCACCTAAAAGACCGTTTTTGAAAAGCGAGAGGTGAATGTCCCTTAGAGTGGGTATACTTTTTGGATACTTGAGTAGTTTCAGATTTTGCACTAGATTATCATGATAGAATTTGATATAGTAATCAAATTTAGTTAGTTTATCCTCGAATTTGGTCGAAGACAGCAGGAAGTAATACAAATCCTGAGTCACAGAACCATATCTGGGCATTTGATAGTCCACAAAGTAGATGTCTTTGATTTTGCCAAAAGAATCGTGTGAATACATCATATTATTGCTCCAGAAGTCGCCATGGTTCATCACATTGAACTCGTTTGGGTCGGCTTTGACCAGATCCATAGCTGCATCGATGAACTTTGTCTCAATAGATTTCTGAAATAAATCAGAGAAGCAAAGTGAATTTCTTTCCAACTCATTGATTGCACTTACCACTTACCACTTGTTCAATGTAGTACTCATTTCCCTTATATGTCGCACACCAGGTAACAAAGTCTTTAATTATTGGTTTGTTAATTTCGACCATGAACGAACGGTTTTCCTCCTTATAAAATCCAATGGCAAGGTAATCTGGATATGGTCCTTTGGTGGCCACGCGTACGGCAGACGCAGCATGCCATTGGGACAACTTTCTCAAAGCACATTCGGTGTGAATCTTGTCCAGACCCTCGAGTCGATTGCTGTTCTTAAAACCCCTGGGGGATAGATCCTCAAGGAGTACATACTCAGTAGTCACACCTTTAACCTCATAGGCCTTGGGCCCAAATTTAACATCCACTCCTGCATCACGATACATTTGCTCCATTTCGGGAACTGTTTCCCTGTACATACCACGCTCGGCAGCAAAAATATCTTTTTCAATGGATCCGAATACATTCTGTTGATGGGGCACCTTAAGCATGAATGAAACAGACTTTTCCTTGCCGTCTGCAAATAAATTTGAATGCAAAACTTACCGTATACATATAGTCGTTAATATTACTCACCTTCCAGTTCCACTTCTGCATTCACTCTCAGAATGATCGCCGCATAGTTTTCGCCTGCGGTCGTTCCACTATTGACCTTGAAGCTTTTGATTCTGGTGAATCCCTCGACTGACTCTTTTAGTACATCAACAAAGACTTCGGCCTGTACCCATTCGGGTACTTTACTGGCATTTACCTCTGTTTTCGTATCGTTCGTCATTCTTATTTGGTTCTTAAATAAGCCAGGTCTCCGTTGAGGTTGTGTACCACTCCAACTTCGGCTAATTTCTAATGGTTTTCTAGTTTTCTCGACCCTATAAATATATAAGCAGAGCTTTATAGTTCTCTCAGCAAAAGCTTGTTTGTACAAGATAACATTTTAAGCTCTTTTCTCTCTGACGTTTTTGCGGTTGCATTCAAATTGATGGATTTCTAACTATGAGAGAGGGAGAGAGAGAGCAGGGTCACAGTGCGTGTTTTTTTAAGTTCGCCGTTTTATTCTCTCCCAACGCAATTAATATTTGTCTTGTTGATGAGCTTTCATCTAGTTCAACGTATTGTGTGATAGTGATGCTCTCCCAAAAATATTGCTTTTGGTTTCATTGAGCGGAATCTTTGTCGGTTCATTGACCCCGTCAAGCAAATCAGTTTTCCATGTTCCCAAATACATTAAACTGTTAACAAAGCTTGAAAAGTATTGTCTTATCGTTATAATGTTATTGGTCACGTTATTCTACCTCAAATTCATTTTATCAGATATGACGCATTCAAACTGATTGTGCTAAAAACTTATCAACATTTTATTTGTGCACTTGAAATGAAATTATGTACATTATAAGTTTGAATATCACTGGAGAATTTAAAGGTCTCCAAATGCGCCACGGTTTGTTAGCCAAGGCAAAATAGCTTTCATATGTTTCTGGTATCGGGGATTGGAGTAGAGCAACATCTTGAAATCGTTTCCCTCCGTTGAATCGTTTATGAAATTGTCGAAATTAGCGTTTTCATTAGGATCCACTAGAACGGCACTCATGACACCAGTTGCAGTTAGGTAACCTGATCAGAAGATAATTAATTTTTTAAAGATTTAAACTAAAACCTGTTTACTTACCCCAAAAACCATATTTGATCAGTGTCACATGCAGTTCACGCAGAGTTGGCAAAGCTTTCGGATACTTGAGCAGTTTTAGATGCTCCACAAGATTATCATGATAGAACTTGATATAGTAATCAAACTTTGATATTTTATCCTCCAACTTGGTGGAGGACAACAAGAAGTAGTACAAATCCTGTGCTACAGTTCCATACTTTGGCATCTGGAAATCTACCATCAAAATATCCTTTAATTTACCAAACGAATCGTGGGTAAACATCATGTTGTTGCTCCAGAAGTCACCATGATTCAGAACGTTTAAGCCACAGGTATCAGGAACGGCCAATTTGAAGCACTGCTCAGTAACTTTAGTCGAGCCCGCTTTCTATATAATTAAAATAAATATATTTATTTATTCAGATCTAGGAAATGAGGTCTTGTTATATACTTACTACTTGATCCACATATTCATCAATACCATCATATTTCTCAAAGCATTTAAGGAAGTTCTGTTGCAGTCCCTTATTCATCTCCGTTACCATTGGCCGACTTTCCTCTGTGAAAAATCCAATAGTATAACTCTCTGGGTAGGGTCCCTTGGTGGCCACCCGAGCTACTGATGCAGCGTGCCATTGGGACAGCTTTCTGAGGGCGGACTCAGTGTGGACCTGGTCCAATCCTTCCAGACGATTCATGTTCTTGAATCCCTGAGGCGACAGATCTTCCAGTAAGACATAGTCTGTCTTGGCACCCTTCAGTTCATATGATTTGGCACCAAACTTGACCTCAACGCCAACATCTCGATACAATTGCTCCATTTCGGGAACGATTGTACTATAGACAGTTTGCTCGATTTTGAAGATGTTATGTCGCTGCATCATTTGTTGATACATTTCCGATTGATGCGGCAGTTTAAGCATATAGGAAACGGACTTTTCCTTGCCATCTAATAAAATAAAGAGACATATCTTATCATAGTCGAACAAAAATGATGATGAAATCGTTTACCTTCTAGCTCAACTTCTATTTTGACTCTCAGCATGATAGTGGCATAGTTTTCACCTGCCGCTGATCCGCAATCGGCCTTGAAGCTTTTGATCTTGGTGAATCCCTTTACCGTTTCTTTCAACACGTCTACAAAGATTTCAGCCTGAACCCAATCGGGTACTTTACTCGTAGATCCATCGGTCGCCATTTTTAATTTTTAATTGATCAATTATAACAAGTTTCCGCAATTGACATGGACGTTGTTGCCTCTGTTGTTAACACGATTCTAATGTTTATTTGGCTTTTACAACCCACTATTTGTACCTATCGGTAAGCCAACAAGTGTTTATAATTCTCTTAAAAAGCTTTGAAAGCTTTTCGCCTCTGTCGCTCACACTCTCTCTCTCTCTCCATTAGGTGCTCTATAAGATACGCAGCTGATTTTACCTTAGTGCTATGGTAATGGGCTTAGTATGTTCATTTTTTTTGTATATTTCCATTTTATTGAAATGCTTAAAAGTTTACTAAAATTATGTCTTCATTTTGTGGTGTAAACAATTAACGTTTTTTACATTATCAAGCATACACATATGTACATAATTATACACACACTAGGTACATTTTAATCAGACTCATCGTGTGAGTTCTCTATTTTTAATTAGATTTTATTTATGTTGATTGTCAAACAATTGTGATGCACGATTAATTTTCGAATTAAATTTAGTGTATGTTGTAGCAAAATATAAAATATATTTATTAAAATAGTCATAAATTTATATATGACATAAATAGAAATGTTATAATCTTTTTAAACGTCTTCGAACACTCCGCGGTTCAACAACCAAGGCAAAATTATTTTAATATGCTCCTTGTAACGGGAATTGGAAAAGAGCGTTGTCTTGAAATCGTTTCCCTCGGCGGAGTCGCTGACAAAATTGTCAAAACAAGCCTTTTCTGTGGGGTCCAACAGAACGCCGCTCATAACACCTGTTGCCGATAGGTAACCTGTGTACGATTAAGAATGCAATTAAATATTGAGTAATAGAAATTTGAGTAATATTTCTTACCCCAGAAACCATATCTGATAAGTGAAATATGAAGTTCCCGTAGAGTTGGGATAGGTTTCGCATACTTTAACAGTTTCAGATGTTCCACAAGACTATCATGATAGAACTTGATATAATGATCAAATTTCTTCAGTTTATCCTCCAACTTGGTCGATGAAAACAGGAAATAGTACAGATCTTGTGCGGCATTTCCGTACTTTGGAAGCTGGAAGTCAATCAGGTATGTTTCCTTCAGGTTTCCAAATGAGTCGTGGGAGAACATCATGTTGTTACTCCAGAAGTCACCATGATTTAGAACATTTAAGCCGCAATTATCTGGTTTGGCCAACTTGAAACATTGATCCGTAACCTTAGGCACGACTTTTCTCTAAATAAACAGAAGAAATAGATACCCTTAAAATTGGTATAAAGGGTTTGGTTTATACACCTACCACTAGCTCCAGATATTCCTCATTATTCTCATATTTCTCACAGCAACTTAGAAAACTCTGTTGCAGCCCCTTATTCATCTCCGTGACTATGGGACGGCTTGCCTCCATGAAGAATCCAACAGAGTAACTTTCTGGATAGGGTCCCTTGGTGGCTACCCGAGCCACTGAGGCAGCGTGCCACTGGGACAGCTTTCTGAGGGCGGACTCAGTGTGGACCTGGTCCAATCCTTCCAGACGATTCATGTTCTTGAATCCCTGAGGCGACAGATCTTCCAGTAAGACATAGTCTGTCTTGGCACCCTTCAGTTCATATGATTTGGCACCAAACTTGACCTCAACGCCGACATCTCGATACAATTGCTCCATTTCGGGCACAATTGTGTTATACATATTGCGCTCAGTTTCAAACATGTTGTATCGTTCAAATACTTCATCATGCGCTTCCGATTGGTGCGGCAGTTTCAGCATATAGGAAACAGACTTCTCTTTGCCATCTACAACAAAGTAAAATCAAAGTTATATTTTATGATGTCATTTAAAAGATTATAAAATAAATACCTTCCAGTTCCACTTCAATTTTGATTCGCAGCATGATCGTCGCATAATTTTCACCTGCTGCCGATCCTAAGTTGGCCTTGAAACTCTTAATTTTGGAAAATCCCTTAACCGTGTCTTTCAACACATCTAGAAATAATTCGGCCGTAATCCATTCGGGTACTTTAGATCCATTGGACGCCATTGTTAATTTTCAAGAAAAACAATCAAAATTAGCTGAGGAAAGAAAGTTGTTGATGCTATTGCCGCTTGCGCCTCCACACGTCTGATGAAAATTTGTTTTACGGCATGTTTATTTATACTCTTTGCTTTGGTTTACACAGTCAATTCTCTCTACGCGCTATGAACGTTCATTGGAATTCTCACCAGTTTTCCCGCTCTCCAGAAAATTTTAAGCTTTTATAACAATAACAATGCAATAACACATAGGGCGATAGTATTTCTTATTATAATTTATAGCATTTACTTCCTTACCATATTTGGATGATAACTTTCATTCAATATAACCACCAGCAAGAGTTTATTTTGTCAACGATAGACCAAAAGCTAATTCTCTTTATCAACAATTTAATGACCGTCGCATTGCTTCTCTTTGTACCTTATACCTTATATGGTGTTTGTTTAAGTTTTGCTACGCGTCAGAGCGAATCGTCATTTGCAGTTATTTCTCACACTCTCCCTTACCCACAATTACTGGTTTGGCTCTCTAAGTGATTATCTTGAGTTTCAACATTTGAAGTAAACAACTTTGTCGTTTTGATTATGTCAGCACAACACTTAACTTGTTTAATATTAATAGTAGTTATATATATAAAATTGATAATATGTCTATATTCAATTTTAGTTTTAGAAGTTCCGTAAGAAGCACAAAAAGCCAAAATTTAAAAATTGAACTTTCAATTGTGGTGGCTGGTCGATAACACGAAAGCTTTCGTCGCGATTCAAATAATGGGAAGTTTAACAGCACATTGGTGGTATTTTGCAACACTTAAATGTGAATTATCGAACAGCTGATTATAAACAACAATAAGAAGAAGGATACAAATTGCACGTCAGTAACAAAAAACATAAATGTAAGAGAAAAGTACTAAAAATGGCGCGTATAACATGGCGTGCTCACTCTGCTCATAGTTTAATGTAAGTATGCGAAGCGTTTAAAATACACATTAAAAACATTAACGATTTGCCGACAGCACAAAGTTTCGCATCCGCTGGTCGTACATGAAACATTGTTGGCACTCCCTCACCTTCAACGCCCACATGAACTCTGGCTATGCGACCGACGTGTGCATGACTCCTATCTTCTGGATTGTGGACAATTATACATATTGTCTTGGCCCAGTAAGTCGCGACATATAGTATCCCTTCAACACTTAATAACCTATATTTTGTTAGTTTTTCGTTGTGGGTGTTGCTCTTTTGACCACTGCCGTTGTCAGCATTGCTTATTGGATTGGCCTGCCATTTTGGTGGGCAAAGAGCCCATTGGTGACGGTTTTTCTGCTCATCTTTGGCAATTGGCTGCTGCTAAACATAACATTCCACTACGTGATGGCTGTCATTACGCCAGCTGGCCATCCGCCGGTAGGTGTTTCCCAAGTGGAGGCAGTCAGCATGTGCGCCAAGTGCATTGCACCAAAGCCGCCGAGGACTCATCACTGTTCCGTGTGCAATCGCTGCATACTGAAGATGGACCATCATTGCCGTATGTAACGTGCTTCACAGCCTTCCAACTCATTAAATTAAATTTAATTGCAGCTTGGCTTAATAACTGCGTGGGTTATGCGAATCATCGCTACTTCTTCCTATATATGCTATATACAACTTTGGGCTGTCTGTTTCTAATTGTGGCCGGTCTAGAGATTGGCCACAAATACCTATGGTTGGATCACAGCGAAAACTGGACAGAGCTGGAGCCCTTGGAAGGTCACCCAGTGACCTTTAACCTAAGTGGACACATTATAGCTGTTGTAAGCTGTTTAAAACACGGCACAAATATATTAAAAATAACGCAAATCTAATCCATAATCAGACGCATCCAAACGAGTATGATGACATCTTGCTGCCACCGGCTGTGCACAATCTGCCTACACCTATTGAGGATCCTGAAACATCGTCACCCACACGTCGTCGAGCCTTGTGGTTCATGGCCTTCACCAACGTGGCGGTAGTCATGGCTCTGGGCAGTCTATGCGTCTGGCACGCCAAGCTGGTGACACGTGGCGAGACCAGCGTGGAGGCTCACATTAACCAGGCGGAGACGAAGCGTCTGTTGCAGCAACAGCGCATTTACATCAATCCCTACAACTTCGGCACCAAAAAGAACTGGAAACTCTTTCTAGGCCTAGTGCGCGGCAGGTAAAAGTCAACCACTAAAGATTTTGAAACTCTTTATAGACTTTCTTGTACAATTGGTAGGTCCTTTTGGCGCACAGTGCTATTACCTTCCTGGCACAAACCTGAAGGCAATGGACTCAGCTTCCATACTGTGCACGACGTGCCCTTCGAGGACGAGTGGCCATAATACTTAGTCAGCATTTGAAGCTTTTTGTGATTTCATTTTAACACTACAATTAATTATTTTAATAGTTAGTAAATAAGTGCAAAGTTTAGAACTATTTATTCCAATCCTTAGCTCACTCTGATACTTATTTGTAAAAGGCTTCAAGGCTCAAGACTCAATTCAGCGTTTCCATAGAGATAATAAACACAAACTTAATGTAAGACTAAGCAACTTTTTAAATAAACTATGTACTAGAATTTAACCTGTTGAGTGGCCTCGTTGCTATGGAACCTGGTGCCGGTATGGCAACTTGTTGCCAGGAAGCCGTTTTTGAAGGTCTCAGGGTTTTGTCAATAGATTCACACTCACTTTTAACAGAAAGCACATTCCGGAAAGATGTCGAAGGCTTCAGGTTCTGAGGATGAGCCGTTAGTGCCCGATGATTTTGATGATGACTTCTTTAGAGAGCTCAGCGAAAAAATACCGGAGGTAAGCATCCTTTGGGTTCTGCCCTGAACAATTCATTATTTTCATATTTGTATTGCAGGCCACCAAGGCACTCAGGCAGAAGGACACACCCAACAATGCGGACAATGTGCAACGTCTGCTCATTTGTGGCACACGCTATAAGAATGATCTGCGCATGGAGGAGGGAAGATCGCAGGAGCTGCGCGAACAGATAGCAGTATTGGACGGTCGGCTTGAAAATGCAGCGCGCGTGAGTAAACTGGATATGGCCACCATTGAGGAGCTGCGTGGTGTTATAGGTGAGTGTGGAAACTATATTGGATGGGGTGTTAAATCACTACCTCCATTTGGTACGCAGAGGGTGCCTGGAAGCAGAAGGATGCTGCCCAGATACGCGAACAGACGGCACAGGACGAAGGTTTGAGGCTGCGACAGAAACTGGAGTCAGCTGAGCAGATGGTGACATTTCTTACCGAGAAGGGAGTGGCCATGAGTCACAAAAGGGAGGACAACAAGGAGTGCGAGCGACTCAATGGCGAAATCAAGGATCTGAACAAACGACTGCAGCTGCAACGCGTCTATACGACGGACATGGAGGCCACCATACAGGGACTGGAGGGCAAGAACAAGGAGCTGCTCAAGCTACTGGATGTGAGTAAAGAACAGCAAGGTGTTACAAGTTTCCTAAACTAATACAAATGTATAATTCCCTCCAGGAAACGTCCAGCGATGCCTGCAACTTGAAACGCAAGAGCGATGCCCTTGCCAAGGAGTTGGCCCAGATGAAGAGCGATGAGACCAAGTATCTGGAGCAAATAGCGCACATCAAGTCCCAAAACGAACATCTCACCAAGGTTAAGGTGCGTCAGAATCTCCAAATTCTGTCGCTCAAAACGAATCTGGAGCACTTGAATACGCTGCACAATAGCACGTGCAATAAGTTGGCCAAGATTACCGTAGATTTGGAGTATACGGTGCAAGAGAGGGATAAAAACAAGCGTGCTTTGACCCAACGCATTAATTTGCTCAAGGTGCGGGAGGATGAGCTCATCAAGCTGCGCCAGGACAATGCCAAACTGGCCAAATCACAGGAGACTATAGCACGCAAATACGGTGGACTGGAGATGTCCAAGCAAGAGGTGGAGCAGGAGAACATGCGACTCAAGTGAGACCTGGAATTTAATTAAATTGAGTGGTATATTAAATGAAATTTTCTTTGTAGGACACAGCTGGGCACACAGGACAAGGAGTTGGAGTCTATGCGACGTGTGGTGCATCATTTTGAGAAGAACAATGAGAATCTGACCAAAGAGCGGGATGTGCTCAAGCGTGAACTGCAAACCGAGCATCGGAATGCAGAGCAGAGCAATGCTTTGTATCAGGAGTCGCAACATGAGGTACGTGCCTTCAAGGACATCATCAGTGGCATGGATCTGAAGGCAAAGAAGCAACTGGAGGATATCAAGAAGCACAAGAAGGAAAAATCCAAGAAGCTGGACGAGATTCAGCACTGGATTGACAAGGTGGATCTGCTACAAAGTGAGCAAATGATAATCTTAGAAAGCTCTTACTGTTCACATTCTTAAATCCATTTCTTTGCTTCTAACAGATGAGATCCACCTTAAGGAGAACTACGAGATCGAGCTGAAGCGCACAATCAGCGATCTGGAAACCAAGTGCTCCAAGTTTCAGCAGCAGCACGATCAGCTGACCAACGAGCGTCAGAACCTGCAGAGATCCCTGCAAGCCGCCGACGAGGATCGTCAGAAGCTCCGAGATCAGTTGACTAACTTGCTTGCCCAGATCGAATCCCTCAAGGGCAAGATTACTTATCGTGATGGCGAGTTGAGTAAGCTGCAGCTGCAGATCGATCGCATGGAAAAGGAGCGTCGTTTACTACGCAACGATGTGCGTCATGCTCAGCTCGGGCAGCAGCATACTAAGGCGGAGCTGCTGGACAAGCGCAAGGAGAACGATCGACATTCCAAGTCGCTGCAGGAGGATGAACAGCGTTTGGCTCGGCTGCGCAAGGATGTGGACAACCTGATGAACGAGAAAAACTCCATCAATGCAGCGCTAACCAAGCGCAACGAGGAATACCTCCGCCTTCAGCACAACTTGGAGAATCTACAGACTGCATATGATCAGACGGAGCGTGAGTGTTCCCAGTGTCAGGATGATATGCGTCTTATGGCAGTCGAAATTAAGAACTTGCGTACCGAACGGAATGTTTTGCGTGCGGATCGGGAAAGTGCCGCTGATCTGCGCCAAGAGCTGTTGCAGATGCAGCGTCTGCTCAACCAGGAGCGCATCAAGGCACGTGCTCTACAGGACGAAATGATGACGCCCATGAACATACATCGTTGGCGTCTTCTACGCGGCAAAGATCCTGAAAAAATGGATTTACTCGAGCGCATTCACATCCTGCGCAAACAGCTCCTGGGTCAGAATGTGGCGGCCCTGGAGCAAGAGCGTGCTCTCAATGAGGCACAGCAGCTTTATGCCGCTTTGAAGGAGTTTATGCTGAAGCTGCCCAGCCACAAAGTCCAAGCGGAGCTCAACACCATGAAGGTAATCCCCTTAAGAATTCATTTCATCTTAAAATATATTGTTTGTATAAAAAATTCAAGTTTAAAACATTTTCATATCGTGTTTTATGCTTGCTGATTTCAGGCCAGTTTGTCCGCCAAGGATCGCAAGTTGAAGGTGCTTATGGCCGAGCTGAGTGCCCGTGAGGCTGACGACAAGTCCAAGTCGCTGAAGCTGGAGGAGATGCGTGGCCACCTGGCACAGACCAAGACACAGCTGCTGGACGAGAAACGACGCAAACAGAAGTTACTGGAGGAGCGTCAGCTACTGGAACAGATGCAGGCCCACTGCTACTCGGCTCCTGCCCAGCTGCCCCGCACCTTGGGTGCCGGCTTCAAGATGGTCAGCACTCTGCTCTAAATATAAGGAATAAACCGTGGCTTTTGCTATGACCTCGTGCTTATTGAAAACACTTGTTCCACGTATTTCTCCGTGTTGTTGGAGCTCTCCGACACATGACTGTGCACAATGACGGGATTAGGTTTCTTTTGCTTTTTGAGGGCATTCTGGTACTCGCCAATGATGACATCGCGGGTCTGCAAATCAATCTCATTGATGGCCAGTTCGGCCTTCATGGCTTTGACCTTGCGGCTCTGCCGTTGATTGATTCGCTGCTGGCGCCACAGACGCTCCTTGGTGCTGGGATCGGCTGCGTATTGCAGCTGCTGCTTGAGGGTGTCGTAGAGACGCTGCACCTCTTGCACCTTGTTCTCCAGATTGCGTCGTTCCACATCGAGTCGTATGTTGCGCTTGAGGAGTACCTGGATCTTGCAGATTAGCTCGTATCTGAGTGGATCCTTGCCGCGTATCACACGCCACCGATGTATGCGATACGGATGCTTCATCTCTTCCGTAAAGGCTGCCACGTGCAGGCGTTCACGGATGAGCTGACGTTCGAGCCGCACAACCTCGTGGCGCATGTCAGCCGTGCTGGCAACGGATCGTGACAAGCAATCTTTGGACATTCTCAAATTGGTAATCTCCGTCTTGAGCAGACGTATGTCCTCGATACGCTGATTGTACTGTATGGTGCCCCGATTGAGGGCCAACTGCATCATACTGAGCTTCTCTTGCAGCAGACGCAGTTCCCCATTTCGTCGCATCATCTGCTGTCCCACCAGATCTTTGGCCTTGCGCTCCTCCTCTAAACTAATAGTGATCTGCTTAAAGCGACGCTCGTCCTCCTCGATTGTATTCTGCAGCTGACCGGACCGCATCTTCATCTCATAGAGTTCCGTTCGGACAGACTTCAGTTGCCGTTCCTTGGTATGGATTTCGGAGAGTTTGTGCTTGACCAGATTGTGTAGCTGATCGATTTGATTCTTCATTGTGATGGCTTCCTTCTCGTGGGCGGCTACTTGATTGCACAGTTGTATTATCTGGAATGCATGCTTGCTGTTGAGATTCTGGAGACTTTGGCGATCCCGAACACACACTGCGTTGCTCTTCTGCAGTATGGACTTCTCCGAGCGGAGCGTTTCCATTTGCTGCTTGACCTCATGGAACTCGGTCACTTGACGCTGCAGTTCCTCCTGTAAATCGACCAGTTTCTGAGTCTTGACGGACATATTATCTATGATAATCTTTGGTCAGTTTGAAGGTGCTTTGCTGAAGCAGGCGATGACTTACCCTCGAGCGTTTCAATCGTTTTGTTGAGCTCATTGGTTTCCATTAGCAGATCGTTGCGCTCCTTGGTGATCTTGTGCATGCTTGCATCCTTCTCATCCAACATGACATTGGCGCGATCCAAGATGTATTGTACGTCCTGTGTGCGACTGCGTTGAGCAGCGAGATCAAATCTCAGACTGCCCATCACATCGTTTATGCCCGCGATCTCAGCACGTAGTTTGTCCCGAGCCCGCTCCCCGTCATCCTTCTGTCGCTGAACATCCTCTAGTTGAGCAGTCACTAGCGTTAACTTTTTCTCCGTCGCTATTAGCGTGTTTCTACAGGCAGGAACCACACTAAAACACCAGAAAGGCAGATGAATAATGCTGTTACTCACTTTAGCACAATTGCGCGATCATCGAGCTCGTTGTTTTTCTTGGACAGTTGGTAGAATCGTCGCCGCAGCACCAAATGCACTTCCTCCTTCTTTTTCATCTCGCGCAGATTGGATCGACCACGGAGATCCAGTTCGACCTTTTCCCGCCGGAGAGCTCTATTATCGCTCTCTAAATTTTTGATCATGGTTTTCATTTGATGAATCTCCTCCTCGGCGCGGTGATTGGTCTTCTGCAGCGTAAAATTGTCATGGGACAGTTTCTCAATCAACTGCTTGAGATTATCGTTGTGGGCAGTGCTCTCTACCAATTTTCTTTCGCATGAGCGCAAACCCTGAACAGCCTGAGAAAGTTGCTCGATTTCCCTCTTCTGCGCGTTGATCTTCTCCTGGTAGTTTTCCACACAAAGACGGACCTTGTGCTCTAGCTTATATACCTCGCTCTCATAGAGCTTCACACGGTTTTGTTGTCGGCTGATCGTGCGTCGATGCTCATCGACGAGGTACTCCATGGACTCAGAGTAGAAACGATTCGTTTCCAGACGCTTCTGATGCTCCTTCAACTCCCTCGCAAGACGATCCCGTTCACGAAAGACCAAGCCGCGAAAACGCATTTCAGATCTGTGGATACGAGTAGCTAGTAAATTAGTCTAGAGGGGACTACTTCATTCCATACTGGTTCTTGCAGAAACCAATATCTAGGCTCTGCTTCGGGTGATCACTGTACGCATAGCTCATGTGACCATACAGTACAGCCTCGCGCAGCTGTGACGCATCCGCTACACGCCATGCCTCGGCCAAAGACTCCCGCATCTTCTCCACCATGTTTGTGGAAGTGGCAGTCAATTCCATTGTTATCCTCAGTTTCTTCTGTGCATCCTTCACCTTCTCCTGCATCTCAGCTGAGGCTGCAACCTCATCGGAATAATGCGTGTGCATCCGGGCCAAGATGTCGACGAATCGCTTGATTTTACTTGCCGCAAAGCTGTTGATCGGCACCAGCTTCTGCACCAGATCATAGGATATGGCAAAGAAGTCATCGTCAAGATCATTGATTAGATCTAATTGAGCTACATTTATATTATCCTCAAACAGCTTCTCCAGTGCCGCAGTGTCCTCAACAACAGGTTCAAGTACTTCCACTGGGAGAGACTTCTTTTTTTCTGCCTTCTGTCCTTTTTGTGCTTTTTGTGCCTTCCGTGCCGACATTCTGGCGATGATCGGGGCTGTGGGTGTGTGTCTGGGGGGTGTAAAGGATGTTAACTCCCGATTTGTATCTGCTGTTATATAAAACTAATTGCAAACCAAGAACAACAAAACTGTGGTAAAAAACGCGAAGTAAAGAATTTCACGCCCCCAAAAAAAGAAAATTAACAAAACATAAATGAACTGAATTCAAATGTAAACTAAATTTCAAAAAATTCAGAAATACTTGAAGTCATTCGAAATCAAGCATTTAAATACAAATCAATTAAACAATTAAAATTAGCCATTTCCTTTGCTCCTGTAAATCTTTAAAAATGTCCAGTTTAGCATTAAAACTCCCATAAATGTATTTTTTATTAGTTTTTATTTTTATTTCTTTGAAGTCAGAAAATATATGCATATATACACACATTTATATGTATTTGTATACTAAGTATTATATATATGTAAAACTGTGTTTTATTAGGGCTCAAATCAATTTTCTGCTAGCTTAAAGAACGTTTTTTAACAAAAAAAAATTGTATTCCTTTAAAGTAAGAAGTTTATAGCCGATTCATGCCGACTTTCTATTTACATGCCCTGTAAAAGCATATAGTCATTAGTTTAGAATCAATTTTCGTACAGTTATTCAATGAATAAAATTTAGTTTTCATTTCTTTAGTTGGGATAATTACAGGGTATATAAATAACAATAAATCACAATAATGTTATGCAAATTTGTCGCTAGAATTTATGTCTAAGATTCAGCTCAGTTTGCTTCATACGCTACAAAAATATATATACATTATACATTATGTTCTATACCTAAATCGTGTTGGCTAATAACAAAACACAATTGCAATTAAAGGCTTATACAAAATTAGCTACGATTGCGATCTGTTGCGATCCATATCTAATGCAGTCCCAAAACCAAAAAAGATCTATTGAAATGCAGGTCATCTGTATAAATATATATATGGATACATATAGGATTAGATGTGTATGAGTCTGATTGATATAGATAATATGATATAGGCTGATAAGCTAGTTTCCTTTTTAACTTTGTGCAAAAAGAGTTTGCGAACGGTAAAGTTACATGGATATAATACATAGATCGAAGCTTTATTGTACAGATTTGATAGACACTTAGTTTGGTCGGATGGTATTAAATAAACATTGTTATATTCTATTTATCTATATGTATGTTTATACCAATATATGAATATAATATGCACACGCGACAGTGCAGCTTGTCAAGGAATTATTTTGGTGGTTTGCCTTTAGGTATTGGCCTAAAATAATGAAAACAACAATTTTGAAGAACGATTGCGATTCACAGTTTGCTTTTTACTCCAGTTCCGCAACGAATGGTCGCACTGTTTGGTCATCATATTAGCTGTGGTTCTGGCTCTTTTTCTGGTCATTAGCTTAGCGCATGCCAGCGCCATTGGCCAGCCCTAAGAGGCGGTAGCTGCCTGTGGTCGGCTGGCCTGACTGTGAGGCGAAGCAACCGACTGTGATTGACGAACCTCCCGCACGTAACACTCCCGACAGACGCGTACCGCCTTGGTTAAACCATACTTGGGCAATGGCGCAGAGGCATTTGAGCAGACGCCACAAAAGACTCCGCCACAGTTGCGGCAATGATGACGCCGCCGGAAGGCGGTAAAGGGAGTCTGACAGGACATGCAGCGTGGGGCTTTGCCATCGGGTATCCAAGCAGGTGGTGCCATTGTTGTTGCTGCCACTGCTGTTGCTGCTGATGTAGTTGCTGCAGCTGGTGTGCTTTGCAAGCGACGCCGGCTGCCACTGCGAGTGCTAACTGGCGAATTGTGCTCCGAACTAGAACTGGTCGAGGATGCACTCGATGGTGAATTGCTGCCTACGGAATTGTTGCGATGTCTTTGCATTTGAAGTTGCATTTGAGCCGCTTCCTGCTGCTGCTGCCGTTGTTGCGCCTCCTGAGTGCCACTTGGTGCTGCCTCCTGATCACCCAAGCTGCGACTACGCGCCACATGACTGCGTGCTGTTGCGCTGCTGGAGCTGTTGCTGCTATCGCCACTGCCGTCATGGACAGCGGTCAGATCAATGGTATTGTTGCGCTGCATGGCAGCTCCAGCCGAATGACGTGCCGTTGTGGCATTGTTGAACACATTGTCCAGCTCGGGATTGACTTCTTCGGCTGAATAAATGCTTTGGTTGGAGCCGGCACTTTCTTGTATCACATCATTTTCGGAGGCACGAAATTCGAACAGCTCCGATTCTTTTGTCTTTTCTGGTATGTCAATGTCCTCCTGTGCAGAGGACATGTTCATAAGGAACACACTGCGCAATATCTGGCGCAGATCAGAGGCAAAATTTGTCTGCAATTGATCGGCCACACCAGCAATGCACACAAACAATCTATGTAGCAGATTCTCAGTGCTCCTACAAGGGAAAAGAAATATGAAATGCATTTTTTTTTTGTGTACACCGATCTACTTACTTGAACTTAAGCCGTGCCGTGGTGTTACGCATGGCCAGCGACACATCATCAGACAGCGAAGATGCTGTGCTAGTATCTGCACTGGCCACGCTATGATCCGCTTGCTGCTCCACGGTGGTCACTTCACAGTGGTCCTGAGTGCAACGCTTGCGACTGCTGCGACCTGTGCGATGTGCCTGATGATGACTGTTGTGATTATGCTGCTGTTCTCCTTGTGCTACCTGATGATGGCGATGGTGGTGATTGTGATGATGGTGGTGGTGATGATGATGGTGACTGTGATTGTGATTGTGACTATGACTATGACTGTGCCGATGGCGATTACTCCGCGTCGATTGACCGGTCGACGTTGTTTTGATTGTCGTTTGCTGATTGCTACTTGGCTCATTCTCGCTACTGCTGCTGGGCAGCCGTAAACGATGTAGAGCCCGCCGTGCAGCTAACATAGCCGCACTAGTGCTTGGCTCATCCTCCTGCCTTTGTTGTTGTTGGCTCTCCTGCTGATTTTGTTGCTGCTGTTGCTCGTCTGCTGCCGTGCTGCCAAACTCATCGTCTTCGCTGGCCACGAAGTTATCAGTGAGAGGCACTTGTTGTGGTTGAAACAGATTGCCCAGATTTGTATTTGGTATTAGATAGCCCGATGCACAATCGGCAGCTGCAACCATTGCCTTTAACTGTGCCTCAATGTATTCATTCACATCGCTATCACTATCATCATTTATATCCAATTCGTCACTATCCAAAATGCCGCATTCCTCCTCGTCCTCAACATCTGCATGATCGTCGTCCTCATCGCCATCCCCATCATCGGCAGCATCATCATTGTCATCATCGTCATCGCTCCAATTAGCATGCGGGTTTGTGGACGTTGTTGCCGCCGACGATGATGTGGATGCAATGGAGTGTGAGGGCGTTGGGGATGGCGCTGGTGAGGCTGTGGGCGTGCTACTGGCCGATAGCGACAACATGGACGGAGAGCGAGCTGTTTCCTGAGTTTCTACATTGCCACTGCAGCTGCTGCTGTTGTTGTTGCGCTGATCCACCAGACGTTCCACAGTCTTGTGTGTGTTTTGCGTTGTGCTTGTCTTTTCACTGCTGCTGCTACTGCTGTTGGTGTTGTTGTTACTGTTATTGTTGTTGTTGCTGGTGTTGTTGTGCTCTGGACTGGGCGCCTCTATACTGCTTGAT
Organism: Drosophila parthenogenetica; assembly: GCA_035047505.1. Taxonomy (NCBI): domain Eukaryota; kingdom Metazoa; phylum Arthropoda; class Insecta; order Diptera; family Drosophilidae; genus Drosophila; species Drosophila parthenogenetica. The sequence continues at coordinate 6,608,841 of JAWNPM010000182.1, forward strand.
CCCAAGGGCACCTGAAACGAAATAAACCACATTAACACTGGCAAATTGGATTAAAAAATCCAAATCAAACCTTTGTGTTGATGTCCTCATTGGTGCAGAGTAATTTCTCCAGCTGATAAAGCTCCTGTTTGCTTAGATTACGCAGCAGATCCCTAATCTTTATTAGAATTGTGCGGAATGGACGAAACATTTCTGAAAGCTCATCACCGGGCATATCCATGTTAAGTGGTCCCCTCGCATAAATGACTAAACCGGCCACAATGGCCAGTCGCGGTATGGAGAACATTAGACCCGGATCAAAGGCATCTACCATATCCTGGTCAAGCAGTCCAGTCTTAAGTGCACGTTGTAGAGTTTCCGAGAAGAGCACACCAATCCACTGCTGCATCTCGTATTCGTGCCTCGACTTCACTTGAACCATGGCACTCACATAACTCAGCTCGAATTCGGCAAAGAGATGATCAAAGATCTTAAGGCTTTCGTACAGCTGCTCTGTGGTGGAATCATTGAAATCCAAGTGCAGTGTTTTGCTGTTGGGCACATTGTTGCGAAGACACTGATCGCGTAGAAGGACGCGTACATTGCCCAGACTTTTGGTCACCGCCTGGGCCAAGGGACGCATCTCTTTGCTCTCCAATTCGCGATTCAAGATCGATGAACCGGCAGCCAGACACTCGGCGCCAAACCACAGCTGTCCAGCCAGATTCTCCTGCAATACTTCCTCCGGGAACTTGGCGCGAAAGGCACGTGGATCACGTTCATCTCCGAGCAGCTCCTCCATTATCAAATTGGTAATAGCCAGCACTTTGTCCTGCAAAATAGAAAAATATTTATTAATGCTACTAAATTGTAAGTAGAACTAACGATGACTTACCTGATTCTGTCGCAGTCTGCTGACCAGGCGGGTGCAACGATCCGGCTCAGCACGTCCATCGAAGCTATCCAGTTCACTGGCCACAGCGGTCAGCGATCGATCGGCGTGATAGAAGCGTGCCAGCAGCGATTTGTCGTCAGCCTGCAAGGAAACATGGTCAAAACCGGGGATTATTATTATTATTTCGGTTAGCAATGAACACGTAGTGGCTTACACATTTACTTTTTATGAAAACTTATAAAGATGAGTCGAAAATTGTTTGAAATAGTTTTCCCATTTCACAATTAACTAAACACCTCGGATATAGATCGATTTCTGACGCAAAATCAACTGCGATGTGAGCAAATCCGTTGCACAAGCATCACGTATTGAATGATAAACCTGTTGACTATGGAGCATGTGCACCTCAGAGCACAGGTGATTGCTTACAATAGTCTCTGATAGTTTATGAATAGTGAACATATACACATATCGCAATTAAACTAGTTTACACAATAATAATAAGTAAATAAAATAAGAGAGTATGACTAATTTTTGTAACCTATTTCGCTTTTGTCTTTTTATAGACAATTACTGAGAACCTACTGTTGTTCTGTTCAGATGATCAGATTAACGGGTTTTCCAACAATTTCACCATACCGGATGAGCGTTGTATTCATTTAAAACTAAGTGAACTGCGCAATGTTTTAAGTAAATGCAATAAATTAATTTAAATTTATTGGGGATCAGTGAACATGGGGAAATACAATAAATATTCAAATATATTTGTTTTATTATTTTAAGCTTTAAAGCTGCCAACTTGGTTAAAAAAAGTGTATGAGAGCGAAAGAGAGCGGTTCGTTTCTTCCTCTCGTTCACTCTCCGGTTGAAGTGGCTAAAGATATCGAGTTTACGGCAGCTGAACTTGTTTTTATTTGTATGTGTGTGTTGTGTTGTTTCTTTTGCTTTTCTTTTTTTGGTTTATTTTTGCATTTGTGCCCTGTTTAAATATGAATTCAAAAGCGCTCTAAAAAGCAAGAGAGTTTAAGTGCTCGGCAAGGTTGGCAGGCGAAGGAGGAGAAGGTGGAGGCGGGAATGGAAACAAAATGTATGAAATGTGTTTATTATAAAAGTAAACACGTCAAAAGCGTTGACTTTTCGCTCGTCGTTTGTCGTTGACTTCCCACCAAACTGCGCAGTTCGACAGACCACAAGCAAAAGAGGGCGAACTTTGGTAGGTAGGGTGATCAGCGGGGAGCTAACTCTTTTTTTGAGCAAACCCCATTGCGAAAAAACTTTGAGCAGAAAATATGCGAGTGCTTCAAGGGAAATCTGTGTTAGCCATAAACCGCAAGTGGAGACCCGTCAGCTTAATTACCACGTTTACATGTAGTTTTCCAAATATTTGTGGCAAAACAAACATGAATCATTGTTTGTCGATTAAAGCGTGAATCAATGTCGATAATGATCGCGCCGTGTTGCATATGAAATGGCTTTAACAGAATTATGCCCCAAAAGCTTTGTAACAACAAAAACAACATCATGTGGCAATTCCATTTGTTTACACAACAATTAAACGTGCAACGAGCGAAATAACCTCAGAGGCAAACAAACACGCAAACAACTCGACACACACAAACACTTGAACACTTAGTACAGTGGGCACTGCTGTGTAAAGTCTTTTCCGTTCAATTCAGGCCATGTCTAAGGTAAAAGACTTAATACACACACACACACACATAAAGTATGCATATGTGTGTGTGCAAGGTCGTGCGTAAATAGTTCAATGACTGACGAACACGTTCTCACACCCTCTCTCACTCTCACAGACACGCGCTCTCCCTCGCACTCCTTGCCCCAACATATACACCTCGTCTTTTCACTCTCATTCCTCTTTTGTGTTTGCTCTGATGTTTTTTGGCCAAAAGCGACGACGCAGTTGATTTCTTTATGACTATTTAATTTGGGCCCAGACGCAAATTGCGACACTACGTAATAATACTTTGCTTAATCAGCGTCTAGAGCGCATAGAACGCGAATTATTCGATATTTCAGTGAAAATTCAACAAACAATCGAATTTGACATTAAAAAACAATTAATCAAAAGCAGAAGGAATACACGTAGTTTAACTACATGTGCAACTTATACTTGGTGTCCCACTAGGATTCAATAACTATAATATTTACCACTGAACGAAATATACATTTCGATACAAAACACTCTTTTTTAAAAAGCTTTGTTCTCCAAGTTTCTATAGCAATTAAACTAAGAAAAGTTATCGGGCTTAAATATATGAAAACTTGTAGTTAGTTAGTGCCATTGACCGGCCTTGTAGCCAAATTCGTAACCATAATTAATTATACTTAAGTTACATTGAGTTTAATGCACATTTGGGAGAATCAAAAATCTGAGTCATAATTAAAAGAGCCAAAAGTAAAAAGTTAATGGCAAATTAAAAATTCCAAATTCGTTTCAGGCAAATAAATTGTTGTTTGTTAGTTAGCATATACAGGGAGTGGTCGTGACGGATACGGTGCCGTCAGGGATACAGTTTCACTGAAATTATGTGCGACTTTATACCCTAAAATACACATTAAACATATTTGTGTAATACTCTCAAAAGTTAAATTGAGTTAAGACCAATCCCGCATAACTTTATTTCAGCTATTACTCATATCAATTACCAATTAAACAAGTTTACTTTTATAAGGGTATACCCGAGCCTGGAAAGTTTGCTGTAAAATGTATAAACTTTTCCCTTGTTGAGTGGTTGATCAATTTTTAATGTGGCACGCATGGAATTACGCCGTTTCATTTATTAATTACCCAAGAGTGTGTTTATACAGATTGTAAAAGTCAGTAGTATAGTATGGAGTAATTTTAGTAAAAAAATATGATAAGTAATGACGGCAGATGCCTTGAGAGTCGGTTACATTAATGCCATTATGCCTTATTATTATGGTTAATTTCGTTTTTCAAGTTTGGCTTTAAGTTTCATGGTGATTTGTTATTTAAGCGATCTGGCAACACCAAACATAGTGTTATGACCACATTAAGTTGGCTGCGTTTGGCAGTCTTTACTTTCTGTTTGCTAAACGTAGCAAACTGATAAAGTATATATTGAAAGATATATACTTGGAATGCGAATGAATAATAGCTACAAATACAAGTAAATATGAATGTATTTAAGCAAAACTGTTGTGTCTGTAAGTGTGTGTGTGGATTAAGTCAAACAGGCCTGGTATTGAAATTCTTTAAAATTATATACTCGTAGCATGCGTGTGGAACCCGCATGAATATGTAGCTATAATTGTATACTAATAGTAAGCAACATGTGCACATTTGAAATTCATTTGAGAAATAAATTCATTCCAAAGTGCATAATAAATTATTTAGGAACACCAGACACATTTAATGCTGATAAATTTCTCCTGAGACTTGAAAAGTCCCTCAGGACATGGCCTATAAATAGCAATCAAAGGTCAAACAGACACTCAGGTGTTTGTGCGGTTTAAAATTACAATGAAAATGCGAAATACAGAGGGAAAAAATTGATTGTGAAAACGTTAGTCAATATTTAGCAGACTGAAGAACAACAGCTGCGTTTAAGGACGCCACAAATGTCTGACGTCATGCGAAAAGGCTACATGACCTCGATGAAGGCGAGCAGGGGAACACTAAAATGGCAAGCAACAGGCACAAGGCAAATGGCAAAACACAAATCCTTGGGAGTGCCCAGGACGAGGACGAGGACGCGTCAGACTGTTGTCCTCGACGCTGACATCAGTTGCAGCTGGAAATCATACGATGACAAACATATATTTACACATATGTACAAAGAAAGATATAGTAACAAATAAAAACCGAACTCATTACACGTCATGCAATGTCGCCACATTGACTATTAAAGCTGCAATTCGCAATCTTAAACCCAATAGAGCAATCTCTGTTGGAAATGACAAACCGTCTATTCTGTCTATGTTTCTATAGTTTTTTTTTTTAATTTCATTCAAAACGCACTTGACATTGAATATGCGTCATAAGGTCGCATCATTTTTTCTGGCACTCAATCAGTCCAACCAATTGACAAAGAAATGTTAGCAATTGAGAGCCTTGATTACACACAATAATGTGAGTGTCAATGTGAATGCGAATATGCGAATTTGATGCGGAGTGATGAGGTGGAGACCCAATGTTAACCCCACACCGTGACCTTCTTATTAGTAGTATTATATACACCATATTCTCATACGATTGTATAACACTTAGCGAAGAATTGCAATGTTCTTATTTTGACTGCACCTGTCTCAAGAAACGGTTAATTGGCAATTTGAGGTTTGTGGTTTATTTGGGCACTCTGGAGGCAATGGATTGAAATTTTACAGGGAATGCATTGGGTCGTAAGCTTTGACATTTAAATGCCAGTGCTGATATATCAATTGAATTTAATTGCTGCACAATTTCTCACTAGAGAAGTGCCAAACTTAATAGTCTTGCCGAACGGTGAGAAAATAATCAATAAAGAGCTCTTCTAGTTAGCCCCAAGTTCAAGTTAATTGCGACCACTTATCAGTCCTCATACACACTTTTCTATACATATCTTTTAATACTTTTAGTTACAGTCATTTCAACAAAACACAAACAGTCTCAGCTTAAGTCAGGAACAATCGTGATACTTTATTTCACACATGACACTCTGCAACAAACAAATTCCACTATAATTATCTTTATTACCTTTACCTCATATTTCTTCTACTTTTGTGCTTCCATAAAAGTTGGGAAAATAATGTGCAAACAGGAAACAAACAAAATGCGTCGCAAATGAAATGAGTAAATAAAGCAAAAGTGATTCATAATTAAACGAGGGCAATTTTATAAGTAACGTATTCTAGTGTTTAAAACTAAAACTGCAATCGAAACTAGTTTAAACTTATGGCAAAATATTGTCGGAAAATCTTAAACTTCAACATAAAGTTGAGTTACAATTTTAAGCATCAACTGCCAGCGACTTTTAAAGTAATTGATGGTTCAATTTTAAATAAATTCGAGACTAAAGATAATTTTAACCGCATTTTAAACCAGAAAACATTCACATTTTTCTCTCATTTAAATGTACTACTCTGTTTATACTTGGTATGTAGAAATTGTTATCATTTGTATTTATCGGGAAGCTTTTGCAGGTATTAATTTAGCTTTAAATGCCACAACAAAGCAAACTGATATTCAATTAAAAATACATACAAACCGGTATAATCGTATATTTATTTTCACTTTCGATAAGCTGGCAATGCACCAAATCGAATTGCCTCAAAAGATTGTGAAATTGTCAGCGTTGCCATTGCCAGTGGTCCCAATAATTGGGGGAGCTACGACCCAAAACAGGGAGACGCTTTCAAGCGTAGCCAGAAATGTGAGTCATGGTCAAATTAATAATTATATTTGTATATATATATTTTATTCTCTGAATAAACAGGCGTAATCAAGTTTCTATATTTATTTTAATTCAAAGTAAATCATGGGAATACAAGATTAACAAAGCAATTATCTCGACGTACTTCTTACCCAGAAAGGATTATGAGCTAAGTACGAAAACAAAGAAAATATATAGACAACAGCGAATGTGTGAAATACAAACATTTGTCTGGGGAAATTGGATGATTCAAATAAATTTACACACACACTCACATTTTCATTATATTTTCACATCAAAATGCATGCAAATTACTAAAAGAATCCGCTTGTTTTTTGTTGTTTAATCTGATGCTTCCGGGTTAAATCCATACGCTTTGTTTGGGCATTGTGAGTGCATTCAACTCCCTAAATTGCATATAATAATTACAAAATTTTGCTTAATATTCGCACAGTATAAACGTGTGTGTAACTCTTTCCGGTAAAACCAAAAATAATAAACGGAAGTCAATCCTTGTTGATGCACTTTAAAAACTCAAGTCGGGTTCGTTCTTTTGAAATGTGATTGTGAAGCTCAACGTTGATTACAAGTGGACAAGTGGCAAAAATTAAACGCTTTTATTATGTCATAATTTATACGATTCAACAAATAACATGTTAAATTTGCATACATTATCCAAACTAAAAGGCGTCACATATGTAAATGTATAAAAGAAATAGAAGGAAAGAGAAGAGAAGCAGAAGCAAAAGAGAAGAGGAGAAAAATAAACAAACCAAATCATGAGGAAGGTGATACAACAAACCAAACAAACTAGCCAATAAATTGGATAATAATAGACGACTCGTCGTCGAACCGGCGATAACAGTTGAGTTGACCCGATTACATATTCATGAGTCCAGCCATACACTCATTGGCTTGTAAGTATGAATATATGTGTCGCATGACCATTCGATACTACGTAACCCTTTCCTCATTCTTATATCATCTGTTTGCAGTGCTTACTTTTTTTTATGAGGGGGATTCCGATTGCCAATCGAGCCAGATTATTTTTAGTATTATTAGTAAATGCAGCAAAATACTGAAAACTCAGAGTAGTTTATGTGGTAGAAATGATGATTCACATCTTTATATCTATAGCTGATGAAATGCCATCATTCTGATTGAGTATAAAGATAAGATACAGATATATATTAAATCTATATCTTTAAAGACTGCGGATTTGCAATCGAAAGCCGCGATTATATGACTTTTGCAAGTCACGAAACTCACGTATGGGAAATCCATTTATAATTGAGAAAAATTATCTTTAATTAGGAAAAATCGTAAACAAACTTTGCAGTTTCAATCTGCTGGGAGTTTCTATCCCACATTTAATGAGTATTAACGTCTTGGCATTCGATTCCCATGAAATTACCTTATTTGCAGCGCAACCTACTTTCAGAGAGGCACTTCAAAGTCAGTCCTGCCCACGGATCTGCTATAAAGTCATACATTAATATATTATTTTATTTGGTAGATGGGCGCCACTGGTATTGCCCATTGATGACAAAGATGATAAACCGCAATCACTTTCACTTTTTGTAATACCCTCGATACAACAACGGGGTATAGACAACTAGCTTTTAAAATCAAATCAAAAAATCAAACAACTTATTGGCTATAAAATGGTAAATCTTCAACATCATAAAATACTCACTACAATCTCATAGATTGTTGAGTCCGGTTATGATTATCAACTCAGGATACGACGAGTTTTAATGTTTAAATTCCGATCTGCCTAAGCTTTGAAAAGGTTTATTTACTTATTCGAATATTTATACTTTAAGCTATACAAAACTAATCAAATGGTTAATTGAGTAACTCCATAAAAAATTATTTCTAACTGGGATTCTACAATTTCAAATACGATCGCACTTAAAGCATCACTTTTAAGCTTTTAATTAAAACTTAATTACATAGTATCTACCTATTGGTCATTCTCAGTTTCCTATAACTTTAAGGCTTCGCTCACGTACGCTGTATGGAGGTTAAAGTGCGAGATACGCAGCTCAAAGACGAGTTCGTTTGTAGTCCGTTTTCGGAAGTGACGCGGCGTTAATTGAATAACCGTCGTCGGTCTCAGTTAACCAAGTTTAGAGTAGACAAAGAGGTGACTGGGGGCGGAGAGCGACACGTTGTTGGGGGTGTAACTTAAAGCGTAGTTTGAGCTGGAAAACCAGACTTGTAGCTGATACTCGATACTTGTCCTCTACTCATTGATATGCCGGTCAGTGCGCGTGGTCTCTTATGCAATTCAATGAGCGTCGACGTCGTGGTTCAAGCTCCCGACGTTCATTGAGAGCTGATGATAAGCAGACGCCGCGTTTCGCTCTGTAGGGCAGTCACTCTCTCTCGTCTGGCTGGCACTTGTGGGATTAGGTAATAGGAGTGAGTTATAGCTCAAATGTGCAATCTACAATTGGAAAGCAACCGTTTGGCTGCTCTCCAGTTAGAGCTGCTCTTTTGAAAACAAGTACAGACGTTTATGTCCCACCGTATGACCAGCAGTAAATAGCAACAAAATGCTTATATATAATATATTTAAATGATTAATAATAAATAAATAGGCGTTGATTGCAATGCATTAAATTTATTGTGACAGTTTTCCCATTGAAAAAGCCAACACTAGACTGTTTTCCTTGAAATATCGAAATAATCGATGTTTGTTTATCGAATCATCGATGGTTTCCCAGCTCTAATGTCCAGTGCATTGCACTGCATCGCAATGCAGACGCGACCACAAACGATGCGACGAGATCGATGTGAACGGGAAAATTTCACCGCTTTTACTTTTCCCCAATGCAAGTCGATCGTTTAAACATACACACACACACATCGAACAAATCTCTAAGCTATATATTTATTTTTTTTGGTTGTAAAATGTTGCTGTCAGCAGCACGTCCAAAGCAAAAAGCGTTAGCGTAAGCGTAATAATTGACATATTGGCATAGACGACAACCGGTCGCACCGCATGAAGATGACCTGTCTATCCGTTTGAGGATTTTATGATTAACGATCGCTAAATTTTCCTATTGCATTCAATATCAGTGTCAGTGCTCTAATCAGTTCACAACTTAGTTAGTTACATTGGAAATGGACAGCTGTCTGGAGTGGAACGCTTTGATAACAATGGCGATAAGCTGTCCCATACGGTTACTTCAAAAGGTACAAATATTGAGCTATAGAAAGTTCTACAATTTACTTCACTTTTTGATAACTGCTTTTATTTTCTAGTACCAAATACCCAGAGGTATCATTTAGCGTTGCCAGATTGTTAAATCTAAGAGAATAGCCAGACCAGCAAAAAAAAAAAACGTGTAAATTGATTTACAATCGAAAAGTTACTGCACAACTTTCAAGCATTTTGCTGATCATCGTAATTTGTATTATCGCACAGCATATGAGATTTATATACAATATGGCAACAAATCACAAATCGCAGTGAAAAGCTTTTTTAGCCAATTAACAGTCAAGGCTAAGACTTTCAGTTTTTGTTTTCTCCTCGCCAATCGTCAAGTCGTGCACCTCGTAAATAAGTAGTTCCCAAAAGGTAATTTCATGTAGTACTCGTAAGTTCAGCATTAAACATTCACACTTTGTTAATATATATACATTATATATCTGTATTGGTATACAAAACTTGCTAGTTTGTTCATTCGTTCAATACATGTCCACTATCAATTCTCCGAGCAACAGTTACCCCATCCTTCCCTTCACGTTTATTGTTATCAGTTGTTTTTCCAGCCATGGGCCATATGCGTCACAAAGGGCGCATTAAGCACTCAAATACCAATACAAATTTAACTATACGCGTGTAAGTGTGTGTGTGTGTGTGTGGATTATTAACAAATTGAGTATTAATTTTCATAGTTCCCAATGGAATTTTTCTCACATTCTTGGACTGGCGCAAAAGAAAACACTTTGATTAATGCAAAAAACAAATCTAAACAACAATAAACATCACGTGCAATCAATTTAGTTACCCGTAATAAGAGATTTACTTTGAATAACTCGTATATCTAAGTGCAAATACGTAACACAACATAGTCTTCCTTTGGATATGTCGTAATATTCAGACAACATTCTCTGGCCTTAGGCTAGAACAGAAAAATGAGGTCAATATTACGACGTCGGAGCAAAAGTTGTTCACAGAAAGAGAGGGAGTGAGAGAGACGCACGGTGGCACATGTCAATATGGCCCAAATTTTATGAGCCAACAGAAACAGGTTGTTGGTGTTGCTGTCGTTGCTGTGGCTCATGTTGTATTGCCGTTGTAGGCACGCGCAACAAGCCGCGTCCGCCATTCACTTGACGACACCAATTACATACACACAGACACACACTAACTTACACTCACACTCACAAACACATACACTTACAGAAAGCACGTTGCATTAACGTTGAACGGGTCGTATGCGCTTCGGACTCATTCATAAAGACTATTTGTGAACACTTATTACTATTAGTATACACTGCAAGAATTAAGTGTGCAAATATTGTGCACGCGCTAGCTGAAGCCTGCTAGGGTTGCCACTTGCATATAATTCAACTCAAGCATGCTAGGGTTGCCACTTACAGAAAATTCACGGCAGTTTAAATTACTTAACTTCAAATTTTCCACTAAATGTGTAACTTTTATTGAAATCAGTTCACAGTGTACATTTGTGCCAGTGTATTTCTGTGGTGTGTAACAAAAGTAGCACTAGCACTACTATTACTAATATTAAGTACACAATTAACAACTGTACTTTGCCACTGTCTGATGGTATTTTATTTCATTTTTCTACTTATCTTATTTACTTCCTCAACTCAAAAAAAAAAAAAAAAAAAAAAAACGAGCATTGCGGTAGCCCAAACAATTGTAATACATAATTTTCTTTACTTTGTGCTTTATTTTCTTTTTTTCGTTTTTATTTTTTAGGGTTAAGAAAGCGTTACAAAATGAATTTTGAAAAAGCCAAGTCGCTCAGCTGGCGCATTTTTAGAGTGTCATGCAGACTTGTATTGGACCTACATTGGCCCCCGAAGCCCCAGAGAGCTCTGAGGTCTTGCAAAACTCTACCTTCCCATTTTTCAGTTACTTTACAGCTTTCTTTAGGCCAACATTGATGTCAAAAATGACTCTTAAATGTTTTGTAGTTTCTTGCTGTAATTGTTTAAAATGCTTTTGCCATTTAGCCCACTCTTTTATCATAAAAAAAAAAATTATAATAATAATAATAAAAGAGAAACAAAGGTAAAAAATAATGAAATATAATTGAGACAGTCAGAGTTTAGTGTGTTAATGGATAATTTGTGCTGATGGTGCGAACTTCAGTACTTTACCCTTGCGACATTTTGGTGAAATACAAAAATTTATATGGGGAAAAGAAAACTTTATAAAACCCCAAAACATTAGCCATTTTTGCTTTAATATTCAATCATTATTTTTCATCTATCTACTAATAATTTTAGACTTAACATAACCTTATTAAAAATTGCCATAGTAACTGAATAAAATAAAATAAATACTCGACTGTTATATGCATACTTTAAGGAAGTCAAGCTTTTGAAGTCAAGCTTGTGCTTCAAGATCGTTATAAAATGACTGGTTTAAAATTCTTTTGTGATAATGCGGCTCATAGGGATAAGGCAAAACTCTAAATCATAATTTGATCTACAAGCATAGAAAACAACTGACACAAAAAGAGTTGCGCTTAGTTACCCTATGGGAACTGGGCTAAAAACACAACAGCAGCAGCAGCTATGAAGATTTCACTTTTAATGGCTCGCTTTTGTTTTTGCTGACTTGCAATAAGCCAATTCAATGCCAACTTCAAATGAGTTGATGACGCACATTTCGTAAAGAAGCGCAAACATCCCAAAATAAATTACCAAAAATAAACATCAAATAAAAAGATACGAATGTATTTGTAAATTTATATGACCTGAGCAATATTCACAAATTGCGCTCATTAAACAATTCACAAGCTGTCTGTGTTTTATTGTTCTAATATTATGAACAGGTATACGGAAATTGAGAAGTGACACTCCCACAGATAAATAACTTAATAATAGACACACGTGTGTTTATTGAAAGCACACAAATTTATTATAATTTGAGTTAATATGAAAAAAGACTATTCATTAAACAACATTTAAAAAGGCAGTACCTTTTTGAGCTGCAACGCTAATTTAAATATTTTTGTTGGTTGTAAGTAAACTTGCTTCACTTTGCAATTTAATATTATAATCCAATTAGTTGCATTTAAATCGATGTATATTTAAGTATAGTAACGTGTATATATCGCTTATACTTTCATGCGATAATCAATTACAACACCAAAGTGTGGATCTTCCCTGTTTTGGTTACGTTATTGGGTGAACTGACATTTTATTGTCATTGTTTTATTTAGTGTTGTTGATGCGATGATTCGTTTTTTTGGTTTTTTTTTTGTAGTGAATGTGGTTGTACTTCGTAAGTATTTCGTTTTTATGTAAATTTTCCACTCTGTTGTTTAGCTTAAAATGTTGCATTAATTTAACGGGCTTTTTGCAGTTGTTGATTTTAATACAAGCAATGCGATAAGCGTTCAAAATATCATCTGAATATGTACCCTTTGTTCTGCTGCCCAAATTAACTGCATCTGGCAACGCTGACAAAACCATAACGTAATTTCATGCAGCGATTGCGATGCTGTTGTAATTTTTGTGCAAAGCACTTTGGCCACACTTGCTTGCGATATGCTTCCAACACGAAGCGATGTTTTCTTATGAGCTCAGAATAGCAACAAAAGCAAAACAAAAGAAAGTTGCCACAAAGCAAAAACAAGAACAACAACAAAGATCCAGGAAACAAACTACGGAATACACATGTGCAGTCAATGAAAATAACTGGCTAAGAAAGAGAAGACCCAGCCACACACAGACTGACTCACACATACATACACTCATGTACATACTGGAGAGCTGCAAAGCTCTGATGCATTTTCTATTTCATTCGAGCGGCGCTTTTCATTCACTTGCGGCTTCTGCTTCGTCTTCTTTTTTTTCTGTCTGCGTTGTAGTGGCTGTTCGCGTGCTTGAGCCCAAGAAATTGAGGAAAGCATACCGTTATTTATGAGGATAAACGGTCTAAAGCGGGGAAAAAGAAGAGGCAGGCAAAGAAGTGTGTTAATGAACACACACACAATAGCAGAGACTTGAAAGAAATTGCACAAACACTTGCAAATAAAACAACCGGAAAGTGAAGCAATGAATAGTTGCTTGATTTTATTTCTTTTATGTATAACTACTTACAAACACACATACACTTTTATTTACACATACATATGCATTTTCAGTGCCTTGGTGTTAATTTAAATTAATTTATTGCATCGCACTGCAGCGAACACAGAAATTTTCAATTAAAAACCCACAACGAAGTTTGCACTAAAAAAACTGCAACTACTATAAAAATTGGGTAAGCAGTAGAAAATAGTAATTATGGGAAGTGGGAAGTCCAAAAATAAACAATATCGATAGATCAAGCTATGCTTCGATGCACCAACCAGTTGTTGTTGTTGTTGCTGTTCGGAATTAATGAGTGCTACAAAGCGTCAATTAACTGGTGTTGGGTAACGTTAAATAAACGATTAAAACACAAGTGGTATTTATAGTTTAGTTTTCACTGTACCTCTCTCACTGGAAGCACGTACTCTTAACCATTTCAAATATAGCATCGCAATCTTATCTACTGTTTCTAATGTTACCGTACATAAAAACTTATGAGTATATTTTAAGTGCTGCTTTATTTTGAGTACCTCTCGTTGAGATCTGGTTGTTGTTTCTTATTTGATTTTGATGTGAAGCTTCAGTCGACACTGACCTCCAGTCGACGAGGTCACATACATACATATTCATAGAAATGTATGTGCATCACCTTTGTGACTTTAATGGATATTTGCGTATAAATTGTTTCTAATTTCATTTTATTCACTCTGTATTGACTCGTTTTCACACCCGAACACAGATTGTTCAACAAAATTTGAAATAAGCAACGGGCAATCAAAACGTCAATCAGATTGATAGATTGACGTGCGATCGAAACGTGCACAGAAAGGGAGCATTAAAATACGAGAAAGAGCGAGAGAGAAATGAGCGCTATGCAACACTTAAATTGGCTTGGAGAAGAAAAAGTATTTTTGGAATAGCCCCAAAAAAAAAAAGCCCATACTATATTTATTTTTATTAACGGGACACTCTTTCCAGTTCCAGGCAAACTGGGTGAACGTCACTTGAATTGTTTCTGTTCAGTGTCTAGCCAAAATTAGACTTCCATCGAATCGAATGGTATTGGTATTTAATTTTGAACGTGTGATGTTGTGGGGGCTAAAAATACCAAAAATATATATGTATGTGTGTAACGATACATGTACCTACGTAAAATCGATATACGATTAAATGACACGGTGAGATAATTTACAAAAGCGTTTATGGAAATTACAGATTAGATTATTTTCCATTGAAATGCGCTGCGTTGCAAATAATTTCCCATTGAGCGCTGCCATTTTCAAAGTCGTCTCAGCCAATTATATACATAAGTACATAGATATTGCTTACAAACCAACACACTACCTTATATTATAATCAAGAACAGATTCAAAATTACAATACGTTAGTTTGTAATTTACAACACGAACACAATATGGCGCCTGCTACTGTTTTTGGTGTTGTTGCGGTTTCTGCTTTTTGTTTCATCAAGTGTTGTCTTTCGCATGTGTTTCCAATTCGAATTGAGTGTGGAACGTATGCAATTTTCACAAAATGTTAATGCAACTGACTTTGTATTTGTGCTGTGCAGTTATATTTACTGCTACTGTTTTTGTTGCTGTTCTTGTTTCTGCTTGCCAAGTTCTGCCAACGTCAGCGAATTAATCATTCAAACACAACAACAACAACAGCGACAGCAAAACCAACTACGACTTCAACTAAAGCGAGTGCGGTTAAAACGCAGCTGGTCATGCACGAAAGTCAGAGAGTGAATAACACCAAGAGAGAGAGGGAGCAAATACATATGGGGAAAACAAGAGTTAAGATGGTGAGCGGGGCCTGAATTAAAAAAATGAGCACTTATTGCCAGCAGTAGTCAGGGCCAAAGCAGCAGCGTAGTGATGACGTCACAAGCGCATACAGTTTGTACAGACGTCGCTACTTTTTTTTGTCGTCTCTCAGGCTGACACAATTTGCGCTGTTGCTCTTAATTAATTGCAGGTCTTCTTCTTTGTATTTGTCTCCTTTTGTTTTTGTGGTTTTCTACAAAAGTTGTGGTTTTGGTTTTTTTTTTTCAATGATAAGCAAATACCAATACAGACTAGAGTCGTCCAACTATTATCACTTGTATATTTGGAACTGATTGTATGACTATGTATGTATGCTAATTGGGTTATCAGCGAGGTTTACTCGATTTGTATACGCACCTTAGGCTTGTTTAGCCACTTGCGAAATGTATCCATGATTTAATTGTTGTCGGAGCAGCAGCCGTCAACGTCAGCTTTACAGCTGTTGACACGCCAACTTAGGCCACCTTTTTCCTGCCTCTCTTTCTCCACACTGTCGTATGTTAATCTCTGAGCTGGCTGTCAAATGACAAGTTGGCGCCGATTTGCTCCAATAGATGGCGTCGTCGTCGTCCTTGCCCAACGCGCGCGGCACAGACACAACAACAATAACATAAACGTAATGGCGCGTATGACAAAGACCAAACAAAACAAAAGAAATACGCAACTAAGAGAGCACAATAACAACTATGTGTGTTGGTGTTAGTGCGACTGTATACGGCTGTGTACTTGTGAGTGAGTATATGTATAACGTTCTTCTTGCTGCTTGGCCACACTGAGTTCAATACATGTACATTGGTATATGTGTAGGTTCGACTTTGTCTGTGCGCTACTGTTGCATTCACGTTTTTGGATTTCACTTTTTGGGCATTTTAAATGCACTTCATCGAATCTTACACTTTTTGTATAATTTTGAATTGCTTCGTCTCATGCTATTTTTTGTAATACTTCAAGTGCTAATTTTTTTAATGCCTTTTGCACTTTGCTTCGCTTTGACTCTTGCTTCGTATTGCTATTCGTTTTGCCTTCAACACACACGCGTGACTTTTGTGTGCTCTTTCACCACTTAAATATCACTTTAACTGCATTTCTTAATGGGGAAATTGCGTCGATTAGGTAAAATTCTTAAAATATGTTACAACTGCATTGAAACACAGAGCAATAATTTGGTTTTTAATGCGAAAAAACCATTAAACTCGCGCAACACTTATCCGCCCTACCGTCTACACAAGCGAAGCGTGTACGTTGCGTTCAAAGATTTTTTTTCGACTAGCAACTGTAAACTGTTTTTTTATTATTAAAATGTTAATGGCATGTTAAAACACTGTTGTGAAAATCGATTTCACATTCGATATAGTTATCGATAGTTTTGATTTTTAAGTCCCAATTTAAGGGAAATTATTGGATAGGAAGAGAAATGTTATGAACGTAAGAAGGTAGAAACAAATGTTATTAAATTTATTATAAGTTCCGTTTTAATTTACAATAATAATTGAAAAGACTGTAATCTTTTTTTCATTATTTTTAAATTCTTGTTTTTCTACTTTAGTTAACATATAATTTTAATGTAAATAACATTGGCATTAACTGTACTCGTTGCTTCTCTTTCTCATCATTGCGATAACGTGCTCTTTTAGGCGTAAAAGTCTCTATTTGCGTTAAAAAAATTTTACAAAGCGAATAATGTCTCCATACATATATTTGATTACCCTAAACTAAATACATGAAGACAATCGTTTAAGAATCGTACGACACGCAGCAAAATTAAAAATTTATGTAGAGAATGTTAACCGATTGACGAGCTGCCGTTCAAGTTATAGAGCTGCCATACAGCTAATCAAGTGCTTCATTTTCTTGAAGTCTGGCAACTATAATTACAGACAGTACGAGTTAACTCAAAACTACTTTTAATTTGCGCCAAAATGATTTAAAATTTCAATATAAAGCGACAATTGAATATGTTTTAATGTGCAAGTGGTGTGCAAAATATGTTATAATTGATTCTACTGTAGGGCAATGCGACGAAAATGATTGTTAAGAGGACCCTCATCAGAGTAGCCAGCGATCTCCTGTGGAATGATGCCAGACTCCTCGATTGAGGTGCAAGGACGGCACATGCATTCCAACGGTGCCTTGGTGAGAACCTTCTTAAATTTTCGCTCACCATGTTTTACTTTGGGACAAAATAAAGACACGGCTGCCTCGCGCTCTCCCGACTCCTGGCAGCACATGCAAGAGCGCTCCATTTGCCAGATTTTACTGCCCGACACCTACAAAAAATACAATCCCAATAAGAAAGTGAATCCCATGTTGAACACATGATTTAACCTGAATGTAACTAGCGCAGCGACCCACACAAGCAAAGGAAGGTATCGGCTTGGGCACACAGCCTGGATACTGCAGCACATGGATAACGGGTGTTACCTTGCAGTCGTCGCCGAGGTGACCAATGTCTGAAATGAAAAAAAAAAAAGTTTTTAATTTTTGGGGGATGCAATTTATAACCTGATCTACCGTTATCGTTGGACGACAGCGCGTTGTCGGCTTGAGCCATGCACAGTTTTAACAGGCTTACGAGAACACAGTACAACAAGATGAGCACAAAAACGCGGTTGTTCTCATTGCGGAGCACGTGTCGCAGCATTTTGTTGTCAACCAGAAGTCCCAACGCTTGCTCTCAAATGGAAAACGCTTCCAAAGGCATTACGGCTTTTATAGTTGCCCCTTTTGGCCAAATCTAGTGTATCCGTTGCCGACGGCGAACGTTGGCTTAATGGCTGTTTAGCCAGATGACTTATTGGCTAATAAAGTTGAAGCAGAGCAAACCTTTTTGCCTAGTAATTGCATACATGAAAACGGCATTTAACCCGCTGAGTTAGCGACTTTTCTTGCTTTATTTACCCAATATGTGTATATACCTTTATGTACAAATATGTGTAGGCACTCCTAGAACTTTAACAAAACACTGATTAGTGACGACAACATCATAATGAGCAGCGACGACGTCATTGCAGCAGCTCCGGCTCTTGTGGTCAGATACTCAACCAAGTTGCCCAGTCTCTGCTCTGCCCACTGTATGTTTTTATCCACTGTGCGTAGAGCAGCATTTAAAATCTCAACCGAATCACCGAACCTTGCGGAGTTTTGGTAAACAAAGTTATAGAACATTACATGCTGTTCCAGTGTTGTAAAATATTCGGACATATCTCTCAGCACTTCGGCTGTCTTTGTCCAGCTGCCCAAACTGAAAAAATCAACAAATTAATATTGGAATTAAGTATGAAACTAAATTTAACTTACGCATCGGCTAAGCCCGAAATGTCCCCGGTTACCAAGAGGAAGATGTCAGTTACCAAATCTGGATTCTGTTGGTACATCTGAGCCAGACCCACAGTTTTCTGATACACGTTTCTTTTGCTATTTAAGATCTCCTCCTTGTAGTGGAAGCGATATTCCCTAGTACAGCTGGCAGCGCGCCAGAGCAGATCCTGTTCATTGGCATTGGTTTCCTTTTGGAACAAGTAAAAGACACGAGCATAGCCACCAGATCGAGCAGCTGCGCAGTAGAACGTCTCCCGGTAATCTGCTGGTGGTTTCTCAATGGTGCCCTCGAAACTGAGATTCACCTGATTGCTGCACCTGTAATTTCTATATTTGCACAGCCAGGAGATCTGCAGATCGCGATTATATACATCCAGTATGGAGTCTGACGAACGCCAAGTCACACCCAATTTTGTGTACACCGCGTCCGAAATATCATTAAGGTATCTCTCGAAATGGATTAGCTGCTCTGGGGTTAAGCGTTTGACAACATCCTGGAGACTATCGTAGGCTGCGAACCAGGGAATATATTCGAGCTCCTTGCTCATATACTCCAGAAACTTGAACACCTCCACATAATCAATCATTCCCACATAGGCAAAATTGAAGAGATCATTTACGAGCTGTGCTCGATTCTCCACTGCAATGGAGCTGTGACCACTCTTGGCCAGAGCCCGTTGAATGTTCTGCAGGATCGGAGTATCGTAGAGCACACGATAGTAGTTGGACTGCTGCAGATTCAGTATAATCCAATCGATTGGCTCATAGAAATAAATGTGATCCATTCTAAAGGCCTTGTCAAAGTACATGAAAGGAGTTAGATTATTGAAATTGTGCTCCAGATTCGTAGCAAAGGTGATGGGAACGGTATAGCGCAGGGAGGAATCGCTGCCATCGTCGGGATGCGACAAAAAGCGCTGCTGCTGCAGACTAATCAAGTGATTTTGCTGGGTAATGTTCACTATGATCATCGGGTAGCCCGGCTGCTCGGTAAAGTCGGTAAAGAACTTGTCCAAGTCGACACTATGGGATGGTGGCCAATGCTGCTTGAGGTGTGTAAACAAATCCCATGGCTCGACATTACCCAGATGACTAGAAAACATTGGATAATATTAATGCATACCCTACAAATTTTGGTCTGATCGGACTTACTGTTGCTTGAGGTAGTTTCTGATGGCACTGTCAAAGTTCTCGCTTCCCATCAAATTGCGCCACATGCGTATAATGCAGGCTGCTTTGGCAAATGAAATTCTTCCAAACATATAGTCGATATCGGCGGGAGTATTGATTAGCTCCTCCGGGCTGGTCATGGGCTGTGTGATGTTTAGGGCGTCGGTGTTGAACACATGTTGCACTTTCTTGACAACAAATTGTTGATCAAGCTGATATTCTGGATACAACTGTGAAGAGTTTAAGTAAGCTATAGTACAAAAGATCAGATGAAGCTAATTTCCAGTCAGCACACCTGATGTCCGATGAAAAACTCGTAGTAACGTGCAAATCCTTCCTGCATCCAGACGTAACTCCACCATTTAAATGTCACACTATTGCCAAACCACATGTGTGTGTTCTCGTGGATTATATTGCGTATGGTAAACTCCTTTTGTTCCCAGCCATCGGTATAACCTTCCTGCTCCAAAACCACTTTATCCCTGGAATGAGAATTTGAAATCATTATTCCGAAAGAAATAAACGGAGTTCATCTCAATCAACTCTTAAACAGTCATTAGTGGTACAATTCTAGAATTTCCTAAAGTGAGCTTGAAGTACATGATAAAGTGTTCTATATCCTTTAGCTCCCACAAGACAAATCGCTTGGAAATTGATTGCCTTTATGTAAAACTGCACTCTGTACTCACTTGAAAATTACCAATCCCCAGTTCTCCATGCTGTTGTGTGGAAACTTCGGAGTGGTGGCATATTGGAACAGTTCATTGCCCAACTCCTTATAGGAAGTGCCGAATAGTTTCGTTAAGACGGGAGATATGCCTTTAGCCACTTCATAACTGAACTCCGTGTAATTGTAGTACTCTGGGCGTGTATAGATGGCCAATTCATTGGGATCCCCTCTAGCCCGATACTCCGAGATAACGAAAGCCAGCAGATAAGTGGACATAATGGGCGTCACATCGAAGTGATCCACAAAGCGATTGCTGCTGAAAGCGATAATCTAATCAGTTGTCTATGTCTATATAGAGTAATATATTTATCTATTTATACCCATCGATTGTGGTGTGGATTAGCTTTGTATTGCTGATGGAAATAAAGCCATTGGGTCTTGCCAAGTGCAACTCGAACTTGGCCTTGATGGCGGGCTCATCAAAGCAGGGAAACACACGGCGGGCGTTGATGTTCTGCATTTCAGTTAGGAGCACCCATTTGGTCTTACCCGTCTGTGCCTCGGCATAGCTGACGGCAAAGAGACCGGCCGTATCGGTTCGCACATACCCAGTGTACTTGAAACGCAGTATGTAATTTTGGCTAATGACCAATGGCTGGGCCAAGGGCACTGTTAACTTGTTTGTCTTCTGGTCGTATATCAGTCGAGGTATAGCAATCTGTTCCACCAAACCACCAGCGGCATTATAGAGCTCACACTCTTGGAACTCCAGTGTATCCGCGTGCAGCGTTATCCGATAAATGTCTTTGAGCTCGGTCTTAAGAGTTATGCGAACTTCGCCGTCGAAAATTTCACCCGGATTATCGGCAGTGCCTTGTATACCGATGCTAAGATTATAATGCGATGGCAATACATTTCGATTAAGTCGATAATCGACACACTCGATATTGGCTATTAACGCGGCTAAAACTAGACTGGTCAATAACCAAATTCTTGATCTACAACTGTTCATATCAATTGCTGTCTTCGTACTAAACTGTTGATTATTTTGTTTGGATTAATTTAAACTCAGTCAAAACAGGTGAATGGCTTGATTAGATTAATCAAGTCTAGCGAAGATATATAGTATTGTATACTTTCTAATCGGTATAATGCCAAACAAAGATAATTGTTTCCAACTGCTCATCGGGCCAACTACCCTATCTTTTGTGGGCGTTGGTTGTTTTGACAGCAAAAGCCTGATAAGTAATAGTAATTTATGAATGTTTCTTAAGTAAACGACTTTAGTAATGCCCAAATTGATAAGTATATTTATTGGTAGAGTTTCGCGAAACCATTAAATAAACCTTTGTAATCAATAGTTGAGTTTAGATAAGATTACTGCCAAGTAGTTCCCATGGACACTCGTGTGTCCAATAACGGATCAATAACAATTCATTAGAGCCATATAGTGATTGAGAACGGAAAGGCTTGTTAAAGTGATCCTATATAATTTATAGGAGATGTAAAAATGTTCACAATTTATTGTTGTAATTCCCTATTAAGATACTAAAGTTTAAAAAATTACTTATTTAAAAAACAAACTCAACAGCGTTGACATCATCAGGACCAATGTGGTAGCCACAGCCAGTCCTGCCGCTCCATTTCTTTTGGCCAAGTAATCGACCAACTTTACCAATTTTTGTTCTGCATACCACCGTTGATAGTTAACCCTGCTGCGAGCTAATGTAAGCACAGTCGCGGAGGAACCAAAGAGAGAGTAGTGTTTGTCACAGAATTGATTGAAGTCTCTTTCATGTTCGCTAGTTGTCAAATAATCGGCCAATTCACTGAGTACATCCGCTGTCTTTGCCCAACTGCCCAAACTGTAAAAGAAACAATTCCAAATAAGTTTGAAATTCCGAGTAAACTTCGAAGAATAATAACTTACGCATTGCTCAATTGTGTGATATCGTCGGTTATCATATAATAAATGGGTGTTATCAGGTCGGGATTTTGTTGGTACATCTGTGCTATGCCTTTGACCTTCTGGTCTGCACTCGTGGCTACACTTTCCAAAATCTCCTTCTCGTAGTGGGTGCGATAGTCCCTGGTACAGCTGGCAGCACGCCAGAGCAGATCCCGCTCGCTGGGATTGTTTTCCGTGTAGAATAATTCCAGAACACGGGCATAGCCGGTGGTACGAGCAGCAGCACAGTAGAATGTCTCCCGATAATCTGGGGATGGTTTACCGGGGTTGCCCTCGAAGGCCTCCTTCACTTGGTCGTTGCACTTGGTGTGCTGGTGTTTACACAGCCAAGAGATCTGCATATTCCGATTATACACATCCAGAATGGTATCGTTGGAACGCCACATGACTCCGAGTCTGTCAAAGACCGACTCTGTAATATCGCTCAGATATTTATTGAAATTCTTCAGTTGATCGGGAGTTAGACGCTGGACAATACGCTGCATTCCCTGGTAAGCGGAATACCAGGGTATATAGTCGACTTCAGTGCTCATGTACTCGGCAAATTCGAAGGGTTCGACATAATCCACAACGTCAGCAAAAGCGAAATTAAAGAGATCATCAACGATCTGGGAACGGCTCTCAACTGGAATGGAAGTGTGATTTGGTTGCAGTAGAGCTGCTTTAAGATTTTTCCGAATCTGATCGTCGTAGTGCACGCGATAGAAGTTGGACTGTTGTAAGTTCAGTATAATCCAATCGACCGGCTCCTTGGAGTTGAGATTAATTTGCGAATTAATCTTTCTCATGTAAATACCGGGTGTCATATTGTAGAAATTTGGTTTCAGATTTGTGGCAAACGTAATTGGAATCGTGTAGCGCAATGTGGTGTCAACATCGTTCCTACTGTACACAAATCTTCGCTGTTTCAAAACAAATTGATTGAGATCTGCATTCAGGGTGACAGTGACCATGGGATATCCCGGCTGTTCGGTGAAGTCGGCAAAGAACTCATCCAGGTCCACTGCTGGAGCAGCTGGCCAGTTGAGCTTGAGATGTGCAAACAGATCGCTGGGCTCTGTGTTCTTCAAATGGCTATAGGAATCATATAGAGATCATAAAATGTTTATTACAAATGCTGGAAAAGATCAGGGTTACTTACAATTCCTTCAGATAGCTTGCGATGGATTTGTTGAAATTATCGCCACCCATGATGTTCCTCCACATGCGGACAATGCTGGCTCCCTTGGCATAGGCGATGCTGCTGAACTTGTTGCCAATCTGATAAGGAGTTCTTACATTCTCCTCCAAACTAGTCATCGGTTGTGTATTCTCAGTTGCGTCCTTTTGCAGGATCAATTGTGTTTGTCGAACAATAAACTGCTGATCCAGTTGGTATTCGGGATTGAGCTACAAATAAAGGAATGTGGCATTAAGTTCACTGGTTGATAACAAGAACTGCAATCTGTATTGAATACCTGATTACAAAACTAAGGAACTTTTGAGATCGAAATCTTGATTTTAAAATATTTATATAACTACCTGGTGAGCCATAAAGTATTCGTAGTAGCGGGCAAAGGCCTCGTTTAGCCAGAAGTAGTTCCACCAAGCGAAGGTGACACTGTTGCCGAACCACATGTGCGACGTCTCATGGGCCACGATGCGAAGTGTGAACTCCTTGTTGTTCCAGCCGTCTGTGTAGCCAGGATCCTGCACCAACACTGAGTCGCTGAAGGATTAAATATCGATATAAATATCGAACCCAATGGCAAGAATTGATTAAAATCCACCCACCTGTATAGGACTAGACCCCAATTCTCCATGCCATTGTGGGGAAAGCGAGGAGAGCTCGCGAATAGCAGAATGTCGTTGCCTAAGTCCTTGTAGGACTGCTGGAAAAGCGTGTTATACGCAGCTAGAGCACGTTCTCCGGCCTTGTAGCTGAACTCGGTTTTCGTAAAATACTCCGGGCGAGATAACACTGCATAATCTTTGATGTCGCCGCGTGCCTCGTACTTGGAAATCATGAAGGCCAACAGATAGGTGGACATAACTGGCGTCACATCGTACTGATCCACATAACGATTATTGCTGTAATTTACAATCTTATCTTAATATCATGTAGATTTATTGCTCATTGATTGATTGCTCAATACGTACGCTTCTGATGTTTTTAATAACTTTGCGTTGTTGTGGGATTTGAAGCCTGACGGATACGAAATTTGCAGTTCGAATCTGGCCTTAAAAGCCGGCTCATCAAAGCAGGGAAAGACTAGACGTGCGTTGAGTCGTTGCATCTGGGTGAGTAGAATCTGCTGTGTTTTGCCGGTTGTCTCCTCCACATAGCTGACCGCAAAGAGACCGGCCATATCGGTACGGATCTTACCCGTGAATTTAAGTTTCAGCACATAATTATCATTCACAACCAATGTATGGGACAATGGCAAAATCAGCTGTTGTGTCATCTCAACATAGTGCATGTCTTTCTCTGCAAAACTCTGCTGCACCACACCGGCTTTGTTAAAAAGCTCACAGCTGGTTATGTTCAGGGTGTCCATATGCAGTGATATTTGTAGAACATGTTCAATAGTTGTATTAAGTGTTATGTCCACTTCACCATCGTATGTTGAGCCCAGATGTGTGGTATTACCGTGTATATTAATAGTTAACTTATAGTGCGAGGGCCGTACTTCGGTGCTAAGACGATACTCGTCGCTCCGGTCTGCGGCTATCAGAGCAAACGATATGAGACCGGCAAGCAGCCATAATCCGGTTATGGAACCTTTCATGG
The DNA here is from genome assembly GCA_035047505.1 of Drosophila parthenogenetica. Taxonomy (NCBI): domain Eukaryota; kingdom Metazoa; phylum Arthropoda; class Insecta; order Diptera; family Drosophilidae; genus Drosophila; species Drosophila parthenogenetica. The sequence continues at coordinate 6,634,121 of JAWNPM010000182.1, forward strand.
CGAGAGCCAGCTGAATACTGAACTCTCAGCGGTCTTCCAAAAAGCTCGAAAATAAAAAGAATACTAACAAATTCCCCTAAAATTGATACGATTGTGTTGTGCTTGATTAGATAACATGAACAATAGGAATCGATCTGAAGATTAGGCAGCCACACCTCTCTCAAATTGTTGTTGTTGTGATTGTTGTGGTTGTTGTTATTATCAGTCTTTGCTTTTTATTGTGTTTGTTGCTCAGCTGATAATTCTCACTAACTAATGCCCTACAAACAAAGTTCTTAACCCTCTTTCAATCAAAGATAGTTTACTTAAATTCAAATTTATTTCTTGAATTTAAAATTGTATTATCATAATTATGCTGCTTAAAACAAAACTAGTTTCATTAAAGTTATAAATTAATACAAACTGCCAATGCATAAACTTTAATTGATAAGTGTTACTACGAAATCATAAAAGACTTACTAATAAAATGGCATATCTATAAGCTTATCTTTATAACCGGCAATGATTCATGATTGACAATCAACATTACGTCCGAAATAGTTATTAACTTTGAACGGTATCTTTATACTCTTAACGGTTCTAGCCTCTATAGTTGTAAAGTACCTGACTCAACCTCATTTTTAGTTTCAAACACTCAAATAATTTTGATTTTGTTTTTGTTTTTTTGAGTTAAAAAGCAAAGATTGACTCATTATTTTATGTGATTTACAGTATTCGGAATTCTTCGAAACCGGTTATTATCTCTAGTGCTTTCGGATATGAAAAGAAGCAGTTGAAAACAAGAATTTAAATCAATTGAATATTATTACATTTTGACCTTAAATATTTTGATACATTTTGCACATTCAATTACAAAAAATAAACCAGATTAAAAATGTAATTAAAGTCATGATCTCATATTCCGTAACGTAGTTTTATTGATGGTTATAAAATAACTTCATTCGGAACTTGGTGGTCCCATAAAATCGCCTCGTGCTTATCATCACATTAGTCAGAGTCCAATTTTACTCAACTAAAGTAAATTTCATTGATTGTCCAGTCACAAGCTATAACAATAAGTTCTTTAGTACTAAATAAGCATGTGCTGGAATGGATTTAGTTGATTATAAACTGAACTTTGTAGTGTTATTTATGGCTGTAATTATGACCAATATTTTCTATTGACAATTTCGCAAGAGATTTCGTTATCTTAATTGCTATTGTTCTTAGAAGTTCTAGATCCTGCTAGAAACGTGTTAAATATTGATTAATGCTGAACACTTTCTGCATAAAAACACCCCCAAAATTGATTATCAAAGTGTGAAAAGTGTGGAAAATAAAATAGGTTTTCAAAAACGATTTTTTTTTAATTTTCAGAATTTTAGATAAATGTGGTGCATACTTTTAGGGATCAAATAAAATCTTCTTAAAAAAAGTGTTATTTTTATTTACTTAATTTTACTGTTGTTCCCTTACAACTTGAATTAAACTATTTATATTATTAACAATTAGAGTTGTAACTATAAGTTATAAGTGATACGAGAGATGATGAGGTACAGGGTCCACATCCAGGTTCCAACTTGACATATCAAGTTTAGATCTATTTGTGACATGACGGCAGCTTAGAGCTCTAAGCTATTGACACAGCCATAAAATCTTCAAAATATTTTCTTTAAACTAATTTTTAACGTTTTGATTTTAGGTTTCTGAAAAATATCAAAAAGAATTGCATACTTTTGGGAGTTCAACCTAAATCCAATTGCCATTACACGTGGAAGTTTTATCAGTTGATCTAAGCAAAACAAAATTTTCATTTTACATAAGAATAAAGAAATAATTTTAGTAAAGTTTTGAAATCAGATTTAATAAGGCCATCAAAAATATTTATTAACCTTGTCATTATTGAAAGGCTTAATAGTTTTTAGCTCAGGTACCCATTGTGAAGAAAACCTTTTTGATTGAACCATATAGAACTTTTTAAGCCATATAGATTAGTTGAATTTTATTGTTATTGTTAACCGACATTATATACATAAGTTTATACTCAAAGGCATCTTATCTTGGATAATTTACTGACTTTGATCAGCCGTTAAAAGCACGAATACTTGTTGTTTTTGTTATTTGTTTTTTATGTAACAGTTTTACCAATTCTGACTGGCATTTGGCTAATCTAAGATAGCCCTAATGCAGCAATGTGGTAATGGAAATCAGCAGCACTGTGAGAAGGCTGAAGGCTCCGATCATGGCGCTGCCGTTGCGCTTGGCCAAATAGGTGCGGAAATGGTTAAGCTTGGCATCAGACCACAACAGATTCTCCTGGGTGGTAGCCTCAGCCGCTGTCAACGTGGCAGCGGCACTGCCAAATTTGTTGGCATTGGCTGAATTGAAGGTTTTGAGGGACTGCAACTGTGATTCCTCGGTGAAACGTGCAGCAATGTTGGAGATGACTGTAGCTACCGCAGAGTAGCCGCCCATGCTGTAAAGAAAAATCCAATGAAATTTATTTATCTAAATGTTTTATAAGGGGTACTTACGCTGTGGCCAAATCATCGACGTTCTTGGTAACCAATTCGAAGACTGGACTGACATTCTCATTGTTCTCAGTGTAGAGTGTGCTGAGGACTGAGGATTTGTCCTGTCTGCGAATCTCATCGGAGATAACTAGCTTGAAGACACGTTCGATCAGGGCCTGAGTCTTTACACAGCCGAAGGAGTTCTGCAAAAGTGTTTCCTCGGTGGCCACCGATTCGGTCTTGAATTTCTGATACAGTGCCTCAAATTCTTGTTCGCCACCCTCACGCAGCGAGACGCAATAGACGACGGAACGAATGTTCTTTGGCACCAAAGACAGTGAGTTGAAATAGTTCTTGGCACGGCTGATGCAGTCAGCATTGCCATAGCGGCAGGACCAGGATAGAACCTTGGTACGCAGGTAAATATCGAGGGCACTGTCCTTGTCGGTCTCCTCAAAGCCCAGTTGTTCGTAGGACTTTTTGGTCAGATCTCTGACATAGACACTGAAATCATTGGTATCTTTGCCCAAGCGTATGGCCAAATAGTTAAATCCATTAAATGCCGATGTCCATGGAATATAATTGGTCTCCGATGTCAGATATTCGAGCACCTCAAAGGTAAGGCTGTATTGGATGTGTCCAGCTCGTGCCAAATTAAGCAGATCATCGACCAACTGAGCACGATTCACTTCATGGATTCCACCCCAATTGCTTTCGCCGAGAACCTTGTGAATCGCATGCCAGTTGCTTTCAGTGTAGTTGACTCGATAGTATCCTGTCTGCTGAACGTTGGCAATAATCCAACTGATCGCATTCGTGAATGTTGCCCTGCCAGTTTCAGTGGTGGCCAAAACTAGTTTGGGCGTGGTATCGTTGAAATTCTTATCAGTACTAATTGCGTAACTAATAGGAACTGTGTATTTCAGAGTGCGATCGGATACAGTATCGTTCTCCTTGAGCATGAATCGCTGCTGGGTGAACTCAACGGTTTTGCCATCATCTGAGAGTTTGACATTGATCAGTGGGTATCCCACCTGTTCGGTAAAGCTCGAGAAAATCTTTTCTGCACTGCTCTTGAATCGTGTTTCGGGCCAGTTCTTAAGCCAAGCGTTCAACAGATTCGATGGAACAACCGACTTCAAATTGCTGTAGTAGGAAATGGTTTAGTCACTGATTATTTTAGTTCACATTATAATTACTTACTTTTCCTTAAGGTATTCCTGCAGAGATTTTTTAAAGTTCTCAGTGCCCATGGTGTGCTCAATCATGCGAATGAACGTGGCGCCCTTGTTATAGGAAATGCTGTTGAACATACGACTGAGATGAGCTGGTGTGAAGGTGTTCAAATCGGTCAATGGATTTGTGCTGTTGGTCGAGTCCATGGCCATAACGGATTGAATTTGATCGACAACGAATTGCTTTTCCAATTCCCATTTGTTTTCCACCATAGCTGTGCCAAAGTATTGGAAGAAACGGGCGAATCCTTCATTCAACCAGGTATAACTCCACCACTCACAGGTGACATAGTCACCGAACCACATATGGGCCTGTTCATGAGCCACAACAGCGGCAATAGCCTGACGAGATGACAGGGTTGTCGCCGATTCATCTACCAGTAGACTACGCTCTCTGTATGTCAACAATCCCCAGTTCTCCATGGCACCGGCTGAGAAATCTGGTATGGCAGCCATATCCATTTTATCGTTACCCAAGGTATAATAGCCAAGATCCAAATATTTGCCCATCTCCTCGAGTATTTGGCGACCAACATTGAAACTGTATTGGGTCTGTGTATAGAACTCGGGACGAGCAAGAACTCCAAAAGTTCCGTCTGTGCGAATGGTAAACTCGGAGATAATGAAGGCCAGCAAATAAGTGGACATTTTTGGTGTTGTCGCAAACGTATCCGTAAAGTAATCACTGTAGGGACAAATTTACATAAAGTTAAAAACAGTTTTGATAAAAAAATGTTGAAAAATATTAAACTTACGTCTCAACTGCCTTGGTGGCAATATTCCTAGTGTTACTGACTGTACTAAAGGAGCGATGACGCTTAATGGTCACATCGAAGGTTGCCTTGAATTTGGGCTCATCGAAGCTGGGGAATGCACGGCGGGCATGGTGTGTCTGGAACTGTGTGGATCCCAGCCATCTGAAAAGATCACAAAGTGGAAATGTATTAATATTTGAATTGCTCGACTGTAAATCTACCGAAAAACCTAAAACTCTAATTACTCTAGAATTTTAAAGCCGTTTTTGAACTAATTTGAACTAAACTACAACTCACTTGGTCTCGTTGTTGTCGTTCACATAGTAACTGCGGTAGAAACCATGCATATCATCTTCCATTTTACCAGTATAAATGAAATGCAGAATGTAGGTTTTAGTTGAGGTCAATTCTGCTTGTGTGGTCAGATTCATAATATCGGTTTCTGTATCGTGTTTATCCAGAGTTAGAGTCTGAACAACAGGGTTGGCACCCGTTAGTGGTTTTTCCCAGTACTCCATTTTCGTGTGGGTCAGACTCTTTGAGTGAAGCGACACGAGTTTTGTATTTTGTGTGCTTTGGATTTCAATGAAAACCTCGCCATCGAAGGTGAAACGCTTAGTTCCATCGGTTTCCAGCAAATAGGGTCGCAGGGTAATATTGTAGTTAACGGGATTAATGGGTGTCTTTAATCTGTATTCCTCGTTTACGGCATATGTTGTGGGTGGCTGCAATGACAGCGGTCTGGTGTCTGCTGCCAATACGGCTGATAGACAGGCTGCCCAAAGGATAGCCAATCGTAGGGCAATCATTTTGTCTGCAAAGTAGGGTTAGGAACGACCGATCAATTAATTTCTTATTTCACAAATTATTTCACCACATTCTAGAAACTTAAACTGTGCACTCACATTTTCTATTTGAAGCAGTTTCGAACAACAATTCAAACGCTTCACGGCCCGCGATTTGGCAACTAAAGTCGTTGGCTAATGTTCGTTACTATATATAAGCTTTAACTAGCAATATCAACGATTTATCTGTAGCCTTAAATATTTTATTTAGGCGAGATAAAGTACAAATTTGTATGTAGGTATGTGGGTAGATTAAACGATGATTACGATGACGCGCCGATAAGAGCCTAACGCGGTGATTTACGTTCTGTTACCAATCAGACTTGTATGATAATCGTACGACTCGACAGTCAAAAATATACATATTTATGTGCTAAAGGTATATATTGATAGATTTACCATTGCACAATAATCTAGAGGACGTTACGGAAATGAGTAATAGTACTTTAAATACTTAGTCTCAAGTGTCTTTAAAAAATACCCGAAACTTTGACTCAGTTGATTAAAATTGGAACTTGTCTTTTACTTCTGGTAGTTGGTAACTTACACATCCGACAATCCAAAGATATCGTAAATATAGATATTGTGATAAAGGTTTCCAAAGTTTAGTTAGCCTAAAGATGTTTGAAGGATTAAAGACCAGTGTTGCCACTTCATTATGAAATTATTGCTCATAGTTTAGCTTCAGCTTAAGTCAATTGTATTATAACTAAATAAATGTTTAAACAGGCATTAAGTAATATTAAATCTTGGGTATTATATTTCAAACTGTTATCAGCAAGGATTAAACAACAGTGTTGCCACATCGATAAAGAAACCAATGCGCATATGAAAACTTTGTTGCACTTAAAACTTCAAAACTGAGAAATTTGATTAACATTAATGCTTAATCATTTTAAGTATGAATGTATAAATGTACACATAATTACAGTTTTTTTATCATCTGTTTTCGTCGCATATTTGTTTTCCGATGGAGTAATCTTATCTATCAAAAACGGAATTAAATGCAATTTTGTCTAATAAAATATGTGTTCGAATTATGGCTAATAAAGCGATAAGTTATCAACATAATAATGAATTTACTTTTGTTTCATTTTACGGCCACTTAACAACACTTGAGCCACACTTTCAACACCTTGAGCAACTATTTACTAACACTGTTTTAGTGCTGGCACACTCAAAATGGCGGTCATCAATGGCCGATTAGCCAATAGTCGTCTGAAGAGTGGCTTTTATTGATTAACTGGTGAAGTGAAGGGGAATTCTGTGTTGCCATGTGATCGATAAGCTTTGAATTTGTTTGAATTATTTACGATGACTATAAACGTAAATATTTGGGTCTTTGGGAGCTCAAAAGTAACCGATATGTCAAACTAACTAATCTGGCTGTGAAATGACTATGGCAGTTTCTGACAAATCGTAAGTGTGTCCTTATCGGACTATAACGCGATAATAACATTTGTTATCGGCACATGTTTCAAGATCATAATTGTTTGTGAATTTTATTGCCAGAGCTGAAAATGTGTTAGTTTACTAATACAATGGACTGAACTTATGCTAACTTAATGTTGTCACTAATGCCTAGAACAATTTGGCCGCCAGAAGACACAAGGCCATGGCTAAAATCGATACACTAACGGCTGGACTGCTGTTGCGGAAGTTGCCCACCCAGGAGATGATGGGATCCCGATTAATAGCCAGCCAGTCCATATTGGCCTTAATATTGGCATCAACTTCGTCCTGCAGGGTTGTGGGCACGAATTTCGAATCCTTGACCACTTCGACGAGTTTTAGCAGCTCAGCCTTTTGACTTTCGGTAACAACATAGGCAGACATGCTCACTATATCGGTGTATAGAGGGTTAAGTCCACCAAAGCCAGAGTTCAAATTGCCATAAGCTTCCCACTGTGCGGTCAGGAACCGAATGCACACGAGCAGACCAACCTCGCCACGGGAATAGGTCGGACTAAGCAGCGTGATGCGTTCCTGAGTGCGCAATTTGTTGTTAAGATTAATGCTGCTCATCACAAAGATCTCCAGCTGACTCTCAGTCTGGGAGCATCCCAGGGACGAAATCAGAAGTCGTCGCTCGGCTTGATCATTGGAGTTCATTAGTTTATCGAAGACAAAGTTGAATGTCTCTCCACTGGCTTGCTTTAGGGCATTGCAATAAACCGGCGACTGAAGATTGGGCTCAATGGGCGTGCCATGTTCGATTAGAGCCTGCAGTTTGGCTTTCGTTTCGGACAGACAGCTTGGCAGACCGGCCAGACAGGCCACGTTAATGACCACGTTGCGGGTGTATTTCGCCAAATGTTGCTCCCCATGCACATCATTCACTCCGAATTTGTCGTACTGCTCGTTGACCAAGTGATTCACATAGAACTGGAAGTGGGAATATCCTTCATCGCTGCTCAGAAAACGATTGAACAGGGTAATGACTGTATTGGCTGCCGACCAGGGTGCATATTGATCCTCCTTGGGCATGTAGGTGAGCAGTTCCAGCAGCGTCGAATGGGGCACACGCCCACTGGTGGCAAAGCGATACAAATCACTAATGAGCTGCGCCCGATTACGTGGATGAATCTTGTGGGGACGTGAGATGAGACCCTCGGTGATGAGCTTCCAATTGGTAGCATCGTAGTTGATGCGATAATAACCCGTCGACTGTTTATTCAGAATCAGCCAATCTTCCTTGTCGATCTTGGCACTAACGGTCAACTCATTTTTCGCCAACAAGTAGTGTGTAGCCGTGGTCTGTCTGAAATCGGCATTCGATTGCTGGGCGTAATTGAATGGCACAAACCAGAGGCGACTGCTGTCGGCGTCCTTATTATTAAGATAACGCTCCTGCTTAACGGTAAAGGAGCCATCGTTATAGTTACGCTCCACAGTTAGCAGAGGAACACCGGCTTGACGTGTCCAGCTGGCCATCATCTCGTTAATGGTGGCAGGTACTTCCTCGCTTATCTCACGTGCTGCCAGAGCGATGGCGTTAAACAAGTCCGTCTCATTGGCAGAGGAGAATTTGCTGCAGGAATTCAAAAAGTTAAAATTTATATTTGCAGCAGAAACTGTTGCACTTACTGGTCCTCCAGGTAGATATGCAGACCGCTCTGAAAAATGTTGGAGGGCAGAGCATTACGCCACATGTCCAGCACACATCCAGCCTTGGCATAGGAAATGGAGTCATAAAGTAACTTGATTTCCGATGGCTTCTCAACGAAATATGTCATGGGACGAGCACCGGAACTGGCATCAGCGATCATGGCGCTCTGATAGGAGGCAGCATGGAAGGTTTGGAAAATATTCCACTCAGGATAGGCCTTAAAAGGTAAACTTACTTTTAGACTAATTAATTCATTTAAGCCATTAAAAACTCTTACCAAGTCAACGGCCAAGTTCTCGAAGAGTGTGGCGAAACCTTCCTTAAGCCAAAGATAACTCCACCATTCAATGGCAACCAGATCACCGAACCACATATGTGCGTCCTCATGTGCCTCAATGGTGGCAATGTTTGTCTGTGTAGTAATTGTCGAGTTTTCGGTATTGTACAACAGATACTCCTCCCTGTATGTGGCCAGGCCCCAGTTTTCCATGGCACCAGCAGCAAAGTCGGGTATAGCCGCCTGATCCAGCTTGGGCAGAGCAAACTTAACATCAAAGTATCCAGAAAGACGCTTCTCCACGAGCATGCCGGTGGTCAAGGCCCATTCCTGATCGTTTTCTGTACCCTTGCGGGAGAAAACACGTTGGGGCAGATCGTTCAGTTTTCCCTCCGAATACACAAACTCGGAGACAATGAAGGCCACTAGATATGTGGACATCTTGACAGTGGGATCGAATGAAGTGATGCCAGAGCTGTAAAGAGATGGAAGAACTCAGTATTAGTAGGAGCAGTTAGGCTTTCAAGAACCCTGTACCTGTTCTAAGGCAAACTTATGCCATAACTTTAGCTAATTTCCGTATTCAATAATAACAATGTATTGTTCCTATATCAGCTATGTATATTATATAATTATTAAATTGCCAACCATTTTGGTTTTGATATATAAGTTTTTGATAAGATTTATGAAAAGATTGCGATTATATTAGACTTTTTTTAGATTACTTTAAAATTTATAGCATCCGTCTTAAGGATAATTGCATTTAGATATTCTTCAACTTTAGAACTGTGATCCTTTTAGTACAGGGTCTAAAAATGTTGAATAACTTACCTAGTCTTCGCCGCATTCACTGGCATATTACTGATGGCATTATAGCTGGGATCGTGGTGGATAGTGATGGTAAAAGTGGCACGCTTGGCAGGCTCATCGTAGCAGGGGAAGGCGTGTCTAGCGTCAGTGCTCTCGAACTGTGTGGTTGCCAGATATTTGGTGGCACCTTTCTCATCTGTATAGGTGGAAAGATAGAAGCCGCCGTTGTCGTCACGCAGTTCACCCTCATAGGTTATGGTCAGCAGCCATGTGGTGCCCTTCTCAAAGGTTACACCATTCGCAGAGAATATGAGGAACTCCCGATCCGCATCATGTGTGTGTTCCAGGTTAATAACACTACCTGAACCATCAGCCCTCTTTATGGTTCCCTTAAAGTTAGTCAACTGGCGGGCATGAACCACAATGGTATTGGATGTTTCGATAACCTCCAAATTAATAATCACGGTACCCTGGAATGCGGTTTCACCGGTATGAACCTTGGTACTGATGGTCACATCGTAACTGATGGGTTCGGTATTGTTGGGCAGGCGATAGGTTTCTTCATCGGCATGTGTCACGATCCGTTGGTTGGGATTTTCCAGCAGTGGCTCAAATCCCAGTGGTGGAAAGTTTCGGACAACCGAGGCCTGCGAAACGGCCGCAACGAGCAGGACAAAAAGCGGTAGGAGAGCGCGTGCCATGTTGTACCGTACGTTGCGACTACAACTGGGCAATAACTGAAGGCTTTTCGCGCAACTAGCACTTTTAAGCGAATTCTTTTGGCGATTGCTTATCAATCAGTTAGTTGGGTATAGCCAGGCTGCTCTTATCAGTCTAAGCATAAAGATTAGTTCTAATCATCCTTGCGTATGTAACACTATAAGGCCGTAAATCAATTAATCGGTTTTAGCATTGACTGCTTTGGAGAGCGTGTGTTATAGCTTTAAGTTTACCCACTCTAAACATCGATTGTCGTGATTGTCAAGTACTCGGTTTATTATTATGAGATTATAAATTAAGTGAGTTGGTTTTCCAAATCAAAATAAAACTGCTAACATCATTCAATAATAACATGCTCTACTGACAGGCCAGATACAATTATTGATACTTTATCTGTTGGTAATTGGGTAAGAAACTACTACATTAATTTGACTGATAGCATTTGAGATACTTTATCAGTAAGTGTGCCAAATTACTATATAAATCGAAAACTACTAGTCAAAATTTAGTCATATTATAAAGAAGATTGTGATAAATGTTTTTTGTTAGCCACTTCAACTGGGGTCAAACAGTTATACCTTAACTGTTAAGAATCATTAGATAAAGAATAGCTGACTGAATTCAAGCACATGATCAGAAAATTACTCAATGTTCAGTTGTAAATAACTAAAAAACTAATTGGCTAATTATGACTTTAACCTTGGTAAGAGTTTTCCCATGTTCTGCTCATAAATTTGACGTATTGTAAAAATTATGATGGCAACTTGAGTTAGTTCTAAATGACATTCACATTTTGGGTTCCAATATTCCAACTTTGGCGCGATCTATTAGATTCTTTTGTTTCTAAGAATGCCGCGATAAGATCGATCAAGTCAGGTGCGATTAGTAAACGAAAATTCCCAGTAATCAGTAATTTCGTGTATTTCACCAAAAGATCGGAAGGAATTTGATTTGGTACAAACAAAACTACAATACTAATCGTACAGACGAAGTAATCAGATATTTATTTTAGGGTCATGTCTTCACAAGAGTCATTGAAATCTAAGTCTAATAGAACTTGCACAATAGCAAAGTCATGATGGCCGCGAATAGGGTGAGGAGAGAAGCGGATAGAGAGGCGCTGCCATTGGTGCGATAGGCTACAATCCAGTTAATCAGAGGATCACGATGTTGAGACAACCACTCAAAGTTAGCATCAGTCTGTCTATTGACCGCACTGCTCAGATCACTGTTGACAAATTCTGCTCCATTGGCAGTAACACTCTCCACTAAAGCAGTGTGCTAAAGGAAAAATGTATTTTATATTTAAATTTAAATAATTTTAAAGAATTTCTGAATTTACCCGTTTCTTTTGAGCGTCGCTGACAATGTAGGAGGACATGCCACGTAGTGCTGAGTCCAGAGGTTTGGCTGATGTCGTGCTAAGCTCGGCATATGCCTTCCAGTTGTTCTCGAGGAACTCCAGACTCGCGGATAGGCCAGCCTCGCTCCTAGAGTAGGCGGCATTCAGTAGCGATATGCGCTCCGAGTAAGTCAGAGAATTCGATTTATCGATGGAGCTCTCCACGAATTTTTTAAGTTGTGCCGAATCTTGTGAGCAACCCAAAGAGGAGATGTATAAGCTACGATCGGAAGCCACCGAGGAGGAAAAAAGCAGCTGCAGGAATGCATCGAAGGTGGTAGTGTCGGCCTTTCGGAGTCCCGCACAGTGGGCATTAGTGCGCACAGTGGGCTCAATGACAACACCTTTTTGCACAAATTGTTGCAGCTTGCGATGCGACTGTTTATAACACTCCTCGCTGCCAACCTGACAGGCCAGACTGACTGTGATCACTCGCAGATAGTTGTTCAAATAATGCTCTCCGGGTTGCTCATTCACGCCCAGTTTGAGAAAAATGCCCTCAACCTGTTCGATAACAAATTCCCGGAAGTGATCATAATGCTCATCACCTCTTAGATAACGATCGTAAACGGTGAATATGGAATTACCGTACGACCAGGGTGCATACTGATCCTCGTTCTTCAAATAGGCCAACAGCTGGAGAAGTGACTTTATACCAAGACGTCCGCTGTCCACAAACCGATACGCATCAGCCAAAAGTTGCGCCCGATTACGGGGATGGAACTTATGGGTCTCCTCAGACAGTCCCTGTGCCAATAGCCGATAGTTCTCCTCATCGTATAATATGCGATAGTAGCCAGTAGATTGTTTGTTCAGCAACAACCAATCTTCGGCAGCAATTTTCGCATCAGTCACAGCAATCTCCTTGACATTGAGCAGGTAGTGGGAGGCGGAGGTATCGCGGTAATCGAAGTCAGAGGAAACTGCATAATTGATGGGCACATACCAGGTTCGATCAGCCGTGTTGTTCTTGTTGTTGAAATAACTCTCTTGCTTCACAGTAAAAGTGCCCGAATCATAATTACGCCCCACGGTTAGCAGAGGAAAACCGGGCTGGTGCGACCAACTGGAGAATATGTCATCAACCTTGGCAGGTAGACTATACTTATGTTCATCGACTGACTCCTGCAGCGAGGAGAACAAGTTCCATTCATCAGTTGAATTGTATTTACTGCAAAAACCGAATCTAACTAAAATTTGATCACTTTTAGTGTTTAATTTTTGTACTTACTATGTGGTTAAATACTTGTTTAGGCCTGTTCGGAACACGGGATCAGTCCAAGCGTTCTTGAACATGTACAGTACGTTAGAGGGCTTCGCGTAAGAGAATGTATTATAACGTCTCGATATCTCATCCGGCGTCTGGACGTAGTGCGTCATGGGTACGGCTGAGGTTTCGGCATCATTAATTAGAGCACTGTTGTAGTCGTTGACATGGAAAATCTGATAGATATTCCATTCGGGGTACGCAATATCATTGGCTTCGTAGGAGAACAGAGTGGCAAAGCCCTCCTTTAGCCAGAGGTAAGTCCACCACTTGGGAGTGACCAAATCACCGAACCACATATGCGCATACTCGTGTCCAATAATGTTGATTATGTTCGTCTTGAGATTAATAGTAGACTTCGCCTTGGTCCACCACATGTACATCTCACGATAGGTGGCCATGCCCCAGTTCTCCATAGCGCCCGCTGAAAAATCAGGTATTCCGGCCTGATCCAGTTTGGGCAGAGCAAATGGTACACCAAAGTAATTGGCCAAACTGGACTCAACCACTAAACCCGACCACAAAGACCATTCCTGTTCATTCTGTTTTCCCTTTCGCGAGAATACCCTTTGTGGTACACCATTGAGCTCACCTCCTGTGGACTCAAAGTCCGACACAATGAAGGCAACCAAATAGGTGGGCATTCTTGGTGTTGTTTGGAAAACTGTTTTTCCGGAGCTGTAAAGATATTCTCATTATTGTCTATTGGCAGCTTGTAAGCCATTCAACAGTTATACATACGCCTTTTTGGGCTCATCTTCGGGCATATTGCTGATGGCATTAAGACTGGGATCGTGATGCAAGGTGATGGTGAATGTTGCACGACGTGCGGGCTCATCGTAGCAGGGGAAGGCATGTCGCGCATTTGTGCTCTCGAACTGTGTGGTTGCCAAGTAGCTAAAGATACAAATTATGTATTTTTTTTATCGAAATTTCTAATTGATGTGGGAAAAGAGAATCTCCTGTGCAGTTTCAGTATGTTAGGTTTTCCCAATTAATTTTTTTGTCTAAGGATAAACAAGGAATACTTGCAGTTTCTTCAATTTAAAAAAAATTAAACACTTCTTTATGGAGTCATATGCACATTTTAATTTTAAAGTTAAACAAGAAAAAAAGGTTATCTTCGGCTAGCCGAAGATTAATTACCCTTGCAGACACGCATATTTTATTTTAATCGCTAATTGTTCCAACAGTAGCTATATGATATAGTAGTCCGATTTGAATGAACTTTTTCGAGCATATTGGGAATGATCCCAAATGCATATTGCGTGAATTTGGATGAAATCGCTCAATATACATAGAAAATTTGCATACTAAGCATTTTAACCGATTGTTCCTAAGGCAGCTATATGATATAGTGGTCCGATCTGGATAAAATTTGGTCAGCTGATGGAAAATGGTAAAGAATGCATATTGCGAGAATTTGGTTCAAATCGTTCAAGAGATACTGAAAATTTTCATACTAAGCATTTTCGGCATTTTTAACCGATTGTTCCTATGACAGCTATATGATATAGTGGTCCGATCTGGATGAAATTTGGTTTGCACGTGGGATTTAGTACTAAATGCATATAGGGTGAGTTTGGTGGAGCTAGCTCAAAAAAAAATTTTTTTTGAACCGATTGTTCCTATGGGAGCTATATGATATAGTGTTCCGATCTGGCCGATTTTAACATATGAACTGCGTGCAGAGAGAATACACATGTGTACCAAGTTTCATCACGATAGCTTTAAAACTGAGAGACTAGTTCGCATAGAAACAGACGGACAGACGGACAGACGGACAGACGGACATGGCTATATCGACTCGGCTGTTGATGCTGATCAAGAATATATATACTTTATGGGGTCTGCCACGCCTCCTTCAATGCGTTACAAACATCGTGACAAAAACAATATACCCTCTGCAAGGGTATAAAAAATGCACTGTTATTTTAACATTATTTGAAAGTTCTTTATGATTGACTTTAGATTTTCTTGTTTTAGTTCCCATGTTAATATTAAAATCACTTGTTCAGGAACCGATCGCACACGATTAGGTCACAAACTCGAAATTTTATGCAATTTTCAAAAAAAACTCAAGTTCATCAAGGTTTGCTTTAGTTTTAAATTGTTTTTTTTATAACTTACTGAACTGAACCACTGTCATCCGTGTAGCTTGAGATATAGAAGCCACCCTGATCGGTGCGCAGGAAACCTGTGTATTGGATGGTCAACGTCCAGTTGGTATTAGCAGCAAAGTTTTGAGTTCCACTCGTGGGTGTAAGTTTCAAAAACTCGCGAGTGGATTCATAAGTGGCAGTTAGTGGAATCGAAGCACTGTTAACGGTATCCTTGCTAATGATTGAGGCTGAGAAGTTACCGGTTTGACGAGCATGCAAAGTAATTGTATTGGTCTCCTCGATCACTTTCAGATCAATTTTGACGATGCCTTTAAATTCACGTATGCCACTGTGAACGTCAGTCCAAAGTTCAATGTCGTAAGCCACGGGCTCCGTTGTATTAGGTAATCGATAATTGGTTTCACTGTTATCATCCGCTCGAGGTTCTATAACTGAAAATTGCTGATATCCTTTGGTTTCCACCTGCACTACATTCACATCCTGCGAATGAATGATGTGAGCCTGTAGGCTTCCCAGTCCAAGGACTACAAGGAACACACACAAATTATTCAAATGGCACGCCATGTTGAGCGGCCCGAAGTCACATGAATATTACGTTTTGTATACATAATGATCGGCTATTTATTGAATAGCAGCATTTCAAATCTTATCCTGTGGAATGCGTCGTAAAGATACTTCTTCATAAAAATAAACAGCGTAAATAAATGTAGTTAAAAGAGAAGCGTGGATGGCTATAAAACAGTAAAAATAGCTTTTTTAAGACAAGTCTTATCTCTAGACTTAACCTATAAATGCTATCAATTAGTTCTCTAGTTATTCAACATAGTGCGAATATAGTGCATTCCACTTCAACATTCGACCTTACGGTTTCTCTGTCTACGTTGATAACAGACCGTGACTTTCAATTTCTGTTATTATCAGCATGTAAACATTCGTTAACAGAGTTACAAAATGTTATCGACAGTTGATTGCCCTGTTGGAAATTTAATGACAAACTTAAAATGAGCGAGACGACTATAAAAACTCCCGTACTTATTCTAGTGCGTATTTTCTTTAATTTTCAACTGATTTGTCCCATTGGAAGTTAAAGGATATAGTTGTGCGAACTAAACCAAACTTATTGAGGATCGCTATAACCATTATATTATATTACACTTAATGTTAGAGTTTGGTTGCGATAGCTCAACTAACAGTACATGTCTTCATACGAATTTCCTATTTTCTACCAATTTATCATATGGGACCTAAAGGGTATAGTTGTCCGTTCCGAATCAAATTTGGTTAGGATATTTATAATGGTGTCATTCACTTACTGTGTAAATTTGGTCACGATAGACAGGATAGCTTAAATCGTTTCCATGTTATTTTGATTTGAACACAATTTTTTGGTGAGGTGACTTTAGTTCTTTACAATTTACGGGGGCGATAATTGGCGTTGCAACAATTTGAAATAAATTTGATTTGCTTGCGGAGTTGACGAACTTACATTTCAATTTGGGTGGCTCTAGGTTTTATAGTCTCTGAGATCTAGGTGCTAATATGGTCGGACGAACAGACGGACAGTGCTATATTGTCTTGGCTGTTAATGCTAATCAAGGATATACATTACTCTTTTTTAGTGTGCATGGTCTAATATTTTTAACCTCAGAACCCATAAAAAAATATTAAGTATTTTTTCCTAAAAAGCAAGAAAGTAATATTAAATCAATCACAACAATAATTTGCTTCAAAACTGATTTAAATGTAATACTATAGCGTTCTTCAAGTTTATGTTCTATTCGGCGTTTTTATTTTAGTTAATTTTTGTCTTAAAAGTAAAAAACTTAATACAAACAATGGCAATATGACAACTTGAGTACTACATTAACAGATTCACACGTAACGCACTTCTGACCATTTTACTAGCTGTATGCAGAAGGCTATCCGGACGATTTGAGCCATTTCCCACACTGAGAGACGCCGCAAAGATTCCGTCCCCCTCCGCTTCTGGTAGTTCCTTGAGCAACCAGTTGTGTATCTGATGCCCAAATTTGTCAATAAACTGTTCAGTATTACGCATCTTTTTGCCCACATGACTGGAATCTCTTTCGATTAAAGTATCCTTTGGTTTCAAGTTCTCCTGTTGCAGATGCGATGCTATATTCTGTCTCAAGATTTCGAACTAAAAGTAAATTAGAAGCCAATTAGTACATGTTAATAATATAAATAATAGTTCAGTACTCACGAACGCCTTCCGATGCTCCGGTACATATTCACTAATGTCATTAAAGACCTGCACAAAAAGGGGCGATTGAATGAGCCGCTTGTAGTTACGCTCAATAAAGTGCCAGATCACGGATCGTGAAGCCATGTTGGATTTGAACACATAGGGTAAATACAGCAGTGACTCTCTTTCATTTAATATGGAAAACGTGGAGTTTTCACCCAAAAGCAGAGTCAGATAGTGCATCATGTGACGATAATTTTGTGTGCAACGCAATGAATAGATGACGTCATCAAAGTAAACTGTATCGCGATCGGAGCTCTTCAGCTGATTGATTATTTTGGTGAAATCCTCATCGCTCTGATGTCGCATACCCATGCAAAGTATAGTTTCATGCATGGCATAATAGTCTGGATATTCTGTATCCAAATCGGTCTTCTTGAAGATATAGTCTTGCGCCAGTCGATTTGTATAGTCTATGCATTCAGGTAAATCAGCTAAGCAGGCCATAGATACGATATTTCCATGTGCCAATATATCCATGTGTTCCTCGCCCGCCTCATGTTTTTGGAAGAGACGCTTAAATATGGGCATGACCAGGCGACGAACAAATTGCTTAAACAACGAATGCGAGGCGGTGCCGAAGAGATTGTTGTGTAGGAACTCCACAGTATTGGATACCTGATTCCAAGGCATTAAATGATCCTCGAACTCCAAATACTTTAACAACTCCAGCAAGACATCAACGGACTCGATCTCATTGCGCTCGACAACTTGATTCAGGTCCTGGAACAGAGCGGCTCGATTGAGTGCATGAATGACCGTGTGATTGAGCTGAAGTTGTCGTGCGATCGCCCGAAGATTATCCGTGTCATAGAGCACATGATAGAATCCCGTCTGCTGCTTATTCACAATCAACCAATCACGTCCGCTTAGCTGCAGATGCAGTTCCTCTAGACTGAGTGTATGTTCCATCATGGGTGGCATGAAGTATTCGACATGTGTCTCCGCAAAGTTATGCGACTCTGTGGTGGCAAAATTAATGGGTATCCACCAGTGCTCGCTCTTCGAGTGTATCGATCGCTGTCTGAAGGTGATCGTATTATTCTCATAATTCCGTATTATTGACACTGTGGGCAGCCATTCACTGTGTGTCCAGGAGAGCATTATGTCGCGAATCAAATGAATCCACGATTGATCACGGAATTGTCCGTCCGCCAGCACAGCAGACTGTAGTTCATCGAACAGGTCCAGTTCGCTGACAACACTGTATTGGCTGAAAGACCGTTTAACTTTGGCACATCAATTGCAATTAATCAGTTCAATGGGATGCCCTTGCGGTACTTACAATTTCTTCAAATAGTGACTAATTCCACTCACGAATGTCTTCTGATGAAAGGCGTGATGAAACATCTTGATGACACATGCAGCCCTCTTATAACTGATTATATCAAAGGCATTCATAATATCCGTTTCAGTCTCCACATAATATGACATTGGATGCACCTCAAGGAAGCTACTGTAGCTATAGGCGTGTTCGGCTTCATCTCTGAAGAATTTGTCCATCACTTGCTGATTTGGATACAGCTAAAAGTTCAACAAACATTTACATAATGTTTTAATTATTTAAATAATTAAGATAACATACCGTGTCTGTTATAATGTAGCCGAAGTATGTGGCAAATCCCTCGTTCATCCAGATGTAGGTCCACCATTCGGGAGACACAAGATTGCCGAACCATTGATGTGAAATCTCGTGGTTCTGCATCAGAGTGTCCTTCAAGTGTCTGTAATCCCCTAGAGTATTCTGTGGCAATATGCTGTCCTCCTTGAAGGTTATTAAACCCCAGTTTTCCATGGCTGCACCTTGATTCTTCTTCAAAGCCACATGATCCAGCTTTGGCAGCGAATAGCTGACTCCAAAGTAATCCTCCAGAGCGGCCACAGTGAGTACTGCATTTTTCAGAGCACTACGACCTGTGTTCTTAGTTGTGGGTGAGGAATAGAGGCTCTGGTTAACTCCACGATAAGTCTCCGTGATGTGCTCGAAGTTGGATATCACAAATGCCATTAAATAGGTGGACATGACCGGTGTTGTCTGGAAAGTGGTTGTTGTCAGCTCACTGTACTCGATGAAAACCATTTGAAATTATAGTTGATATATGTAGTTATTGGTAGAGTTACCCGTGATTCTGCAACTCTTGCACTGGCATATTGGATACCGCGATCAGTCCGCTGCTGTGGGTTACCCTAATGGTAAAATTGGTCTTGATGGCTGGCTCATCGTAGCAGGGAAAGATGAGGCGTGCGTAGGTTGGTTCCGATTGTGTAGCTGCCACGTACCTAAAAATAAATAAATAATTTAATTAAATTATTGAAAAACAATTCATATACTTTGTGGACACTAAACAATCCCATGGCTTTGTTTTGATCAAGATCCATTCAGAAGTAGAAAAATAACAAAATTAATTTAATAAATAAGTCTGTGAAATATTTGTTGTTGTTTATACGCTATCGGTGCTGCGCCTCAGCTGGTGTCGATAAGAGACCGTCAAAAGTCATTGCCGGATTTTACACTCATGCTCACAGTCATCCCCCTTTATGAAGAAGGCTTCATGTATAACCTGTTTATATATACGCCACATAAATACTATTTGTTTACATTGCAGCCAAGTGACGACTCAAACTCATAAAAGGCAACGATCGTCACAGACAACTTATCACAAATTGGCTACCGATTGGGTCCAAAGTGTTTGTACTGCCAGATACCTCTTAATCAGTATAACCCAAGTAACCTGTGTATTATATATTTACAACCGGACTTCCTCACTAAACTGCTGATAGACACTGGCGCCTATTACACCCTACTTTAAATGGAACGCAGGGTATTAATTAGATGAGAGCCAGCAAAAGCAAAAGTTAACTTTGACTTGCGTTTCATAAATATATTCGTATGTCTAAATGTGTGTTTGATTATATAACAAGAGAGCACGCGCACACTTCTATTACCATGGACTCAACGTACTGTTAAGTAGTGCATTTGTGGCACTGAACTTAGCCTCGTGTAGGCTTATCAAACCGGAACAACAACACTTACACAGTGCTGTTCGAGATTGGCTCCTCATAGGCCATCCAGTATAGGCCCTGTGGACGTTTTCCCATCAGGCCCGTGTAGTGTATTTCCAGACGATACCGCTGACCTGCCTCGAAGGCCTGATAGTTCTCCCGGGGATGTATGATGAGAAATGAGCATCTAGTATCAATTGTGTGTGTTAAATTCTCGACAAGTTCACCGACTGCGTCGGGTCTGTTCTTGTCCAGCAAATGTAGCGTAATCTCAATATCATTCAAGTTCTTTGCATGCAGCACAATTTCATTTGTCGAACGCCTAATCTCAATATTTATGGTCGTATTTCCGTTAAACCTGAAGTCTCCGAGGTGTATGTTGCTGCTAATGTGCAGGTGATAACCCAATGGATATGTATCATTTGGCAGTCTTAAGGAACGCGTGGACAACATGTGAGGCGATGGCGTTGTCGTTGTCGTTGGTGTTGGTGTCGACGCCGTGAATCCCATCGCCATGACCGTAATCAGCGCACTTAAAATCCACGACGTAAACATTACGGCAATGTGCTTTGTACTCGTAAATATAAACGTACACTTTGGCCACCGAAACTTGACTAAACGCTGCTGCGACTCGCGCACTGCGGTTAAACCTAGCAAAGCCTCCACTGATAAGATAAGGACTGATCGATCGGGTATAGTATAAGAGAAAGTTGAAATAAAACGACATCAAATGGGAGAGAGACTGAAGTTTTAACGTTCTCTTTTGATTCACTTGCGTCAGGTCAGGAAGCAATCCAAACTCTCTCTTACTCTCTCTTTCGCATTGCTTCTCCCTCTCCTAAGCACTCTCTCTCCATGTTTGTAATTTGCAATTACACTGAACAACATAGTATTTAAGTCTATGGCGGGGTTTAAAATAAAGCGATATCAACATTCTGTTAAAAGTTTTTTATTGTGTTCTTGCACAAAACATTTCATTTAAAAAACTTAAAGTGTAAGAAAGTTTTGCTGTTCAGTGTGAAAAGAGAAATCGCTATAATTGCATTGCACTGAGCAGAGTTGAAAAGTTTATATACAGTTTATAATTATAATTATATTGCAAAAACACTTAAATTATTTGTTATATTTAAATATAGTCTTAATTCTTGTCAGCAGGTTTAAAAAGTCTCTTTTATTTTGTAACAGAAAAATAAAATTCTCACAGCTTTCTTTGCCCACTTTTTTTCAGTGTACGTACTGGTTCTTTTGCACACTCAACAGACTGAATTTGGGCTACTGGAGAGGCTGAAACAGAGTGGAGAGAGTCTATATAGTTTGAAGTTCTCCAAGTGAAACGCTTTAGTCGACGATTTACTTTCAAACTGTGAAAATGTTGATTTCTCGCTGCGGCAACTTGTTGTTCTTTGGCCTTCTACTTACCATTTCTTTTGTTCAAGACAGTTTGTCGAACCCAAGTTGTGCTGCCAATGGGGCGTATGTGAGTATAATCTGATTAAATTAATTACAAATCACTATACATATTTATAATTACTATTTGTAGTGTCAAACTCATTACGAGTGTTGTTCCCGAAAATGCATGACTTATAGCTACATCTGTGCTCCCGTTGTTCGCCCAAATGTTGGTTTTGTTCAACCGGAATATAACTATCTGCAGTCCAACTGGTGGGCGATCAATAACCAAAAGCCTGTAGATGAGCAGATTGAATTTGCGATTCTGCCAGATGATAAAACTAACATGGGCAATCATGTAGTGGAGAAAGTGGACGTTCCCGGAACAGTAAACCACATACCTCAAGTTGATAAAGTTGATAACAGAACCTGTCAACCAATTGGCAATGCGGTAAGTGGGTCTGCCCTAAATTTTTATCTTTGTATCATTATTTCATTGTTGTTTACTTCTTCGATCTTACAGTGCTCAGATAGCAGAGATTGCTGCTCATTGCGTTGTCATACCTACCTTCGCAGGTGTGTCACCTAAAGTGCTGTCAACAATTTTCACTTACTTTGTATGACTAATAAAACATTCGAATAAATCTGTACCTTTTATAAGGGCAAACTAAACAGCTTTAGCGAATTTCTTACTTTCTGATTCATAATAATTAATGGCAAGGGGTTTTCCTTATTATCAAATAAAAAATACTTGCTAATTAAACTCGACTGAACAATTTTCATAGCCCAAAAACTGAAGTCGATTGCAGTATTTTCTTATAAGTTATTCAGAATTGATACAAATTGTAATCATATTTAAATATATATTGTAATTAGTCATAATACTCGTACTCGTTAAAAAATTTCCACAGAACTTTATTTTGTTTTTAAAACAGCAAATTTGTATATCTCTCTTCATTATACTCTTACTCAGAACAGGCGATAAGTCATATTTATTCTGGGGCAAAAAACATATACATATACATATTTGGTGAACCATTATGTGGTGCACATATGTGCATTAAATGTATGAATAAAATTCTGTGGTTCAAGAAATTAATTCGTTTATCAGTTTATGAAATAAAATTAAAAAATATCTAAATAAAAAAGTGAATAAACTTTACCCGCATTTAAAACAATAAGCACAAGAGTTGGAATTTCCAAATGAGCATTTTAATTATAATAATATGAAGTAAGTGATAAAGTATCTGAACATCGCAAGGACAGTACCTTGGGACATAATAAGCACACTGAAGTATATACATGGAAGTTGTAAACTTAAGGTCAAGTAGCAGTCAAACAGTGATTAAAATCTACACTCCGTTATCTGTATTATGTGCCGGGTGCGTTTCATATCGTTGACTTTAAATATTTGCAAAGTAACTTGACTGGGTCAACATTCAATTATCTGGAACTCTTGACACAAATGTCGTGAATGCCCCCAAGTTGGGCAAATACTGTAGCATGTCAAACGAGTTGAAAACTTGGCAATTAATTAAAGCCCGGGGTCATCTAACTGAAAGTTTCTATTAAAATCAAGCTGCTCCTCTCTGCAAACTCCAGTTCTTTTCCAGTTACATGCAAGTGTGTAACAATTTCTAGGAAAAAAATGTTTTCTCTACTACTACTGCTGCTGCTTGGTGGTTCTGTAAGTTACAATTAAGTATTGCATATATTTTGGTTGACTTTTTGCTTATTAAATTTCTATACAGGTCCTACAGGCAATGCCTACGAATTTCACTGCTGGAATTGGGCCTAAAATTCCTATGCTACCACCACCCCAACACAATCAACCATCACTTAATCCGGAGGACGTAGCCATATTCACCACCATGTTCCTCAATCTGTTCAAAGGAATTGGTGATTGGCGCAATCAAGTGGCTGCCGAAACTGTTCAGAGTGTCTGGCAGAGCCCGCCAATGATTGATATCAGTCATCGTCTATTCAGAGCTTCCAGTTAGACACTGTATTGTGATAGTAAAAAGAAGTAATTGATTGATTAAAATACTTGTCGAATAAATCAAGCTAAATTTTGAATTAAATTCTACCAAAACTAAATCTAAAACCGAGTTTTAGGTGTAGATGCTGAGTTGACTAAATTGTTTTAAATTAAAAAGTTAATAAAGTGATGAAATTGGGTATTGATACAGAAAACAACAACATCTTACTAAATGAGTACAAGGTCTCTTAGAGTCGAGGTGTCTCCACTTCAGCCCCTTAGACCAGTTTGTTTACTTTGCATGTCATCAAGTGCATATCTAATTTCTTGGAAAGATGTATAATATTCAGCATGAAATCTGTCATTAAATAAGTTTATGAAATTACTTTTTCATAAAATTAAATATTCAACTTATTTTCAAGTATAACAGCTTAAAATGTTAGATAAAAAATATTTAAATAAAGTTACATTTAAACTTATGTTTAAACTTTATAGTATGTGTGTCGAATTTTCATATAAGAGTTTTCGAAAGGAATATTTTAATTACATCTGAACCATAATTTTTTTAATTTTAATATAACAATTTATTTATCTATTAAGTTGTTGTACTGCATCTCAGTGCCTTTACTTAATATAACAAACATATGAAACGCTTGTGCTTTATCTGCCTGTTGAAGGTCATAATAGCACTGCGTTTGACATTCAGTGCCATTCATAGACATAAATATATTAGCTTTACTGAACAGAATCTTTAGACTTTTCATATTTATTTTCCTCTTAACTTGTCATGCCTTTGGCTTGACTTCCAGTGAATCTTGGTATTGACAAAACCGTCTACTTCAAAGGATTCCCGTTCGCAATAAAACATTGATTGTCTTTGACTATAACACAGTTACTTCCGGTTTGATATATTTGCCATGACTCTGGCAATCGAAAGTGAACTGCAATATTCAAAAACTTAAACAATAAAATTTAACTGATTTAATAGAAGTGCTTGATATTAATTCAATTTAATGCGAGTTCTGCTAACCATGAAAGCATAGTTGGTCTATTCCAAGCGATGTCAGTATAGTGTTGGCTCAGCTCAGATGTATTTCAAATGTCAATGGAACTGCAATGAAGCTGTCACAATTCGATAGGCCCTTGATTTGTAATGAGGCGGCAAGTGTGGTCGCTGTAGTTCTATCTCTTTCTGGCCTCAAAAGCATTCAGTCGGCTGGCAGTAATAAACTGTATCAATTGCCACGCCCATGCACGACTGCAGCGCCCTTTCATCGACAGTAATGTGAAGTGAAGTGTTTGCTGGCGCACAATCAAATGGCACACACACAGACACACCTCACACACACACATATACCTTTCTCTCTCGTTCTCACACACACCAACTGCTGCTGCCATAACAGCAAACAATATTTCCGCCAAAGCAGACAATGCGACGTCAGGAGACGTCATGGAAATTTTTATATTCATAGACATGCATTGACACATACACCTCACACACACACACACACACACACACACACACACACACACACACACACACACTCATACTCGCGTTACATCTCAAGTGATCCATTTTGCGCACCCACACACACAAAAGCAGCACAATGAATTTAGACAGCAATTGTTTGGTTTTGTTATTGTCGCTGTAGCTGTTGCTGCTGTTGATTTTGCTGCTGTTGTTGTTCATGTGTTAGTTGTTGAATCTTTTGTATTCGCAGCGAATCGGCTTATTCAATATGACAACATTCTTCTGTTGTCTGTGCTTTTACAACTGTAAATACAAGAGTCCTAAGCTGGAATATAGATTTATCTGTAGCTGCTTTTAAGGCTACGTAAATCTGCAATTGTTATGCATAGATTATAATTATATGAACTTGACTTTGAAATGTTTTCTTTACAAACATTGCAATTTATTTAAATTTCTTAATTGTTTAAACCAATTTAAAGCTGTTTTCTTTATAGTTCCGTTATGGACTTATTCAATAATGAGCATTATACTTACACACGTGTGCGTTGCTAATACTTTTCCAATAAAAAATGCCATTCGTTTCAAGTCAGAATTATTTATTTTTATAGCCGCCTTTTGGTCATGGCACAATAATATTGACTTGTTTAAACACAATTTGCTGTAGTTTGCGCTTATAGAATATAGAATGTGAATAGATACATTTACTCGCATGTTACATTTGTTGTTTTGTTTGGTGTACGTGCTGGACATTTGCATACGAATCGCATTCATAGTGAAGATGTGGACCACTACTTGGAGCACACAGTGCGTGGGGTTAAAGGTAGAAGAAAAGGGGCAAAATCAGGGGCCACCATAGGTAAATAAAACGGTAACAGAACGATTTGGGTTGCCGCAGCAGCTGGCTCTGCACGTGTTTCAATTTAGTGCCTCGGATTCTGGCAACTTGGCAACAGCTTTCAGCTTCTTCCAGTTCTGTTCGACGCCCTGTACTTACGTATTATTATTTTGCGCTTATTTTCCTACACAGAGGAAGACATAAAAAGTGCGGAAGTGTTGAATATATCCGGCATGCATCGAAAAAACTGTACTGTCAACCGCAACCGCAGCCCGACACCCGCATCATTGAGCGATAAGAGACCACAGCGCGACACAATTTTCCATCCAAAATAAAAACAGCAAGGGAAAGAGTGGGGAGGACAAGGGCGGAGGGGAAGAATTGTTAGGAAATCACTTTTCATGCCATGACTTTGGTTTGGCTGCTATGCTGTGGTACAAGAAGAAAAAAAAAATCGATTGTGTTGGCCATCAAAATTCCATATATGCAAAATCGGGTTCAGTTTGATATTCATTTGCCTTAAAGTATGCAGTGAAAAATGATATGAGTGCGATTTGTCATGTGGCAACTCCACTCAACGTTCCATTCATTCCATCCCTCTCACTCTATCTTTCCATCACATTGTCTCACTCTGGGTTCTTAGCATCTCTATACCCTTACAGAGGGTTCTATAATTTTATGTCAACATAAGGCAGAGAATCTAAGCTGAAAGTGGACTTGACAATTTGTGAATAATTTGAATTTAAGTCAAACTTACTTCCGTTGTATAAACTATCAATCAAAAATTATATGTTCCTAGTTAGTTAGCCCACTCTTTGTCTTAAAAAGGTTCTGAATAAATTTGGCTTAAATAAAATGTATAAAATGTTCGGTGTGCCAATAAAACTTTTAAACATTTTTTTCTTGTTCATTTCAACACATTTTGGAGCATTGCATTTGACAGTTGCTGCTGAATGTGTCTTTGGGATGTGCTGTGCTTCAAGTAGCTTCGCTTTTGTGGCTTATGCGATGAGGCGCATAAAACTTTTACATTTCGCACTGCTGCCTGCTTGCAGACACTTAAATGTCGAATGAATAATTTTGATATGCCACGCCCACACTAAGAAAGTTTGAGTGACTGAAACGCCAGGTGGCCAGATGCCGTCACTGTCGTGAATTTTATGCAAGAAGTTTGCTTAATAAGTGGGCTCGATTTCCCATTTTCCATTTCACAATTCACATTTTCCCATTGCCCTCTGCGAGCTGTTTAATTGAAGTTGCACAGCAGGTGGAAATGAATGTTTGAGTCTTGTTTTTCAAAACCAAATACAAAAACCTTCAACGAGGGTGGTCTTAAAGACAATCGATCTGTCATAGATGCGGCTAATACCCAAGTCAATCTGCATGTGAAGGATCAAATATTTGATTGCCATTTTCTATTGAATTAATGAAAAGATTGGAACATTTCACATGAAAGACTCAGAGTTAATTGAGTATTTATTAAATGTTGAAAATATTTTTTCAACAAAACTCTAGTATTTTTAAGCTTTTAAAGATTGATTATTTATATAAATTCTGTTTCATCCATATCCTTCCTTTTAGCCAACTAAAAAAATTGTTTTAAATTTGTTATTTCGCTGAAAAGTTAGTGATTTCAGTTGCCAACCTCGTTGTACAACTTGTTGGCAGTGTCGAGTGTCTCGTTCCAGCTTTTATAAAGTCAACATGACCCAAAATGAACTTTTGCTTCCGCCTGGTCAAAACCAGGAAGTTGCAACAGTGCATTGAACTGGCAGAAGCAAAAGCAGTAGCATAAATAATGCGCATACGCCATGTTGCATCTAATTTTATATGCTTGACTGGCTTATCAGCAATGACCTTCATATCGTTCGCATAGCACGGAAGCTGCTGAATCAAACAGAAAAATACGATAGAAGGGGAAAAAATGCTCATACGTGTAAATGAAAAATACTCTAAAGGCTTTCTGCCTGTCTCGGCGAATGTGTCGTTCGGTGTCTTTCACAAAAAAGCACATAGAAAAACCTGTGAATATGTTTATATTTGCATATGTCTGAGCTCATATGTCTCATTGGGCTTGACAATAACAACAAAGAGGATGGATAACGTTTTTTGCTTGTGCTTCCTTTGTGTGGCATGCCACAAAAATTGATTTTAAATGTAACGTTGCCAAAAGCGGTGTCAACGAGTTTTTATGAACCGCAACTTAAACACAAAATCCAAGCACCAGAAAAAAAATTGGAAAAAGGTAAAGAGGAGAAAAAGAGTGAGCGAGATTAAGTCTGATATAAGGCAAGGCAAACCACACATATGACATCAAATGGCAACTCGTTAGTGCGGCTTTGCCAGGCTAAAAAAAAAACCCAAAGAAGAAGAATGATGACACAGAAGCAGCAGTAGAAACCGCCGCAGTAGCAACAGCAACAGCAACAGTAGCAGCAGCAGATGCCGCAGCAAATCAAAGCGAATGTCCATCAACATTATGAGACTTTCAACAGCAGCTTGGCAGCATAGAGGCCCAAAACACACACAGCACACACACCACAGTAAACACCTACAGACACGGTCAGGAAAAGTGTCAACGGTTGTCGTTTTGTTTGCACACTGCGGCTTTGGCCTGGACAACAAACGCCAGGCTTTGAGCATTCAAACGAAACTCATTATCTACCATATAAGTACTTGTACCGGCATGTGGCATGTGCTTTCCCTTTTTTCCAATCGAAAGCACCTAATACTCTTGGTTGGGGTATTTCTAAATTACAAAAATTTCTGGAGTTAGCAAAACTCTTCTGTGGCTTGTTTGCAACAGTTCAATTGTTGAAAGAGAATTTCAAATCAAATACAATTAAATAAAAGAAAATATTAAAATATAGTAAATATGTATTATAATTTCTTTAAAATATTACATCTCTATTAGTTAAGTCCTTACTAAGAGCATTCTTCTGTATCTATAACTAAAGTGGTACACATTTTAACCGTTTTTAATGGACACTGCTGTGTGAATAAATTATTTAAGTTTTTTCAAATATTTTATTAAATGGAATAGTGTAAAAAACTGTCGTTGTATTAAATTAAAATATATTTATCGCTTTTGAAATTTTTTGCATGCGTTTCAGTTTGTTTTTTCAGCCGAAATACTTTGATGTTCAATAAAAGCCCTAAGCGGCGTAAAGTTAATAACAGTATAAAAAAAAAAACACAAAACAAACACAGACACAGAGAAATCAGCTTGGCCGCGAGGCGTTTTCAAAGCGTTACTTTGTCACATTGAAGTTGTGGGGCAAGGTTAAATGCAATTTAATGTATAGTTGTAGTTTTAATTGGATTTAATCCACTTAAAATGCAGGTATTCAAAATTAGCATTTGTATAGCAAAGTGGAACAGCTCTCGTTTGGCGCCACATAAAATTTAATGTGCCATTAAACATCCTCCGGCTTCTCAGTGCCAAGCGTGTTGGCTAAAAGCTCTCATTCTGGTTTTTGGACATTTTGCTTGTCGAGTTTTTAACTTGTTGTGTTAATTGAATTGGCAAAAGCAAGAGAGATACAGAGAGTGTGAGAGAGAGCGATAGAGTCCTTTGTGTGTGCCCACGGGCTGGCAGCCAAATGGATCATCAAGTGTCCTTAAATTGCTCGGGCTAAAAGTGCTTGTTACGCATACGCCCCGTGTGCCAAACAAAACTTTATGCATACGCTGACAACGTACAAAAACAGATTGAAGAGCTCTTCTGATTTGGGTTTTGTGCGAGCACACACACAAACTCTCAGCCATTTGCCCACAAGTGCCACGCCTTCATTTCGACCATTTAAATAAGAATTATATACACATATATATATGTATATGTGTATATGTATTTTTTGGCCAATGTTTGTTGCAGCGCCAAGAGCATCAACAACTTTTTGCGCTCATCGTAAACATTTCACTCAGTTTGTCAGTTGCGGATGACAGTATCAGCAAAAAGTAGTTTGACCTCTGGGAATTTACTCGGGTTTACCAAAGTTCAACAACAACAAAAGCAAAACCCGAAAAAAAGGGAAAACATGCAACGCGTTTTTTCTAGTTTTGTAACTGAATTATATTTTACTTTGATTTTTCGCCGCTTGAGTTGACTCTTTTTTGAAATATTTGTAATTCTGCTTTAATGCTGTATACAAAACTTCAATAAGCTGCTTAAATACCAGTGAAAACAAAAAGTTTTCGGGGATAACAAATGATGTTTGAATAGAAAAACTTGTTAAAAATGCTTTAAAAGGTTTAAGGCAAAAATAAGAAGTAAGTCAAATGAATTAGAATATTTTCAAAATAATTGTATTGTATAGAAATTGTATTGAACTGGGAATACAAAGTTAGCTGTACTCAAAGTTTGGAGTTGACTAACACTTTTTGTTTGCGACTTCATAAATATTTTAACCTAATTGCGACCGCAACGCGAAGCAACGCAACGCAATGCGCACAAATGATTTGCAACTGTAATGAGGAAGAAAAGAAAACAGCATAGCCACAAAGGCTAAAACACCAACAGAAACCACAATAATAACAGCAAGAACAACAACAAACAGCAGCAACAACAACAGCAAAACCCAATATGGTGTAAAAGGATTTTCTTGTCACGGCCTATGGCAAAGCAAGTCAAAGCGTTGTGACAACACACACACACACACACACACACTCATACATACACACACACACACACACACTCATACACACTCACAAACAGTAACAGTAACAATAATACGCATAGATTGCAAATGCGAGTGCGAGCGAGAAAGATCCATAGACAGCCACCAGCGTTGAGTACACGCACTGTGTGTCTGTGTGTGTTGCCTTGAATTCATTTGCCTGCTGGCTTTAATGAAATTATTTTGTGCAACTTGGCCAAAACTGTTGCACTTAAAGCTGCACATGTTGACGCATTTAATTCACTTTTCGAGACAAATCCCATTTAACACAGCATCTCATTCACTCGAAACTCACAAATATTTGGGTTGAAACATTCTTCAAATGTTTATACTTTGTACTTTATTCTTTTGCTTTATGTTCTCTCTGGGGAAATGCTTTTTGTAGATCTATTTCTGGGGATAACTTGTTTTCGCATGTTGTTTCAAAGTGTTACCACACAACTTGTAAGTGACAACAAGATTTACTGTTGCCCTTTGCCAGCTTGAGGCGAGCAGCATGGCTGTGGCATGTTGCAAGGACACACGCACTGCACAAAGTCGTGCTTATAAGCTTTCTCGACTCAGTTGCTAAGGTTTGCAACTGTAGCAGCTGCCAACCTACAGCAGACACCTGTAATAGGAGGTTGCCAGCACAGTGTTGTAATCCGTTCGCTGCATTTATCAAACTACCTTTACGGCACGCAATTAATGGGAAATGTGCCAAGTGGCAAGTGGCAAGTGCAACAGCCTTCTCCACTGGTGTGCGTATCTCGCAGTTCTCCTGCCAGTTCTAATTACGCATCTGACTAGTCCAATTTGCAAGAGATTGTTTAATGAACTCTCGACTCCAACTGGGCAAACAGAAATTGTGCAAGTGGGCGTGGCTGTGGCAGCGGCAATGGCTGTGGCTGTGGCAGACTGAATTGAAAATGACAGCAGTCATTGCAACAAAAATTCGCATTCGTATTTCAAAATTTTGTGTGCAGACTTGACAGCTGCATTGCATTTTCGATTTTAATTTATTCGTCTGGCAAATTCCATGCGACTTGCCACAATTTCCACTAATCATACGGAAATGATTTTGGCTTTGCCATCACTCTACATGCCACATGCCGCATACCACACACTCAACTTGATTTAAATTGATAAATAATGTTGGAGGTTACACAAATTGATTTATCTATCAGTTTAGTTGACTAATTTAAGGGGATTAATTAACAAGCATTTGTGGTGCTCATGTAACGACCAAGGAAATTGATCTGTGCAGCTCAATCTGCTGACCATTTATTTTGGCGGCAGCTGTTCAAATTCTTTAGCAACAATGTGTTGTCATTAATCACCCGCAAACATAGATACACAATTTCATAGGGGGTGTTGCTAAGAAAAGGGGCGGAGAGTGGTAAATGAAACGCGGGGGAATAGCTCACAAGTGTCATTCATTGTTTGCAAAAGATAACTGTCATAAACTTTAATTATATTTTCATCATGACAACGACGACAGCGACAACGAAAACGGCGACGGCGACGACGTCGAAAATTTGCTGTTGATGAAAATGATGATGCATCTTCATATTCTGCACGCTTCCCTTGCCACAGTTGATTGGGGAACTAGAACGCCAAGCACGTGCCACAGGCATTAGCAATCCAACAACTGTTAAAAAGCGAAAGTGGCAAAAAAAATTGAAAAGAGTGTGGAAATGAGAGATAGAGAAAAATTTGGGGAAAATTGTAAAACGCTTGCTTGGTTCAATTTGCGCTGAAGCATACTGAAATATTATATCTTCTTGCTGCATTGACAGCCCAACTAGTTGCATGCCAATAAAATTGGCATTCAATTTCAATTGTATCTGCCACGCACAGTGGCGCAAAGTCAGCGATTTGGCCAAGCCATGTCACTGCTTTTCTTAGCACTTTCATGACTTTTGTTCTCTTTCTTTTGTAATGGAAACCTAAACGGATTGCGTTGGTTGGGCACCACTGTGCACTAACGTGTAAATGACAGCTTCAGTTCCAGTTTTCTACAATTCTTTTTTTTTTGTTGTATTTTTTATTTCAAATTAAAAACGATCCACTTAATCCTGCACATGGGGCAGCAAAGTCAATTAAAAGGAATAAAATGTGAAATATAAAAATCAATTGCCAATGTGCGAGCTGAGTGTGTGTAGTGTATTGTGTGTGTGAGCATCGATTTTAATTCAATTTGTACTCTTAACTGAGGGCAGACAGCATTCTCAGGAAAACTTCCATTATTTTCCGCTTAAATGCACAAAATTGTGAGCATGTGTATGTGTATGGTATGTGCTCTTACCTTAACTCATGCAACTTGTTTGCCCGCGGGACGGCATTGATTGCCATTTAAGTGACTTAACGAAGTTATTTATATAACATTGAGTATCGAGCGCGATGTATAACGAGCCTAACGACTGCTTAACTCAAATTCAATTGAAATCTGAAACAAAAGCTTGCCCTTTCAGGCCATACAATCGCCTCATTAGCATTAACAAGTCAAGTCGGGCAGATGCGGCGTATACGCAACGTTAGAAATAAAATGAAACCAACAGCAAACGAACGAGCAATTTGGTCATTTAAATATATTTAGGGACAGGAAACAAAGGAGATTAAGATTTGAACCAGTTCAAGTGTCAAAACAACAAAATCCAATTAACAACAAGTGCGACAAATAATGGCCAAGACATGCCATACGGAATTGTTAAGAAGCAACGCTGCTGATTGAGTTTCCAAATTAGTTTACTACATTTAGTGGCCATTCAATTCGTTGGCAAACACACACACACATACACCCAAACAGACAAACAACACCCCTACTGTATGGCTCTAAGCCGGCAAGCAACAGGCGGCCAAAAGGTGAAAGGAGGAATGTGCATGAAGGATGCTGCTGCAACTTGGGGCAAATATCGTATGTGGCAGCGACGCGTAGTTTAATTGCTTTGGAAATTGCACACGGCAAACCTTATGGCACTCGGAAAATTGGGAAGTGGGAACCGAGTCCCGTACAACTACACGCTAATCGATTTATAGAGCAATTTCGAGTGCGTTTAGCGTGAGCAGATGTGTGCAGATGTGAAACTATTAGAGTTCGGGCCAACGCTTTTAGCCAGCTAAGATGCTTATCAGGCATGCTATTTAAGCCCGAATGAAAGACAATGCAGTACATACTGAGGGTTTAACGTCGAAAATAGAAACATAAGTTCATTTTTAACTAAGAATATGTTTATTACATGCTCTGAGCATGCACTAAGCAGATTAAATTGTAATATAATTTCTATGCACTATGTAAATCATTTAAAAACAAATTTCACACATTACATAAAGCTCATCAATCATGGTCTATGGTAAAATTAAAAAATATGTTGATATACTGTTATTTCGCCAGGTTTTAATTTAAGTTTTACTCACACCCACATTATAACTTTTTTATCCACAGATATACATATTTATATATTTTGTTGTCATTCGGCTCAAAATGATAACGGGCGATAAAAATGAGAATGGCTTTAGTGCTGTGCTGGCCATGTTTGTTTATGCGTCGTTAAACTTTTCAGCCGAAACACATTGCAACCATAAAGCCCTATAGGGCACATATCAATATGCCTTATATGTGTATGTGTATGGGGAAGCGTCGGGTGGATTCTATGCAAACAGGCACTAGGGCAATACAGAGGCTGAAATTGAATTATGGCACACACACAAACACACAAACATGCCTACACATACGCATACACGTAGAAAACTGTAGCATGACATATCGAGCGAGACGTAATGAAATATCTGACTCTCTGACTGCATAACGCAGTGGTGGCTTCAATGTTACTGTACTCGTAACGGTAACTGAAATAGAAACGGGGCAGGGGTGGGGAATACAGCAAGAAATAGAAGGGAGTGGATGGAGGTAGGGTATGATGCGGTGTTTTATGGATGGGGTGCTATGCAAACAGCAGTTATACCACATTGTCAGACTCTTTCATTTTCAGCTTCGCATTTATGTATCTCGCACTTTGTTGTTGTTGCTGTTTTTGCTGTTGTTATTGTTGTCGCTGTGGCTGTTACTGTAAAATATAGCCACGGCCGCAGAAAAATAACAGCAAATACAAAACAAAACCAAAAAAAAAAAGCTGGCAAGGCAGCAACGAAGAGAATCAACTGTAAACGACCCTGTATACATTTCTTTTAATCTATAATTTTAATAAATTTAACAAATTGGTTCTAAGATTTTGCTTTTATGGCGTTTCCATACAGATATTTTAAACAAAATCTTAAATACTTGAGCTTATTATAAATATTATAAGTATAAAGAATATTTTTCATATGCAAAAATTAATTTCAATCTAACAGTATTAATTTCCGCTTTACGAAGACACAAAAAAGACACTGTCTGTAAGTTTCTTTAAGAAACCAACACTCGATTTAGGCCAAATTATAAATTTAGCTAAATCTGCGTACAGCATAAATCAATAAACTTTGTAGCAACCCTTTTCTTAATCCTAGAAACAGGGTCTAAAAAGTAAGACGAAGCCAATGGCACACCGCAGGAGCCAACAACCTGTGCAGCAATCTGGTTTGGCCTGCACCTGAACGTATTCCCGAGCTCCATTCTGGGTCCCAGCCTCATAGGCAATAGGCTATACTGAGGAGTCATCGGCATCGTCATCAGCATCAGCATCAACATCAGCATCGGATTCGTTTTATTCTATTGTTTCATTCCATTTTATTGTCGTATGTCATACAATGGCGTTACATTTACATTTCCCATTAAACTTTTTTGCTATCAGTTTGTGTTGTTTGTGTTATTGCTATTGCTATTATTATTATTGTTTGTTGTTGCTGTTGCTGTGTAATAAATTTAAATGCTTTGTTAGCTATTTTGTTGAAATATGTTGTTGTTTCTTTTGTGTCTGAGAGTGTGTAAGTCACCATAGAGGGAGTGCGTAAAGTTTGAGTAAAAATGGTTGATTCTTAATAAGCTTAATGCATTCTTATCAATGCAGTTTTAGATTGATAGGTTTGTCTGCAAGATAATTAACGAGAAATTCAGTAATAATCAACAACAAATAGTCTTCCACTGGTAATGATCGACACAATACTGCGCTGTATTGTACAGAAAATAATTAATAAGCAATATTTATAAAAAGTGTAATTTTTGAGAGACATTTTTTTAAAACCTTAAATATTTTACTCCCTTGATTAGGTATCAAATTTAATAGCCGCTCTGCTGAGCCCGAAAAAGTAGGCAACAGAAAATCGAAATCGACTAAAATCACTTATCAAACAAAACACAAAATGAAATTCCAACTAAAACGGAATATTGATTCAAGCTTGCATAAAAGCGGCCCTGACGTACTTGCCATGCAGTGCCAGACACCCACACACAGATAGAGAGAGAATGAGAGAGCGAGGTGGACTTTTGTGGCAGGTAGCGCCTTCTAGATGCAACAATTTGTCATTGAAATGCAAGCACATAAAAGCTAAAATCCACCAAAAAAATTGTTAAACAGCTGCCGACATCGAAGCCGAGCTGATGCCGTTTGGTTGCAAAGCTGTTGCTGTGCTGGTGACACGAAGAACGTGCCGCAACAGCAAAACGCTTCGTGACCGTGGCCGTGCAACCGTCGAGTGCCGTGTAACGAATACCGAACGCCGAGTGCCGAGTGTCTTTAGCCTTTTGCCGAACACTTTACCGTTTACGATAAGCTGTTGCTCCGAAGGGAACTTGGTTAATAGGCAACGTTTTGGCCAGGCCAAGGCACAGTCCGTATTCGTCCGTTGGACTGCACAGTCGCGTTGCTCGGAAAATAATCGGAGAAGACAATTTTGAGTGTCGCGTTGTGTACTTCACATAACGGATATCAGAAATTTGAAATCAAGTTCATAGTTTGTGGTGCTAGTTAAACTGTAAGTTCTAAGTTGCGAGCCGTAAGTTTGAAGTGCAAATTGAACGTTGCAACGGCCAAAGGCATTTGCTTTTATCCATTTGAATTGCTGTTAATGGCCGTGGCGCCTGCGTCGAGGGCAACTGTTGCTGCAGCAGCTCAAGTTGTGCATGTAAGTTGCAATAAACATGTCGTATACTTAATTCTATTCAAGAAACCTCCACACACAAACAAGCAAACAAACAAACACACACCGGGATTGGTTATAGAGATAGCGAAAATACTGAGATTGCTTCATCAATCTTGGCATTAAATTAGATCAATCAAACGGGATATGTTACGATAAGTGAAGTGTGTTATCGATTTGGGGGCAGCAGCAAATGCTTGCCACAGACAGCCAGACAGACACTCGGCCAGACAGGTGCCAGTTGAGGTACTCTGCTTAGAAAAATATGCTAAAAATAAGTGCAAACGAGGCCAGAACACAGAGCAAAGGAAGTTAACGCAGCCTCCGATTCCGCCTCGACTCTTGGATTAAAGCCGTAACTGCTAAACGGAAACTGACGCTGAATGCATGAAACGAATAAATTGCGGCGTCAAAAATTGGAAATTCAAACTAGCGACTTATAAATATATTGTGTGGCAGGCAGGCAATCTGAATAAAAACTTACCTACAGTAAATATTTAAAAATATGCAGCTAAATATAAGAGCATGTAGATTGCATATTTCAAGGTTTAAAAACATATTTGATGTTTAAATGTTTTAAATGCAGTCCACAGTGTTCAAAGTAAACCTTATGTTTTTAAATAAATGCACAGTAAGTATATTTTTATTAATATTGATTTCAACTTTAACACAATTTAATAAATATATTAATTATTGTGGACAAGCTTTAAAAATCAAATGAAATTATTTACATTTATTCTTGAAAGAAATCGAATTCTTAATGAAGCATTTTTTATACTTATATTTAAAAGGCTCTTCATTTAGGCAACCTCTTTTAAATTTTAAACTACACTCGTTTTAAACTTCTCAATGTTTAAACTAATGGAGAGCAATTGGTTTGGCGTCTTTAAAAATAGGAAATTAATCAATTTTTTATTTAAAGCAGTCAGTAAAATTTTGCCTTATTATACGAAAGCATCAAAAACTATCTCGAAAATATCTTTTGTTCTCGCTTAAGATAAAGTTTTCATAGTTTCAAAAGTGCTTTTGATCTATGTCTTTAGAAACTAAAAGAATTTTTCTACGACACATTTAAAAAAATATCTTTAAAAACATAAAAAGTTTATCAATTTTATACTAAATCTAAAGCAGTACTACAATGTATTGCAGTTATAATAAAAGCTCTTTAAATTTTTTTTTTTTAATTTCATTTTTTTCCAGTTTCAAACTAAGTTGTGAAAAGCATATTAATAAGTGAGTTTGTTTGAACAAATTTTGTATTCATAGTTTAAGTTTTGGTAGACATACTTTTGCGTACAAGTTGGCTTTAAAACATTTTCTTTAAAACTTGGCAGTGGGCCAATTGCTGCTGACCAACTATCTGGAAAAGTTACCAAAGTGCTTGACTGCTTTGAGCTTCACCTGTGACCCATGTGTGAAAATCTGAAAAGCAATAAGCGTCACCCCTTCTCTTTCCCTACCCACTAGATTGATATTGTGAAGCATATCCTGCTGTGCACTTTCTACTGTATCCGACTCAGAGACTTCGTCGTATTTCTATCCACTGAAGCGCACGTCACTCAATGTTACACAAAAAATTCCATGAAATCAAATGAAACTGAAATGATTTTCCAACGGGGAAAGAAACAAAAAAAAAAACCAAACGAAAATGTGCTTTAAAGGCATGCCAAAAATCAATGGAGAAAGCATACGCCTCCGGGGCCAACTGATGGCGGCATTTAATGCACACCAAATGCCGCTGGTGGGCGTGTCAACGCCCCGCACTTAAATTACTACTTCACACACTTGTATAACGTGTAATAAAAATAAAAGAGAAAAATATAGCTAAGAAACGGAGCTGACTA
This sequence comes from Drosophila parthenogenetica, assembly GCA_035047505.1. NCBI lineage: Eukaryota > Metazoa > Arthropoda > Insecta > Diptera > Drosophilidae > Drosophila > Drosophila parthenogenetica. Next base: position 6,672,672 of record JAWNPM010000182.1, read on the forward strand.
TGAGTGTTTGACGAGCAGATACCCTAGATTTCAGATTAGTAACACTATGGCGATCTGAACAACAATTGCACATTAAATAGTTTCAGTTATTGTTAGAAAAAACACTCATTTGATAGTTGTCAAAACTAATCCCTTGACTAATTCTGTGACATGTGTTCAGGTTAATTCAACCCAACTTGGACACTATGTGTGTAGGGTATGAAAGGAAGGAACACAACACGACAAGCGCTAAAGGAAATCCAGCAGTGGCCAAAACACGAGGCCAACTGGTAGTTGAGTGTATAAGAGAAACGGAGCGGGACGGGAGTGTGGCTAGTCATCGACATCGTCATAGTCATCATCTTGGGCAACATTTTCAGAATTTCGCTTAAGGAAATTTTGTTTTTTTTTTTTTTATATGTGTTGGGGGTAGTGGCACGAAGATACAAGTACATCTATATGTTTTTTGGCGGGGCAAGAGCAGGGCTTTACAGTCCCCAGCGGCCTGATTAAATTCGTATGCTCCAAAAAAATAAAAAAATGGCCAACACGGAGACACAGAAACAGACACGGACGGGCAGACACACACACACAGACAGAGGGATGGAGAAAGAAGGCCTGAAACTGGATGCGTTTAGTGCGAAGCGCAAATGATGAAATAAACGAAACTAATCCAAAAGAAAGCCCAAAACGCGAGCGCAAAATGCCAAAATATTTACACTGCCAACCGCAATGGACTCCGTACTGTTGCCACAGCAGCCACTAGCCTCCTCTCGCCCCTCGTCCGTACACACCCCTTGCTCGATCCTGACCAGCTTTACCAAGAGGCGTCCCAACCGAGCACTGTGATAAACATCTTTGCCAAGTAAGCAACAATTTTTGTGCCCCAAATTGGGTTTTTTTCTCATCGGTTTCAGTTCAGTTTTTTTTTTTCCTCCCCTCGCTGACTTTCTGGTAGGGTGGTTGATTGGATGACGAGGCTCAACGCGTGCAGGCAAATATTTTTAATGATTTTCATCCAGGCAATGCTTCGATTTTGGGCGCGGTATCTGCGTGTGTTTTTTTTCACTCTTGTTGTTTACGCCCCAGTTAGTGCAAAACTAATTATATAGAACCAACGCCAAGGCCAGAAAAGTTGAATGGATTGGATATGAAAAACAGAAACAGATGCTGGATTAAGAATTTTCCAATTATGCCTAAGAAAGCTCAGATTTCACACTTCTCGGCTATGGCTTGTCTTTAGTTAATCTCTTCTGGTTGGTCACTCAGTCATCATCAGTCTTTTGTCATGAGTCGTCAGTCATGAGTTGGGTTTACTAAGGTTGTATGACAACTCATGCGTTATGTGTACAATTTAATCAAATCACACAATACAAAATTTTGAGACTTGCTTGGCAAAAGGACAAGAGCATAAAATGTAATAAAACATGTTGAACAAGTATTAATTATGACAATTTTCGTCGAATTCAAAATACTCTGAAAAAATAATGAAAAGTCTATTAAAACTCTAAGAAAATTAACAACAATTTTTACTGCTAAAATTTTATTTTAATTCCTAGCTAAACGTTTAAGTTTGCAAAGCTTCACAGAAACTGTGATTTTCCAAACTCGAACAATTTCTGCAAACCAATATTGAATGGAAGTCCTTATAAACAGATTATGGTCTTGTATTTTTCTCAATACGATGTTGTTTTTCGTTGAGTATCTTCTGTAAGTCGTAGCTTTATTATGCACAAATGCCATGACAATTTGTCAGTGCCCTGGGCACAGTGTATATAAACCGACTTCCACGTGAGCTCATTTATTTATTTTTTTTTCATGCTACTGCCTGCGTTGCATGTAAATTTGTATCACGTTCGCGTACATTTTCAGTGAAATGTGGCTAACATAAAAGCTAGTACGCTGCTCTCAGCTTGTGTTTGCTGCTGTTATTGCTGTTGCTTTTGCTGCTGCCGTTGCTAATGCAAAATTATGGCTTTCAGCTGAAACACGCTTCTACATTTCCGTTTCCGTTGTTACTTTTGTAGTTTTAATGCACAGCAAATGCGTGTGTGTTAGTGTGTCCGTGTGCGCACGTTTGCGCTTGTATGAGTAAGCAACACGTTCACTTTGACATTGACACAATCGCGCGTCAGCTAAAAAGACGTTATCCTTTAGCATATGTAGGAAAGGTGGGAAAATAGGTAAACCAACATCAATGGCAGCTTTTCTGTTTTTTATACCCGATACATGTGGATTAAGGGTATGTAGTATTCGTTACAGGAAATATAGAGGGTGCCAAGCTACATAAACTAGACATATTCCTGATAAGCCCAGTCGATACAGACATGTCCGGTTGTCTAGTGTGAGTACTAAATGATAGCACCTAAGCGTATGCAACAGTTTTTTAAACAGGATTTTTATGTTCTTGCCTTTATGTTCGTGATTAAAGAACGCTTTAAAGATGGATAACGCTTTAAACGGAATTTTGCATTACATTGAAATGAAGCCTAAATGAAATCCGTTTTTTCCAAGTACTCTTGAATTAAGGCCCGTACTCTTTTTCCTATATCCTTCAGTTGGCCAGCCAATTAGGCCAACAGAAGTGGCTAGAATGTGTGTTGACTATGCCGCCTCTTTTCCCTTTTTCCCATCGACCCACTTAACAACTGCTGGTCGAGAGTTAAGACCTTTGGTCAATCCTTCTCTCACACTACGGACTCGTTGCTATAGCAAAGACGTGTACAGTCCCTTTGATGCTGGAGGGTGTCTCAGTCGTCGGCATAACTTATTAATTAGTTGGATACATAAAGGCGTGCCAATTTCAATGCAAATGCAGTTTTAATTAAATTTGATGAAAAAAATAACGCTGCAAATAACAAAAAAGTGAAATGAAATTGCGGAAGCGAATAGCTAATAAAATTCTAATGTAATGCAAATAAAACGTTGGCAAATCCAATTTCGAGTTAATTGTCAATTAAAGTGCAATAAAAAATGCTAATTGTTGGCGTTTGCGTCATTTAAAGACGGAAAAAGGGTGAAAATTGCTGAAAGCTATAGAATATCCAAGACTTGTCAGATTTCTGTTGTAAACTGTACGATTATATAATGATAATACCTTTAAGATATTGAGCAAGGTTTTACTGCTGACAGTTTCAATTCACATATTACAAACTCAAAGTACAATTACAAATATGCGTGCATGTGTTTAATAAGCTGGTATAACATGGCAGCAACCAAACACACGTCCACAAACACAAACACACACTCCATGGAGCTACACACGTGTGGCATAACCTCACATTGTAGTCAAGTGGAAGACAACAACAGAATCCAATTTGAGCCGGCTGTGCCTCTGACACCAATACTTGCACAGCAGCAAACGAGACACAGGCCGATACACACCAGAGTTGCCACAAAAACCCCAAAAACAGCATTTGAAAGCCGTTAGAATGCGGCAGCTCAAACGCAGACCGTCCGGACTGGACTGAACTGGACTCAACCACAGAATGGCCATGTTTTTGGTTACCCAGCAAGCCGATTATCTTTTCATGCTACATTTGTATCTCTAAAAAGTCAAATGGCACTAATCCAAATTCCACAAAAGACGAGCAAATTCAAAAATATTACCAACAATGCTCCCTCGAGTCCATGTGTGTTTGTATGCGTATCTAAGCCAATATGTGTGTGTGCGTGCTCTCTATGACTGTATGGGTGTGGAAGAGACCTTCAAAATATTGCAGCCTAAGCGCAATGGTAGCAGCAGGTTTAGACATTGCCCTGTATGTGCGTGTGTAAGAGTGTGTATGTGTGTGTTAGTGCGTGTTTTGTTGTGGGAAAAGTGAGAGTGTGAGCAACAAAAATTAATCTGACATTTTATAGTGTTGTCCTTTATATACACTCATATTCCGGGTATATTTTCATTTCCATGTAGTTTGTTATATTTTAAAATAAACCTGATTTTTAATTGCTGCATATTTTTCGGCGCTGCTTTAATTCTTTTTTTAAATTTTAAGCTCAGCCTAAAAGCATGTTACGTTTTATTACCAATAAATAGGTATTGACTAACAAACTTATTACAAATAGTTTTCTTAACTTTTAAAAAATTAGCGCATGCAAATTTCGTTGTGTTTCATTATGATTTTCATCTGTTTGTTTGGGCTTACAATTTTCACATCTTTTCCCCATTGTCCTTGCTGTTTGTAGCTATGGCTGTGGCTGTGGCTGTTGCTGTTGTTGGCAGCCACATATAAAGTTGAGTTTATCTCAAGAATGTAGATTGCCTGTAAAATATTTAATTACACACTGCGGTGCCGCCACAGACGCACTGAGCTTGGCAAACGACAGAAACAACAAGAGCAGAATCTGAGGCAAAAACAGCAGGAACAGGAATTGCCACAGTGGCCCCATAGAAAGGACATAACACGTATACGCCTTGTGTTGATGCCATGTGCTTGTTCACTTGGCAATTTGCAAGTGTTGGCAAGTGTAGAGACTGGAGTATGTGCTTCACACAAGTGACACTTGTATGCATGTTACTCTTATATGTTGTGCATACCTAAATGTGTATGAATATATGTGTGTGTATGGTTGTGTTTATTTATTTGCCCTGCAGACTTGGCTAGTAACCTGGCTGTCAGCTTTACAACCAAATAGTTAAGCTCTTTTTGCATTTTTAATAAACTGTAGCAGCTCACTTTGCATATGAAATGCGTATGAAACACGTTTTAGCACATTCATTCATTAGTTGGTCGGCCACGTCAAGTGCCAAAATGCTAATTATGTTTATTGAGCGCACAGCAGGGCAAAAAACGTGGCACGAACACAGCCACAGCCCCAACCACAGTAACAACAACAATACCAACAATAAATTCACAATCATTGTGTATGGCAGCAACATAATGCTAGACAGAAGGTGCCGCTAAATCGGCTTTGACCTTTAATGAGACGCAAAACGCGTATCGCTGGCTGCAGGAAAACTTTGCATTTGATTTGCACGAAGGTCGTTTTAAAAATAAGCTGGCGCCAAGCTCAACCACTGTCCAACTGACGGCCAGCTTGTCGATCAGTCAGTAAGTCAGTCAGTTAGTCAATCAGCCAGTCAGTCAGTCAGTGGGTTAGAGGATACCATTTGGCTTTAGCCTTGAGCACGCCCCAGCGCCATTCAGTCTTTGCACATTGACATTGGGTGTGGCTAGGTATAGGGGCTGGGCTCATGGTTCGTGCCACATACACAATCTGACGTGCGTCGAGGTGCTAAATGGCTACCTGACTGACTCCCTCCTCTCCTGCCCTTTTCCTCACTTGCGTCAATCCTAGACCAAGGCACATAATTAAAAGCGACATTTGCTTCGACTTTTTGTGGCATTAGAAAGTTGTGTTGCGATTACAAAACTTTAATGAGTGCTTCGACTTGGCCTAATGAATGATTGGCTGTAACGTAATTAGTACATCGACAATTGTAACCATCGAAAGTCAATTCGAAATAACTCGAGCCTGAAATTGAATGAAGCACTGAGATTAATGTAACAAATCAAACAAACATTAATTCCTTAACCTAATTGAGTTGTACATCTTTAGGCATATTCTCTTTATCTCATGAAATTCGAATTGGAATTTAAGTTTTTTTGAAATCCGAGAGCTGCACCTGCTCGGAATGACCTCCAAAGCTGACATATTAGGGCTTTGCTTGCGTGTCACAAGCAATTTTCGAATTTTCATATAGATTAAAACAACAAGACGGATACATTGATTATAGACCTTTCATAATTTATACTCGAAAGCACTGGGGAACACCACATAGAGGTAGATTTTAGTTTGTGCCATTTGATAATTATTCAGAGAATGCCATAAATTTACACCGAAAGCAGAGAATGCTTTAATGTAATTGGTTTCCGAGCTTGACAAACTAAATATTTTTATTTTACAAAATATTTCAACTATTTCTTTGTCAAGGGCCCCATTAGACACAAAGGTGTTTGCCAGTTTGTCTACCAGTTTGCCACTTTGTTAGTTTTCCTTTATAGCCCTGGGGTTTTTGCTGTCGTAAAATAAAATAATATGAAGCGCAAAAGCGTAAGAGGATTTTAATATAATAAAATTGGGAAACTCAATTGTGTCAAATTTAAGAGTGTTCGAACTCTCAAGTTAACTCGATTAGTTTATAAGCAAGAATCTAATATCGACATACTATTGCTTAGGACTTGTAAATTACATTGCAGTTGCAATTAAATTCACATTCAAAATTACTCATACGCACTGTTGCGCTTCAAATGAATGAAAATGAAAGATTTGCTGTAAATCTTAGCCAATGTGCAATGCTTACGCTACGTATACGTATACGTATACGTAATACGTATACGCCAAGTAAGCCAGCACAAAAAGCTAACAACTACGTGTATTGACGTGATGTTGCCATGCGTGAAGAGCCAGCTAAGAGTAAAGTGAAAAGGGGACAGAAGACAGAAGACGGTTGGACAACGTGCCGCAAAGAAATGGCTTAGAGAAGCGAAAAGTGTTGCAACGTTGAACGTGTCAATGAGTTTTTAAGCCTCTGTCTGCTTGACTAGCAGAGCCAACTGACGCACTGAGTTTGTGCCCAGCCTTTTGTTATAACATATATATTACTTTGCAGCCTCAACATGTTGCGGCTGTGCTAGCAACAGCAAGTAAACAGACAAAAAGCGAATGCAGCAACCAGTGAAGGCAAGAGCAGATAAGAGGAGCCTGCAATATGCTGCTGATGCTGCTGTTGTGTGCGTGAAAGCAAAAAAAAACACAAAACAAACAACAGCAACAACAAATACAACACAAACATCAACATCAACAGCAACACCAACACATGCTCAAGCAGCAAATGGATTATTTGTTTTTGGCAGCCTTTCTTTGTTTGCTTTGCTTTACTACTTTTTTATTTTGTATTATTTTTTGCTATACCATTTGCAAAGGGTATTAACAGTTTGTTGAAATTGTGTGCCAGACAAAAGGAGGTGTATCTGAGACCAGAAAGTAATTGAGTTGAGCTTATAAAATTTACGTGTGTCTTAGGGCTTTGAGGTAAAAGCTTAAGATTCAATTCAATTCTTTTAATCAACGCCCCATATCAATTATAGCCGTAGAATGATATTTAACAATCCTGTTAGTTTTATAATTCAAAGTTTAAACTGTACCGCCTAAGAGTATTAAACATTCGACTTTACATGACTTTTCTGTTGTTTCTTATTGTTTATTGTTTCTCTGTTGTTTTTTCTTCTTTTTACACATCGCCTTTATCTGCAGTCACTCTGAGCACATCCTGCAACGACTGCTGCCACATGCCACTGTGCCACTGAGTGATGAATTCAAATGCAAACATGAATAAGCTAAAGTGTTGAGCTCGTGCCTGAGGCAAAGTCACATCCTTTTGAATTCATCTGGCCTTAGTGGAGCCTATGAAACTAATTTGAAACAGCTGAACAACTGCTAAAATACTTGAAGCTATCATAGTTATGCTCAGAATTACATTAAGCCACTGTAACTATATTAGTATGCAGTATTGAAATCAACTAATTCTCTGCTCATCATTAATGTTGTGCCTTTGCTGTTATATCTCTTCTGCTTTTTCGCAGTGTTAACTGCCATCAGTTCAATAGAGTGTTGTGTCTCTGATTTTTCCCATCTTCCATACGCGACATTTTCAATAAGTCGGGTCGTGTATGAGTGGGCGGGGAAAGAGCAGCACAAGCAGAGGCGTTAAGCAAACATTGGCCAGCTCCGTGCTTACATGTGCGCACGGCGTGGCATAAACAAACAAAAATAGCCAACTTAAACACACGCATACACACATACACATAAACACACACACGTGGACATATTGTTTTGCTCCTGTTGGTCCCCATGGCGGAGGGGAGAGCTCCAGCTCCCAGAAGGCTCGGAGGTCGCGGTTGTGGTCATCGCACGAGCTGACGCTGACAATGTTATTAAAAACTCATTCAAAGTCAATGTGCGTATGTGTGTGTGTATCCGAACATGTGTGTGCGGGTGTAAACGTGCATGTGTGGGGTTGTTGATAAGGTACAACAACAACAACAGCACAAAAAAGGTACACATTCAACGCTGTTCAGTTTGAGAACAAGCGGCAGCTGATGGGTCATCTGTTTTTGCATTCGATACGTTTCAATTATGAATGCAACACGAGGGTAATCAGCATCTCTTATCCATGGATAAGCAATTAGTGCCAGATGTAAAGAAAAATACATGGCCATATAATACCAGCTAACGAAGATGAATAGCAGTCTGATATGACAGACAATAGTTAAATAAATATTTAAAAGAACTAGAAAAACTTTAGAATGAAATCTTTTGAATAAAATAATTGATGAATATCCTGCTCTTTGCCTTTAATACCTTCAAAATGAAGTCAAATTTAAGCAAGAGTTTTAGTTATTATTTTTTTAAAAAAAGCTAAATTATCGTTACCTTCCTTTCTTTCTTCTCCATGCAAATTAGCCCTACTGATACCTTAACTTTAGCTAATAAACTAAAATACAGTTAATGTGTTTGCCTATCAATAAATAGATTTACCTCAATTGGCATCATTATTGCCCAAGTGTTATATTAATACCATTTTCGAAATGTTGTTAAACTATAGAAGAAATTATAGTCTTGGGCAACTGAAAGGTACATGGCATTTAATTTCCTGTAGCTGGCAATCAATAAAAAGTCAACTGAAACCAACTCATATTGTGCGAATATCTAGCAAACATAATGCCCAAAGGGTCTACACAAATAAACAAGCGACAATATAAAAGAAAAGAAGCAAAATACAAGAAAAGAAAAGAACAGAATAAAATAAAATGTTACAAAAAGCCTTTGGCCAAGGATTTGCGGCAATGGCGATGAACTGATTAAATTGTTGACGGAAGCGCACTTGGAATGAGTAGAGGCGTTTTGGCCATGGGGGGTTTTTGGCCAACAAGCAAAAAGAAACTAATTCTGCCAGCGAAGTGCTGCCAATGGTTAGAACTCTCCCCGCTGGCTCCTCTCAAATAAACACCCGCTAAACTGTTGGCAGTCCCAGCTCACAGCCGTTGAACTTTATCGATAAGCGTCGAGGCACAGGATACCAGAAAAAAAGCAAATAGAAATAGCTGCAATTTAGCAATCAGACTTTAAAAGACCCTGTAAGAGAACGAAATTGTCAGAAGTCTTAAAACTCATTTTTGATTTGATTAGAGTCTATATGTTTAAAAAAAACGTTTCAAATCACATTTGGCTTTTTGTATAATTTATGATGCTAAAACCTGTCGGTACAGTTAGACATAAAAAGCTAAATCGACTCTGTTAAAAAAATACTTAAGGAATAAGTCGTTTCTTACTCTAATACACCCATAAGCCCCTTTGTACCTTCGCACTACAGGGTCTAAACAAACAAAAATAAAAGAACATGTTCGGGGAGATCTTAGCCGGCTAAAGGGAAATACATTTTTATGGACAATTTGGTTTTTATGTCAATTTACTGTTGTTGCCCAGTGTAAATATGTACAAGACAATTCAAGCAGTTGCACAGCAAATTCCAATACCAATAACCAGACTCTGTCTCAATTCCATTCCCCTGCCCCCTTTCACTCGCCACACCTCTTCCCGTCATGTCGCGCACATTAAAAATGGGCGTTGTGGGACGCTCGGGTATTTTTTCTGCTTTTTTATTTGGTTTTTCTGATTGGCTGCAGCATTTTGTTGTAGTGGGAATAGCAAGGACGATGACTGCGACACGATGTTGTGATAATTGCCAGCAGCACCAGAAGCACGAGCCGTGGCAGCATCAGCAGTCATCACTCCCATTACACTATACCCCTACCCACGTCCACTCCACCTCCTCGTCCCCTGCACAGTGGCAACAAACGGTGGCACGCTGTGTGACTTTAAAGATTTGGCCCCCCAATGCTTGTTGTCAGATTTTTGGGTTTTGTGGCAGCTGCAAGCACAGTCAGCTAGGGATTAGTTCTTGAGCCGCGCATAAAGCGCCGTTTCGACTATGCCAAGCACAATGAATAGCGTGCCCCAAAGTTGCAAGTTCTTTATGGGTTCATAACTCAGAATTCACACAAAAGGGAAGCAGCACAGATAAGCATTAAGCAAAAAGCAATTTAATTATTTATTAAACATGTAAGGAAACACTGAGATCAGTTTCAACAAAATAGCAATGCAATAACCATATTTTTGGCGAATAATCTGGCTTTAACAGAGTATAGTTTTGACACTTTTAATCGGTTTTAATTGTTTAGTCATAAGATTTGAACCATTAATTATAATTTAAAAACAAAAACAAACAAAGAATGTTCTCATTATATGCCAAATATTTAATGTTAATACTCGCATGTGATTACGTATACGCAACGTTCAACAGATAAAATGAGACAAGTGTCGACTTAAAAATTAACGCTTGTTATTTTTAAATAATAGCTTTCGCTTTAATCCCCAAAATATATAAACAAAGTTTGCTAGTATAGTATGAAAAGTTTTTGCTGACGGTTATATTTAATTACACATAAATCTCCAACTGACAGTAGCTGAACTTTGTGGACACTTCAACTTTGACTGTTTGCTGTGGCGAGTTTTTTTTAATATTTTTTTCTGTTTTGTATTTTGTGCTGTGTCGCTGTGTTTTTCTTTTTATTGGGGACACATTTATTATTCATTTTGCGCTAATTTTGACTATATTGTTGCTGGCTACACTACGCTCTGATTTTGCTTGCAGCGCAGACTGCGTGAGAGAAAGAGAGGTGGAGAGGGATGGAGAGCAGAGGGAGAGGAAACAGTTGCCGCATGTGTGGCAGCAATTTCTCATTTTTATGCCTCGGCATGTTGTAAAACCACATTAATGCCATGTAGTCCTTCAACAGCAATACAGCACAATAAAAACAACAACAACAGCAGCTGACAAAGCATTGCATGTGGTTCGGTCTGTCTGGTTCCTACACACTCCTCCGCCCTCTTCCCCCCTCTTGCCCAATGTCTACTATCTCTCGTTTGTCTAAGCTGAATTATGACTTCCTGGTAACACGTTTTTACATTTCCGTTTCCGTTGAGTGAAATTATTACCATAAAAGTAAGCAAAACTGACGACAAGACTTTTTATCCCCCTATCCCCTATCCCCTAGTCCCCCTCTCCTCTTTCCTTCCATTCTTTCCCCTCAGCTCAGCCATCTAAAGTGCACAATTACGGCTTGCGATGCGACGCTTTGCGCGTTGTTTGCTTGCCCATTGGAATTTCAAAATAAATCTTTAACGATGCACTGGGGGTAGTACGTGCCAGCAATGTCTCCGTACCACCTAGCCCCCCTCTGTGGTTCCCCCTTCTAAAGTTGTCATCATTTGCGGTCGTCCCTCTATTTTTTATGCGTTAATGTTTGCAAGGACAACCATTTACTGTGCCAAAACACGTTCCCAACAATCAACATCAAAAAATAACCTGGCTAAGACGGTCTGAGCCATATCTCATAATTTCATAAATAATTACACATTGTGCTGACAGCATTAATAACAAAAGAAATAATGAAAAGCCTAAAGTAAAAGATATATAAATTACAAGTGTTGCTTTAAATCCTTGTGATATATTTATTACGCACATGTCTGCTAATATTTATCAGACAAATAAAATATATTTTGTCTCTTAGAAGACTTCGGCCTTATACCTTTGAATCTATATTTTGTGCTATAGTACTTTATGGGTGGCACAAGCAACTTGCTTTTACATATACAAAATAATTTGGCCAACTTATCGGCCACGCAATGAGAATCGAGCATATACTCATTTAGTCGACTTATAGTGGATATATCTAGTTCCACTCTATCGAGTAGTCTGTTGTAAATTGCAGTAGCAAAAAATATAGCTGCACTTTCCTTGACCACGAAAGTGACATGATATTGAGCAATGTCCAGTTTGGGAATTTCATTGTGAAACTTCATGTCCAATCCGATTTTAATTTCTGCATTTTGTGTATTATTTAAAGTGAGATTCTCACAGCGGCTGTTCAGATCTTGGGCCCACAAGTAATTATTAATTTCATCGATAACTAGTTCGGATATGCGATCCGTCCACTTGCCATAAACTGTCTTATATGGCTCACAGGTACAATAATGTTCAGGGATGCCTGCATCTGCACAAGATCTTAGGCTTTCAATGGGGTAGAAAAGAGATTGGCACTTGGGACATTCCGCCGATTTGGCTGGCGTCGAATTGCTAGCTAAGCCACCTATTTCTATTATATGCTTAAGAGTATTATATAGATCGTAGCTCGAAGTCAGACGATTGCGATTTAGCTCCAGGGCTCGAGCATATTCGGGATACTGAGCACGAAACCAGGGAGGTAAATGTATAAACAACATGGGTAGACGTGATTCCAAGAATCCACCACTTAGCTGCCTAAGTTGACCATAGCGTGCGCCGTGATCGGAGAAGAAGATTACAATGTTTTGATCCAAAACTCCATCCTTCTCAAAATCGTTTAAGTATTGCAAAACAAAGTTATCCATTTTTGAGGCCAAGCTGAAATCATCGTGGGTGAAACTACTTGACCAAAAGAGTCCCCAAATGGGTCTGTCATTGAGATAACGATTTGCATACTCCTTCATATAATCGAATATAAAACTACTTTGTAGTCTCCGACCGAAGCAATAATCCATGGTACATTCCTTGCACTTCCAAGTGTCCAACTGATTCCCGAAGGCTTCCATAAATGGCACATGATAGTAATCAGTGGGCGGGGTTGTAAATCCCTGCTTATGAAGTCTAAAGGTGTTTATGCTGAATGCATCCTCAGCATAGGCTGTCAAATATCCCGCCTCCTTTAAGTCCTTCCAAATGAAAGGAAAGCTATCCAGGCAAGCACTTTCACTTGTATCGCAGACTTTTTTCTTCGCTGTCTCTGGAGAATACCCACTGAGTACGGCCAACAGATTGGGAAACGTGTTATCCGCAACCTAGCAGCAGATTTAGATCTTAAAATTGTTGCTTAAAATAAGTGACAAACTATAAACTTACTTTATTATAACCCTGCAGCTCATACCAGTTGTTCTGTGTTAAAAACTGGTACACGTTGGGCATAGTACGCCTTAAATTTATTCTCGACATGGTGTCCAGTCCAAACATTATAACGCTAGGCTTGCGTGGCAACAGTTTTTTAGAGACTCCTGCGGCTACAGTCTCAGCTTTAGATCTTCCTGGAGTTGGTTTGTTTTGTGATTCTACAAAAGAGCCACCTTTTCCTTTGGCAGTTGCCTCTGCTGAGGGTACTGTCTCTGCTCCTACTTCCTCTCCTTCAGTGACTGACATTTTAGCTGCTTCTTCTGCTTTACTTCCTATTCGTTGTTCTTCTCCAACTATTTCTGGTCTTGATCCTTCATGTGTTTGTTTTAGACTTTCCACTGCTGATTTTTCACCTGCTGTTGTTTCTTTTAAAATTCCTTCTCTTGTTTTCTCTGCTTCTTTTCGTGGCTTATACTGAATTAAAGCATAACCATCAACCACTAGAATATTTGAAATATTTCTCGATTCGTGGCAATTCAATAACATGGCTTCAACATGAAGCGGTACTTTGTAACCATGGCTAAAATATACTGGGGACTCCAACTGAAAGGTAAACCTAAAAATAAACCAAAAATTAAAAAAGAAATGAATTATTTTTAATGTGTGATAATAGAATGATTCAAACTTTCTTCAATGTCATCAAAACTGATTAAGATACGACAAAGTGTCATTATATTCATATCAAAGCTTTGATTAGATTTAGTTAAAATCGTCAATTATTAGTGTGTCTCGATTTATTTAATATTTATAACAGCTTTACCAGATAGATAAAAATACAAGAAGCTTACATATTTAGGATCCCGTTCATATCAATAGGTGTTATTTCTTGATAATAGCAGGTGTATTTAATTTCACTGGAATTCTGTATTTCTGATATGACGCTACTGTTGATATGGAGCACATATCGCTTACTACCCTTATCAAAGATGGGCGTGACTAGAGCAGACTCATTGGCACACGTCTCAAAGACTTTTGGTTTATAGATTTGCATCACTTCATCGCCGAATGGATCTATAGACGGCATTTTACACAGACTATTCTCCACATAGTAAAGGGGAAATGGCACTTGGTTTACACTGGTGTTATCACTGATTTTTATTAAGGTGCTAAACATATTATAATTTAATTCTGAACCTATTTTTTGATATGCTGTGCAAATGAAAATAATCACTGCTAAAAAACAGAAACCGAGACATTTATAACTTGTATTTCTGATAGCACAACCAGAGAGCATATTGTTGAATCGACCACGAACCAAAGCTGACTGAGGATACCCGACCAGGGAGGGCATCTCCAAAAACAGCCCCTCCACTGATAACTTCCATTATCAGCAACATGTTTGGTAATGAATATAACTTTTTACACAGAACTTGTCTCTCATTACCGCACTAACAGTTTGAACACTGAGCAATCTTTCGATTTGATAAAAGTCTACAAAATTTTAATAAATTCAGTTTGATTAACTGTCAAAGTTCCAAGTATTTTGTAATAAGTGTTTGTGAATGTATAATTATTATTTATGCAGCCATTTATTGATTACTTGACTTTGTATTCGTATCTAGGCAAAAGTTTTGTATTTTTTTACATTTTTACTTTGTTCGCTGCTGTTTTAATAAAGAGAAAAATTTTCTGCATAATTTATGCATTGCAATTCAACGCTGCCATTCACAATTGTTCAGTTAAAGAAGAAGAAAAAGCAACAAAAACAATGAGCGATTTTTTCAACGCTGGGAATCAAAACGCTGCCACACAAATGAAAAACCATTTCCCACAGCGAACTCAAATTGAGCTGCGGAAAATTGTAGACTCGTTTGCATGTTGCTGCAATCCTTTAAAGTTTCCCGTACGCTTCGAATTGAAAAGCCAAACAAAAGACCAGGCTCGAATCAGAGAAACTAACTGCAAAGCATAAAGAATATGAAAAACATGTAAAACACGAAAAACTACTCAGCAGAAATAGTATAGAAGCGTAATATCCTAATAGTAGAACAATTTATAATACTCCCTTCTACTTCTACTCTCTGCCATGTCCTTTCGCCCTGTAATTACACTTGGTTAACTTTGATTGCCCACTTACATTGTGTAGAATTCGCAGTAATTCATAATTTATTATTTATGTTATGCACTAGATTTAGCTCAGCTCTTTGTGTCCAGCAAATGCTAAATAATTTAAAGTACAAAATTATTTATTTATATAAATTTTATAACAAAAAAAAAACTAGTGTGTTTTATTTTAGAAATAATTGTGTAAAAGGATGTTTAGTTTTAATAAGTTATTTATATATTTAATATTAAATAGTATTACTTTAACAGCTGAGCATTTAATTACTTAGTTTAATTTATTAAGTGAGGTCGGCGTTAAATAATTTATATGCAAAAAGTAAACTGTAGTCCTTATAGCTCAGTTCGTGATTTTCTCGACGGCTACCAAATAATTATTTATTCATTAAATTAGCACTAAAAGGCAATTAAGTCTTTGTTACAGTTGTCAATTTAGCAGACGCAGCAGTGCCAGAAACTTTGATGAAAACACAAAACAAATTTTCCACTGCAATGTGCAGTAAACAATTGTTCTACTTTCCAAACAACTAAAGGTAAATTCATTTCCGATTGCAAGAAGACTTTTAAAATATAATACAACCCTCCTGTGGTAAATGAGAAATAGAGAGAATTGTTGAGCGGAAATTAAAGAGTTTATCTATTTGGAAATCAAATCTTTTTGGTAGACGGCACAAAGTAGATGAGATTTTAATGTGTGATTCTTTTGAGGAATTAATATTTTTAAGTGCTGTGTGTTAAATCGTTTTATTAAGTAAAATTTCTACACAAAAAACTATTTTCTAAAATCGATTTCTTAAAAGACTTCACTTTTGATTGCTTTTAAATAAATTACTGTTACAATTTAGTGTGAATTTTATATTAATATTAATTTCTTGTTAGGCACAACTCTAATCATTTTATTTTTGCAGCTGCAGCTCGTGTTGCGCTCAATTGTTGCATAAATTATGCAAGTTTGAGTTGAATGCAGTTGACTGAATCGCGTTACATTTAATTATGGAAGATGGCAGAAGTTAACACTGCCCTTTGGGAGAGCAAGGGGTCAGTTAAGGTCTGTTGAGTCTATCTGCTAATGAAATCAGGGACTGTAGGAACTTTTAAACTGTCGTCGCAAGTTGCAAGTTGCAAGTTGCAAGTTGCCAGTTGCCAGTTGGTAGTTTGTTAGTTGCAACTATTTTTGCATTTACTTGACAATCATTATTTAGCGCTGGAAATGCAAAGCCAATTTGTGTGGTGCTAGTTAACAACTGTGCTGGGAATGCCGTCAGCTGTGCTGTGATTTTCTGCGCCTCTTTCGTCCTTTTTCCTCTATTAGTTATGCCACGTAGTGGCGCTTCCATAAATCTGTTGCATAAACTTGCTAGTCGTGGAAGAGCGGCCAGTGGCAAGTGGCAGCTGCCAGGCACATTAACGACAAATGAAAGATGCATGAGACAGGCGCCAACAATAAAGGTGAGAGTGTACGAGTAAGTGAACCGGACCAGGTCCAGGACCACATGCCACACATGGCACAGGCCGCAAATCATTGGGCACCAGCCTGGATTCCCCAGCTCGTTTGGTCGACACAGCACGGCAAATACTTTATGCGATTATAATAAAGTAAACTCTATAAAGTTGTCATATTCAATTCCTCGCCCCACCAAGGGGCATAAATTAGGCTTATGGCCAACAAAAGGGAGTCCAGAGTCTGTCATTACAGCCATATCATATTACTGCTCTCCAACCCCAATACACTCACACACACACATACACACACACCCGTTCACACGGAGACACACTTATCGATCGATTGAACATGAAAATGTCAGCACAATTAAGCTCATTGAATCAATTTGCACCCACAGCTGTTTGCTGGTGGCTACACTGATAAAAAAACTATTTCTAAACATAAGTAAGAACATTGTAATTAATATTAATTTAGTCGAGCAAATATTCTTTTGCCTTTTGGTCTATAAGTTAAAGAAAAAATTATTGTTTTTTTAATTCTTAGACCTAAAAATAAATTTTTCTCTTAAAGAGAATAATTAATGACTAATATTAACTTATACATTTATTTACAGAGCATTTTTACTAAATTAAATTGACTTTTCTATTTTTACCGGTACTAGACTTTAATATAAAATGCTGATGATTTTTGTCAGTGCATCTCCTGGTCAACTGAAAGTGTTAGTCTGACCAAGTTGGTAACACCAAGATGCAGCAACACGCAATATTTTCCCAGAGCTTAGAGGGAAAAACTCGTTTATAGCTGCGTATTTGCTCTAAGCCTTTAAAGCCTGCTAATTGAGTGCTTATCGATTAACGTGCGGAGCCTATCACATTAATTATATGAACACGCAATTGTGTAGGGCAGTTGAAGGGGATACGAAAAATGGGAAAAGGGAAATGAGAAATGGGTAAACCATCGACGCTTTTCACACTATTTTTATCTGTTATTTGTGTGTATTCAAAAAATTTGCTTATAAAATATGAGCACAGAAATTTGCGCACGAATTTCCACTACGTTGACAACGACGACAAGGACGACAACGACGACGACAACTGCGACGACGACGACGACGACGTTACAGACAGGATGCTGCGCAGCAGGATAATAACCTCAGCAGCATAATTAATGTCGTTCACAATCAAGGACGAAAGCCAAGCAAAATTGCCGCTCGTTGCTCCGCATGATTAATGCCATTATTATTAATTTTGGACACGTTAATTGCTCATGAGAAAAATTTAAACAACTTTCTCAATAAAACGTTTGCATACTTCACATACGCAACGTTGTACCGCATACTTAAAGAGAATATGAGAGTGAGAGTGGGAATAAATTCGCTCCCTAAATTCAATTAGCAAAAGGGAATGCAAGCAACGTGGCTATATTTTTTAGGTACTGCACAGTTTTTAAAATATTATTCGAATTTATTCTAAAAATAACTAAATAAAACTTAGCTATAATCAACAGTCAACTCGCAAGTAAAATCGTTCAGGCATTGAATCGGAGACGTGTCCTTCTCCCTGTTGAATGAGTACCAAAGACTACATTACACCGTTTTGGTCTAGAAAAAATGAATTATAAACTTTAAAGAGCCGATAGTGCATGAACAGTGGATCAACCCAAGTCGAAAATATGTATAAAAAAAACGCAAAAAGTATAGTTAGTTAGTTTATTTTTTTATAGTTGATGACTTTGTATCAAATTTTGAATCTTCACCAAGAAAAGTAGCTAAAATTGAGCTAAACCAACAACACTGTCAAGCAGTACGCAATTCGAGTCAGTGGCATCATCAAAAACGCATCAGTGTCATTAGGGCTGGGTGGCAGGCATTTGCTCTGTCATTTTATGGCTGTTGCGACTCCTTTTGTTGCCCCAGCTGACTGCTGACTGTTGACTGCCGACTGCTGCCTGACTATTTCTTTTTTGTGTTGTTTACTTTTCGTTTCATTTTTCGCGTGGCAATGACAAGGACAAAGGGGCACACAGAGACTAGAGACTAGAAGCACAAGTAGAACCAAAACCAGAACCTGAACCATGCAACAACTGTGTCAAGCAATTTTCAGCTCGAATCGTTTGTGTATCTAGCGCTAAATGAGCGCCATTCCCATTCCCCAACAAAAGGGTGGCGGTAAGGGGACCGCTTGGTAATCTGCAACATGTGTCGCCAAACGCATTTTGCAGTTGTTGCATAAAAATAGAAGGCAGCGTTAAGTTCCATGGAATTATCATTGTCATAATCATAAAATCCCATAGCAAAGCATAGCACTAAATGAGTGTGGTGAGAACAAAAAAAGGACACACACACACAGATGTTGTGCCAAATGAACACATGCTTACAAGCTGTATATGTGATTTTATTGTTATTGTATAATCCCAACTTTTTCTTTATATTATTAACGGAATGATGCCATAAAGTATGATTATTGAAGTTCGCTTAACTATTTACCACTTTAGACAAAAAATAACCTTTCCTTATCTGAAATATATATACAATTATAACTGAATGAAATGTTTTTTGTATAATTTGTTTCTTTCTACGATATTTATAAATTTGCATACAATTTATGTAGCCTCCTAAAAGTATGATTCACTTTTTACGTTTATTACTGCAACAAAACTTGTGAACTAAACTGAAATTAGACAATAAAAAACTTCAATTCTATGCCGCAAGAAATGTATATTAAAGAATGAGATTTAGAGCTACAATAAAATAAGTTTTTAACTCAATTTAAATTACGTTTACGCATTGCAATTTATGTTTTTTGTGCATATTTTTGAGACAATGCAAAACTTGCAAAATTAACAAAGAAAATAATGTTTTTCTTATATCACAATTTGCTGAAAAATGCTTAAACATGACTTGAAAACATCAAGTTAGCTTGTTTTATTTGAACATGAGAATATTTGCAACACAATTGCCTTTTCTAAGAACAATACTAAAAACTATTTTAAGACAGCATAATAAAAACTTGACAATAGTTAAGACCCAGCACAATTTGCACATTTCAAATGGCAAGTGTTGTGGCGGCAGTTGACATTTATGCGATATCTTCCTGTTAGATATAAAACTAAGAACACACACAGTATGTAAGATGTGTGTGTGTGTGTGTGTGTGTGTGTGTGTGTGTTTGTGCGTGTACGTGTGTGTGTGATGTTTGCCACAAAGACAAGGCTAAGTGGCCTGAGGGCGCAATTTTGCCATTGGCGCTCGTTAAATTTGCATGCGGATGCGCTTATGTACATATACATACATATATATAAAGGTCGGTTTGTGTGTGCGTGTGTGGCAACAATGTTAAATGAGCGCAACAGTTACACACTGACTGTGACAACAACAGTTTGCGGTTTGAGCTAGCATCATTGTCTTTTTCAAAGAGTTTTTGCGTCTTCCGCCACGACAGCCGCAATCCAAGTTCATTTGGCATGCAACAAACGTGGCAAGGACAAGTCAGCTTGCAGCCACGCCCTCTCCGTAGCTTAGTACGTTAGAGCACGATGTTTGCCAAGCTAAAATTGAAATTGTCTATGCGCTGCCGTTAGACAATTGGCAGCGACTCAGGGGACAACTCGTCGTATGCGTAACGAGTCTTTTAAAACATGCTTCACAACATAAAATGAAAAAATTGAAAGAAAGAAATGAAATTATTCATCACTTTGGTGCCTCTAATATTTATTTAAAATTCCACTTTGATTAAAATACAGAAACGCTTTATGTGGCAAGTAGCAAGCATACCAAGCACGTGGCAGCAAGTTCCTTAGAGTAAAATCTTTGCCATCCTTATGAATTAACTACAGCAGCAAGAACATCAAGAATTTCCAGATAAAGGACGCCTTGTAATTAAAACTTACAAGCCATACACTGATAAAAAGGAAAGTAGTTTAAAGGTTAAAAAAACGTGACTCACAAAGACATAAATTAAGTATTTTTAAAGATAGTTTAGTCTGCAGGGAAAGCTTCGAAAATATTCTGTTGGAAGTCTTTCTTGAATAAATAAAATTTAAATTTTGCTTTAAAAAAACGTTTAACTACTTCAATCATCATACAATTTATAAACTAATAAAAATTTAAGTCTCTGTTTTTTTAAATGCGAATTAAGTCTGATTTTAATGTTCTTCCACTTATGCCAGAACGAATCTTAATTTTGTAAGCCAACTCTATGCTCCAAAACTAATTATAATTGAACAGTGTACTTGCTGTATCTTTATTATGCGTTCCTCAGCCTGTTAGGCTAACAGAAAATGCCAGGAATGACAGACTTGCCAGGACTGTTGTCCAGGAATGCCTGTCAAATTCATAATCTGCGGCTTCGTTGAAGCGCCACTGGCTTTGGCTCAAAAGAATAGCGCTGCCGTTGACAGTCTGTGCTGCGTTGAATTAGCCACCCGCATACACACTCTGACGTAGACAGTTTGGGGTCTGCCATTGTTGGCTTTACCTGTTCGGTTCAGTCGTATCCTCTGCTGACCAATCATGTCAAAGCAAACGCGAATATTAGCGCTTGAATGAAAACCGCAAAGAGTTTAGTTTCCAAAAATTGCATGGACTTTTGTGCAGCTGCCACGTAATTAGGCTGATACGCTGGTACGCATAAATCCGGCACGAAGCCCTCATGCAGCTGATCGCAAAAATGCCAACGCTTATCCGCAGTTGGCCATCAATTTGCATTTGACAAGAAGCCAACAATTTTTTTTGTTTTTTTCTTTTTTTTTTTGACGAATTTCATTTCGGAGAAAAACAGCAGCAGGTGCTGGCTGATGATAACCACCTGGTTACCCCTTTATAACGGTCGTGTTGTTGTTGTTTGTTATCGGCCATCTTCTTTGCAGCCTTTTGTTTGCTTGATTAAATTATTTTTCATTATTTGGCAAATGAAAACAGCCAGCCAGGACACTTGATGGCAATAACAGAGCGGCTGGCTTACACATTTAATAAGTTTATTATAAGCAAAAGGCAAATGGCAAAAATGGTTAAGGAAAAGTGGAGGCGGAGGGAGAACGGGCGGGTGAGTGTGAGGGTGAGTGAGAAACGGCAAAACTCGAAGGCAAAAAGGCAATGACAAAATAAAGCGTGCCGTTATGAAAAAAATCTTATCTAAAGGATGGCATGAAAGGCGCACAGGATTTTCCATTGAGCTGTGTCAACATGAACGAGAACAACGTAATCACTTTTTTGTATATACCCTGTAGGTACACACATAGGGTGTATAAGCTCAGGAATTGAGGCTGCAAGTCTTCATCTTCAATGAGCTCCATTTGACTAGCAGATACTTATATCTTTAGAGGGTACCTTATGGTTGGTATTTGCTTGTTAAACACAAAAGTTACACGGCGTAATTGCAGATTTAAGTCAGCTTTCGTGTTTGTCTACAGCAATCGTATTGTAACTTCTGCTTCCCTACCTTTTATGTAACAGTGTCTTTAATAATTAAACGCACATCCAGTTGCATGCAACTTGCACTTTAAGCTGCTTTAAAAGCATATAAATTACGTGGCATCCTTTTGCGGTCACTCAGACAACCCCAAGCACCTTTCCGTCCCACAGAATAACTCATATTACCTTAGCACGACAAAGGAGCACTAAGCAGCGCATTGTCTCAGTTTCTTATTGAGTTCGCACTCATGGACACTGCTTTTCTGCTTCACTCTAATAAAAGTGCACTTCAAAAAATTCAATTTTCATGAAAAACTCTTTATGAAATTGCCAAGCTTAGTAAGAATCCCAAAAGTTTTATTTTTAATTTCTTTGCGGTTCTTTAATTTATGCAATGAGAAATTTTACTAAGCTCAGACAGTCATAAAATCTACATCATTTAATGAATTCCAAAAATAAACAGTTCAAACCATTTTAGATATTCAATCAAAGTACGGAGCAAATCATAATTGATTTAGGGAGTCCAAAAAGATTGTGGGCTTTACGGAATTTAAAGACATTTTTGGAGTAAAGGAGATGAGACTTTTTTATAAAAAACTTTTTTTTGTAGGAAGTTTGCTTAATAGAAGTTTTTTAAATGGGCAAAAAGAGTCTGCTAAATATATAAAAAGAAGGAAAAGTGGTTTAAGTTAAATAGTGTAATATAACTCAAGAAAGGGTGAACCAGTTTGGCTGAGAAATGTGGAGATTTAGCACAGTCATAGGAGGCGGACATATGATACTTTTTATCCCGTTCGACCACGTTTCGGTGGTATATCAATGAATTATATAAATATTTTTTAAGCCTGAAATAAAAATGTAAATCGTTAATTTCAACTATAGCTTATTTGATTATAAGAAATATAAATAACCAAATGAACCTTTGGGATCTCTGAGAGGACAAAAGCTAGAAGTACTAAATAAGGTATGTAAAATCCTCATGAATAAGGTCAGAACAATTTAAGTTTTATTTTTAATTGTCACTCTACTCCTCGAATTAATCATATGTTAAGCGAACCGCGAAGTAAAACGATTCTAAGTATTTAAAAAAAAAAATAGTAATCATAGCAGGCAGCTAGTTAGCAACTGCACAGCAGCCAGCTAATGCTCGCTCCACTCCTATAGGGTATATTCCAGTGGCGCGCACTCACGTGTACCTACCATTATTATATTTTTAGCTTTTAACAAAGAAAGCCCAATTTAAAAGCGGTAAAAAACGTTGACCCATTTCAATGTTTTTTGACCGAGTATTTTGTGCAGGTGACAATCAAAGTGAGTGTGCTTCAATTTTGATAGGACTCAATTAGCATAGAAATTGGGTTTCAGCTTGATTGAGGTGTAGCCACAGTACAGTTCTTAAGACGCAATTTGGTGTAGGGATCAAATCAAGGTGTGACAGCAGGTGTCACAGTGACAGGTGACAACATGCGGTAGGATTATGCCCACATGCCTCAAAAGTGCACAAAAAGTTGAGACAAAGGCTTAGCTTTTAGTGTTGCGTAGGGAATTAAATGTTACAAATTGTTTTAAGTAATTCAATTTCTACTCAATCAACAGGCGATTGGAGTCAAAGAAAGAGCAACAAATCGAGAACTTAGTATATGTGTAAATGTCTTTGGGTGTAGATGTTTGTGCGGACATAACTCAATTTGAGTGCTGAGAAATTTACACACAAACACTCGCACACTCGCACACTCACACACTCACACACTCACACACACACATACACAGGGAAAACTTATCGATTCTTTGGAAATTATATTTGAAAACTTGAAAACTCAATTTGGCGTTGCAATTTTAAGTCCTGTCAAAGCTGCACCCCCTCCAATCAAACCCCTCACACCCCGCTATGCCCATTTCTACCCTCCCATTCCTTCTCTAAAACTATCGTCGTCATCGAGATGACGACACCAGATGCAACAGTCAAGAAGTTCAAACCTGTAGACCAAGTTTGCGTTTTAAATAATAAATAGCATTAGGAAAGCCAAAGAAGCCCAAGCAAGTGAAATCAGTGGAGAGTGGTAAGTGTGGCAAGTGTACTTCAAAATCAAGTGGCATGGCCAGGACAAATCGTGCCACAACATAATGAGCTCCAAGTGCCACCAAGGACAAACCGAGTGTATACAGCGGTGGAGTTGTAGCCGCAGCGGATGCAAATGTCGCAAAGAAAATTGCATTCACTGTCGCTTCGTGATTTCTTGGCCGCGATTTTGTTTTTGCCACACAACGCGATTGCTGGTTGCCAGTTAACGGCCACAAAATTAGTTTAAAGTTAGCGGAAGTGAAAGCAAAGACGGCAAAACATTCAGGCATCAAGTGTTGCAGCACCAATTTCATAAAAAAATACTTTGTTTCCTTGGTCTTTACAGAGGCTGCACCTGGCCAGCAACGAGGCCAACAACGGAGACGTCAACCGGAAGATTGGCAATGCCCACAGACTGTCCAAATGCAACGCAGAATAATTTGCAAATTATTATTATAAAGTAGAAGGAATCACAGCAGTGACAAGAACAACAACCACCACAGCAGCAGCAGAAACCACAACAGTCAAAAGAAAGTAGAAAAATAATCAAAGTAGAGAAGAAGAGAAAAGAGACGACGGTGAAAATGCGGTCTATGGCCAAGACTTCGGGCTTCAACAGCAGCGATGAGGAGTTTACTGGCATCAGTGGTTTGGACGCGGGCAATAGAACCGAAGGCGTATACTCTATAAGGTCCAACTGGATAACAGAGTGGTGAGTAGTAGCTGCTGAATGTACCCTAGAAAGCAGTTCACAGATAAATGTAATGACAGCTCATTTCATGCAAGTCAAGAACAATTATAAGATGTATCTCAAATTGTAGTTTAAAGAAAGATAAACCAGAACGAGGCTTAGATAAAAATAAATGTAGTAAAATTTATTAAAAGAGGAATTAGTTATGATGAATGCAGAGATGAAACCGTTTAAAAATATCTCAGTTTTTAATCACTTTAGTCATTTAATTTATGTTTTTTATCTTAAACCACTTAATGAGCAGCTAAGTGTAAAAATAGATTTATAAATATTTAATGATTATTAAATACTTAAGTTTATTGTCTAGTTAAGGCATAAAGATAAACGTATTAAAGATAAAATTGGTCAAATAAACAAGAAAACGGTTATCTTCATATCGCCGAAGATTAAATACCCTTTCAATCATCATACTGCGTTAATTTTGTTTCAATTACTAATTAACACAATAGTTGTTCAAAACAAGGATTTTCAACCGATTGTTTCTATGATGTTTATATCATATAGCAGTTCTATTTGAATGAAATTTGGTCAACATGATAACATGATGGTATTGATACCATTAATACTGATAGCAAAAGCATATTGCGAGAATTTGGCTCAGTAGACATTAAAAATCTTAAATACTAACCATTTTCAGCATTTTTGACCGTTTGTTTCTATGGCAGCTAATTTATAAAATCTACCGATCCGATTTCAATAGAGAAAGTACGTATCTGTACCAATTTGCATCAGGATAGCTTCAACACTGAGAGACTAGTTGGCGTAGCAATAGGGACACACGATATATCACGAATATATATACTTTATGATGTCAGCATCAACAGCCGAGTCGATATGGCGATGTCCCTCAGCCCATCTGTTTGTATGAACATCTACATTTCAGAGACAATAAGAGCCAGTCCCACCAAACTGGGAATGAAATACAATCCATAGTGCATGCAATTCAAGTTAATTTTATAGTTTCCACCGATTTCATAACACCATATCTTGGAAACTACGATAGCAAACCTGAGCAAATTTACACATTGTGTGTCTGGTTCCATTTACAGAAATTTCTTAGTATAAATTGATAATTTTTTGAATCCACTTATTTCAGGCGCAATCGTAAGGAGCGCGAGAATCTATGCAAAGTCTTCTACAATCGAATCGTTGAGCACGCGGAGTGCAAGCGATTACTGGAGGCGGCAAAGATCTACGGTGAAATCACGGACTTCAACTCCTGGCCAGCCAATGAGCAGCTCCAATGGTATCGCAATTTCGGTGTCAATTTCACAACTTTTGGTAGGAACATCTCGACGGAGACGTCTGCCACTCCAGTCGAGGAGACCGGACCGGCGCTGGTGTTGCCACCGTTTGAGACCTGGCAGACGATAGCGATCGCTTTTTGTTTGTTTCTGTGCATTATCCTGACGGTCGGTGGCAATATCCTTGTGCTCTTGGCCTTCATTGTAGACCGGAATATACGACAGCCCAGCAACTACTTTATAGCCTCATTGGCAGCGACGGATATGCTGATTGGTAAGTGCCGATAAATACCCTGTAAATTATTTGAATGGGTATTATAGTTTCCACGATTTGCAGGCACTGTTTCCATGCCGTTCTATACGATCTATGTGCTGCGAGGTTACTGGGATCTTGGACCATTGCTCTGTGATTTGTGGCTATCGGTGGACTATACTGTCTGTCTGGTCTCCCAGTATACGGTGCTACTGATCACTATCGATCGCTACTGTTCCGTTAAGATAGCAGCCAAGTATCGCAGCTGGCGCACCAGGACCAGAGTCATCTACATGGTATCGATCACTTGGATTATACCGACGCTTCTCTTCTTCATCTCGATCTTTGGCTGGGAACACTTTACGGGCAAGAGGGATCTGCTGCCAGGTCAATGTGCCGTACAATTCCTCAAGGATCCGGTCTTCAATACAGCCCTCATCATTGGCTACTACTGGACCACGCTAATCGTGCTCTTCGTGCTTTACGCGGGCATCTATAAGACCGCCTACGACATGCAGAAACGAAGTGAGGCCAAGCAGCGGAAGATGCAGTCCATGGTAGCCCTCAGTGCTGGGGCCATGTCCGGCATGGCTGGGCATGCGGCTGGCATTGGGGTCATTGAGGAGAAGATACTGAAGACGAAGGTGCAACTGTCGGGTGGTTTAACCGAGTTGGACAGTGGAACTTGCACCACTGCCGCAAAGCGTCCCAGTGGCTCTGGCCAGGCCAATCCGTTGGCCCAGGCGACTGAAACGATTGTGGAGAAGATGACGCCGGAGCAACGACGTGCTTCGGAGGCCAAGATCGAGGAATCGAAGAGGGCTGCTGCCGAGGCTGAGAAAAGTGAGCGCTCCAGCAGTCCTGCCTTTGATTCCGATGAGGAATCCTCCGTCAATCAGACCCAGCAACTGATCAATCAACAAAAATTGGCTAATATGCGCAAGCGTTCGTCCATCGGTCTGGTGTTTGGGGCACAAGCCGCACTCTTGGCCACACGCAGCAAAGGTAACTTGCAACAGAGCACCATCAACTCCAAGTCAATTGAGGCTATGCACTCGATGGGCCCCCGATCGCCGCACCACCTGGCACACCAAACAAGTCTGCAGCGGGCCCAGAGCAAGGAGGAGGTGGGCATTGGGCATACTCATTACCATCACCAGCACTCGCAATCGCATTCGCAATCTCAACCGCATCCGCATACACCGCTCGAACGGCCCAAGCGCACCTCCTGCTCCACGCTCTCCCAGATAGCCGAGCATGAACGCTTAATTGATTTCCAAAATACCACCGAAACCATCAACACCACCAACACCACCGATCCCCTCTCCCCGGTGGATTTGGCACCCATTGAGGTGCCGAAGGATCAAGTACAGCAGTGTCTAGTGCAGGCCATACTACCACCTCCGGAAGCCTTTCAATGCCCCACACCCCTCTCTGACTACTCGGACCGACCCTTTGGTAATAGCTCCGGCAACAGCGAACTGGCCATGACCTATGACCTGCTGACCAACAACTCGGAGCTGCGCTACATGGACGAGAGCTCTGCTATGCAGGCCAACTCGGTGGCCACCAGCGATAGCGTCAGTTGCTCCCAAACCCGACCTAAGCCAACGCCTACGCCCATGTCCAATGCTCCTCCGGCGACCTCGCAACGCAGTGTCATCCCACCACCGCCACCCGCACGCAAACAGCTCCAAACTATCAGCTCACCCACCAGCCAGAGGCAGAGCCAGGTGGAGTCAGGTCACTCCCAATCCCCGGAGCAGGTAGCCATTGAAAAACGTCTTCTCGTCTCGTACACAGGCATCGAGGACTTTGCAAAAGTCCGAAGGGAGAGCTGTATTGAGGCGATCTGTCTCCTGGATGTGCCCGGTGGCAATGGTAAGTTGCAGGCGGAATGTCCACATAGGCGTGCCTCCAGTCCCATGGAGACGAGCAGCAAGGATGCCATACTCTACTCCCCCATGCCGCCACCGTCGCAGCCACAGAAGGCGATAGGAACGGGAGCAGGATCAGCAACAACATTAGGAGCAGGAGCCAGCTCAGCAGCCGCTGCCGGAGCAACTGCAGCAAACAACGCTCAGCTGGAGCGCATAGATGAGCGCGAGGCCTCGGACAGTAACAAAATGGCCTCCACATCGGGCACCACCAGCAGCTCGGCGGGTGGACAAGCCGGACACACCGAACAGTGCAGTGCCAGCAAGCGGGATGTGCAGGAACTGGATGAGGGCGGCGTCTCCCGACGAAGCTCAAGCAAACAGCACTTTATGCACTCCATTGGCAAACACTTTAAGAGCAAGAAGGCCCTGCCCCTGGTCATGGGCATCGGTGGTAGTCGGCAAAAGTCCAAGTCGGAAAATCGAGCAAGGAAAGCATTCCGCACGATCTCCTTTATCCTTGGCTGTTTTGTGGCCTGCTGGACGCCGTATCATGTGCTGGCCCTAGTCGAGGGCTTCTGCCGGAATCCTCCGTGCACCAATGAGCATCTGTACATGTTTTCGTACTTTCTCTGCTATGCCAACAGTCCAATGAATCCCTTCTGCTATGCTCTGGCCAATCAGCAGTTCAAGAAGACCTTTATGCGCATCCTCAAGGGTGATCTGCACATGACCTAAGCAGGTCCACAAACCCAAGTCAAATCCAAAACAAATCAAGCATGGGTGTCTGGGATTCAAGCATAAAGGATTCGGTTTAGCATAGCATTTGTCACACACACACACTAACACACACGGCACACAGCATTCCCGTGAGCCCCGGATGCCGTGTGTCCAAACCTAAACTCTATCTAGATATAAAACAAATACCGTTAAATGCTGAACCAAACCGAATCCACTTGATAATTCCGAGTCACGAAGGCAGCTCGACACCGATTAAATTCAAAATTTAAGAGGTGTGTGTGTGTGCCAAGCAGGAAGGTGTAATTTAAGTAGCCAAAGGTGTGTGTTATGTTAGTTAGTTTTGAAGTCGAGTGTACGAGGCTAAAAAAAGTAGTTGCAACTAAGCTAAGAAGGCGAATGTTTTAGACAATAAATAAATTAATGTTTATACACAAATACATACATACATATATCATAATATTATTAATAAACTATGCAACTAAACATATGAGCAGACGTATCCCCTTAAGTATATAACTAACTATAACAATTAGTTAAATGTACTTAAACTATCCCATATTTATAAAACATATCCAAAAACCAATTCTTCTTTTTTGGTCTGTTTCAGTTGATTTCCACAGAAATCTCTATAACATACTAAATTTTAATTTCAGTTTCGAATTTCCAGCGATCCCTAAAAGTATGCTTTAAAATTTCTGTGGAAGTGTTGCGGAACAGACCGTGAGAATTTTTACAGTGGGTGAGAAATACGTATTTACGGATTGCTGTCATTAACCATTTGATGTACGTTAATGTATTGATGTATCATATACTCAATAAATAAATAATTCAAGCCGATGTTCAACCAAAAAAAGTATTATTAACAAATAATACATAAATAAGCATATCTATAATGGAAACTAATAATAATAATAATAATCGTGTATAAATAATGTCAATTTCTATGGATGCGAAAAATAAACTCAGCAGCCGATGACCGATGACAGATGACCGTTAGACGATAGCCGATAACAATTGCCCAGACATGGATGGTATAAACACACATATAGAAAATATATCTAGCAATATTTGTATACCATATATCACATCTAAATAGTCGTACATACCAAATTATATACTTTGTATACTATGTATTTCGCGTCTATGCCAAGCTGCCTAAATAAGTTGATTATATTCATTATATTTAAATGTTATTTGTTATTGTTTTATAACTTATTATAAGCCAAGTTGCCTAACTGAGTTAATTTCCTTAAAGTTCTTCGGAGAATTCAATCTATGCTGTTATATGTTGAATTAAAAATTTAAAAACACAAAAAAACTTTTGTCTAAAATCTAAACAATAAGTTAATTAAGCATTTCATTTTCCTTAGCACCTAAGAAAATATGTGTTACAATAACTACAACATTGAATAAATAAATCATTTATGTCTGAAAAAAACCAAAAGAGAAAAAGTTTCAGTCGTGGAAAAAAATAGGGCACATTTAATGATTAATTTAAGAAACTATTTTTCTGCACATTGTATACCGTTATTAAGCATAAATCACCCATAGTCCAACGGGACAAATCAGCGGAATTATGCACATTTATTCAGCGTTTCATTACCAGCGTCGACTGTCTTTTAGAGTGATTCAATAAGTTCTTCAATTTCATTCGCAATAAGCTCAAATCTTACCATTGTACGAAAATGAGTTACACTTTAAAAAACGAGAAATGTTAAGCACTCTTTAAAAGTCAGATATTTAAATGGGATCAGCTTAATTCAGTGCCTCATTTATTTGCAATTAATTTTTGTTAATTAAAATGAATTTGTGAATATTTTGACTTTTGACATCAGCTACGATGTCGTGTCGAAACTGTTTGTCATTTTACAACACTGGTCACATAATCTAAATTAATTCGTAATTGAAGCTCCGGAGCTCCGGCCTCCGTAGTCCGCGATTAGACACCAAAGCGAGCAGTCAATGCCATAGGAGTAGCCACCAAGACCCATCCAAATAGCCGATATCCAGAAAATCAGAACCTTAAACCTAATTCAATTTACTGTCGAGTGACGGAAGCGCAAAGTACGTGGAAGTAGCATTTAAATTGGAGCAACCTGTTGACCCCGTCCGTCGTTTTCTTCGTTGTGATTCGTAATAAAATTGGAATAAACTATGGAAATACTTTTACGCATATTGGCACTATTGCTTAGCTATATAGGCATGCTAATTAACACGGTGTTAGGTAAAATCTGTGACCGCAAACTGCCCGATTATCCACCCATACGGAATCCCATACTCCTCAAATCGGTGATTGAACTCGTCACCGACTTGAGACGCGGCAAGGTAATGGAGTATTTCACTTAATCCAATCCTATTTTCCCACCAAAAAAAAATTTCAACTTGCTACTGACCTTTCAGCTGACGTCGGATCAGTTGTGCCGTGCGTACATAGCACGTGTACGGGAAGTGAATCCGTTTATCAATGCAGTCATTGAGGAGCGCTTCGAGGCGGCTCTGCGGGAGGCCCAGCATGCGGATGAGCTAATAGCCAAGGCCAGCAATGATTACGACCGTGTGGCCCTCTTTACACGATATTCTCTGTTGGGCATACCCTTTACCGTCAAGGAGTCCTGTGCATTGAAGGGTAAGCACCCCTAGCCCTACCTCATCACCAATTAATACCGTTATTTCCTCCTTCTTTGAGGTCTCTCCTATGAGGTTGGCAGCGTGGTGCGCAAGGGCATGAAGGCGCCGAAGGACGGCGATGTCGTTGAGTTAATCCGGGCTGCTGGAGGCATTCCTTTGCTGGTATCGGCCAATCCGGAGTTTTGCATGAGCTTCGAGACGAATACGGTGGCACATGGACGCTGCTGGAATCCGTATAATCTTGCGCGTTCCTCGGCTGGTTCATCCGGTGGTGAGGCAGCCCTGAATGGCTGCGGTGCCAGCACTTTTGGCATTGCCTCCGACATCAGTGGCTCCATACGTTTGCCAGCCCTGTTTTGCGGTTTATATGGCCATAAGCCCACCGGTGGTCTGATCTCCGTCAAGGGTCATTTTCCATACTCATCGGTGGACGAGAACTTTTCCAATTTGTTGCAGATTGGACCGCTGACGAGATTTGCCAGCGATATGCCGCTGCTCCTCGAGATCATGGCCGGTGATAACAAGTACAAGTTGAAATTCCACGAACAGGTGTCGGTTAAGAATATACAGGTGTGCTGGTTTAACTCCTTTTAGTGCTAGAATCTAAATAAAGTCACTTCTTCTCTACAGATCCACTACGCCTATGGCTTCTCTGGTTTCAACGCTTGCACACATCCCCTAGTGGACAAAGAAATCGAATATTGCATTGCACGTGCGGTCAAATACTTTACCAAAATGGGCAACAATGTCAAACAGGTGAGCCCAAGACATGCCCCTTTAAGCAAATCACGCGCATTTACCTCCGTTTTCAGCTGGATCTGGGTTTCCTCAATAATTCCATGGAGATTGCCATGGTGGGTTTGCTGGACATCAAGGGTTTGCCGAGTATTGTGACCCAGCAATCACATCGTGCTCCCCGTATGCGTCTGCTGATTGTGGAGCTCTTCAATGCCATCATTGGTCACTCGCTGTTCACGAAGGAGGCATTGTTCCTGGAGCTCATGCAGCGCATAAATGGTGGTATGAATGTGGAGAACATGGAGCAGTATCGTCAGGAGGCACAACAGATCAAAGCCCATTTAACAGTAATTATTGTCTATGGAATCATTTACAGTTATTTGATGCCCTTTTCTTGACAGGAATTGCTTGGAGAACGCGGTGTGCTCATTTTGCCCACCTTCCACACCACCTCGCTCTTCTTTCACACTTCGCTCTTTAATCTAACGGGCATTGATTTCATGCTGATCTTCAACGTGCTCGGATTTCCGGTATCACAAGTTGCCATGGGCTTGAATTTTAACGGCTTGCCAATTGGATTCCAGGTGGTAGCGGCGCCTTATCAGGATAAGCTGTGCCTGCAAGTCGCCGCTGAAATGGAACGTGCTTTCATGGGCTGGACACCACCAATTCGACATGATCTTTCACAAGCCTAATAAAAAAATATATTAACCAGTTTCCTATCACTGTAATGGTTAGTTAAGGTTGAGGCATAGTTTTTTTTTGCAAATAATAAACGATTTTAGTGGCATAATACCCATTACACCTTAAATCCGTATTTTATGTCTTTGATCTTTTTTTGATTGTTAGAGTGTGAACTGTGCTAAAATGCGACAACGGCACTTCACTTCTCTTGTGTCCACTCTTAAAACTGTGCTCTCAATTTACTCAAAGGCAAGCCACACCAATTTTTCTGTTATCTTGTCTCTCACGCTCATCTCCGCTCTCTCATCGCCTTAACAGTGCTAAGTCAAGCTTTTTGTCGGTTCAAAGCTCTCTGCCGGCGTTTTGCCGAATCAGTGTGTTCTTCGCTGCTCAGCTGGCAACAGCTACGTTCGTCTCTCTTTTTACTACATTCCAGCTCTTCCACCGCAATGATATGGAGCTTTTAGTCCGTTTTCTTTTGATAACAGTTAAATTTGTTTCTTTACTTCTACAACCGTCTCAGTATTTACTGCGCATTTTCAATACATATAAACAAAAATTGCCGGCAATTGAGAATCGGCTACTAACATACAATCTTCATGAGCTACGCCAACGACTCCAGCAACGCCAGGTAAAGAATAGGGTAAATAATAAATGCTGTCTGTTAACAGTTAACAACGCAGTTGCATCTATTTATAGCTCACCTCCGTTAAATTGGTAAATGCTTATATCGCGCGCATTAAAATTGTTAATCAGCAACTAAATGCCATTGTCGAGGATCGCTTTGTTGTCGCGCGCCTTGAGGCGAAAAAAGCTGATCAGCTTATCAAAGCTACCGCCCCCAAAGATTTGCCGGAACTCTTTAAGCAGCGCCCTCTGTTGGGTTTGCCCTTCACCGTTAAGGAGTCATGTGCTCTCGCTGGCATGCCCTTTACTGTTGGCAGTCTGGCGCGAAGTGAACTGCGAGCATCAGAGGACGGAATTGTTGTGAACCGGTTGCGCAGCGCTGGAGCAATTCCACTGCTGGTTTCTGCCACTCCTGAGTACTGTTATTCTATTGACACGGACACGTTGCTCAACGGACGCTGTGTGAATCCATATGACTTAAGCTACACACCTGGCGGCAGCTCAGGTGGCGAGGTGATTAATTAATCACTTTCTTTAACTGAAGCTAACACTTACTTATTTTACTCCAGGGTGCATTAATCTCAGCAGGAGCTTCGCTCTTTGGAGTTGGTTCCGACATCGCTGGCTCCATAAGGATTCCCGGCTTGTTCTGTGGCATCTTTGGCCACAAGCCGACAGGTGGCGTGGTTCCGTCAACGGGACACTTTCCCTACTCCGCCGAAGAGGACTTTCAAAAGTTTTTGGTGCTGGGTCCCTTGACGAGATTTGCCACAGATCTTAGTCCATTGCTAGAGTTGATGGCCGGTGAGAAGGCGAATCAGTTAAGACTGCATGAACCCATCGAACTTAGTCAGTTAAAAGTGCACTACTCCTTGGGCTTTGGGGGTCTCAATGGACTCATGCATTTGTCGGTTGACAAGGACATTCAAGGCGTCATTCTCAAGGCCGTAGCTCATCTAAGGGAGTTAGGCCTACAGGTGGAACAGGCCAAGTTGTCAGAATTCAAGAATTCCATGGAATTATCTCTAGGCGGCATTGCTCGTTTAAAGGACATGCAATTTGCTCTGCCGCGCGAAAAAACGACGTGGGAAACTTTCCTGGAAATATTTCGAAGTTTCTGTGGAAAATCCAATTGCACCACAAATGCCGTAATCTTCGATTTTATGCGTCGCACCAACAGTTTCATGCCAATCAAGAGACACGAAATTTACAAGCGAGAGACAAAAGCACTAGAGGATAAGCTAACGGTAAGTACCAGTTCTTATACGCTGTATCGGCTCTTATCAGTACATTCCCACCTGCAGCAATTTCTGGGCGACGATGGTGTCCTGCTCTTTCCTACCATGCACGCTACGGCACCCCAGCACGGCTGGTCAATTCTGCAGCTGTGGGGAGTCGATTATACGCTCATCTTCAATGTGCTCGGTTTTCCTGTTACTCACGTTCCCATGGGACTCAATGATAACGGTTTGCCAATTGGATTCTCAGTAATTGCGGCTCCATTTCAAGATCGTTTATGTCTTCGCATGGCCGAGGAACTGGAACGTGCCTTTGGTGGATGGTTGCCGCCAACACCACATAAGTTCAGTAAATAAAATATTATTTCTTTTGCCAAAAATTTTACAAAAATGTTCACTTATCAAAAAAAAAAACTCAGCTCTGTGCATTTAAATCGCTTAAAACCGCCATCTGGCGCTTATTTCTTGCACTTAAAAAGCGCGCGCCAAGCGGCGCTCACATAATGACCGAAATACCAAAACATGCATTCCTTTGCATTAAAAAAAACTTAAACTAATATTACAGAAGAAAATAAGATTAACAATTTATATACCAATTTTTTTATGTATATTTTGTTTTATTGCTTTAAACTAATTTCGCGCCAATCAATATTCTCCAGGGCTGCTGTAAATAATACCAAATTTGGTATTTTCCGCTTTTGAATCTGAACAGATGTTGTTGCCTCTCTTTTATCGCTCACTTGCACTTACAGTTGCACCATCCACCCCAAGTATGTGTGTGCTTGCATGAGTGTGTGTGTGCGTGTGCTTGCTTTCGTATGTTTTCGCTTCGTACATGCTTCGGTTCCTCGTTCACATTCGTTTCTTCTTTTGACATTCGCTTCGTTTGTTGTCATAACGCGAGAGACTTTCGTTGTGAACGGACGCATTTAATTTTGCGTTCTAATTTAATATTGACAAATATTGTTGAACAATTTACCGCAAACCACATACAAAAAAATAAAGAAGCATTGCTGACTAGCATGGGAACTCAGCGAACTTACTACAATTAAATACGTGTTGCAATCGAAGTAAAAAAGTGTTTCAAAATTTACCACACTGCGTGATCTTGTAGCTTAGTGTCACATAACCCCGAGCTCTGGTCCGAGTTGTATTTTTTGCGCGTAACAAAAATCTTGTCACTTAAACGAGAACGTACACAACTTTGTACAACAATTAAGTAAATGTGCGCGTGTTAAAATTTCAAAACGCTTACACACAAACCAGGCAACAACAAGTGGAAATACAACTACAACAACAACGAAAACTACGGGAAGCGCTCGCGGCCGCTCAACAAGTGTTACAATAAGCACTGGGGATTATCTAATAAACCAATAATATATTTATATATATATTTGAGCCTCACCCCACACTTCCTCAAATTATAATAAAAAGATTATATACCAAATAGGCAGCATAAATAATAAATTTAAACAATTCTCGTGTGCGCCTGCCAGTCAAGTGTTTGTTTCTGTGTGTGCGAGTGTGAGTAGCTGTGTGTGTTTGTGTCTGTGCGCGTGCATGTTTCTGAATGTGTGTGTGTGAGTCGAGCAACAGCAGCTATAGCTACAGCAACAACAGCAGCAGCAACAATACGGCAACGTCAACACGCAATTGCTGTGAGCGCGACGGAGACAGCAACAGCGTGAGTCATAAAAGTGAAGTGAAAATGCGGATAAAGAGAGAAGCGCCGTGTCTTCTGTTATGTATGCCAATCACAAACAACAATAACAACAACAACAATCGCATTGGTGGTAAGTAAGAAGAAGATATATATCTACATACAAACAAATATGTATATACAAAATCAACTAAATAAATTAAGATTATAAGCCATATAAGAGAGCAACAATTACTCATAGGTATTTTTTTCTGTATTTTGTTCGTTTTCGTTTTTGAGATTAAAACGAAGCATTTTTCCCGCTTGGAATGCCTGCTGTATTTACTTTTATAAACTTTGCGCGCTCAAGCGCATCCACTTCTAGGGCACAGGGGGAGGAAGAGCAAAGGTATCAACACACGTAAGCAGAGGCAGCAGCGACTGCGGCGGCAGCAGCAGTAACAGTAGCGCAAGCGTAAAGCGTTGTCGACAATTGTCTCTGGTTGTCTGCCCTGCCCACCACCGCCAGCTCTTCCCGCCCCATAGTATTTAACAAACAAGCAACAAGACTTAAAGTCAAAAAGAAGCAGAGGCGGAGAGTCAGTTTCTTACTTACTTCATACGTGACTCACATTCGCGTGTCTTTCAGAAATAAAAGCAAACGAAAAACGAAAAAAGAAGCTTTTTTTTGTATTTTGTTTTTGTTTTTTCGTTGGCTCTGCGTTGGCTGGAAAACAAAAAACAAAATAACAACAACAGCAGCAACAGCAAGAAAAAAATGTAAAGCAAAGCAGGTTTGTGCAACGGGCTGGCAACGCTGGCAACGAAACCCGCTTTGAAACGACCTTTCGAGTACGAATTCGTCGGCACAACAACAATAAAAGCAACAGCCTCAGCAACAACTTGAAAACTTGGCGAAGTTGGAGTACACACATGTGTGCATGCGTGTGTGTGTGTGTGTTTGTGTTTCTGTATGTGTGCACTTAGCCTGTGTGCGTGTGTGTAGTTGTGCAGTGCATTGGCATGCGATTTGACTTGTTTCTTTCTGTTGGCCACAGTCAGAGCCGATACTAGCAACAAAAATAATAACAACAACAACTAGCAAAGCACAACGTTTCCTGCCCAGTCAGCGAGTGAAAACTTTTGTTGGTTATTTATTTTTTTGGCTTTTAAGTCTTTGAGGTCGCTCGCTTCGACGTTTCTTGATAAGAGCACTTCTGCTAGTCTACATACATACATGCATACAAATTGTTGCTTGTTGTTTTGCTTGCACAGCATAAAAAAGCGTAGAGCGTAACCACTAGAAACTGTGTACGATAAGGTTTCTCCTTCACACTAACACACACACACCCAAACTCACAGATAAGCAAACTTCAAGCTCTAGCAACAACAACAACAACAGAAAGAGCAAGTGTTGCCCTTTTTTTATTGCTGTTGTTGTTATGTCGTTTAGCTTTGCATTGAGCTTCGCATTGGCTTCGATTTCGCCTCACTTCTTACTTCGCCTCTGCTGTCTGTCCGCTTGTCCGCTAATCAAGCTGCGTGCCGAAATAAATGTCTTACGTCAGTTTGTCAAACAAGCAGCGGCGAATATTTGCGGTGTTTTTTTTTTGGTATTTTTTTAATGTGAGTCGGCGCGACAAGTTTTTAGGTTTGATAGCTGACGTCATTTCCAAAATAGCATATCCAAAATAAATGTTTCTATATTAAATTTATATTTTAATTGCAGCTAACCACAAGGACTATCCCAACAACAAGCGTTCCAGGGAAAATCTGGCATGTGACGAGCAGCAGCTGACGACGACGTCGACGTCAAACGCAGCTATGAATGGTGGCAGCAATGGCGGCCGAACGCCGCCGCTCATGCGCAGCTGCTCCAGTCCGGCGGTATATGGTAAGTTGATATCGAGTTGATATTTATTTACAAACATTACAAATATTTATTTGTTAAAATATAGAAAGCTAGGTATATTTAAAAACAATTACTGTTCAAAAAAACATGTGCATAAAAAGATTTGTTTAAATTTTACAAAGGCACTACTATACTTTTGCTCGAAGTTTACATTTAAGTGTTTTTCATTTTAAAAGATTAGCACTTCAAGTGAACCAGTTCCAGTTCCAGTTTTTTATGCGTCTATCTGACTGAATTTTACCTTCCGTCTATCAGCTGTCAAATCTGTTTTCTGTTCTTTGCATATTTGCATGTCCGTCGTTTGTGCTTTTCATTGCATTTCATTTCCTAGTCAGGCCCAGCTTAGTCTCTTTTCCTCTTTCCCCCCATTATCAATATCGTATCTAACTTTCGCTGATGCTCTCTCTCTCTCTGTCTTTCACTCGTTCTGTCATTGCTACTGGATTGGCGCGCGCTCTTGAGCTTTGCTTAACATTATAAACAGTGTTGATGTTGTTGTTCCTCTTTTAGCACGTGCTGTGAGATAAACATGACATTCTGCTCTCGTTCTCGTTGTTTTGTTTCATTTCTTTTTGTTTTGCACGTTATGAAATCAACATATGCACACAAGAAACAAAACATGCACAACAAAAACAACGGTAATAATAACAATAATTGCATTTAACAATGAGAACAGAGAAAAACGTTTCAATGTTAAACTTTCGGGCAGCTGTTTTGGGGGACAATGCAACAAGAATGCAAAAAGAATTTCATGAAGCTTTGCTTTGACACTGAGCTTTGAGCGCAAGTCCTCTGGCCGAAAAGCTCAAACCTTGCACAAGTGTGTGAAGTGGGAGAGTAAATTGGTGTGTGTGTGTGTGTTTGCGTGAATGAGAGGCATGTGATCGCTTTATGATGCAAATAGATTTCAATGTCGCGTAATTTGCTCAGATTTTCCACTTAACTCTCACTCTTCCTCGCTCTCTCTTTCGATCAGCCTGTCCTTCTATTTGTTTTGACAGCTTCTCTCGTATTTGTGCTTACGCACGAGTCCCATTTGTTTTTGTTTTTGTTGCATTTTGAATTCCTGTTTACGTTCATCACATTTTGAGTCATTCGATAAATATTTGCGCATATTGTTTTTAGTTGTGATTTAATTGCATTTACTTACATATTAACCAGCAGTCAATGCTAATAAGTATGACTGGTGAATACCCTCTAAGCGTACACATGAACATGATTGTAGGTGTGCGGGGTCTTACCCCAAAAGCAGCGCATGACTAATGCAATTGATTTCCGTGCCACACTGTGATCCACAAAACGGTACTTACAAGTACACACTCAGTACTCAGTACTCGGCCCAAAAACAAAGTAAAAAGAAATCATGGGCCAAATTTGCTGCCTTGGCTATCAATTAACACGCGAGCGACAGAAATAATCGATGAATTGGAAACAGTCAGCGGTGGCAGAGGTGGCAGCAGTCAGCGGCAGTGGTGGCAGCATAATGTAAAGCCAACTAACCGTAGCCTACAATAGATACAGATACACGGATATAGATACAGATACATAAACTGAACGGAACGTTTTGTGCGCCTCATTGAAAGTGCTACGAACTCAACGACGACGAACGACGCAAAATGCTGTGAGATGGCAAACCAACAGCGCCACCCCCGCGACCCCGCCCACCCAACTAGCCACCCTGCTTAACCCGCAGCCGCCCACACACACACACACACACAGGCACAAATACATAGACAGCGCAACTGCCAATAAAAGTAAACTGTGCGATTGCTGGCATGACTCATGCAACAACAACAATGAAGGCGCAGCAACAAAAATAAACAACAAATTGTTGTAGAAAATTTAGACGCTGTTGTAAACAGACAATAGATACACACACACACACACACAGTCGAACACACACACACATACACAGAGAGAACGTTGCAGATAATGTTGATGATCATCATTTGTGGCAAATGGATCTTTTGTTGCATGACATCGCAATTGGCAGACAAAACGAAACCACAGACAGACAGCCAGAAAGAGAAAGAGAGAGACAGAGAGAGAGAAACAGAGAAAGAGACATAAAGTGTGTAAGCGAGAGAGAGCATGTTTGAGAAACAGTTGTGTTTTTATCGCATCTCATTGCAACTTTGTAGCTCACTCAAAATGGAACTGCTTAGACCAGGCTAGAAACACACACCCAACCAATAACTAACATAACTTACTTGTACTAAATTTAGTAGCCCCAAACAAATCAACTAATTTATTGTTTACTTTTGTATGTATTTTTGCAGATATCGAAACACATCCAGCGTCTCCAGTATTCCCACATTTGTTGCTGGGAAATGGACGCGATGCGAATGATCCCAGCAGCGTGGGCGCAAATTGTGTCCTCAATGTTACCTGCCAAAGTCCTAGTGAGAGCTATTTGCAGGGTCTCAAGTATATGCAAATACCTGCCAGCGATACGCCCCATCAGAATATTAAACAATATTTTCAGACCTCATATGATTTCATTGGTAAGTTTCGAGCACTTCAAAAAGTTATCGATAATTTCACAAACAATTTGTGCTGTGTCATTCATAACGGTTCTAAAACGTGACACAGCTTAAAGGGGTGGGGTAGGGTATTATGCTTTGCATAACGGTTTAGTCGGAGGCCACTTGGAAAATTTGTTATTGGCCTTTTTTTTTGTTTAGTATTTTCTTTTTAGCTGGCATCAGCTCTTTTTGTTCTTTGTTTTATTTTTCAAGGCATAATGAAAGAAACTCGTATATTTAGTTAATTTTAAGTGTAATACATGTGTAGACACACAGAATATGTATCTGTATCTCTCACTCTCTCCCTCACACGTATAGTATCTTTAGCCGTGGAATATTTTGCTGACGTCAATAGCATTTTTCCATTTTCATTTTCTCGTGGCTAAAGTTGTTTTACGCGGATTTTGTTTTTGTTTTTGTTTATTTTTTTTACATATTTCTCTATAATTTATTTTATTTTATATGTAGATTCTCGTTTGTTTTTTTTTTTTTTTGGGCTTATTTTTGTTATTGTTGTATTAATCACCAGATTTGTCACGGCACGTGTGTGTTATTTATTTATTTAAATTTTTTTTTTTTTTGCTTCGCAGTCGTTTAAATACTTTGTGTCAATATTTTTTTTAAAACAATTGAATAAGACGAACTAATTTATTAGAATGACAGCTACAAAAGATTTGACAAATAAGTTGATGCCCAGATTAAGCAAGAAAGTAGTATTAGCTTGTTAAAATTAGCTGCTAATTTTAAAACAAATTTGCATTGAATAGTTTTAATTATACATGATTCTTTTAACCATCTTATCATAAAAACTTCCTGCTAAAGGGATTCTGAAAACATACTGCATACACTT
The DNA here is from genome assembly GCA_035047505.1 of Drosophila parthenogenetica. Taxonomy (NCBI): domain Eukaryota; kingdom Metazoa; phylum Arthropoda; class Insecta; order Diptera; family Drosophilidae; genus Drosophila; species Drosophila parthenogenetica. The sequence goes on from JAWNPM010000182.1 coordinate 6,714,383, forward strand.
CCACCCTGAGCTCCCCTTAGAACGCAGAATAAGTCGATGTTTTTTTAACTGAAACAACTTAAAGTGTCGGGAACACACTCTCTAACTCACTTCTTAAAAGCTCATCCTCTGAGCGCCTGGCAGCTCCTACGCCTTGCCATGGCATTCGTCGTCATTGCTGGTGTTGTTGTTGTTGTTGCGTGTTGGCGCTGGCAGACAGCATGGCGGCAGCGACGGCTGCGACGACATCGCCATCGTCATTGTTGTCGTTGCCCCACTCGGCAGCAACGACAGCTCTGACTTCGGTTTCCACCTCGACTTTGACTGCGACGGCGACTGCGACTCGGATGCGGCGTCAGCGGCAACAGCAGCTCCTGTGTTTTGCTTTTGTTTTGTTTGCTTCTTTGCATAATACTAGACGATGACGTTGACGTCCAGCAGAAAGTTCTACTTTTACCTTGCATGTGTATGTAGGTAGGTGTAGGTGTATGCGTGTGCCTTTGTGGTAGCAGTGAATGGATATTTTATGGAAATTAGCAGTGACGACCGCAAGCAAACGTCCTTTCTGATAAGGGTTGCTACACGTGCCACAGTTCGCTCTCCTTGCTCTTGCTACTTGTGTTAATGCTTTTTTGGCCACCACTGTAGACATGTCGCATGACTCATCGCCGGCATCGTTTACACTGCAATGTGGAACAGCACACACAAGCACACTTACACACACACACAGGGGCACACTCCTTGGTAGCATTCAACCATCCACATCGATTTTTTTTTTCATTTCGTCTTATTGTTGCTATTTATTGCGACGCTGCTGCCGTCGCTGTCGCAGTCGCTGCCATTGGGACTTCACCCCCGCCAGCTGCCACCCTGCCGCCATCACTGTGTTCTTTGGGCATATGTTCTATTTATAAGCGCACGTCGTTCAGGACAACGTCGATTGTTTTTGTTGCTGTTGTGCTCGGCAATCGTTTAGTTCCTGTTTATGAGTCATCGTCAGCGTCGCTGTCGGCGTCGCTGTTGCCTAGCTGTTTTCGTTAGCGTTATCCTTGTGCATGGCCTCGACAATGCCGACGTTGACGTCACGGCCAGACGCTTCTGTTGCTGTCAGGTGCGTGTGTGCAGCAACAGCTGTTGGCCAACTCAATAAGCCAACAGCTGAATCAGTTTTCTTTTTATTTTCTTTAATTTGGCTTGATCAGCTTCCAAAAAAGAAAAAGAAAAAGAAGCCATTTGTCTTGCTGATTCAGGAAGAATTCGACGCCCACCCACCCACACTTACACCCACTCATCTGTGTCTGTCTGCCCACCTCTCCTGTTCTCCTGCTTAAATATGTTCAAGTGTGTATTATTTTTGTAACTGCGTTGCGTGGCTCTCACACCAGGTTCTGGCACTGGCACTCACTCTCCCGCTCTGTTTCTCTCTCTCAACACTCACTCACTGCTGCCAAAACACATTAGTACTCAGGCACGAAATAAAAGAAGAAAAAAAATTATTGTGAACGAGCGCTATGAGTCATGATTTTGCCTCAGTCGCCGCCCTCTGCCTGCTGCCTGCTGCCTGCCGCCTGCCGCCCGCTGCTACGTTCATTGGCAGCGCTGTTGCCTTTTGCGCATTCGTTTTTTTCGTTGACTCTCCGTCGTCACCTTATGCTTATTATTATTATTATTACTTTTATGATTGTCTGTATTTCATATTCACTACTTATGATTTCTCATTGTTGTTCGTTGCTGTGTCTGTGTCTGTTGATGTTGATGTTGCGTTTCATTCATCATAATATAACAGTGCTTGCACTCGAAGTTACGCTGGCAAAGCGTTAGAGGACAGAAGAGAGAGAGAGAGGGATAGGTATAGAGCAAGCACCGCTAAGTGAAGCTCGAAAAGCTTACTCATTAGTCAAGTTCCGAGTGAGAATTGTCATTTACCGTTTGTTGTTGTTGTTCATGTCTCATTATGCTTTGACTCGCTTTTGTCATTAACAATGCTTGAGCCATAAAGACATCTAACATAGATAAATGAGCTTTGATTTGAGACTCTCACAAACAGCAGAGCGGCACTTCAGCACTTGGCCTAGAAACACAATCGGTGCCAAAGAGTTCAATCAATTTAAAAATTAACGCCAGCCTGTCTAATTAGACTGTACCTGCAAAACTAATACAAACAAACAAACACACATACATGGAATAACGTATAATATTTGTGCACTCGAGTTATCAACTTACTATCTGACAAGCCAACAGAGGCCTCTTTTGAGTCGGACTAACAATTAGCTGGCAGTAAAATAACGTTGACGCACAGCTAAGCAAACTCAGCTTTTTTACCTTGTGGTATCTCTATTTGATAATAACACACACACACAAACACACAAACACATATGGGCACAGGGGTTTTATCAGACAAGTCTGACGACCGCTGATTAGATAAAAATATAAAATACAAACTAAAAACATTTCTAGTTCTAGGTGCAATTTCATTTGAAATGTTCCATATCGCATAATCCTGCTGTTGTCCCGATTTCCCAAAAAATCCGTTGTTTGTTTTTGTTTTCGATGACTAACTACACTGAGAGAAAGAGAGAGAGTGAGGGAGGTAGTGAAAGAGAGGGAGGGAGAGCAAGACCTCGAGGCGACATTTTTGTTAGCCCCGTGCACATAATTTCAATATTCGTCAGCGAGCTATTTATAAAATGCAAAAGCAACAAAAATAAAACAACAACAACAACAACCAAATCTGAGTATTCAGGAATTTTGAAATATTTCTTTTTTTTTTGTTGTTTGTTTGTTGTGCCGGGCGCACGAGAAAAATGCGAATCGCAAAATGAAAATTATACAAAAAATTAAAAAACTTACAAAAAAAGCGAATTTTGAAAACAAAGTGCTCAATTTGTTACAGAATCTTTGCAATTTTTAAAATTAATTTAAAAAACCCTCTGTTATTTTTAAAAAATAAATTTAAAAACTTAAAATTTTTTTAACACACAATAAAAATTCTAAAATTTATTTGAAATGAAAAGAAAATCATCATTTTTAGTTTTTAATGCAAATTTTAGTAACTGAAATTGGCAATGCAAAATTCTTCTTAGAATATGGGCCAATTAAATACCTATAAACACTGTTGTATTATTCAGATTTATTACAAGGAACTTACCTTCTCACGACGCGTCTTCTTATATGGAATTTTTACTCAGTTATTTTGAAAGCAACCCGCGCAATTTTTCTTGAATTTATTTATGAAAACTTTGCGCGTTTTTATGAATCACAAAAAATCTCACACAAGCCCTCGCATTGTTGTTGTTGTTGTCACTGTTGTGTAGTTGTTATTGTTATTATTATTTTGGTTGTTGCCGGGTTGAAGGCAACATCAAAGTGCAGTCAACGGATTTCAAGTTGGACTTGGAGCTCAGCTCAGTTCAGTTCGGCGTTGCTTTTGTTTCCCCGTATGACTCAAAGTTTGCCAAGTTGAAGGTCAAGCAGCAAGCAATAACAACACTAGTGACTAAAGTGATTCATGATCCTGAGCAGCACCTGCCAAGATATGTCAGCATGGATCTCGGATCCGATCGAAACGGATCGAGACGTTCTGCTGAGTAAGCTGCAATCACGGTTAACTGGTAGCCAACAGTTGTGGTGGAGTAAGGCGACTGTAAAAGACCCTGTAGGAGTTTAGTTTGCTTGTTTAAAATAGGAAAATAATTTAAATTTAGTATATTTTTGGAGTTTTATGTTATAGAAAATCGATTCCATTCAAATTGAGATCTTCATTTCAGTTTATTCAGCTTCAGCTTCTTCAGTTCTTCAAGTCCCTGGCTAAATTTAGTTGCTAAATTTAATTCCCATTTGTTTTCTGCTTCCCTTTAAGGAAAATTCTCCTCCCTTCTTGACATACCTAACAAACCCTTTGATACTTTCTCTAAGTACAGGGTCTAAAAACTCACAAGCTCAAGAGTAATTAAATATTTTAAAACAAACAAACTACTTGTTGCCAGACGACTGACGAAACACACATACCGCACACCCCAAACACCACATACACACACTCCACGCGCACACACACACACCATACACACCACAGAAATTACACCATACGCGAGGAGTCATATACGATATCGTGTTGCCGGCTGTAGTTGTTGGTTGTTGCTGTTGTTGGTGGTTGTTTCACAGTTCGATTCTGTTTCTGGCCATGACTCACAGGAGCTGTTGCTGCTTCTGCCGCTGTTGCAAGGTATCAGCAATCAGTCTGACCCTTGGGTTGGCTTAATCATCATCGCCGCAAAAGTGAGAATGATTTGGGAATGAGAACGACATCATTGTCACACATACAAGTGTGTGTGTGTGCACATACATCCCATTCGTCTGTTGGCCCAGTTCTGCGACAATGACGCACTCGTCGAGGCCAATAACGCACTAAAAAAGGCGACAACAGACGCAGGACAGTGGGACAGACACACAGTGGGAAGGGGGCGACATCACCGGCTGCTGTTGCACTTAATCATCGGACGTACGTATTTTTTACGTTGCTACTCAAAAGTTGGCATTACGCATCGTAGGCCCAAAAAAAAAAAAACTAAATAGGAAAATCGGAGTCACGACAAACCCTATGAATGGTTTCGGGGACGACGCTAAATAGACACGATCTGAGACACTCATCGTTGGACTATGCCACACTGGCGACGACGTTTAGTCATAAGTGTCGCTCCATAATCGATGATTACTAATCCATTCACCTGCCACGCCCCCTACGGTAGCAAATGGATTGACTTGTATCGTATATCGTGTAATTATCGTTTAAGGTGGCTAAACGCCTTTTTCCGATAATCCAAACGCATATTTCTCATAAACATGCTGTTCCCCTCATCTCTGTTTCTCCCTCTTCCCTCTCGCTTTCTCTATCTGTTTCTCCTGCCTTCCTAATCAGCTTCAGTCTTTGAGTTCCGCTTTGGGAATGACAACATTCACTTCAACTTCCCTTCAAGATATCTAAATAGAACTTTGTGTCATAGCTCTCAGCTGTAAGACGCGCTTTATCTGCACACAGTGATTTTGCTAAAGAATAATGAACTCATTGAAATTCTTTAAAAAATAAAAGAAGTTTACATATTTTATTGCAAAAACGGGCAATCTTAAGATTTGCATAGAAATCATGTTTAATTTTGAATTTCTAATAAGTTTAAAAAATAAATTTGTTAACGAGTTTAAATTAAAAGCTACTTAAAATTAAATAGAATTGAATTGTGAATTAAAATTATATAGCTTTAAAATTATATAAGTTTAAACTTTATAAACTTAAAAATAAAACATGAAAGATTTTAAAATGAATTAAAATTGCAAAAAAATATTAACAAATTTTCTACTCTCAACTCACATAATAATTACTTAAATTGTAATTTGTTGCTTTTTAACAACTTTTAAATGTTTTTTTTAATAAGTTCTTTTTCTGCTTCATTACGTTTCTTTCTTTGTACAGGATCGTTTAAGCCATGAAATAAGTATGACTTATTGGTAATTAGCAAGAAGCAGAAATGATCTCACAGTTTAGAGATTTAGCAAGTGGTTTGGCCAGTTTTGGGAGGGGACTTTTCTTGGTCTTAAGCTTCTTTTCGCCAGAGGCCAAGAGAGTGGGCTAATAGTATTGGCCCACTGTCTGGTGCCACAAACCTGTGGCCAAAATGAGTCACTTACTAAATACATGTGTTATCTCAGTGCGTGTGTGTGTGTTTGTATCTTTTTCTTAACTGTCTGAACTACGAGGTCATTAACTAAGCGGATTTATGAGCGCCAAGAACGCGGTGCGGTGACCAGTTGTCTGCTGACGACACACAAACACACACACTTAAGAGAGTGTGTTTATTTTTAGGATGGTCTAGAATATATAGAGATACAGATACGCAATGCATAACGCCCAGATTTAGACCTGAGTACTGCAGTACCTAACATTATTTATTTTATTTGAAATAATATTATTAATTTTATTGATTATTTGTGGGTTTTTCCAACATATGATTTCATATTAATTATTGCAATTTCATTGTTGTTTGCTCAACATTCTGTTTTTATGGTTATCTTAGCGATAACTAAATTTCCGATTTGATTTCTTTTATTTTGTTGCCTGGACAACACTTAAGACCTTGTGAAATTCTATATATTGACGATTTCTAGTACTACTGCCTTATCACTTTTAACTTTGCACTCTTTCATTGATAAATGTTGAATGTGTGTGTGTGTGTATGTGTGTTGTTTCCTTTGCGTTAACACTCGAAACTTTCAGGGCACGACGTCGATTGCTTTTAGATTTACACGCGTGGAAATAACGCTTATCACTGATAACAGTAATTTGTAATTTCAGTGGGCCGCGTGCAATGTAAATAGCAAAAAAGGTAGCTCAGACAAGGGGTAGGGGGATGGTGATAACGGTCTAAGGGCGCCAAGTGGGCGAAGTGTTCGCTGACGGCAATGGATGACTAATTCTGATTGGACTCGTCTGACTGCAAGGCTTAACTCAGTTTGATTATCAGCTGTTTGGAAATCAAGACAAGTGTTGATTTTTCTGATTGCATTAAACTCACACACACATAAAGACACTCTCACATACACACTTTTATTTGTATGAGTAATAATTGATTAAGAACTGCAAGGCCTCCTGTGCTCACTCCCTAGTAATCGTTTTTACCATTCTGTTCTGATTAGATTGTCAAAGCTCTGTCAAATGGTCTCATTGTAGTGGTAGTTTTTAAACACACGCACATAGACACATGCCTTGCTGGCGTTGCTGCTTATCGCTGCCCAAAAATAACAACGTAAATTATGAGTTAATGTACATGTGTGTGCGCCGCTGTGTTTACTGTATATGCGCGGGGCTTGTGTGTGTACGTGTGTATAAATATTCTCGAACGCTGTGTTTGTCAATAAAGCGGCAAAGCGTTACTGTATGACTCATCATTCACTGCACAGCAAATTCAAACAGTACATTCACACATACAAGCATAAGTCTGAGAGCCAATATACCAATACAAATGCAGACATTATCGACAGCACTGAGCGAGCGCCAATATCAACAGCAACATCATCAAAGCTTTTAAAGCCCGCGGCGAAAAAGTTTCTCCCAGCGTGTGCATGTGTATATGTTTATTAAAGCGAGAGAACTAAAATGGGAATGAGAGAGTGGCCAGTAGTTTGTGAGGCAGGGGAAAGAAGTGGATGCGAACAACACAGCAATCATTTTGCGTTGTCGATAAATTTCGAATTGCTGTTGAATTTAAATTCTCTTTTTTTTTTAGCGCATCTAATTGGCATTTGTTTATGCAAATCACGGCGATACGTCAGCGGCAGCGCTGTCGTTATCAAACTGATAAGCAAATAAGTTAAGGCTAGAGTTGTGTCAAAACGTTCAGAGCTAGATCGATTGAACTATTCGCAGGGAGCAAATGAACGAACTAAATAGCTGATTGTGGATCGCGTAGTTCAAAAGTTCATGCGATTAGGTGCAATCGTTCGAACTATTTATTTTAACCGACTCATTCTTTTATAAAAAATGGAACTAGTTCAAATTAAACACAAATTGTATTCTGCCCAAAGTTAAACACGATTTTAATTCTCTTTATTTTTGTTTCTTCTTGCAGAGGATGCACGCAAAACTGGTTCCCGCGTCTTGTTGCACTGTCACGCGGGCATCTCGCGCAGTGCCACCATCGCCATCGCCTACGTCATGAGGCACAAGTCGTTGTCCCTTTTGGAGGCCTACAAGCTGGTGAAAGTGGCCCGACCCATTATCTCACCCAATTTGAACTTTATGGGTCAACTGCTTGAACTGGAGCAGAATCTACGCACAAGTGGTGATCTGGCACCCGCGCCAGTGACACCAGTACCAGTAACGCCAGTGTCACCGGCCATTAGCCATCACCATCAACATCATCCAGCATTAGCCACAACATCTAGTCAGCTGTTGGAGCAGCCCGAGGAGGAGCTAAAGGAGCAGCGGGAACAGCAAGTGCCACGTGCTGTGCACAGTAAATCCAAATCGGATAGTGAGGCCATGGATGAGGATATCTATGATTATGATGATGTAGATAGCGGTGCTGGTAGCTTTGCAGGCAGCAATTGCTCATCACGTCTCACCTCACCGCCCGTAACGCCCGACGAGACGCCGTGCACATCGGCAGCGGCTGCCGCAGCTACTGATTTGGATTCACCCTGCTCAAATAGCAGCAGTGGCGTCTATTCCTTGTCCAGATCGCGTATGTTTTGCACCAACTCCAACTATTCGAATACGAATGGAGTTTCTGTTCCTGCTTTAGATCCTGCTCCAGCTCCGGTTTCACCAGCATCGCCGGGTCTGTTGTCGCCGACGAGGCCGTTGGCTCCCTTCAAGCGCAATTCACCCGCCAAGCTCAGGCTCAATCTGGAGTCGAATATACCAAAATCCATATCCTGCATATCCATACACAGTCGTGATGCGCCACCCACGCCCACATGCGAGGTGCCGCCCACGTGTGACAATAACAACAAGAACCTAGTAACGGCCACTTCGAGGGATTGATGCCTACCTTGGAGGCGTCCACGCGGTCGTGATCGTAGGCGTGGTCGTCGTCGCCCCTTTTGCTGTGAATTCAAAATATAATTGATAGAAATTTCGTATTTTTATATGCAGACACAATGATTGAGAAACGATTGACAGATTGACATCAGTCACCAATGATTGAGCGTGTATATTTTGTACCTAAAAACCATAAAGCAAAGAGAGGAAAGCTAAAAACGCTAAGAATCTACTAATTTTGGGGCAAAAAAATGAAACAAAGAGCATAAATGGAATATTTAGTCTAATTTGTAATAATTAAATCTAAATCTTTTGTAATGTATTTTAGACCCCAAACAAAAGATGCAAAACTAAGTAAAAAACAAACAAAAAAAAAACTAAAATTTAAAAAAAACATATATAAAAACATATTATTTAAGAGGAGGATTAAATCGATTCACGGATTATGCCGCTCTAGAGCGATCTTGTGCTGCTATCAAATAAATTGTTTAAAACCTCGTAATGTTTAATTTAGTATAATTTTATTGTCATTAAACGCTCCGCATAGTTACTAAGCCAATTTTAAATCACATTATAAACAAATTTGATTGAAATCGCACCATAAATATTTCTGCTACCTTGCCACAGAACGAAACAAGAAATCCGTTAAATCCCCAATCAAAAAACAAATTCAAAACTCAAAATTGAAAATGCGTTCTATCACTATTATTAAATATAAATAAATATATCAAAACTGTTCTAAGTTTTATGCAACTACCTGTACCCAGCCATCTATATATATGCACACACTCAGTCACATTTAAAACAACTACAAAAAAAAGATAAAAACCTATTCTATATGTATTGTATGTATGTATTTCAATTTCTTGAAGTTGGTTTTGTGTTTGTGTTTTCCTAGTTTTAGTTATTTATAAACAGAAGATATGGCGAGAAAGAGAGAGAGAGAGAGAGAGTTGAATGCAATCTGATTCATTTGGTTTTAGCCATTAAGTCTTTTTAAGTTAAGGCTATTACACATAATGTGTGTAAAATGTGCGTTAAGTAAAGAGAAATCATAAAAAGTAACCAAAAAAAAAAATGCCAATTGACTTTTATTTGAATATTTGTTTTGGCGCCAAGCATGAGCTGCACAACACTGCTGCGCAAATTCTTCAACACTGCATACGTTACTGCTTACATGCAGCCCTGGTTTTGTTCAAGCTCACAGCGAGCGCGGTTTTGAGTAGTGTGAATTACTTAATTTAACTGAAAAAAGTTTTTTATTTCGATCGGCATATAATTACATTTTTAATTAATAAATAACTGCATCGAAACGTAAATATTTCAATTGAATAATTACGCATATTGCGACTACAATTGTTTTTCGCTAACATCGCCATTTTTGCTGGGCCCACAAAGGAAGTTTACCGTTTTATTGCTGACATCGCAGAAAGCTCGAAAAGAAAACGAAAAAAAAAACGAATTGAATTTCTACACATGGTTATTGTAATTCATACGAAATAAATAAACGCAAAATGTGTGAATTGAACTGGGATGATCCGAATTATGTTGAGCCAACACCAACATATCATTCGTATCCGACCTACAGCAAATACGATGACGTAAATGACGAAAACAGTTATAATTCCCGTGGACGCGGTTACGATGGCAGCAGACGCTCCAGCAAAAGCTACATAAGCGATGGGAGCGATCACAAGCGCAGTGCACGAAGGGATTATGAGCATTGTGATTCGTTTGAAATCACAAACGATGTAATTGGTCGCATCATCGGACGCGGAGGATCGAATATAACCCGTGTGCAGACGGATTACAATGTGCGCATTAATGTAAATAAACAGGATTTGTGCGTTAAGGTCTCGGGCAACTCCAAGTCAAGTGTCCGTGAAGCCGTAGCTCATCTGCAAAAGCAGACCAGCAACGAGGGAGGCGGAGAGCGTGATCGATACCGTGAACGGGACCGTGAGAGAGACTATAATCGATCTGGCAGGGATGACCGTGCTGAAAGGAAATATAATGATTACAGTGGTGGTGGTGGAAGATACGATGGCAGTGGTAGCAAACGTGGACGCAGCAATTATGAGTTTGCAGCAACGCCAGAACGGGCAGAGATTCCGTTAAGTGGCGATTTGACGGGCACAATTGATTGGGATGCCTTGAACAAGGCATCGGTAAGCATTATAGTTATCAATAGTCGAAACTCCAGAGTTGTGACTGTAAGTAATTCGTTCCAATAGGAAGCGGCACAGGCAGCTCGTTGGGCCAAGTGCCCGCCACTCACAAAGAACTTCTACAAGGAGTGTCCGGAGGTGGCCAACTTGTCGGAGGCGGATGTCGCTCAGATGCGTCTGGAGAACAACAACATATCAGTGTCGCATGTGTTTGATGCCAAAGAAGGGGAAGAACTGGCACCGATTCCCAATCCCGTTTGGCGCTTTGATCAGTGCTTTGCTGAATATCCTGACTTGCTGGAGGAGATTGAGAAGCAAGGCTTCGCGAAGCCATCGCCCATTCAGTCGCAGGCTTGGCCTATTCTGCTCAAGGGCCACGACATGATTGGCATTGCCCAGACGGGCACCGGGAAGACTTTAGCCTTCCTGTTACCTGGAATGATACATACGGAGTATCAGAGCACGCCACGTGGGTCTCGTGGGGGCGCCAATGTCCTGGTGTTGGCACCAACGCGAGAGCTTGCCCTTCAGATCGAAATGGAGGTGAAGAAGTATTCTTTCCGTAACATGAAGGCGTAAGTTTAAACTAATCGATGCTCTTAACTGGGTCTAATCCTCTACTGATTTTGGCAGTGTTTGCGTCTACGGCGGAGGCAGTCGTCAAATGCAAATTTCGGACGTGGAGCGTGGTGCAGAGATAATCATCTGTACTCCTGGTCGTTTGAATGATCTAGTACAGGCTGGTGTCATCAATGTGTCCAGCATTACTTATCTGGTGTTGGACGAGGCAGATCGCATGCTGGACATGGGCTTTGAGCCGCAGATACGCAAAGTGCTGCTCGACGTTCGTCCTGATAGACAAACTATTATGACCTCGGCTACCTGGCCACCAGGTGTGCGTCGTCTGGCTCAAAGCTACATGAAGAATCCCATGCAGGTGTGCGTCGGTTCCTTGGACTTGGCAGCCACCCACTCTGTGAAGCAAGTCATCGAGCTGCTGGAGGATGACAGGGATAAATTTGATACGCTCAAATCATTTATTAAAAACATGTCCAAGCAGGACAAGATCATTGTGTTTTGCGGTCGCAAGGCACGTGCCGATGATGTCTCCAGTGATCTGTCCCTGGGTGGATTCGCCACCCAGTGTATTCACGGCAATCGAGAGCAGAGCGATCGTGAACAGGCTATAGCCGACATTAAGTCGGGTATTGTGCGCATTCTGGTCGCCACCGATGTGGCCTCTCGTGGCCTGGACATCGAGGACATTTCGTGAGTTAATTGGAGGCAGTAAAAAATGTTTTCTTTCACTAATGAAATTGTCCTTTCAGACACGTTATCAACTATGACTTTCCGCGTAACATTGAGGAATATGTGCATCGTGTAGGTCGCACAGGCAGAGCCGGTCGCAAGGGCACTTCCATTAGCTTTATTACTCGTGAGGATTGGGCTATGGCCCAGGAGCTAATTGGCATATTGGAGGAGGCCGAACAGGAAGTGCCTGAGAAACTGCGTGAAATGTCTAGGCGATTTTCGGCTATGAAGGAACGCCGCGCCCATGAGGGAGGTGGTGGCCGTGGTGGTCGTGGAGGAGGCTTCGGAGGAGGACGAAGTGGCGGTCGTCGTGATCGTTACTAGATAAATGTTATCCATTTGTGTACTCTGCACTGAAGCAGCAAACATTTTAGTTCTAAAACAAGACAACGCATTGAAGCGATTAAATTTATAGGTAGGCTTCTACTTAGTTTTGATCCAAGAGATATATGTATGTATGTATATATACCCCGATTTATACCCAATTTAAATAAAAAACAATTTATTTTCCTATCAAAACTTGATTTATTTCGCTTCCCCGGCGTATTTTTGTAGTAATTCTAGTTTGCGCTTACGGAGTAGAGCCTCCTGGACATCTTGTTGCGTTGGCACCGGCACGTGAGCTGTGAAACGCGGTGCGAGCAGACCCAAAGGATCGTTTTCTGCCGCACGTGCTTTCGCATCCTCGGCAGCTTCTCGTGCCGGACCTGAGAGCGGGTAGATTTCCTCGTCTTCCTCCTCGTCATCAATGATGCGACCATCGCGTGCCATTTTCTCGCGCCACTCCTGCACAGCCTTTTGTAGTGCGGCACGTTCGATCTTCTCTTCCAGCGGTATAAGCACGCCGTCCTCATCGTCTCGGTAGCCATAGTACTCGGCATCGATGTCTTTCATTAGTTCGGCACGTGTTTTTCGGGGCGGTGGTGGTGGATCCTGTTCGAAGAGCTCTCGGACACCTGGCAAATCTTTGGCAGCTCCAAAGTATTTGTAGCCTCGGTTACCCGGCACTTCACGTCCCTCGGCATCAAACATCTTCGGTCCATACCGCCGGTAATGTGGGCCGCCTAATGATGATATTTGGTTCTCCCAATGCCGCTTCTCGCGTAGTAGTTTGTTGATTTCATCGTTAAGATCTCGTATGCGAAATTCTCCCAAGCCGGCTGCAAAGATAATTATTTCAGTATGAACTAAGAGAATGTGTCTTTGTGCTTACCGTTTTGAATTTGTGCTACTTTCTTGGAGATTTCGCGTATAATCTCCAATCGAAACTTCTCACACTTGGGCAGGTCGTGGCATTCCGAGGCCAAGTAAGGACGGCGCTCCTTCTCTCCCGACTCGACTTCTTTGGCAGCACGCCAACGCGCCAATGTTGTCCTGTATAAAAGAACATTAGCACCAAGCTGGAGGTTATTTCTAAATCATACTCACATCGCCTTTTCCGCATTTCTCGCCTACAAGAATATTTATTTTATTATTTTATCTCATTTCTTAGAAATTAAACGTTTGCTTACCATATTTATTTATTTTGTTAATTCAATGTTTGTGGTGGCTGACCGATAAATTGTATTCTTTTATCGAGCAACAAATGACATTCACATTAGTGCGCAAAACTATTCGATAACACTTCCCTCGCGGCACCGATTATCAGCTGTTAACAGCTGGTAAATTAAATTTTTTTTGCTACTGTAAACTACATGAAATGCTCTCACAGGTTTAAAGTTGCAATTATAACCACCAATTAATATCACATTCATCCATTAGGTTCTTAAATTTAATCATTAGATATTAATAACTTATCAGATTTGCATGTAGTGAACTTGAACTAAGTCGATTCCAAATATTTGAAGCGATATACCGCGAATTGAATAAAACATCGATGCTTCGATTGTGGAATCGATTTTAGTTCCAGCTCTACTCGACTGCTGTTCTGCTGCCTACGCCATTTATTTGCAAGGAAAAAAATTAACAAAACACAGTAAAAATGTTGGCGCTTATCAACAGAATCCTGGACTGGTTCAAGAGTATCTTCTGGAAAGAGGAAATGGAGCTGACACTGGTGGGACTGCAATTTTCAGGCAAAACGACATTTGTCAATGTTATTGCGGTGAGTGTCTTTTTTGCAAATAATGAGTCGTCATACTATGAGGGGCGGCGGCTATCCTAAGCGGGGGCGGAGTGTGTTCCGGAGCAGTGGAAAAAAAACGTACGAAAACTAAATTCTAAGACTTGCAGCGCGGGTTGGGAACCAGGGATGGCGGTGACAAATCGAGCGCTTATTGCCTTTTTTTTGCTATATTGATTTGCCTTTGTTCCCTACGTCATGCACTTATCACTTGGTATATTACTTGTTTGCTGCTGTTAATTTCCACTGTGTTCATAACTGAAGTTTCTTTTAAATTTTATGAGACTACTAGCTTTATTGTATCACACTTAAATTAAACAGTTATAACCAATTGTTAGCATAAATGACGCCATTATCGGCGAATGTTTTGCCTCACCTACCCCGCCCCCTTGGCTTATTCAACGATAAGCCGCGATCTTAAGCGAAAATAGAAATCTGTATAACAGCGTAACTGTTATACATACGGGTACCATTCTTTAGGGGACATTGAGTCATGACTGCAACCACACATCTACTTAACAAGCAATAATAAATGATTAAATTTAATTTATATGCAGCAATTGCCATACAACAATAAATTTTATACCATTATAAATATATGTATGTTCTCTGCAGTCTGGCCAATTTGCGGAGGACATGATACCCACAGTTGGTTTCAACATGCGTAAAATCACCAAAGGCAATGTGACCATTAAGGTCTGGGATATTGGCGGACAACCGCGATTCCGCTCCATGTGGGAGCGTTATTGTCGCGGCGTAAATGCAATTGTGTAAGAAAACTTGTCTTGAGTTCTTAAATAATTAAGAACTAATTGTATTGTGCTATAGTTACATGGTTGATGCAGCTGATTTGGAAAAATTGGAAGCATCGCGAAATGAACTACACTCTCTGCTTGATAAACCGCAGCTGAATGGCATTCCAGTGCTCGTCCTTGGCAATAAACGTGATCTTCCAGGAGCACTCGATGAAACTGGGCTCATTGAAAGAATGTGAGTAGTACCTAATAAGCAAATACATAATTAACTGATTATATGCCGTTATTATCACAGGAATCTGTCGAGCATACAGGATCGTGAAATCTGCTGCTATAGTATTTCGTGTAAGGAAAAGGATAACATCGACATAACGTTGCAGTGGTTAATTCAGCATTCGAAAAGCCAAAGTCGTTAGTTAATAGCCTACTAACTTTTACACAATAATAACATAAACAAATACAAATAAACACACACACAACCACACAGAGAAAGACAGACAGACACAAAACTAAGGCACTCTCTCTCGCATACACAACACTGAACAACTATATTAATTTGCAGTATACTATATCTATATATATAAATGTATAACTTTATTTGGAGTAGGGTGTTAATTGATGTATGAGAATGTTGTTTGTAAGTTCAAAAGTATTTGCAATTTATCGATACAATACGATTGTTTACATGTGTGTTTGTATGAAATGATAAAGAAATCGCTTTGGGGGTGCTCGTCGGAATGTCGGACCGAATGTCTCGAATTTGTAGTTCACAAATAGATTCTGTTTAAGTCACTCACACACACACGCACACACACACTCACACAAACACACACACACAAACACTCTGACATAATGTGCTTTTTCAACTTGATCACCTCCAAAAAACGATGTTGAATTTTGTTTGTGTCGATTAGTTTGTTGCTTGTACCAACAATAGTTAGGCTTATGTTTAGTGTTTATTGGTGTGATTATCAAAATATTGATTTTTTTATAACTTTTATTTAGAAATATACAAAAACAAATATTAACTATGATTTACATTTGTAATTTATATGCAAATATTTATTTAGAGATTACATTTTTGCTTAGCGAAAATTTAAACAAGAAAAGACCTTTAAAACTATATTATATGCCACATTTATAAATGTGTAAATGATAAAAGAAAGTGCAACAAATTGAATTAAAAACAAACTAGAAATGCTTTGTGGCTACTGCAAAAGATACAATAACAAACATGATAATTGAAACCCGTGTAAAATACATCAACTGTTCTGTTTCTTATTCAAAATAAGTCAATTTTATAAACTTGATGACTTTTGCTTTAACCACATAATGCAAGCGCCCGCACGCTTTTTTATCATCCCTATTCCCCCTTTTCCAAAAAATCACATAATTTATATTTTAATAACCAATCGAAATTATAAACTACAATATCTAATTGATAAAGGGGAAACCCCCGAGCGAGCAAAACTAATAAAGACTATTATAAAAAGAAAGAACGCAGCGAGTGCATTGAATCTTTGTGGCAAATGTATCGGTTTATTTTTAGATAAACCCAAAAGTATGTTACAAAAAAAGAAAAGATACCTCGGTTAGAACTAAAAATTTTTGGGGAAGTCAATAACATCGGGGAGAATTTTCTACCAATTTGTGTAAAGGCTTTATTTATTTATATAGCAAGTCATTTAAAATTGATTGAACAAGCACAAATTATTCCAAATTTGAAAGTAAACCAATTGTAAATGAAAACTTTATACCAAAGAATAGTCTACACCAAAATTGAAACTATAAAAATCATGCTTAAATTAGAGACAGAAGTTTTATTTTGAATTATAGTTCGAAGTGAACTTTAAAATGAGCCATCAATTTAATAGTTTTACTTAAAAGTTTGAAATTACATTAAATTGTCTGTCTTAATGGGTTTTGTGCTTTTAAACATGAGCCAGGAATTTACTTAAATAACTACTTGTATTGATTTCTCAAATAATTAATTCCCAATGCGATTATGTAACTGATCAAATATACAAAAGGAAAAATGCATTTGCTGTCAAACCCATGAATCACCGCAAAGTGACAACATATTTATTTTGTTGGCCTAAACGAAGAGTGAGCATCAAATATTCTAAACATATATTGAAAATAATTTATAGTCGCATTTGAGGCGCTGCACAAGACTGGTAGTTGGTAGTTGACCACCCAGTAGGACACACAGTGTTATCACGGGCAGTTGGACAATTGATCGGTGCAGGAATATGAACGCATAAATACTCCTTAGCTGGCAAGGCACGAAGCCACTGCGAGTGCTCTTAGCAACGGGAGAGTGAAGAGAGGGAGTAAGCGTCGGGTTAATTAGGAATTCTGTAAGAGTCGAAGGCAGAGGCTTCCAGGAAAACGTGTCAAGTGTTTGGTGCACTACTGTATTTTGCTGGTGGAATCGTTTGTCTTGCAGAGCTAGCACGAGCCTCTCTCCCTTTCTCTCTCTCCGTCTGTCTCTCACTTTCTGGCCACATGAGTCATGTGAAAATATTCTCATGCCTGGCGTGCTTGTGGTTTCGGTTTCCTGCTTCCTTTTGGGCTGTGCGCAGCGTGCATCGCGTTCGCTGCCTAAGTCTTTCGTTTTTGGGCAACCTTTCCCTCGTCTAATAATTCAAATTGAGTTAATTACACTTTTAAATGCTGGAAATTAACATTGCGCTGATAAGAATCTCGCTTGCTTGCTTGCTTGTTTAGCCACAAGCCACTAACCTGGCTATGGCCAGCGACGTGCCCAAAAAAGACACAAAAAAAGACAACCAAAAACAGAGCTCATAAATTTTCATAAACATAACAAAACTAACATTACACGTAAGAAACTAACAAATAAACAAATGCTAAACAAAATACATAATTTCAAATATTTCAAACAACAACAAAAAAAAAACAGTTTTATAGCGACTAAAGTTCTGTTTAATTTTTGTGTGCATGTTTTTTTGTTTCTGCTTTTTATTAGCAACTTGTGGGACTTGTGCTGATTAAATAATGACAATAAAACATGACCAAAACACACACACACAAACACACACTGAAACTCTTATTGCCAAAAAGGAAAAACAGCAACAACATTTAAATATTTTGCAAAAACTTGAAGCGAACAAGATCATTTGTATGCGCCACAACAAACTCCATCGCCATCGCCATCGGCATCGCCAGTTCTCAGTTAGCCGCGTGACTACTTTGAAGAAAAGCCGTCAAAACCAAAAAGTCACAAATAAAAAAAAAAAAAATGAGAAAAATTAAAAAAAAAATACAATAAACTGGGCGGGGTGTTGACCATAAATATGCGTTGACATAAACGCGTTATAATATATTAATTAGCCAATGCCAATAAGGCCAGCAGACAAGCAGATAAGCTTAGCTTGTTTAACTAAATGTTTAGAGCTCCACTCCCCTCGCCCACTCTCTTGTTGCTTGCTGAAATTATGCCTAAATAGATTTTAATTGAAAGCCCACCAAAAGTGTGTGTTTTGCTCTGGCTGTGTGTGTGTTGGCCCCAACATGCTGTGCCACCTGAAAAGTTCCTGGAATTGCAGCACTCAAACAAAACCAAACTCTGGCTAAAACAATAAGCCAAACGACAGCAGCAAAAACAACAACAACAACAAGAGGAGAAGGCATAAAGTTCAAACCTTAACAAGATGAACAAAAGGCTGACTCTGGAACTGACTGGGACTGGGACTCTGTCTCTATCTCTATCTATGTGTGTGTCTCTCTCTGTCTCTGTCTCTGGTTGTGGCTTCTACCTCCGTACTTGCCAGACTCGTGGGCAACAATTTTCATGTTTCTTTTTGTGTCTTTTTTTCTTTGCTGACTTCAAGTTGCCTGTCAGTAGCAGCAGCAACAACAGCAACAACAACAGCAGGATACGCTAACAACAACAAGAACAACAACGACTTTGGCAAATGCAAATAAGTTTGTCTCCTCTCACTCGCTTTTTCTGCTGAATTGGCCAAGTTGTCCAGCTTGTCGCTGGCTGTAGTCCACCGCCACCCGCTCTATCTCTAACTAGCACTGTCTCCCTCTATCTTTCACTCTCCTTCTCTCTCCCACTCTCTTTCTTTCGCTTTGGGTGATTTATCAGCATTTATCGCCTGCGCCATTTGGCTTTTGAGTCTGGCCTAGACCATAGGTTAGCCATAATTCACGCAACAATTTCAACACCTTCATTGTAGCTTTAGCAAGGCCTATTCCCCCTACTCTTTCCCCCTTTCCCTTTCCCCTCTTTTTGTATATTGCACTAATAAAGTTCTCAGGTGTGAAGATGCTGCTGCTGCTGCTGCATCTTATTCACTCGCTCGCTTTAATTGATGACAACATCTTGGAATTTTTGTTGGTATTTTTGTGCACTCAAGTTGTCTTGTCGCCTTATTTCACACTCGCATTCCCCAAGACAGCAGAAAGGGAGCGAGAGTGAGAGATAGAGTGAGTGAGAGGGAGACCAACCAAGGGCATTTGCAAGCCAGCTGTAAGCCGAGGGCCAACACTGAAATCTCTGGCTGTGTGCGCTGAAATCTGTTAAATAATGAAACATTTGCACGATACTGGAATCGTATCGGACCTCAGCCATAGGCAATCCGCAATCCGCAATCCGCAATCCCCAACCTCCAATCCACAATCCGCAAACCGCAAAACTCCCAGTTTTGTTGGCTGGTGCAACATATCGTACAAGATTTCCGGGAATTGAAAACTGCTAAAAATCGTGTTTGATTTTATACGTTCGCTGTTTGTTCGCTGTATGTTTAGGTGTGTTTGTGTGTGTGTGTTAGGTGCATGCAACTGAGCTGAGGTAGTGGAGACTCTGGACGATACCTGTAGCATCTACGATATGCGTCGTGGTTCAACATGCAATCGCAACAAAACGAAAGCAGCTTGTTAACTAATTAAAACCAAAATATATGCAAATCAAAGCCAACTGATAGCAGCACAGCAAACCACAACAAACCACAGGCAACACACACACACACATACATACACACTTACCTGATCTTAGAGTCCAACTTATTTGGCTACTGTATTTTTGGGCAATTAAGTTTCAAGTCCCCAACTGACTGCCATAATGCAACAAAATTAAATAGCACAAAGCGCATTGTGCAAAAATTAATTGCAACTTTTTGGTGGTCCTGACGAGCCAAAGTAGCCACCGTAGCCACCACTGTAGCCAACAGTGAACCACCAGCACCACCACAGCGCAAATGCAATCAATTCAAATGGATTTCACTCGAAGCAATGGATACAATTTACGACAATGCCAGCAGCTTCTGCTCGACTCCACGCTTCTTTCCTTATTTTCATTTTTTTGTTTTTGTTTTTTCCCTTTTGCAGCATTTTATTGGGTTCATTGTCGAGTATGAACCGCATCCCCAGGGTCTAAGGGACCTAAGGCCTTACACTGATAAAAAAAATTAATAAAAGCTTATTTAGAAATATATACATATACTGAAAATATTTCTTTCTAAACTATGGTTCATTTTTCAGCCTAATGCCAAAAATTGTTATAAATCTTAAGCATTTTCAATAATAGTAAAATAATAAAGAATTTGTGAGCTTAGGCCAGAAAATTTGTTAAAATTATGTGAAAAATAAACAAATTTATCTTCTTAAATTGATTTGTTGTACTAATTATTCTAAAACTAATTTTAGTAAAATAAAAAAAAAAGTTGAATAGCTAGATTAGATTCTTAATCTTTATATAAAATAAGATTTCTAAAGTAACAAAAATAATTTCAGTTTAAAACATTAGATTAAAAAACAATTCCTAACAATTCAACTGATTGAATTTAAAGTCTCAGTATAAAATAAAAACTATAAAGTAAAAATTTTATTTTTATTCTTTTTTTTTTTTTTAATAATTATTTTTCTTTTTTGAAAATTATGATTAATGATACAATTTCGGTACTTAACTTTTAAGATTTATTTATACACATTTTGCAATTTAAATCTTAAATGAAATTACGTTTAAAAATAACATAAAATACACATATTTTTATAAGTGTAGGCGATACTGAGGCGAGGGCGTCTGACCGTTGTCTTAGTATTTTTTTTGTTTTTACCAGGTTAAGGTTTTTTGGGCAACATTTGTGCTGGCCAAGGTGCGGGACATATGTAAAACAAGCCATGAACAACCGCAGACCAAAAGAGTCCAGAGTCTGGGCCAAGAGACAGAGTTAGACCTGGGCCAAATGTCTGGCTGGGCAATAAGGATTCGGAAGTGAAATTTATTTTGCATATCGTAGTCGCATTGTCTTTACTACACTCCTTACTACCTGCCCTCCCCTCACAACCCCTTCCGACCCTTAAGTTTACAACAATTCAGTTTAGTTCTGGTGCAAGTGCTCCTGGGAAACTTTTGCGCGTCGCATTTATCAAGGGACAGTCAATTTGGCCCAGAGTCTTGGACAACGTCTTGGCCAGAGCTTCGATTGTCACTGGGAAATTATCCAATTTTGTGGTTTCGCATTCAATTGCAACTGTCAATTTACAAGGCAGATTCGCTGCCCCGGACGAGTAGCTGTCATGGTGATGAATGCCAAACTGAACTGGTTGTGTGGTCTGGAAGTACGTCAGGGGGGGGAGAGGTTTGTGTATGGTTTGGGCTATCGTGTAGGGTAATAAAAATCATAATCGCCCGCGGCTGATCAGCGCGATCCGCAGCTAACCCTTAACCCTTCTGATGCTTTCTTACCACCGTCAATTGCTTCCGGAGATGGGTGCCAAGTCAAGCCGTAAATGCAATGTATTTTTATCATTTATCGCTTATGTTTTATTTTGTATTTTGTATTTTATGCACTTTTCTTTTAGGTATTATTAATTGCATCAAGATCAACAGCAGCAAACGCCGCCAGCGCCAAAAATATAAAACACAACAGCAATAACAACAAATTTCGCTAATGAGTATTTACCTTTTGGGCGGGAGATCGGGGTTTTTGGGCATGGTAACGGGGCGTATGCTTAATGCTAGATTAGCATCGCAAAATTTCATGTGCGCTGAACTTAACGGCTGATCGCTCATAAAATTAATCAAGCTGCTTTAGGCTACTTGCAACATTGCAACTTTTACGTTTTACTTTTTTTTTAGTCTTGTCTGCAGTTTTTTTTGGGCTGGCTGTTATTATTTTCACATACTTTGGTGGGATTTCCTTGCCTTAACAAATTGCTTTTGTTATCGATGCAGAGCAAGAGAGTTGAATGCACTCACGTGTGTGTATGAGTGCCTGTGTGTGTGTAGTTGCAACACTAAGTTGCAACTCACGTACAAGACACTTTGGGCGATCGTTCGATCCCGATTCCAATTCCGATCCCCAATGACGTCGTGCCATTTGTTACATTATAAAACATATATAAAACTATATAGTTATATAATAAATTTGTGTGTTGCTGGCAATAAATATCCTGGCACTGAGCGACAGACGCCTGATGGACTCGAGTCGATTGTGATTGGACTGCTGCTGAAAGCATTTGCATAAGTTCATCGCAAAATGTCAATTTTAATTGAATTTCTATTGTACACGAAGCAATTGGATTTATGTCCGTCTATCTGTCACCTTGTCTGTCGTTTAATCGTAATAAACATGTCAGCAGCAAACCAAAGCCAACTAATTTGAACGCTAGTCCAAATGTTGCCACAACTTCAAAGATGTTGCTGCTGCTGTGGTTGCTGTTGTTGCTGCTGCTGCTGTTGTGAAAAACCTGCTTGTGGCACAGATCTTGTCTTGGATGCTGTTGTTGCACTGCAGAAGCTGCTGCACCAATCCCAGTCGCTAGCTTAATGCCATAATTTATGCGCACAACTCGCTTTGCCTTGGCTCCGCCTTTTGGCCAATCAGACCGACTTCGGGCCACTTCACCGTTTGCAGTTTGTCTAGTTTGCAGCTCTAACGACTAACGGCATAAATAGGGTTTCTTCTCCATCTCTTGCTTTCAAGCTGGTCTTTGTTAATGGTGCGAACAATTTTAAAGTTTCGAAGGAATTACTTGAATTTGCTTATCAGTCAATTTTATAGCTATCTCAAGCTCTGTTGATATAGCAATGGGAATTCTTAGATGGCACAAGAACTGCAATATTAAAGGAACTTTTCTTAGTCAATTGTTGGCAATTAGAAATAATAACATCATTTAAAAAATGCTAATTTTATTTTGACTAGAAAATAATTTATCTAGATCTTGATATGGAACGACGCACATATAAGATATTAAGATTTATAAAATTTTAAATGAGTAAATTATTGTTGTAAAATATTAATAAATTATTATAACTTGATTTAAAACAACGATTAATTATGAATAAATATCGTTTATTGTTTGAAATGTATGAATTCATTAAAGAAATGATTAGATAATGATTTATTTATTTAATGTGTGGCTTAAAATGAAATTGTTGTAATTATAATTACATCAAATCATACATTTTGAGTACATTAAGCTGATACAAAATTATAACAGCTTAAAACTATATTTTTGTTATATATATTTTTTTTACAGATTTGTAAAAAGTTATGTGCCAACAATTTAAAATTTATTTATTTCGTATAAATTATTTTTTGAGCATTAATATTACTTCATAAATTTTTGAATATTTGCCAAATATTTTATAAAACTATTTAAAGCGTTTGATTTAAATATTTATTTGTTTTTAAATCATGTTTATGCAATTTACAAAGATTTATGCCAAAGATGAATCGCTTGGCGATTTGATATGATTGTATCAGTAATATGTTATGGCAAATATATATGATACTTTTGTACAAGTGGATCTTAAGACCGATAATTAAATGTATGTTTACAGATTGTTGTGTAAACCACAAGCGTGACTTGTGTGTCAAAGTGATCAATTTTCACTTAGATAAAGTCGTTTATGGCTACACCGAGAAACAGAAAATTAGGAATAAAATGTTTCTGAAATTTATTTTAGCTTTAGTTTAATCGTGTACTGGTCTTGAACTAAATCAAAAGTTAAGAAATCCTACTCAAATTATAATAAAATTTCTTGTAAGAAATAAAATTTAAATTCCCCCCACTCATGGATATCAAACGACTGCTCTTTTCTCGCTGTGTATCGACAAAGTCTGCTCTTAAGCCAAATCAATTGATTAGCGAGTGCATAATGAATTCGTTGCAGTTATAATCAACTTATGTTTTATTAGTTTCTGTATACTTTTTGTTGTTATTGTTAATGGCTCGCTTCGGAAAAATGAGTTACAAAATTCAGTTTGAATTTGGCTTGCATCGAATTGCACCTGCTCTTGGCCAGAAAGTGAGTGTGTCTTTTGTCGTTTTCCCCAGTCCCCCTGTTCTGAGCTCTGTTTTAGGCCCTGCGGCTTTTACGCAAGCGATGCTGATGAAGCAATAAAAATGCAGCGCGTGCCAATGCGGCCAGAAGAAGCCGCCAAAAATACAAAAAAATAAGAAAAAGGTGCAAGGTGCATCCATGTTGCAGCACAAGACAAACGCTTCAGATACACACACGTACCACAAAATGTAATTAAATGCTACAGTCAATACACAAATACAACGACTGCAAAACCAGATTAGGAGGAATGTTGACTGTGTTTCCCGATCAGGTCCTAAGCTGCCTTCCCAACGGATTAATGAATTTCTCGTTTCCCGCTTGACTGACAAAAACCGCACAATTTCAGACAAACAACAAGGGAATCAGTGCGAGAGGGACAGCTACTGAGAGAGAAATAGAGAAAGAGGGAAAGAGGCAGGCTGTGCAATATTCTCGGCTTGTGGTTCGCTTTGATTTCAACTGCGATTTTACGGCTGATTGGCTAATGAACTGAGCCGCTTTTCAAGTGGTTGCAATTGTGCGTTTTTTTCCATTTCTCTGATTCTCGATTTCTCCGTTTGTCGGATTGTTGGTTTTAGCTCAATTGTCAATTGCCAATTGATCTTTTGGGCAATTGATCCGCTTTACGCATTTGGGGTGCGTGCGAAAAAAAAAAAACAGGCTAAGACCGAGAGAGAAAAAATGAACGCAAACTGTTAAACTTATGTGCACACATAAATTTTAATTGATTTGCGATTGCGATCTAAATGTTGTATTAATTGTGTGTGCACATATATATATATATTTAGCATGGCAAGTATCTGTGAGATACAAGCTGCTGCCTGCTTGCCTCAGATACTAAAGTTAATTGCAGCTCAGAGCGCAGAGCTTACAGCTTAGAGCTCAAGCAGCTTAGTCAACTTTTTTCGGGATTTTTGGCTTGAAATGGCGCTACGAAAATTGATTTGGAATGCGAAGTTTATGAGGCGCCGTAAAAAATCGAATCAAATCGAATCAAATGCAGGCAAATCCTTAGAGCCAACGCACGTGTAAATAAATAGCTTAAGGCAACCCTTTGACCATTATCCATTATCTGAGCTGCCCAAAAGCTGGCCAAAAGGGTTCCATATTTGTCCCACTAATCCCAGTCAATAAAACACAATTTTGCAGCACAGAATACAAAATAAAAAGGGAAAAAAGTAGAAAAAAGGTTAACTCTATTTACTTTTCAATTGCGTTGTCTTGAGTGGTGCCCAGTGGTGTGGGTGGTGCCACTTGGTGGCTTGCTGCATATCTGCACAGTGTAGCTAAATAAATAAGAATTGTGCCAGTTGAACTGTGCGACAACGTCAAGTTTTATGTGTGTTTATCGCCAAACTGAAAGCTGGACACTCGCAACTGGACAGCTCGATAGCTTCTCTCACTCCCGGAGTTTTCTATCTGACCGGGACTACCCTGCACTTCCCCCGCCTCTGCTGCCATTTCCTTAGCTTGGATTTATGCGCTGTCTTTGGCTATTTATTTTGTCGAGCCATTTTCTTGATTTGGCAATTTTCTGCGCATTCAAGCATGTAATTGGGTTGGCAATTTTTGAGGATTTTCCTAGCAGCAAGGGTTAACTAAGCAGTAGTGGGTGAACTGGTGAGAGGTCGCTGTGTCTTAGGGTTTGTGGGCGGAAAAGGTACGCTGATTTTGTTGCAACTACTAAGTTGTTAGTTATAAGTACTTAGTTATAGCTCAGCTGTAGAGAAAGAGATGCATATCGCGTGAGACACAACGCATGTATGTAGTTTTAGCCAAGGTTTTATGGCTCATAACTGGCCTAATTAAGGGCATTGTCAAGAATGCAATTGCAACAACAGATTTTAGTGTTGCAGCCACAAAAGCTTGCATGTCGCCAGGGTTCAGTCGCCCATTTAATTGCCAAGTGTGTATGGGTGTGTGTGTGTGTGTGAGTGTATAGTGTGTGTGCATTGAAAGAATGACAGTATTTTGGGAGACTTCTGAAATGCGACAATCGCACGTGAGGCGACAATTACGTGCATGTTGCTGACAGCCTCAAATGTTGCCAGCAACATGTTGCTACCAGCAATTCTATTTAAATGTTGCACAATGTTTCGTAGCCAAATACTTGACACAAAGTGGCATAATTACACGTTCAGATGACAAGGCACAGGTAAGAAATGTTCACGCGCTCGTTGCTGCCATTACAGGGCAGCAGAGAAGGATGAGGAGAGGCAAGAAGGCATGCGGTGCTGCCCCATTGGAATGCTGCACGAATGCACTCGATTAACTAGCCCAAAAGGAATGACCAAAACCCGGCAAGAAACTGGCAATTGCATTTTTGGTTACATTTCGCTCACGTTTCGGCTGCAATTAAGAACGAACCGAAAATGTGAAACCGAAAATGAAAATGAAAAACGGCGGTAGAAAAAAAGGAGAAAGAGCATACAAAGCGGAGGCGCAAAAGGCCGCGTTTAGCCAACTATGAAGATTTAGATAAGCGCCTCATTTTGCTAACCTGGCCAACACACTCGCCCCTGGTCGGCTCTTGTTGGCCTGGACTTGAGTTCCGTTTTTTTCCCCCCCCAATGTTCACGTTTTCCATTTCATTTCGTTGGTTTTGGGTTTCCATTCGAAGCAAAACTGTCGCATAGACCTTGAATGTTCTACACTTGCATTTTAATTACACTAAAAACAAGCATTTACGAGGGTGTAAAATGTGTGTGTGAGCTCACCCCTCTGCAGAGTCCGGTCTGAACGGTTTCATCCAAAATTTATGCCTCATAATGTTCTTTTAAATGTTGTCTATTCCTAATGACTTCTCAGCTGGGCTTGCATTCAAAATTATATACAGTATCATTTGTTGGACATGAACTGCACAGTTCGTACAAATTGTATGCCACCCAATCAAAGTAAATCGGCAAACGAAAACAGACACAGACACACTCACCGCAACCACAGACACGCAGTGATCCACAGTGGGTCTCGGCAGTACGTCGTGGTTGTTGGCAATCATCGCCAGCTGTAATGATTGCAAACACAATCTGGCCATGTTGATCTCAAGTCGCAAGTCGCTAGTCTCAAAAGTCTAGGCCCAAAGTCGAGACTCGGTCTTTGGCCGCGATGAGCGCACGCCGCAAAACTTTTCCGCAGAATTTCCCTCAGTTTTCTATTGCCGCCGACGCTGCTGCTGCTGCTGCTATTGCTGCGGCTGTGGCTGTGGTCATGACTTGGGCCACTGAATAGAATTTCAACAATAATCGCAGCGAGCAGCTAACAAACCAGCAAACAAGGCGAAAACAACAGCAACAACAATAAAGAGACTGGGTATCATCATAATCATAATGCGCATAAGCCGCGTGGCAAGCCTAAAGGTGGAGCTAAGGGAGCCTAAAGGAGTGACAGGGGGACACGGGAATTCATTCCAACGAATTCGCAATTCTGCGAAATCAAATTGCACAAATATTTCTCTATCTCTCTTTCCCTGTAGCTCTCTTTTTCTCTTTTTGTCTTTCTCTCTTATGCAATGCAACAGGGGGAAATGTCGGTGTCGAACCCCAGTTGCCATTGCCAGATGGGCCCAACTAAGTAACTAAGCGCAGTCGCAACCAGTTGGAGTTGGCGCTGGAGGTTGCCCCCGCTGCCATTGTGGTGGCCATTGTTAGACATAGACACACAGACACCAAGAAAGTTGGTTCAGGTTTACACGTGAGCAGAAATGATGAAAAAATTATTCTTTTACTTGTAGAATAGTTATTATTACAACTTTTACATTTATAAATTGTAATTTAAATTTCAAAAAATAAAAAATTCAAGTCGCCCCCGGGTGGACTCGAACCACCAACCTTTCGGTTAACAGCCGAACGCGCTAACCGATTGCGCCACGGAGGCACATGATCAACGGCTGCCAAATTACAAATACAAACGTAACACACAAGAATTTTATAGCAGCGTCAGCTTATTAGCTCATTGCTATTATTAAAATGTAAGTTGTGCAGATAATAAAATAATCTATTTATAACTTGATTAGAAGTAAGTTACACAAGTTGACTTTATAAAGAAGCAATAAAGAAATATGAAATATTAAAAAAAACCGCATAAGACCTGCCATTCATTGCATATATGTTTTATTTATTAAAAATAAATAATAAACTAAAATTTTCAATATTTTGGACATTGATAAAAAAATATATGAAAATAAATTGTGAAATAAAAATTTCTTTAAAAGTTGTAAACAAGCTAAAAAAAATTGAAAAAAATAAAAATGAATGTCGATCCTGCCAGGAGTCGAACCTGGAATCTTCTGATCCGTAGTCAGACGCGTTATCCATTGCGCCACAGGACCACTGTAAATTCATGTTCCAAATATGAAATATTTAACTATGATGACTATTTGGTTCTATAAATAATTCTTCACATCGTTATGTATTTTGTGGTTTTGTGTAAGCAAGCTCATTTGCATATCATTTCCGTTTTTTGTTTTCTCATCGAAAGCATTTAAAGACCTAGTATGTAATATTCCGGTTTTTAGTTTGTACGATCTGGAGCTGCCTTTGCAGCACGTAACTTGTTTGCTTCGTGTAAACATTGACAGCGTCTTGCAGTCTCCTGTGAACGTGATAAGCTCGAAATCAACCGCATCGTCGTCGTCGTCGTGGTGGCAGAGTCCAATCCGCATGGATAGTCTGTTGTCTGTGGAATTACCAGCAAACTCTAATCTCTCGACAATTGTGGGCGCACACAGAGAGAAATCATGCGAAGAGGAAATGAAATTGCAATGCAACTGGGACCTGACTTCTATGTAGGATGAGCGGATAGAGGGACGTGAGTGGTAAGAACTGGAGGATAACCGAAACGGAGACCCCAAGCAGTCTGCGAAGCTTTCTTATGACTCTCTGTTTTTGGGCCATGGGCCATGTTCTCCAACTCCAACGCCACCTCCGCTATCTCCTGCTCCACCCTACCATTTTTCTGGCATTGATCGTGTCTGGGTTGCTTCTAACTGCAGAGAATTCCTTTAAATGGTTTTCGTATCATTTTTGTAGAGTTTTTGCTGCTGCTCAAATGAATCATCCGAGTCAGGCTCCTCCCCGCTGTGGCGTCGAGTGCTACACTGTGCTTATTGCCAGTGTCCAGCCGTGAGAGCGAGATAGTGTGTGACACAGAGCGAGTGAGAAAGAGATCAGCAACAAGATGTGTGAATTTTTCGCGTCGACTTGGCTCGAAACGATCTCTGGCGAAAAGAGTGAAAATTTATTGAGCTGTGGGCGCGCATTATTCATGCACCAAGCCACCGCGGCAACACAGCACCACTGCAGCAACAGTAACTGCACCACTAACCGAACTGGTCCCAAAAGTAGGCGACACCAGAGTTGCCGCTGTTGCTTGGGGACTTGGTTGTGCCCCGTCAGTTTGGGTTAACAGGTTAATGTTGTCCACGGTCCGAAACCGACCAAAAAAAAATCTAAAAACTATGCGCAATTGTTTCACATGAGACTTGGCCAAGAGTTAAGAGCCAGCTCTGTATATATATAGCAATGGCAAATCGGAGCAGTTAACGCCTGCCAAATGCAATCTCCTAATGATGACGAGAGCTGTTTATCCCGTGTTACGGTATCGGAGGTATCTAATCAGTTGTGTTTAACACTCACAGCAAAAAGGTGTTGCAAGCTTATCACCTGACTGGTAATTACAACAAAAATGCTGTGGAAAACAATAATTCGTTTGGCTTAATTTCTGAGAAAATGTTATTTATGCCTGTTGCAGCAAGTTGAAGCTGCAAACACGGCGAATCGAAGCGAACTTCATGCTTGGGGCGCGTTTATCGTGTTGCATCAATAAATTGTGAGGCATGGAAGTAGGAGCGGTAAGAGGAGCGAACAGAGGAGTGGTAGAAGCAGCGGTGGGAGCAGCAGGAGTAGCAGGAGCAGCAGGAGCAGCAATCGCAGGTATCAACATTTCATAATATTTACAATAAACATGCAACTGCGTCTGGAGAAGGACTCTCGAGAAGAAGTTCGAGTCCGGTTTGTGTTTTTTCGCACTTCTCACTTCTTGGCTCTTTGGTAGCAATCACAGACAAAGCGTTCCACAAAGTGTTGCCCAGTTGCTGGCAACATTTAGCGCATCATGTTGCGTGAAATTTGACACTTTACCAATGTTTGTTGCTGCTGTTGGTATTGCAGCTGCCGTTGCTGTTCTTTCTGTTGTTGTTGTGCCTTTTTAGCGATGACGACACAGTCAAGTTTGCCAGACACACGGGCAACATTTGAGTTTTGTCTGCAGTTGTTGCTGCTGCTGTTGTTGCTGCTGTGTTTGGGGCTTATTTATGTGCGTCAGTTCTTACTGTAGTTGTAGCTGGGGGCTACCGAATTTATGTGCTTTTGTCATATTTGCTGGCGGCCTTATAACAATAATACACAAATATGGCCAATGCGTTGTCAACAACAACGCATTTGCAGACGTTGCTGCAGTTGCCACAAAACTAAACTCCAATGCATGCAAAAAACGCACACAATCAAGCGACAAATTGATCGCACTCTCAGATAGCCCAACTCCAGACTCAACTTTAGTTGCAACTCCAGCTCGTACTATGGCCTAAAAGAGGCAGAGAAGACAACGAGCTAGGAAACTAATATCTGTGCAATTGCCAATGCCAATTTTCCTATTTAATATGCCACGAATTGACATGGCCGGTTGCCATTAAGCATTTGATATGGCCAGGCCAACAGAAACAGACACAGCACAAACCCATACACAGTGCCATATTCTGTTGCCTGGTCCAGTAACGAGTTAAGCCTATTGGACATGTTGTGACATTAAAACGGCCAATTGGGCTGGCTTGTCGGAGGGGCTTAATTTAATCAAATTAGCTGAGAAATGAAATTGTTCTGCCTGCCTTGGTCATTTAGTTAATCAGTATCTAAAACAAATTATGACAGGGCTCAAATTGCAAATTGCTGGCTTGCGTAATGCATATTGAAATTGCAATTGGCAAATGCCGTAAACCATATGCTACACCTACGAATGTATAAGCCAATTTCTATAATTAATAATCCACACAGAGATACATGAATACAATTTGCAATTTAATTTCATTAGGATAATTCTAATTAGAACGATGTGTTGCTGCTGTTGTTGTTGTTGTGTTTCTGACTGTTTTCCTATCGTCCAATCGCAAGCCATATTTCTCGGTGTATGTGTTTGTGTTTAA
This sequence comes from Drosophila parthenogenetica, assembly GCA_035047505.1. Lineage (NCBI taxonomy): Eukaryota > Metazoa > Arthropoda > Insecta > Diptera > Drosophilidae > Drosophila > Drosophila parthenogenetica. Next base: position 6,745,765 of record JAWNPM010000182.1, read on the forward strand.
ACTGAAATTTAATTGAAATTGTTGCTGTCATTGTGAAATTAATTAATAGATACAAAGACACACCGAACTACACATAGAGAAGCAATTACATTTAACATCTGCCTGGTCAACTGCATTGATGATTGCTTTGCAAATGATGTGCAGTCTGATAAATAAGTAACTAAGTATACAATATATCCATACACAAACACAAACACACACCAACACCCACACTCACACACATGCATTCTATAGCGCCTTTATGTACTAGCTCTTCAGATAATAAATGTTGTTTTGTATCTCCAGCAAACGGGCTAATTAAATTGGTTTGTTGCCGAGGCGTCGACGTTGAACTAAGAGCTATATTAAAATCCATTTAAATCTAACAAATGTATCGATATTCATTGGACCAATGCTACAAATGGACTGGACAAACAGTGGCCTATCACAGTTAATCATCTAAAGAAGCATTTGTTTGTTTCTTCCATGTCGCTTCGTCTCTCTGACTCTGACTCTGACTCTGTCTGTGTTTGTATCTGTTCTGTGTATTTATATATATTGTGTATCTCTGTGTTGGTATCCTGTGCATGTATTTGTCTGTGCGTGGCCGTTGTTTTTGTTGTGTGTCGCCATTGTTGGCCATACAATCAGATAAACTTGCAGCAAAACGCACGAGCGCACAAACCATGCTCAACAGCCAGGGACCAAATGAAAGGGAACCAGCAGAAGGTTCAGTTGGAGCAGCAGAGAGTGGTGTGGAATGGAGGTGGAGGTGGAGCACCGGGTGTGGGTGAAGGCCCAGTAAAAGTTCCCAATGTTATCAGTTTGCTGTTTGCCAGTGCCACTAATTAGTTAATGCATGACCAAATATTTGTTGCCATTGCTGCTTTGTTGTCCAACCAAAATGAATACCCAATAAAACCAATATACTCGTAAACATATACAAATAGTAATAAAATCAAATATATAGCTTACATTTCATATTTGCATTAAACAAGCTGGTCTGCTTTAAATCTGTTTTGCTGTTCTTGTTATCGCTTTCTCTATTGAGAGAAATCAGACATCATTTTAATCGGAATTGATGGGTTTATTTGCTTGGTGAAAATTGTCATTTTACTATTTAAATTTTGGCAAACAAAATTTAAGTTCTGAAAATAAATGTTAAAGAATTCATGATTTAAACTTTGTAATAAGTTGTGCTACTCCATGGAATAATATTTTAAATTCCATTTCTAAACTACATAAATTTATATACAATTTAGAGATAGTTCTTTGCATTTGGGGAAATTGTGTATATCGAAATGCTACCGCATATGCCAGATCAGATAAGTTCCTATAATGCTCTGACTAGTCTGTGGACATACCTATCGACTAATTAGTTAATGCATGCCTAAATATTTGTGACTGCTGCTTTGTTTACAGACCTCATTGATTTATGCTCATATTTTGTTTTGACCAGTTTATGTTTGGATTCGGTTTCGGTTTCGGTTTTTGGTAAGGGATTTTTTGTTTATGGTTAGCTGCGTGTCTGTTGGTTTTTTCTGTAGGGGAATGAGCATTTCCCAGGCATTTCAATATGCATACTATGTCCGCTTATCGCAGATGTTGATTAACTGATTTATATGACTAGACCAATGCGAGTCATTTGTAATGCATTGATCACCGCATTTGGTAGAGGGACAGACACAGTTTAACTAATGTTATAGCCAACACATTCCTGGTCTAGGTTAATTGCGACAGCAATGAAAATGGTACAACCGAATTAACTGAATCATATTGTAATTATATAGCAATTAGGGGCGTGGACAAGTGGCAAGCTTTTGTCACATGTCTATTTTAAATGCAATTAACCAAATTGGGAGTTGACCAAAAGTGCAGAAAAATCCCAATATGCGGCACGGAACTCGTGTGATGCTGCAATCGATCAGTAAATTGAATATGACTGCTATATCATATAATTGTTTTGCTTGGTTGCATTTAACGTGCATTTAATTGCAGCTCAATTACACACACACACACACACATATATGCACCTGTGACCAAAGATACACTCACAGTGATAAGCATGCAATGTAATCGCTATCATATTTGTTCTATTATATAAAATACTAGATGCTTGATAAGCCTTCCCCAGGCCCTTGGCGTGCAAAAAAAGGAAATTAAAAAAAATATAGTAGATATTTTTATATAAATATATAGCACAAGGTGCAGCAGCGGAAACGGATGCCGGGTGACAATTAATGCGCATTGATACGAAGCTTACAACAATGTGTCAGTTGGTTGTAATCAAAATTTGCCTAGTTGGATGTCGTTTTATGGCCAACAGACACGCGCTGGCCATTAATTAGCGCTAGACAAAAGCTCTATGACTATAAACACAGTCGGTAGTCTAGTTTTTAAGTGCTCATAATCTGGCTATGGGTTAAGGTACTTACTTATGCACGAGTATGTTTTTTACACTGATCTGCGCTTTATGACTTGCCGACGCACTCGTAAAACAGAAGACTTAGGCAACGAACTTTCGTATGTTGTTGGTAGTGCTGTTGCTGTTGTTACTGGTGTCGTACACTCGCGTACCAATAAATTAACATGCCATTTCACGCCTCAATACAAGCAACTGTGTGTCCAGCTCATAATTCATGTGCCTCAATAACAACAAATGCTGCATAACAAATGATCAGCAGAGCCAAAGACGTTAGAATACCAACACAAAGCTGGCTAGAAGCATAGGGCATATAGCTAAAGGGAGATCGGGGAGGAGTACGAAGTGCCGCTGCACGTTTTGTATTGAAGACGCATCGAAATTTAAAGAGCAATTCATAAGCATAAATGGGCATTTATAAAGACATTGCCGTACAATTGAGTTCTCCAGACTTTGCCTGCCCTCCGCCTATATCGTTTTCGATTTTGATTTCGATTTCTGTCCAATCATCTGGTGGCAATTAATCAAGCTTTGCCGTCAGTTACCGTTCTAAAAATCTCACTCACAACATTCGCTGCTTTTTATTATTATTACTCATATTTGTTTGTTGCTTTTTTTTTCATAAATTATTTTATTTATTTTTTTGTTGTTGTTTGTTTGTTTGATTTTTTTCGGTTTTTCATATATATATTTTCTGGTGATTGCCTTTAAATTTAAATAAACGTATGTGTTTTTTTTTTTGTTTTTTTATAATATATTCAACTATCAATATGGCCAATTACAATACATTCATTATCGCATATGCTTACAACATACTTGTAGTACATACATACACACATACACACACCTACACATGCAAATGTGTGTCTGTGTAATTCTATAGGTAAGTGTACATATACATATATATTACTTTTATTTTTTTAAACCTCACACATAAATTAAGTTAAACACTAAATTTGTATTATATTTACACAGAACTTAAGCGGTTATTTCAAATGTTTATAAATACTTTTTGCTAAAATTATACAAAAATTGCTAACAAATGTTTTTATTTTTCTTCTTTTCCCCCTTTCTATTCTTCTTTTCATCTTATTTTCTGCTTGCTTTTTATATGTTACAAATTGCCTTTAACATTGAATTTATTTAAACGTATTTGTATTTGTTTATTTTTTAAGACTTAGGCATAAACATTGAACATTCGTAACATATATATGCATATATATGTTGATGTATGTGTGATCTTTTAGTTATAGTACATACAATGCTCCTTTGACTTTCGTTTCCTTTTACTTTATTATGTGCTAACTTTATTAATTTTATTTTACAGTTATTTCGTGTGTTTAAATGTACGTTTAGTGTTTATCACGTCTGTTTGTTTAATGTCTAATAATTTAACTAATTTACAGTTTAAAGTATTTTGCAATTTTCAATTGCATTGCGAAATAGGACAAACATTTTGCATTTACTTTTTACAAAACAGTTATTTGTTATTATAAATTTAATTAAATTTTTGTTTTATTTTGGACGTGCAGTTTATTAGTGAATATATTTATGCTTAGTTATCGTTAGTTTCTGTGTGCTTTTTTTTTGCTAGTTACTGTTGCTGTTGCTGTCGCTGTTGTTGTGGTTTAAATTTTAATGCTGTTTCTGCTCTTGATTCCATCAGATATACATACATATATACAATATTAATTAATATTTATGAAATTCCGTTTGTCGGGTTTTTTTTGCTTTTATTTTTATTTATTTGTGGCTCTTTATATAATTTTTTTATATTTGTTTTATGGCAGTTCATAAAGCACAATTAAATACGCCGAATTCGCGTCGAGAAATTAAATTAATTAAGCAAAAATATAAAAAAACGGAGAATTCATACACACAATCACTCACACATATACACACACTCACACACACACAGCAGAGCAATAAAAATAATATGTGCGGCCCTTTAATTAATTTTAATGGGCTTTTGTTTTAGCTGCTGGCCAACGACGAAAACTTAAATAATTAAAAATTGCACGCAATGTTTACAATTAGGAATAGCCAGCACTTGAAACAATCCCGCAATCCTCGACCCCTCTCTCACTCTCCTAGCGAGTGCTCTGGAGGTGAGTCCTTGATCCTTGGATGGAAGCTGCATCCCAGCGGATGAACCAATTGCTGATTGTGGGCAATGTTCAGTGGCTGCAATGGGAGTCCTCAGTTTGGCATTGTGTTTTGTTATTGAAAATCAAGTCAGATCAGATATATACATATAAATATTTGTAGATTTATATGTATTAAACGGCGCTTCTTTAGCTGAACAAGTTGTTGTTCAAATTGTTCCCGCTCCATCACGTGTAGTCAGTTCTCCAAGTGCCCTGCAGAGGAAAGAGAGAGAGAGAGCAAACAGAGACAACAGTTTGTTAGTAAACAAAATTCTCTTATACAATTCGCTCAGTCAAGTTGTACTCACCATTGAGCTGAGACCCAAGTGATAGGGCTGTGAGTGGGGTACTACACCACCACCCAGAGAGCCCGCCGTGGAGAAGCCACCCTGTAGTCCACCGGAGGCACCCAGAGCACCCATGCCACCAGTATACCAGCTGCCGTGCATATGCGCATGTGCCGGATGCAGACCACTGGAAAGATGTCCATGTTGCGCTGGAATAGCACATGGAAGAGGGAAAGAAAGAAAGAAGTTTAGTAAGTATGATTGTGCTGGACACATGTGTGTACGGCTGATTGATGCTTACCCATGGATGCGGAGAAGCCGCCGCCAAAGCCCTTGGATGGATCCAGTGGCTTAAAGTCGCCCATGCCCAAATGTCCGCCAATTGGCAGACAACCGCCGCCCAAACCCTTTTTCTTCTTCGACTTGGAGCTGAGCTTGCGGTTACGGGTTTGAATGCCTTCCTTCTTCATGGTGAGTGGACGATTGACCTGCAAAACACAAGAAGTACCAGCTGCGTTTAGTGGGTGTTACAAGTTGCAAGTGCAGGGAAAATCAATAAACTGTGTGTCTGAGTGTTTCTGTGTGTTTGCCCAGCGGCCACAGCTAAAATGGGTCAAATTTATGCAAATTCATTGTAGGTGGGGAGGGCAGCGCTAGGGGTAGAGGTGTAGAAGGGGCTGCAGCCCTTGGCCGGAAATGCCGCTAACTGCACACGCTGTCTGTTGCAACGCACTGTGTGGCAGCAGCAGCAGCAGCAGCAGCAAACGGCGTATGCCGTACGGCAAACGGGAACCGGGAAGTGAAAATGAAAATGAAGTATTACAAGCATTTCTACACGATCAGATAAGCGACATTTGCGAATGCGATTAGTTGCCTCTGATAGCAAGCGACGCAGCACCAGGGCAACTTTTTTTCTCTCTCCTTTTTTTTTGTACTTATTTCTTTTTTGTGAGTCTTGGCCATTGTTGAGGCTGCTGTTTGCTGTTTACTGCCAGCCGCTTCATATGCAATTTCTTATCACTTGCGAACATCTAAGAGGGCAACAACAACAACAACAACAGTAACAATAACAACAACCACAACGTGCCTCATTGCGCTACAATTACAATATTGAGTTACCCATTCGTCGAGTCCACGTTGATGACAAAAGAAAAGTTACATTATATATGCCGCTATATAATATATATACATATACAAATATATAGGGAGAGGAACAGTCGTTGTACCTGGGCGTGAATTACGTCGACATTGTTACTTATTTTACTTTTTGTTCGAGTGCAACACACACAAAATTGTTAAATTGCCGGCAATAGTGTGTGAAAGAGGGACTAAGAGAGAGAGGGAGATGGAGAGCAGCGAGGGTTGATTGTATAATCTGCGCCGAAAATAAGAAAACAACAAATGTATCACTTACACTCCATAGTTTAGGGATGCTGTTGAATGCCGAGTGATCGGCAATAGTAATTGATAGTTTCTTCTGGTCTTTTGCCGCTCCCCGGCGTTTAGCACAAATTGTGGCAATTAGCAACTCGGCAGCTGCAGCTCTTAAAAGCTTTAATTGATATGCAGCAGCAGCAGCAGCAGCAACAAAGATAAGCATTAGCGACTAAACAATGCATAAAGTTGTTAATATGTGCACACTGGATGCAATATTCAACCATCCAAACAGACCTTTGCTCATTAAGAAATTCAAGCGAAACTCCAGCCCAGAGATTTTTATGCATAAAATCTAAATCGAGCATGCAAAGCCAAGCAAATTGGGGCGATGAATGGAATTGGGCGGGGACAGGGAGCAGGGAGCAGTGAGCAGTGAGCAGGGACAGAGGCAACACGCGCCGCTGCAGTTGACTTGCGATTTGACAGCCGTATGGGTGGCCCGTTAGACAGAGACAGGCACAAGGCAGCGAGACAGCCAGAGAGACAGTGACTGCCGCCTGTTCTTGATAAATTGAGTGAGACGGCGCCAGGCTATTATTCTGTCTCTTTTCTTTTATGGACTCTCTTTAGTCGGTGCACCGTTAGGTCAGCTGCAGTCTTGTGTGACATTTATTGTTGTTGGACGCCACAGGACGCAAAGTGCACAGCAGGACACTCACTAACTGCCACTCACTCTATCTCCTTTTCTCTCCTTCTTTACGCTCTCTTTCACTGTGTGTTAATTATCAGCAGTTTTTCCAGTGAACTGTGTGAAGACACGCATAACGATTGCTCCCCGTTTAATACGCTGCCTTCAAAAGGGGAACACATTTCCATAAAATGTGCCAATCACATGGCCACATCGCTCACCAGAGATTCAGCCCACACACACAAACACACACACAGAAAACTGCACGGCGGCCAAATGACAAACGAATTGAATTGAAATGAACTGCTAGGCTACAGTTTCGGTTGTTGTTGTATCTATTGCCAGCGCTCTCCAAAGAGCTCCAACTGCAGCAATGCAATGCAAAAAGTGCGCTGATTGGCATCTTATCAAGATGGGACACTGTCCAATTGAAAGAAAATTTTTGCAAAATAAATTTCGACGCTATGAATGCGCTTGTGTGTAGGCCATTAGCTGAAATGCACAAACACACACACCAGTACATACACACGTAGTCACACATTTGGAGCAACCACCCAAAGCGATTTTGGCGCATTGCTCATACGCCACGTTGCAGGCAGGCAGACAAGCGCAGCGAAGCGGCTTTTAGTGTTTACAAGTTTACAAATCAGATTAGATATATGGAGCATACGATATATCTTGGCTTGTGCTCACTTTGATATTTCTAACCCCTACGCCGACCACTATCTCCATCCCTTTCAACCCCTCTCTTTCTCTTAGATTGACCACGCTCAATTAAAACATTTCGCCAAAAGATTGCCATCGAAATCGAATGTAGTTTTTCAATTGCAGCTGCTTGGAATCACACACAAGCAAAGCTTAATTAGTTTGAGAATTTTCTAAAGAAAAAGTAAGGAAAGAGAAGGAAGTGTGAGTGGGAGAGAATGGCATGCACAGGTGGCCCATCATTTAAGGGCCACTGACATGTAAATGTGCTAAAAGTTCAAGTGATTTCTTTCCAAAACTTTGTCACATTCAACAAACTCATTAAAATCTGACTTCGGGCCATTTGAAAAAGGAAAAGAAATTAAGAAAGTTCAAGACAAAAGGAAAAAAACCTACAAAAAATTCCTTGCCTTTAGTTTTATTTGTAAATCTTATAAAAATGGTTATAAATAAATTATAAGTGAGTGATGTGAGATTAAATCAGTTTTAAACGATTGCTTATGCTCTTTAGCGACTGCTTTAATTACAGGGTATACAAAAGGCAGTCCCCAAAGCACCAGCGTTGCTAATGAATATTTAATAAACCAGAAGTTGGTTGAAACAACCCTCGAAAAAAGTAGAAAAAAAATAAAATGGGGAGTTGGTTGAAAGCAGCTCCCTTAGGGCGCGAAAATGTTATTAAATCTAGTTTCCACATGGCTCGACATCGTCGTCTATATCATTGGCTGCAATTTGATGGAGATGGAATTGAATCCGGAGGGGAAGCAAAGCGGTGGGAGGTGGAACAGGGACATGGACAGGGGTGTTGGCTATTCAGTGAGCCGTAGTCTATTACATAAATTACGCCAATTTCTGGGCAACCGTCGCCGTTTTGCCATCGCCTTTTGCCGTTTTGCCGTCGCACGCGTTTGCCATAATAAAATCAAAGCTTATCGCATTTTCACAGCCAAACACCAGACGCTTATCTAGCAACAACAGCAAACAGTAACAACTACAACAACAACAAGTATCACGTTGGGCATCTTTAAATAATCATCAACAATTCATCATCGGGGTTGTTACTGTTGCTGTTGCTGCAACCTGCCACCCTCATTGGCTATGCTGCTCAGAGGGCAGGATTGGCGAGCCAGGGGTTTGGTGAGGAAAAACTACACTTCATTTTTGTCACTTTTAATCTGTGTGTGTTTCCCGTGCGAAGCGTTTCCCGGCTTCCGTTCAAACTGAGAGATCGTTCGAGTGCTTCGAGTCGCTGTTAAATGTTGCGTTAAATCGCTTAAGCGTTTAACGAGGGTTAACAGCAAATCGATGGCCCAAAAATGTGTATAGGTCTTATATAGTTAACTGTTAGTTATTTGACTTTGTACTTACATTGTGCAGCTTGTAGTATAATCCGCAGGCATTGCAAACGGGCTCACCGCTGGCATTGCGTCGCCAAAGGGTTGTGGTTGTGGTCTTGCAATTGGCGCAGGATGTCCCCGCCCTCTTGGCCGCACTCTGCAGCGACTGTAGTGTCTGTAAAAAAAAAAAACAGAAGACAAAAAAAGAAATGAGTTAAGTTTTAATATTGGTTTGTTGGTTTGCAGTGCACTCATGTGGCAAGTAAAATAAAATTGATTATGTTAATGCAGCACGCCCACAAATATGTTGGCGCGCTAATTGAACGGTGCCAAAACTAACGCATGACGCAGAGCGGGGCAGTAAGCGAGTGGAACAGATACAGGAGGGAGAGAGAGAGAGTGGAAGAGGGGCAGACTCAGAGCTACACCGTTAAAATTAAAGTTAATATACTTTAAATATATTATTTATTAAAATTACCAGACAAGGAATAGCTAAAGTCGACAAAATGTTAATAAATTGGCATTTTAACAATGCTGTTTTGAATTAATAATTTGATTAAAGTGGTATTCTTTTCGCACTGAAATCTTTAACTTAAGCAGCTTGTTTTTTTCCACAGTGTAGCTGCCGGAGCTAAGGACAAAAATGCTGCCTGCTGCCTTGTGGCAAACAAAGTTGCTCGACACACCAGGCAACAACATTTTTTAAATGGCATGCGAGCAGGCAGCTTTGCAAAGTCTTCGACTTCTACTCCGACTCCAACTTCGAATCAGACTCCACGTTTAACAGCAGCATCAATTCATTAAAATGACAATTTTTACAAAACTGCCCAAAAGCAACAGCAACAACAACGGTAACAACAGCAACAACAACAACTGGGGAGCATGTCTGCGCCACGCTTAAATTTCCACGAATTGGCTACAAGAAGCGTAGCCCAAACTCAAACCAAAACCCAAACCCAAACCCAAAGAGCCAAAACATTGTCTGTGGCTGTGCCTCGATTTGAGGTACAAAACCAGAACCAACAACAGCAATAGCATCAGAATTCGAGACTCCAGTTCTTTGGGTCTCTGCCACAGCCTCTGCTTCTGCCTCCGTCTCTGCCTTCGCCACTGTCTCTCTGCCTTGTTCATGTTGCTCGTAGCACAAGAGCAACAGCAAAGTAAAACAACAGCAACACATTGCAACGAGGCCCTAAACTGGCGTTGATCATGTTTGACTTTGATTTTTAATTGTTGTTGTTGTTGTTCTTGGCTCACCTGTTCTGATTTCGCCATGCTGCATGCCCCATGCCCCATGCTGCAAGCTGCACGCTGCACGCTCTAAGCTGGCATTAACATAAATCAGAGGTCAGAGTCTGAAGTTTTTCTGTTCTCTCTGTAGTTTTTTGGTGGCACTGTGTTGTGTTAACGAGCTTGTAACAATTTCACATACAGACAGCAAATCGAACTGAGAACTGGGAAATGTGCGAGAATTTCAAAATTAATTTCAACGCCCACAAAATACAAACTGTCTGGTAATTATGTGGTTGACAACGGGCCTAACTCTCGTCTGCCAGTATATAAATTAAGTTGTTAACATGGCACAAACCAAGAAAGCCAACAAAATCAACTACTTCCCTTTGCATTTCAATTCTGCAGAGCAAATCTTTAGAATTCTTTAACAACATGTTGTTGTTGTTGCAGTTGTTGTTGCTGTTGTTGTTGCTAAATTGCAACATGTTGCTTGTTGGCCTGTTTGTTTGGCTGTTTGTTTATGGACAATTTAAGCAGCTACACTGCTGCTAACTGTTAACAGAGCCTCAAAATGTTGCACATAAATCATTGTCAGTTGAGCAGAGGTGTTGCAGGGGTGTGCGCAGAGGTGGGCAGAGAGGGCGGGGTTGAGTATTGACAAACTGTCAAACATTGACAGGGCGCATTTTAATTGATATGCAAAAAGCGCAAGCGCCAACAGTCAAACAGCAGCAACAACACATCAACCACAACCACTACGACAACAACAACAACTCAGCCAAACAAGATGGCGCTTACGATAAATAATACTATACAAAAGCAGAATACAATGAGAGACATATGAGTATATATATTCATACATATATGCCATATACACATACTTATTTATATGTATAATTTGTGGCCATAAATTTTCATTTCTCAATGCATGACAAAATGCGCTTATTGAATACCCTGTGCGTCGCATGGCCCCAAAGCGGGTATTTAAAGTAAGGCATTTTTGTGCTATAACTAATTTTTATTTGGTTTAAGTATTTTTACAGGGTATCAACTCATTCGAGCTATGTATTGCTGAAGTTGTTGCCACCTTGCGTTGATTTATTTGACTTGCAACTGCGACAACATGTCACAAAATGTCTGCAACTCGCACCACAAAATGGCGTCTACTTAAATTTTGAAAAATATATTTACATTTTTCGTTTTGTATTGCTTATAAAACTTATGCAAATTGCATTACACTAACAAAAGCGAGGCATTTAAATATTTAATTGAAAACAAGCGCCGAAAGAAAGAAAAACAAAATGTGCCAACGAAAATTGTGAAAAGCGTTGCCGACAAAAAAGTAAATACTTATGTACTATATATGTATATATATATAGGTGGAGAGAAACTGTGTGAGAGTGGCAGAGGGGGGACTTACAGGGGGTTGTGCTGGGTCAGACAAGACATCTACAGTTCTATTTATTGCGCAGCTTTTGTGCGCCGTGGATGGCAATGCCCTTTGCCATCTTAGATATCGCACCAAGACGTAGGAGCGTGAAGGAGGTGGAGATGGATGAGAAGAAGGAGGAGGAGTAGGAGCAGCAATGAGGGAGAGCAAGAGAGAGCTGAAAGGCAGCCAGTTGCCCAGCAATGTTAAGTTTATCTCAGTGTAACATCTTTCACTTGGGGCCCACTGTAGCAGTATCTATATGTAAGCTATGTATCTGCATTTGTATCTGTTTATGTAGCTGTATGTGTGTTTGTGTGTGTTACCCCACTGCCCACACAGCGCAGACATTTTATCAACTCATTTTTTCTTTTTTTTCGTTCTTTCTTTCTTTCTTTATCTGACAAAACATTCATTAAATTGTTCGCAGGCAGCGCAACCCTCAGCAGTAAGCAGCCCTTTGGGGGTTGTTTTGGAGCAGTCCCAACGCACACCCACACTAACAAACAGACACACACACAGTAACAGAGAGACAGTCAGACAGACAGTCACATATACAAAGAGAAAAGATGGCAAGAGATAGCGCCCAGATCTCAGGCAGCAGCGCAACGAAAATTTCTATATCTGATGCTGGCTTTGACTTGGGTAACTGTCAGTGGTTTGGGTGGCATTTTCGGGTGGTGCTTGTGGGTCTAACGAAATAAAATGAAAAGAGGAAAACGCCAACAAAATGTCCGGGCCATAACAGTTACATTTAGACGAATGTAAGGCCTTATATATAACCATATATACACTCACATACATATATATACATATCTTTGTTGCTGTCTCTCGTGTTATGTATGAAAATAAATGCAAACAAAATGAATAAAAATAAATGCAAAGCCAAAGAAAAAAAATGAAACTTGTGCGACTGTGAAATTTAATTTAAAAATTCAAATTTCGTTTGTGGCAGCACTAAAAAATAAATAAAAAGTAAAAAAGAAATGAACTAGAACTCTCAGGCTTTTTTTGCTGGTTGTCCTGGCTCATTTCCTTTTCATGCGGATTCCAGCCACATGCTGTTCCTGGCCTAAATGGGCGTGGCAATGCAGGCTGTTGCTCTGGCCAACAAATTCAGCAGAGCGCTAGAGAGAGAGTAGTACAAATATGTGTATAGAGTTATGTATAGAGTTGTTTAGGGTTGTCCAATGCGATTCGTTGCTGCTACACAACTTGCCTAATTAAAACATCAGCTAAACTCATTTTCAAAGTCGCACGCACGAGAAAAGCGAAAAACTATTGCTAAAAATCACACCTGCTCCCAAAAGGTAGAAAATCAATAAAAATGTGTTAGTGGTAAGGCCAGCAAAGAACAACAACAACAACTTACGACAAGCTATTAATGTCGCTCATTAATGCTGCTCAATGAATTTTACGAGCCTTTTTGGAGCTGTTATTTTGTGGCTTTAACTTGTCGCATGGAAATTTTAAGACATTGGTTTTTTTTTTAGCTCTTTTGCATTTTAAACAGCTAACAAAACAACAACAATTGCTTGGAGTGACAACAACATGGTCAGCTAGAAGTTTAGTTTCTTTCACGCTATGCGCTGCTCCGATTTGTGAAGGTATGAAAATCGTCATTAATATTTGTCACTGGACATTGCAACTGCATGGCTTATAAATTATACACAGCGTCTAGGCCGGGCCAGCTGCTCTTAACCAACAACAACGGCAAAAAAAAAATGAATGTGCGCTTAACACGCGCTTTTCTGCCCACCCTCTGGAGGCAGGAGGCGAGGACTTAGTAGGGGCGGGAGCTGCGTGCTTGGTCACATTTTCACATATTGTCTGACCGAATACATATAAAATAAATATAAAAAAAAGGGTTAGAAATGCAGCAACCCCTTTAAGAGTTGTGCAAATTATGCCTTTGCATATTAAATAGGTTTTAGTTAAGGCTGGAGTTTGCTTTGGTTAAGGGTTAAGGGTTAAGGGTATGGGTTAAGGTTTGTGTTTAGGTTTAGTTTTTGGATTCGTATTGGTATTCGTTGTTTGTGCAGCTCAAGGCTGCTTGCCGTAAGGGTTATTAACAACAAGCTGGCCTTAATCATCTGCAGACTCCTCTCTCACTCACTCACTGTCTCCCTATCTCTCTCTCTCTCTTAGTCTTTCTTGACTGCTCTTTTTGGGCTGTGAGAGCCTGTTTCATTATATTATTGGCACGCCCAGTTTGCGGCTGCGGCTGCGCTTCATATCGTTAATTTTTAATTGATCTGCGATGAGGCACCAAGTTGCAGTCGACATTGGTTTCAGTTCGTCAGTTTCGTCAGCTTGTGCCCCAAAGCGGACAAAGAGGACACACAGCAGACAGTGTACAGTGGACACAGCAGACAGTGAACAGTGGACAGCAATCCCGTTTGCTGTCTTGCTGCTCAAGTGCATTTTAATGGCATTAAGCTGCTGCCCACTTGATGAAATGAGACTCGCTCTTAACAAGATCCTAGCGCCCCAAACATAAATTCAAGTATACAAAATATACATGTATGTGTGTATTTTTATATGTAGTCGCTTAAAAACATAAGGTTCTGGCCTCTGGCCGCAGCAGCCAAAATGGGGCAACTTAATGCGTATACGCCCCGTTTGCAGCAACGAGCATTGAACTTTTACTTTGATTCAGTTGTGTTGCTTTAGTTGTGCTTTAGTTTTGATTCGATATTCTCTGCTGTTGTTGTTGTGTTTTATCGATCGCTTTAACTTTGACTTTGACTTTCATTTGGCGCGCATTTTTTAGTAACTTGATTTATACGCACATCGTCTGCGTTTAATTTTTTTTGGCATCACTGCCTCCAGAATTGTAGCCACAGTTTCTGTCTGCTGTTATTGTTGTTGTTTTTGAGTCAGTTTTTTTGAAATTCCCACGCCGAAAGGGCTGCGTTCAATGCGAGTCCGTCTATCGCACATATGGCGCACACAATGCTCTTAACTTGGCCAAAATGTGTTAATTAGAATTTGTATCTTTTCTTTTTCTGTTCTTATTCAGTTTTCCCCCTCGCACCCCCTCGGCCGTAACAAAAACTGTGGAGTCAGCGTTTTTTGTTAATAATTTGTTGGCTTATTGTTGATTTTGTTTGGCTTTGAACAAGAGACTAGCTAAGTTATTGCTGTTGTGACTGCACAGTGGGATGCCTCACATTTGTAATGCTAACACACACATACACTCACACACACGCTCACACTGATAGTGTTACCGTCTTTTTATTACCCTATTTGAGCTTTGAGCATGCTGAATGTGAAACTGATTTGCTTTTTAAATAAATTAATGACATTAACAATTTAATTCCACGTATCGAAAAATTCGAATTGACATATGTTTGTGATATTTATTTGCTTTATTAATGACAACATATTAAATTTATTTCATTGCTGATAACTCGAAATGTTTGTTTTAAATACCTTGTTGGCCAAGTTAGGGTATTTTCAAATTTAAAAGCTAAATGGATTTATTTAATAGCCGTTAAATAGCGACTAATGTGAATGTTGTTGTTGGCGTTGAAATACGCCTTTGATTAATAATTAATTAAGCAGCTTTGGAGGCACTTAAATAATACATTTATAAATGATTGTGTCAAGTGTTGATGGGTTTATTGTTACAACAACGACAACAACAGCAACAACTACCACAACGACAGTCTCTAAATGGAAACTGCAAGTTGTGTTGCATGCAAATGACATAAAGCTAAGTAATAAGCATAAAAATAAACTATTTTGCAGCGCTTAACAACAAAATATATATGAATACGAATGCATTGCCAGAACAAACAGCACCAACAACACCAACAACAACAACAACAACATGAAGAAACGTTTTGTTCAATTTATTGTGTGAAAATTCGCATAAATTAAATAAGCAAAAGCAAAGGCAAAAAACAAAAGCGAATGCGGCATAAATATTATGCAAAATGCAAGCAACGCCCCGCTGCCCCCTTGCCACGCCCCGCCCTCTTGTCCCCTCTTCTCTCCGCCACTGTTTGAATTCGTATATATTTTTATAAGTCACGACTGTGTTGCTGTTGTTGTTGCGGTTGTTCTCGCTGCTGTTGCTGTTGAGATGCGCCACAGTTGGCGCTGTTAAGTGACCTTAACAGCTGTGTTCCTAAGCAGTTAACATGCATTTGCAATTAGCCATAGCCATAGTTATGTAGCCTTAAGTACAACTTGATATGTGACAAATCCATGAAGGTTGCAACTTGCAACTTGCATGGGCTTGGCCTGGACTTGCCACACAAATTGAGCCCGTGCCCAGACCTGTGCATATACCTGTGCCTTTGGCGCACAAAACTTTTGGCCTTATAATTAAATGCAATTATTGAAACACGGCCAGCGGCGACTCCGACACAGCCCCCAAAAAATATACGAACAACAATGAGAATAACAACAGCAACATATGTAAGCGAAGGCGATTGAGTTGATGTTGTTGCTGTGACTGTTGTTGCTGCTGTGGCTGTTGTTCTTTGTTGTTGCTGCTTTCGAGCTTGCAGGCTAAAATACATAAATTAAAAATTTTGCATTGTTCTGTTTCAGCAGCTAAACAACAGCAACCAAGTATTTCTGTTTGCTGGCTGCTCAAAAGTTACGACTTGTTGACTGTTTTCATACAATTCGGTAAATTTAATTAAAGGCGGCCGAGCAGACAATGAGATGCGCCGTGCCGAACTGAGCCGAGCCGGGGCAGGTGCAGTGCTCAGTTGCCCAGTTAAAAAGTCTCGAAGTTGGTCAACGTATGCAAAACTTGATGCCACAGTCGCTGACCCTCAGCAAAATCAATACAATTGCCACCCAGCACGAGCAGCAATCGCAGCAGCGGCAACAGTTTGAATTGAAATCGAGACTTGATTTTATTTCAATGCAAACAATTGAATTGCATTTCAGCCACAGGACATTGATGTGCTGCATCCTGTTTCATGGAGCACTGACAACACTGGCTACAGCCCGAACTGAGCCGACCCGACCTACGACCATAAGTCAACACAGTCGCACATAAATTTTAATTTGTTGCATATTTTGTCAACGAGAAATCAACAAACACTTCTTTCTTTATCCCCCGTTCTCCCCTGTCTCCACAAGCAGCAGGAGAAGGTAGAAAAGAAGCAGCAGAAAAAGACTCGAATTCGCCTCCAGCTGTGAATTTCTTGGGAATTCCCTTGTCAGTGTAGATGTATACATACTTTGGTTCCAATAATGGTTTATTTATGTTAATGTTATGCAATCAAAATGCATACGATTTAAATGCCAATAAAAAATCAACGCTAAAACCTTAAGCCAAGACACAAACCCTGCAAACTGCATTTAACAGTTGTTTATTGTTGTTATAGATTCCCTAAGATGTTGTTGTGGGTTGTTTTGTTTTTACGCATGTTTAATGGACTAATTTTGAATAAACACACTTACACACACGCGTACACTCGTTTGCTTTCTCTTTCACACGCAGTGACAGCGTGTGAGTTCGTTGCTTAAGTCTTTCGTTTTGGGGCTGCTTGGAGCAAGTTGTCGTTGGTTGCTTGTAGTTGGCGCCAGGGGCAACCGTTGCGAGACCTTCGGACAGACAGCGTTACATATATTTTCATAGTTTGTTGCTGTTGATGCGCGCGCTCGATAAAAAAATACGATAATGTATCTCAGCGTAGACATTGAGGTAAAGCAAGGTAAACGGAGAGAACCATTGTGGAAGAGGGAAGAAGAGTCGAGTCAGCGACTTCTTCATAACCCACACAAATGTCTTGGACTGCTCGCTGCTGCCTGATTATGTTTTTAGTGCGTTAAGTGATAATGATGATGCGCCTTGATTGTTATCAGCCAAAGCGTTTACTCAGCTGCAATCAAGACGCCAGCTAGCTAGCCACAGAAAAAATTATAATTAAATACATACATATATACAGATATATATTCAGATATACGTATGTTTGTATCGTACGGAGTGTGCTGGGTTATTCCTGGAATTATTATGACATTTGAGAACTTTCACGCTGGCTTTTATGGCTTTTGGTGACAGAAACGTGTGCAGAGATTGATGCGCCAACAAATTCCCAGGAATACGTATACAGTATATAAATTTATTGATCAATTTGTGGCAATGTGTGGAAGCTGCACACAGCGGGTTGCACTTCCATCAAACAGTTAAATGTATGTATATAGAAGTCTTAAACTTACCAGTCTTCGCTTTGGCTTGATCAGTGGTCGATTCTGTCCGTTCATTTTGTAGTAGAGGCCACAGGCGTTGCACAAATAATGTCCAGTGCCATCGCGTCGCCACAGCGGCGTTGAAGTTGCACCACAATTCACGCATTCGCGACCCTCTGCAAAAAAAACCAAGAAATAACATAATATAAATATTTAATTGTTGAAAAACAACGAAAAATACAATAAAATAAACGTTTTAAATTAGTTTTGTTTTATTAGCTAAAACTTAGACATAGTTGTGGTGCAGGCAACAATAGCAACAACCGAAAGAGAAGCAGACACAAATACACGCATTTTTCAGCTGTTTCTCAGTTAGTTAGCTTGGTTAAGACCCTGTGCATTAATAGTTAAAAGGGAATATTGGGGTTGTAACTACAATATTTATTTTATTATTCGATTTAGAAGATTAAAATGAAAAGTTTATTCAACGGGCAGTCGAATTCTATTGCGACAACTAAGTTTAATGCAATTCTGAAAAAAAAACTGAATAATACATGTGTACGCATTTTTTTTAAAACATACATCTGTACGCGGTTTTTTATAGTCTGAACGCATAACTGATGGTTTTCATAAAATGTATTAATTTCTTTATAAACTACTGAGTCTACACCGTTTGAATATCTCCTTCTAATATTTGTTTCCTTCATGGTTACAGGGTCTTTTGCTGTCTTCACTCTTTACTGCAGGTTTTCCTGCTAGTTTTTCGTTTTTCTGTCGTCATTTTCTTTTTTCCTTTTGTTTTTTGTTGCTGGCAGAAAACGCATGGAAGCGGAAATGATGGATTCGCTGGGACTGCGAGTTGGAACTGGGGCTGCAGCCTCGTTGATGACGACGACGACGGCGACGCTGCTGACTCTACACATTTTAATTAAGCAGCGCTGCGACGTCACGATGTTGCGGTTCTATGGACTGCAATCGCCATGGCCCGCCCCTTCCCTTCCCCTTTCCTTAACCGACACACTCCTCCGCTAACTGTTTCGGTTTGCAGCGCCGCAAACGCAACTCATTTGAATAACTTTAGGCATAATTTGTAAGCGACTTGACTTAAACAACAACAACAACAACAACGGGAACGAAATGAAGTTGCAAATGTAACGCGTTATTAACGTTCGTGCCACAGTTGGCTTTTGTCTTTGTTTTATGCTATGTTTTTGGTAATTCACTACGTTATTTGTATACTCGTATAATATTTGTATATTCTTCTGTTCATTTAATGACGCTACTAAATGGGCTTCATTATATCGTTTGTTTTCTCTATGCGCTGCTCGTTTTGAAATTGAAATTTAGTCATAAAAACGAGAGAAAAAAAAAACAAAAAACAACAAAGCCAACTGAAAGATTTAACGCTAGTTTTTGGCCCATTTTCTTTGAGAGCAGCATTTTCCCTGCTGAATTATAATTAATTAACGTTTGCGCTTTACATGGCCATCTGAACATAACTTTTATACAGTTTTTAGCTCTTTTTTGAGTTAGTTTTTTATTGAATATTAGCGGTCACACCCTAGAGTGGGCTAACAGTGGGTTAACGGTGTGTTGTTCCTGCTTTTGGTGGCTCATTAAGTGCGTTGTCAACTCATTGCCTGCCCAAATGCCATTAGGCGAATTTTGATGACAGAATTTCATTTTATTTACTTGGTTTGGTTTCATTTTTGTTATTATTTCAGTAGTTCTTGGCGTGTTCTTAAAAGCTTCACGTGATTTGCTGCTGTTGCCAAGTAGAGAGAACACAGCAGGACAATCACACGTGTCCTGTGCGTTCTATTGTCCTTGTTGGCATGCCAGGCATTTTGTTTTTGAGCTTTCAAAGAAATTAAATTAAACGTTCTGCGTGTTTCATGAGAGCAACCACAACGGGTTGTGTCCACACCGCCAACTACACTCCCCATCCTCAAACAACCCCGCCTACGCACTCGCCAGGGGCGCGTTAAATAAACAGTTCATTTGTTTTCATTTAATCGCAACTTTGCTTTGCTTTTTTGTATTTTTATCTACATAAAAAATATATGTACATAAAAATATATATATTTTTTTCTTTCTCTCGTTGTTTTTACTGCTTTTTCTTTTCTCTTTGCGTTTTTTGTGTGACTTTTTTAATTGCCTCACATTTGGCGCGGGGCATTTTTGGTTTCTGCTTATTTCAAACTTTTTTTTTGGGTAGGGGAGCGGACTGAGCAACAAAGCCTGAAGCCAAATTGCCGCCAATCAAAAAGGCAACACCCACTGAATAAAAATTGCATAAATTATTTGCTTAAGTTTTCTTTGTTTTCACAAAATATTTAAATAAAAAGAGTGTCGCTTTAATTGACAAATTCCTATATACTTTTCAAGAGAGTTGTTAAATTCAAAATAAGTTACTTTTGGTTATTATTTAAGTTGGTAATTATTAAATATTTAATTAATTGTTCAAGTGTTTAATTTAACGCTTAATTTGCGTCACTTCCCAGTCGATTTAACTGAGTTATTATGCATAATCAGAGGTTATCAAGCAGCACAGTAGCTGCTGAGACGTCTGGCAAATATAATGCATTTATTGGTTGTTATAAACCAGGAACAGTAGTTGAGTGTTCTTCTCTTCAGTGGTATTAAGCCATAAAGTGTGGCTTTTGTGGCATTGTGTGAGCTCTGATTGCTGTGGTTTCGGCTGTGGTTGCTCTTTTTTCCTTGTGTTTTGTTTTTTTTTTTTTGTTTGTTTTCTTGCTTTTGTTCTAGCATAATTCCAATGAAGTTGCCTGTTGTTGTTGTGCTTGTTGCTGCTGCTGCTGCTGCTCCAAGCCACTCGCCAGTTAATAAATCAAATGTGTTAATGATGTTTTTACCCTGTGTGCCCACTTTTGACAACAAAGGCAACAACACAAAGTGAGCAACACTGGCGACAACAACTACAGCCCCTCTCACTGAAGTATCCGTATGAAATTCACTACAAGTTGCTATATACTTGATATATGCTTTATGGAATCTACACAGCGCACGCGTACAGTTCTATGCCTCCTCTTTCACTCCACATCTGCTGTCTCTTTTGTTTTAGTACATTTTTATTGGGTTTCTTGAGCTGCTGCACAGAATCCTTTTCTTCTGCTCTTCGTCTCTCTGTGTCGATCTCGCTCACTCCCTCTGCTCTATCTGTTTTTTTGTTTTGGGCCAAGAAACGCCGTGTGTGTTTTTTATGGCCATTAAACATTTTTAGCTTTTGTTGTTGTTATTGTTTTTTAGCTTTGTTTTGATTTCAATTTGCTTGTCGCCGTCTTTTCCACAACCCTCACTCCGTCTGTCTGCCTGTCTTTCTGTCCGTCCAGGGCTATGACAGTTTTTCACATTTTATTTATTTTCATTTTCATTTTATAGTTTCGTAGTTTTCCACATAGCGGCCAAGACGAACACGTAGCAGGTTGGCCAGTTCTCTTTTAGACCTATGATTTAGTAGCATGTTATAACTGTTTCTCTTGTGGCCTGGTCCATGGACCATGGTCCATGGTGTAGCCATGCCACATGGATACAATCATCCACAGCATTGCGTTGTAATTTCTTGGAAATTTGTGCACACTTTGGTATTTCGTTTTCGTGTGCTCTTCTTTGGGTTTTTGGTTTTGAGTTGAGTTTTTTTTTGGGTTTCTTCTTCGTTTTACGGCCCCGTGTGTCCGTGTGACATTGTCTGGAAATTGGCCTGAACCCGAGACCGTGCCCAAGTCTCAGTCTGAGAATCAGTCTCAGAATCAGAATGTGAACCTGTTTTTAGGGCCTGATTTGGCATTAAGGTCTTTGAGTTTAAAGGTCTAACTAACTGTGGACGCTGCTTGATTTGACATTTGGCGTCAGTGGCCATAATTGTCTAGAATTTATGTGTTGTACCTTTTTTCTTAGTTTGTTTTGTTTTCAGAGAATTCCCTTTAATTTGTTAGTATAGAGTATGCTATACTCCTATGTGGGCAGAGAGTTCTTGAAGGGTCAACTGCAGTTTTAATTAGTTGTTGTTGTTTGTTGATATTAATAAACAGTTCTACTGGTTAAAGGTTACTTACAGATACACAGATACATATTAATTTATATATATTTAGATAGTTTGAAATAGATAGATAGTTAGAGTAGGGGAAGTAAGACGTTTACTGGTGAACAAGACAAAAGACACATGGATGTGTGAGTAAATTGTTGTTGATATTTTCTTTTTGCTTTAATGAAAATGAAAATGCTTAAGAAACAAATAAGAAAAGAATAAGCACAAAACATAAGACATAACATACAAAAGATATGGAGTAAAAATGATGCGCTTAGTATGAATAATTTACACAAGCAGCGTAGTCACCTGGGATATCGTAGACATGGGGCATGGATTTTTGAGCTGATCTGTAGCCATGCCACGCATGCCACAAATAAACGGCAAGCGCCTCATTTTGAGGCCACAGCTGTCAAGCTGCTGGACAAAGAAACAATGGGCCAAGTGGCCGAGTGGCCAAAAGGCTAAGCAGCTAAATGGCCAAGAAGCTCATCCCTGCTGTTAAGCAGCGACTGAAGACAGGACTGTGCGGACGGACAATGCTGATTGAGTGAAGGCTACAAAGGGAGTGGAATCAGTGCCCTCACTTCGTACCCATATCAATTACTTAAAGCTCATTCACAACATTTTTTATTTTCACCTGACAAAAGCCCAAATGGCATCCAATCAATTTTGGCCAGGCGCAAACCGAAGCATAAATCCCAACCAAAAACTGCACAAGAGACAAAGTTGAACACACACACATACACACATGTACACAGATGTACACATACAGGGACTGGGAATGCGACTGGGTTTGCTATTGATTTGGGCAGTGGCAACGAGCCAAGTTACCAACACATGTTCTTGCGCCCGACAAAACTTATCGCAAGCGATGCGATAAACGATAAATAAATACAAAAACAACCAAGGACTTGAGTTGACTTCTTCTTGACTTGCTCTTGACTTGGCTAACGAACGCACCCAACAACAACAATGTAGCAGACAACTTTTTGGTTAGTTAAACAGCAACAACAAAGCAGACAGCCAAAAAAATACTGTCGCCTGGCATAATATGAAGCGCAGGCAAAACATTTTGTCAGTCCGCAGCTTCCTACATCTCATGTACACGGATACAGATACAGATACTTTGTTGCCAGATGCAGATGCAGATACAAAAGACTGAGATACTTTAGTTCACATGGCAACTTTTTGCTTCCTCATTTGACTGTTATGTTAACACTAACAGCGGAGATAAGTTAACAGCGCGCTGTTAACAGAGACAGCTGTTTTTTTTTGTTTTTTGTTTTTGGGGTTGCAACTGCAGCTGAAATGATCCTCACCCCGCTTACGCATTAAGGCAGCTATAAAGTTGTTGTTGTAGTTGCTGTTGTTGCTGCTGCGGTGGAGTTGCTGGCAGAGACATGCGAAACCGGCTGAGACGATGACTGCAAAGCAGGTGCAGCAACTAACTTCCGCAGCGAATGAGTGTGCGAGTGTGTGTGTGCGTGTGTGTTGAGTCTTTTCAAATAGCAGCAGCAGCAACATGCAGTAATTAACAACTACAACACAAAACGAGCAACAACAACAAGTTGATGACGCTGTGGAGCCAACTAAAGCGTTGACAATAGCATTAAAAATTGTTGTTTTTTGCATTTCTGCGTTTTTTATTTGCAGCTATTCCTCTGTTTATACCCTGTGGCCATAAAATTGTACAAAATGGGTTGCTTGACTGTAGCACAATTTGTTGGGAGTCTATTTGAAATAGAGTTGAAGTTAAAAGTACTGAGCCTTTGCCAGTCGAGCAGCGTTTTCGCACAGAGACAGAGTGCTAATAAATGCGTTGAAATCACTGAGTATCTGTTAGTCGACCGCTGCTAATAATGCCGCATTTAGTAGTTGCTGTTGTCATTGTTTTGGAGTGATTTCATGGTGAGCGCACGCGGCGTATACGCAACGAGGGAAGGCACTAAAGGGGGCGTGCCACACACAGTAACACACACACATCACACATATTAAAATTAAAGTCAAAGCGAGTGGAGCAGGAAACATGCCCAAGTGGCGGGAATGTGGCCAGCATGGAATCGAGATCGGAGCACATGTCAAGTGGTGCAGTAGAAGAAAGAGAAAGAAAGAGCGAGAGAGAGAGAGAGAGAGGGAAGAGGGCGATAGGTAGGTAGTGCTAGAGTGCCACAGCATTTACAGCGTTACAACCACAGAGTGCAGTTAAAGTGAAGAGCTTCCCACGTGTGCGAGCGTGTGAAATCAAAATCCAAAAATTCAAAAACAAAAAAAACACAACAAATTCAAACTTAAGTCTACTAAAAGTAAAACTAAAGCATTAACTAAAACTTAAGCTAAAACTATAACTAAAAGTATCAAAATTTGTAGCTAAGAACTGAGAATTAAATCGATAAGTGTTTGCAGACACAGACACAGATCTTAAAATCGAATAGTTTAAAACGTAAGCAAATCGTTTATCGATCAACAATCGATTATTATTCACCCACACCAATATCGCAAATGTGTTTTCATTTTTTGTCTTGCTTACCAGCACTTGTCCTGGGCTTTGTGCGCACGGGCTTCACATCGAGACCACCGCCAATGCCAACTCCTCCGCCACCGCCGCCTAGACCTGCACCGCCACCTCCAGCGCCACTTGAACTGCTGTGCGCACCTGTGCTCATGCCACTGCCCATGCCACTCATGCCAGAGCCACCCACATGCAGTCCCGCTCCGGAACCGGTACCGGAGCCAGAACCAGAACCGGAACCAACTGAAGCGGACGCACCATGATGATGACTGTGACTGTGACTATGGCTGTGACTGTGATGATGATGATGATGCGCTGCCGCCGCTGCTGCTGCGCCCATACTATGCCGCACTGCAGCCGCTGCCACGGAGGAACTTTGGAACATGTTGGCAGCTGCCACAGCCGCCTGATGCTGCGCTGCCGCATGATGATACGAGGCATAGCTGCTGTCGTAGCTGTTCGCATTGTTGGCCGCATAATGCGCTTGAGCGGTACCATCGAAGAGGCCGTTCGACGTAGACGCTGAGACGGAGGCGGAGGCAGAGGCGGAGGCGGATGAGGAGGCATTGCTGTTGTTGTTATTCTGTTGTTGCTGCTGCTGTTGCTGCTGTTGTTGCTGCTGATGTTGCTGCTGCTGCTGCGACGGTGCTTGATTGCCACCGCCGCCGCTGCTGCTACTGCTGCTGCTATTTGAGCTATTTGTATTGTTGCTGTTGTTAGTACTACCTTCACGCTGCTTGGGCGCCGATGACTGTGTTGGTCCAGTACTGACAGTGTGAGCCGAGGCAGCACCACCATTCTGTATGGCCGGCTTAATGTCCAGCGCACAGCTGGCATCCGTCAATGAGGTAGAGCCCGTGGCTTGCTGATGCATAAAAGCGTTCATCACGGCCTGCGTAGAAGAGATTGGGAAACATAATGGATTAAAATGGAATCGAGTCAAAGTTTTAGAATCCTTTTGTATTATTAAGATTGGTAATGTCAAAGTCAAGGTAAGAAATACATTTTTATTCAGTAAAATCCTTGACCCAAGTAAAAAGTTTTAACCAAACACATTTCCCATAATTTCTAAGCAAATATTTGCTTGGAAAAGTAGAAAATTTTTTGTATATTTCGTACTTTGCAAATAATATTTGCCGAGTTAACTGGAAGTAGCAAACATTTTGATTATCTTTCGTTTGACGTTTGTATAAGAATGTATTTTATCTAATAAAAGCTGAGAGCGTGTCACATTTTCGACTTCATATAGATTGGTTGTATAGATACTCCTTACATAAACTTTTTGCAATGAATGTACCAATAAACTTTTTCTATATAAATCCAAGCATGTGTATAACATATAATCTTTAATGTATTGCTCACCTGGTACTCGGATGGACCGGTTTGTACTGAGTCGGGCGTGGAGTCCTTTGGCGGTGTCGGTGGGAATGGAAACGAATGTTGGCCGGACGCCGTCGTCTGATGGCTTTGGCCCACTTGCCCCAATTTGTGCTCCACCTGCGGTTCCTGGGGGCAAGCGAATTGTCCCATGCCCCAGGCGCTGGCGGGTGCAAACGATTTGTGTTCGCTGGTCAGCCAGGGACTCAGCGGCGTATGAAAGTGCGGCCGGCACACTTGGGGCGTGGCATGTGAGGAGGGCATGCGGGATGCTGTAAAAAAAAACACACACGAAAAAGTTAAATTTAAGAATTTAATCATAAAAAAAGCGACCGAGCAAAAAAAAACAAAAGAAAAACATCAAGTTAAATGCGGTATTAAATCAATTATGGCCAAAATTTATAACGAAGATTAACAGCCTAAGCCTAAAGTTGGGGAAGAGGCAGAGTGAGAGGGAGTGGTAGAGGGAGGGAGAGACAGAGACCAGAAGCGATAAAAAATTCATAATAAATGACGTTGTTCTCTTTTCGAGGCGGAAAAGCTGCGTTATAATTTATGAAACACCAGCAACAGTTGCTGTTGCTGTTGCTGCTGCTGTTGCTAGTCGGTCTCAGTAAGGCACTGACCAAGTTGACGCTTGCGGCCTTCGGCGCAGACTCTTTGCATATGGCCAAGGCAGCAACTGTTGCTGCTGCCGCTGCCGCTGTTGCCGCTGCTGCATTGTCATAAATTGTTTAATTTGTATCATAAACAATCGCGTTAAACTTTTGTCCCAAAGCTAAAAAGATCGATCAGCGGCTCAATCCCCTCAGTTCTTCCACTGTTACTATCCCCCTAGCTTTTTCTCTCTCTCTCCTTCTCTCTCTTGAGACTAAAAGTGTAGCCTAAATGTCTGGCAGTGTATAATTTAGCGGACACCAAGTGAGATTTATGTGCGCCAATGCTGCCGTTTTCCATAGCTGCAACACTCGAAGGAGTGCAACATTGCAGCAACGGACTCACCACTTGCCCCCCTACATATATGCGCATCCTGGCGGGCAGTGGTATGGGGAAGGGTAGGTGGTACTCTGGGTTTGCTGCAATTGTTTGGGGCGCACTTTATTCTTATTATTATCATTAATATTGGAGCGCTGCGCTCCGTTTGGGGCTCTGGGGCTTGTTTGTATGTGAAATTATTTTTGATTATGCGGCCGCCGTTGCCGTTGCTGTTGCCGTTGCCCAAGTCAAAGTTGTTACCAATGCAGCCTGCATCTCTGTCTAACAGTAGGTCACAAGACAGTTCAATGCACGCCGAGATGGATTAGTACACGTCTCTGCAAACTCAAATCAATCACAAACAGCAGCAAGGCGAATCTGCAATGCTCTCACCGTTAAGTTATCCCAAAAGGGATAAAAATAATAAACCCAATGAATTAATCAGCGTGTTAAGCAAAGACTAAGACTAAGTTTAGTACTTGTGGCTAAAAGTTCTTAAGTTCTTAGGGTATTCCCAGGCTGCAGCTGCCTGTTTGGTTCGATCGCAGTCTGCGATAATATCCATTTGATTATCCTAATAACAGTGTTTTAGTGTCCATATTATATGTACGTGTGTCTGATTATAGAAATTATGTGCAGCAGTTGCAGTTTCCAAGAGAGAGATAGAGTGAAGGAGAGCGGGAGAGCGGAAGAGAGTGCAGCGTTTGTTGCAAGCAAACTTCACACTTTTGCGCCCCAAACGTTGCAGCAGAGACAATCAATGTGCTACGTGCCCCACAAAGCAGAGACACAACAACAACAACGACAACGAGCAGATGAACTTGTTGTTTATGAAGTCGTCATCGACTGTCTATATAATTTTGGCCAAATAAGCGCATTGGACATGCCAAATTATACATGTTGCTGCCACAAATCAATGGCCCAAGTCTGCGGTGCGTTGCGTAGCGTTGCGAGCTTTAATTGCTGCAATGAAAACTTTCAATTTGTGCGATGGTGTTGCAAGATAACAGAATGCTGTTAAGTCTGCTGTTAAGCAGCTATGAGTCACTGTTAGCTTGAGTTGCTGCTGCTGCTGAGGCTGAGGCTGTTGGCATCTTTTGTATAAAACAATTCGCTAATAAATCAAGCTGAGTACAGCAATTAAAGTTGCAAAAACACACAGACACACAAAAACTCATACACTCAAGTATAGAGACATTTTTGCTGTTGCTGTTGTTGTTGCTGCTGCTGTTGTTATTGTCATTGTCGGTATGCAAAGCTCGTGCTGGTGAAAAGCGGCGACGTCGTCGTCATCGTTGTCGTGCCCTTGGTCGTCCCCCAAAGCCAAAGCCTGGCTGACACGTTCTACCCAACAACGACAACAACCGCAGCAACATCGGTAACAACAACAGCAGCCGCAGCAGCGGCTATAATAACAACAACTACAAGTACAATAAACAAAAGCGCTACAATAAAATCTGCCTTTAATTTTTAATAGAGAGAGACAGACAAATAGAGAGGGGGAGAGAGATACAGAGTGGCTGAGAGCAAAAAAAAAAAAAAAAAAAAAAAAACAAAACATTTTGAAGTTTTTGGCCTGCGCTTGATTTCTTCAAGCTGACAGATCAAAGCTACAAAGCCGACTTCGAGATGTGTGTGTGTGTAAGATACACTCGAAAAACGCTTGGACATGTGTGTGGCGTTTTAAAAGCGTTTGACAAGCGTCTCAACTCAACTGAAGTCAACTGAAGTGAAGTTGAGTCAACTTTAAAGCCAAGTTAACACAGCCAAGCGCCTGTACGTCTGCGTCCAACGTCTAAGCCGTGTCGCACACAAGACACAGTTATAGACAAAGCCAAGTCTTGGCCGTATTTGAAAGCGCCTTTTAATTGCAGTTTCAAGTTGGACGATCGCCAACGTGAAGTGAATGACATAATTAATTGTATGCACAGCAATCGGCGCACTTAAAGCGACGTGTTTGACAACTGAAGATGACAATCCAACGACACGACCAAAAGACACAGATGGATACAAAATCAATGGAGCAGGTGATGGACACCACTATATACCAATATATATATTATATACTATAACTTTAGAGCCATTCAATTAACCCAAAAAACGGCAGCTGATGCGAGGTACTCTAAAAGACTGAGACAGGGGTAGAGAGCGAATCTCTAGTGTCTTATCAGTGCTAGCTCATCTCATTTGAATGCACAACAAATGACAAAGGAGTGTGGAGTAGGCAGGGGCAGCAGGAGGCGGGGCACTACTAGCGACAGCCTCTCAAATCCAGTGACAAACTCGAAACATCTTGATAAGATTTTTATTTTATCATGCCCATGTGGAAAATGTAACAGTTTTCGCAGTTTTGTGATGAAAAGGATTCTCGGCTCTTTGGTAAATTAAATTCACACCAAGGCGGATTAGGGGTGAGCATCAGAAGGGTGAGAAAAGAGCGTTGAGGGGATAGAAGAGCTGCTTATCAGTGTCAGCAAATCAAATCGCCAAATGAGTGCTAGAAAACCGAAATGTAACGTATGTCAAGCTAGTCCTTGTTGAGTTGGATCAGCTCAGATCAGATCAGTCAGTTGAGCTCAGTACATTTCAGTTGAGCACAGTCAGTTAGTCGATTAGTATCTTCAGCTGCTTCCGCCTGGCATTAAGCAACAATCAATCATACAAAGACAGTCCTGACTTGACTTGTCTTGACTTGAATCCTGCATTGACCCCTTGGTGTTGTTGCCGCTGCTGCAGGCACTTGCTTAATTTATAACCTGAGCGACCCTTGCTCAACTCAGGATACTTTTCACCTGCCGCATTTGTAGGCGCGTGGCTACAGCTCCAAAATGCGGTCAAGTGTCTCACTCTCACTCACTCACTCGCTCTCTCTGCTGCTGCTTTTACACCTGCTCCAAAAAATGCGGCAAGCGGTGGCAATAAACTATAACGGATTCCAGTTTTAGCCACCACCAAAGACAACTACTTGGCTCTAGCTTCGCAGGTAGGTCAGTTTAAAATACACCTTGAGCTGCGCTGCTGTATTAACTTGGCTGAGAGCAGCTCCAGCTCTCAAGCTGTTTAGCATTTTGCGCTCTTGTTTGTTTTAATTATTTCTTTGCTTTTTTCATATTTCTTTCAATTTCTTCTAGCTGGTATTGCAGCTCAGTTGCGTGCCAGCTAAACTGACTGCTTGACTGACTGACAGGCAGGCGGCTGGTTTATTAAGCGCAAACTGCGCTGCCATTGCCATCTATATTATTAACACTTTATTTGCGCGTCTTTCCCGCACCGCTGGTGACTGAACAATTTTCCTCGTCTTTGTTAACGTGTTGTTTGCTCCAGTTGCATGCCAGCTAATCATTAGTCATAAGTTGTCAATTGTATTTATGATAATGCGTTTAATAACTCAACTCGCTGGTTTCCTATGTTACTGCCAACATCTTAACATAACTCGCGCATTTCTGATACAAATTCAGAAATTCCTTAATCTTTTATTCCCCATAACTATATTATTTGTTATTAATTGAGCACTTAACTGGGAATTAACTGTAAGTAAAAAATTTTAAAACTTGCATTTGAGCCGCTTAAGTGCAGTCTGCTTTTCTCAATTGAATTGCGCAAGTGGCCTATTTGGCTTTAAGTTTCTACTGCCTTTGGTTAACAAGCATATTTAGCTTAACGTGTGAATTACGTGGCCTGAGTAACTTTTGCATACGTGCAGCAATGTTGCCACAAAACATGTTGACAACTCTGCAGCAGCAGCAGCGGTGGCAGCAACTGCGGCTAATGCTGCTTGCACTAAATACAAAAAAGTTGCAGCAAGGCGAGGCAGCAGCAACAACCATAACAACAACAACACATGCTCGTTTAAGCCAAGTTGAGGGTTTGAAATGCGCCATTTTAGTTGCCATTTGTTAGCTGCGTTTGTTGCTGCTGCTGCTCTTGTTGTTGCCACACCATTTTCTTGCAGCTTTTATAGTTTGTTACTTGTGGTGGGTGCAACACACACACAGAAAAAAAATGTTAATAATGCGGCAGCAGTTGGCTGTTTGGCTAACAGAATGCAGCTGAGCCCACGAACAAGACCAAGTCCAATGCGGAGCTGTTGTTGGTGCTGCTGTTGTTACTGTTGCTGTTGTTGTCGTTGATCCTGCGGCACGCAAGCATAATAAATTTATGCAAATGCTAGTCCAGTGAGTTCCGACGTTTTGCGAGTGATTGGGCCGCCACTGTCATTCAAACTTGGCTCAAAAGTCACGCTGACAGTTTGTTGCCGCTATAGCTGCTGCTGTTGGCCATTCAAAGGCACGGCTAATGAGCAACACACACAGTTACACACATACAGAGGCAGAACACAGGATTTGACAGTCCTCAAATGCCTTTGGCGCACTTATGACAGTTCGAAGCGTCAGTAAAATCATTAAAATTGACAAGTTTTTATATGACACAACCAAATTTGGTTTGAGCCAAAAGCGAGTGTACAACAACAACAACAGCGACGAGAAAAAAGCAACGCATCGTTTGAAGTGTTGTTTGTTGTGCTTTGACAACTTGTTGTTTTTGTTGTTCGTGTTGCTATTGCTGATGCTGCTGCTGCTGGACCACCAAGCAAGGCGCTGTTTCACATGTCATAAATAAGAACGCGTTGACATTTATCACAACAAAGGGCCCCAAAGCCACCAAACAAAAGCTGCTTTCCGCTCTCCGAAAAAAATAATAAAGGCAGCAAAAAAACGTTGCATAAATTCATAAGTTTGAACTTGAGAAATTCAATTGATGCGACGACGGCGGCAACAGTTGCTGCTGTCCACTTTTCGCATATTAATAAAATATTTTATTAAACACACGCGCCGCCCTGAGGATGCCTAAAGGATGCAGCAGCAGCAACAGCACCAACCACAGCAGCAGCAACCACAGCAATATTATGCTAAACAGTGTGTCCCAAAAAAGGCTGCAAACGAAAATCGTGCCGGACTCGATCAGAGCGAATCCTTGGTAATATTGCAACAAATTTTTGGCGGCGTCTCTTGCGACACACTCGTATGACATATTTTCATTTTTTACTGACGTTTTTTTTTTGCCCAGAACAAACAACAAGGCATTATTATTGCTGTTGTTTGGCTTTATTGCTGCATTGTTGTAGACAAACACACACATTTATGCTAAGCAGATTTGGCCAAAAGTCTCTTCATGCAAACTGGTTTCCACTCCAGCAACAGCAACAACAAATTCGCTGTTTATCGAATGTTAATGAGTCGCAGGAGGAGGGGGCGTCATTTGTTAGTTGATGGCATCAAATAGGCATTACACACCTGATCAACTTGGCCAGGTGGTCTAGCTTTTTAGCCTCAGCCTATGCGCGTTTCAAGCTTACTCAATTCTTGGTAAGATTGTTCTATTTTGATAGTTGGCACTTCTGGGAAGCCATTAAACATTGGCTATTAACCATTAGCCATTAGACATTAGACATTAACCATTAGACATTAAACATTGGCGATTAACTGGCAAAGCGTACAATGACTTTGCCTACCTGATTAATATGCTCATCGGTTTGTTCAGACCATTGGGGAATCGGGCGATCGGACGATCGGTCTTTCGGGCCAAGATCAGTTAAGGCCATGTCGCAGTTTGAACTGCCAAAGTCATTTGTAAACTTGACACTGCCAAATGCTGCACTGCACACAGAAAGCCAAAAACGACGGCAGCAACAGTTTATCACAATTGCTTGTTGCTGCTGTCGCGGTAGTTGCAATTGCTGCTGCATTGACAGCGGGGGCGACAGCAGCAACAGCCAACAATGCGCTAATATTCAATATTGTAATTGCAGTCACAAATCGTGGAGACAGCCTGGCAACATGTTGCTGCTGCTGCACGGGCATGTTGCTGCTGCTGCTGCAGTGCATTAAATTAATGAATGCTGCGGCATTGCGCTTTTGTATGTTCAGTGTCGGCATATTGACCACTTGCTGTGTTAGACAAATCACAACAACAGCAGCAACAACAACAACATGTACCGCAACAACATGAGTGTCGCATGTTGCTGGCGTGCGTATGCTTTGTTCACCACATTGACTTTATAAATCGCTGCTGAGCAGCATTTTGATTTTACAAATTAATAAGACAACGGACAATGGACAACAGCAACAACGACAGACACAACAAGGCACAGTAGCAACATTATTAATGATGCACATGATCATAACATAAGAATATATATGTATATAGTAGGTATATATGTGTATATATATGCATGTTTTAGCTGTTGCTGGAGTTCCTGGAAACTGCTCTGACAAATGACAGGCAAGAGTCCGAAAAGGATGTCGACTGAAGTAATCCAAGACTAGCTTCGAAGTCTTCCGGCCGCAGTTCGTCAGAAGTGTCGGCAAAGCTCTAAAAGAAACGCCAAGTCCGCCATTTTGAGCCAGTTGGATGCCAGCAACAGGCAACAAGCAACTAGCAACTAGCAACCAGCAACCAACAACAACTTAAGACAGTGATAGTGATTGAAGGACAGCTGTTCACACTAGTCAGACTAGAAGAGCCAACGGGCAAGGAAAAATGTCAAATTAGAATGCGAAACGTGTTGGCAATGGGAATGTTGCTGTTACTGTGCCTGTGGATGTGTTGCTGCCGCAGCTGGACAATGGAGTTGGTGCTGGAATTGGCGGCACCTTTGGCACTGGCATGCAAAGTAGCCAAGCAGCCAAGTAGCCAGGCAGCCAGTGAGGCGACAACGCAGACGTTTGCTGCAGTGCAAATTAATTGAAGCATCGCAGCAATGTCAACGACAGCAGCAACATCACGTGTTGCATGTTGCATTCGGCGTAGGCAGTCGCCGTCGCAGTCAGAGTAAGAGTCGGCTTTGGGGGCCAGTCAGCAGTCAGGCACATTCTTATAATTATGTCATTTAATTAAGCAAAGACAGTTTGCCGTTGCAACGACTAATTAAAACATCGCGCCAGCAACAGCAGCAGCAGCAAACATAGCTGCTACGCGGGCGGTGGCAAAAATAAACTTGCTCACAAAAGCAAAAGAAAAAAATAAGAAATGAAAAACTATATGAATGACCGTCCACTGTCGAAGGCAATAAACAATATGCAACTGCAACTGCAGTAGCTACAATAGCTGCAACAGGGGCAGCGGCTACAACAGCAACAACAAACAGATTGCCGCTGTATCATACGATATAAAGAATGCTTCCAAGAATTTGGGTCATAATTAATGTGGCATGATTTCAAGACATTTTAATCAAAGCGAATTGAGAGGGCAACGGCAGCAGCAGGAGCAACACTGACTGCAACTGCAACAGTGGCAGCCACAATCAGCAAGCTCAAGGTTTGTAATACCTTTGAAAAGTGTCACACACACAAACACACGCGCACACACTGAGTACACTTAAACACCGACAAGCAATGCGTTTGCATTTAAACTCACATCAATCATACGCAGCGGTGGCCCAGCTGTTCAATTGCAATACCATAACTCATTTTTATAGGCCGCCGCCACGCTCCCAGTGCCCAGTTGGCCAGTTTCGCTGAAAACTTGCGCACCGGGATTAAGATTTGCGGCCGAGATTCCGGCCATGCCCAGACCCAGACCCATTCCCAAACGCGACTCGCAGTCGCAGTCAGTAAATTACAACAACTATTACACAGAGTGAGAGGGAGAGATAGAAAGAATGAGTAAGAGAGAGAAGTTTGTGGTCTGTGCCTGACTGTCTACGACTGGTGACTAAATCCATGCCCATTCCCAATACAAAAACCAAAGGCCTCCAGCCTGCAGCCAGTCTATGTCTATGGCTTTTGTGCTTTGGCTTTGGTTTTGGCTGTGGCTTTTGTGTGTTGGCTGTGTTGTAATTTCTTGGAAATTTCTGTTTTATGCGCTCACAACTTGGGCCAGCGCGAAATTTATGAGACCGAAAGCGTACCAAGTGCAACACCTGGTAGCCAGGAAGCACTACACTACGGCAGTTTCTACTCTTCAGTCTCCTGGGCCTGTACTGGACACTTGCCCCAAAGGCAGCAGCAGCAGCAACAACAACAACAACACAAATTGCATTGGCAGTGCTTGAAACCTAAATAGACTTTGATATCCCTGCTGAATGGACCCGCATTTAATTTTTTCATATCCCTTTTGTGACTTGGCCACTGTGCGTGACATTTGCGTTAAGTGCGCCAAGAATTGTATGTGGGAAAAATATGCAAGTCCATACAAACACACATAAACACTCACACACACAAACAAATATTCGCTAAACTTTTCATTTGCCAGAGGAAGACAAAATAAAATCAAAACGATTGTCAAAAATAGGCGGGTTACTCACTCCTCAAGCAATTCGCATACAATTCGTTTGCTATCCTGTTCCTATTTAGCTTACAGCTGTGCGAGTGCAATGGCAATACGCACTGCTCGCACCGTTAGTCTATCGTTGTGTGAGTGTATTTAGCTCTTGTCGGTGTGTCTGTGTGCTTGTATGCCTGTGTGCTTTGCTCAACAGTTGCTCAACTGCTTAAAATAGCCGCAGCTCAAAGTGATACACTTAATAAATTAAATACGCTATGAGTTTAAATTAATTTTATTTGACTTTTAATCAAGATCAATATCTTATTTTTGACACTTGAGTTTAGATTTTTGTTTTATTTTTATTTTCACAATATATTTCGTAGAATTTACAGAACAGTCGACTGAGTGATATAAGAGGTCGCTCACACGCGATAAGAAAGTCAAAGTAAAGTTTATCGTATATTTAGAGAACTCGCCAGCAAAAGTTTGTTGTGTCCCATATTGCAGACTGGTTGTGTGTGTGTGAGTGTGTGGTGTATAGATACAACAAACTATATATATTTATACAACTTTTTCATCGAAAAGGCAGCCAAGAAATAAGAAATGAGAAACAACAATAAATACGCGAACAAAGTTATGTGGCCAACAAAACAAAAGTAAAAAAAATCATACAAAATACAAAAAAAGGAAAAAACTAACAAAGTTATTGCCAAATTTGCGGCATGTTTGCTTTTGAAATTTAAATTTCACATGGAACTTGGTTTTGTTGTTGTCGTTGTTTTTTATAGCTTGTATCATAAAAAATCTCTGAGTGTGTGTGGAATGTGTATCTGTATGTGTGTGAAGTGTGTTTAGCATGTGTGTAAGTGAGCGCGTCAAAAACCATTAAACTGCATTCGCATATGCTCAAAAGTATGTACGAGTGTGTGTGAGTTTGTATGTAAATGAGCATGCCCCCCACAAACACACACTCACACACACACGCCCTCTGCTTAGCAGTGGGTCGGGTATTTAGGCTGCCCCCAAAAATGTTAAAACAAACAACAAAAAGAAAAGAGATCATAACGACAACTAAATTGAGTTACTGTAAATTTCAGCTTTTGACAGCTCTCGACTCATCCCAAATGTGACACATGCAGACTAATGAATTTTAAAATCAACGCTCGCCACAGGTGCGCAGTCGCCGTCTCCGTCTCCGTCTCGAACACCGACTCAGCTTAAGTCTCTGTTTCAGTTTCGACTTTGGCTTCAGATTGAAATTCTTCAAGCTAAATTCAGCTGAGCAGCCGACAAACTGTCTGTCAAAGTGGCAAACAAAGCAGCGCGATTTGAATGGTCGTTTTCTGAGTGCATGAATGAATTACAGCAGCGCAGATCAGTCTGCAGTCTCCTGGTCTCCAAAACCTCCAGACTGCTGAGCCACAGAGCTGAGCATCAAATCAAGCATCAATAAAGTCCGCATATGAATAACATGAATTAAACATAAATGCAAAAAAAAAGAAATAAAGGTGAGCGAGCAATCGCATTTGCTGATTGATCACTTGCACCCGCTTAGTTTTGTCTCCTGAATATCCCCACTGTCCCCTTAGCTCCCCTTAATCCGCTGCTGCCTACTCCCCTGACATTCCAGAGCTCAAATTTTAAATTACAATTTTTTTCGCACACTCAAAGAGCAGGAAATAAATCCAACAGCAGCAGCAGCAACAGCAGCCGCATCGATGCATGTCACGTCTGTCTGACAGTCCCACTGTCTCCCTGCCTCTCTCTGACGCTCCCTACGTCTTTCTGTCGTTTACGTGGAACTGTCAAAATGCAGGCAAAAGCTCTGCTCAACGGCAAATAACAATGGCAATGGAAGTGCAATGCTAAGTGCCAAGTGAAAATGGATTTTTCGGGGAGTCAACTGTCAAAACTGACAGCAGCAACAACAGTTACACAGTGGCACCCACTTTTTTTTATATTTCTCTTTTTTCTTCTTTTTGCTTTAAATTGAAAATTAACTTAGCGGAACACGAATTTGGAGCTGACTTCTTTATTTGGCCCAAAAAATTGTTGTGGCCACATTTTCATAGCCATCTTTTAGTGTGTAGGCGTGTGAATCTACAAATTTTAAATGCTGATGTTCTTGTTGTTGTTGTGGCTAAGACAACACTAATGAGCATAGATAATTTGCCTCTATTTTGTTACTTCTTGTTTTTTCGGAGTATTTGTGGCAACAAATTGCGCGCAATTAGAAAACATGAAGTTGCAAGCTGGGAAAATGTAAGTGAGCCAAAGCGTCCAGATTGAAGTCAGACTGTAAATGAGCTGTTTACAGTTAAGGCCACAATTGACAGAGAAAATTTTAAATGCACAGCAAGAAAAGTTTTTTAGAAAAATAAGTTCTTGATTTGAAAAGCAAAATTATAATGATATAAGTTAGGAAAAAAGTTTTGAATAGTATAAAAACAAAAAAATATAAAAAAATTAAATTCATATGAAAAATAATACTTTGAAATCAAGTTGACCTCACTTTGAACGTGATTTTTCTGTCTTTCGCCGTTCATGTTTAGTTAAATTTCTAGCCTTTTTAAGGGCTGCACACAGAACAGTTCCATTGTCAATTTCTAGCTCAATTGCTTACTATTTACGCCCTTTTTCTGGCCAACAGCCAACAGGAAACGTGTAACATAGAAAAGGCGCGAAACAATCGATTTGTGGGCAGCAACAGCAGACAATGTGGCAGCAGAAACTAAAGTAATAACTACAGTAAAACACCCTCTACACCACAGTCCTCCCTCCCTAAGTCCTTACCCCACCGCCCCCCAGTGTGTCATTCATTAAAAACGCATTAGAACTGACATTAGGACAAATATAACCACGGCGCGCCACTAAAATTACTTAAACAATACATAAAACATTAGGCACGAATCAGTTTGATTCACTGTACGGTGGTAGTAAACTTATTGTACTTACTGTGCTGATGATAACTGGGATAGTAGCGTCGATGGTGTCCATTGCTTTCGAGCGCATAGAACGCACTCATATCACTGGTATCCAGACCAAGTCCGGCGCCAGCGCCACTCCCACCGCCCCCGAGGGCGGCACCAATACTACTGCCCGCCGATGAGGCGCCACTGGACAGGCTGTGATGGCTGTGGGCCAGACTACTCCCGGCACTGCCAAGGCCATTTGTTTGCGGTGATCCACCGCCACCAGCAGAACCCCCACCACCACCGCCTCCTCCGCCTAAACGCGGACTGTCGTACCAGCTGCGAGCGGCAGCCTCCGCTGTTGAGGTCATATCCATTTCGAGTATAATTTTGAATGTTTTTTGGGTGTTACGTGGGCGAGTAAAATTCTACAGAGAATCAAAGTCTCTGAACTCTTCAGGAGTCGACTCCTGCGACACGGCTTTTCTCAAGCTTATCTTAAGCTCTCTGCTCTCGCTTTATTTTTGGAGAGTGTTTTTGTTTTTCTTAACCAGTTTTTAACACATGTTTCTGCACGCCTTAGGCAACACTGGGCGAGCTGTAAATAATTTCTTTGATTTAGTAAGGAAGATTTCCAGTTGTCTATAGTTCAATACAAATATATATATATATACCTAAATATATATATATTCATGTGCTACGATGTGCAATTGATACGTTCTCAACGGTAGCTTCTTGCCTGCCTTATCAGCTTCACACCTATTGCTTATCAGCGTCAACCAAATACTAAAAAAAGCGTACTAAGTAAACAAAACCAAATTATATTCCGTTTCTAATTTCTTTACTTTTTTTTTGGTATTTTTTTGTAGTATTTTAAGCAGCGTACAGTTGGCACTTGGTTATGACCAGTTGATTTACGATTGCGCGGTAGCCACAACAATATAGTACAGGTTAAAAAAAAAATAATAATTCCCGATTAGAATTTTACGACTTTCGAGACTTTAGACTAAATAGGTAAACAAACGCACAAACAACTTAAACATATTTACAATATATGTATGTATATGTATATTGCTGCAAGTGTGGGAAATGAAACTGCATTTGAGGCTCTTTTGATTGATGACAAAGCCAGAGGGAAAGAAGAGGAAGAAGAAGGATCGGTAGACAGTTGTGCTCCCTGGGGATCTAATAAACATGTCGTAGGACTGGCAATTTTGTAGTGCTTTGTTCATTGTTTGGCAATTGTTCTTGTTTAGACTGCAACTCGGCTAATAAACCCAAACAATATCAAATCGATTGTTAGCCAAAATCTTTGGTAGTTGCGAAGGCGCGTATGCTGCGCAGAATAAAGGCAAGCAATTGAAAAATATTCCTTTTGGGCGTTAGACTCTATGAACTCATTTTCTTCACTGCTTTTGGCTGAGCCAACATACCTGCCTCAAGTGCTGCACTCTCAAATGTCTTTTGTGTGAGTTTCTGGCGCTAAAATGCGATCATGAGAGCCTGCAACTTGTTGTGTGGGCGTTGTGACAGCGACGGCAAAGGTAAGTGAAAAGGTAAGTGGAAAGGTGTGTTGTCAACTGCTTACACCTGGCTAGCAATTAGCGGCAAATACGCGGTTTATAGCCTACGCTTCACTAGGCCCAATTAGAGCCAGGGCCAGAAGAGAGACACGCCAGAAGAAAGACAGTTAGAGAAGTCAGTTGAGTTATCAGTGTGTTCTATCTTTTATTTAGACAGGTAGCTACCTGGGCAACAGGAATGTTGAAAATTTCTTATCAGTCAGGCCGTGTATGCACCTAGTCGAGTATCTTTTGCTTGTATCTAGCTATGTATATATGTCTTTCAGTTCTTGCCAGATTTTTATCAATACATTTTTTCCTGAACATTATTTGTTTTGGCTACAGCCAAAAAAAAGAAAATTATTAATAATATAAACGCAACACAACTTGTTGTTGTTGTCTCAAGACCTGTCCAAATTTTTGTCAATATTATTATTTGTAGTTGTTGTTGGTGTTGCTGTTGTTTGGGCCTCTGATGCCTATCACACAATTGACAATTGCGCTACAAATAACCGAGCAAATGATAAGGCAACATAACTATAAAAAAACTGAACACTGAACACTGAAAACTGAACATAGAGCACTGTTTTTTCTGGAGTCTTTGATTTGGAATTTTTTAAGGTTTGGCTCTTGTGGGTCCCAAAAACTCAATCAATTTATCAGAAGACAGCGATAACTGCCAAACTGGTTGTTGTTGTTTTCATTGTTGTTGTTGGGGAAAACACTTTTCATTAAATTTTTAGAATTGATAGCAATAAAATGATAAGCGAAACTGTCAAATAATTGTTGAAAATGACGCAGCTTTTGGCATGAGTAAGTCAGGTTTCAAAACACTCCGTTTACAAATATATTTTTGTGTTTATTTTTTGTTTATTATATCTAACTGATTATGTTGCTGAGGCTGATAGCTGTTGCTGATTTAATGCAGGTGTTGTAGCGTCGTTGAAATCACATTAATTGCACCATTTGATTGCTCACATTTCAATTAACTATTTGTACTTGGACTTTGATTCAATGATTTATTTAAGATTTTTCTTACATTTTGCACACATTTGATTTGTTTATGTTTTGTTGTTTCTTTCTTTTGTTTTGTTTTGTTTTAGCCTCTGCACTGTTTAATATTGTTAAAAACTTTTATTAGGTTATTACGCGATTTTTTGCCGACGCGTTTTTTTGATTTTTGTACTTTGGCTAGTTGACGATTGCCGCTGTTTATATTGCTGTTGATGAGGAATTGTCGATGTCGATTGGATTTGTTGTTGCTGTTGTTGTTGTCGCTGTTATTACAGTGGGGAAAACAACACGCACGCATGCAAACGCGACGTAACGTGAACGTAGTGGATAAACACGATAAACGAAACGAACGAACGAAGCGAACGAGCGAACGAACGTACGAGGCACGAGCAAACACTTCAACGGCCGCAGACCAACTGAACCACGAGCGCAAAACAGGAAAGGCAGCACAGAGACACGCGCTCTGTATGTGTGCGTGTGCGTGGTAGTGTGCGTGCGTACGTGTATATGCGACAATGCTGCTGAGTCTGTATGGGTGAAACTTGTCTGACGAGGGCTGGGCTTTGGCGTTTGGCACATACAAGATGGTCGCGATTGCAGTCGGCCAGACAGTGTGTTGAAATGAGACGCAACTATTGCGGGCACAATATGCTTGTCACTGTTTGGCTTGCATGCTGGGCGTGTTTTTTGTTTGTTATGCAGCCGAGGCAGGTAAACCGGTTTTCATTTCGTTTTATTTCGTCTCGTTTCGCTTTGCCGTTGTTGTTGTTTTTGTTGTGTTGTTGTTGTTGTTATTGCAATTGCATGTTTGTTTGTTTGTAGGGCTAAAGCTGACGCTGTTTCCACTGCTGCTGCTGCTGCTGCTGCTGCCGCTGCTCGTCATGCTCGAGTGCATCGTTCAATAATCTCTCTTTGGCACGCCTCTCTGCGCTCTGCACTTGGCACGGTGCTTCAACGTCGACTCGCTCATGCGCCAGGTGAGGCTCTGGCTTTAGCTTTGGCTTTGGCTTTAGCTTTGCTTTGCTTGTCTGTCGCTCTCTCGAGGCAGCTCGGCTGCTCTGCTGCTGTCTCTGCCTTTGCCTCTGCCCGTGTTTCTGCTCATGCCTCTGCCACCGCCTCTACTTTTGCCTTTGCCTATGCCTTTTACCATTGCCATTGCCTGGCTGTCAAACAGTGACAACAATCATCGATCGTTCCGTTTGTGATTATGTGGTTTATTTATGGGCTTTAACATGTGTGCAGATTTGTCTGCCGATTTTGAGTTATGCTTGTATGAGTGTGTGTGTGTGTCTGTTTGTGTATTTGACTCTGTCTCTTTCTCATGCGCTCTCTCGCTCTGTTTCTCTTACTGCGTGTGTTTGTTGATTTTTTTAATGCACATAAAACTAAATTTGCATAAATTAGCAGCTGGAAATTAAGCTAAATACAAAATATGCCTATGTTTATTCATAGGTCTGGGCAAATACATATTTACATACTTGTGTATGTAAAATAGCAAATAAGCATAAGATATAACACGTTTGGCCTCCAGTCCCCAACTACACATATATTTGTATATATACATTATGCTTTTTCTCAGGAAGCAGCCGTCGCAGCATCTTTGGCAGCCAGAGAAACTATATCTAGATACAAATTATTAATATCGAGCTCATATTTTTTGTGGTTGAACAACTTGGCAAGTTGGCTGCCGTCTTAAACTTAAACTTTGAGTTCGAAGTTGCTTGTGTTGCTGTTGTACAGCTGCTGCAAACACACTCACACACTCAGACACACAACACACACATTTATTTATATAGGAAGCGATGCTACGTGAGTTGCTTTTTGGAGTTCCCGCATTGATTTTCGCTTTAAAAAAAAAGAAAAAAGGAAACAAAAATAAACATTTTCGTTTCTGTACTCGAAACTTTTTGGCAAAAGGGTTAAATGCTCCGATTGTTGTTGTTGTTGCTGTTTTTTTTTTGCTTGCACCTGAAATGAAGCGCAAAAGTAGCGCCGAGACTTTTGCAAGTGCCTCAAGGATATTACAGAGTTTTGTGACTTTTGCCACAGCTGGACCAAGTTTCCCAGACCAGAAGTTACTCAACTCCTGCCAAGCATATTTTAAGCCAAACGCCAGTCTTCATTTCAAAAGATAAAAATCTTAAAAACTGGCTTTTTTATTTATTTTGTTCTGTTTACGGCTTTAACAAACCAAATTCTGGCCAATAATAAACAGCAGTCAAAAGCTTGTCATATGCTCACTCAGATAGCGCTGCCGATAGTAAAAGATACAAATTTCAAGATACATAATTATGTTGGGGGAAAACTTGAATTCATATTGGCATCAATAACATCATTTAATCGTTGAGAACATGGGAACAGATTCCAAAACTGATCAGTTATTGATACTTTTTCAAAACGAAGACGATTCTCCGGAACTAGCCAATAAAGGAAAAGGTAGAAGAAGAGGAGGAGGAGGAGACGACGTCAATAAGATAAGCTATAGATAAGCATAGATAGTAATACTCGAAAGTTCATTTTCCATACTAGATTACAGCTAGCAATATTATAATCAAAAAATTTGGCAAATCGATAAGATTAGATTTTTAACTTTTAGGTGACTGTGTCTTAATTGGTAAAAAAATAAATCATAATTGACGTCAGCTCTATCAATAGCAAAT
Organism: Drosophila parthenogenetica; assembly: GCA_035047505.1. NCBI lineage: Eukaryota > Metazoa > Arthropoda > Insecta > Diptera > Drosophilidae > Drosophila > Drosophila parthenogenetica. Next base: position 6,788,853 of record JAWNPM010000182.1, read on the forward strand.
AAAAATCTGGCATGGATTGAAAATAGTTCCTAAAATAATAAAATTTCAGTTTTTATAAGAATTGTATTTAAAAATTCAATATAAATTTAATAGCTGTACTTGAAACTGGTACTAATTGAGATACATATGGAATACAAATAAATTTAAATAATTTTTATTTTTCTTAAGTTGAATTTTAGTCATTGTTTTATAAGTTAACGGTTCTTCCCTATTTTTTGCTTACTTTTCTCCGACTTTCTTTTGATTTGCTCACAGTCTACGCAGAAATCATTGACCGTATAAACAGCTCGACCTGTACAGGTGAGGTGCCCACTGCTACACTCCTGTTAAAGTACTTCTAATGCATATTTTTCCAGCACGTGCGCAGCTTTTCCGGCTGCGAAGTCGTCAGAGCGAAGCAGAGAAAAGCAGAGACAAGGCCGGTTCCCCCGCCTCTCCAAGGGGTGGGGTCCACAGCCGTGCATTTGTGCAGTGTTGTGTACTGAAGGCCCCACTCTCCCTACCCCACTGGGCACCCCTGCCTACCCAGATATACGAGAATATATAGTTAGATACATAACAATTCCCGCAATGACTGAAGTCGACGCACGTTGCGTGTAATTTTGATTTTAATCGCATCAAAATGTTTTGTTTATATGTATAATTTAGTTTTAACAATTTATTTTAACCTTTTGTTACCATTTTTAATTTGTTATTGTTGCTGTTGCTGTAGCTCATAAGCAGCAGCAATTAAATGCGCCATAAAATTGGTTTAAATACGCGTTCGTTCTGTAAATGTATCTGAGAGATTGTCTGTGTATCTATGTATCTATGTATGTGTATCCCGACTATATCATAAATGTACAGACAGTTATTACTGTAGTAGTTGTTGTTATTGTAATTGTTATAATCATTGCGATAGAAATCAGCGACATTTTTACAGCATTTAAACAAAGCATAAATTCTGATTTAGCTCCAAAACTGTCGCTGGCTTCTGCCCAGTGTGTGTGCGAGTGTGTGTATGTGTGTCTACATATGCTACACAAATAATAGCTGGGCAGATTATAAATAAAATCAACAAATAAAATGATATTTAAATTGCCACTCGTAATTGCAAATCTCTTTATACACAGTCCCAGTTCCTGTCCCTCCTACTCCGCCCCCTCACTGAGAGCTCCACAAATTATTGAGGCCATAAATATGCATACCACGTTCTCAAAACCATAGAGATCTATTTTCAGCACAAACTAACGCTTTATGAATGGATAGATACTCAAAGAAACTTAAAGATACTTATTTCTTAAGAGCTTACCTCAGATATGTTGGAATGTGGTTGATAGCATGGCTAATATAACTCAACCATTATCACACACCAGCTAGAACAGATAGCACACATGTAAACGATAATTACTTGTACCAGACACAATATATAGTTTCTATATAATTTAAACAATCACTCGCTTATATAGATTTATTACTCAGATAGTTATGGGGAGCTTGTTAACGGTCTTACACTTGTCCAGCTGCTAACGACATGGAGAAGAATACTTTCTAAATATAACGATAGTTAATTAAATTTATTACATTTTTGGCTAAAACTGAGAGCATTTCTCATATTTGCCCCAATTAATAACAATTATTTATTAAAAGAGTATTTATTTTAAGACAGGAAAATACGATTTTCTTTGTGAAAATATGGAGTCAATACTTTCGGATTATTTATATGAATAATCGGGCTTAAAAATTTAAAAGTTGAAACGTGTTTTATAATAGAGTTTAGAATAATACAGTTTATGATCATGGAAAGGTTCGCTTTTGAATGAATACTCTACCAAGACAGTTACACAATCTTATCTAAATAATTATTTGCTTATTAGAATAGTATGCTAAGCATTCCGTTTATTTTATTAGTGTAGTTCAAAATTTTCTTATTCAATTTTATATTTTTATTACAACCCTTTTTTTTACATTATCCAGCAATTACTTTATTTTCTCGTAGTTTCAGTTTTTATTCTAAAATAACACAACAATTTCCATGTTTTATAGTATATTATACTATGTTGTATATTTTACTTAAACATTTTTTCATCAATAACAAAATGAGCTAAGCTCAGCATTGATTTTCTGTCTTTATCATATTTTTATAATTATCGTGAAACTTTTTCAATTTAATGTAAATCATAAACCTTTCCTACAACTATCTCATCATTTTCTAGTTATTTATGTTCAGAATTGTTTCTGGCTACTAGTACTCAAACATCTACGATGCTATTATATGAATTATTTTGAACGGAATAATTCAATTTATTCAACTAATTTATTTATTTTAAAATACTAAATTAATTTTCGTATTTTATTTATATTAATATATTTATTTAATATTTTAAGGTCTTTAAAAATATTTTATTCTTTTTATTTTTGTCGAATTCCATGTATATGTTGTTTTAATCGTATGTACTAAATTGCTTTAATACTTATAGCATATCCTTAAATTATATTCCATTATCCTTGCGATTCCATTGGCAATAAACCCTTGGAAAGTATCAATAGTCACGTGCATCACCCTTGGCAATAATCGGCAAAACATTTTAAGTTAACTTGGCTGTTGATTTTGTTTAGGCCTATATGTATTGCATCGTATCTATATAATTTAATAACTATAACAACAACGAGGCAGTTCATATGTCATGTGCCAGTTTTACGACCGCAGTGCAGCCCCCTTAAGACCCCCATTGGACCCGAGTTAGTACCCCTCATACGCGCACGTTCTAATTTCATAATAAACTGGCTGCCAGCCATTGCAACAACAGCAACAACAACAACAACAGCGAATGCATAGCGAAACAACCTGCAACAAGAAGCAATTCAAATTGACTGGGAACCCAAACCGCAATGGGTGTAAATTTCATGCGATGGCCGCCGAGTTGCAGGACAGAACAGAACAGGACACGACAGGACGGGGCAGGTCGGTACCGGACTAGACGTGGTAGAGCCTGGCGGCACATCCTGTGTGCAGCTCGTAAGCACCTCATGCGCCAGGCTATAAATGTAAATTGCCTAAATGTGCAAAAGCTCGAGCATAGAGCATACGGTGCCCGCACACTGACACGGAGCACTACGAACTGACCATGGAGGACACACAGTGGAGATGGAGGTGGGGAGTGCAGTGTAGTGCTCCTCGTAAATGAAATCAGTTGGTGCGCGAATCCTGCATGGGTCAATTATGCAAATGTTCAAGCCATGCTTCGCCTCATCCCCTTCGGTACTCCATGTTCTGCTGCAACATGTCTGCACATGCACATGCATGCACTCTGCATGGACACTGTCCATGTGCGACATGGCGAAAGTGATTTGTTGTTTGGCAGCGCAAATCTGTTTTCATATTAAGTATTTTAGCGCAAATTAAGTTGAAAATGGCAGTCGAAACAAGCGATCCAGACATTTTAATGGCCCTAACCGGGAGAGAAAGAGAAAGAGATAGAGATAGAGAGAGAGAGAGACCCTTTTGAGCCTAAAGCCTTTCTACAGCCACACTGAAACTTTCACTTCCCGCCCGCTGAATAAGCTTTCCATTTCGGCCAACACAGCGGCAACATTAGAAGTTAGCCGCATTAGCAGCCAAACAAATGCCCGGTCACGTATGCAAACCATGGAGGCGAGCACAATAGATCCAGGGTTGGACACAGCGACTGGGAAAAAGTCCCAGGCCTGCACAACAGCAGCTGCTTTAAGCTTAAAGATATTTAAAGTTGGAGAAGTACAGATTTATGCTTGATGCTTTGCTTAAATTTAAATTTCTTATCTAATCGATTTGCTAAAGATATGGCTAAAGATTTCGTTAAATATACATAACATAACTTTGCCTATGATGAATTTGCTGGTATGCAAGACTTAAAAAAAATGTATTTTTAGTATAATCCTTTTCTTAAATACTTAACAAACAAAATAAACGAGCTTACAGTTTATAGAGAACCGATTTCTTTAATTGTTGGCTTACCAGCTTTTGATCAATTTTGGTAACACATTTAAAATTAAAGTGCCTTAAAGTATCTCATATTAATTCAGTTTAATATCCAAAAGTTAAACTGAACAATCTCATGAATTGTATAGACCCAAAAAATGCAAGATTATTTGTTAACTGTAGCTAAGATTATTTCCAATAAAATGCTTAGAAGCTCTCATTAGATTAGGTAGTACCAAAAGTGCTAAATGAACGATTCCATAAGAAATACTTTGCATATCAGGTTAATTTTTATTAATTCATAATTATAAAATTTATTTTGCTGTTTTTTTTATGTTGCTTTAACCAGTAATTTTTGCATACTTTAAGTACTGTATATTTTAACTTTTTGATGCTACTGGTGAAATTTTAATACATTTAATGGAATTGCTTTATTGCAAAGTTTCAAATGTTAAATTTTAATTAAGTTTAGCTTTAAAGCAAGCTTTACCTTCCAATATTTATCAGCTCGATTTAAAGCATGAAAAACAAATTTAACTTGTTCGTTTTCTTTCTACTAATAGTAGAAAAATACATTTACAATTGTAATGTTGCTATTAATAAATGATTTAATATATATTTAATATAATTTTTATTTCAATCGATACAGTGATAAGTGAAACAAATACTTGTATGAAAAATAAAAGAATTTAAATCAATAAAACAACTTTAAATACTCTTCCCGGTTAGAGATTTTTCCCTAGTCTATTCGTGGAACAAATTTCTTTGTTTACTCTCAGTCTGCGCGAAGTTTGCCAATTCATGAGGCCTCCTCGCTTGTCTGTCCGCTGAGTTGTGGTCCTATGCTTTCCCGGGCTCTTCACAATACGCTTGGCAAATAGGGGACAGCCTGTCCCTCTCACACACACAGAAGGCATATGTGTATGCATGAGAGTTTTCCGCTTTTCCGGCTGTTGAATGAAAGTAACTACGTGAGAGACAAGCAGACAATACACTGAAAAAAAAACTAGATTTTAGATTTGGAATTAAAAGCTTAAAAGAAAATTTGGAAAGAATTGTTTAGTAATTAAAATATTTACTAAACAATTAGTACGTGAACTAAGTAATTTCAACTGGGGTTGAAAATATTTCAGTTTAGTTTTCTTTAAGGATTTGCTTTCAGCATAAAGTTTCAGATTTTTTGCCAGTGCACATGTGTGTATGGTAGACATACTACTACCTGTCTCGGGCTGTGGCTATTTCCGCTTCTACTCCTGCTACTCCTCCTACTTTTCCTCCTCCCATTGCTGAGCTAGCCACACGGCTCGCTGAAAGCTTGGCTAAGCACCTGAGCAAACTTATTGTTGGACTGCGCATTGTTTGCCGTCGCCGGTGGTGCAGAATAAAATGGAATGGAACCAAAGCTGAATACGTCAAGGTTAACACGAGTGCGGTATCCTTCTGGCCACACGGCGACTAAATAACGACGTGTCTGCCAGGATAATTTTACGATTTCCTCTGCCAAAGGAACGAACAAAGCTGCCTTAACCACTGGTGTTGTCGGTGCCCTTGTCTGAGAGTTGCATGCCCCCAACCCCGGCCAGTATTGCACTACGATTTCAGCTAACCCATTAAGCAATCCGGTCGTACAACACCTACGCAACAACTAAGGCAACAACAACACTAATTATAACAAACTGCGACGCAAATCTTCAAAAAATTAAGCGACAAGAAGATAAAGGCGGAAGATCTATATATATCTCTATATATAGTACTACTACTATGAAGCGAATCTCTTGCAAATTACTTCAAAAAATCTCAACCGATGGTCGAGCTGAGTTGAGCCGATCCGAGCTGTTGAAAGCCGCCGAGAGATGAGACGCGAGCGATAAACGAGTGATAGACGATAAGCGATAAGCGCTTACGCATTTCTGAGTGCGAAAGGAGAGATTCAGATACCAGGGACAGTTACAGGGACAAGTACGTGGAGAAGGTAAGTGAGAGGGATGGGAAGAGGGACAGCCACTGGGCCATATGTGCATAGAGCGACAACAACAATAAATGCGCTTGAAATGTTTTTTTTCTCTTTACATTTTTTGTAGTTTTGCGATTGCGATGATCAGATAGGCGATCGTGTGCGACGGGGCGTGCGGCAATGCGAGCGAAAAAGGGCAGGGAATATGGCAAACAGAAAGGGAAAGGGAAGAGAAGAGAAGGGAGATGGGAAAGGAGGAGGAGGAGGAGTAGGGAATGGAAAGAGGAACGTAGTAATTTGATGTCATATTGTGTCACACAAAGAGAGTGCGAGATAGCATGCAGATAACTGCAGAAAGACAAAGGGACAGGGAGTAAGAGAGAGGGAGAGACAGAGAGAGATGAGAGCTAAGGAGTCCACTGAGATTTACCTGCCAACAGCGGCAAACTACACACAGATATGAGATCGGTTATAGAAGTATATTACTACCGTTTTGGCGCTGTCCTTGACTCGGTTGTTGTTGTTGTTGTTGCTGTTGTAGGCGTTCTTTAAGCCACTAGAATAATACACTCGTAGCCAGAATCGTCATCCATATCTGAAGTGATTGCGTTTCCAGTTACGATGAAAACAATTTTCGGTTTTTATTTTGGTTTTGGTTTTGGTATTTTACTAATGGGTATATCTGCAGATATCTTTTTGGATCTGATTGAACTGGAGCCAAGCACGCGTTTCTTTTATTTGCTGCTCGGCGCTACTTTTAATGGTCACTCAGGCAGTCACTCAGTCCGTCACACAGTCAGTTAGCCACTCAGTCAGTTGGCCATTTAGTCAGTTTGTTAACTCCTCGAACATTTGAACATTTACGAGCTCTGCAGTTGTCTGCTTTTATGAGGCTCGTCGCGCTGCGCATACAAATGATTTGATTTTGATGTGATTTTGGTTTTGTTTTTTGTTTTTTTTTTTTTGGATGCGTGTGCTCTGCTTTTGGTCATGATTTGAGTTACTTCATTTGTCACTTGGCCATTTAATGCGTTTTCCTGGGAATTCGCTTAGCTAGCGTCGTAGCCACAGCAGCCAACAGACTGAAGGACAGACAAAGACTCGGACCGACTGACTGACTGACAGTCGGCTATTGGACTTTGATTTTTTTTTATGACACTGACGACTCCTGATGGAACCAGTGCCTAATTTCACCAGATTCAGATTATAAGTGGATCAAGTGGTCGCCTGCTCAGCACTTTCTTTAACAGTTTTGATTTGACTGCAGATTGCACGAGAGACAGCGAGAGAGTGAAAGAGGAATGGAGTTTGCTTTTGGCCACTTTCATATGTGTCTGTTAATGAGTTCATTTTAAGTAGTCCACAGTTGGCTATTACCACTACCTATTGGCCGACGTTCTAATTTGGTTCGATTTGTATCTGTACTGTGATGTTTAAGTGCCTTTTAGCTGTGATTAGTTTTAATGACTAGTTTTTTAGTTTATTCCTATTTTTTTGTGTTTTTTGTTGGACTAGTTTAACGCTATAAATTTTCTTTTACTGAACCAAAAACTAGAATGCAGCATTTGACGCTGTCATTTAAATTAAATTGCGTTTTTAATGAGAGCCCAAAGAGCCAACAAATAGCAAACCACATTAGTTGTTGGCCACGTTGATGGATGTCAGCCAAAAGCCGTTGGCACCTAATAAGCCAGTTTTTGACAGCAGTTGGCAACTTGTTTCAATGAAGCAATTAACACGCTGCGCCCAAGAGCAACAACCGCAAACAAAAACAACAGCAAAAGCAACGATCGCAAAAAAGCTGTGAAAATTGCCAGCAAATGAATTGATACAAACATTTTGCGGAAGGACATCAAAAAGTAAACATAACACAATTTACACAAACCGATGTGTGTGTGAGTGAGTGAGTGTGTGTGCGTGTGCGCCTAAAAGGCTGCAGCTGTCGACGTTTGGCCCGCATAAAGCAGACGCAACGCTTATCGCAGATGCAAATAGCAAAAAGTGCGACAAACACAGCGTGTGAATATATATGTATGTGTGTGCTCTCTGTGTATGTGTGTGTGCTCTAGGGCAACTAATGGAGACAAAAGATGCCATGCACACACACATACTCTCAACAGCCTAATGCAAATATTTTTGACGTTCACTGAACTTTGCATAGAAAATTATGCAAGCCACCATCGCTCTCTCGTTCTCTCTCTCCATCTGTTCCTCCCTCTTTCTCGCTCTCACGCTCTCTAGCTCTCAGTCTTCCATATACAGCCCTCTCGAGCAATGCGTGTTTGTGTGTGACAGCTGTGTGACCAAAATTATAGCAGAAAACTGCAGCAAACAATAAAAGCGAAACGAGCAAGAGCCAAGACAAAGTTTTCTGGCTGCTGCTACTGCTGCCGCTGCTGCTTCTGCTGTCGCTGCCTCTGCTGCTGTTTGCTGCTATTGCTAAATGTACCATTTTTAATTTCTTGCAGTCGACAACAACGAACATCTGCAACGTCGCGACGTTCAACGTTCAGCGTTCAGTGTTAACTGCTCAGCTTCGATGTTCGGCACATTGCGCATGCTCGTGGCCAATGAGAGCGCGTCTAACAAACGCCGCCCAAATCAAAAATGGCGAGTTTACAACAGAGAGCACATGTCTGGCATCTATGGCTGTCTCGCTTTAACGCATGCATTTGCGGGGCAATCATTCGACTGTGCAAGCTGGGCAAGCAGTGCAGATGTCAAGCAGTGTAAAAAGCAAATGCGTGGCTGAGGCGACAACCGTTGCTGGTTATTTTGCCGGTCATCTCAGCAAGCTCATCATCGAAATACTACGTTGATATTGGTTGGTATTTGTTGTTATTGTTGTTGTTGGTACTGCTGCTGATAGTAATGTTGTTGGTACTGCTGCTACTGCAATCCTTTTAGTATTTGATTTCAATTTCAATTGTGGCGCATCCTTTGACGTCGCCATTTTGTTTGTTATCAACAACGAAAGCTGTCGCTTTTGTTTTCCATGATAATTGCATTTGTGTGTGTGTGTGTGTATTGACGCTGGCTACCCCCTCCAAACTCCACTCTGCCCACTCCATTGCTGACATTTATCAATTTTTCTGATTTTGTTTTTGTTACCTTCTATTTTTGTTTGCAGCTTTCTTTTCGAGCTTTGCTCGACAAAGCGTGCAGCGCATGCAGATTAACTTTTCACCTGTGCTCGACTGAAGGTGAGGCAAAAATTGCTGCGGGCTTTTGCAATCAGCCAGAGTTGTCATTGGAGCTTCCAACTGTTGTGGATGCTGATGTCGATGATGCTGGTGTGATTGTTGTTGTTGTGGTTGTCCCGATTGCTGTTATTGTTGTTGTTTTTATTCATTTTGATTGAATTGCTGTTTGTTTTAAGCCGTCGCTGTGGCTTTTATTATTGCTCATTGACAGTTAACAAAAAACAATGGCTACATTTTAATGAATATTGCCGCTTGACTTCATTTCAACTGTGCACAATGATAAAAAGCCAAGCAACGAATACTGAACACTGAACAGTTAACAGCATTTTGGAATTTTCATAATAATTGTGCTTAAATTTGCAACAATTGTTCAGCCACAAATGCCACTGAAAGTGGCCGGGCAGTGATTTTTGGTAGCAGATTAGAGAGCAATCCACCCACACAACAATGATAGCAGCAACCACCGATTGCAACCCCAAAACGACCGCTCGACTGCCACTTAATGCCAACAAATCCAGCAATAGCAACCAGCAGCAACAACAGCCACAGCAACAGCAGCAGCCGTAATCCCTCTTCCCCGCACTGATTCCCATATCGTTGATCGCATCGTTCTATTAAATTACCAAAAGCTGTCGCTCGTTCAAATGGTATAAACCCAACACACAAAATAAAAAGGCAACAGCGACGTGTGCAACACAAGTTGCCAAGTTGCAGGCTACAATTCTTTTGGAGGGTGGTGAGTGGGTGCAGAGGGGCTGACGGGGTCACGGGAGTGCTGCTGTTGCTGTTGGTGGTGGTGATTGCCTGCTGGGATTGCCTGGTCACAATTGAGATAAGATTGTCAAGGCTGAGATACAAGATATGTCATGTATCGCACGTTTGTCTCTCAGTTGGAAAAGGGCGTGGGGCAAGGAAGCCCATGGGGGCGGGGCTAGGGCGGTAAATCGAAATGCATCAAAACCAAATTACATCAAACTCAAAGTGCCATCGTCGTCGTCGTCGGCAGCTAAATAATTATAGCAGTCACATCAGCAGATCGAAGATAGAACATGCATAGCTTATATATGTGTATATATATATACAACAATCGACACACACTTACGCACACGGCATGCATAATAGAAATTTGCATGCGCAATTATTTGAACAAACCGCAGCAATTACACGGCAGCAACACAACGCACAGCGGCAGCAACAGCAGCCAGACAAGCTAATTAGCAAAGAAATAGACTTTGATAAAGTCCTGTGAGCGAGAAGGAGAGAGTAGGTTGTACCCGCTTCCCTTTAGAAACCGCAACGAATCGATTTTAGTACTTTATTGCCCGTGCAGTGCTGCTGTTGCTGCCTTCGCTGCTGCTGCTGCCAGCAATTTGTGCATCGTTAAGGGTTAGTGCATCGGCAACACCATCGACAACCATTCGCCCCACATTGTTGTGATTTGTTGTGACAGTTTTTGGTGGGAACGTGGCCGAAATGTTGTTATGCAAAAATTAGGCGCATAATTTTATTGCAATTTTTATGATCGAGCAGGCGTCGAACGCTGGGAAAACTGTACAACTTGGCCAAGCTAATAGCTATTTAATTGGCCCAATCTCTAGCTCATCTAACTGGTAGTTGCTCTGTGAGAAAGTTGCGCGTGTTGACTGCGAATTTCTAATTAAAATTATGAGCATTTCGGAATTAAATAACTATGGGAATCAGTTCACAATTTGTCTGGCTTTTGTCATAAATTTTGATGTGTTCAGCGTGGCTGATAAATTCACTTGAAATCCTTTTTTGCAGCAATTTGGGTTACCCTCTTTACACAGAAGAAGGAAAACCTCTACACCTGACGAACCATAAGAAAAAACGAAGGCGGTCACGGGGACAGGGTAAAAAAAAAGGTTTTGAAATGGTTTTCATGTTTGGCAACAACAAGCGCTGATTTTAGGCACTTAAACAACATCAACAAATAACAACAACAACAATGAATAGAGACAGTGCGTTTTTCCCTTTTTTCTCTTTGGCTGCCACAACAAAGCCCAGAAAATTATGAAAATTGCGTTGAAAAACTGTCACATCATCGCTCAAATTGTTGATATCATTCTGGTGCAGCCGGTCGTGTTGCATTCGCTTTGAAGTTGCATATCCTTTGAGAAAAACCAAAATATATAGAAATGGATTTAAGGACAGCAAAGGGAGCATAGAATTACACCACAAAAAAGGAGATGTCATGAAAGTAGTTCAATTTAGAGATGACAGACGAGAAAATTTGTAATATTGGAGGTAATAATTATAATAATTATCAGATTATTTGGTAGCTGAAGAAAATGTTTTTGCCCAAAAATTTATGTAAAATAAATGAATAATAAAAATTGTGTATTTTCTTATTTGCTCCTAGTACACGATAAATTATAAATATACACAGTAAAATAAAGTTCATAAACCAATAGACATTTTAAAGTAGTTATGAAACATTCACCTTAAATTACTAACATTTGAAAATTTAACTACCTTTGGATGGGAAAAATTTCAGGACACAATCCATAAGAAATTGCCATCCTTTTTTTAATGTATTGCTAATTGGCTAGTACTGCTCATTGAACTATTCTATGTTCTTACACATCATTTTTAAGTCTCTTTCATTAACATAAATCCATTTTATTTATTTTTGACTTACGCTTTAGTGATGTTACTGCAGGAAATTTCATAGAAATCCTTAAAAAATGTATCTTATATTTAATAAACAGCTAGAATTTTTATGTAGTTCTTATAGTTAAATTACACAAACTATCATTCATTTTGATCCCTTAAATGATAGAAATCCCGCATGAGTCCCAAGTAAATTACTCCTCTCTAACCATGCATTTCAGCTTGGAATTGTCGCAGGTTGTCCTTGCGTTATTGTTGTTTGTTTTGTCAATTGTTTGTTGCACTCGACATAGTTTTCATTTGGGGCGTTGCCTTTGTTGCCAAACACTAAAAAGGGAGTCTATTGAAATGAAAGCAAAGCAACGAATGTATTGAAAAGAAAAGAAAACAGGGAATTTTTGAAAGGTCCCTGCGAAAGGCAGTCAACACTTTTTGCATTTCGGGCACTGACAGCCTGAGGCAGAATGCACTTCAGTGACGTCACAATGCTCCATTGTGCTAAGTATAAATATTGTGCCACACCCACACGCTCTATAAGCAACCCCTGCCCCTCTTTTCCCTATCTCCTGCTTTGCTCTCCTGGCACATAGATACATCTCTGAAAGCCATAAATTCTTCAAACAGAGCAGAGTAGCTCCTAAACCACCACCAGCAGAACCACCGACACACCACCCTTGCACCACCCACATCCATATACCCACCCCCTTCACCCTCTCACTCTGCGCACGTTTATCCGCTTGGCAATACAACAAAAACAATAAAACGTGGCAAAAGCAAAGAAACAACAACAAGCAGCCGAACAAGCCGGCCCAAACCAACCCAACACATACCTCGCACCGCCCCTCCTGCCCACAAATGCAGGAGTGAATGGGGATGGAGGTAGCCAAGTTGTTGTTTCTTTTTTGGCTTGGCCAAAAACAGCGAGCACACTGTACGCGCCATTTTCCGTGCGATTGCCAGCAACCCTCAACACCCTCGCAACCCCCCGCCTCACCCATGCCACCCACTCTGTGCTGGTGTGGGTGTCCTTGCTGCTGTTGTTGCTCCCTCTGGACCAGAAAAAGAAATGTTTCGCATAAAATGTTATCGCAAAGATTTACGACCCGACTTTTGCGCATCACACGCCCCACTGCCCCCCTTTGCGCGCCCAAAACACTCCCGCACTCCCTCTCCTCTTTCTTCCGACACCCCCTCACCACGCCGCCTCTGTTCTCGCTCCCACTGTTCGCATCCAGCAACTTGTTTTATGATAATATACGAGCTTTCTCCGCTGAAATATAAATGTTGTGTGTATGAGCTGTCTCTCTGTGTCGCTTCTTCTTCTCCCTTGCCCTCTGTCTCTTTTTCTCTCTCTCTCTTCCTTCTCTCTGTTTGTCGCCATTTTTGTTGCTTGCTGCCTTGTCATCCTTTCAGAAGGCATCACATGGCATCGCTATCTATTTATCTGCGCATTTGTACATATTTATTTTAATGTTGAGCAGCAGCAAGAGCAACCACAGCAACACTCTCCGTAGCAGCAGCAGCAGCAGTTGCCACAATTGTGCTAGTATCCACCTAAGAAGTAAATCTACAATAAAAATGCTTTGCTGTATCCATAAGATACATGCCACTGATTTTGGCAGCGCTTATCTTAGTTGAAGCTGCGCCTAGCGCTCTCTTGATATGTTTAGCTTCGTTCTCGACAATCAGCCCCATACTCCCCAACTGCCACTCCCACTTTCTCCTGTCTCCCACTTCTCCTCCCATTCCAAATGTGTGTGTGTTGAGAATCGTAAAATGAAGATTTTTCATGTGGATTGTTGAGGCGCATCCTTGTCGCTGTCATTGTTGTTGCTGCTGTTGTTGTTGCTGCTGCTGCTGCTGCTGCTGTTGCTGACTTCTTGGCTAATGCCAAAAGCTGCTGCTGCTGCTACTGCTCCTGCTGTCGTTTCCCCAACGGAAGTAATTTATGACTTTTCGTTTTGCAAATGTTTAAATCTAAACATAAATTTCCACGCTCTTCTCCCTGTCTCTTTTGTACTTGTATCTCTATCTCATAGATGTGTGTGCGTGTGTGTATGTGTGAAACATATGAGCAGCGTTTATATTTATTTCATTTTACGCTGCTTTTATTTGCACTGATAAATTGTGCAATATATGATAGCCATAAAAAGGCAACTGAAATTGGCTTAAAGTGTGTAACCAAAAAATAAACCTTAAATAGACAATTTCAAGTCATAGCAGCAAAATGACACAACAATTTTGACTCGTGCCCACACAAGCACAAACACACACATACATATATGTACCTATACATGTACATGTACACCCATTGAGTTATATACACTTAATCAAATTATCAGATATGTCAACTTTATCCGCGTCAAAACAAACGCGCTGCTAAGCCGACTACAAAGGCAAACTGGAAATGGACAAATTAATGTTATTAAAAGCAAATAATGAAAAACTATATGCTCTCAGCCCACACACACACACACAGACAGACACACATAGAAAGCAAGTCTTGAAATTAATGAATTTCTAGTGATTATCCTTGTGACATCATCAGCGTCAACATTAATAAAAACAAAACACAAATTCAATTACTTATGCCAAATAAGTCGAAATGCTTAAATCAACAAAACTACAGCCTACTACACACATATAGAGATATATATGTATATATATCTCGATAAGAGTGGAAGGCTATCAGACAGCCAGATAAACAGACAGAGGACAGAAGGCAGAGGCAGAACCAAAGCCAGAGAAAGAAACAGGGACAGGGAAAGACATAGAGTAAGAGACAGAAAACCAGCAGACAAACTGATCAAATATGCTTAATTATAATTTGATTTGATTTATGATGCTCGTCGATTTCATGTGACATTTGTAATTATTCTTGTCGCGCCCGAAACTACGGCTGCCAACGATCAACAATAACACAAGAGCAACCAGCAACAGTAAGCAACAACATTAACAGGAACAACATCAACATCATCATCATGATCGTCTTGATCGTCATTGTTATTGTCGAACTGAGTAACCATTGCTGCTGCTTCATGATCAACGATGTTGTCGATGACAACAACGAGGAGCAAGCGACAATCCTGAGCTGCATACACAACTAGCATTGCTCGGAGCAGCAGTAAAGGTACACACACACACATACGCCTGTAGTAGGTGTAAAACTACAGTGGGCATTAGGTACCGGTTTAATTTAAAACGATATTTGTCTGGCAGTTAGAATTTAGTACTTCTCTAATTATAATCAACTCATTTGCATAGAAATCATTTTCATTTTTATAAAATAAAAACATTTTTGAATTTAGAAATGTTATCTGTTCATCAAAAATGATTTTGATTTCAGAGTATTTGGACATAGTTTGTCGGTTTAAATAGATTCTATAATTATTAGAATTTAGTACTTTTCTAAAAATAATCTAATCAAGATGCGTTGATATCATTTCCATTATTAAAAAAAAAAAAAAACACATTATGAAAGAAAATAACTTTGATTCTTAATAAATTTATCTGATTTGACTTTAGAGCATGCTCAAGTCGGTTTAGATAAATTTCCCAATGAAATGGAAACCCATTTTTAATGTGTAATAATTTTCATGGCGTTGTCTTCGCTCGTTATTATTACTTATTATTATTTTTATACATAAGTACATATATAGTAAGCATAAGACTGACTACTCATGACTGAGTCGAATCAAGTCTATGGGGAATAAATCAACACGCTGTGTGGCTTCGTCAGCGATCCATCTCTCTCTCCCTTCGTCCTCCTCTCTCACTCTCTCTCTCTCTCTCTCTCTCTCTCTCTCTCTCTCTGTTTCTTTCCTTCTCTCGATTCCATATTGCCATGGATCTTGTGGCGTGGCCTGCTGCCGTCGATCAAACCCTGTTGATCGGAAATTCTCGCCTACGAGCCGAGTGACAACGACAACAATAATAAAACATGAAATGAACATATAGCTGTATAGCTGTGTGTATATAAAATATATTGTTACATATATAGGCTTACTATAGAGGCTAGTCTCTGCGTTGCTTTTGATCAATGGAATAGATCAAAACAAACGCCCCAGCGACCGGCTGTCATTCTTTGTAGACCTGCAATACTCTGCCGGAAAGTTATTGAGTTGTCAAATTTATGAAATAATTCTTTCTTTAAGCAAGAGGCAATTTAATAATATTATTTTTATTATCTGCAGCAGCATATTCTTAAAATCCTTATTCTTCTATTTGTTCATTACATATCTATAAAATCTAAAAATAAAATTTTAAAATAAATATAAATATCTAAGACTCTTAATTTAAAAAAAAAATTATAATCTCTATGATTTATAATCTTTAAGGCTATAATTTTTATTTAATTGTAGGAGTACAGATTGCTATAAAAATCCTAGAGTATTTCGATTGCGACCAATATATCTGTTAACTGTTGTTGTTGCTGCCTTTGTCTATGTGTGTGTCGGGGCTGATTATCGCGGCTCGATCACAAGTTCGATCAGTTAAGGGCAGCGCACTTTTGCGCTGGGTAATAAGCCGAATAGGCGTATGACAATAAGCCATGTAATTAAGTGGATGGCATATCAAAAGCCGTGCAGAGCAGACCTGAGCAAAGAGAATAACGAGAGCAATGTTGATATCTGAGCGACTACGGGGCGTATGGGGGATTACTGGGAAATGCGTGGGCTGGGAGTTATCCTAAAAAAGAAAGAAAGAGAACCTCAATCTTAATCTTAAAGACAAAGTCTCTGTCTGAATCTGTTCATGGAATGTGCACGTAATTGTGGTTGACAAATTGCAGTCAAAATAAGATAGATTGCGCAAAAGCAATGACTCTTGAGAGACCTGCTATTGTCTGAGAATCTCTCCCTCTCTCTACCTCTCTCTTTCTTTCTTTTAATGCCTCTCTTTCTGTCTGTCAGTCGGCTGTTTGTGGTCTTTTAATTAGCATGTCATGTGTGTCAGTCGGGCACTTGAGTTGCTCCAGCTTCAGTTTCAGCTTTATTTTCGGTTCCTTCCCTGCCCAGCCCCTTGACGTGCCACGCCCCTGTGGTGGGCTGGGCTGGGCGCGAAAATGCATTTCGTTTCATGACTTGCACTAAATTCAATTTACTTTTTAAATATTTTTGTTGTATTCTTAACATTTCTACTGCCACTCAACCGAGCCGCTCCTGCGATGATCGGCGATTTTTGTGGCTCGCCAGTTTACGCGGAATTGAGCTAATATCGATGACTCGACCATTGAGTGGCCTCTACTCTTCTGTTTCTATGTCGCTCCCTCTCGCTCTTCAGACCCCATTTATTAGCCCAAATGCACTGAAAACGCCACTTGACTTTTCTGTGTTTTTATTTTGTTATTTTTGTGGTTGTTGTTTGACTTTTGCTTTACGTTTTGCGTTTTTAATAAGCGGTTGTCGCTGGTTCCTTCAGTTTTCTGGCCACTTTTCAATTAGCCCGGTTCAAGTCTGAGCCATGGATTGCCCTGGGCCCTTGACAGCGGCCTTTTGGACCTCTGCACTTTAATTAATCGCCGTGTCTAACAAAATATGACAAGCGCCATAAATTAAACGCTGGCTCTGTGCTCCCAGTCAGATTCCAGGCACCAAGCACCAAGCACCTGGCAAGAGGCATCTCCAAGGCCCAGGCAGGTGTGTGTGCATGCGTGTGAGTGCCACAAAATTTGCGTGTGCGGACAGCTAAACTGCTACTGTGTCTGCTTGTAGCTACCGCATATAAATGAGAGATGTTTAACTAGACGACACTGACTCCAAAATAAAACAACTCCCAAATGGAGCGAGGCATGCAACATGAGGCAGCAACAAGAATGGGTTGGAATAGCAAACACGTGGGCATCGGTTTGTGGGCTGCCTTCATACGAAAAGATATCAGGAACTAGCGCTAAATAATATGTGAATTAATAACACGATTTTAAAGACTCATAGCATAGTTAACATGATGCAGCACCATACAGTCTTTAAATATGGCTATAGCTCTTTTAATATTTATATTAATAAAATTAATTTATATGTGTTACGTTCAAATTATACCGCATTTAAGCTTATAAAACGATTAATTTCAATCTATTTAGCTAAAAATACGGATTTAAAAAGTATAGTTTAAACACAGCAATAAACTAATGGGTAAGTTTAATATATAGTTATACAAGGTTCTGGACTTTCTCAAATAGTTTAAAACATTAAAGCACATTTTAATAAATGTTTAGAAGCATCCAACTAAAACATAGCGTAAAAGAAAATGCTGTATCCTATCTATCCTATCTACAACTCCATTACATTAAAATCTGCCCAGGCAGACTGCGAGTTTGCAATATAAGTTTCACATAAATTTGAGCTCCTTCTACTTCTTTTCACTGCCGTTTTCCCGAGGCCAATTGAAGCTAAATTTGTTCAATCTATGCACTTAAAAAGTAATTATCTTCATTAGAAATGCAAGTGTGCCCAACCAACCAAAGGATACTAATTCGACATAATTTTATGGCTGCTTTTTGCCATTTTCATAAAAGAAACTCTCAGAGAAAACCATTTGCTCACTTGCTCTTTTTATTATAAATTTCTATAATATAGCAATAAATTGTTTAACTGTCGCATATAAATTAAAAAACAAAAGGGTTTCGCTATACTTTGACCCACAAGTGGGTAGGCGGGCATGGAAGTAGTGTGGGGAGAGGGAGAAAGGTGGTCGTAGGCTGTGGTGGAGACGCCACACAAGCCACAAACCACGCACATAACTCAAGGAGTTTGTGACATTTTTATGGCAAGGATATTTTATTCGTAGATTTTTGGTTTGCTTTTGGGCATTTCGCGTTCTGCTTCAATTAAAACAAAAAGGACACATTAATCCTTTTTACACAATATCCTGTATGCTTCACGGACCCAACGTGTGGAGGCGGAAAAACAAAATGAAGCAGCAGATGAAAATGGAGTCAGAGACGGAGCTAAAGGGGGGAAAGAAATGGGAGTCTGGTCGGCCATTTTCTTTTGCCAGCTGCCATTTTTATGCTCATTTTTTGCGGCACTTTTTGCGCTGCTTTCATTGCTCGTTGTTACGTGTGTTCTTGTTGTTGTTGCTTGGCATTAAAAATGTTTTATGTTGTGTGCGATTTGCGCAACCTACTTTGCACATGCTTCAATGCAGGCCAAGAGGGGCAAGGACTAGGAATATTTGCCGACGGTTTGTTTTGTTATATAAATAAATAAATACCCTATCATCGCAGTGGCATAAGCAACACAAGGTATATCAAAAGAGTGGTACAAATGTGGTAAAAGTCTTAAAATCTAATATCACTTTTATTTCACTCAGCCAATTTATCAATTTATCAAGTAAATGATTAGCTTACATTATATCACATTAAATTCGGAAGATATAAACATCTAATTCAATATAAAAGTTATTGTTTTGGGTAAAGATAGTAAGAAAATGTTAATTTTAAATTTTGTGTACGCAGACTAAAAGGCAGTCGGGAGTGTGTTACTGAATATATTTTATTTTTTTATATTTTATAAATTAAAATTAAAAACTCAAATTAACCGAAAATAAATCCAGAACGTTATTTAAAGTGAATATAAGTTTTAATTTTGCTTTAATTTTCATTTTATTCTTTTATTCAAAACCTTTTAAATTTATTAAAAGTAATTATAAACAAATTATCTTTTAATTTAAGTATATTTTTAATTTACAAGCAAGTTTTACCATTTTTTGTTAACTTCACATGCTTAACTTTCTTAAAACTACAAAAATATATATTTAACACAATTATTTTAATATATCTCTTTTAATTTGTTTAGCTGACAAAAAGGCATTAATTTTTGTGAAGAGTTTCATTTTTTCCAGCCACATTTAAACAGATTAATTTAATGACTTAAGTTGGAAACAACGATGAAAATGAGTATCAAATCGTTGTTCATTTCAAGGATTAGAATTTTTACGATTGCACTATAAATAAATGTAAGTGTCTATCTACGTAAAGTAGGAGAGTAAGAGACTGAGAGCGAGAGAGAATGAGTAAGAGATTTAGAGAGAGATAGGGAGATATGAGCTCGTTTGTTTACGTAGAAAGGCTTAATTTGTACAGAGCAAAAGGCTCACACTCTCACTCACACTCCAGTAACCATGTGTGTGTGCGTGTGTATATGTGTGTTTGGGTAGGTGTTTGTGTACGTGTGTGTGTGTGTGTGTATGTATGTGTGTAACTTTTGTCTTGACTTTAACTGTTTTTATGGCGCATTGCGACTTTTTATGGCCTTGTCTTGTTTTCGCTTTGCCTATTCTAATGTGTATGAGCAGGTTCATGCCACGCCCCCCGTTTTGGGTGGCTGGGGGTGAGTGAAAGGAAAAAAAAGAAGGATAATAATAAAACTGGCCTTATCGCTGATGCTGATGTGAACGCCGCTCCGCGCCACTCGCTGTGCGTTATAATAAAACAAATGGCAGGACATTTAATTGCTGGCCATAAATGGGCGCCCTTTATCCTTTTGAAGGATGAATGCATGGATGCTACCAAAAGTAAACTCACCCACTCCTACTGTGGAATATGAGCAGGAGCCTGGAGTGGTATGCGTGAGGTTCCCTTGTTTTTGGCCCAAACTCGCTTTTTATTATTATTAGTATTTAAATTTATTTGTTGCTTTTATAGCGTGCAGAGGAATGCGATAAATCTGATCTGAGCAGCGAACGTTCGTCGTTTCAGATGTAGTATATAGTCCATGCATATACATACTTTTAATGACCAGAGCAGGGCCATAAAAGGTAAACCCAAAAATGTTATTATATAATTTGAGCTCTGCATATAATCAGAGCAACTTAAAAGTCCATTTAACCGCTCCGATATGACATAATTGAGTGGACGCTTATCAGGTTAACCAAAGTACCAAAAGTATATATCTGTGTATAAAAAAAAAATTGTCAATAAAATTGTCGCATATGCTGGGTCCATTCTGTGGCAGGACAACCCGTGGCGTCTGTTGTGGCAACTGCAATACAATTAATGCAATTGCACAATTGTTATCCTTCTGTTGCTGCAATTAAATTGACAACAAGAAAACAACAAGACAAGTTTTGCTAAAGTTTTTGAACATTTGGCACATTTGTTTTTATGACTCAATTACGCAACTAATTCGTGGAGAGTCCTCACAAAGTAACCATCCACAGCGAAGGACTTGTATCTATTAGATACAGAGATACGCAGATACAATAGCAGCATCAGCAACACTAACAGTAACAACCCTTCGCAATGCCTCATTAATTGCGGTTGTTGCAACAACCACAATTACATTTACAACTGCATTTATTATGATTTTTTGATTTCAATTTCATTTGCCTGATGATTAATTCAGTAGCCACACCTACTTGCCAGTCCTCAAGTGGCAGCGACTCCCTTTTTCCGTAGCCATGATAAATGAATCAAGTTTTGTGCACTGTTAGAAAAAACGATAAACAAGTACAATTTTATAAATATTATCTTAAACAAAATTTTTTTTATAATTCAAAACGTATTTAAAAAAAAGTGATTTTAAAAATTACGATTTAGCAAAATGACCTCAAATATCCAAGTTATTAAGTCTACTCAAGCGAATAGTTTTTACCCGAAATAAAAATCATTGAAATCAGTGCAAGTTTAAATTTTCAGTCAAAAACTTTCGTCATGCAAACACAACTTATTTTTTTGGCAGTCTTTCTAGTTGGGTTAGCTCCTAATCTGGACCAAACTGTAAGTTTACCAAATATCTCTTGTCTAAAAATTAGTAAAAGTTATTTCAAAAGGATGCTGTCTTATTCAAATTTTCAAATGCTGTCTGTGAATCCTTCAATAAATCGTGGGCCATTATACACCAATGTCGAATATTCGCAGCTAATCGCTATAAAAATACCTTTAACTACAATGCAACCATCCTTCATCCCATTTACAAAGCGGATGTAAGTGTCCAAGTGTTCAAAAAAGCAAATGGATACAAACCTTGGCTTGTTAATATAACAGTAGATGGCTGCCGATTTTTAAGGAAGTCCTATAATCCAATAGCGCAACTATTCTACAAGTTTGCCGGTGAATTTACATCGCTAAATCACACATGCCCATATAATGTAAGTTTTATACAGTTTTTATCAATTTTGAATGATAAATTTAGAATCCAACTTGGCTACAAATGGTTTAAAAATGTTTATTTAATTTATTAGACAAATGTTAACTATCGATTTCATACATTTTTACAACAGGGCACGGCATTAATTCAAGGATTATATCTTCGTCCTGAGGTTCTACGGCTTCCAGTCCCAACTGGTGATTATTTACTGATATTGACCTTAATCTTAGAGAAGAAGCGGACTATAGAAATCAAATTTTATGCTACATATATTGAGGATTGATATTTAATGTCATTTACGCTATTATCCAAAGTATTCTTGTAATTGTTTTTCTTGTCTTGTAAGTGTTTTATTTTTGTAAGTAATAAAATTAAAATTTTCATCTCCTAATAAGTGTTTTTTTTTTTCAGTGTACGAACTGGCGCTGTCCTCTGCGCTGCTCCCTGCTCCGCTCGCCGCTCTGCTCTCAGTTTCTGGTTAGATTCTTATCCGTGGCATTCCTGCCGCCCAAAGTGTCATTGTTGTCGATCATTTTTATGTGACTGAGCGAGCTCCATTTGATTGACATGCCCATAGAGGCGATCATCTTTCTCTTGCCTTCACTGTTTTTGGGTTTCATTTTTATGGGCAAACCGCTTTTGTGATCGCTTCGTGCTCAGTTCAGTTCGGTTAGGTTCCCTCCGTATGTGTGAGTGATTTTTACGATGCAGACTCCCAAAGTTATTAACATAAAATGTACATTAATCATTTTATAGGCTGCATAATGAACTGTATGCTTAGTTGGTGGCCAGTTTTCTTCTTCATCTTTTTTCGTTTTTGGCTCGGCTCCAAGTGAAAAGTTGTCTCGCTGCCAAATTGCCAAAAACCAAAACCGAAAAAAAAACTTGGCTTAGATATGTGTGTCTGGTTGTGGCTTTAGTTCTGGCATTGGTTACTCTGCTTTCTGGCTGACTAGCACTTAATCCTAGCGCACAACTATGCCGTTTGCATTGTTTCACGCACAATGGACACAAAGGACATGTTTGCACTGATTATCAGATTAGGCCATTGTACGTACAAATTGATATTGTCATGTTTCAAGTGCTCAGGCCGCGAATGTCGGCGTCGCACACACACACACACATACTCAGACACACATGTATACAGAAATATATATATATAGAAAGAGAATACTCATTGAATGCTGTCGCCAGTGCCGATTAAGAGATTTTTTTCGCACTCCCAAAACAACGAACGAACCAAACCAGGCAGTAAAGCAAACCAGCAAATCGGCAACTCTACAACCAGGCAACAAGCCTGGCCCTAAACAATGGATGGCCAGCAGGCAGAGGCAGAGATTTGCAGCAATTTTTGATGAAACAATCGCCAGACAATGAGTGGTTTGAGTGGCTTTTGCACTGTGGCTAAAGTCTGGTCTAGTTTTTGGCCGACTCGATCATTAGCATAAAGCCACAACGGCGGCAGACACACGATCTCTTTCACTCTCTTGCTCTTTCTCTTCAGTCTGAGCGGGGCGTTAGCAGAAGGATTAGCAAAACATCGGTCTCTTGGAATGTGCATATCATTCTCGATCAGCGGCGGCATTCTATGAAATGAGTGGGAGATCTTTTACTGCAGATCTCGAGCTCTGATATCGGAATGCGAAATGCCTGAGATTGCCGATCAGACAAGTGCTTATCGTGAGCAGAAGGCGTTGGCCAGTTTCCTATGATCATATCGGTTTTGCCTTGATTGTTCTCCCTGCACATTAGAAGGAAAATCGGTCAAATAATATCAGATTTCTCTAGAAATCGTTGGGCTTCTAAATCGTTGTAGGATTTGCCTATCATGCATCGGTGCAAGAATTTTCCAGCTAGACAAATTGTCGGGCAGCTGTGAAAAAATAGAAACACTACTACGATCATAATCAGCGCAGTGCTCTGGAATCGAAACAATACAAAGTGATCAAACTGATATACCGGAGATCAGTCACGTGAGATCCTTACAAATTAATATAGTGTTTGCTCTTGCACTCAGTTGCTGTTTAGTTACTTGATATATGATCAGTGATCTTAAATAATTCAGACTTGAAGACTTGTAAAATAACTATTTTATAGATAAGCTAATAATAACAAATCTTTGCTAACCACTTAATAAAAATAACTTTAAATAACACATTTATTTAAATTAAAATAACTTTTAAAGGTAACTAAATTTATGAAATAAAAATAATAAAATGATATAGAAAAAAATGTTGATTTAAATTAATACAATTTATAACAAAATAAATAAAATTGAATTAATCATTTGACGTGACATGTCTATTTCCATCTTTCTGCCACCATTTCTCTTAAATGCATTTTGTGGTCAATTCATGTTGATTTAAAGTAAGTATACAAACACCTAGGGATTTAAAAACTTTTACGAATATACAGTATTGATATTAATTATATTTACAACATGACAAAAAAAATGCCTTTTAACTACTTTTGAAACTACTATATATAATAATAAATAATATATATATGTATACTCTATTTTACAGCTTATCCCTTTGAAATCCTGGCGCCAGTAGAGAAGCAAAGATCAGAACGATCGCTCTTAACCCTGCATACGATCGCGCTGCGTGATATCAGCTCATCCATGCAATGCACTTGCCAAAATGCCTTTCACAGCCTCTAGGGCTACTCTGGCCTGCATAAACTGTAGAGCCTTAAGGGTCCTAGCGCCGGGTCATAACTCTTAACGGGCGCTATTTGTATTTCATAAATTTCTGTACAAGCGGTAATAAAAATATTGGCCTGCCTTCCGACTGCTGTGTGTGTGTATGAGAGGACAAAAGAATTGCACCATAAAATCTATCTACAATATCCACTGTATGCACTATAACAAAGTACAATAACAAAGAGCCGCGCGGCTAAAACTATAGTCTTTTGTCTCTAAGAACTCAAAAGTAGTGCAACACTTTTGGCTTATAGACAAAGCAGCCAACAGCTAGCAATTGCAACCTGAAGTCTGAGACGAAGACGAGGACGGGGTAGAAGACGGGAAAGTAGAATAAGAAGAAGCAGGCGGAGGCTGGCTATTGTCTTCGCAGAAGTCGTTAGTGTGACAGGTTGGATTTGTTTTGTATACGGTGCCTAAGTCTGTCATCATCATCAGCATAAGACTTGTCTGGCGCCAGCATTAGGGACAATATTTTCGACTAAATATTTCGTCACACCGGCACCGTTCACCGTTGTTGTAGTTGTAGCTATACTGACCAGAGGGCGTAGGTCAAAATTCGAGATATCGAAAATACGAACTCTCAAACTCTTAAACTCTAAGGTTCAAGGTCTAGTGACATATAGACGGCGCTGCGGGCGTTTATTTTGGTAGATTTCTACATTGTTGTTGTCGTTGCATTGATGATTTATGCACTGAGACAGACTTACAGGTGCATCGATTCAGGTAGATTCGATATCAATATCGTTATCCATATTGCTATAGATTTCATTCAACTGAAATTGTTAGAACTGAAATTGTTAGAGAAAAATCATAAAAATATTTATTATTTCTGATTAATTATTCAAAACATTTCTAGATAGGCATCACATAAATTGTTTATAACTAAAAACCTGTAAATTTGTTTTAGTTCTTATTAACTATGAATATTCATTTGGTAGAAAATGGAATGCTACAAATAATGATTTGTAAAATAAATTGTTGATATATTACTTTAAATGTTATTGTATTAATCTGTAATTTAAATATTATTACAGTTTAGAAGACTTAATGATTTATTGGTAAAGTATTGTAATGATTTTTGTTTAGTTTGATTTTAATTCAATTGTTTATTTTATGAGTTATAATTTCATAATTACAAATACTTAATAAAATGTGCATAAATATTTTTAAGTTTATTTGTTTAAATAACTAATGATGATTTTTTTCTAATTTTTTTTAATTTTGCAATTTTTTTTTTTAATCAAAATGGAATAAAACACAATTTCCGCATTGAAAAGTTTCCTCTTTTATGGCAATGTCGACATTTTCAATGCATCGGAATAAAACACAAACCAAAGTTCGATAAATGAGCTGCCAGCACGTATTAAAAATGGAAATATGAATGCGGCACATGAGCAAATGATACGAGAGTTGCTGTTGTTGCTGGTGTTGGTGTTGCTGGTGTTGCATATTTGTGCTCCTGTTGTCGGTGGTATCCAGCCAATAATGCTGTGGCATGTGCTACTATTCGAAGTTGAAACATATTGGAGCACTTGAGGCGCCTCTCTTAGCTCTTAGTTCTCTGCTCTCAGTGCTCGGCACGCGCGTTGCAGCACTTGAACTCCAAGCACCAAGTGCCGCTGTAGGTCCTGCCACACACACACATATTTCAGGGGATGTGCCAGGAAGGTGGAAAACTTTTACCAGGCATACTTTTCTTATTATATTTTTTTATTTTGTTCTTTGGAAGAAAAAGTCGCATGTTCTCCATTGGAATTTGCACAATGAAAACACTCGAGTGTTTTTATTGTTGTTGTTACTGTTGTTGTTGTCGAGACGTGTGAAGTATCAGGGGCTGATGAGGTGGTCTGAACTTTTTTGGTTCAAGAACAATGGTTCAAGAGCTGCTTGCAAAACAAAAAGCGTTTTAAGTTTTAATTACAGCAGGCACACAAAAGAACTGCTGGAATGAATCAGGGAAGACAGACTAACAGTCCCCACAGAGGGCACAGGGTATATACATTTGTCTATATGTCTCTATTACTATCCAAATCTTCAAGCCGTCTAAACTAATGACAGTCCTTATTTTGTGCTTGGCACGACGCTTATCAACTAGTTCAAATCTTTAGCCACCTCTTTTTTTGGCTTTTTTCTGATGGGGCAACTAGAATAACAACGGGAACGTGAGGCATATGACGTGCCATCTGAAACTATCTATCAAATACAGGCAGCCATAGCTTGTCAGTGATTAGATTTCCAACTCTCTTCAAAAAAAAAACTCAAAAATCAAAAAAAAAAAATAAGGGAAAAGAAAAAAATTATAAAAAATTGCTCAATTGTGACTGATTAGACTTTGTTTTCAATTTGTTTGTCGACATTGGAGGTGTGGCAAGGGGGCAGTGGAGTGGGAAAAACAGAGGAGCTGACAGAGCTACCTCTTCGTAAAGTTTTTAATCAAAATTGTACAGGAAATCAAAAATCAGTTGAAAAATAAAAATCACAGTTTCTTATCATGATGTTTTCTAGCGCTTTACCCCAATTGCTATCCCCCCGTCATTGAGTTTATTTATGCCCTGTAAAGATAGACGTGGGGAATTTTGGACCCTTTAAAGCACAAGTTTAAATAGTTTTCGGTATAAAAAGAAACAATGTGACACTAAAAATTAAAGTACTTAAATAGTATAAATAAATATTATGCAGAACTTTTCTTTCAAAAAAAGCGTCAAAAGATTTCGAATTGCTTTTAAAAATAGTTGTAAGACACTTTTTCTTAATTCGTCACATTGCAGGGTATTTAAGTAGCACATCCGTCTGTTGTAGACCTGATTTTAGAGCTGTTTGTTGTGGGGCTTTTTAACCATTTCTTCGACTGTCTAAACAATGGGCTCGTGGAGTCGAAGACTCAGTTTGGGCCCTTGCCGTGTAATTTTTTTTTTTTTTTTTTGAGGAACGCAACGCAGTAGCTATGAAATCAATTACGCGATAAAGATTTGACAGCACAAGCGCAGCAATGTGGCAGTCGATAATTAATTTTAACGCTTTATCGCATTGAGGTGCGCCTTGTGCGTCTCTCTGATAGTCGCTGATAGCTCGATAGCTCTTACTACAACAACAATAACAACAACAACGAGAACAGCAGCAGCAGTAAAAGACAGAGATACAGATTCAGACAGAGACACAGATACACTGATAGAGAGAGGGAGACAGAGACAGTAACGGAGACAGATACAGCAGCAACAATGTTGTCCGAATTGATTGAAGTCTGTCCAAAAAAAAAAAAAAAAAAAAACGTTTTCTAATCTCTGACACAATTGGAAAATTATGAGTGTATGCCTATGAATTTATTAAATTTTCTTTACTTTATATACATGTATATTCAGTATTTTTTATATATTTCTCTTGTTGTGTGTGTGTTTTTATGTTTATGCCTGTTATGTCTGTCTTGTACCGCAGATGCTTCCCATGATATGCAAACGAACTCAATTATTTATTTTATCACAAATGATTTTGCTTATCAAATCTAGAAATCGCCTCAACTTCAGTTAAACCAACCACAAGCGACCTTTTCTCAGCTACCAACGAAGAGGCTTCGTCGAGGTCTTCGTCTTCTTATTCTTCTTCTACGTCTTCAACTCCACTTCCAACTTCAAATCGAGTTCTCTCTTATCCCATGCTCATTCCCATACCATTCCTTGGCATCTCATCTCATCTCTTGTGTGTTTTATGTTGTACCCTCTTGAGTTTTTCTTACAATTGCTTCGGGTCGGTCCACCGTCCTGTATTTTTTCTTTACTTTTTTGGCCGCCATTATTCAAGGAGCCAGCATCCAAGTCCGTCTACGAGTCCGTTTGCGAGTTCGCTTTCGTCTTCGTCTCCGTCTCCCTCTCTCTCTCTCTCTTTCTGATTCTCATTCGCAAAGCGGTCGCATCTTTTTGGCGCTATCTTTGCGTTGAAATCTCCACAGTTCATGTCAAATTTCTTGTGTTTTTATATATCATCGCCTTGGCAGCCTTTTCTTTCCTTTCCTTGCTTTCCTTGTAAGTATGTAAATGTTCGTTGCAAGTTGTTCTTGCAGCTGCCACTGTCACTGCCACAGCGGCTGCAACTTCCCCCGCAGCAATCTGACTGATTGTCATACGTTTATCTTTTGATGTGGCATAGCTACTGTAGCTTTAGATACAATATCTGAGCATTGGCTTAATTAAGTTTCCAACAGAATTTCACAGGAGTGCAGTACATTTTTTAGCACCTATTGACATGCAAAGGCAACTCTGGAGGCCACACACCAACACACACCCTCAGACTGCAAAAGCCATTTCCAATTTCCTCGTCAAATCAATCAATTCAACACGCAATTTAAGTAGGCAAACGCCTCAGAGCCGATAATTTCTCTATTTTGACTTGGCCCAAACCCAAACCCAAATCCAAGACTGACTGACAATAAATAATAACTCAATACAAATCCCAATTACAGTTGAGTGCCACCCGCCTAGTTTGGCTAACACGAGAAACAGGATCGTGAAAGAGTACGAGTACGAGTGTGGCAAACCCTCTTGTGTGGAAATCCTTACCAACAAACCTTCTGATTGTCCTTTTTTTTTGGTTTAGCCCCTTCCGTGTGTGTTTCTGTGTGTTCGTTTTATTTGATTTGATCAGCGGGGTTTCGCCTACATGAGCCAACAGCACAACATTGACGCCGTCTAGCGCCGGGTTTTATTTTATTCCCATTCCTATAACTTTTTTGGGTTTATCCTGCCCTCGTCCTCTGCCTTCGCCACATAAATCGTTTGTTTTAAGCCAGAAGCAGCCCCTCATCAAGCGAATTGTGTGCGGGTCTCCGAGTATTTTCTCTTTTATTTAAATTTTCATTTAATTTGTTATTTGTTTACATGAAATACACCGACGTGCGACAACAACGGAGGCGACATATGACAACATTCTCAGCCGGCCACAATTGCCATTGTCTGCCTCTCAACGCCAACAATTGACAGAGGGAATAAACGGCGGAGGAAGAGGCGGAGGAGGTAGTATAAGAATACATGTCTATACATGTCCATAACCACTGACCACACACACACCACCTGGACAAAACAAACCGTTGGCCACTGTTTTGGCAACTGTGTCTAATTGCGACCTTCAGTCGGGAAACAATCCCGTAGAGGGAATCCTTTTGCTTATTGCCACCAAGAAGAACAAAAGCCTCAATCGTCATTTCTGAGAATTTGAATAGCATTAGACAAAGAGTACACAATTTGTTGTATAGTTTGATTGCAAACAGATGTCAAAGCCAATAAAAGTTTATTACTTTATCTAACGAAGTTATACATACAAAAAAATAGAAAGAAATTAATTGTTTTAAGTCTTAAACCCTGGTACTAACCAACATATCTGCAACTGCATAGACAGTATTGTTTTATGCTACAAAATTTCAACTAAAATAGACAATTTATAAATCTTCTAAAATATTTAAACTATTCTTTACTATCGTAAAGCCAATCACCAAATTAAATCCGTATTTCTGAAAATTTAAATTGCATTTTTAAAAGATAATCTAATGAATTGCATGACTTGATAACAAAGGGGTCCTGAGACTGGAAAAGGTTAATTAATTAACACTACTAAACATAAAATATATACCTTCTGCAAGGGTACGTATATAAATTAATTATTAAACTTATGTTTATTGCCATCCAAGAAGAAATAAGCCTTTCATAGAAAATCGGAATTAAAGCAATCTTTAAATATTGTTATATAAATCAGGTTTGTCTAAAAATAATTATTTAATTATTCATAAAATCTTCTAAATCTTTTTTAAAGAATAATCACACGTGTTATAAACAAGACATAAAGTTAATTTAGCTTAATTCTTATGTAATTTGAACATAATTTAAATCACAAAAAATTCCAACTGTAATTAAAAAATTTTTTGTTAGAAATTAACCCAAACTAAAAACCGCATTTTAGAAAATTATTTACCTAATATATATGCTTTTAATTACTTATATTTAATTGGCTAATTTGCGAACTAAAACACAAACCAGATTTCTATTTGGTTTATTGAAATTGTTAAGGAATCACTTATGCAAATAAAACAATTTTATTGGGGTTTTCAAGCAACATTTACTGCATTTTTAGTTGTTAAACAAACTAGTTCAGTTATAGTTTTAGGGCGTTTAAAATGCAAATGATTGTAATAACAAACAAGCCATAAATACAAACCTTTTTGGGCCAAAATCAAGAGCCAATCTAAGCTGAGAATTTAGTGGTGACTTTAAAAATAATCCGGTAAATCTGAACAACATCTCTAACAAATTAAGTGGACAGCAATAAATCAACGGCTGACGACGGAATTCAAATGAAAAATCAATAAGCTGAAAAATCTATTGGCCAAGACAAGAGAGCATGCCCAATACCCAATACCCGATACCCGATGCCCAATACCAATAACAGACAACAGCAGTTGTTGTTGTTGTTGTTGGGAACGAGCTGCGTGTTTAACAACAAACAATTAAGATGGCGACCATTTGATAAGCAGCCAAATCATCAGCCACAACAACAACAGAAACGACTACAACAGCAACAATCACAGAAGTTGTGGTTTGATGAAAGAAATGGCTATAATGAAATAATTATGGTTGCGCCTTAGGGCTGACCATTTAGATGATGGTTCGATTCAGTTACAGCGTCTGCAGAGACCTAAAACGCATGTTAATCAAACATTGATTGCAACAGCAACAGCAGCATTAACAACAACAGCAACAGCAACAATGCCAGGCACTTTATCACAGCAATATATCGAGTTGTTTTTGCCAGGACGAGAATTCTCAGCAACATTTGTATGTGTGTGTGTGTGTCATGCTTTGCTTATCGCCACATTGCCATCTGCCAGTTGCCAGTTGCCAGTTGATGGCTTTGATTGCTGCTTTTGGCCATGCGTGATATTTATTTGTTATTTGACACAAAACGCCGATTGGCAAGCCAACTCGAGTTGAGTTTGGGTCTACCTTGTGGCATGTGTCTTGTTGTGTCTTGTCTTGTCGTGCTGCATGGTGTCGCTTGCAGAGACAATTGAGTGACCAATATGAAAAATGAAACGTAGCCAACACAAGCTGGCAGCATTTTTAATTTGGCTTTCATTCTGAGGCCAAAAGCAAAACAAAAAAAAAATATAAAATAAAATACAGAAAAAAGAAAGGAGCAAAACGAATTGTAAACATTTTTTTCTGCGCGCGCCAGCATCAAGATAAAGAACCGCAACACAATGAGCACAATGCGCACTCCGGTCTACAGACTCCGGAGCACTATTTTGGCCAGCGAGAAATTAGACACGTGATGGGCCATGCTCCGAGATGGCCACGACAAAACCCAAACTGATAATCGGACCACAAAACGAACTAAAAACCAAAATAACCTACACGAAAAAAAACCAGCACAAAAAAACAGCAACAAAACGTGAATCGACTTTAGTTTTTTGTCTGGATTCGCATGATATTTTCTTCCTTCTTTTTTTTTCTTTTTGGTCTTTAGCAAAATGAAGCTAAAGACTTCCGAGATTTGGTTCAATCAGATCAGCATTTGAATAGGTGCGAACAGCGATTCAAATGTTTTGATAAGTCCAACAAGCAGATGAAACAGATGAAGCTGAAATAGTGCCTGAGAAATCCGAAACAGGAAGCTGTTCAAATCAAGACTGCTGCCAAATTATGACTAGACATAGGGGACATAAACGATTCACTCCAGTTCAGTTCAATTCTGTTCTGTTTAGTTCGGGTCAGCTCCGTTCTGGGGGCATTTCGGTGGCATCCAATTAAATTCAATTTTCAAACAAGCTCAATGCGATGCTACTGCGATAAATTAAGCAAACATTTCGTCGATTTTTGGTATTCGGTGTCCGCGACAAACTACAAATGTACACAACGCGACTAGGACATACCCTTAAAATAAAAACAAATTGTTAAATATTTATGTAAGAATTAAAACATAATTTAATTATTTAATTATTTTATTTTAATTTTTTTAAGTTTTAGTTGAATCACATAATAAAATTTTTATCTGTTTTGAAATTAAATTGTGCAATAAACATTAAAAAATATTTGATATACAAGATGAAATAAAAAACAAAATATAAACAAATTGTTAAATATTTATGTAAGAATTAAAACAAAAATATTTTTAAGTTATTTAATTATTTTATTTCAATTTTTTTTAAGCTTTAGTTGATTCACATAATAAAATTTTTTATCTCTTTTGAAATTAAATTGTGCAATAAACATTAAAAAATATTCGATACTCAAGATGGTTTACTTTTTAGAAAGCCGTTCTAGTTGGAAGTTGAGTTTTAGAAATTATGTCATTTAAAATATATTTGTTGTGTACGATTATAATCATCCTCACCAAGTTGGATCCGGATCAGGGAAGTATAGCCCATAGCTCACATAGGATCAGTTAAAAATGAGATATTTGTATGAAGACATGTCCTGTTAGTTCAGCTACCGCATCCAAACTCACACATTATGTGTATATTATTTTTTTAAAATTTTCTTTAGAATGTTTGGTACGGATCGGTGAGTTACAGCCATTAGCTGTAATTCGACATTCAATCTTAAAACAAAACAGTATGTTATTAAATATTTTTTTTATTAAATATTTATTTTTCAGGGCTGATTATTCAAAAGTTGAAGTAACTATAAAATTAAGCATTGCTTAGAACTATTTAGTCTTATCATACACCTTGCAGGCTCTTACGCATTTACAGGGTATACAAATCAACACACAAACAAGACACCAAGCAGGCAAACACTGCAAGGCGAGAGGCAAACACAAAACGCTGATTATCAAAATTTGATAAAACATTAGATACCCAAACACACACACGCACACACTTGGACACAACTACACACACATATACATAGGTACTCATAGATATTTACTTGCTGGTATTTCTAGAGGACATGCTCTGTTTTGGTTCACTTGCTGCATTGGAAAAAGGGGAACAAATGAATTTCTAACGCGCGCTACAAGTTTATTTGTGCGTAACAAATATTTATTGGAAAGGTAACACTTGTGTCCCTCGCACACCCTGTAAATGGAGCGTAGAGGGGGAGAAAGGTGTGGAGTTTGGAGTGGGGTAAGGGAGGAGGGAGGAGAGTGGTGTGTAAAGGTTCAACTGTTGCCCAATTGACCAATTAAGAGTTAGCAGCTCGATGATGTGTGTCGTGGCCACATGTAGCATGTTGTCACTGTACAGTGGGTACTCAGGGCACATCCACACATGGATTTACGGCTCTGCAATTACTTGGGGTTTGTTAGCATTGAGTTGGTCACCATTTTAAACGGTACAGTGAACACTAACGAGAAGAAACAGTTGTTAGACAACTAAGTAGAGTGGGACAATGCGACTTAATAGATAAGCATTTAGATTATTTGAAAAATTTACTGACAAATTATGTAGATCTTTAATTTTAAAACAGCTTTCTTAAGTCATATATTTATTTTTCCTCAATTACTTTAATTTTTAAGTTTAACACTATATTTTTATACTCTCTGCAAGTTGGGTTTGTTAACATTTAAAATCGTATAAAAAAAGTCACTTGTTTTGTAAATATGTATAAATAGTTTCAATCGATTTTTTCCAAATTTAGTTAGACAGAATGTGTATATTTATGCAATCGTTCAACAGCTGTTAGTGCTCACTGTCATAATTATTAGTTTTTGTAGACTTAATTGTCAAATTGCTCTTTCTCTCACTCTCACTGTCCCCATCCCTCTTGCACTGTCTCTCCGACTGTTTCTGTCTCCTTCTGTCTGTCATTTGTAGGCGCCAGTGACGATGACTTGCAGTTTGTTTGCCATTTTGCTCTAACAACTTTGTAATTTTTTGTTTACACGCTTAAATTGTGGCGTAATTGCTTTGGGAAGTGGCAATTGCTCTATGTTTCTATGTCTCCTTGTCTCCTTGTCTCCCTGTCTCTCTGTCTCCATGTCTTTCTGTCTCCATGTCTCTCTATGTCTCTTCATGTCTGTGTCTGTTTCTATATTTGGCTTTGGGTTTGGTTTAGACTCTACTGTGTCCGCCGTCAATTGTCAAGCGCTGTGAAAGCGAACACATGTCCACGACTTTTGAACTTGGTCACAAAAAAAAAAAAGACAAAATCAACAGCTAACAAAAAAGCAGCTAACACAAAAGGTCAGTCCACGCACTTGGCTATGTCATAAACAGACAGAGACTTTCTGATAAAAAAAACAGATGCTAACGCTTCGATAATCCCAGCGAGTGCGTTGTAATTCATGTAATTATATTCTCAATTACTTAACAAAAGGACAGATTCCGATTCAGATACAGATTGAGATACAGATGATGTTTGTTCGATAATCAAGTCCAAAGAGGAAAGGACCGAAAATATGAAAAATCAAAAACAGGCCAACAAATATAGCCATGAATGGAGATAAACTTCTAAATGCTGCTGCTCATTCGTGCAGTCAAACAAACAGAGCAGAACAGAACTAAACTGAAGGGATCTCTGAATGGGGAGGAGTGAGCGGGATATGAGTGAAGGAAGAGAAAGGGGAATGGGAATGGAACAGGGACTGAGAATGGGAATGGGATTGGTATAGAAACTGGTACTGAAAACTGGGATACTCACTCGTATGCAAATGGCAGTCATCCTGCGGCTTGTCCAGGCAACTTAAGTGGTTTCTGCTCCGCAGCAGCAGCAGCAACAACAACAACTGCGATGTGATGCCTACAACGATATGATATGATTATGTTAAACGCTCGTTTTGTTTACTCGCTCTCTCTTGCTCTCTCTTTCTCAGTCACACAGGGGATTCACAGAACCAAAGGCAGTCGCTGAGGCAGAGAGGGAGAAGGCAACACACTTTGTGCTGTCATTGGTCATTGGCGTAACGCGCGGGCAGCAGCAGCTGCTGCTGGCGTTGCTTGTGTTTGTTGTCGTCGTCGTCGTCGTTATGCTCTCTTAACTGATTTTCCAGTCTATGGGCTAAAAGGAGCAGCAGACAGGCTGCATTCAGTTCAGTTTCAAGTTGACGATTTCATAATTCAATTTACAAGATAAGGCGAATAAACCAACCAACCAAACAGCCAAACAACCCAACAACCAACAACAGCAACCGTTTTGGGGCGTGTTGTGCCAAGAAGACACAGCAAACCAAACACAACAAAAGCAAGTGAAAAAATGAAAACCTTTTAATTAATTATGCATCAGCGATTGTGTGTTTAAATCAAATTAAGCTCGCTTTAAATCACACTCAATCAAATTACACATACGCAGTGTGTGCCAGCGATCTATGGATTCCAAAGCTTATCAAACAATTATAATTAAGCTGCATCAACTAACAACAGTATCAGCAAAAATAAAGACAACATTTTGCAGCATTTCCAGCTAAAAGAAAAAGAAACTGAGTGCAAATACAAGAGATCCTTTAATTCTTTGCATAATTTCAAATCAGACAAGCGTTAAAAACATTTCATTATAACGCTACACAATCGGAATATTTAATGATTTAATCGGTGTACGAAATCAGCCAAGAGGACAGAACAACACCTAAGCAGAAGCTCGTTGTTCTGACTGCAAGTCTCACAGACAACGTTGCTCGATTAACTGCTTCAAATTCACAGATTTTAAATTTAAAACGCAGCCACAGCGCAGACTGGAGCATAAAACATGTACAAAAAAAAAGAAAACACACAGAAAAACAAGAAACAAAAACAAAGAGGTAAAAAAAGAGTACTACCCTTTTGGCTTTGAGCTCCCTTGGCTACGTTCAGATATAATGGCGCGAGTTTCATGTTTACAAAAAGATTATGCAGCGTTCGCAGGGACAAACGTGCAGAGCTTGAAGCTAAAGCTGAAACTGCAGCCAAAGCTGCGGCTGTAGCTGGAGTTCTAATTAAACAATTCGTAGAATTTCGCGTTAATTGCAAGAAAACGAGTCGAACGTGCAGCGTGGATTCATGGCTTTAAATGGAGGTTCCACTGCGGTACATTGAAATTGGGCAAGGTGACACGTTTTGGTATTTTTTATGTGAATCGTAGGAATAGTGTTGAATGCTCTGCACTCTGATTAGCTGACATTACATGGTGTTATTCTTATAATGTAAGCAGCACAAAAACCCAACTCTATTATTAAAACAGCATCTTTTTTGCTTGCAACTCTAACGTACCAGAGATGCCAAGATTGATACAGGGGACGGGGACGGGAATGTGGACTAGTGAGAAACTGAGGATCGCAAACAGAGAAAACTCAATTCAAATTATCGCCATACAAGATCGACAGATGTTCAACCAAAAAAAAAAAAAAAAATACAGAAAAACAACGCAGAACATCGTATCTGAGCAGAATGAAGAACAACAAAAGCAACAACAATTGAGTGCGGCTGCAGAGGTCAATGAGGTGCACCGACCGTTGTCCAGATCGATCGTTTGGGCACAAAGTAAAGCCATAGCCAAAGCTACGAGTATAACCAAAAGTCAAAGTCAGTTAAGGCCAAAAGCAGTCGCACGTTTCGCTGAGCAAATAACGCCCCATTTGTTGCCAAAATACTAAACTAAAGCCCTTAATCTAAACCACTTTGAGGCATAAAAGGGTACAGGGTACGACAGAGCTTAGTGGAAGGAGGGGAGGCAACAGGAGCAGCAGATTGGTCGCAACGATCGACATTGGACAACGCCACGCATATTTCGCATAACACAGGCACACCTTTGCACAAGAGGCCAACAAAGTAAAAATCTACCAAAAAAAGGGATAAATTCAAAGGCATAGAATATGAGTGTGCCAGTGTGCGAGTGTGCGTGTGTATGTATGTGTGTGTACATTGTTGAAGTACCCAAAACCCGCACGCAGTGAACGTCAACGCAACGCTACCGTCGATCATCATCCTCGTCATCATTGCTCGTCATTCAAAAGCCACAATCCACGTCCAGGCAGACAGTCAGAGGGACAGACAAAGGGACAGACACTCACGAGAGTGCTTATCAGCAGCGATTAATCAGCATCGAAGTTGCTGATAACGCCAGGCGACCCTGTCGAGCTTGTAGCGCAGTGTTGAACGCATTTGTTCGCAGCAGCAGCAACAACAATAACAACAACAGCGCTGTCAGCAGCAGTTGCAGTGGCAGGCAACACTCATGTTTAAATTATGATGGCTTCTAAGTTGCGCCCCGACCTCAACTTCAACTTCAACTCCAGCTCCGATTCTGACTGCGTCTCCGACTCCATCTGCAGTTCTCTCCCTCTTTCCCACTCTCTCTCTCTCTCTCTCTCTGCCTTCATCTTAGTCTCCGCATACCCACATGTATGTGGACATTTGTACTTCCCTGACCATCGTGTTAGAAGTCATGTTTTTGACCCATTGATAATATATTTGATTCCAAATGCGCAGATTTCACTGTTAATTGCTTTGGGAGCTAAGTGAGCTTTTTCGTACTGCTACACTGATAAAACCAATAAGGAAAGTTTAATTTGTTATTTAAATTATTATTATTATTATTACTATTATTATTATTATTATTATTATTATTATTATTATTATTATTATTATTATTATTATTATTATTTTTATTATTATTATTATTATTATTATTATTATTATTATTATTATTATTATTATTATTATTATTATTATTATTATTATTATTATTATCAAATATTTATAAATCCATTAGTTAACTTATTACATTGTATTCAAAAAAGCAAAAGCTACATTGTAGCTGACGAGCTAAAAGAACTTCCCAAAGGAAAAATAATTAATACACACGCTTTTTCCGCCTTATCTTAGAAAGTCTATATAGTATTTATATTATAGTATGTATGCAAACATGCACACACCCTGTACACAAATGTAAGTCCCCAATTTTGCGACGATAAGAGGAAAGCAGCTTTCGATGACTGAGCTACGATTTTAGTATATTAAATGCGGCTTCAAGCGACGGATGTGAGAATCAAGTGAAAACAAATATAAACATATTTTAAAAAAATACATAAAACGATCATGTATATAGTGTATTGCTGGATGTTCCTATTGCTGCTGGGTGGACTGCAGTGCCAGATGCAATGGGAAACCATCGATAACATAAATTACCTCAATTTGACCGCAAGTTGCCCACATGAAACCTGTAGTTTGTCGAAACTGGAGAGTGACGATCAGTACCGAGTGCGATTAGCGGACAACAAAGTTTTGCCAATTCAGGAACTGCAACTGGTCAACAGTAGAATGCGTCATTTACCCATAGAATTACTACGTCGAGTGCCAAATCTTCGAAGTTTACTGCTGCATAGCGTTACTTTATATATAGCCTTCAATTCTGATTTCCAAACAATTCCGGAGCTAAAACAATTGACAATACAACGCACTTTCATTTCGCGGGTGGGCGATGGTCTTTTTGATGATCTGAAGCAGCTGGAAGTGCTGAATCTGGCACACAACTTTATCCACTCGTTAACTTCTAAGTCATTTAAGGGAGTCCCGCAGCTCAAAATGCTCACACTTCAGGGCAATGAAATAGAGGATACGGTTTATGGCGTCTTTGATTGTCTACCCAATCTGCTGCATCTCGATCTGAGCAACAATGCTATCAAAAAAGTCAATATGTTTACATTTGAGAAGAATTTAAAGCTACAAACACTTCTACTCAATGGCAACAAGTTTGAGCAGTTCGAGGCGAATTCTTTGAGTGGACTAAACCAACTTCGTCTGGTCGATCTGAGTGACTGCCAGCTAGAGGATCTGCAGCTTCAGAGTGTAAACAAGCTGATGATTGAAGGCAGCGGATTACAGCGCTTAATCATCAACGGTAGCGTTATCATACTGAAGGCAGGCAAGAATGAGCTGACGCAGCTTCAAATTGGTGATAAGAGTAGCGCTATCGAACTGGACCTGCATGAGAACCAACTCAACGGCGATACGCTTGCGGCTTTACTCGACGGCATGTGGAATTTGCAGCGTTTGGATCTGTCGAAAAACAACATTGACTCACTATGGCTTAAGGGTCGTGGCGGTAGTTATCGCTCGCTTGACCTACTGCTGCCCAGTCTGACGCACCTGAATCTGGCTCACAATTCGCTGGTTACTCTGCCGTTGCTGATGCCAAGCCGTCTGATCAAATTGGACATATCCTTTAACCCTTTGCTCACTGTGAAAACTGAGAACTTTTCAGCTCTGCCAAACTTACAACGTCTTAATCTGGAGAACAATAGTTTGACGCAATTGGATTACATGTTATTTCATGCTCATCACCCCAATCTTATAGAGCTGAGAGCTTGTGATCCTGACATGAGTTTTATGAGGAAATTAACCGTTTATCTAACGGATCGCGGTGTACATTTACCGATGCCATGCGCTCTCCACCGGCAGCAGAGTCCAGTGATGCCAACCCCACAGCCGGAGACTGGAGCACAGACCCAAATCGTTGCTGGCATTGGCAGCATTCATCCGTATTGGACACTGCGGGATATCTTAGCTCTAACGACGCTCTTTGTGGTGTTTATCATCCTGCTGATGCAACTCTATCGCATTCTGGAGGAGGAGGGTTGGCTGCGACGCATGCACCTTTGGCTGAGTGGCAGGCAGACTGCAAACGTGGCTAACAACGGGTCGCGGAGGAGGCGCCTAAACGAGGAGGACTCCGAAGTATGATTTCCCTCTCTCCCATGCATTTCCTATACTTTGCTACTTTTTTTTTGCTTTTTGCTTTCCTTTATTTTTAGTTCGTTTGTTTTATTATTTTTTTTGTATGTTTTCTCTTAATTTTCTGCCAATCAACAGAGCTCGAACGCGTAACTGTGAGAGCCAGCACATCAAGCATACACTGAGCGAAACTCTCAACACAACACACTCACATCTAATTGACTCAAAAGAGGTAAAAGAAAAATGTTCTAATACAATATTTAAACAAAAAAAAAATCAAATAAAAGTAGCAAATTTATAGTCATGTAAAAATGTTATCTAATTTTATTACACTGTTAAAAATTGTTGATTGATTTTAAGTCGACTTGATTAAATATTTCTAAAATTGTTTTAGTTGGCAAATTTGTATATAAAATTATATTTCTTACTGTAGTTCAAGTGTGCTATTTTAATGAACAGTTTTTCAATTTGGCTTAGGTCATGGCTTCACCCCACACTGTTAGAAATTTAAGTATTGTTTGCTTTCTTTCATATACAAAAATTCTTCTACACATTTACTAAGCTTTTTTTTTAGTGTATTAATCACAACATTTCTGGCAGTTCAATATGCTGTTAAATCAAAACTGAAACCAAGCGACAATTGCTGATAATTTAGCGCTAGTTTAAGTTGCTGTTGTGGTGGATGTTGGCGCTGTAAATGTTGCTGCTGTGACTATTGCTGTTGGTGTTCGCATTGGCATCGTAGTTTTGCATATGAAATGCAGCTCAGCCACTGACACTGACATTGGCACAGTCGCAGACAAGATGCATTTACAAGATTCGCACAAAATACGATTTTAAGTTCAGAATAATTGCACGGCATGCACAAGACAAGTCCCTGAAAAACACCAAGATGAAGAAGAAGAAGTAGAGAAAAAGAGAAGAAGAAGACGCAGTCGTGTGTGCAACATGTGACTGCTTCGTTGCCTTGTTGCCTGACCAATACCAACAACTACAACCAACAGGAACAACTTGAACAACAACTTTTCCGCCTCTGTGTGTGCTGCAAACTCTGCAGTTGTTGTTTTTGCTGCTGTTGCTGTTGCTGCTGGCACCCGCCAGTGTTGTGTTGTGCTGGCTTGTTCCCCGCTTTTGGCCAGATTTGCCTACGACATGTTTTGGGTGGAAATTGTGTCCCATGTTTAGTATTTGGCTGCCTCGAAAGCTCCTCCAAACTCCTTGGAATCCCCGCGCACTCAAGATTTTGATATGGCATCGCAATTTCTGAGAAATTGTATTTTGATTTATTTATAATGTAGCTACGACATGCACACAATTGCAACTAGAGGGAGCGAGAACGAGAGTGTGGGGGAAAGAGAGGGAAGGTGAGATGATGCATGGGCATGGAAGCGTTGCGGCCTTGCTTCACAGTGTTTACTGTAGTTGCTGTTACTGTTGTTGTTGTTGTTGTGGTTGCATATTCAATTTGAATTTATTGTTTTTGTTTCGATTAAATTAGAAATATGCAAATTGTGTGCAATGCATTAATTATGCAACTCAACCCCGACCCGTACCCCACTCACGCGCCCACCTCAACTCCCACTCCCCCTTTTTAACACACACCTGCATCCCTTTCTTGTACGCTTTTGATGTGGTCAGTTCGATAAGTATGCTAGAGCGAGACGCCTATTTGAAGGACGCGCACTTGCACGCGGTTTGTTGGCGTTTTTCAGACACTGCAGAAAACGCGTTGCTTGCGCTTTTTGTTTACTACAGAAATCGCGTGGTTGCTTGCGGTTTTTGGCGTATTTAACTAGTTAATAGCATCGCGCTCGTATTTTCAGTGCTTTTCTATTCACTGCAGAAAACACTTAGCTATGAATGAAGATCGAGTGTTTTGCTAGCGTCTGTAAGCACTGAATTTGCTGTTAGCTTTTAATTTAAATCACACGCGTTTTGGACGCGTTTCTTGTACGCATTGCAGAAAACGCAGGGCAATTAAATAACTTCACACCGCGTTTCTTGTAGGCGTTTAAAAGTAAAGCGCGCGGCAGTCTTTTTCTTAACTTTTTTTTTTTTTTTGAGAAATATTTCAACGATTTGTAAGTTCAAGAATTAAAAATTGAAAGGCAGCGGCGATTGTAATTGTGCCACAAGCAACAATCGGACCAAAACAACGCGGATTGCAACATGCAACAGAGAAAGAAAAAGGTAAAAAGGTTAAAGACTACTCTCGACTATGGAATACCCGTTACTCAAGCTTATCTTTGGCTTACATGTACACGTGACAAACTATATCTTATGCTTTATATGCATTATCTTAGTAATATTTGGTACGGGGATCGAAACATATAAGCTGTAAAAGTGGGAAAAGTAGTGTGGATTTCATATTCTGGTCAAAACACCTTTAATATACCCATACTCCACAGGCTAACGGGTATAAAAAGATAGAAAGAAATTCAGCAGAGACCACAACAATTTACCAATCGTTCACGCGTTCACCTTCAACCAGGAGCGTCCAGTTCACAGCGCATTATTGCGTAGCAGTTGAGTGGGCCACTCCCCCTTTTCCACTTCACCCCCTCACCCTACACCTCCCCCATACCGGTCTAAGCCACAAAACCCAGGTCGGCTCACCCCTTTTCTTAAAGCAAATGTGGGCGTGCACCGCGGAGGCTGTGCAAAGTGTAAATTTATGATCATGCGATTTTTATCGAATGCGAATGTGAAAAAAATTACAACAACTTTTGCACTTTATAAAAAGTTGAGCCACAATCGCAACCGCATTCAGAGATATGTTTCTGTGTGCGTGTGTGTGTGTGTCTTTGTGTGTGTAATAAAGTCAGACAAATCCTGCCGTTGGCCTGAACGCATTATTAATACTCGCACGCCGTCTGTCATGTTTTGTATTTAGTCAATTTTTACTTGCATTTTTATTGAATGCTTTTTCTTTTCATTTTTCATTTGTATTTCTTTTCTTTGCTTTGCCTTTTTTTCTGCACATTTAGCACACGCTGAAGCCCAGCCGCACCTCCGCCCCGCCGCCCATTTTATAACTGTTTCATAAATCATGCTGCGATTTTTATTTTTATATTTTTTCTTTTTTTTTATTTTCTTTTTGATTTTTCTGACTGCGTTTATCAAATTTTCGCACACTTGGCTACGGCTGGAAAATGTGAGTTTCCAGGCGTTTTACGAGAGAGACACGCCCCAAGTTTTTGGGCCAAAGACAAAGTGCAACGACAGCCGGCGGCGTCTCTCAACCTTTGTATTTCTGGCCAGGCACGACAATGACACGGCGCGACCTCATGGCTGAGCACTAAGACGTTCAGTCAAACAGTTAGACAGTCACTCAGTCAGTTAGTCATCCAGTCACCCAGTCAGTCAGCCAGTTAGTCATTTAGTTAACTCACACGTGGCTGGCAAGTGTGAGGCTCCATTAATGCGATTATTTTGTGCACTTTTGGCAGCAGTTCAGTTTTTGGCATTACTTCCGAATCACTGAGCGGCATACGTCCACCAGGAGCAGTGAGACAGTGGGCTGCAGGAGGGGTTATAAGTATT
The DNA here is from genome assembly GCA_035047505.1 of Drosophila parthenogenetica. NCBI lineage: Eukaryota > Metazoa > Arthropoda > Insecta > Diptera > Drosophilidae > Drosophila > Drosophila parthenogenetica. The sequence goes on from JAWNPM010000182.1 coordinate 6,832,544, forward strand.
AAAGACATTTTAATGGTCTAGCCATAGGGAGGGATTCATATGGAAGACAATGCCAAACCACAATTTACTCCTACTGCCAAAAACTCGATGTGAGTTGGTAGCAAACCAAAAGTGTCTATAATATTTCACACCATGCTTAGGCGTAAATTTGTTGCGTTAATCCTTGACAGCGGCAGTGTCTCATTAGCTCTCCGTACCCCCAAATTCCACTTCCCACCTCCCCTTTTTCCCCTGCCTAACTTCAAGTCCTGCGTGTTGCACGTTAATCGCATTATTTACAGCAAACAGGATCAGCGGCATGACTTTTCGACTCTTCAGAAATCAAGGCGTCAAACACTCCCACGGGGATATCAGTGACATATGTAAAGTGTAAGCTCACCCAAGGACACCAGCAATAGGGTGGAAAAGGGGGTGGACTGTGTGGGGGGCGGGGGAAACTACTGTCAAAGCGGCAACGCGTGCCGGCGTGCGGTTCGTGTAATGAATATCCGCTTAGCCGGTGCTGCCCAGGATGCTGCACGCAGGGCGTTGCAGGGTTGCAAGTGCCGCAGCTGCCGCAGGGCTACATTGCCACTTCGGTGGTGCTTAGCTGACAACTTGGCCTTCTTAGCCTCCTTTTTATATTTCTCTGGGTGTGTCCGTTGTGTCAGGCGTGCTATGGGAAAATCATTTCACTGACTGCCACAATATGTTTTTTACAGTTTTTCACAACTTCAAGTTCGATTGACTTGACACCAAAAAAAAGGATCAATTTCGGAATGTCACGCGTAGTGTGAGAAAAAAAAACACATTAAAAATTGATTTAATAAGCGGTTAAAAAAAAGACTTACTTCGATTGAAAACAGGCAAAAGAACAAAATATTTAACACTCCTAACTTAAATTAAATAGGTTTTTTATTTTTAAACGACAGATAATAAAATAAATTTTAATACTAAATTAGCTACAAGCTACAAAATTTGCAAATTTCAGCGAAATAACATTAATCATTTAACTAAATGTGTGATAAAATAAATTACTTAAATATACAAATATTTAAATGTTAAATACCAAAATACTTAAAATGTATAATAAAATACAGTTTTCAGCTAAATTTCTTAAAAATTATGTAGAGCCAAGCAAAATAGTTTCATTAAAGTTTCGTTAAATGTTGTTAGTTAAGAGAGAAATGAAAACATTATTTAACATGAAAAGGCGAAAGTTATTTATAAGGTGCTTTTAAAAAAAAGTTACACTAATATGTTTTTTCAAACAAAATTTTGGCTATAAAACAAATAAATTTTAACAAACGGCAATTTATAGGATATTTAAAAGTTAATTTGCAGTTTTTAATGATAGATCTAAAATTCATTTCATTAACTTTGATTCTTTAAAGAAAATGTCTTTGAAATATTTCCATTTCGAACACTTATAGGGTAGGCAAATGGCAATGATTATCGCGGCTATTGGAAAACACGCATTCATTTGTCCACTTGAGAACTTTTCACGCACATTTCCACAGAAAAGCCGTAAAAATCAAAGTGAACAGTGAAAATTCCCAAGGAAGGTAATTAACGCAATCATTAAAATAACACGACAGAGGCCAACCGACGAGAGTGAAAGAGAAAGAGACATGTAGATAGAGATGGAGAGAGTAAGATAGAGATACGTCAGTAATTAGTATTTTCCCCAGTTAATGCGTTCCGATAGCTTCCCAGTCGCTTATTTAAAGCCTTTCTCGTTGATTTTTATTATTATTTGATTTCGTTTTTTTCATTTATTTTTTTTGTGGTTTTTGTCTTTTCTGAAAATTGAGAGACATTAAGTGGACACCAGGACCTGACTATAGCTATTTTTATGGACTGCCAACGGGGAGTGCTCCCATAATAAAACCTTTATTGTTTACCAACTAATGAACAGAGAGAGGAAGAGAGAGAGAGAAAGTTGAGTAAGGAAATGGGTAGCGTGAAAAGACCCCACGATGCTGACGGCACAGATTAACATATTAAACGAAATCGATAGCGATAAGGATAAGGATTGCCAGTTAAAGGATATTGCGGCACAGCAGCACGTGATGCGCTAATTTTTGCCTTGACACTTGCCCGCAGCTTCAAGTCTCCGATCCCCGAGCACCGAGCACTGAACCCAAAATGTATATAGAGCAAGGATTTGGGGTTGCCAACAATGACGACGGCGTGTGGTCCGCCGGATATGTCAGAAGTGTCGTCATTGTGGCACGTGACTCGCTTTACGGAAAGACAAAAAAGACAATGGCAACGCGTGCGGTCCTTACCAAGGACTACTTGGCCTTGGCCAGGGGAGAGCGGGCTTAACTCAACTGCAACTTCAAATGTAACACGAGACAATGCTAACAATGAGCTTTAATTTGTTTTTATGTAAGGCTTTTCGAACACAAGATATCACATAACACACACAACACACGCACACACAAGTGCCATAAGTTGAAAAGATTTCTGAAATCTGAACTCAATTCGGATTAAATTGGATCAATTATAACAATAAATCATTGATAAACAGTTTGAATTGATTAGCTAGAAAGAGAAAGAAATTAATTTCAAAATTAATATATACATTAATTTTTTGAAGCACTTTCAGAGCAATAATTAATATTTAAATCAAGACGAAAAATTAAATCTTAATGGACGAAATATTTATCCTAATTTTGATTAGAAATAAATATTTGTTGAAAGCCTCCTTACTTGAATTAAACTCTCAACATTTTACTCTAATCTTATTACCGTATTGTTTATAGCTAAATTTAAAAATCTAAATCGCTTTTATTTAATAGTTTCCAAACAGTTTAAATATTGAATAATAATTATGTCTAAAATGCTGTATAAAATATTAAAATAAGCTTAAAGCGAATTTGTGTTATTGTTTGAGCTTAAAATGTATTGAAATTATTAGTTGTAAATTCGAGTTGGAATTTAATGCAGAGGTGATTAACGATTAATGGCAGCTGCAAGGGGCGTTGTTTAGTGAGCAGCCAATCCCCTCGCAAATGCAAAATAGGCGCAAAAATTACCACAACAACAGCAGCAACAACAACAACCACAGCAACAACACAGCGCACAGACCTCTCTCTTATAAGAGGCAACATGTTGTTGTTGTTGTAACAACTGGCGAGGCCAATGCAAAAGGATTGCATCTGATTGGATCTCTTCGCTGGCCAAAGCACTTGCAACAGCAACAACAACAACTACAACAGTAACGGCAGCAACGAATGAAGCCCGAATTGATGCAGATGCAACGTGATGCTTGTTGGTAATAAAATTGGTGCTTAAACGAATCCACTCACAGCCATTTAGCAATATCAGACATGGCTGTAAAATTAACAGAGCAACACACAACGATCCGGCAAACGATGGACCCCAAAGCATCCCAAAAACGAGGGAACGGCCTCAAGTAGTAGTAAGTACACATACACACACATTAACGTGCCTGTAGTTGTTTTTGTAGCTGGCATGTGCAATTATTTCTTTGTTGTTGCTGTTGCAGTTGCCGTTTGCCTTTTGGCCGCATTCGCGTTAATGACGCTGACGAGAAGCGGAAGGGAGCAGGAAAGTGCTTCGAAGCGAGCTTGTAAAATGGCAGACTGGTTCCGAAAGCCAAGAACAGACCGGGCCAGACCAGACCTGGCCAGAACACAGCCGATCCGTTCCGAAGCGAAGCGACCAAGCCAGCCATTGCGTCTGCGGCAATGGGCATCAGGCACTTAGCAACACCCACTTTAAGATCACGACAACGACGACAACAACAACAGCAACAACTCATCGACAACAACAACAATAAAGATCAGTGCAATATGCACCTTTTTGGTGCCCCCAAAAGCCAAAAATTTTGACTTCGTTCGTCTCTTCCAAGTGCTAAGTGCACTCAAATTTATGACAAAATAAAGAAGAACCTTACGAGCTTTTGATGGCAGCAACTTGATGCTTTTTAAGACCCTGTAAATAAAAAGGTAATAGGGTATTTTAAGTATTTCAGTGAATAAACTAGCGAAATTTTCCAGCCACTAAAGTGCTTCAACAAACTGTTTGCAAAAAGAAAAGTCACACAAAAATGGTTATTAAATTTAAATACATTCTTATTATTATAATAATTATTATTTGTAAAGATTATAAACAACAGATTTATTTTATAATTTTTTCAATTCCCGTACAATAGTAAAAAAAAAAAATCAATTTATAAAACTGCATCACGATTTTAAATTCATTATATAAATTCTTAATTTAAATATAATTGATAAATAAAAGGACTTTTACAGTTGGCTCACTTGATTGCAGCTTCGCCAAAAATAGTTCTTATTGAGATTTTGTTAATTCTGACAAGCGAATTGGGCAATGGACTCAATTCCAAAACTTCCCGGACTTGCGGGGCTCAGGCGGGCTTTGCACGATCGCATTAATTTCATATTTTAATGGCAAAAACGTTATAAGTCCACTCAGATTTGGTGGGGATGTGCAGGTAGGAGTAGTGAGAAGGGCAGTGGGAGGGGCAGTTAGGAAGAGGAAGAGCAGCTCGTACCGCTTGAGGCTTCAAGCAGCACATACACACGGGGCGTTTCTAACAATTTTATGCCAGATGAGCGCCTAAATGATCGCGATCAGTTAACTGCCAGCCCCATCCATCCATCCAGGTAAGGATTGCAGTTGAAGCTGAAGCTGGAGTTGGAGTCAAGCCAAGTTAAGTTTAGTTAAGCAAACGTGCGTCCACTTAAAGCGCAGACAATCTTCATTATGGCCACTGCAGGGCACACAACACACACACACACACACCACAACTCAGCTGCAGCAGCTTTGATTTTCGAGATGCTGTCGCTGCATCGTTGCTGTTGTTTTGCGGCTGGTGCTGCCAGGTGAGGTGTTTATTAAGGTGTAATGCAATTTTTCATATTTCTCCTTTATTCTTGAACACGGCGCGCGTGGGCGGAGCAACTGGAAAATTGCAATAATATGTTTGTGTATCTTTGGCCAACAAAATGGATGCAACCAGCAATGTTGCCCATTGCAACGGCAATGGCAACGGCAACAGCGACGAAAACAGCAACAATAGCAACCAAGCAACAACAAAAAGGAGAATGAAAAAAAAAAAAAGAAAACTGTGGCAACATGTTTGAGGTTTTCGCTTTTCCGACATAAATAATGGTCATAAATTGAGCATGGCCGGAGCTAAAAATTCAGTATTTATAGCCAAATGATAAAAATAAGATTTATTAACATTTTGCTGCCCCGTACTAGCCGTACACACATACATACACGTTCACACGCAGCTCTTTGCGCTTTACACACACACACACGTATATACACCCAAAAAGGAAAAACGCAACCGAAAGCCGGTGAAAAGCACCGGGTCCGGGACTGGGACCGGAGCCGGAGCCGGAGTTGATGCCGCGCAAGAACATCCGTTTCGCTGGGTCGTGTGGCTGATCCTGCAATCCGTGTGGACGCATCATTCTCTCATTTTGATTCGAATGAATTAACACTTGGCGCTGCAGTGGAGCCAACCACCCAACTAATTACTCTTTTTTTTTTTATTTCTCTTTTCTTTCTTTTGCGTCCACAAAAGTGTAGTCTGCTTTTGGGTGTTGCTGTGAAAATAACCGACATATCAGTGCTGCATAGGCGATGTTTTTTCTCAATTTTAATTCGATATTATTTTCATAGGGTAGGGTAGTAGGGGAATGTGAAGGCGCCTCCTTTTTCTTGATGGCGTTTCACAATTAGTGCCACGCATCGCCTGCGGTTGTCTTTGCTGCAAACAAGATTTCAATAAGGAAATCTGAAAATCAAGCAAATTTAGCAGCCAAAAGCATATAATAATAACGAGAAAGGCAACAAAAACTACTAGCAGTAGTAGTACAACAACTGCGACGCACACGCAGCGAGATTTTAATCAAATTCACAGCATTGTTTGCCTGTCAAGCAGCAACGAGCGATTATCACAGGACGAAAGGGAGAACGAGCAGGAGGGCGCGGAGGAGGAGGAGAGTAGGAAAAGAGAACAGCAAAGAAGGCGCGACGACATCGCAAAGGCCTGCATATCGTTGTTGCTGTGTTGTAGTTGTAGCAAATTCCAAGCGCATTTCATAAGGCACCACAGGCAAAACACCAAGAACAACAAAATGCCAACAACAAGCCATAAAGCTGCTCCATATTGTGGCCATCGCGCGTGACCAACGCTGCCTCAAGCACTGTGCGCCTCCACCCACTTCGTAACATTGCTTTATGATATTTTTTCTGCTGCGCCTTCATCATGTAAAAAAAAATTATATGTATATAATACAAAACTCATGAATATCATTAAAAACTCTGAGTAGCCATCAAATTGTTGTTCTGTTGTTATTACAACAAATACTCTTGCATGCTTTGAGCTGTTGATATCATCCCAGATAATTTTCAAATTATTAGCCATGCACGGGCAATGGTGACGTCACTGTCATCTCAATGAGACTATCTGGCAACCTTATTACTTTGCCAGATTTAAAAAAATGCTAAATTGAGTAATATTATCGGATACGGCCACACCGAAAAATTATCGCAATTTATGTTTTATTATCGACCCCTAAAATTGTCGATAACAGTGTGTCGAAATTATTCCGAACGACTCGATACAACTCTAGTTTATTAAAAGGTAAATAAATAATATAATACGTTTGTTTTGTAATTATTGCTGATGTTCACGTTAAAATGCAAAGATTAATAAATATGATGACACCATTACCTCAAAAAAGTGTTTATTGTGTGAGGAGCCATAATGGTTGAGAATAATTTTCTCTTGTGAAGCCGTTTATTTTGTGCGTCATCATTGTCTCGTACGTTATTGTTAATACAAACACACATATGTGCAATACTATTGTTGACTAACTATAATATTTGCCGGTGCACTGTACATCACCTTTCGTATTCATATGTTTGATTAGAAAGTCGGCAGTGCTTGTGGGTGTACGGGTGTATACGAAATCGTGCGGGACGCGGGACGCAAGCAAACACCAGCTGAAAATTTCTCATTGTAGTACACATATGTATGTATGTGTGTATATGTCGCTGACAAACGGCGCGCTAAAAAAAAACATAATATAATCATTACTCACGCAGACAACTGCACAAAGCATGCAAAAAAAATTAACGCCCGACACCCGCTAACTGCGTCCATTCTCTCTTCCACGCTCTCCCTTTCTCTCTCGCCCGCTCTGTGACGATAATTTTGCGTTGAGTGACGAAATGAAGTCTATGTCGGCACGCGTAGTATTTTTCAAAGGTCACGGGCAGTTTGCGGGGGACGTGCGGGCCGAATAACGTAGCGCTGTCTGTTTGTAATTGATTTGTATTTTGTTGTGACAGAAATAGCGCGAAAATACGAGTAATTTACGTTGTAGTTAACTCGATTTTCATTTAATTATTTCAGGCGCAAACATGGATTTCGCCAGCGTATTAAACAAAAGCGAGCCACACCAGCGCACCATAATCCATCTGGACATGGATTACTTTTATGCCCAGGTCGAAGAGATACGTGATCCCACATTGCGCAACCTTCCGCTGGCCGTGCAGCAGCAAAACTTTGTGGTCACCTGCAACTATGTGGCCCGTGAACAGGGCGTTACTAAGCTAATGCTTATTCCGGAAGCACAACGTATTTGCCCAAATCTAGTATTGGTAAAGGGCGAAGATCTGGCTCCATACCGTTTCATGTCACAGAAAATATTCGATCTTCTGCTTAACTACACGCCCGACGTGGAGAAACTGGGCTTGGATGAAAATTATATGGATGTTACGGCACTGGTAGATCTGCGACAAGCCCACGCAGCCGACGCCCAAAGAAAGCCAGCGATTGGACACATTTATCCAGCGGATGGAACACCACTTACCGCCTGCAGCTGTGGCTGTGCCCAGCGACTGGCGATTGGTACTCGTATCGCTCAAGAGATTCGTGATGAGCTCCATTTACGACTGGGAATTACATGCTCTGCAGGCATCGCTTACAACAAACTATTGGCCAAACTCGTAGGCAGTCGCCACAAGCCGAATCAACAAACTGTTCTGGTGTCCACATATGCGGAGCAATTCATGCGGGAACTCAACGATCTGCACAGTGTAACAGGCATTGGCCAGAAAACACAATCACTTTTAATTGAGGCCGGCGTGACCAGCATTGAGCAGCTGCAGCGATGTGACATGGAATTTATGCGCAAAAAGTTTGGCTTCGAGACGGCCACCAAATTGAGGGATTTGGCCTTGGGTCGGGATGCCAGCACAGTGCGTGTGTCGGGAAAGCCAAAAATCATAAGCGTTGAAAATTCCTGCAAGACTATTTCCGTGCAAACAGATGTGACGGACAAGTTTCGCATGCTACTCAAGCGTCTAATGGAACAGGTAAGCACTACACTCCGTTCAGACAAAAACAACATACTCAAGGCTCATTCCCTCTGAACGCTACAGGTGGCCGAGGATGGTCGAATACCCATTGCCATAAAGGTGGTGCTACGACTGTTTGATTCGCAGAAGAAGAGCAGCCACCGTGAGACCAAACAGGCCAACATACTGCCCTCCCTGTTTAAGACATCTGTGTGTCCAGGTGAGACGGGAGTCTGTAAAGTGCAGTTGGCAGATGGCGCCTTGGATAAGTTACTAAAGATTATAATGCGGCTATTTGAACGTATTGTCGATTTGAAGAAACCCTTTAACATCACATTAATTGGCCTGGCATTCTCCAAGTTCCAAGAGCGAAAGGTTGGCTCCTCGTCCATAGCCAACTTTCTGATCAAAAAGGCTGATCTGGAGGTCCAATCAATTACATCACTAACGAACTCGAGTCTCAGCAGTACTAGTCCTACAACGGAAGGCAGCCCCACTGGCTTAAACACTGATGAAGCCGCCTTCCGCTCCTCTCCGACCACATTTAAGCCTAGTGATCAGTTTTATAGACGCCGTGCAACAACTGCATCTCCAGTGCCAATGCTAATGGACAACGGCTCCGAATCAGGCGCAACCAATTCAGACTTTAGTGACTTTTCCGAAACGGAAGTGGAGCCTTCGCCGAAGAAGAGTCGCATTGGTCGTGTTCTGGTATCGAAGCGAAGTCGTCTGGCTGTAGATGTTTCGGACACGGCAGCGGATGTGGCCTCACCGAGTAAACTGCGCGTGTGCGATCTGCGACTCAATTCACGGGATAGTGAAAAAGATTTTCCAATGAGCCCGATTGCCACCTGTTCACCGTCCACATCTGGAGCAGCAGCCGCTCCACGTTTTCGCACAGTTCAACCGCCAAATACATTGCTCAATCGCATCGATGGGAGTCTTCGCTTTTTGCCTGCACGCACTGCCAGTCGGATAAGTTCCAATGCCAGTTCCACAGCCTCGTCACCACTGCCCTCCCCTATGGATGACACAGTTAGTGCACCGTCCACACCAACTATTGCACCAGCTCCGAGCACAGAAGCAGCCACAGGCGATTCACTCTCACACATTGCTTGTCCCGCGGGCGTTGATGCGCAGGTGTTCCAGGAACTGCCCGTCGAGCTGCAGAATGAACTGATTGCCTCCTGGCGCAGTTCACTGGTGGTGGCCGCAGCCAATGCCGTGGAACAGGCAACCACTAGCGGTGGATCAAGCAGTGGCAGAACAGAACAAAAGAATACCCTATACCGATATTTCCTGAGAAACAAGTGATGTTGATGCGTTCAACGCAGACCGATTTAGTTTAAGATTGTATATAATCAATACGATTAAATATATACACATATATTTTCGTAGGTTTGTGGTATTAGGATAGTTTGGATGAACTGATGGAATCACTGTTTCACATTTCAATACATTTATTTAATCCATAAGTATAGTACACTTCATTAAATACTCGAATTACGATTATCGTGGCTACATAAAAATTATTTAGGTGCCCTACCTAATCCTGAGGGACTGTACAAACTATCCACTTCCGGAGCTTTGTAAGTCCCCCTCTCACAAATCTCACATATAAATTTATATATTCGTTATACTATTATTATACCATATATTATATATAAATGAAAAAAACATCGCATTTTTTAAGTTTTCTTAACAATTTCGTTATTCTAAATTACATTTGACACTCGCTAAGAGAATGGGAGCTCTTGTCCCTCTGACTTGATACAAGTTAAATCCAAAATCTTTTAAATAAATACATACAAATTGATGCTTTGTAGTTTACCTCAATGGCAACAACGAGAAAATAAAATTCATTTAGGGGCGACCTATTAATATTACTATCTTTTTATACTTAAACATTTAAACTTAATAATAAAAAATAAAAATTAAATGTAAAGTCTTTGAAGCAGGATATCTCTTTCAATTTGGGAATCGGAGCAACGCATTACTTGGGTATTCAATGGCTCAGCCAGCCGCATTTGATGAAGAACTTGCGCAGCGAGACTTCCATGGGTGTGCCCAGGGACGGAGCACCACTCAAGCAGACCGTTTTCAGCGACAGATACGTCGTGGGTGAAATGTTAAACTTCTTGCACACATCCAGCTCGTTGTGACTAAGCAGATCGCTTCCAAGTGGCTGTGGCAGACGCTTCAGCTCATCCAGTTGGCTGCGTAGTATATAGCTCATACTTGGTGACTGCCGATGACTATTGTCTGGACCGCTATGGCTGCCTGCGGCGTGAGATTCGCTTAGTGGCAGCTGTGACTTTACGCCGCTTTGCAGCAGCTGCTGCTGATGTTGTTGGCTGCTGCCCTTCACTGCTACTGCTGCTGCTGTCGACTGTGGCAGGTTCGCCTGCACTGCCGTCATCGTAGCCGTGGAAGTCGCTGACGTCGCTGTTATTCCCGAATCCATCGTCATGCCTGTTCCCATTCCCATCCCCATCGGCATCTGCATCCCCATCTGCATGGACCCCATCGTCATTGTCGTCGGCAGCATCGTTGTCGTAGCTGCCGACGATGTCCGATAGCTATCCAAGTAGTTTCTGCTGGGCAATAATGCGCCGGAGGAGATCGGGTCGCCGATGTGGTGCATGCTTTTTGGTGCGATTGAACTTGAACTTGCCTCGACGCCGCTTAATGGTTCGCTATACACAGAAATCAAATCAGATTAAACTTTTTAAAAATCAGATCAACAATAAGCCGACTTACGCCTTTCGGGGGTTCGCTTGAGGGGAGTGCAAGGAAGAGCTTAGCGGCCGAAGACTTCCACTGTAAAGCTGTGTGTTGTCCTGTGGTTAAACATTGTCTTATACAACCATTCAAACGCTGCGAGTTGGGTGCGTTGATAATACAAAGGAGCTGAATATCGTGAAAGTAGACAAGAGACAAGAACAATTTCATTGCAGCGAGGTTCTTCCATTTTGGATTGGATTATACATAGCTAAACGCTAGAGCTGGAAAACAATGAAGGCACCTTGTGATTGGACACCAAATGGGACTTTGTAACCTTGAGATCATTTCCAGCTCTAGCAGACACGATATTCAACTCGCCATGCATTCAAATAATTGGACAATTCTTAATAACATGGCACACTTACAGTCTTTCCGTGTCCGTATGGTCCTGTGGAACGATGCGTCGCCATTGCTGCGTGCTGCTCAAAATGGCGACAATCGTCGATCTTGGTAATGCCATTGTGTCGATAGCGATAGAGCTCCGATTGTCGTATCCGCAGTTCTTTTTCGCGCTCTAGTGAGCCTAGAAGACGTTCATACTCGTTGCTGGAATAGAACTGGGCAAAGACCCGAAAGCGATCACGAAACTCCTTCTGTTCCTTGCTCAAACCCGGATGCAAAGCATAATTCCGGTTGCGGAAGAAATTCGATACAAGTTGATAATCCCGCACCATTCGCTTCCGGCGGGCACGCTCCCGCAGTCGCCGTGTGTAGATGTCAACATGTGCTAGCTTCAGCATGACATCAATCTCCACATCCTCCGAGCTAAACGTTATCGTTGAGATCAATTGCTCGGCTGTGGGATCATATTCTCGCTCAAAACTATCACGATTGGGCATGTAACCCAGTTGCAGGGCTTCCTCGCTGGTTATCTCTAGGGGTGGCAGACGGGCAAGGGCATTGGCTCCCAATGGTCCCGTATCATCTTCTGTGTGATCAATTAGGATCGGTCTTTGTGATTGTGCTGGCGTCCATGTCGCTTTGCCAATTGTGCCATTTACAAATTTATTTACATACTCCTCCTTGGCATCCTCAGCGGACTTTGTTTCAATATGTTTGCTTATATCCTCCCAGTTGCCAAAGCCATATTGTTCTATGGCATCGAGCAATCGAATTTCTTCCCGAGCTGTCCATGCTCCTTTACCGCGAAATACACTCAATATTGTTGTACCAGTATCCATAAATTGATAAGCGTGATTGTTTTGATGAGCGCCAATCTCCGCACCAGTTGCAAAGCACTGAAATGTAACACACACATACACATAGTTACTTTTTTGTTTGACGCTTTTTGTTGCTGCGTACACAAAAACAGCTGTTTGTAACATTGTGAAATCGCCCGGCTATATGTACAGTTTTAGATGCGTCAGCACCTATACTTCAACCTCTCGTTTGTACTGTCTATGTGTGTGCGTCAAATTTGAAGCCACTGTATGGGTGTGGTGAGACACACACACCTACACAGAAGCACTTACTGCTCTGACAGATACTTACTTGCAGACACAAGTCGAAATTTTCGCATTCAGCGCAGTGAACACGTATGCCCTGGATATCATCCTGGCAATTTGTGCAATTATATTTTGTAAATAAATCCGCAATAGTAGTCATTATGACTTTTTAATGCGATTTTTTTGTTAATTTTACGAATATGCAAAATCGCACTATGCTGCAGTCGCCATCTTGGCCCAAGAACAGAGTTGCCGGACCGATGAAAATATAGAACGTACAATGCACTACAGTGTGACCAGCGTAACAATTCGCGGTGGAACCAAGCGCATATATTTAAATAAAACATTTTGTTTGATTACAATATTATATATTTATTGGATTTGAAAAGTTTAATTCGAGAGTTGCCATTTTCTTGTTGCTAATTTTCTGTTTTACGCTAATATCACAAAAATAATATATAAACTAAAATATACGAGAAATGTTGCATACTAATATCGATCCAAAACCAATGAAATTCATAAATACATATTTATACATAAATAATTATAAATACGAATTGTCAGTGCTTAGCTTAAATAATTAAGAAAAAAAATTAAACAATTAGCTGAATATAAATAAAACGGTGGTTATGGGAGCGAACACTTATAAAATTAGAAATAATAACTATTAAAAAATGTAAATATGTGAAATGCAAATGCGTTGAATGATATCCTGATACTTAACTCTAAATAAACGAATTACGCTGGGGCTTTAAACACATGTAGAAGTTACAAAGAAGCTTTCTAAGAATAAGAATAATATGTATATATTAAAATTGATTATTCGTGATTAGTTTTATATGTTGAATATGTTTATAATATTGCTGTGTCCTTCCGAGCAGCAGCCGCTTTGGTATGGGGATTCTCTGGGTGCGGACTAGTTAATGTTGCATGGCATTTGTGGTTACTGTTACTAGTATACTTAGACCAAAAAAAATAAAATAAATAAAAATAAATAGAGTTTTACACAGTAAAAACAATATCAACTAGTAGGAAAGGCTACAGTCGGCTGCTCCGACTATAAAAGACCCTGTACTTATTCTTCAGCAAAACACATAATGTCAATTTAGCGGTATAATGAGATTTTCAATGTGTATGTTTGTTTAAAAAATGACAAGTTTTGCTATGTGGAGCGGTTGTGAAATTGTTTTTTTTTTTTTTGTTCAAAAAAAAATATGGTGAATGTTCAGACAGAAGAACGGACGGACACGGTGTTATTGAAAATTTATGCTGATCAAGAATGTAGAGTCGGAACTGCCTCCTTCTGTTATACACTTTTCGTTTGACAAATATAATAGACCCTGGTACTGTTTTTTAAGTATAGGGTCTAAAACTTTAACATAAACCTTATGGCAAGTCATTAGTAAAGCTGCGTTTTAAAAACGCAAACAATACTCACAAAACACTTCAATTCGAATACCTAAAATCATCTAAATAAGTCTATTTGAGCGCCAAATTCGAGTTGAGAGTCGCGCCTGTCTGTGAGAATCACTGACCACAAAAAAATCAACACATAACCATTGTTTTCTGTTCACCAGTTTGAGATTTGATACCAATTGTGGTCTAAGGAACTAAGAAGCGCTACTATTCACACAGTACAGGCGCGACGGCAAGCGTTGTCATGAGCGACAGGCAGCAGCTAAGATTATCCTTGAGCCGCATCCTTGTCACCGATACGAAACTCATAAATAGTTATTGGTTACACATCCGTAACACTGAGCGGGATAAACACAAAAAAATGCAAAAGCGATATCTAAAACATAACTATTAACTAATTTGGTATGTAAAGTCTTTGTGTCTTTGTCCACAATTTGATTATGATAAAAATTCCGTAGCTTACAATAACCAGCAAAGCTAACTACTAACAACAGCAACAACAAATTGCCAGCTAATTCATAAGGGGATATCTGGATTATTATTATCGGGTCATTCGATGCGGCTGCTGTCCTACTCCTCCTTCTGCACAAGAAATTATCTTCTTCTGTATCGTCTGATTCATGGTGTGTTGATGATATTGGCAAGGAAGCATCTAAACGTTGGCTAAGCATGGCTACAACTGGCGCTAAAGCCAGACACGGGAGGATTTGGGATGTTTTGGATTTGGATTCGGAACTAATTCTAGACCCAATCATATGCAGCTCGTGTGCACAATCATTGTGTTCTAAAACGTTTTGATCGCATTGATTGCTGATGTTATTAAAGCTGCTGCTACTGCATCTATCAAGTGTCGTTGGTGCGGAATTATTAGGTGGTTGTTGGTTAAGTTGCTTTTTGATAAAATACTTGTGGGTTTTGTTCATCTTTAGTTACGGTTGAATTTGCTTCTTGGGTTTTTTTAACTCAGCATCTTCGTCACGCTTGACTTCGGTGTAGCGTTCTCCCTTGAGTGACACTATTTTGTTATCCCGATAGCGCACAAGCTTGCGGGGTTCCATTTTTGGTACCACCGGTTTATACTCACGTTGGGTAGCATTCTTATCCACGTAGGAGTATCTGCAGCAAAACAACGAAACGATAGTGATGTCATGATTTTATAATTTTAAACATATTTCAGTTTTACCTGGCAATTATGCGATTCTTAAGCTCATTATCGTCGACAACAACGTTCTTCTTGATCAAACAAGTATGGGACTTGTCAGTAAGGCTCTGGTTTGTCTCCTGACGATGTAATAGGATTTGTGTAGCCCCGTCGATATCGCCCTTGGAAATGGCAACGCAATGCTTTATCTGTAAAAATATGTGTAATGCAACTAATAAATCGAGAATTTCTATAATTATTGCTTGTAAACTAATTTATGACCAGAGCGAATTTTGTACGTAAACAAGTACTTTTTGTACTAATTTAGTTAAAACAAGTAACGATTTTTGAGCTCCTTTTGTCACTAATTTGTATATTTGGTATTAGTAATAATATTCTTAACTAAACTCGATTTATGGTTGCAGTTTGATACTAAACACACATTGTGATAGTTTAGTTGGAAAACTCAAACGCTTTTCGTACTAACCGTTAACATTTTACCGACAGCTCCTATGACAACTACATGATGTAATAATTGTTAATGATTCGGGCCAATGACCGTGATAGAATAGAGGCAAACTTTATCATGTTTAATGACTAACTAGTTTTCTTAAAAGCAATGGCTATATCGACTCCTGGTCACTTATATATGTATATATATTCTGTGACAATATACAATTCAGTTTCATTTTAGTAGCATACTAAATATGCGTTTACTTACCTCAACGTAAGCGGTGTCTGGAAACATCTCCTGCAAGACCTCGGCCTCATCTAAAAAGTATTCACAAGTAGAGCTGGAACTGTCAGTGGAGCCACCATCGCTGTTCTCCGACAAGTGCTGGGAACGCTTGCTGCTGCATCCGCCGCCGCTGTTGCTGCTGTTATTCGAGGAAAGCTCATCTTTCTCGGATATGGATGAATTGCGTGCACGCAATTTGGACTCTGGTATAATATTCGATAGACTCAAAGCACTGCGCCACCAAAATATGTTAATTGTTATACATATTAAAAAAAAATTAAAATATTTGCAAATTATTTGACTCACTTGAGTGACAAACTGATCGAATTATGGTTATTGCCTTGATTCTTTTCAGCTTCGGTAAGCTCATTAGCAAGCTTGTAAATCCATTCGCAAATGACACCCTGGTCGATGGTGGAAAACTCTTCGAAGTAAGCGCCCATCATCTCAACAAATCCCTCGACATCGAAGCATGGATCCTGCGATGCCTCTTCGAGAATCGATATAATATACGAAAGTACAATCTCATCTACTACGCTAAAGTCGGCACCTGGAATGTGTGCACTGACAAACTGCACCAGACTGCGCTTTACCATTTCGTGTTGCTTTTCTAAGTTTGTCATGGTTCCAGAACGCTCTTTGACTTTCTTCTCGTCTAATTAATTTTTTTTTATTTTCTTGTGTTGTTCGGCAAATGTCAGTCGTTTGATTTTGCCTTAAATATACCCTATGCACTATATGTGTGCAAGTGGACAGCTGACCACACGATATTCAACGCAAATTATGCTGCTCAAATAATTAAAGAGCGAACTATCAAAAGCAGCAAAATTTTGAGACAAAACTTAAACACAGAATACGATTTAAATAGCGTACTTTTTGCCTGCTGCGCCTTTCTTTTGCTGAATGCTTTTGCTGCTTCTTCTTCTTTCCAATCAATAATACTTTTACAGCGCAATTGACGTATATTTATCGATAACGATATAAAAATACCAACTATTCAGTTATCGGTGTCATTTAACAGAGTATTTAAAATAATCACTTATAATTCTATACATAATGCACAAAGAATACAAAGGGCATTAATTGGTGTCCATCCGATGTTTGCAAATAATTTTATTTGTTAAATTTAGCAATCGATAAAGTTAGAGAAATACTGATCTTCTAATGGTCTGTTATTGCTCTGCTCTTGGGTAGTTCAATATGTTTCGGTGCTTAAGAATATATTTTAGCTCCAATATATGAATAATATAAATAAATAATAGAACATATTTGCTTTCTGTGAAATGTACAAAGTTTTTCAACCAAAAGCTAATTAATAATATATAGCTGAACATATGTTATTAAATAACATTAAATATGCTAGATCTTTAGAATATAATTCCTGTTTGTCCATGAGTTGCTGGCCGGGTCGAAAAGTATGGTTTTAAATCAGAGCTGTTCTGGGTTCGATTTAAGTTCACTTGAACTGAACAAATAAACATAATCGATAACAAAATTATGAACAATTAGAATTTTACAGCACTATCAAAGTTTAAATATGGCAAATTTTCTAATTGAATTATTACTATTAATATGTGAACTATATTTAAAATATTTTGAATGAATGCCAAGAGCTTAATACTTTGAACTGTCAATGTCCAGTGGTTTAAAAATAACTATTTTAATTGACGCACCGGGTAACTAAACCGGGTCAATGATTTAAAGAAACGGAGACATCGTTCTGATAATTTCACGTGAGCTAAACGGTATCACAATCTCGGCCAAGGATTTAAAGTATTTTGCTGTTTGGTAGCGGTAACCGATTATGTATATATGTATGTTCGATATCACAGTAGCTATCTTTGAAGTTCAGGGTCAAAATCGCACTGCCGCATAAAAGAGAATCACAGAAAAGCAATAAAAGCGAAGCGAAACAAATACTGATGATTAAACACTACTAATTATGTAAATGCAAAGTCGGTTTTGAAACATACATATGTTTTTAAACGAGTGTAAACACCCGGAAGAATGCTCATCCTCTATATACAGACAATTGGGACAATAGCAAATATTTATGTAGTTAGTTAACAGGTGGTTTTTGGGAAAGCTTTTGACTGATCGATGGATTGCTTTTCCCATAAACGAAATGTGTTAACTGCCAGATTTGCGTAATTGTTCGTAATGGAACGTCTACAATGTCATAAGAGCTACGTTTTTACTTTTGTGTGGTACTGCAGTATACGGGTTGGCATTATATTTATATGTTTCAGCTGACAACGATAATAAATCAATTGAGCTAAGGCTAATTTTACGCCTCTTAAGTAGTTGTGTCTCAACTCAAGTAGAAATTGTTTTATTCCTTTGGCTCTGCACGACGGTATCTCAGATCTCCACAAGCTGCGCGTGACGCTCTTAAGAGGTTAATAAACCTTTTAAACAAAAACAAAAAGTAAAAACCCCAAAACAGAATATTTGCACAAAATGGCAAATTGTAATAATAACAGTTTTTGCTTTCTTTTGGCCCGCTCAACATACTCATTAATTGCTTCAAACTTGACCTTACCAACAAAATGGAAAGAAAAAATTCGATAAGTAAGAAAATATAAAAAAAACCCAAAAACGCAACTCAAATCGGCAATTAACGCGGATTTTGACAAGGCTTGGACGCGGCGTAGACTTGCATTAAGTCGTATAACAAAGAAACGGCAAATGGATTGACCAAGAGACCAAGCTTATAGCCAAAAAACCTAAAAAGCGAAAATCGACGGATCTCAGACGTTGTCTCCGCGTTCTGGCCGCAGTCGACGCTAACGCCGACGTCGCGGCACAGCGCAGCACATCGCTGAGCAGAGCAGAGCAGCACTTGCGACGTTAACGCCTCGGCCGGCGTATGAACGAACAGATTTTGTTTATTTATACAGCCGAGCGTACAGAACTCCGTATTAGTGTCTTCTTGGCGTTTGCCGTTGACGGTTTTCTTCCCTAAAAATAAAAATAAATAAAAAAAGAATTAAAACCGATCCAGCTTCCAGTGTGAGTGTATTAACAGCTAAGTGGTTCGTGTATCAGTTCAGTGTGTGTGCGAGTGTGAGTGTGTATTCGAGTGGTGTGTAAGGTGTGTGTGGATTGGTAATGTGCTCGGGATTAAACTGCAACAATAAACGGAAGTGTTTCGATCAACGGGGAATATAATTTATTGCTAGTGACTACCAATAGAACAAACTAAGTTTTTCAAAATAAAATATTAAATTTGCTAATATTTTGTACTAGACATGTCGAAACTTTGGGCTTGCGCCCATGCTAAAAGTGTTTGACTGCTAAATCATGTCGTCAGACTTAACATAGGCTCAAACAAATTGCAAGTCTTGTACAAAGTTGGTAATATTTGCACTGACTTTTGACTGCAGTCGAAACCAGAGACCCGAGACTCAAAACTCAAACTCGAGACTCAAGTCGCGAGACTGGAAACTGGAGACTCGACACTCTCTTGACAGCACTTAGTCGTTCAGATCAGCACAGCTTGGCTGCCTTGACTAAATTTTTCGTTAGTTGCCATTTGTTGGTCTTTGCTAATGCTTCTTTATTGGTGCTTGCCGTTTGCCGTTTGACTCGGCCTGTCTGAATGTGCTTTTTTTCTAGTTGACCTTAACCCAATGCAATGCACATAGATTAAGTGCTAAAAAACTTGTCTGAGGAGCTGCTGCTGCTATTGCTATTGCTGCTGCTACAGTTGCTGACTGCAATTTTGCCAGTTAGCCAAGGCCAAGACTGACAACTTTGAGGCGGCCAAAACTAAACGCTTTGAACTTGTAATCAATAAATGGCAATTGCAACTGCAGCTGCACGAAGATCAGCATTGAATACCTCTCCGCCCACCGTCAGCACCACCGACAGCATTACAAGGCAAACCCCTCCCTCAATTTCAGGGTCAAATTGACAAATGGAGCATTACTTTTGGAAACGAAGCACGTGCAAGATTCACATGAAAACCAAAGCATTTTACTGCTGACAAGCGACAAAATAGCAAACTGACAAACTGTAGAAAAAAAGCCAAAACCGCTAAAGCCCCGAAAACCCGAAACCCAATTAACGTTGCAAATATTTACCAAGTAATTAAACACTGGCTCAAAACCTATCTCTAGATGGTAATGTCAGAGCTCTTGTCTATGGTTTACACTGAGCGAAAAGGGTAGCGGCAACTCCAACCTCCTATAACCTGACAACAAAATATTTAATCTTTAGCCAGAGTAATTTTCATGATCTTTGCTCAGTGTATGTCTTTTGCCAACGCAACACATTTTTAGGCACACTTAGTTGGCTGTTAAATTAATTCCGAGGGCTAAGTAACAGTGACTAGCATTGCTAATACACATAGATTTACGACTAACTTAGGCAAAACTAAATGATTAACCTCTGCACCCCACTCGATTTATGTAAACAAAATTATTTTGAAATTTACTACATAATGTTGTCTTTGAATGCCAGAATAACATACAAGTGTTGGCAGCTATTCAAGTTAACGACATCATAAAATATTTATAATAAAAATGCGATAAACCAAAAACAGCATAGGAATATATTCATACCTATAAAGCATAAATATATTCATTAAGTTCACAATTAACAAACAAAGACTGCACTTCCGTAGCTAAAACTTTGTGTAATTATTCATGGGCTTGAAATATTACAATTTTACCAAATAATTATGGAAAGCTATATCATTTTTCAATAGAAATGGGTATACTTAGTGAAAAGAAAAAATAAATAATAAACAAACTCTTTATTTTTGAAATATGACACAATTATAAATCAACTTCAGAATAAGTACTGGCAGCTACACAGAGAGAAAAAATCAAGTAATTTGTGGACAAAATTGCATACAACTTCTATCTAAAATAAAATGTAAATTTCTTTAATTTTGACTAAATTTGTTCAATGAAATTGAGTTAAAATTTAATTTGTTTGTAATTTCAATTTATTTAGAAAAAAAACCTTTTTCGCTCTGTGTAGAAAGTTAGACTCTGTATGGGGATTGTCTATGGACAATTGTTGAATTTTACACAGCACGTATGCGTGTGAAAATCTCGTTACAATGTTTACACATACTAAACATCCGTCCATCCATTTGTCTGTCTGTCCCTTCCACTGTCCGTCCCAGTTTGAGATCAGGTGTTGGAAGTACCTGGTTTTAGGTTTTTTATTTTATTTTTTGAATTGGGGGTCACATGTCTATCAGTGTGAGAAAAACACGAGAAGAAAAATGCACAAAACACATTTGTCGCCCGATTGGCATGCAATTATTTGCCCAGTGTAATTATCTAAGTGCAAGTTGCAGCTGCGCTTAAGATCATTAATTGCAGCATTAAAAATCGTGTGAACATTATGAAGAAGAACTCAAAATGACCTTAACTCGATTTTGTTGAAATTAGCAGCAATTCTTTTTTGTACACATCTTGTTCAATTTGGGTGATTTACCCACCACAATTAGAACTGAAGGGGTTCTGACAAATATTTTTATATAATACACAGAGAGAAAACATTGAGTATTTCTAAGTCAAAATTTCAACTTTTGACATATTTAAATATAAAGAGAATTTGAGCTTTTGTTTAATGACTTTCATGTAACGAAAATATTTAAAATGATTTATTGGTCATTGCTTTGTTGTTTAAAACCATTTCCCTCTGTGTATAGCAGGTTCTCAGTGTGTGTGTGTGTGTTTATTCTACTCTGGGCAATTCCGATTCTGAATACGCTGTGACTTCAGACAGACAACACACCACAGCACAGTAACAATAATGAGAGACAAATACATGCTGTTAAAGGCAACAATATTCGCAAAATCAATTATGCATACAAATCAATTGAGTGTTGCGTACGCCAATCTATTCATTCTTGTTTTTTATTTGAATTTGTTTTTATTTTTAACATTTCTTTTTGCTAATGAGGCGCACGAACCGCTGGGGCGGGCCATGCGGAAGAGTCTAAGTAGCGTTTAAAGCTTCAGCTGACAACTGGAGGACGACCCTTGAGCTACAAATTGTTGGCAAACTGTAGCAAACTGTGTAAAGGTGATCGCTGGTGTCCAAAACGGGGCAAGGGCAAGGGCAGTCGTATAGAGGAAGGCAACGTCAGCCACTGGAACTGTCTAGCTGTCTCTTTCTCTCTCTATCCCTCTTTCTCTGTCGTGCTGTCCACTTCTACATTGGCGTCACATTTTTGGTCGTGATAATGCCGCACAGCTCATTTTCCTGTCTCCAGTGTCAATCCAACTCTGACGCTAGCAGCTCGACCAGCTGATGTCTTGCATATAAATTAGAATGCGGGGTATGTGCATAGATTGGCAACGCCACAACGTTTGCAACGCTCGCCTTTTAAGGGGTATCGGACTGTGTGTACCTGCGTGTGTGTGCTACCTGAAACTGGAACTGAGTTGAGCTGCTGAAATTGATTGAGTTGCCAAAGTGGCACAGTCAGTATCAGCAGTGGATCAGTGTGAGATCAGTAATAAAGTGATCAAATCTTCAATTGCGAGGTGTTCAAAGTGATTCTCTGTCCTCCCCCCTTTATCTGTATCAGTTGCTTTCTTTGCGTATCAAGTATACGACATGTGAACGCTGCACACGCCATTATGTTTTGCATAGGAATATGAAACTAGAGGATCAACATTTCAAATTAGTTCTGTTAGAAGGCTATGAATTGAACGTTTTTGCGTTTGAATTTATTCAATTTGTCAAGTATTTTAAAAACTAAAATTTTTAATTTACATCAAGTTCATTTTATTTCAATAAATTCGTCTTAAGCCGAGATTTGGCGCTTTGAATTCGCTAAAATTCCAGTCGATAGCTGGAATTCATAAAATAAAAATAGTAGATATATATAGAGAGAAATAAAATCTGTGGCCCTTGCGTGGCCAACAACCGGAAGTGTTCACTGTAATACCGATCTAGACACAAGCGAGTAAATGAAATTCAAGTTAACCAACAACAGCCGCCAAAAGACAAAGTCAAAAGCGCCACAAAAAGCTGCATACGTAAAGTAATTGAAAATTAATGTCTCTTAATTATTTAAATATATATAGACGAACATTTAGTAGTTTACGAATTGTATATATATTTAGATAGTTTGACATGCAGACAGACCCCCAAAATAGGCAAGTAATGTGCTCAATGTTGTTCCGTGTGCAATTTAAATAACAAAAGGAATACGAATACGATAACGATTACGAATAAGAATACGACTACGAATACGATTACAAATACGAATACACAAATTAATTTTAAATGAGTGAATCGGATCGGAGCTGATCGGATCACAAGCGAGCATGTTTATCCAAGCAGCAAAATATTTCAAATCTGTTTATCGTGTTCTAAACATGATGTACATGTATGTGTGTGTGTTCGCCATCTTGAATGCTAAAACACACTCACACACACACACACACATACATAGAGATAATACACTTGGCATCTGCAAGATGAATGCCAAAGTTATATGACTTTAGTGCCAAGGCGAAAAATTCAAATCTTGCCTTGAATAATGCCACACACTCACACACAGACACACACTCATATTCATACTAGCTGATCAGGTCTTTTAGCTACTAAATTGTGGCTGAAACCGCAGAACCACAACAAGCACCAAGAAGCCAGCCGCGACTCATAAGTTTTTTTTAATTATGTGAATTCTCTTGTTATTGATTTTAATTTTTTTTGTTAGTATTTCATATAAATTTTTTTTTATTTCGATAGCAACTTTTTGCCGCTGCGACTGCATTTGGTAGCTGACATTGATCATTGAATCATTATAGTTCTAACGTTGCAATTACTCGCGCTAACTCGCTGGCGTCATTCAGTTAAATTTTTTTTATTAATTTTTTGGCGTCACAACGTTCACTTTGCATATTGGGATAAGCATTTTCTTTTCTTATTTCTTAGACTTATTTTTTGAATTAAATAAAATATTTGCGTGCTTTGTTGGCTGCATTCCTATGCCGCGCACGCTCAGCTGGCGAGCATAATCAAGCAACTGGCTACAGTTTTAGCTTTAAAAAAGCGAACGTGCGTGGTTTCTCTAAGCAGCAGCAACTGGGCTTAGAATATTTCATTCATTCAATAATTTTTTGGCAAATCGACGCACGGACAAAACAGACGTCAAGCGGCCAAAAAAAGGCTAAAAAAAAAACCCAAATTTCAATCGGCTAGCAACTACTCGATAAAACAAAATTTCTAAAATTTTAGCAACTTTTTCTCTGTGTCATTGCAGTCGCAGACAAAATGACGACCTACATGAAGATATTCAACGAGCGCATCTCGGGCCTTGCCAAGGGTGTGGGTAAGTATTACAACTAATCTGCAAATTAGTCACAAGCTTTATATGCAACCATCTTGTGTTTAGACGAAACAGTGGACAGTTGGTTTCTGATGAGTTCCCCAGGGCCGGTGGTTGCTGTGGTGCTCGTTTACCTGGCATTTGTGCTCAAAATTGGACCCGAGTACATGAAGAATCGCAAACCGATGGATCTGAAACGCATTATGGTGTTCTATAATGCCTTCCAGGTCTGCTACTCCATCTGGATGTGTCGCACGGTAAGGAAACGGGGCGTATACTTAATCTGGGTATATAACTAAATGATGTTTGGTTTGCTTTTTGTCTTTCGTTCTACAGTCCATCCAGGAGAGCAATGTCATCTCATCGATATTTTCGAAGAAGTGTGAAATAAATCGTACACGAGCACAGACTTTAACTCTGTATTCGGGTGCCTGGTTTTATTTCTTCTCGAAAATCATCGATCTGCTGGACACGACGTTCTTTGTGCTGCGAAAGAAGAACAATCAAGTGTCATTCCTTCATGTCTATCATCATACAATCACCGTGCTCTTCTCCTGGGGCTATCTGAAGTATGCACCTGGAGAACAAGGCGTCATCATTGGCATTCTTAACTCTGGTGTGCACATCATCATGTACTTCTACTACATGGTCGCTGCCATGGGACCACAATACCAGAAGTATCTGTGGTGGAAGAAGTACATGACAAGCATTCAGTTGATCCAATTCGTACTCATTCTGGGCTACATGCTTGCCGTGGGCGCCAAGGGTTGTAATATGCCCAAGACTCTGACATTCTTCTTTGTGGGCAACACAATCATTTTCCTGTATCTGTTTGGCAACTTCTACCGTAAGACATACAAGAAGAACAAGAGTGTGGATTCCAATGGAGTGATTCGCAATGGTGGAAGAAGTATGAATTTGGCACAATCTGCTCTCCGTGCAGCTGGTGGTATGGGCTGTATGCCAATCCAGACAACTACAACTACAAAGAACAACAATGATGCCAGTGAATTTAAGCCCTATATTGATCTGAACAATAACAGTGTGAAGCCAATGAAACTGGAATGAGCTGATGAGTGTTGTATCTCTCTGAACTTGTTTCCGTTTGTAGCCGTTTTTCTGGGGTCTGGTTGGGTTTTGTCTTTTAGTTTAGCTTTAAATTTTTTTAGAGCAACGGGGCTTTTAGTCTAGATTTTAATTTACGTACGTGTTTCCTTAACCTTAACTGTATATGAACAAAAAAAAAAGAAAGAAACCAAACTAATGATTAATTCTGAATAATGAACTTGTATAATGTATAATGTATAACGTTTATGCCAAACAGCAGAAGATTACAATCCAAATACCTAGGCGTGTAAGTGTTAAGAGTGAGTGTGCGAGTGTGTATGTGAGTGTCTGTGTGTGACTGTGTCTGCGTCAATGTCTGAGTCTGTAAATTTAACTTAAGTATTGAAAAATTAATGCAATTCGTGTAGGAATGAACTGTTTATGAACAAAATAAAATAAAATAATAAATACAACTTTTTAAATGAACTTATTCTTATTTGTTTCATAAAAATAAGTCCAAAAGTTATTTGATTTGATTGGTCGGTTCGTGAAGGCTCTACTTATGTACAAATCAAACCTGTTAGAGAATTAGTTTAATATATATTTTTGGATGTCCCATGGATTCCCCAGTGAAGCGCGTGTATGACAAGAATCAATAAAAAATTATGCAGATTTCCACTGGTGAATTTCTTTTATTGCAATGATTAATGCCGGGGTCATTAATACATCTAAAGCCCCCGGGGGCCTTGCGCTCTTCGGGCCGGACTTAACTCGCGTGCCTTATAGTTATGTCACAAGAGTTTCCAATTAGCAGCCGAGCCGGTTCATCGCATCTATGAGACATTATGGCGACAAAACGAATAACAAGGCGAAAAGAATCGCCGGAATAAAGCCAGTTAAATTAGAAATTCTAATTTTTTGTCATACTCGTTTTGTGATGGAGCAAAGGGCATAAGTATTATGAAATAATACATGCCAAATACACGCTTTAGTATACATAGTATAGTATAGTATATAGAATATTTAAGCGCTTCATCTATGTATTTGTCTGACGCATAAATACTACACTTCTTTTGTGGTCGTAGTGTTGTCCCGAAACTTGAAGTGGAGCCGAGATCAAGTTTGCGGCATACGAGTTATTCCTGAATTTGGGAAAGCGATGGACTTAACATAGTCGAGAATACCCTTGACTCGTTTTTTTTTCGAACAGAGATAATATCTCATTAATCACAATTTATGCTAATGAATTTAGAACGTTGCTCAACGACCCGTTTCGTCCAGAGATCAAATGAACTGCGCGACGGTCTTAAGAACGTTTGATTAATTTTAGTATACTATATACTAGTTGGACTTTTCGCACAAAAAATCTATTTTGTGTAAGACAGTCAATTGATTTGCTATAAAAATGTTTAAAAAGTGTTTAAAATTTATTACACAATTGGTTTGTATGCTGTTAAAAAAACGTTGCATATTTTGCGGCGGTCAGTGAAATTATGCAGGAAAATCGGAGGGAAATTGCCCAAATGCTTGAATTTAATTTAGTTCAGGAAGAAAAGAAACACAAAAGACTGTTTTGCATTTCCGATAGTTGTAAATTTGCTTGACAAGTGTTAATCGAATGCCAATTAGCATCATAAATCGTTCAGACGACCCCCAATGTGTTGACCCTGCGCTGAAATCTATTATAAATGATACCGAATGAAACTATGATAGAGCCACCCAATCAGACGATAAAACGATGAGACGTTCCGACGATAACACACTTGGTGCTTATGGTCAAGATCAAGGTCAAATGCGAACCGGCTTAAATGCTACTGTTCACAGTTGTTGCTGCTGTTGCTTGAAAGACTCTTCAATGATGGCTTTCTGCTTCCACTTTTGCTTCCGCTTTAGTTATTTTTTGGGTTCCGTTTTGAATGATTGATCAATAAAAGGTTTCTATAGATTTATTTTTTCTTTAATGTTGGAAAATCCATAATTGTTTTGAGATTTGAGATCTAAACAACTGGCATCTTCAAGGTGAGCGTGAAGTCCAATGATTAGCCGATTGTGCGTTTTGATTCTAGCCTGAGACTCGTGGTGGCTAACAATGGCTACATCTATTCTGCAACAATATATTAATATTCATGAACTGGACACACTACTGCATGGCAAACAGCGGTCGGATCATGGACCTGTTCTGACACTCCCAGCTATCCGATCGGATCGGATCGCATCGGCTGATTTAGCCAACATTTAATGACCAATCGTTTTGGCCATGTCTTAGGTACCATTTTGATGTCGTTGCTGTTGCTGTTTCTGTTTCCGTTGCTTTGTGCGACTGTCAAATACACACGCTCAATAAAAATCGCAAATCATTAAATACCAGAAATTAAGTATACGCAATGTATTTTTAATTTTTATGATTTTTTTCTTTTTTGTATAAAAATTCTTTAAATTTAATTTGTAAATATAATTGTATTTGTATTTGTATTTGTGGTTTCGTGTATGTGTTGGTGTTGGTGTTTTTTCTTTATAACTAAGTACTTTACATACCAATATGAATATTATTATTATACATTTTGGATATTGCCAATGTGTAGCTTAACTTATTTAAACAACTAATTCCTCTTTGTCATTTCCTCGTTCACTTAACTTAATTCGGCTTGACTCTTTTGGGGCCAAATAAACATAAAACTTCTTTCATTTTGCTATTTCTGTGTCGGTTCATAACGAAACACAAACATAACACACATCAAACGAAGCGATGGCTGCGAAAAAAGCATTGAACTGTTTGTCTATTAACTCAAACCTGAACTTCTTCTTAAATTTTGTACAATTCTTTGTTTTTTTTTTTTTTTTTTGTTTCATTTGTTTTTTATCTTTTGGCGGCTTCGGATTACTTAAGAAATTAGTCAACAAAGTTGTACTTAGAACAACGTGCCGTTCAATCTTTTGACTTCAAAATGTGCGCTGTTCCCGTGTTTGTCCCGCTTTGTACGAGTATTTGGAATACAGAAGAGGGGAATGGGGTGGAGTGGATTTTGGGAATGGGAATGGGATTTCAGGAATGGGATTTAAAAATAAAACTGCAATTTACAGCACTTTTTTCGATGCTTGGATGGCGGCATTGTGATTCTTGGCACAGCTATCGTTGTTGTTGTTGTTGTCCTTGTCGGCCTTGGCCTTGGCTGCTGCCTGTTTCTTCTTGTAGGACTTCTGGTAGAAATCATTGAACAAAAAGTAGAAGAAGACGGCATTGGGCAGGGTGAAGCAGACAGACCACCGGGGATAACCGCAGTCTGTGTACAGCAATTGTGTTTGATGTATAAAAGCGCAGCAGAATTGGATCTAAATAAAGAAATTCATTTAGTGTTAACTTAAAATAAATGAAGGGCTTATAGTGCTCACCATCTGCAGGTTGGTGATGTACTTCTTCCACCACAGATACTTCTGCATTTGTGGACCGAAAGCAGACAGGAAGTAGTACGAATACATGATAATGTGCACAAAGGAGTTGATCATGCCAATGAAGGTGCCATGACCGCCTGGATAGTATTTGGAGGTGCCCCAGCTGATCATGGGCATCACAGTGTGATGATACACATGCAGGAATGTCACCTGACGATCATTCTTCCTTAGCACAAAGAATATGGTGTCCAGCAACTCCGTGATCTTGGCCATATAGTAAACATAGACGACACGGGCCTCTCGATAAGCCTTCGGTGTGCGAGACCAATCCACAGGCTGGCAACGCCAACTGTAATTACGCCAAATGTCCACGCCCTCGTAGACCATCCAGATGCTCAGAACCACCTGAAAGAAGTTATAGACGAGCAGGGTGCGTTCCAGCTTAAAGGGTTTGCGATCGCGCATAAACTTGGGCCCCCATGAGAGCACAAAGTACAGGTAAAAGCCCAGAATGGTCAGCAGGGGCAGCGGGGACTTGATCAGAAACCAATCATTTGTGCGGGGATCTTAGGCAAGAAAATAGAATAAATTAAATAGACTTTTTTATGGTAGCATAAATACTAATACTTACCAGCCAATTCAATGAACAGAAAGTTCCAATAATCCGTTTGTGTTGCGTTAACGGCCGCCATTTTTAAATTGTTTTGAACTTCCTCTGTTCGTTTTATTTAGTGGCGTTGAGGGGCGCAAGAGGAGGGACGGTGGGGGGTGTGGTTGGGAAGATCAAATTTAAAAATCTGCTAAGCTCGAACCGAACGAGTTTTGTCCAATGTTCTGCTGTCGGGAATTGAAATAGAAATTAAGTTAAGAAAATGCTTAAAACTTGTGCTTTTTTTATTAGTATTATTTCTTTGCAAGTTCATAAATATTTGAGAACATGTTAATTCTGCATAAACAAAGAAAACAAGAAGCAGCAGCAGCAGAAGTCGAAGAAGAAGACGTTGAAGAGCTGATCATCATTTCTATCTATTGTTATTTGCTGTTGCCGAGTGATCATGACTCGTTCGAATCTGAAAACTGGAAAGCAGTTTACTTCTTTAATGCAAATCGCGCCAGAAAGTTTTTTCTGTATTTCTGTATTTTTGTTTTTATTTCTTTTTCTTGGACCAACTCAATGTGAATGCTGTTGAGGGCCCAAAAGAAATCCCATTTTGTTGCGCTATATTGTTAGTGTTACACAATCTCTTGACGGAATTATTGTCATTACAATGAATTAAAATTGGAGAAAAGCAGACGTAATTTTAAGAGCAGTTGGGAGACTCCAAAGATTGTCATTCACGTGTGTGGAACCACACGGTATATGAATTTTAAAACTTTGCCACACAGCTTTAATTGTAACAACAACAATGAGAAAACCGCTAATAACTGTAAATACGCTGGTCAGTAACGGCTGCAACAAGTGGCTACTTGAACTTCATAAAGGCCATTTGTGGCTCGAACCTCATAACAAGCGGCTATTAGTTAAGAGTTGTCTATGGCTATGTCTATGTCTGTGTGTCTATTTTTTTTTTGTT
This sequence comes from Drosophila parthenogenetica, assembly GCA_035047505.1. NCBI lineage: Eukaryota > Metazoa > Arthropoda > Insecta > Diptera > Drosophilidae > Drosophila > Drosophila parthenogenetica. The sequence continues at coordinate 6,862,740 of JAWNPM010000182.1, forward strand.
TTTGGTTTTTTCTTGTCTCAATCGATTTTGGTGCTTGGATTTAGCCATTTCCGATGCTAATTCTAGTTTCTGGGTTATGTTTTTGTTACTCTTTCGATTTCTTAATCTTTTTCACACCACACTCGTAATTCTGGGCAGCTTCTTGAGCGTTTTTCTTTGCTGTGTTTTTGTTGTTTTTCATTTCGACCAAATAAATATTTTGAAGGGCAAGTTGGCAACTGGTTTGCTTTGACTTGGCTCATTTCCTGCACTCGGCTGTTGTCTTAAGTTATTATTATTGTTGTTAGTTATGAGTATTTGCTGCAATCATAAATGCAAAATGAACCAGAAAACAAGCGTCGACAAATAAAAGGTGCTAAAAGCTGTTAAAAAAAAACAACAGTTTTGGACCAGAAAACAAGACTTTGGCGTAAAGAATCGAGTTTTCGTAATTATCAAAATTTAGGACTGACGCATAAATAAAAATCTAAAGTAAACTAAATTTATTATTAAATATTGCGCTTGCCTCGAAGGCAATTAATGTCTTGAAGGGCCTTGTGGACCGTTCAATATTGGTCAGTTCTGGGCTCCAAGTGGCCAAGTTGGTCAGTGAAAAGCAGGTGTAACCATTGTGGGAACCATGTAACTACCAAAGTCACATAATTCGCGCTTCGCTGCGGCAATGTGTCACAAACTAAATCATAATTAGATTTGGTTTTAAGCCGCATTCACACTTGGTTAGTCATTTGTTAAAATGGGTTTTGGGACATGAATTTTGAATCTTAAATTTTGGATTGTGTATCTTGGATATTGGACCTTGGTTACGCCTTGGCTGAGCATGCAAATAAATTGCCAAATATGAATAAAAAGGCCAGAAGCCCAAGTTGACTGGGCCCAGACGAAAGTTGAATGACCTTGACGCAAAAAACCTTATGACACTTGAGTTTAGATCGTACTTTTGCATATAATTTGCATAATAATTGACAATGCTTAGTTCAGAGTTCTACAAACAGAATGAACACCAGCAGAAACAACAACAAAAAAAATAGCAACAACAACAACACACGAAGCACTTGTATTAATGGTGGCATGGGGCGTATACTTAATAAAGCAGCGCTCATCCTTGTGCACACAAACACACACAGAAACACACACATGAAGTCTTTTAAGACCTGCTCTGTCAATAGTACACAAATGTATACGTCTTTTGGCACTAGCACCTGTCGCAATCGTCACTTAATTTACAGCAGCAACAACAGTGATTGCTCTTAATGCTAACACCATGACAACTGTTTCTTCAGCTTCAACTCCTCTTCTGCTGCCACTTCTTCCTCTTCTTCTTTTACTGCTGCTGGTTCGTTATTGGTAGTAAGAGTGTTTTAAGGGAGTGGAGTGAGAGAGAGACCTCTGCTGGCATCCGCTACACACGAGACTTGTACGCGTACTGAACTGCTACGTTGATTTCTGCGCTGCTATGTATAAAAATTTCGTCAATAAGTTTTGACTTTAGCCTCCCTTCCATATCCACTTCCACTTCTACTACCTCTGTCACTAGCGCTGCCAATACCTCTGCCACTACCACTGCCCCAACCCAACCTCTGCCCCCCTACCACTCTGCTTATGGGTATCTTCTATCTAAGCTTCACCTGTTTTTGTTGTTGTGCTTCTGCTCATCCGCTCTGTGTTCTTTTTGGTTAATGTTGGGATGCTGCGATCGCTTTGATTCGTATCGACTCGTATTGGTTCGTATTGGCTCGTAATGCTCGTATAGTCTCGTTTTTCTATTGATAATTATAATGACAACAACTTTTTGCTTTAACTGTTTGAAGTTGTTATTGTTGGTGTTGTTGTCGCTGTTATTATCTCGTTGGCTGTCTTGTTTGCCGGTTATTTTATTTCAAATAGTTGTTGGCTGAATTTTAATTGTTTTGTCGTGTTACGTTTTCGGCATTTGTATATAATGTTTATCCATATTGATTATTATTGATTGAATATTATGGTATTGCTTGCAAGAAGGCATTAAATTATTAATTTTAAATAAATACTCTGCCTTTTTTATGTCAACTATTAGCAAACAATTGTTTACAAATTTATTTATTTATCTTTGTTAATTTATAACATTGAAACTGCATCACTCTCACTTTCTCTTTGCATAAAATACACATAAAAATCGAGTTCTATTTGGGCCATAAAGTTTGAACAGTTAATTCACCTGGTGCTGCGTAACAAGTACAAGTTGGGCAATTAAGTGAGTATCTTGTGGCCACCAAGGTTACAATTTGGCTGCTTTTGAGTTCCGTTAATTTTGTCTCGTTTCAAGGAGACAACACTTGTCCGGTAAAGTAACAAAAAATATAGATAAAAAACTATATAAATAAAGAAGCCAAACGAGTTGGAAATTATTTGATCATTTTGTTCATTTACATATGAATTCTAAAGGCCCAGGGCTCGATTCTTAAGCGATCTGAACGCAAGGCGATTCAATGCCACTTCCGGGTCAAGTTTGAGGCTATCATTGTATCGATTTAAATTGATAGCTTAGCCGACTGTTACCTAGCTGGATCTGGGGCTGGGGTCACTTGAGGTTCAACGGCAAAATAACTGTGTCACCGGCGTATTGAACTTGACCCACGCTTTATTAAGCAGTCGCTTTATTTTTTGCTACTTTTATTTTTCAAAAATAAACTCGTTCAGTTTTGGCTTGAGCATGGGATTTTTTTTTGTATTTTGGCTGACCACGACTAATAAATGTGATAAGGTTGCAGAAATGGTGGTCAAGTATTGTTAAACGATGCGCCAAAAGACGCTACACTTATCAGCAGCTTCAATAAATGATTTCAATGAATACACATCACTCATACGCAGTGTATGCTGAAACACTTCCGGTTTAAAAACATTTTGATACGATTTAATTTTGTTGACTGCCTTTGTTTCCTTTAGTCGCACAGATCGTTCTCATTCATACACACACACTCGCAGTATCATGATCATATGCTAACGATTGACTATTGATTTGCTTTATTATTATCTCGCTGCAAATGCCACGACATAGCCCGAGGGGCAGACAAAAAAGAAAAGACCACGTACCGCGAATCGCAATTCGCTGGTCGCGAGCCGCTGCATATTATGCAAATTTCTTCCGCAAATATTTACATAGCAACAACTACAATTGGTTTGGACGAAACCGTTAACAATTGATTAATTTTTGATTGATTATTCATAAGTTTAATTTTGCGATTCTAATGCGTTCACGTGACATATGCACATAGTTTGCAATTCGTTGAATTTCTCTGCCCAAATAAATGCGAAAGAATACCCATTTGACAAAGCAAAGTTCTGAATAGCTAAATACTTAATTCTCATTAGAATCGATTGTTGAGTCCCCACAAACGCCTAATTTAAAACAAATTGTTTCTAACTGACAAAGTAACATATTTTACATTTTTGTTAATTTGTTCGCATAATAGTCTAATTAACATGTTAAGCAATTAATAATGTAAAGCTTTCGTTTTAGTAGCGCTATTAAAGTTTTAAATAGCCAACATTAAGTTTTGTCGCTTGCTTGGTGCGAGCATTAGCGCCATCTATTGTTCGTGTGCTTGAAAGTTAAGCTAAAGTTACAGTCAGCGCTGCCAGACTGATGAAAAAGTTAAGCTTGGATTTGGCTAAGCTCGGCTTTGGCAAAAGCTAGCAGCTTTGTATAGTTTCAAATAAAATAGAGTTGTTTAAATATTTGAACTAAATTTGAGTTTTTAACTAGACGTAAAATATTTTTAATTATTTTGTAATACATTTTATGTAGTTTCTGATAAAACAAATTTTTAAAAAGTTTGGGATATTATTTTTTGAAAGGTAAAAAAGAAGAATTAAATAGTTTTCTAAATTTTGGCTTTAAAAATATTGTATTTTATTATTCTGATTAACTCACGGATTTTTATATAAATGTAACTTTTTGTATTTTTTAACCATATTGTCGTTCCCCTCTACCGTTCTAACCGAAGCTTAATTTTAGTGTCATTGCACTGCGATTAATTTTGTAATCCTCCCCACAGTCGGAACTTGTTTCCAGCGATGTAACTGTGGCGCAAATCAAACGTGTTTCATAGCACGGAAATGCTGAAATCAAAGACAGAAAAAAATGATATCAAACACCGTTTAATAATTTAGCGCCTAAAAATCGTAACCTCACCAATTTTTTCGGCTAATCGAAGCCAGCGAAATACCGTTGAGGCTGTGTGTGCCCTTGTCGGAAACTTGTTTAACGCATTCGAAAAAAAGTCTGTCTGTATATAAGATTAGTATACGGCAACAGCAGCAGCAGCAACAACAAGAAGAATAGCTAGACTGAAATTTACTTCCGTTTCCTGATCGCCGCTAAGAGTTAAGAAGCCGATAAACCTACAAACAGTTAGATGCTTCACGTATATCACTAAACTGCGTACCGCTCTAGCAACTCATGTGATAAATTAATAACGAATAGTTTCTTCTAGAATTCGGTATATGCTTAATTAAAAAGTCAACGAAAGAGAGAAGATGAAGAAGGTGAAGAAAAAGAAGAAGAAGAAGAAGATATATAACGCTAAACTTCACATTTTCAGTATGTCAAGTTCAAGCAGAAACATTTAAATTGCTGAAGACGCGCTCCGCAAACTCTGACGATTTATTCTTGGGCCAATTATAATTTCGAGCATATTTAATTCATAAGCTTAAGAAAAAATATATTTTTTATATATAAAGTTATATAATATTTTTTCAAGTTCAGCTTAAGATGGCCAAGAACGTTTGGCTGCTTTGGTGTTTCGTTACCAATCGTAAACAATGTTTATGATTCTGTTTTCTGTTTTCAGTCGAGGGGATTTTTTTGTTGTGTTGTTTTTTTGCAGCTTGTCCGGTTGTTGCTCCGTCATGAGTCTTAGACTTAGTACTTTGGTCTGGCCTCAAAAGCCAATTGCTACACAAATATGACGTATACTACATATAAACATCTACATATCTCACACACACACCTATTTATAGCATTTACCCGTAGACCAGAAATTGTAGGCTCTGCATGGATATTTGGCCAACTGATTAGCAGTTTTGGGCTTGCACATGGCCATTGGCATTTAGCCAAATTATTAAGTGTCGGGAGTTTGGCAGCAGTTTTTGGGGATCGTGCTACGGTCTTGACAGAACCTGTACTTAAAAAATTAGAGAGGGGGTAATCTAAATGGTGAATGAGTCTGTCTGTCTGATCTTGATCAAGATCTCTGGCCCTATTAGAGTTGATGCCATGTAATTGAAATGTACTGCAAGTAGATCTAGCTTACAATCCTTTCCATTCAATTGAAATTCTCAAAGTAAAGCAGAAATTACTTATTGTTACACGGGTAATATTTTTATTTGTTGGCTAAAACTAGATAAATGTATCTTAAGGCTGAAAAACATTTTAATTTAAAATAAGTAAATTAGCTTAACTATATTATTAAAAATTTATTGCTTTAGAATAATTACAGGGTCTTGAGCAGTCGGCTCACCTGTAGTCTACTCTGCACTGTTTCTTGAATTATTGCCACATTGCTACCGATTCTTTTGAGCCACAACAATCGCCTCGGGGATTGCCCAACATAACTTATTCGCTTACACTTTCAATTAGTACCAAAACACCAAACCTGAATTTAAATGCCCTCAAGACTAACAGATACCCTTTTTTGGAGGTGTTAAAAAAAGGTATTTGCAGTTTTAGTGACTGTGAGGTGTCAACTATTGTCCCATAACTTTTATTTAAACTTAAGTTTGGCATAAAAACAATCTCTTTTCTTACTATTATTCAGTTAATAATCAATACTAAAATTATTTGTATGTCAGTGGTCACTCAAGATGACAAATTGTGATTTTTATGCTCAAAGTTTAGCTCATCATTTGTCTGTTTATCATGTCGCGACAATACTGTCTTAAACTCTTTGTTTACTCAATTGTTTAATTATTAAAAACACATTTTACAGTTCAACAAAAGGAACGTGTAAGCACTTCATTGTTAATTCTTTACTCAGAGAGTCATAAAATCACAGCAGCGGAAAGAAATCAAACTCGACTAGACGATGCCCTGCAATTTATTTATAACTTATACATTTATGAAGAGAATACAGCAGTCGATTTAATAATAATTTAAAATGTTCTGTAAAATGATATAAAGCCAAGAGTCCAACGAGTTTTATTAGTGTTCAATAAAATTTATATATTAACACGAAAAACTACTGCGATTAAAGAATTATAATAAATTTATATGTACATTTATTAAGTGTAATAAAAAAATCATTTAGTGTGTAAAAACAATTTTCTTCTGCTTTAACGTCATCAATCTGTAGGGTTAAAATCAACTCAATTCTAGGAATTTTCTATTGAACAAACATATATTTTAGCCCATGAAAATGTGTTAATACTGGACTTTTAAGCACTTAAAATCACCTAATGTTATAGTTAAAAACTTAATATACCCTTTTTAGCTGGCGAGGAATATTCCGGAATATATATGAATATATATATGTATAACAGCTTTAACGTCGAAATCAAGTTGAGAGTACATTGTCAACAACCTCGATCAGGCTCATGTAGTTGTTTAATTATTAGAAAGATCAGTTGACTGACTTAATAACGGATTATTAATTTCAACTTACTGACTAACTGGCTGTCGGAAAAGTTTCCGTTATCAACGATAAACAACAACTCCCAGCGGTCAGTGGTCAACAGGTTAGACCAATTCGATATCAGTGAGTACGAATTTGGAATCCCCGTGTATAACCCACGCCTCTGACACGTTGTGCTAATTTAATTAATTTAAAAATTTAATGAGTTTGAGTGTGCTTGCTAATTAAAATGATTGCATTCTTTTGCGCTCTTTACTTTTATGGCATATTTCACAGATCGGCAACTTATGCGACCGCCTAATGACTCTGCAGATACGGGGGAGCATGACTTTTTAGTTTACAACAGAAAACAGATAACAGAAAACGAGTAGTAGTATTCATTATACTCAACACTTTGGCAAAATGAATACAAATCGTATTAATTGTATTAACAGATTTTAGCAACTGCCAAAAATACAATGCTTATGGCTATCAATCAAAATATGCATAAAATTATACACAACAAATTTTGGGTTTTTTTTGTTTCTGTTATGACTCAAAGCGTTTTGCCATTGGCCAACTGGAGCTTGCTAAGCGACGACTTAATCGGTTGCCAATATGCATATATTCATCATCAAACTTGGTCAGCTGTTTTGTCCCATGATTGACTTCCGACTACCGGCATCTCTCACCTAGACCTAGACCTAGACCATGAGATACCTCGCCGACTTCAAGCTTTTGGGTGAACAGCTAAAAATGAAGTTAACGCCAATAGCTTACCAAACAGTTAGTAACAATTACAAATGCAATGTCATCCTGACGTCATTGAGCATAACGAAAAAAAGAAGTAGTAGTCGTTGCTACGTTGCTACTACTGCACACGATGTTAACATGGTCAAAATAATCAACTCAGAGGTCGAGAGCACTTTAAAGAACAATTTGTGTCCAGATCGTGGTAAAAACAGAGCGCTCTATTAAACTGATTCTCTGTAATGTCACTTCTGGTTGTCATGCTCATTTCAATGGCATAATTAATGTTTTTTATTTCACATAAAATAACAACCAATTTCAACCTCGTCGATGTTATCGCCGTTTGCCACGCGAAGGGTTTTTGGGCCTTAAACATTTGCGATACGTTGACACGTTTTAGAGACGCAAAACTCCGGCTCTAAATTTGGCTATAAGTGTGGCTTTAACTCTGGCATCTGCCTTGTTGCCAACTAGTTTTTTTTAAGTCAGATTTATCCAGTAAAACTAGAGACTTAAGCAATTCTGAACGTAATCCATTCATATTCAAATAACTTACTCGAAGTGTGCCTAGAATCTGGTTTGGAAATATCAAAAGTTTGTGGATCGCATGAATGGGCAGAGAAAAATATATAAAATTAGCCTCAAGCTTTAAGATGGGTAGAAAAAAATTTAAAATTAGATTTGAGCTAAGATTTGGGGATCGTGTGATTTTATGCGAGAGAATTCGAGTTTTTTTTCTTTTTAATTTTTGCACTGCACAGTGTAACAAATTTAAATAGTTTATACAACATAGCTTAATCTTCGTTTTAATACACTTATTAACTTTAACACCTTATACTTAAGTTTTCAGCGAAAACAAATTATTTTTAATTCTTTACTGAGGTGAACCCACAGTGCGCTGTTTAAATATTTAATCTGAACCTGTTTTACCCACTTTCATGAGAATATATAGTATTTTTATTGGAGAGCAAATCATCAATTTGTTGAACAAAAATTAGCAAAAAAAAAAAACCCGAAAAAGATAATGTATAAACCAGTCAAAAGTCTGAACTCAAACACTTAATACAACCTCCCAATTTTTAAACAATTCAATAATTCCTCGAGCAGATTTAGTGCTACGTATTCAATTGTTTAAACTTAAGAAAAGTACGCTAAAGGGTATTAAAATATACCTAAAGTAAAGTACTTAATTAGCATTTAGGCAGCGACTTTCGAATATTTCGCAGTGAATTATAATAAAACAAGTATTTCTAAAAATTTACATGTGTAAACAATAAGACAATAAGACTTGAAGCAACCTTCGTATATGGAATAATATCTACATAAGTACACATTCATTTGTCGCGAAAGTACTTGTCTTTCGAACGTCATCGAAGTCATCGACACATATAAATAGATCACATCATTATAAAGTAATCAATATTCAAATTATGCCATAAACGATGGCTTTAATCAGAGTACAATCAATTGATCGGCCATTAAAACAAAGCAATAAAATCTTTCAATTTGCTAGACGCTTGCAATAAAGTTTAACCTTCTACGGTCTAAGTATTGATAGTACGTCGACCTAAAAAAAGCAAGAGAAAAAAAACTGCAATCGGTTTAGTGATAACATCATCGGCGAAGAAACCGCAGCAGAAGCAACATGAGTTGAATGCCATTCGGAACTTGCTAAATAAGCCAAAAGCAAAGCGTGTGCTCAGTGGGCCAAAGCAAGCAGCGAACACACACGCACACAAGCAAACACACACGCAGCCGCTAGCAAAAACACACACACTCTCACACATAGACATCGTTAAGACGAAGTCAACGAAACTTCCGCCGTTCTGTGTGGTGGTTGCTTCAAATGTTCGTTAAGTTTTGCCTACCAGTCTGGCCAATCTAAAGGTGTCCCTCAGTGTGTGTGTGTATGTGGGTTGTGTGTATACTGATATGTCTGTCTGTGTGTACTCGTACTTGTTGCAAACGTCGTCTGCGTCGCTGCTGCCGCTGCCGCCGCTGCTGCTGCTGCGGTTAAAAAAACTTACTTTATCTTGTGATTGCTGAGAAGTTTTAGATTCAGTTGAGCATAAACATTTCTACGGTGCGGTGGTTGACTTGGTGGCTAAAATTATCAAATGCGTTAAGCGCGTGCTAACCAAACGAGTCTAATAAACTAGATCAATTCTAAATAAAATAAAAAAAAAAAACTTAAAAAAAAATAAAAATTTAATTTGAACGAAAATTTGTGTACTTTACGTGTGCTAAGCAAATTGTGCTCAGAACTTAACGAAACAGCATGAAGTATCCTTTGAGCAGCTAACATTGGCAGCAGAACCAACGTTTAAACCCAATTAACAAGAGGAATAACTAAAAAAGAAAAAATAATAAATAAATAAATAAAATATAAAAATTAATTGAAATAATAAAAAGAAGATAAACAACGTTGAAAGCAGCAAAATGGCTATGAATTATCACAATTACAACAGCAGCACGCGGTTCGAGATGGTCGTGGAGATAGCCAACATAGCGCTCGATGAGTTCAAGACCCATCATATAACTCGCAACTATACGGGTCTGGTGCAGCGCTACTACCAGCTCGTGGAGGAGGATTACGGCGGTAGGTCTATGACGGCAAAATGCAAAATTTGCATTCGATTGGTGCCGCAGCCATGTCAAATCTGGAGTAATAAAAAAAAATTCGCTTTTAAAAGTGTCGCTTTAACTCGCACTCGCTCAATTCAATACCATTAATTATACGGGAAGTTTTAAAAAAAATGTCGCTTAAGTGTACGGCAAAACGGCAGCTACTTAGCTACTGGAATACTTGACTACTTGTTGTAAACAAATCATATCATAATGTCAACGTTTAACTACGTCGCAGGGCATAAACTTGAGCATAACAAAAACCCAACAACAAAAAAGCCAACAAAAATTGGCAAGCCACAAAAAAATAAAGAAAAATGCAAAATAAAGCCCAAAAAAAATTATATATAAAAAAACTTCTAGGACAATTAAAAAAAGAAAAAGACTCCAAAAAAAGGTTTCTTTATATTAAGTGCGACCTTGGCAATGCCAATTGTATTTTTGACAATTATTAACGTAATTAAAATGTATTTACATAGTTTATCTCAAAGCATTTTTCTTACGCAGCCAACGTCGCTTGTTGTGTGCAGCTGAGCATGTACTACACACACACATACACACACACACACACACACACTTAGTAATATTTTACTGAAGATGATGCATAGTATGTCATGTACTCGCAGTTTGTTTATTTCTTTTATTTAGTTTCAAAAACGTGTTTACATACCAAACTACAGAGCACAGACATGCACAGGTAGCATATTGACATTCTTGACTGCCGCGCGCGGGTGAAAAGGTCAATGGAAGGTAGCAGCAATTAAAAGCAATGCAAATTTCAGTATGTGTATGTGTACAAACGTGAGCGATGCTTAACTTTAAATATAAATATCAAATTCGAATGCCAAATCTTAACAAAGAAAAATAAGAGACAAAAAGAAATCAAAACAAAACAAAAGACTTAAGGCACGAACTTGACATATTCTTTGCCAAAAGCAAAAAAGGCTAAGGAATTCAATTAAATTAAATACCCTAGAAAGTATTGCTTAATAGTGTCATTTAGTGCCATTCATAAACAGATAGACAGATTCTAAATACTTAATTATGTACAGCTTAATTATTTCTCCAAAACAAATTACTAAATCGAGAACGCTGCTCTACAATTAATTCTAACAAGCGTGGAAAGTTTTTCATTAGAACACAAGTATTTCCGATGGAATAGTTTTTGCTTTTGTTTTTCAACGGAATATATTTTACAACAACTAAATGGGGTTCACTCTATGTCAAATTATTTATTCATAATAGTCCATAATATGGACTCCATATGACGTCTAAGCTCTGTCTGACTAATAGCAGCAATTGATTTTCGTATTGCAATTACGATTTAACTAGAAAATCCGGTTAAAATTCAGATGCAATTGATTGTGTGCTTGTGGTTTCACAGTACCTAAACCTAAAGCGGTACATGTCGCGAACAAGTTAATATTTGTCTAGTTACTTGTGGTCCAGCGGATATAATCAAAACAAATAAACAAACAGACAATCAGCCGGCAAAATAACTAACGTATTTTTTTCAATTTTTTTGTTGTTGTGCTTAGTCTAGCCACGATTTCATTCATCGTGCAAATCGGCGTTTAGATTAACTGACTAGATAAATGAACGTAAAACGATGTATACATAAATTGTGTGTGCCATTGACGCGAAAATGTTTAAAGAATTTCTCACTACACCGCACAGCTGTTAATTAAGTGTTGAAATTTACTTATTTTGTAATTAATAGATCCCCGAGCAAAACGGTTTCCCCTCATGGAGCATCCCATGTTCACATTCGGTCTGGTAGCCATCTATCTTTCCTGGGTTCTGGTGCTGGGACCTTTGTTTATGCGGGACCGCAAACCGTTTCAGCTGCGTCGCACTCTCATCGTCTACAACGCCTTCCAGGTCCTACTCAGCGGCTATATGTTCTACGAGGTGAGTCCTAACTTAACCACTTAAAACATATTTTCTTCATATTTATCCCTTCTGATCTGTGTGGCTTACAGCACTTAATGGCTGGCTGGTTGAATTACTACAACTTGAAGTGCCAACCGGTTGATTATTCGGATGGTCCCATGTCGAAACGGGTAAGTTCCGAGACCGGTCCCTTTTTCAAGATCAAGTTCAAGGCTCATTTAATTTGTCTTAATTTATATTCAATTTAAATTTTATTGTTATTTATTAATTTTCAATAATATTTTAAAGTCTGTCTGCTAAAGTTCATTGGCTTGGGGTGTAATAAATAAATTACGCATTTTTCAAAGACGAGTTTGCCGCCTCAGAGTTCATATTATAATTTTCGACATAATTGTGTGCCATGTCGAAGTTCAAAGGTCAATTGAAAGTGCGTTTAAGTTACTTTTTTTGCTGAACTTCTAACAATTTTATTGTTTACCTTCAAAAAGTCTCAGCAATTCAATTTGTCTGCTCACTTAATAACCAAGAAAGGCAAAAAAAGAACAATTAAATATACATACATTATTATGATTCTTGTTATTATATTTAATAGTTAAGCGTTAGGCATTTAAAATTAAATACACAAATTTTGTGTCGATTTGACGCGCTTTTTAAATCGTAAAACGAACTCAGACCACAAACGTGTTGTAAAAAGTGCAAGAAACAAAAACCAAACCAAAATTAAAGTTAGAAACAGACAAGGTCATGTGTTTATTGTCGAACAGTCAAATTAACAACATTTACAATGCAATGCAATCAAAACATTTTGTCGGTCATTTGTTCATATTTGAGATGCAGAGATGCAGAGATCAATGGGTTTTGGCCCTCGTCCAAATGCCAAGTAAACCATCAAACATGTGTAGAGGCATTTGCCCAATAAACAAACCAAAACAAACCACAATAATCCTCTCAACCCTCGCTGCCCATCGATGATGATGGCTTTAACATCCGCCCGAAAGAGTCAACTAAAAAAGTCGAAAAGGCGACAAGTCAATAAACCAAGCCAACCGATTGAAGGTCAGTCGCTAATTTGGCACCATGAAACAAGCGTTTCCATGCTTTGACACCTTTGTTCGTTATTGTTGACATTGCGCATACGCACCGTGGCCAGCACTCAATGTGACAACACAGCGAGTTTCACTTACAACCGCTACGACTCTTCAAAATTCTTCTTGCTGTTCAAATATAATAAAAATACTGAAAAAAATAGTGTTGCCAATGTCATTAATGTTCGTTGCGGTCTAAGAACCGCCAGCTAAAAAGAACTGACCTTACAAATAAAGGGTATTAGTACGCACATCCGGTTTTTAAAATTCAAAGAAAAACCCCACAGTGAATCATGTAAAAATTATAATGGATTGCACAAGAGTAGCAGCTTAAAAATATCGATTGAAAACCGAAACTGTTTTGCCATTTAAAGAACACAAAACTTGAAAGATTTCACAAGATTTTAAACAAATTAATGAGCCGTTAAAAAATAAACTCTTTAACTCTTCTAACTTGAAATCTTTTATTATTTTTTTGTATTTTATAGATGCTCAATCTTTGCTATATCTATTATCTGTCCAAATTGACGGAGTTTGCCGACACCATGTTCTTTGTGCTGCGCAAAAAGTCTTCCCAAATAACGTGGCTGCATGTCTATCATCATTCCGTAACGCCATTGGAAACATGGGTGTTGGTCAAGTTTCTGGCAGGTAAGTAAATTAATCACACACACTCCGTCTCTGCCCTCCTTTGGGGTACTATAATTATGGTGGCTATTTGCAGGCGGCAACGCAACATTCCCCAATCTGTTGAACAACTTTGTCCACGTTTGCATGTACTTCTACTATATGATGTCGGCCATGGGTCCCGAGTACGCCAAGTTCCTGTGGTGGAAGAAATACATGACCGAGCTGCAAATCGTAAGTGACACTGCCCATTAAAAAATCGATTCGAATTTCGACAAAAATCAGACATATATATCGAAATAGAAGTTAAAACTTGTTCAGAAGCTTTTACGGCATAGCCGAAATATTTTGTCGCCGTATTGAAAATGCAAACCAGTTAGACCTGACCAGGGGCTAAGAGCCTTTGTTAGTGCCTGTACCTGTACCTGTACCTTAAGTACACACAGCATAATAAAACGCTTTAGTATATACGTTATAGCTATTGCCAAAATACATCAACGACAACAACTGCAACAACAATGGCTAAAACGCTTCTAACTGTGTCTCTTTGTGCAACTGGCCAGGCAAATGACACAGAGATTTAGCTGCAAGTGTAAGAGGTTTTTTGGCTAATGTTTGGCTTAAGCACACACTCGTACACACACGTACAATCGGTTAGTCGTGTGTTAGTTAAAGGCCAAGTTGGATTGCATAAAATAAATTTGTTGTAATCATCACAGAGTTTCTCAGTTTTTTGGGTTCATTGCTCGGCGACTTCGTCACTTTCGTCAGTCGACGCCCAAGAAAAAAACTAAAAGCTTACAAAAAATAGAAGTGAATTCTACGACCTGCTTATTAACTGTTAGACAACTATTAACTAGCATATCGAACCAAATAAATCTATGCTGACCAGTCAAGTGGGTTTTTTTGTTTTTATTGTTGTTGTTATTGTAGTTGTAATTTGTTGTAATTTTGTGCTTTACTTTCAGCTTTGATTTAGTTTCTGATTTCAATTGGTTTCGGTTTTGTCTTTCCGTTCTCTTGCCTGCGATGGCATTTTGCGCCACTCCACTGATTTTTCAGGTAGTCTTCAAATGTGTGGATATCAGTAATTGACAGACCAATATCTGTACAAACACACACTAAAACACACGCGAGCACACACACACAGACACTCACATGCATGACATTCATCGGTGAATAAGTTTCATTGCAATTTGAGTTGTGTTTTTTTTTTTAATTCTCTTTTAACTTACGAAATTCTTAAAACGCATAAAAATTTGCTAGCAGTGTTGCTAATACAGCTTAATTAAAGCTAGATTTGGCAGCTGTGGAGTGGGAATAGTTGGCGTGCTTCTGGGAATTCTATACAATTCAGCTGTCTCGCTTACAAGGAACTTATATGGGCATTAAAAAAAGCTAAAAAAGTACTGAAAATAAAAGACAGATGTTCAAATAAAAGGCTAAGAAATTTAGCTATTAAAACTTGAGGTGTTTGGAAGGTTGAAAACTGCTGACGCAAAAAAGTTAAGCTTTGAAATAAACACAAATTAAAGTTCAGAACATTTGGCTAAAAGAGTGCAAAACCTGCTGACTTTAGCTATAAATTAAATATAAATCTTTTGACTAGCTAGATTTGTCTAAAACATAAGGCCAGAAAAAGGCGTGACCTAGCACTTATATCATATATATTCTTGATCAGCATCACCTGACTGAGACTATATAAAAACACATTTAGAAAGCAAAGTATCTAGCTTTTAAACTGCTGTTTAAAATTTCTACACCAAATACTCTATTCTATTCTCTTCCAAATACAGTAATTTTTGTAAGGGCCTGAATTTAATATAGAGTCACAATTTGGCTTTTATTGTAACTAAAACTCTTTACTTTCAAACTCATTTCCCCAACAAACTACTGGCTCTTTAACAGTCCACCCACTCGACCGTAACTTTGGCTACTAATGATAATTTCATACAGCTAGTTCTAGCTATTTCTAGCTACTTTTTGTTATCAAATTGGCTAGTTTAGCCTATGAAATTCCAGCAACACTAATCTTAGTTAAGTTTAGTTAGTTCTGCTTTTGCTGCTGCTTCTGTTGCTACTCTTGAACAGTTGTTGTTGTTGTAGTTAGTACTGCTGGCCTGCTTATATATTTATATATGTATGTGTAGCACCTCTGTGTGTGTGTGTTTTGCCTTGAGGGGCACTCAACTCCACAGTTGACTTGTCAAATGTTCGCCAAGCATACATTATATATCATTGACGTCTATATACGATAGAAGCATATATATGCACGATATATTTTGACTGATGTTATTGCTGTTGTTGCTGCGATGTTGTTTTATTCTCTCAACGTTGACAATTTTAATGAGACCACATAATCTATGTACTAGACGACAATCAAATGCTAAGTGGATAAACACATAAACATGGGCGCATCTTGCGTATAATTTGACAGACAACATGTTGTTGCTACAGCAGCAAGAGTTGCTGTTGTTATTGCTTGTTCCTATTGAGCAGCTGAGCATTCTGGCTAACAAACCACAAACTGTTTGTAAGCTTATATGCTCCAATTTGCCACGAAACGAACAAGTTTAAGTTCCTATTTGGTAATCATTTAACCAACGAAGCAGCGAATCACCGCCAATTTGTGCACCACCGCTGGTCACTGTCGTGCTACCGATTGTCTTTATATTTAGTATATATATTACTTTAGTTTTTGTTGTGTTTTTTGTTGCAACATCCTTGCAGCTTAGGCCGGTGCGCCAATTCCACAAATTGCCACACTTTTAGCGCGCCGATCCGACCAGTTTCGATTACATTATCTTTGGCCTGGCATTCGCCATTTGCTTCTGTTTTTGTTTTTGGTTTTGGTATTGGTTTTGCTGTTGCTTTTGCTGTTCCGTTTTGCGGCAATGAATGTTGTCCGCTCGCTAAGCGGCACGGCGTTCACTTTTGTCTATGCCGCTGAGCGACACGACGCGTCACTGCAACATTGCCGAACTTGCCACACAACGCGTGAGTGTCTATGTCGACGTCCAAAACAAAACTAGTAGGAAGGGTCTGGCAATAGGAGAGATAGGCCACTGCAAAAGACCCTGTAGTGTCTTCACTTAAAATTTCTTATAAAGGTGTTAGAATTTCAGTCCTGAAAACTGGTTCATATGTAGAGCAGCTATCGGAATTCTGGTTTAGAATCAATCAATCGATGTCAGTGGTAGATTAATTAAATAAAACTAGCTTCAACCAATAATCAACTAATAGAATCAAGTACAAAAGTTTTAAACAAATATTTGTGTTCTCACTATCACGATACAAAATTCCTGCATAAATCAAACACTTCGGCTTAAGTTTTTATTAACATACAATTATAATTGAACTGTTGATTACTCAATTTGAGAATATAAAAACTCAATTAATGCTTTAAAATTAACCAGATAAAATCTAGAATTTTTTATGACTGATTTTAAAGCTATTTTATATGTGTGGCATAGACGACTTGTCGTCTGATCTACAACATGTTTTTTTAGAGAAACAGTTAGAAGCTTAAATCGCTTGATGCAACGACTAAAATGCACTTCAAAGTTCTTCGAAATATATCACTTAATTTAATAATATTTTCAACCTAATATATCTTATCAATAAAGTCTTTTAGACATTAACTTGAGAGAACTCTACATCAGATATCGTTTTGTCAAGTATTTCATAGAAAAAAACTAAATGCACCACCAAAAATTCTTGTTGAGTCAAACCAGTAATAACTCTTGTTTAGTGGTTTAACAAACGGATTGATAAACTCAAAACTGGTGTTTAACAAAATATAAAAACACTTCTGTGCAGCTGCAGAGTTGCAGAAATCTAATCTAAACAGACGCCTCTTTGGCTAAATAAATATGCTAAATGCCTCCGCCTATTATGCATAAATTTAAATATCACACCCTACTGTTTGAAGTACAGGGTCTTTAATGACTAGCAAAACCACTGGCTGGACAAGCATTTAAGCCAGCTAACCAACTAGTCAGACAAATTCAGTATGTTGTCAGTGCAAGTGTTTTGTGGCTAAGAGTAAAAGTCCAACACTTTCAGTTTCCAGACTCCAGTTGAATACGAGTATTCGTATTCGCATTCGTATTCATATTCGTAGTCGTATTCGTAGTTGTAGTTGTGTTTATAATCGCAGTCTTAGTCGTGTCTAATTTGGACAAGTCCAAGCATTAGTTCATATTGCAAGTGCAACAGCATTTTTAGTCGTTGTTTTTGTGTTTTTGTGTTTTTTTTGTTGTTCGACAACGACTTCTGCCCCAGAGAGTCTCACACAGCTGTTGAGCAACCACTTGACTCAGATGGCGCCTGTGGCCTGTGGGGCTGGTGGGGCACAGCTGTGTGGCACAGTGGTCACAATTGTTAACACCAATTACTTAAATCAAACTAAGAGATAAATTTTATTTTGATTTCATTATTAAGCAATTGAGAATCGACCAAAGGCGAACGAATTCATATTTACTGATCGACTGACATTAAAATAATAACTCGATTTCCAATCGATTTCCTAAGGCGATACATAAATCAAGTTCTTGGAGCCAGAAAAGGCAAGAATTAATTATGCAGCTGATTTAATTGCGCCACTGAAATGATTTATAAACTTTCTGTCAACTGGCATAAATATTTTGATTAAATAATTTTATTTAGACTAAATATTGTAAAATTCAATTATAATTATAATTTTATAAACAAAATTGTTTATTCTCTATTTTGTAAATGCATTTTTCAAGCTTTGTACAGTCTTCACTTATTTTGTTAGCTCAGAGAATTCATTTTGAGGGCTGAGATTTCAATGCCTACAAAAAGTCACGCAATACCACTTGACAAATAATTTGATGCCTTTGCTAAACAGACAATTACTATATTTTGTTTATGTAAGAGAATGTTTTTAATAGTTTTTGAAAAGTCAACAATTTTTTTGTTATATTTTCTATATTGAAAATGATTGCGAGCTTATACCAATTAAAAATAAACTGTTTCATTAATAATCAAATATTTAATGATTATTTTCTAAAACGTTACAGAAATTTCTGTGTTTTAAGTGTAAAATTTTGTTCAACAAATAATTGTCTTCTAAAAAATGTATATTTTGCTTCAAATTAAGATAAACAAGCCAGCGTAGTATAAACGGCAGCTAAACTACACCCAAAATTTAATTAATACTATAAAAAGTTAGATTTTTATTAACTATATTTGGCAAACCGCTTTTAATTACGTCTTCTTAGCCAAATATGTTTATATTTATATTATTTATATCTGCTATACTGTATTAAACATTTATTTAGTTTTCTTCTGACAAGAAATGGAATGTAATGAAATTTACAACTTTAATTTTAATTTCAATATTTATTAACATTTATTAAAAGGTATATTTATATTGATAATTATAACACATAAAAAACTGCTATGCTTTTTAAATTAACTACGTTTCATTTTGGCAACAAATCAAATCTGTCAATAGCTTTATTTATTTACCGTTTCCTTAATAAGCTACAGATAAAATCAACTGTCAATTAAGGTAACAGAAGTAAAGTCCATTTGTCAGTTAATCTTTTACAAAGATTTATAGCCGAAAATATATTTGTGTAGTCAGAGTTGAAGCCAATGCTTCCATTGTTCTCTCAAAATGCTGTTCACAATAGACCACTCTTCAATGAAATATGCAATCACTTGTAGTCACAATGAACACACACACCCACACTCATACACACACAGTGACGGCGTACTTGAGCAGTCGGGTGTGTGTGTGTGTGTGTGTCTAATGTAGCGTATAAGCGACTCTCGCAGTCTAAACAAAAGTTGGCCAAAAGCGATTGAATTTTTCGTCCAGTTTAAATTTTTGGCCACAGTGTTAACGGTTGTAAGTTGTTGTTGGTATGTTGTTGTTGTCATGTTATTGTCATGTTGTTGCTGTTGTTGTGGTTGGCTTTGCATTGCAGTGTTAATGGAAACTTGCAGCGCTTGGTTGACCAACATGTGGCTCTGTTCGTTGTTTGTAGGTCACAATAAAGGCAGCCAGCAATGAGGAAAATAGGTATATCAAAAGGTAAACAATTAACGAAAAGACGAAAAATACAGTAGCTGCAACAGAACAAATAAGTGGGCGGTAGGCAGTGGGCGGTGACTGTGCAAGAAATGGGCGTGTGTGTTGCATTAGATGCGGAGATTTTGCCGATTAATTAATTTAAAATGCAAAAATTCAAATTAAATTGTTTGCTATCTTTAATCAATAACAAGCATAATGATAGGTTCTGAAAACTGCAATAAAACCTCAACTGTGAGCGTTGACTGGGGGCGGAGAAGCGTCAAAAAGGTCAATGGAAGCCACAAAACGAAAGACTTAAGCAGCGAACTTGTTAAATGCTTGCAATGGGGCAACTACTCAGTCTGTCGCTCAGTCAATCAAGTAGCCAGTTATTCAGTCAGACAGAAAGACAGACAAGTAGTCAAAGTCATAGCGATAGCTATATATATAGATACAGCTATGTATACAGGTAAAGCTTCAGCTGTAGCTTAGCAGACAAGCGGGCATCAGATTATTGAGGTCTCTATAGTAATATTTGCATGGCATAACAGTTATTATGGCAAATTGTTATATTTGAGCTAAACATACATATATTTATATGTATATACATATATATTTATCTATATTCATATACATACATGCTTGTAAATTGGTTTTGTAAACGCTTTTTTATTACCCTTGATATGCTCAAGGGTGATTGCCACTCATACCACATATGAACATATATATAGCCATATAGTCTGACATTTGATTCTGTGTTGTTAACCAATCACTACGAACTACCGCACACCCTTCACTATACACTAAAGTTAGCAAAACTGACCAAAGCTACTCGTTTCCTCCTTTATATATGCCCAATTTGTTTCCCTTGACAATTTCTCAGAATTCAAGTCCTACAATTCCCAGCTATTATTCATTTTTATACTATGTACCGCTTTTCCTAAGGTGAACTACATTTGGGGGTTCGTAGAAAGTTACGCAAATTTCGTTGACATTGAATTAAACTAACTGTTTAGTCTGTAATTAGAGCTTAAATATATGAATTAAACTAACGCGAACTGTGCAGCTTTCCTGCACTTGTTGCTTGAGATATCTCTGTATGTTTTATTAAATTTACTATAAACAGTTAGCTTATTATGAAATAGAGAAAAAAAGCCGTTCTAAAAGCAAGTCCAATTGACCTCGCATAAAGTTTTTATGTGCTAATTAAGTATTTAATACTTCAGACAAGTGTAGTTAATTTTATAATAAAAGAGCCTAAGCTCAAATCAAATAAATTACTTGCAAGACTTAATAGAGAAAACATTCGAGCTTTGAGCAAATAAAACTTTAGAAATCTATTGTAAAAAGAAACTAAAAATGGGTAATATTTTAAAGAAGTTAGAAGATTTAGCCCAGTTCCTAAAGGGAAATTAAGATTAAGGCTTAGTTGTGCATACAGATCCGTCAGTTTCCCAAAATTACAAAAATTCTAGCTTATAAAAGCAGTTTTATCTTCAAAACTCAAATGCATGTAATTCATTCGAATGCATAGAACTTTCATTACTTTTAGCCCACTTGTTAAAAATGTAACACAATATTTAAGGAGTTGGTAATTTAAAAGTTTCTAACTATTTAGTTCTCTAGAGTTCTTTTAATTAAAGAATGGGATGTTTAAAATAAGAGCATGGCATCTTCATATAATATATAAAGATGAAATTCAATTTTATTTCCCCTTTTGTATTAAACTCAACGTTTAAGCATGCAAAGTAAATACTTAATTTTAGTACATTCCTTAGTTTTAAGCCGAGTACTTCCAGTTGTGTACTGGGTGTAATCAGACAGCTAGACTCTAGCGAGTACTTTTAAGTTTAAAACCCTTTATATTTTCCTTAAAATTTGTTCCCAGTATATTAATTTCGAAACCTTTTTCTCCTCCACAGGCGCAGTTCGTGCTCTGCATTGTGCACACGATGAGAGCTCTCTTCAGCAACCAGTGTCAATTCTCCAAGTTCATCTCGGCGCTACTGCTGTTGAACTCGTCCATCTTTTTCTGCCTCTTCATGAACTTTTACATGCAGAGCTACAGGAAGTCCAAGGCGCAGCAGCTGAGCTCAGCGGCAGCGACGCCAGCAGTGACGCCAGCAGCGACGCCGATCGACAGTAACAACAACAAGAGCGACTGCAAAGCACTGAAACATGGAGAGGAAGAGATTTTAGCACTGAAACTAAAAGCGCTTTAAATCGATGGCAATAAAAACTAGAGCACAAACGAAAAAGAAATAGAAACACACAAAGAGCACAAAATATGTAGAAACAAGAAACAGAAAACACAAAACATAAGAGACAATAAGAGAGAATAAGAATTCTTCCTGAGAGCTGCTCGCGTGCAAGAATGTTTAGAAAAAATTTACGTGTATGAACGATTGAAATTGGTGTTGGTATTTTTTGAATGCAGCTACTAAAACGAGGAAAATGAGGAAATACGAAAATCGAATAAATTTGGAACTAGTTTGGTACAAAGGTTTTAATTAAGCTTAAAATGGGGAGCCATACATGATTAGCTAGAACTGCGAAAATTCACAGAATTTTCAACACGAGCTTAGACCTAAAGAATATTGAATACAATATTATTTTTTTTGAGAACTAAGTACACCTATACTTTTTTGAGTAAGTTTTACTGATTGAATTACCGAAAGTTTTGCTTGATCGCTTGTCATTTGAATACACACAAATAGTTATATAAGATATATACAAGATACTGGGTCAATTTTAACGATCTGCTTAAGTGTAAGTCATTTAATTTTAGAACCTCCAAAAAATGCGCGTTATACTAAATATTTAATACAATATTTTACTCAGCCGGCAATCGTAGAACTTAAGTGTTAATTGTAATTGTGTATAGACGAGTTTTGTAAATATAGATTTTGTTAAATATTTGTAGCCGTTAAGCATAGCCTAAGCTAACTAGTCTTAGTTACAAAATGCGAGCGAACAAACAGATCAATATGAAGAGTTAAGACAAATAAAAAACAATATCAACACTGCGATTACCTGAACTTATTACTTGCTTTAAAAATTTAACCAAATTTCAAAATGTTTGCTAACAAACGATATTTGGTATTGGTTTTTGTCTCAACTGGGTGTGTGTACATGCTGGAACTTTTTAGCAGCCAACTTCACTTGACTCCAAATTAAATTAAAGCCCTACAAACAAACTTCGAGTCAAAAATACTTGTTGTTTCCCCTCGCTAGATGGCGACACCATTGACCTGCCAAACTACTCTACAAAAAGTTTCTGTTCAATAGAAAATTAGTCAACAGTACGACAGGTGGCGTCCTAATTCTCCCAGCGGCTTAGCTTTATTTACAGAATTATTTGGAGCAACACATCTCATTAAATTTCCGCTAGATGTCAATTTATTTTGCGGGA
Source organism: Drosophila parthenogenetica (assembly GCA_035047505.1). NCBI lineage: Eukaryota > Metazoa > Arthropoda > Insecta > Diptera > Drosophilidae > Drosophila > Drosophila parthenogenetica. The sequence continues at coordinate 6,885,762 of JAWNPM010000182.1, forward strand.
GCTTCTTATTTCCAACTTAATACAAATAAAAGTTCATTCAAACGGTGGCGGTCCTTAGCGTATTGATTTCTTTGAGAAATAAACTGACAATATCTATATTCCTTAAGCTTGTAATAAAAAAAGAGAGGATTAAAATATAAATTCAGGCTAAATACTTACATAATTATTTAATCATTTACTTTATTTTGTTGCAATATGCGTTTTTCGCGTCGCCATGTTAACTTAACAGTCTGTCTGTTAAGTCAAACAAACTTTTAAAAGTCCCAGTATTCTGACGGACCCCGTATTTCAGCTCTGTGAAGCAGCTTTAACAGCTGGCTGTTAGTCTTTTTGGACAGCTGCGCGAGTGCGGTTGGGAGAGTGCGCTCTCTGCGGTTAAAATTGCGAAAAATAAGAAAAACGGAAAAGAAAACGAAATTAACCAAATTGAATCGAAAGGCGAGACGAAGCAATTGCAAGAATATTATTTATTAGGGTACATTAGCAGAATATATTTAACGACAAAAACCCAGCGACCGCTAATTTGTATTGATTTTCGTGAATACAACAACTTTCTTTAACTTGGAGCATTGAATAAAGACAAAGATTATCAATTTATCTGGTTGGACTATTTGCCAATTCCGCAATGGACGCTACAACAACAAGAATAACCACAACTACAAGAAAAACAATGTAGATAACTGTTAAACGCGTCTGTTGTAGCTGCTAGTAAGTGTTATTAACCAAGTCAAGTGTCTTTTGTGTCGCGACCGAGCAATAACAACAAAAACAAACGCAAACGCAAAAAATACTCATCATAGTGAGAGTGTGCTTATGTTTGTGTGCGCGCGTGCTAGTGTGTGTAAGTGTATGTGTTAGCTAGTGCATGTGTTTCGCGTTTTGTGTATTTAAGAAGATGCAAAAAGAGAACAACAAAATGTTTGAAGCAAACTCAAATTGTCATTGAAAGTTTTGAGTCGTTAAATCAAAAGCGCGAATCAGCAGCCGGCAGGACGGCACAGTTTCTGGGAGTGGCCTTGGACTGCGTGTGAGACAAATTCCAATTGGATTTTGACAGTAAAATATGTGGATATCATCAAACAACAAATACGGCGTCGGTGAGTAAAAGTCTTCAATAATTTCCGTCCCTCTTTCGTGTGCCTGTGTATGTGTATGTGTATGTCGGTCTGTCTATGCCGAAGTGTATACGAGTGTGTGTGTGTATATGCGACTGTTCACATCCCCTGGTTTTTTTTACTTTTTGGCTAAAGCCCAACAACACCCCTTGAGCCGCCCACTGTTGTTTGCTGGGTGGTTGCGGGGGGGTGGTGGGTTCCGTGATGCGTCACGTGCACGGTCATTGTTGTTGCCTTTGAATGTATGTGTGTAGTATGTGTGCATGTAGTTGTATCCAATGCGTTGATTCACAGTTTTTTCCGCGAAATACCGTGCAGCATCGCCGCAGACAGTTGAGAGCAACAACAACAACCACCCACTGTGGCGGCCTGCCGGATAGGCGGAAAAGCGATTTTTTCTACTCATTTTTATAGCATGTGGCAGCGTTCTCCTACCAACCCCCAACCCGCCCCATCAACACTGTCGTCGTTTCGTTACTTTTCATTCAAAAGGCAGAAAGACGCAAGCTCAAAGAGATTTGTGTTTGTTGTTGTTACTGCTGCGATTTGATGTGTTTATGTTTTCATTTTAGCACCCACCGTCCCATCCCCCCCAACAGTCAACGTCTTGTATTCAACGCGTTGCCAATTGCTGTGCTTGTGCCAGGTGTTGCCAATTTAAATGCTTCTGTAATTACCTACAACAACTGGCAACGCTATTGTGGCCACTACTGTAACTGCGCTTGGGCCTGCTTGTGTGTGTGTTTGTGAGTGTGACACTTGAAGCTGCGTTAAACTAAACTTGTTTTGATAAGACTCTCTTTTGAATGAAGAGAGTGGCAGTGGGAATGGGGGAATGGCGAAGGATGGAATGGGGAGAGAGGCAAGCAAATAAAAATGGATCTCTGTCATTTATAAATCTTTATTGTAAGTTAGTTTTGCTATCTTAGTTGACTTTGTTGTTATTGCTGTTGTTGTTGTTATGATTATTACTGTTGCTGCGTTTTCTCTGTTGTCCATTTGTGTGTATTTTACGTATGTATGTATATAAATACATATTTTCACATTATCTGCGCATTCGTCACACTTTTCGCTTCAATGGCAACGCTTAACAAATGACAATTGAGACTAAAGCGTCGACTTCTCTGCTCTTCGTAGCAGCAGCTTCACTTCCGTCTCTGCCTTCCGAGTTGTGCCACATTAACTGCTGGGCAAGGCAAGGCTACAGTCCACCAGTAAACCGACTGCAGACGACCCTGTAAAATCGCTGACAAGCATATTAAATTAGCGATAAGTTGATTTGTATGAAATATTAAAATAAATGTTTACATTTTTGAATACCATTAATTTTTGAGCGATTGTTTAGTCCTTAATGAATTTAACCTTTGTACTTTTTATGATTCAGACTTTAGGTGTTTATGCACTAATACGAGCTCTTTATTCAAATTTAAAATATGGTAATAATTTATCTTAGAAGTATATAAATCGAAAAAGGAGTTTGTATACCTACATATATAATATACCTTAAGTCCTTCAGTTATGTCTCTCTTTGTGTGATAAAACATAACAAACCCTTCTGTTCTTTTACAGGGTCTAAAAACCTAGTCATCATTTGTTATTATTATTGCTGCTTGCTCCACTTTTCCAGTGCTTTGTGTCTCCAGTTTTCCCAGTCTTCCCGCTTTTAATGCCAGCGATGATTAGTGACATGACAGGCGGTCAAAGTTTACACAAATCAATCAGTCAGTTGTCATCAGAGGGCTGAAATCAGCTTAGATCGCGTTGGGTTGAGAGTCCATATTAAAGCCATTAGCAGATGTCATTGTCCTAACCTTGCACAATGTGCACTGACAGAGACGAACAGAACTTCTCTCTCTTTCTCTGCCTCTCTTTCGGTCTCTCTATCTCTCCCGGTCTCGTTCTTACTCGTTTCCCTCTTTTTTGGTCGACACGTGCTGTGCGTCTGTCTGGTTGCAGCTTTTTACTCTGGCCAATGACTTCATTAACATCCGCATACCAGTCCAGTTCAGGCGCACACACTCCTTTTGTCTCATTTTGGACCCTGTAACTACAAACTTAAAAGGGTCTGTTGGCAATTAATTGCATGTTGTAGTCAGCAGCATTGTTTTGCCACTTGAAGGAGTATATGTACATATGCACTTATGCATATTACTGATCAGCATGAGTAGACATGTTCCACTGTTAGTCGGTCTTACTGTCTTTTTATACAACTAGAAATACGAAGCTATTACAAAGAAATTTATTGAAGTATGTTTCATTACACTGCAAGCAGGTGAAGCTTTTTTCAGAGTTTTGATATTAGCACAAGCAAATCGTTTAGCAGCTCTTTTACTTAGTTTGTATGTTATACATTATTCCCTACATCACAACGAAAGTAGATTGTAGAAAGTATATAGTTTTGTTAAACTTTTTTATTTCATAAAAATTTCAGCAAAAGAAAAACAAAAGCGACAAAAACAGTTGCGACACACTGTATATCCTTAGTCAATTCCTTCTGCAGTGTATCAAACTCATTGCAGGGTATATGTCAGTCATTCCACTCTTGGACTGTAGCCTCTGCCTACTAGTTTTATTTTCTTGTTTTGTTAGCTAGTCGCTCTCAATTACGCAGTTCGTGCAACGACAGTTTTCGGTGGTTGCATGCAACGGCAGCTAAAATTGCCGCTGAAGTTGAAGCTGCTGGCGATGCTGCTTTGGAGGCATGCGGGCTGGGCGTGAATGTGGGTATATTGGCACAGAACACAGAGCACGCTTTGCCAAAAAAAAAGAAACAAAAAAAATTAAAGACAGAAAACAGAAAAAGTTTTCGTAGAGAGGCGCAAACCGGATGTTGCCGATGCCTTTTCCAGTGAATTCCGCTTTTTGTTGTTGCTCCGTGGCTGCTGTTGTTGTTGGCTTTTGGTGGCGTTCTTGTTGGACTTGGGGGCAAATATTTAACGTTTTCAACTTTAATTTAATATTCATTTTATGCATTTGGCCGCCAGTGGCAAACAGTGAGCAACTGTGAAGTCAGCACACAAATTTGTGCAGCGTTTCCTTTTTGTTATGCAAACACACAGACACAACTCTCACACACAGACGCACACACACACTGTCTCACTTTGTATATAAGTAAGCTAAATTGATTCACATCCATTGTTTAATATGCTCGGCGGCAAAAACTTTGTGAGTCCAACTTGAATTCTCCGTCCATCCAACTATCCATCCCTTTTCCCTTTGTCCCTTCCTCCGTTCGTCAATTCGGCAATTGTACTTCCATAATTCGTCTTTAACGATGTATTTATGATTTGTGCCCTGGCACTACATAATGCTCATGCTTTTCTACGACTATTAGAGTGGGTAAAAACATCGATGTTTCATTCGATATATTGAAACAAAAACGACACTTCAAGGAACGCCTTTTTTCTATAAAGTATCGCAAACGTAGATTACTGTTTTCATAATATATCGTAAGCATTTACCCATCTCTAATGCCCACGCACATAGGTAAAATTTATCGCACTTCCGACTTGAGTGCGTTATCTGTCAGTTAACCGGATGAAGCACGTTTCTGCCTGCATGTACATGCAATCAAATGAGCTGAGGTGCACAGCTCATCTACATACTGACCGTAGGTCTATGTTTGTTCAAGTACCAGCCCCATTAACTATGACGACCCCACGCCGTCTGGCCACAGCGAGGTGATAAGATGACAGCGATAATTTACCGAAAATTCCCATCGAAAACCAAACACAAAACGGCATATTCGAGTACTTATTCATGTAGTTAAATCATTACCGTTGAAATCTATAAACAAAATGTTTATATTCAGCTGGCTGTTATCACATTTACCTGCATTGTTTACACGTGACTGTGAATAAACAAATGTGCAAATAACATTTGATTAAACACACAAATATTTATCTTGCGGTGTTTAGTTTGATTATTACAGTTTATTTATTTAAAAAAAATAAGAAGCACATTTAATGATAATAAAAAGGCTTCTACGGTAAATTGTTAATAAAATTTAATTATAATAAATTTAAAGTATATTATTTTTGTAATATATTAAATATTTTACGTGGGCTTCTTAAGCGCATATGCCCCATTTTTGTAGGGTATTATTGCAGTGCATGTTGCATATTTCAACAACGTGCTTGCACGTTGTATAGCTCTCTTTCTCTTTCCCTCCCCTCCTACATGCTCTGTCTCTATGGAAATATGATGTCAGTGGCAATAATGAAAAGCTGCTCGTCAAATGGAGAACACGAAACAATGAATGAGAACTTTACAATAGCTATATGAACGCATATGTATATGTAGATATATCTACGTATACTTGATATTTGCAAATCTCCTGAAGAGCAAATAACTCGCAACTGGTTTTGTAAAAAAGTATTGTGCTTTTAGTTTTCCAACTCTATTATTTAGTATAATGACATATGATTGACATTGAGGCCACATTTCCTGTGCGTGTGTGTTTGTGTATAGACGCTTTAAACACACTTTAGTTATCTCACATATAAGACATTCCTACTTTATCTCAGAGTATTTAAGATTTGCATATGAAATTGTAAAAAAGGTTTTGCTCGCACTTTAAATTCTTGAACATTTGCACGTAACAAGTTTTAATCCTTTTCTTCGTCGGCTTGACCCATTTTCCAAAACACCTGCATAATTAAATACCTGTGTGTGAAACAAAGCAATTTAATTAATTAAATTCTTGTGCCCCAAAACGCCCATTTGGGGTCAAGTGTGTAGTTACTCCTTTGTGGCTTTAAAGCACGCCCATAACTGGTTCTAGTTCTTGTTACTCTAAACACGGCAGTTTGGGGGATTTGTATTCATTGAAACCTTAGACAACTCCTCTTCTATAATTAATCGGGTCTCTGGCTATTTGTCACTGTTTAACCGAGTCATTTTTTATTAAAGTCCTTTGTTTGGTTTTCTTATTTACGTGTTTTGTTTGCTTTCCATTTACTAATTTAGCAGATGAATTTATTAAGTACATAAATAAATATTTATACACAGTGAGAAAAGTCTGTAGTATATCCCACTCAAAGCTAAAATATTTAAGCTTGCGAATCGATTTAAATTAGAATTAATTAAACCAAGACATTTATTGTTAATTTATTAACATTTTATGCTTAGTTTAGGTAATTGTAGACTTTATTTCAGCGATGTTTAACTTAAATACTTAATTTTAAGTTCCACAGACTAATTTTAAGAGCTGTTTAATCATAGTGATAAGCAAAAACAAAATGCCTTCCATTTTTTCAATGCTTCTCCATGACAAAAAGTAATTTGGTTTGTGTCTTAATCCGTTTGTTCAGGAGGATCCCTTTTCTCCATAACAAAAACAAATTTGGTTTGTGTCTTAATCCGTTTGTTCAACAGGATCCCTTTTAGTCTTTTGTCAAATAACGGTGCACACATTTGTACACGTGAAAAAATATGAGGGAAGTTAAGTTCTTAAATTCAGTTTAAGTTAGCTTTAAGTAAAAGTAATCTAAACAAAATTTCCTTAAGGTATCCCTTAGTCCAAGTATTAAGTGACAAAAAAAATCAGATTTTTAATCAAATTTAAATAGCTCAAAGTGAGGAATCATAAATATTTTTCTCTGTGTACGTTAGTTCATCCCCACACGAGTGTTAAGTGTGTGCATATTTCCTTGAGAGCATGTAATCATATAAATTCTCATGCCTTGAGTAAGTGGTTTATATCATTGCACTCGTTGCACTAATGCAGCATTTCTCTCATTTAATTTAAAATTATTTTTATATTTTTTTCTGACTGCCTTCTGTTTTTTCTACAATGCTTTTGTTGTTGCGTTTTCAGCTTTCTGTTTCTGTTTCTGCCTCTGTTTTTGGTTCTGCATCCACTTGGCTTAACGACTTTTATATTTTAATACGTTTGTTGACATTGCCGACTTGTTGGACTGTCGTCTCTGAGAGTTGCTTTCTTTTTTATTTTATTTTATTTGTTTCTCTTGGTCTTTCCAGTGAAACTGTAAAAAGTCATTTGTTTTTAGTCTGAGTTGAGAGTTGCGAGTGTTTGAAAAGCGCAATTAAAAGTGCTACGTAATTATCTTTAGCCACTTCCACTATCTCCCCTTTTTTAGCCCAGTTGCACTCCTGGCGCCAATCAACAACTATTTCATGGAACAAAATATTAAATTTCTTAAACTACTAGAAAAAATAGTTGAAATGCTCATTAGAATTATGCTCATGCATGACGCCGGATGGATGTGGGTGGAATAGGCTTAGTTCCAGTGGCGTAGGGGCAATGAGGGGAGGGGGTACTTTATGGGAATGGGAATATGTAGAGACGTAGGGCGTTGGTTTGCTTGCCAGCTCGACGCCTGCCTAATGTGACTGACCTAAATAGTGCAAAACGGTTGGTTGGCATTCTGCCTACTCCGCATTTGCCCTCTTGCTTGTCCCTCCCCTCTTGGCTCCTCTTTACTGCCTCCTGCCTGTCCTATGTGTGCTCATTTGTTTGAGTGTCGTTGGGGCAGGGATTTTGGGGAGTGTGAAGATGAGCCAGTATAAAGTGCCTCCAAGCCTTCAAAATCCCCACTCCAGTGTCATTTAAATTATGAAATTTCAGCTATTTAACAGCTTGGAATCCATTTAAAACATCAGCGTCTTCAGCTGCGTTTGCAAACTAGCAATTTGCGTTTCTTGTTTTAAATACTAAGCACTATGGGAAAAACCATTACACAGTTAAGTAACTGGTTTTTAAAGCTCTTTAGAATATTTCTAGACATTTTAAGTTCTAATAGTCTACACATAAAATATGTTTCTTAAGCGTAAAAAGCTCAATTAAAATCAAATGACTGAAAGTTATTATGTTAACAAAAAATTTTCTTTTTTGTAATTTTTGACAGACGCAATAATACACAAACCTCAAACTGAAAAACATTATCCCATTTACGTAGAATATCTGGGTGGAATAGTTATTAGAAATGTTAAAGTTTTGTGACATGTTTCCAGAATTTTATATATCTATTTACGATTCAAACAAAATATTCAGTTTCTTTTGGAGTAAAAGCGAATAATTTCATGTTTTTTGATATGTATGTAAAAAGAGTGAAATTGAAAATACAATTACCTTAATTAAAGTTCCAAGACAACTGGCTCTTTAACTTTAAATGTTGATAGTACGCTTAAGGAGTATAAAACAGCTTTCGTTCCATAGTCCAGACTAAGCAGTAGCAGTAGCAACATCAAAAACAGGAAGCAGTTTGCCCATTTTCATCGCAATGAAGCATTTCATTTGACAGACAGTCAGACAAACATATATATTCACACAGACACACACAAATACACATAGACTCATACACTTTAACATTTCTCACCCCACCATCTGAAGTCGTCTCTTCTTGAAGTTGTCTGTTGTCTGCTTCTCTGTTTTATTAGCTCCTTTCGTTGATATGCTCACGCCGTGCTCGCTCGTTTGTCTTTCAGCACAACGCACACAAGCACACACCCTAGGCACACCTACACAGTCCCCCCTCTCTCAGTATATCGCACGCTTTCTATCTCTCTTCTACTCACTCACTCAACTTGGTCTCTCGGCGCCTGTTGGGCTCCAATGCGTGCCTTGCATTTGTAATTGGCAGCCACGTTGCGGATTTATACATACTACTTATCAGCAAAAGCAGCAGAAGCAGCAGCAGCTTCCCGAACTGCAGCTAGAGTGGGAGAGAGGGGGAGTGGGAGCGAAAGGAGCTGCAGCTCTTTATTGTTCTGGTTGCTTGAAAGCCAAGTGTTCAATTGCCGCTTGTTGCTGCCGTTACCGCCTCCTCTTTCTCCCCCCTCTCCAGCTCATATGTATATATATTTTGTTTCCAAAGCCATTTGCCTATTTATAGTTGAAGTATTTATTGTTGTTGTGCCACTCGTGGCATGCTCAAGTGGCCACTCATGTGGGCCACTTTAATTGAAGCTAGCAGCAGGAGTGGAAGCCAGGCGTCTTTCCAATCTATTGCAATGTCATGGCCAAAATGCAACTGGTTAAGATTTATCCCAAATCCTTTTAACTTATTTCTCTCTTCCTTTCGATTCCTTTGCAGCCATACACAATTGGCATGGCGACGTGCGATTTGGTTTGCCGCTGGACGTCGGTGACTCTGTGGATATTGTGGAGGAGTGCAAATATTGGTATCGTGGCTCCTGTCCACGTAAATCCCGTGCTGTTGGACTCTTTCCCAAAACCTACATACACATCAAGGATCTCTCCAAAATTGATCCGGTTGTCGCCGAGTGTACACAAGTATTGCGGGAGTGGTCAGAGATCTGGAAACGGCTCTATGTGGTAGGTTTACCTACTTTTTTAACGCTATACTTCTTAATGCTATAACTTTTGGTTCTTTACAGGATCGAGAGTCGTATAAATTCCAAACTCTACGTAAGGTTATGTTCTCCATATTGGAGAGTCGTCGGGAATTGCTGAGCGCTACAATGACACAGGATCAGACCGTAGAGCTACAAATGGTTGTGGTATCGAAAATCGATTGGGGAAATCGGTAAGTTATAGACCCTCGTCAATGACAAAATGCCATTTATTGTATCTAATCGCACTCAAGGGTTGCTACAACCTTGAGAACTCTGTAATGTATTTATCGCATATCCGGAAGTCCATAAATTCCGTTGTGTTAAATGTTTTTTTTTTTTGTCTTCTACAACGACGTAGATGTCGCTCCATCCAGAAAGCAAAAATCTTACACGATATAATATTTTTGTATTTCGTATTTATTACAATTTAAAACTTAGATAGTTTCTTCATTTTTCTTATTTTGTTTTGTTTTGTTTTTTTCTTGTTTTGTTTTATATAAAATGTGTTCTTTTCTAGCAATAATCACAATAATTTTGTTATAAACAAAATTGCTTAAAATTACATACATTTGTATACTAAAGTTTAAGACAAAAATAGCGAGAGCATTATATAAATTACTCGTGATCATATAATTCGATTGCTACAGTTTACAGTTATTACAGTTATCGATGTAAGCCTGTCTCGTGTCTATATGTATATAAAGTAGATATAAAGATCAACGTGAGCGTGCGTGATCGTGCGTGCCTGTGCTTGTTCGTGCTTATTCGTGCTTGTGCCCAAGTGAGCATGACACATTTTTACGGTGATAATACACGCAACGCCTCAATGAGCAAACTATAGAGCTATATAAGTGATAAACTAAATTGTATATATTTAAATGGCGCATCATTGTTAACGTTACTACAAATATTGGCTGTATTATGTAGTATAAATGTAGTATATAGTATAAGCATATCGGATAATTTATCTTTCACATTCACAATCCAACCTACAAATTGCACGGTCTGCCTGTGTCGTTCTTAATTCTCTTGCTTCTCTCTTTCTCTCACTCTATAAATCGATACATTTTCGATATATTTCTTACATCCTTTGACTGTCTTTTATGTGTTCGTGTGTGTGTATGGGTCTTACGTCTTTTGCCTAGGACCAAAATGTTAACAAATTTGCTTTTAAATATGCGAAAAATTTTGCTAAAGAATTTTTGCTGATGTTTCAAAATACAGTCTTAAATCTGATGGGTAAAAAGCCTAGAACGCTGCTATAAAAAAGACCTACAAAACATCCCCCTACATATACATATACAAATACATACATCTCTATACATATATATGTCTGTTCACATCTCTATCTGTTTACAAATAGTATTATTGAGAAATCATTGAAATCATTGAATTAGCGCCACATTAAATTCAGGGCCTATGTCTCGGTCTCCTTGCCTCCAAATTGCTCAACTGGCGGATATCGGGGATGGCTAATGGGGTTCATTTCGAGCGTCGAGGGGGCTGAGGGGGTACGCGATGCACCCAATTGGCCGCAGAGCTGATGCAGCATATCGCTGTAGGACCGTGTGCTGAGATTCTGGCTTAAAAAGTGCAAAATCAAAAAGTCACCAATCTATAAAGATAAAAGACTTGATTAGTTTTGGGCTTAAAAGAAAAACTTGTCCATAGAACTTACCTCCAAACGTCGAACCAATCCGGCGATTTCCTTGCGCTGTCCTGAGCGATAGGAGCGCTTAATGATCGTCTCACGTGTGGTGGGCATCATAATAATCACCAGGGAATAGAGCACTGCTACGCCCGAAACTGTGGCCAATATGATGAACCAGAACCTGCAACAGACAGCTCAGTTAATGATCTTAAAACCGAACCTAAAGTTGTTACTTACCATAGGAAAATGTAGATCTTTTCGTTGAGGATATTGAGGGCTAAGACACAAAGTGTATCGTGCTTCTGCACGCTTCCCGATGGACCATATTTGTGGAACGTACACTTGGTGAGTCTGGGAAAGACCTCAATCATTGGATCGTAGCGCAAGTTCTGGTCCATATTCGAGAATTTAACAACATCTGTGCCATAGGACATGAAAGCACCGCCCAGAAATTTATCCACCATGAATATGTTCACAATCACATTGACAAAGTTCAAAAGTTCGCAAAAAAAGTATGCGAATGAGTAGCCATTGTGGGAGTTAAGACTATCCATAACGTATTTAATGATACGATCCAGACGATCCTTGCGATAATCCTCTGGCACAGTGACCATACCTCTCAAACCATCGGTTATCATGCGAATCTTGTTATCCTCCATATTCTTCCAGATCCAATGCGGTACATAGAACATTAGACCCTACAAATAAAATTGTATATTTATTAGTGTCTGAGTTTATCAATTTGTTATCGGAGTGGCTTAAAAACACACCTGGAAGAACAGCACAAAGGGCACCCACTGATAGTAGCTGTGATAACGCTTATCTTCGCCGTATTCATTGCCTAAACCGGGTCCGGCCACATCTGTTCCAATTTGTCGATGCTGTTGTCCAGGTATCGTGAAGGTATACGATATCCAGCAGAATGTGTTGATCACGTGCATCGGTATAGAGCCATCGTTGATACAGCTGATCGGATCACCTGTGAAAAGTTTAAACAAATAATGTAGAATAAATTAAGCGTTGGATAGGAAACTGGGAACTAAAAATACATGTATTAGACTACGAAAAATACTATGTGAGCACTTGAAACACTTTCCAGCTTAATCTTGTTTATGCGTTGTGATTTATACAGTACTTTAATTTACTATATGTAGGTATATATAACTGAGATATTTGCATAATTTGTGCAATTTAAATGGGTTTGACCCCGTCTGTCTGAAGCTTAGGTCGAAATCAAATGATTCGAGTACACTCAAATGTCGTTCATCATCAACGATAAAGGGGCATTAAGCCAATTCGCAGTCAGAACAAAAATTGGATGAACAAATTGTCTTCATATCTCTTTAGTGGGTGCGCCCAGTTGTTTTTCGGGTGTGCCGCCCAAGCTGAATATCTCCAACTTGACTGATTGTTTTCTCGCTCTCACTGTTGTCTAAACAACTGGTTTTTGTATGTGAGCAGGGGAATTGAAATGAAAGAGGGGAATCAGTGTATGAAGTTTCCTAGAACTCAATTGTCAATATTTATAGAAGACTGTAGACTTTCAGAGTGATTCTTAAATGCACAAACATTGAAGTATTGTGCTTTTGTCCCTTTTCAACCTGACTTTATGCTTATACTTAGTCTTATCGTGACTATAAATTGTAGCCAGCAAAGTAAGTTTCTTTTTTATTTTATTTTGGTAAAAAACACGCGTCGTCAGCTGTGATTTAGATGACTCATGTGTTTCTGTTTTGTATTTTTTGAAGTTTTTCCACTGAAATCTGATGAATGTGTCTCAGATTGTGAATGTGATTGAATTTTCTTTTCTTTTTTGAGTTGAGAAAGCGCAAATTGGTTTCGAAATTCACTTGGTTAGTATTTATTTTATGCTGCATTTACAAATTAACGGTTATTGTGTAGACACATACACACAAACAAGCACAAACACGTATTCATGGCTTATTCATTTGCATGCACTGCACTAAATTCTCACGTTTCAAATTTGAGTTCGATTTCGAGTTTGAGTTCGAGTCGTGCCGAGCTAAGTAGGTGTTAAATGCTTTAGTTTCTTCGTGTACTTACCAATTAGATTGTTGGCGGTTAAAATGATGCAACAGGTAAACAAAATGGCTGTCGTAATCCTGTAATGGCATCGAAATACCATGTTATCGATAACAGCCTTGTCCAGCAGATATCGTATCTTCACGAAGCTGGACACAGCCGAGACCATGCCAAAGACCGCCATTTTGTATGATTTATTGTTGTTGTTCTCGAGTTGTCTCTTTGTTGTGGCTGCTGTTAATTGTTGATGTTTCGACTAGCTAAACTAACTGTAAGTTAAAAAAGGAGCGGGAAAGAGAGATGAAATTAAATTGAGTACATTTGATGATTATACAATTACAGTGAGCTAACGCCAGACGGCGCTGTTCGTAATCTGGCAAAGTACAGTGAAACACTAGAAAAACAAACATGCCCAGACTAAGGCTGCTCCATGTGTGAATTTTTGTAAAAATAAACTGTCTGCTGTGGTGCATCGTAACGATGCTTCACTGTCCTGTGTGTAATGTGTTTGTATTTGTATGCGTTATGCGTTATCTGGCACAGCACAAGACGTGACATATTTCAAATGCCCGAAGCAAGTACATATTTCCGCTTCTCTGCCTTCTTATCACACTACACAAGCCGCACTTACAATTAAGTAAGTGCTCCGAGGCCGAATGCCGAAAACTCTGAGTTCTCTCTCTGCCCCTCTCTCTCTCTATTTACGAAACGAAAAACACAAGATCTGTCGTTTACAATCTAATCTAATCGTTGTCTTTAGACATACAAACATACATAGATTCATACATATGTATATGTAGGTTGAATGGCCTCAATGTCCACTCTTGAGTCTTGGCTCTGGAGCTTAGAACCGGTAAATGAGTTAAAAGCTAAAGCTTTTGTCAACCCACGCATAAATTTCACTTTGCCGATGCTCCCCCGGGGCCAAAGGCAAACATACACACGCACATATACGTATATGGGCATATGTTTGTATGTATGTTCACTTTGTTTGAAAGTCAAAGCTTTTGTAGTCCTCTATTTATACACTCACACACATACTAAGCGAACGTTTCGAATTCAAATTCGATCAGAAGATTGAGATCAGGTTCTTTTTGGCTTTGTTTTCTTTTTCGACTGGTCTGCGCCATGAAATTCTTTGGCGCTGCTTTTGTTTATATGCAAATTTGACATGTTTGTTGCTGTTGTTTTAATTTCAATGTGTGTATTTCATTTCGGCACAGCATATATCGTATACAACTCCACATGCACACACACACACACGCACTAGACATCGCACGCGCATACACATACACACGCACACACATTAAAAGCTAGAGTCATCTCTGTCGCACTCGCTGCAATTAAAGTCAAAATGTGTCTGCATCTGCGCAGCGGCGACGGCTACTCCTTTTCCAAACTGCAGCAGCAGCAGCTTCTGCCTTCAGCGCAGTGCATTGAAAGTTACACATAATGTTTTATGCCCTGCACACAAGCATGTACAATCACTCACACATGCTCACACAGCTTAAACAGATACAGCGAGAGAGAGAGTGGAGTGGAGTGTGTGAGAGAGCGAGAGCAGCACTTCATTTCAACTTCAATTCTTTGCGTTCGCTTCAACTGCGGCTGCCTTTTTTCTTTTTCAATAAATTTTTCAAAAAACTGGTTTTAAGGTATTTTCTTTTATTTTTCGTTGTATGGGCGAGTGTGTGTGTGTGAGAGCAGAGCCCCAAATGGTATACGGGTCGGGAACTGTGTTGCCACTGTTGCGCTTTGCTGCCGTTTTTCTCCTTTTTCGTGCTACCAAGATTAGCAACAACCTGGGCTGCAGCGCCCCCTTCCCGCTATCCCCACTGTCGCTCTCTTGTTCGCTCACTTTTAAGTGATTCTTTTGCTCCTGCCAATTTGGCATTTCGCATACAAATTTATAGCCACTTTGACACTTTGAAAACTTGTTTTAGTTGAGCTGCTTGAGTTGCGGCCCATTAATTTGCTAGCTTGTTTTGTCGGTTTGCTTTTTCAACTTTGTTGTTTTTGTTTTAATTTTTTTTTCGTGTTTCACTTTGTTGCAAATATTTGTTTGCTCTGTTCAAGATTTCTACACCACACACACGCATACACATACAAACTCGCAGACGCACACAGTCACCACAGCTGTAAAATGCATTTGTATCTGCATCTGTATGTATCTGTGTCTGTTTTTAGCAGCATACAACTACAGATTGAAATACATTCGGTGGTGGTGGTGTTAGTGTATTTTCTTTTGTGGCTGTAATTACCGTTTCCCACAAATGTGCAGCTGCGCTCAGCGGCGTTCCAAAACCTACTGACTCTGACGTGACTCGCTGCCAAGCTTGGCACACAGCTAGCAATTCACACACACGAACGCATGCACACAAGCATACAACTTACTCTCGCCTTCGCTCTCGCTCTCCGTGATACGCTCACTGCCTGTCTGGTTCTCTGAGAACCAGTTGAATGATCGCAATCCCAACTGGTTCCAGCTCACGACTTGAAATTACGCTCAGATTGCATTTGCTGGTTACAATTTACCTATCGCATGTTACCTGGGCGCAGTTCTAACCTTGCCACTAACAGGTAGGCCACTACGCAAGCCATTAATGATCAGGCACATGTTGATTTAGTTGCTTAACCCCAGCCCATGAAAACATACAAATACACACATCCACAGAAATGTATCTGGATCAGTAAGAAACAATCTTTTCTTTGCTCGCTACACATTGAAAATTTATTACTTTATTTGAAACTTGCATCTGATGTTCGAAACTCTATACAACTCTATTGATAGTTTATGTTCTGTGTCCCAGCTTGTTACTGTTCTAATTCTTATTCTGCCCAAGCTGCTGCTGCCTGAAATTCCAAGCCACTTTCTGAGTCACGAAATGATGACCAAAATTTAATGGAGAGCGGTAGTAACTACTGTAGCATACCCTGTTATTTGACACATGTCCTTTCAGCATACACAATTAAATTATTAAGCTAATACAAGATTAACTTTTTCGAAGAGATTTATTTTTCCAGTATACAATTAAGGTATTAAATTCACATTTATTTTTGGGTATTTTTCAAAAACCTTTAAAGGAATTCCCTAGTGCACAAAACATGGAGATTTCCTTGTATCTGCTGTCTCTATGTATTTCTGGGAAAGTGAAATAAAAGCCGATTCGTTTGAATATTTAAAGCGCTGAGTGGCTTGAGTCTACAATTGCGGCGATAATGTTGAGAAATTAAAATATATATAAATAAAAAAATTAAATATATTACATAATAAATGACTTGTGAAAGATTTACTGATTAAAGGTTTTCATTAAAATGTCAATAAAAATGGTTTTAATTAAGTTATTGTCTTCAACAAGCCAATTAAAAACAATTGCATATATAAAAACGATTTAAAGATTACAAATACAGTCATAGATATATTTTACTAAGATTAAAGATGCAAATATCATTTTATTTAAATGCGCATAAGTATAAAGTAATAAATGCCTATAAATCATTATAATTTATGGCCAAAAAAGAGGATTTTTTAGATTTCTTGTCCAGAAATATCCTACTGAAGTATCTGGCCTCAAGTGGTTCTGAGTGACGCCTTTCTTTTCAGGGTTAAAGTGCGTAGATGAGTTATCGATTAAGGCGGCGGTCAGAATGCAGATACATAATTATTCATAGATCAATTTGCAGGCAAAAAACTTAAGGAATTGTCTAGAGAGGCAAGCGTTAAGTTGTTGCCAACGTCGTTACCAGAACTTATTCATCTTCATCGGCAACTGCAACTGCAACTACGAACTTCTGTTGCTGCAAGTCGAGATACAAGCT
The DNA here is from genome assembly GCA_035047505.1 of Drosophila parthenogenetica. Classification (NCBI taxonomy): domain Eukaryota; kingdom Metazoa; phylum Arthropoda; class Insecta; order Diptera; family Drosophilidae; genus Drosophila; species Drosophila parthenogenetica. Next base: position 6,902,709 of record JAWNPM010000182.1, read on the forward strand.
GAGATGACTCAGCTTTAGTTGGGTTTGTTGGCAACTCTTTGGTTGTGTGGGGCACATAATGAAATGGCATTTTCTGAAATGACTGCTGCATGTCCTGCTCCCTTTGAGATACTTTTGTTGCTGTTGTCGTTATTGTCTGTGGTTGAGATGCTCGCTGTGACTCGGGGACGCTGCTTGAAATGTATCTCAGAGCTACACCTTTTATAAAGACATTAAATGCAAGATATATGGCATGTGTGATTGTGATAAAAATGTATCTGTTGCCGTTGCCGCTGCCTCGACCTGCAGATACAGATATAGCACCTACGACGCGTTGCTGTTGCTCTTGCCGTTGTCGTTGCTGTTTGTGGTTGACACAACCACAGCAACAACAACAACAACAACAAACCTTTGCTTATCGAAGTGTAAATAATTAATTTTTTTCTTCTGTTTTTGTTCTTTCTCTGTGTATCTCGTATCTTCTATCGCATCTTTATAGATTTTCAACACTTTAAATTGGATGTTGAAGCAAGAAAAAATTCAATTTGAGTATTTTTCGTCAGCTAAAATTATAAATCATGCTGTCACACACACACACACAGAACAAACACACACGCAAAATCATTGCGGTAAATACTTTTTGTGTGGTTAGCGAGTTTTTGGCCTGTTGAGCTCGGTCCGGGACTTAATTAAAAACGATTTAAAGGGTTCATTACGAGCATTGCTACCGTGTGCGCGTATGTTTGTCTGGTGTGCCAACAGTTGGCACCAGCGACCAGTCAAAAGCAAAGGCATTCGCGCACGCGCGTTCCTCTCACATATATACATTTCTTGTATCCATAAGATACATTTTGTGGCACAGGCATTTCTTTTGGTCACGTCAACTCCACCAGCTTCCAGTTGCCCAGTTTAAGGCGTAACAGAGGTGGCTTTAAGCGCACACATAGACACACGCAAACACACACTCAATCACTCTCTCTCTCTCTCTCTCTCTCTCTCTCTCTCTCCGAAACGAACAAAAGAGTTTTCGCTCACATTTTGTCTGCTCTTTACAAGTTCCAGTTCCAAAAATGTAGCGCTCTCCCAGCACACATCTCTCAGTCTTGCTCTCTCTTTTTTATCGCTCTCTTTTGTAGCGCTCTCCAAGCGACGAGAGGCAGAAGAAGCACAACAAAGCCGTTTAGGCCTCGTTAACAACAAAACGGCTTCTTGGAGCTGCTCTGGCCAACGCGTTTGCAGCGACTTGTAAGACGCTAGTTCAAATCGCCATCTCGCTCGCACTTACAGCAGCAAAGCAGAGCAGCTACCATCTCGCTCGCTGCGTAAGTCAGGTAGAAAAACTCAAGCGTAGCCGAGGTAGCAACATCAGCGACGACGACGACGACGTCGGCAACATATTGCTGATGACGTTGGATCGGTCGATCGGTCGGTTGGCGGTGTGGCTGCCAGGTTAACTCTCGTATGCGCCACCGGAATGCCGTGAACCCATTTACCTGTGCGCTTTACCTTCGTCTTCGAGACTCTTACTATTTCTATCTATATTTGTTTTTCTGTCTCTGTCTCTGTCTCAGTGTCAGTCTGACACTGCCTCGTTGGCTGGGCTGGCAACGAATAAATTCAAGTCGAAAGTCTGCCTGGCTAAATCTGTAAGCCAAAATTTATGCGTCATATCATGCGAATCCAATGGCAATCCGAGAGAACCTTTAATGTTCATTAACGCTTTGTTAATATCACTGTTTTGGCGGCTTCCTATTTACACAAATTTTGTTTAGCGCTTAATTTATTTAACACTTAATTTAAACCTTTTACTTATGTAGATTAAAATTCTTTAAATACATTATTTTGGGAGCTGTTTATGGACTGATCTTAGCACAGATGAAGCTAAAGCTTGTGCGAGATTGAAATTCTCATTCAAAAGAATCTATTAATAGTTTATAAATCCATACTTAGTATAAATGCTTTTTTTTAAACAGACATAAAATTGTATAGCTTTACTTTAAGAACAACAATTAATAATAATAACATTCTGAATACTTTATGACAGCTATTGTCACATCTGTGTTCATTTGTAGGAAAACAAAGTTTCTGTAATTATTACTTATGTATTGTCCTCTCGTATTTCATTATACTTCTCCTCTTATTACATTTTTTTCAACATTTGTTTGATTCTTATGTTACTTTATAGTAATTGTATGTTCATATAAAACTCTATAAAAATTCATATTTCAATCAAAAGATTTAATAATCATAAAATATTGAATATTCAGCAGAATATAAGAAATACCCAACAAAGTTTTGATACCAAAATAAACTAGAAACTCCAGAGTCAAGTCCACTTTTAATCAATTTTCTGCACAGTTTACTGTCTTAACAGATAATATCTTTTTAATAAACTTACGTTAGTACAAACATTATGGCGAGTTTGGGAATACAACTCGCACTCCCCTTAAGTTCCCAGTCAGTTCAAATGTATCTTTTTGGCCTGTCTATGTGAATGTGAATGTGGTCTCGTGTGCTTTATTTTTGGTAAACCCAAGTGATTAATGATCTTCCCGAAATGCCTGGCGCTGAGTGAGCAAATTGAATGAAAGATGTTCTTGGCGCACCACTCAAACTGGTCTCCACTGTACCACTCCAGCACTGTGGCAATCAATAACATTTAAGCACTGATAGTTTACCCTAAATAAACGCAGCTGGATCGGTCCAAGCATTCCTAATCTCAATTTGTACCTTGAGTTGATTCATTTGTACGTGACTAAGTGGCAAATAGTTATTTTAGCTGTTCTCCAATTCATGGCTTTTTTCCCCTCACTTCGCTATTAGTAATTACTCAACTGAACGATCTTTGATCTTTGCAGCAAACTGGGTCTGGATCTGGTGCCACGCGTGGGTCCCTTGGCCGTGGATCCACATGGCATTGGCATTGTGAAGCTCTACAATGTGCATGTGAGCAGTGCGGATAATGCCAAGGCCTCATCGGTAAGAAGAGATTCTCATAAGGCAAACATGACTCTCTTTTCATACTCTATCCTCGTCGCCTTTTTCCAGAGTCGCGGAACGTTGCGGAGAAAGACACAAAGAAAGATTCTAAGTCATCATTTGTACTTTTGTATGCGGGACTTTGGCCATCGGATTGGTGGCGATGATGCAGAGGTTTATTTTTTCCTTTACGACGGCAATCGCATGCGTCCGGTATCGGAGCGATTTCTGGTTAAGATCTCCAAGGATGGCTTTTCCAACTACATCGAAAAGCTACACAGCAATTGCTCTGTCTTTACAGATCTTGGTAACTAAACTTTAAGCAATCAACCAAATATTTAATTCCACTAATTTAAATCATTATTTCTTAGGTGCCGCTGATCTTAATGAGGAGCTGCATCTGGTGGCCGTTGTCATGCGTGTGGGTAAAATCATACAATCGGACTCAATAAAGAAGATTGAAAAGAATAGCACTAGCAGTGCCGGGGGCGCCACCTATAGGCGTCCCTTTGGCGTGGGCGTACTGTCGCTGGGCGACATCTGCCAACTGGACACGAGTCTGGAGCAGCAGGCGTCGGAGGAACGCGAATACAGCTTCAAATTGTACCAAAGCGAAGAGAAAGACTTTCATCTGCTGCCGGAGTTGATTATTAAGAAATCCAGTGGAAAATTTTCCCCTATTCAGCCAGGTAATCAGAGCACCCAAGGCATTGTGGTGTCACTGAAGTTGCTGCACGGTGGACTGGGCCAGGCGCGTCAGGAACAGCCGCTGCTCTTTCAGGGCACTACAATTACCCGTAAAATGGGCTTCCCCGATGTCATTATGCCCGGCGATGTGCGCAACGATTTGTTTTTGACACTGGAACGTGCTGAATTCGAACGTGGAGGCAAAAACACAGGCAAGAATATTTTGGTCACCGTTGTGGTGTTGGATGTGGCGGGAAATGTGCTAACCGATTGCCTGTGGGGCGCCTCTGGCATGGATGCACTGCCCCAATACCGCTCCATGATTCTCTATCACCAAAATGCACCCAGTTGGAATGAGATGCTTCGCTTGAGTGTGCCCATTGATAAGTTTGCCACCGCCCACGTGCGCTTTGAGTTCCGCCATTGCTCGACCAGGGAGAAATCGGAGCCAAAACTGTTTGCCTTTAGCTTTGCCCGGCTGATGGACACCAGCGGCGCCACGCTGGGGGATGGTCAGCATGAATTGTATGTCTACAAGTGCGAGGATCCCGCCAAGCTGCAGGCAGCCAGCTATCTGCGTCTGCAGTGTCGACCCAGAGATGCACAGGCCAAGGTGGATTGCAGTGGTGGCTTCAGTCGAAGCTCCAAGGAAGTATTCGTTCTGCGCTCACTGCTCTGCTCCACGAAGCTTACACAGAATGCGGACCTCTTGTCTTTGCTGCAATGGCGGGCTCATCCCGAGACCATTCAGGATTCGCTGACTGGTGTGCTGCGACTGAACGACGAGGAGTTGGTGAAATTTCTGCAGGATGTGCTGGACGCACTTTTCGCCATGTTCTCCAATGAGGAAGGGAACAGCACCCTTCACTCAGGACTCGTTTTCCACGTGCTCGTGAGCATCTTTAGCCTACTCCAAAGCAATAAATTCCAGCACTTTCGTCCCGTGATGAACGAGTATATTGAGAATCATTTTGCCGCCGCTCTGGTCTACAAGGGTCTCATCACATCCGTTGAGCATATGGCCGTCTTTATGACCAAGGCCGAGCATCCAGATCCGTTTCAAAAGTGCTTCGGCTCCTTAGAGTACATATTCAAGTTGTTGATACAATCGCGGCGTTTATTTGCTCGTGCCACTGGAGGACAGTACGAGGACTCCTTTAGACGTGATCTCCACTCGCTTTTCACGGCTCTGAATGGCATGCTGGCGGTGCCATCGTATGACGTCATCATACCCACTCAGGAGGCATTACTCAACTCAACTGGTGTGGTGCTGGAGCAGCTTAAGGACACGCTACCAGCTCCAGAGCTGGGAATGCTCGCTCGCAATATGTTGGATGCAATACCACGAGGTGCTCCAAATCGTCTGATCCAGGCCAAGTTACAGGCTGTTAAGGATCTGGTATCCGGCGAGCTCTTTCATGAGGATGGTGAGTCGATAGGAATAAAAGGAGTTTTTTCTGAGTGTCCTATTTATTTTCTAAACTTATTTTTATTTCTTTTCTTGCAGACTCCCGCACCGTTGTCCTTTCCGTGGCCTGCAAACACCTGCGTATGCACCTAAGTCGCCGAGATGAGCTGCGTCTCTGCGCCGAGATTCTCTCGGAGATTCTCACACAATTGTACGAGCTGCAGCGGGAACAGCGGGACAAGGTGACAAATACTCTGCAGCACGATCTTGATTCGTTGTGTAAAAATATTCTGGGGATATTGATACGGACTATAAGTATTATAATGGAGGGTTCAAATGCGGTGCTTCCCCAGTTGGTGGCATGTTTGTTGGGACTGTTGCAACTCCTTGACGAGACACACTACAAGCGCTTCTGGGACGAGCTGACGCCCAACAAGGACCCAAGAGATCTTAAAGATTTTCTTAGTAAATCACTGCTGGTCTATGAGGAGCTACTCACCCAGGATTGGCTTGTGTATCCCAATGATTGGCTAGTCATGAAACTGGCTGCCAATGATGTTCTTCGTAAATCTCTAGAAGAGTTTGCCAAGCCGCTCGTCTATCGCTTCCTTGGACCTCAAGCCTTCGACTCACAGCTTTGGTGGAGCTACTTCAGTCTGGCGGTCACCTTTTTGACCCAGCCCTCGCTGCAGCTAGAGCAGTACCGGGAGCCAAAGCGTCTCAAGATCTTACACTCTCACGGCGATATGCGTGTGCTGATGGGCTTCCAGATACTCAGCATGTGGTCGCAGTTGGGTGAACAAAAGCTTCACTTTATACCCTCGATGGTTGGTCCTTTTCTGGAGGTAACTCTCGTTCCCGAGCCGGCGCTACGCAAGGCCACACTATCCGTCTTCTACGACATGATGCAATGCGAACAAGTAAGGGATCAATCCTTATATTTACCTAATTCTCTGTCTAAAACATTGTTAAATTCATCCACAGGCTGCTCGTGGTTCCTTCCGTCTGGTGGAGAGCGAACTAATTGACAAACTGGATTTGTTGATCAGCGAGAACAAGGGAGATGATGAATACCGTGAGCTTTTCAGCACCATGTAAGTAACTGTGCTATATGTAATAAATATGTATGTATATACTCATATTTGTATTTGTTTGTTCAAACATGTGTTTGTATATATTTATAAATATTTAAATGTCTGTATAAATGTCTCACCTCACACTCATTGCAATCGCCAAAAACCAATCCATAAAAGGGAACATCTCAGCTTGGTGTAAGTTCAAAACGCCTTTTAGTTTATGTCGTAGTATCAGCTTAAATTATATTCTAGCAGATGAGCAGGCAATTTAACTTGTATCAAATAATAACTAATTTAACCAGCAATGCTTCAAAGTATTATATATTTGCCTGTATAGTACACATTTGTTTTAAATAGTTTGTTATCAAAAATATGTTTTAAATTAAATTCATTAGACTGAATAGACTCTTTATCCACTTTATATTTATTGATCGGTTTTAAATTATTGCTTTCTTGCTGCTCATCTCTGCTAGAATAATAAAATACTTCGTCTTTTCGAGATAAGCCATACCTTCATGTATTAAACTTTATTGATAGTAGTATAATTTTGTAATTTATCAACGTTTCCATAACTCCTTAGTATCTTAAAAGATAAAACTTCTTCATTTCGATTATTTTTGATTACTGTGTTCCAATCTTTATTCTTGTTTCAGTTTTTCTTAAATCAGTTCTTAGTTATACTTTACTCTATATCATCGTAATTCCCTGATTTTCTGCTGAAATATTCTTTCAATACAATACAAATTTATGATTTTTACTTACTACAATTTTTTTTACTACATTGTTCACCTAGTTTGCTGGAAAAGGTGCACGTGGAGAATCCCAACTGGAAGGATGCGGGCACAGCGTTCATAGGATCAGTGACACGATTGCTGGAGCGACTTTTGGACTATCGCAGTGTGATGCAAGGCGAGGAGAATCGTGACAAACGCATGACGTGCACGGTCAATCTACTGAATTTCTATAAAAACGAAATCAATCGCAAGGAAATGTATCTGAGGTGTGTATCCAACAGAAAACAGATCGAATACAATTTCATTTATTTGCCTTGTCTCAACAGATACATCTACAAGCTGCACAATCTGCATCTGCAGGCGGAGAACTACACAGAGGCGGGCTATACTTTGAAACTATATGCATCCATGTTGAGCTGGGATCGGGAAACCCAAAGCTTTGCACCCTTCGACAACAGCGGTCAGCCGGAGTGGCAGCGCAAGGAGCGACTTTATCATGAGGTCTGCATGCTTCTTTAATAGCCTCTATAATAGACAAAAATGTTTTAATCATTGCAAATTTTTTGGCCATCCAGATACTCAAATACTTCGACAAAGGCAAGTGCTGGGAGAAGGGAATTCCGCTTTGCAAGGAGCTGGCCCAGCTCTATGAGACGCGACGTTTTGACTATAATAAACTGAGCGATATTCTCATACTGGAGGCCAAGTTCTTTCAGAATATATTGACGCAGCTGCGACCAGAACCGGAATACTTTAGAGTAGGCTTCTATGGCATGGATCTGCCTCTCTTTGTGCGGGTAAACTAAGCTCAGTCTTAAGTTTCTTAGTCTCTTGGTAACTAATATGTTTTTGGCTAATTGTAGAACAAGCAGTTTGTGTACCGAGGACTGGAATACGAGCGTATAGGCGCATTTACGCAACGCCTGCAAACAGAGTTTCCAAGCGCCCAAATTCTGGCCAACAACAGCCCGCCAGATGCGGCGATACTGAATGCACCAGAGCAGTATATACAGATCAGTAATGTGAGGCCAGTCGGCGATGCCCAGGCGCTAAAGACAGCCATGGTGCCTGTTCCAGAGAAGATAGCTAGATTCTATGAGGTGAACGATGTGACGCGTTTCATATTGGATCGGCCCATGTACAAGGGACCCATCGACAAGGACAATGAGTTCAAGTCGCTGTGGATTGAACGCACCACCCTGGACATTGCCAGTGCTTTGCCAGGCATACTGCGCTGGTTCGAAGTCAAGCAAAAGTCCGTGCAGGAGCTGACGCCGGTGGAGTATGCCTGTGAAATCATCAGCAATGCTGGAAAGGAGCTAGCAGATCTTATTGTGCAATATCGTCGGGATCCGAAGCGCAATATTAATCCGTTCTCGATGCGCCTTCAAGGCACCATCGATGCCAATGTCATGGGCGGCATTAGTAAATATCAGGAGGCATTCTTTGCCGAACACTTCCTTAAGTCACCACAGGGCGCCGGACAGCAGGCGAATGTGCAGCGTTTGAAGATCCTTATACTAGAACAAATACAAATACTGGAACAAGCACTGGAGCTCCATGGTCAACTGGCACCAGCTGGTGTTCAGCCGCTACACAATCGCTTACTGGAGCGTTTTTCGCAGCTAAAACAGAGTCTATCTGGCATGGGACGTCTGAAGCGCCAGCCGTCCGAGAGTATTGTGAACACTCCTCTGCCGCCACTGCCAACAGAGCAGCGGACAGGTGCACAGAACATGGCTAGTGGTAATCCGAATACCAACTACGTCTACGAACTGGATGAGATCTATACGCGACCCGGCGACACGCTGCGTCCGGTAGAGACCATGAATTCCTATCAGACCCTGAGCAAGGAGAGTCTTAGCATTCCATTGCCCCTGACAGATCCATTGGTTGAGGCACCGCCCGTACCCAATCGCCCACGATCGCAGAACTTTGTGATCAATGGGGCAATGGACAGTCCGGAGGTGCCGCCTAAGCGTCAGCCCGTCAACAATTCACCCAATGCACCACCATTACCACCACGTGGGATTACGCCAGATAAACGCGCCTCGAACCCGCTCATATTCAACGACTTTGGTGCTAGTAGTGATGCCACTGCGAGAAGGCATTCGGCACAGCAGCAGCATGGTCAGAAGTATTCTGTGGTGGACATTAGTTTCGATGATCCCGAAGCGGATCAACAGCCTCATTCATTGCCACACAATCTGCAGGATGCTGGCAGCCATTTGAATGTTTGCTTTGCTCCGAATGATTTTCGGGACTCGGGCATCTCCACAACCAGTTCCCGTGAGCTGAATCAGTTGAACAATTTGAGCGAGGAGTCCTCTTCGCTATCATTAAGCACTGTGCAGCATCGGGAGCACTGTCGAATCAGCTCCAATGGCAGTCTAGATATGCACATCCATGGCGGAGGCTTAAACATTACCCATCGTGAAAGTTCCAGCAGTTCCTTTGATGTGGAGGACATACCCGTACCGCCGCCACCAATCCCACCCAAATCACTTGGGGTGGCGGCAAATGGACTAGGCACATCGCTGATGAACGATGACACACACTCACCCAACACACATCCGACGCTTAATCATTCCATTAACCATCACAATCATCACCATAACGGCGATGGCAATGGTGTTGGCGATGGAGATGACTACAGCTCGCCGCAGCATCAGACAACCAATGGGAATAGTCTGGGAGGCAGCATACTGGTGGCACCAGTGTCAACAGCTGTCGAGGCTGTCACATCATCTTCCAATCATCATCACGATGGCGGCACTTTTTGAGTTACAATATGTCGCTGCCATCATCCACCCGATCAGCCGCATCAGCCACACAAACCATCCTCATACACCTCAACATCGAGCAGTACATCCACGGAAACGGGCACTGAGAGTACCGATTCCAGTTCATCCACTCAGTCATTAACACCACCTCCAGCACCACCACCATCATCACTGCCACTGCCATCGCTTTCATCAACGTACAATCATTATCATACAACCCATGAACACTTGCATGCTCCGACACCTGGTCCAGGTGTGCACTTCTGTCAAGAGTGTATGTCATCGCCATCGCCAACGCCGACAATTATAACAGAACAGGCGCAGGTGCATGCCACACCAGGCACAACGCTGTCAGCAGCACAGCAACCTCATATTGAGCACTGTTCTTGTGGCCTCAGCTTCTCTGTGCAACAGCAGCAGCATCAGCCCTCGTTTGATTATCAAATGGAGCCACAGTTAAGCTGCCAGCATCATCATCATCATCACCACCATCATCATCATCTGCAGGAACCGGAGGCATCCCATGCTCAGGCACAGACCGACTTCTCTTATGGGCAGCGCTAGAAAATCTATGATAAAATTTATTATTGAGTTGTTTTGTGTCGATATTAACATATTTTATTACTAATATTATACATATATTATTACTTTAGTTTATTTTATATTTTAATTATTTGTTTAGTGCCAAATGTTCGCTGCAAATCCAAAAACGCAAGTTGTAAAAATAGGTTGCTTCAAGAATTTCATAATTTTAGTTGAATATTATTTAGAAATGTGTAATTCAATTTAAGAATTTATTATATAATTATTAAAAACCGGGGAATTGTCGCTAAAGTTACTAAGACAGATCAATAAAGTGAATAATTTTAAGCTACGAACGTTTTTCTAGAATCTAAGCAAGCCAAGATGATCAAACTTTGAATAGATAAGTACATACCATATATTGAGAATCAAACTTTAAACCAAAATAATGAAAGCTAATCAAAATGCTAAAATATACAAAGAAACGAAGCAGAAAAAGTAGTTACAGTCTTTAACAAGTAACACCGACGAAATGTGCAATGCAGTTTTTACTTTAACAATAAATTTATACATATTTAGAGAAACATACTAACTAACAAGCAAACATATAATAATTTCCAATGAAAACAAAAAGTTTTCCAATTTTGTAAATTTTTGATCGATTAACAACTATAGTCTTTTTATAAATATATAAAACCATTAGATATATGCTATATCACGCAATCTGAAGCGCAAATAACCATATTTAACACAAAAATAAAAATATAATCAATTTTTATCGAATCTAAAACTGAGATTACTAGTCAACAACTCGAATAAACGTGTTAAAGAATATTTAATATAAATTTGTAGTCTTGTATCTATACAAAACAAAAATCTTTAAACGCGCATACAGAGAGAAAAATATATGAATTTATTAGAAATCAACAAAAAATATGAAATAAACAAATTATATGCCGCAGATTTATATTTATAGATTATTTATTTCATTGGTATTCTATGTTCAATATATAAACTTATTTTATGGAATTAATATAACTCTTTGAACGCGCGCCGCACGTGATTAAGAACGTGTTCAATTTAATTGGCTGGACCGATTCCTGTCATCTCCTTGAGCTCTTTAATCAAATGCTTGTTGTACTCCTTGTAATTAATGGGTGTCATTGACTGCACGGTTAACTTGTTGCGGTTTACGTCGCCGTACAATTCATTTTTGCTCCGCAATTTGAATATGAAAGATGAAAAATTAATGTCCGCAAACATTTTCTCAGCAGCAGCTGGATCATTTTCCAATGCCTCGCCGACTTCCTGGGCGGTGTGCTTAAGCAGTTGCTCGCCAGTCTCGTTGAAGCTGGTTACCCAACGATTTGAGGTCCAGTCTCCAATGCTCATCTATTAACAAAAAAACAAATTAGTCACTAAAGTTCTACATGATAGCTGAGTCCTTCTAATTTTGACAACGATTTGTCACTCTTTGTGTATTCTACAAGTACGAGTCCAGAAATAAGAGAGAGAACTTACATTGACCAGCAAACGGTATTTAAAGTTGGGATAGGCAGCATTACAACGTTCGCAGCGATACTGTCCATTTCCCTCGTCCACGACCTTCTTGTTGCACTCGGTTTGAGGACATGCCTTGTAGAAGGCGTTCTCTTGCTTCACAATGTGCACAACTGCCTTGCACTGGAAGTAGTCAGGTTTGTCGCCAGCGCCCAGGTTACGCATGCGGGCTTCCTTGAGTGTGATCCATTCGCTGTTGAAGTTGCCGCCACCTGTGCGAGCCGACACCAGATTACTTATGTTATCACCGCCGCCATTGTCGAACCAGCCACGAAGCTTGTGGGCTTCCGGCATATCAGGATTTATTTTAAGAATTGATCCTCCGCCCATGCTAAGACTTTTACCGCCATTGAATTCGTTAATGCGTGATCCCTTCACTAAAATGACTGGCTGCACATGTCCATCGAAATTGACGGCTTCGTCGCCCCAAAGTGTTAGCGTGACAGCAGCATTACTCATATCCACCAGAGTCAAATCCCGTTTTTTGAACTCCTTGTTGGTTGTACGCGATGTAAAGGCTTGTAGCTCACCCACATCTTTGCAAATGCCAATTGTATCCACCGCTGCTTTGTTCTCCATGTTGGCTACTTCGGAGATTGGTACCAAGTCAAATTTGATTTCGGGTATGCCATCATCGGCATCCTCGCATAACTGCACCACTGTTTCACCAGTGAAAGTCATCTCGTAATCGTTTTTGAGTTGAGAGTATTGCTTATTTGCTGGCTTCAGTTGGCATTTGGAAAAAAAGTAGACATTATCGACCTCAATGAGATCATAAAACTTATCACATTGCTCTTTGAAAGCAGTTGCACGAATTTCACCAGATTCATCCATTAAATCCATGCTGAAAAGCTTTCCCTCGCCACGGGCATTGCTCCAAGTGCGTATGGCTGTCTTCGCCGTGACCCGAGCCTTAATGACCCATTTATTTTGATATGGACTTAGACTTGCAATCGGATGTGTTAGCCCTGCACTGATACTGCTGTCCATTGTATTGTTATTGTTGTTGTAATTCTTCTGATTATATGATTGCTCCTTTTTGACGGGCATGCTTGGCTGAACTGGAACCGCTTTTGGTGCAGTATCTTGTTTGGCTGCATTCTCGTAAGTGACGGGTTCGCCAATCTTTGTGTTCACCTCCTCTCCCGCATTCAATACCGTCAGCTCGGTGACAATGAGGACTCGCCTATAAAAACAATTTTAATTCCAGTCCGTCGCTCAATCGAAAGAAGTGGAGTTGTCACTTACTTGCCAGAGCCTTCCTTGCCGACCATGGAGGTCATGTACTTATCCAGTCGCACAATTGTGTTCTCGTTGAGCAATCCCTTGTGCTGCATTTCATTCAGTTGACTAGCCAACATAGCATAGCTATTGTAGTACTTGCCATCTGACATAAGCAGGCGATAACGTTCCTGATCTGAGTTCGTGTTAATTCTCTTGATGCCCAATATTTGCAGCACCGGCTGTGGAACATCCTCGCCATGCATGATTCGCTATTAGAGAATTAAAAGTTAGTTTCATTGATTGAATGTTGTTAGTTTTGCGTTGCTTTACCGCTATGACTCCTGTGGTTAGATTTGCAATAGGCGCCATTGTATTATTTGATTTAAATTTATTTGATTTCAAAAAACAAAAATATTTGCGAATTTCAACAGCGGCGTAATATCTGCGCGAAGCGATGCCAGAAGTGGCGGGAAGAGTAATCTGCAAAACCCCTATCGATTGTTTTTATCGATATAAAAGAGTGCTAAAAGCAGTTTTGAAAAATGCAGCCCTGCTTGCTAATCTTATCGATTTCTTATTGTGTGAAGTGCTATCGAAAAGTCATCGTAGGCTGCAGGCCCGTCGTTCTTGTCTCTCGTTTCAGCCTCTTTTACAAATTAAAAAGTTGTAGCTAATAAATAAATTGCAATTTCAGTGTGCTGTCTAGTTTAAAATTCAAGTAATTAAATAGTGCAGCTAGTAAGATAAAGTGAATAGAAAGGAAGAAAGCTGCATGAAATTTTCAGCTGCCAATACGAAGCAAGGCACAAAGAGCAAACAAAAGAAACAATGAGCGAGCGAAACAGCAGTCAACAATGTGATAGATAGTGCAACTCTTCTATCCAAATAAAACAAAACAAAGGAGAGACAAAGGATAGAAACCCCGAAAACTCCACACACACACACGCATACGTACACAAATACACACAATAGGAAGAAGAGCAGATGATGTAGCAGGCAAACTTGGCTGCTAATAAATAAGAAAATGTTTCAATTCCAATTTTGATTTTTACAAATGGAATCAAAAACCTGTAACCCAAGTGTTAACGTTAACTACAAGTGAAAGGAGAAAAATTCGTTCCCTTCATCGGTTCGGTTCACAAAATTGTGTCTGTGTGTGTCTGCCCGTGCATCTGTGTGTGTGTACGCGTGTGTGTATGCAAGTGTGAGTAAAATTGGTATTAAAATTTGGGTTTGGGGTTGATAATAAATTGTGGAAAGTAAAGTGATAAACGACATAAGTCTTTTTTGCCCCTGCCCCGTTTCCTGCGGCAAGTAGAGGCAAAGATTTAAAAATGCCCAGTGCTTCGTTCACATCGTCACGCACCTATGTGCGCCGCTCCAGACGAAAAGGGGCCAATCGCATTGCCATGCCCAATCGTCCCACGGGCAACATTATGGATCCAATGCTGCAACAAAGTGTGCATGCCCAACAAAGCAGCGCTGCATCCACAAGCACAGCCTCATCATCCGCCGCCTCCTCAGCCTCAGTCGGAGGTGGAAACAATGCCAATGCCAACTCCAATTCCGGCAACAGTGCAGCAGCCGGTACGGGCGGTAATAATTCGTCAGAGTACTTTGACAGTGGACAGCCAACAAGCAGCGGTGCAGCCGGAGCAACAGCGGCAGGAGCAAGCGGAGCTACTGGTAGCAGTATCAACCAGAATCAAGGTATTGGTAATATGTATAATGCAGTGCAAGTTATGGACACCACCGAGGGCAACTCAGCACTGCCAAGCACTTCGGGTAGCGGTAGCAGTAGCGGCATCGGCAATAACAACAGCAACATCACCTGCAGTTCAAACTTTCCCAGCACATCAGCAGCTTCCAGTCAAAGCAATAGCAACAACAACAGCAGTAGTAGTGGCAACAGCGGTAGTGGTGGCAATGTAGGTGGTACCGCATCCTGCTGTCATCAGTCACCGTATGATTTGCGACGGAAGATATCCGCTGCCAGCAATCATGAGCAATGGTGTTCCTCTACTGCAAATGCGGCAAGTCAATCAGTTGGTGTAATGGTGGGTCCAGCCAGCAGTTCACCGCCTTTATTAAATCCAAGCACATCACCTGCCAGTTCATCAACGTCAACATCCTCAGCGTCGTCGTCCTCGTCATCGTCGTCCTCATCATCATCATCGTCGACATCGTCGTCGTCCTCATCATCATCGCCATCAGCAATTGTTCAGGCGCCATCCACAAGTGCCACATTTCCCGTGAACAATGCACCCACAACGGGTGCCACACTTGCCCAGCCACCAAATGTGCATAGTTCTGTGCCGCAGCAGCAGCACTGCGGAGCACTTCCCGTCGGCGGTGCAGCCGCTGTCATTGAGGATAACAACTATATGCTGCCAGCACGCAAACGTTCCCGCCGTCTCTACACTCAGAGCGGTGAAACGGACACCGCCGCTGTGCCCAACATGGAAGCGGGCAGCAGTGGTAGTGCTGCGAGTGGAGCGGGACCAACAGCCGCACAGTATTTGCAATATGAACTGGCAGACGAGGTGCTCTTAGCCATATTTTCATACTTGCTGGAACAGGATCTGTGTCGTCTGGCGTTGGTCTGCAAACGTTTTAATACCATTGCCAACGACACCGAGTTGTGGAAGCGTCTATATCAATCCGTATTTGAATACGATTTGCCCCTGTTCAATCCGGAGCTTTGCAAATTTGTATTTGAAAAACCGGAAGAATCGGAGTACGCTAATCCGTGGAAGGAGAGCTTTCGTCAGCTCTACCGCGGTGTTCATGTGCGTCCTGGCTACCAGGATAAACGACATCCCAATCGTAGCATCGTGTTCTTTAATACTATTCAGGCTGCTCTTGATTATCCCGAGGAGCGTGCAGCAGCAGCATTTGCGTCGGGCTCCAGTGCAGGTGCAGGTGCTGGAGCTGGCAATGTCAATGCTGGTCTTTCCAACACCAGCAGCAGTGCGTCGGGAGCAGCGGGCTCCGGTGCAGGTGGCGCTAGTGTTAATGCCTTGGCAAACATCTACGAGGAGAATGTACCACCAACTGAGCATCCAGGTCCATTAATATTCCTGCATGCCGGTCACTACAAGGGTGAATATCTGTTTATTGACTCGGATGTGGCACTCGTGGGTGCTGCTCCAGGCAATGTTGCTGAATCTGTGGTACTGGAGCGCGAAGCTGGTTCTACGGTTATGTTTGTGGAGGGTGCCAAATATGCCTATGTTGGCTATCTGACGCTCAAATTTTCACCGGAGGTCACCTCGACTGTGTCACATCACAAGCACTATTGCCTGGACATCGGTGAGAACTGTTCACCAACTGTGGACAATTGTATCATACGTTCCACATCCGTGGTGGGTGCGGCAGTTTGTGTAGGCGGGGTTAGTGCCAATCCGGTTATACGCAATTGTGACATCAGTGACTGTGAGAACGTTGGACTCTATGTGACCGACTATGCCCAGGGTACCTACGAGCACAACGAAATCAGTCGGAATGCTTTGGCCGGCATTTGGGTGAAGAACTTTGCCAGCCCCATAATGCGTGAGAATCATATACACCATGGTCGTGATGTGGGCATATTTACCTTTGAGAATGGCATGGTAAGTCAACTATAACGCTATCCACTTCAAGTCAATTGGTCATGGTTGTAATCACTGTAATTCCAGGGCTACTTTGAGAAGAACGATATTCATAACAATCGCATCGCTGGCTTTGAGGTCAAGGCTGGCGCAAATCCCACGGTGGTCAAGTGTGAAATACATCATGGCCAGACCGGAGGCATCTATGTGCACGAGAACGGTCTTGGCCAGTTCATTGAGAATCGAATACACTCGAATAACTTTGCAGGTAAGTTGGAGGTATCTTTGTACGCGACTTATGTTGAGATTAATCAATTTCTTAATACAGGTGTGTGGATAACATCCAACAGCAATCCGACTATACGCAAGAACGAGATCTATAATGGTCATCAGGGCGGGGTGTACATCTTTGGTGAGGGGCGTGGCCTCATTGAGCACAACAACATCTATGGCAATGCCTTGGCGGGCATACAGATTCGTACTAATAGTGATCCCATAGTGCGTCACAATAAGATCCATCACGGTCAGCATGGAGGCATCTATGTGCATGAGAAGGGACAGGGATTGATTGAAGAGAATGAGGTGTATTCGAATACACTTGCCGGCGTCTGGATAACCACTGGTAGTACGCCTGTCTTGCGACGCAATCGCATCCACTCGGGTAAACAGGTGGGCGTCTATTTCTATGATAACGGACATGGCAAGCTGGAGGACAACGATATCTTCAATCATTTGTATTCGGGTGTGCAAATACGCACGGGCAGCAATCCGGTGATACGTGGCAACAAAATCTGGGGAGGACAGAACGGTGGGGTTTTGGTCTATAATGGTGGACTTGGTTTACTGGAACAGAATGAGATATTTGATAACGCCATGGCCGGTGTTTGGATCAAAACGGACTCGAATCCAACACTGAAACGCAACAAAATTTATGATGGTCGCGATGGTGGCATTTGTATATTTAACGGCGGCAAGGGCATTCTCGAAGAGAACGATATATTTCGGAACACACAGGCTGGCGTTCTGATCTCAACCCAATCGCATCCCATACTACGACGGAATCGAATATACGATGGACAAGCGGCTGGCGTAGAGATCACAAACAATGCGACAGCCACATTAGAGCACAATCAAATCTTTAAGAACAAATTTGGTGGGTTGTGCCTGGCCAGCGGCGTCCAACCGATTACACGGGGCAATAACATATTCAATAACGAGGACGAGGTTGAGAAGGCCGTCTCGAGTGGCCAGTGCCTGTACAAGATTAGCAGCTACACATCATTTCCAATGCACGACTTTTATCGCTGCCAGACCTGCAATACAACCGATCGAAATGCCATATGCGTGAATTGCATTAAGAACTGTCATGCCGGACATGATGTTGAATTCATACGCCACGATCGGTAAATATCTCTTTTTTTTACTTCTTTAATTATTTGTTACTTATTTGAGATTGTTTTGCAGCTTCTTTTGTGACTGCGGTGCGGGCACCCTGTCCAATCAATGCCAGTTGCAGGGTGAACCCACACAGGATACTGACACGCTCTACGATTCAGCAGCGCCGATGGAATCGCATACACTGATGGTCAACTAGGGCATCATTGGCTCTATAAATGTATTTTGTAAAATCAGAAATCAGCTCTCAACTGTTTTAGACTTCAAGGTGTTTGCTGTCAAAGCCAACACCGTACTATCATCTCAGAAGTGTTTGCTGTACATATTTCCACAAGACACACAATAATAATACAATTGATTTGATTGTATGTATATACTATACACTATACCACTACTATATGATAATTATAAATCTGCGTTCAAAATTCAACTCAATGTGCAATTTAGTTTAAACCCAAAGGATTTCAAAATAGCTTCGCCCTTCTCCAATTGTCACAACGAAAATTACATTTATTTTTTTGTTTTTCTCAAGAATAGCATAAAATAAGTATATGGAAAATATAATGATAGATTGAATGATAAAAAGTATATGGTGAGAACGTCAAATCCCCAGTGAAGATAAAAATTTTGTAATGTAGTTTAGTAGAGTTTTTAAATTTAAAAAACAACATAAAAGAAAACAAAAATGAAAAGATTGAAATATTTGTATTTTAAGAGACGTAGACAGGAACAATTCGAAAAGCAATTTTAAGTATTAATAACAAATTACGAGTAGATAAACGACAGCAACCGCTTTTTGTGCTTCATCAGCTAACTAACCATATAAATATATAAATCTAACTATAAATACATACAAAAAAACAGTATAAATGCAGTAAACGGACAAGTTAAAGAATCAAAAGCGTTTATATAAAACAAAACAAATAAAAAACAACCATCACAAATAATGAGCAATATTTCATGTCTAAATGTCAAATTTATCTAGAGCAAATCATACAAATATGTGTCATTTTAGAGCTGTAAGATTCAAAATGTTAGAACACTAAACTTGTACTGTTTTCGGTTTGATCGCTTATATATATTTTATATTGGGGATCACCCGAGAGTATTCGAATTATGCAAAACTCATTAATTTTTAACTATAATGTGTGGTAACTAAGTACTAAGTAGCGCTATATATAAATATAGAAAGAGACGTGTATGTAGGATGCACAGCAATTAGTTTTTATATATAAATATTCTAAGTACTATACTTATTACTATGAACTTACTATGTTTGTTCATAAATATTTTTATTATTTCTAAGAACTTTCAAATAGTTTTGTTTTTTTTTATATATATGTTGCCAATTATTGTATTTATGTTATATTTAACAAATTTGCTTGTTTTTCTTTAACAATTTTTTGCATAACACAATTAACTTTAATGAACACAAAACACTTCTATATATAAATGCTAATTATAATATACATAAACATACTTTAATTAACTAAATATAGGCAGCTCACACACACACAGATAGACACACACACTCCTATAAATTTCTGAAGTACATAGAATAAGCATACGATTTACTAACAATTGCGTTGATTGAGATGCAAAATGTATCTGTATCTGAATCTGTATTTCGATGTGAGCAAGAGCAACGACAATTTTGAATTGTAAACACACATCCATAAACACACCCACACACTCACACACAACTATATGTAGAAATGAATTTTAATGTGTAACTTACACATCATCGTCGTCGTTTGTCGCCTTCGACTTGGACACACAGACAAAAAAACTAATTATACATATACATATATACCAGGTATAAGCTAAAATTATATTTGAAATTATTTCACAAAAAACAAAAAAAAAAAAAAAAACAACAAGAAAAAGACCAATTGTTTTTACTGCCCTTGGTGTCTTTACTGAATTTATTTTTAATTCCGAATCCTTTCGCAGAGTACAGCGACAATTTCATCGTGTTTTGCCGCCTTCGCATAATGAATTGGTCCCAGACCCAGCTCATCCTTGACTTTGGGGTCACAGTAATAGGGCAACAAGTACTCCACTACCTCCAGGTTTCCCAACTGCGAGGCATAGTGCAGTGGAGTGCGTCCGGTGCGATCCGCGAGTGTAAGATTAGCTCCTGCCAAACGATAGGACTCTAGTCTGTTGATCTGTCCATGCTCCACCAGCGCACGCAGTTGCTCTGCCTGCTGCGGTTCATCGTCCAGCAGCACAGCGCCGTTGTCGAGAAGGACTTGGATTACCTTATGATTGTCTGCATCAATGGCTTCGTGAAGTGGGGTGCGGTTAAAGCGATCGGTTAGATCCACTGGACAACCGCAGTCCAGTAACCAAGAGACACAGCCCTCCTGTCCCAGGTAGCAGGCTAGATGTAGAGCAGAGCGTCCCTCACAATTGGTCTCACAGAGATTTGCTCCATATTGCTTCAAGGACTTCAGTCTCTCCACATCACCAACTCGGATAGCGGCATCAACGAGTGCTGGAAAGAATGTGCTGCACATTTGATCCCGTTCCCTGCAAGTAGACAGATGAAGGGTTCGTGCCACTCCCTCGATGAGATCAATGTCATTGATCTTAGACAGCGTGTTGGTGGTTAACTCCCCACGAATGCTCAGCTGCATGACCTTCTTCTTATTCTCCAGGTTCCATTTGGTTTTTCCCAGCACATATGCCAGTTTAGTCAGTGCCGCCTCCTGTGTCATATCGCAGCCGGCCACCACGCCCATATCCATCCAGGCACCCGTTTTGTAGATTGGCGCAATCTCCCCATTTGGACACTGGGTGATATTCACCACCAGAACTCCACGTTTAACGGCTGCGGATACCTCTTGCAGCAGATCCGCTTCGCTGGGTATGTTGCCAGAGCCAAAGCTCTGAATGACCACGCCCATCATGGGCGGACTGAGCATGGCACGGAGCACAGCTGCTGTAATGCCCGGGTAGATTCTAAGCAGTCCTACGTTTCTCTCCAAATTGGTTTCCACCGCAAATTTTCCCAGATTGCAGGGTCTAAATATTTGGCGATGATTGATATCCACATTGATGCCAACCGCCCCAAGCGCAGGTTGATTCGGCGAGTCAAATGCATGAAAGGAATTCGAGCTAACCTTTGTGGTACGACAACCCCGGAACACTTTGTGGCCAAAGTAAAGCAGTACCTCGGGTATGTTATAGTTGCTGGCCATTAACAGGGATCCAATGAAGTTATCCCTTCCGTCTGTGCGCATCTCAAATATGGGTATCTGGGCACCGGTAATCACAACGGGCTTACCCAGATTCTCTAGCATAAATGCTAGTGCAGACGCCGTGTACGCCATTGTGTCCGTGCCGTGCAATATAACGAAACCATCATAACGCTCGTAGCAATCCTGCAAAGAGCCGCTTAATTAAATGACGGTATCTGATGCTGAGATATCCAAACTTACGCCTATGTCCTTTGCAATGCGCTTCCAATCGTTCATGTTCATGCAGCTCGAGTCTAAAAGTGGCGAATATTCCGTAACGTCGTATACCACTCGGATCTCAGCTCCCTCCACTTTGGGCAGCACCAGAGGAGGCTCATCGTTGTCCTCGTAAATGGGAGTGTAAGTATGATCGTGGCAGTTGGGATATTCTCGGAGTCGCTTGGGTAACTCGTTCTTAATGGGTGCCAAGGCTAAAAAAAATCGAAAAGCTATAAACTTTAAAAATTTGAATTTTCACCTTACCGCCAGATTCGTTGCGGATCATGCCAATGGTGCCCCCTGTGTAAATGACATGAACTCGCGCCTCCTCGACCTGACGACACCTGCACTTTTGAGTTCCCATTATTCCCAACTGCCACTTCGTCTTATAAACAACTCAGAATTTGGGAAAGGGCAGAATAGTTTTAAAATTTACTTTTTCAACAAAACATTTTACTGGTCAAACTATAAAAATTGATCACCAAATAAAAATGTTTTGCTTAGTTACAATGTTTAGTATATGATGATATGTACTGCATGTTGATGTTAAACTAATGACAAAAAAATCAAAGGCAGTAAAGCATTCATAATGCAACGGACGCTTTTTTTACGGGTTTTCTGCCTACTTATAAATAGTGGGAGATTACGCGAAAAGCATTTATCGATTTATCGAAATTTTGTAAGCCTTACTGATGCATCCCTGCGTGCTTGCGTTGCGTTCTGATTGGCAAAATAAAAACTGTGTTTGTGTATTTGTGACGAGAAAATCTTGCGTCTGAGATTCGGAGCTCACAGCCCCGCCTTTGAGTGCAAGTTTATCTGCACATTTCGCCGTTGTTATAGTTAGAGTGATGACAAATATATCAACATGACCGAAAAGATAACATTAGCTGATGCGCTGTCCAATGTGGAGGTGCTGGACGAGATACCGCTGCCCGATGAGCAGCCCTGTATAGAGGCCCAGCCCTGTTCTATTATCTACAAAGCAAATTTCGATACAAACTTTGAGGATCGCAATGGATTTGTTACAGGCATTGCCAAATACATCGAGGAGGCGACTACGCATGCAAATTTGGTAAATATTACACAAATACCGCCTACCCCTTTTCTACACACCCTTCTAATTGCACTTCCTGTCACTGCAGAATGTTCTATTGGATGAGGGTCAGAAGCATGCCGTCATGCTCTACACCTGGCGCTGTTGCTCCAGGGCAATACCACAGCCGAAATCAAACGAGCAGCCAAATCGCGTGGAGATCTATGAGAAAACCGTAGAAGTGCTCGCACCGGAAGTGAATAAACTGCTCAACTTTATGTACTTCCAACGTAAAGCAATTGAGGCATTCTCCGGGGAAGTGAAGCGCCTGTGTCATGCTGAGAAACGCAAAGACTTCGTGTCAGAGGCGTATCTACTGACGCTTGGCAAATTCATCAATATGTTTGCGGTCCTTGACGAGCTGAAGAACATGAAGTCCAGCGTTAAGAATGATTACTCCACATATCGACGTGCGGCACAGTTTCTGAAAGTGATGTCTGATTCGCATACGCTACAGGAGTCGCAGAACCTTTCTATGTTCTTGGCAACTCAAAACAAAATACGCGACACTGTTAAGGATACGTTGGAGAAGATCGTTGGCTACGAGGACTTGCTTTCGGATGTGGTCAACATCTGTGTCCATATGTTTGAAACAAAAATGTATTTGACGCCTGAGGAGAAGCATATGTTGGTGAAAGTCATGGGATTTGGTCTCTTCCTCATGGATAGCGATGCTTGCAACATTAACAAGTTGGATCAGAAGAAAAAGATACGCCTCGATCGCATTGACCGCATTTTCAAGAACCTGGAGGTAGTTCCACTTTTCGGAGACATGCAAATCGCTCCGTTTAACTATATAAAACGTAGCAAACACTTTGACTCCAGCAAGTGGCCGCTATCAAGCTCGAATGCTATCAGTCCACAAGCTGATTTAATGGTGCATCTGCCACAAATTCGAGAGGATCATGTCAAGTACATTTCTGAGCTGGCACGTTATACCAACGAAGTGACCACCACCGTTAAGGAAAATCCATCTGATGCTGAGAATCGCATTACCGCTGATTTGGCACTTCGTGGACTACAATTACTTTCGGAATGGACCAGTGTGGTGACTGAGTTGTATTCCTGGAAGCTACTGCATCCCACAGACCATCATCAGAACAAGGATTGTCCTGTGGAAGCCGAGGAATATGAACGGGCAACGCGATACAATTACACGTCTGAGGAGAAGTTTGCATTGATCGAGGTAATCGCTATGATAAAGGGCCTTCAGGTGCTCATGGCTCGCATCGAGACAGTGCTGTGCGAGGCAATTCGCCGGAATATTTACTCCGAGTTGCAGGACTTTGTGCAGCTTACACTCCGTGAACCTCTGCGCAAGGCAGTCAAGAATAAAAAAGATCTTATTCGCAGTATCATAATGTCGGTCCGAGAAACATCTGCCGATTGGCAGAAGGGCTACGAGCCCACGGATGATCCTGTCTCCAAGGGCAAAAAGGATCCAGATGGTGGCTTTCGTATACACGTACCTCGGCTCAACGTTGGACCCTCTTCGACTCAGCTGTATATGGTGCGCACTATGTTGGAGTCGCTGATTGCGGATAAAAGCGGTGGCAAGCGTACGCTCCGCAAGGACATCGATGGCAATTGTCTTACGCAAATTGATACGTTCCACAAGACATCGTTCTATTGGAGCTACTTGCTCAATCTGAGCGATACCCTGCAGAAGTGCTGTGATCTGTCGCAGCTTTGGTATCGCGAGTTCTATCTAGAAATGACCATGGGCCGTAAGGTGAACAAGTGTATGGTGCGACATCAGCATAATGAGGAATGCAAGGATTTGATTACAATGGAGAAACGTATACAGTTTCCAATTGAAATGTCCATGCCGTGGATTCTAACCGATCACATACTGCAGACCAAGGAACCATCAATGATGGAGTAAGTCTTTTGTTTGGGACAACAACAATTTTAATAAGTCATTTTAATCATAATTTTTTTTCAGATTTGTGTTGTATCCCTTGGACTTGTACAACGATTCAGCCCATTACGCACTGACTGTCTTCCGCAAGCAATTCCTCTACGATGAGGTGGAGGCTGAGGTAAATCTTTGTTTTGACCAGTTTGTCTACAAACTGAGCGAGCAGATTTTTGCACACTACAAGCAATTAGCGGGAAGGTAAGTTTAACTTGTAACACTAACCATTTAAGCATTAATTAACTGATTCTATCCTATACCTGTAGCATTTTCTTGGACAAACGTTTTCGACTGGAGTGCGAAGTTCTTGGCTTCAACTTCCAATCATATCCACGCAATAATCGATACGAGACGCTGCTAAAGCAACGACATGTTCAGTTATTGGGTAAGTAAAAGTCTATAAAACAAATCTGAGAGTTTATATAATTTTTTAAATTATTTTTTAAGGTCGTTCTATTGATCTGAACAAGTTGATCACACAACGCATCAATGCAAACATGCATAAGAGCATCGAGCTGGCCATCAGTCGCTTTGAGGGCAATGACATTACTGGCATTGTGGTAAGGAATCATGTGATGTTGCAAGCAAAAACCGCAATTTGTTTGCTCAATCTCTTGACTTTTACAGGAACTTGAGGGGCTATTGGAGGCCAATCGTATTTGCCACAAAATGCTCAGCAAATATCTGGCTTTGGACAACTTTGATGGCATGGTCAAAGAGGCTAATCATAATGTACTGGCACCTTATGGCCGCATCACGTTGCACGTATTCGTAGAATTAAACTATGACTTTTTGGTTAATTACTGCTACAATGCAGCCACAAATAGGTAAGCGTTTATATACTTTCTTAACAGCTGTATATTAAGCTTTTGTTTAAACTGTTTTCTTGCAGATTTATACGCACCAAGGTCAATTTATCATCGACACAGGCAATACAGCGAGAGAAGCCACCGCAGATGTCGCATTATTATCTGTGGGGCTCAAAACAATTGAATGCTGCATATTCCACACAATATGGCCAATACACTGGCTTTGTGGGCGCACCACATTTTCATGCCATGTGCCGTTTGTTGGGCTACCAAGGCATTGCTGTCGTCATGGACATCATTCTAAAGGACATTGTCAAGCCACTAATACAAGGCTCATTGCTGCAGTTCACCAAAACGCTTATGATTGCCATGCCCAAGTCTTGCAAGCTGCCACGCTGCGAATACGGTTCACCTGGCGTGCTCAGCTATTATCAGGCTCATCTGACGGACATTGTGCAATATCCGGATACAAAAACTGAGCTCTTTCAATCGTTCAGAGAGTTTGGAAACTGCATCATCTTTTGTCTGCTGATCGAGCAGGCGTTGTCGCAGGAGGAGGTCTGCGATCTGTTGCATGCAGCGCTGTTCCAAAACATCTTTCCACGCCCATTCTGCAAAGGTGCTTAAAGAATTCAGTATTAATATTCTTTTAATTCTTTCTAATACGCATAATTTTCTCTCATTTCAGAGAATGAAAAACCGGAGGCAAAGCAAAAGCGTCTGGAGGCTCAATTTGCCAACTTACAAATTGTTTCCAATGTGGAGAAGATTGGCACCGCCAAGGTAAGTAATCACATATAAAATATATCTAAATTTAATAAATTTGTGATTTTATAGCAAGCAATGATTGCACGAGAGGGCGATCTTTTAACACGCGAGCGTCTCTGCTGCGGCCTGAGTATCTTTGAGGTGATACTAAATCGCGTCAAGAGCTATTTGGATGATCCAGTGTGGTGCGGCCCACCACCAGCCAATGGCATAATTCATGTAGACGAGTGCTCTGAGTTTCATCGCCTCTGGTCCGCTTTACAGTTTGTTTACTGTATTCCCGTACGTGGCACGGAGTATACTATTGAGGAGTTGTTCGGCGAAGGTCTTAACTGGGCTGGTTGCGTTATGATTGTGTTGCTTGGTCAACAGCGGCGTTTTGAAGCTCTCGACTTTTGCTATCACATATTGCGAGTGCAGCGCGTCGATGGCAAGGATGAGGACGTTAAGGGCATTGTAAGTTGTTTGAATTTATCAAAATGTATAAGTATTGCACTAATTAAACTTATTAACGTAGCAATTAAAACGAATGGTGGACCGCATACGACGCTTCCAAGTATTAAACTCACAAATTTTCTCAATATTAAACAAGTATCTAAAGGGTGGAGACGGTGAGGGCTCAAATGTGGAGCACGTGCGTTGTTTTCCTCCGCCACAGCATCCATCGGTTATATCATCGTCGTCACACTATCAGGATCCACAAAAGTTGCGACAGAGCATGAACAACTGAGCATAACCAGAATGCATTTAAGCTAAACGTAAACACTTACTTTAATATTTAACCACAATTACAATTACAATCTATTCACGCAAAGTATCTATGATGGGCAGCCTGAGAAATACATTCGATTTTATTACAATTGTTATTCCTTACAATTTTTTGTATTTGTTTATTTGTGGTATTTACTTTACATACAACATGTAAATTGTATTATGCAAGCAATTATATTATTATATACTATGCATAGTTTTTAAATTTAATTCCAAGCTACAAACGATTGCATTATCTCTAAAAACTATTGGAAATATTATACTATGTACGTCTTTGCGGCTGAATTAATTACTCTATATATTATTAATTAAAATAAACACATTTATTTTGCAAAAATCGAATTAGCCAAAGAATTGACAGATGGGCAAAATATAAACAAGTTGGCTTTAAATACGAAATATATTCAAGAAAATTAAAACAAATGCAGAAGTATTAAATGTTTAAATGTAAAACTGCCAACCAGAGCGCATAAAAAAAATGAATAATAAAAACAATATGTGTGTATGTATGATGTATGTACGTACATTGCTAAAGAATTGATTTTAAAAACACACAAACTTAATACAATGAACTTTATCGAATAAAATTTTCATACGTATTTCTAACAAACCCTTAAAACAATTGGACTTTTATCTTACGGCATTGTGGGAATAGTACACTAAATGTATCTAGATCTTTATTAAATTCTTGTTATTGTTTAAAATATGCACGTAGCTAAGATTTATTTATCACTCCGTTTTTCATGGTCGTGTACGTGTGCAATACAGTAAAGTTATCGGCGTAGTTCCGTGGCAAATCGAACTTCGCACTGTCCGCACCCAAGTAGCAGGCACCATAGGCACAGCTCTTGGTGATGCGCACCAACTTGAGATTGTATGGAATGGTCATCTTGGAAAGCTCTTTGTTGAACGCTTCCTCCAGCAGATTCCAGCTACTCCACACAGAACCCACACAGACGACGGAAAGTTCTCCGGATTGAACCAAATCATTGCTTACTTTGGGCAACAACGATTTGATCATGCGTGCCAAATGGACTGCAGCCTCTTCGAACAGGGACAAGGCCAGCATGTCACCGCTTTCTGCACTCAGTGCCAACTTCTTGCACAAATTGGCAAAGAAGGGTTTGTCAAATCGACCATAACAGTGTGTTAGCATATCGTAGCGAGTTTCTATGCTAAAATGCTCCTTAATCAATGACCATGTCTTTTCAATGGGATACGGTGACTTCTCGAAGTTGTCCATATCATCGAAAACCACTTTAACAGCCCGATAGGATATGAACCAAGCTAAAAAGATGGAAGTTATAATAATTATTCAAAGGTAAGGCTGTAAATCATTGATAAGATTAGTTGCCCATCAAGTATTATCAGTTAATTCTAATCTGGGTCGTTTCATTGGAAGGCAAATTCATGCAAATCAAAAGCTGATTAGCAGCAAACTGATAACAGTTGAAGGAGAATTTAGTAGCACTTACCGCTGCCCTCGTCCCCGAGAAAATTACCCCAACCACCACAATTGGCTGTGGATCCATCAGGATTGCGTAGTAGGCAATTTGAGCCCGTACCCGATATGAGCACGATGCCGCCAATGGATGAAGCAGTAAACATGCTGCCCATTGTGTCGCTGGAGACGGCATAACTATCCGCCAGATTGGGAAACGTGGTCCGCAGCTCCTGCTCCAACTCCCGATTGGTGGCCTCCTAAGATTGTTGGAAAGCAAAATCATTATAACTTGGTATAAAAATTGAAACTTTGCTTTGTTACCTGCTCACAGCCGCTGAGACTGAGCCCCAAGCTGGCCAGTGGTATATCCTTTGGTATTTTTGACTCCTCTTTGCAACGCTCTACCATGTCAGCAATGCGACGAGCACACTCTGGAATTCCAATCCCCCAGTGGTTTGTGCCTAGTCCGCTGGTGGTGCCCACAGACTCTCCACTCTCATCGCAGATGACCAATCGGGAGTGCGTTGCACCTCTGCAATTTATAAAACCATTAATTTAGTTCACATCCGCCTGTCAATTACTCCGGGTCATGACCATATATACTATGCATATACCCTGTACTATTAATAGTGCGAGTAAATCGAATTCAATGGTTGTCAATTGAATGAATTGAAATTGAAGAATAGAAATTTAGTCACGTTTGGTCAATTTAACTAATTTTTTTAAAAGGTGCGACAACTGAAGCTATTTATAGACAGTTTACCTAAACGACACTCTACGCAATCAATTGATCTATATAGATGAATTTGGAAAGATAATGAACATGAAAGAATTGTTGTCATTACCACATAGAAATCTATTTATTGTCTATATCTAGACTATTTAACTCCAGAGGCCATTAAAATAGGTTCATTCTATTTGGGACTTGCATAGATACATATATATAGTCATGTTAAAGTCAAATTACTTCTTATATTTGTCTGCATTTACAGACCCGCATTCAATTGCCGGTTTTAATACAGTTTGCGGAGAACTTCAATCTAAATACGACTCAATTGTACAAAATTCGTGTACATTCTGAATACGGACTATTGTTGACTTCAATCCCATTTATAACTAAAATTATTATTGCATTGTTGTAATAAATAATTTTTGTTATTCAAGAGATAAGCTTGGCGCCAACTCAATTTAAAAAGTTGTGACGTCACTATTTGCGATTAGCTGGCAACATTGTCTGCATTCAGCATGGTGTTGCCAGATGTTTCTGCACAACAACCGGTCGCATTGCACAATAAACTTTTTTAATTGTTAATTGTGTTTGAAAGTGCGTGTCTTTTGTGGATTGGGGGACGGAGAGATCATAGAATTGGTTGCGTTACGAGCTAATTAAAAGAATTTCAATTTAATTGAAATGAAGCTGCTGGCAAATGTTCGCAAATTGTTGTTGCTGCGCCGGCAAAGGCCAATGGAGCGCCTAATGACAACAACAACAGCCCAGACACATGACGCGAGTGGGAAGCTAGAGAAACCAGCATTAACCAGTGAACAACTTGATGAACTAGAACGAAACATTGAACTGCGACATCATAAGAACAATATACCAGTTATACGCAAGCTGCTCAAAGCCCTTCATAATGGCGAGGATCTTCATAGTAAGCTGGAGGAGCAGTTGGAACAGCTACCCAATGCAACGCATCCACGTCTGCTAGGCTATGACAATCAACCCTTCGAGTTGGCAAACTACCAGCACCGCCCACTGCCTGAGAAGGGTGTCAAAGAGTTCTCGGAACTGGCACGAGCACTTAACTTGTATCGCATGGATCACTTGGGAAACTACACGGGGCATAAGAGCTACTATTTGACGGGACAATTGGCGATGTTGGAACAAGCAATTATACAGTATGCATTGGAAGCGGTGACAAGTCAGGGCTTCAAGCTAATCTCCGTGCCAGACATACTGCCCCCAGAAGTGATCGAGAGCTGTGGAATGCGTACAGAAGGTGAACGAACCCAGGTCTACAAACTGGACACAGGTGACTGTCTGTCGGGCACGTCTGAAATGGCACTCGCCGGGTTCTTTGCCAAGCAAGTTTTGATGGAGCAGCAGCTGCCCATAAAGGTGGCTGCTGTCAGTCGCTGTTATCGAGCAGAAACATCGGGACTGCAGGAGGAGAAGGGCATTTATCGAGTGCATCAGTTTACGAAGGTGGAAATGTTTGCCATTACCACACCGGAGCAATCCGAAGCCACACTGGAGCAGTTCAAGGACACGGAGATAGCACTTTTCAAGCAATTGGGCATCAATTTTCGATTACTCGACATGCCGCCCTGTGAGCTAGGTGCTCCAGCCTATCAGAAGTACGACATAGAAGCCTGGATGCCCGGTCGCCAGATGTGGGGTGAAATATCCAGTTGTAGCAACTGTACGGATTACCAGTCAAAGCGTCTAGACATTAAGTATAAAAGAGCTTCCGATGGAAGCGTTTTGCACACACACACCCTCAATGGTACCGCAACGGCGATTCCACGTCTTCTGATCGCCTTAATTGAGTCCTATCAAAGTGCCGACAAAAGTGAATCCATTACAATTCCCGAGGTGCTGGTGCAGTATATGAATGGACAGCGGACAATCACACGGGACAAGAGAATACCGGAGACTAAGCTGGTTAAGTTTATAAAGTCCGGATAATGTTATTATATGAGATAATGAACTAATTAAAACACGAAATACATAACTTTATCTTTTGCTGGTCTTAGTTAAACCCTTTGATAAGTGATTCTGACATATTGTTAAACAATTGCGCACTTCACATACGTATACTATATTATAGTGTATCAAAACAAGTTAGTTTGTTGAATCAAGAGCAATCAATATGGATTAGTTAGTTTTTTTTTATTATTGACCTTACTTACCCTTCAATGCCTCCAAAATATCTCATTTTACTTGTTGTTTAAACTCTTCCGTGTTTCAGTTGAAGCAGTTTTCTATATAATAACAAATAGCATTAGTTAATTAAATGCATTTAAACAATTCTCTAACTTATCCCGAGCATTCCTAATTCACACAATCTTATCAGACTTTACGATCGCCACCCCATTCCAAATATTTTTTCTTGTGTTTTTTGGAAATTCGCTGATTAAAGCAGAAAAAACGAAAGTTGGTTTGCATGCGTTTAAAGAATGGACAATTTCTTCTACGATCGGCTAAGTAAACTAAAAATTACAGTGAGTCAAGCAATTCTTTTAACAGAACTTTATTTAAACTTGTAGGTTTTGATTGGTTTTGATTTTTTTTCTCAACAGATATTTATTTGTTTTTATTTTTGTTGTGTAAGTAAAATTTATTGACCAACTGTAAGTAAGCAAAAAGTTGCTGAAGGTTTGAGTGAGATAGAGAGTATGAAGAAACCGAAACTAGTTTAACAAAGAAATTCCAATCACTTTCGGCGAAATATTTAATGTATCCGCTTGCTTACATACAAATTATTATATCAATTTTATAAAATATTTCCAAGCCGCGCTTGACTACTTGATTGGTTTTTATCACTTGTTTATGACACACCCAATTAAATAGCACACACGTCAACACAACTGTTGCCGTTTTTTTTATTGTCTAATGCCACATTCACTAGCATTTACACTTCCCATGCAGTTATGATTAATAAAACCAACAAACTGCAGCTGAAGCTGTGCTATAGATTCCCATGTGCAATAATGTTATTCGGTTCTTACCCGCCTAGGAAGCTACTGATACGGATAACGTCTAAGCGCTTTGGAGCCCACACACAAAATATTGTTTTGAGACGCCAACATTGTTATTTAAACATTTGCCGTCCGCTTTGACGGTCAGCTGTGGCTTAGTGCTGTAAGATGCCTGTAAAATACACACCAGTGTTAAAAGCGTCACGTCAGCTGTTGCGCTAAATTGCTCTAAAAAAGAAAGCCAGTTTTAAAAATAACCACAACTAAGAGACGTATTTTGATCTTGAATTTATTTTGAATTCGCACAATTTTACTTTTTGCCCTTCTCTTTATCCTTATCTTTTATTGTGTATTTATCGTATGACTTGGTTGGATCATACGGCTCCCAACGGCTGGCCGGAAAAATGTGCTTGTTGCGCTCATACCAGGATCTGAGCAACACTTTTCCCGCATGCGACTCTTCCTTCTCGACGGACGCATCGCTTATCATGCGCACATCGTCGTGTACATCGAACTGGAAAAGAGGCCCGGACTTGCCACGTGCCTTGGTCACAATGAAATCGTAGAAGGAATAATGATGTGGCAGTATCAAATCCTCCTTAACATACATCAATTGATCAGCCATCACGGTCTTCAGTTCGATGAACTCTTTGCGCAGCAGCTCTAAACATTTTTGCAGAAATTGATAGATGGAGTTACCCTTCTTCATGAGCACATTCCGTCTATGGCCAGATCCATCCCAGTAACTGAATGTAATTGAGATATCTTCATCTTTAAGCTCGGCTTGTTGCATTACCCATTCCTGTCGTAGTTGTTCACGCAAGCGATTCTCCTGTTCCTCCCGCTCACGGTCTGGCAGGAACGATGTATCAACATCGGGATTTTTACAGATTTTCTTTTTTTTAATGGGCACTTCTTCGTTACGTAGTTCCGTCCATTTAGCTGGTGTAGGCTTTTGGAAGGTTTCCTCCTCTTCATTATCTTGATCCTCATCATCATCGTCCAAATTAAATGATAGTGCCTGTATTTGACGCTTCTGTTTGTTCTTTTCTGCCTGTATGGCTTCTAAAGCACGCTGATTTTCTCGATCCTTTTCATCCTTCTTTTGGGCCAGTTTCTTTTCACGTTCGCGCACAATATCTTCCTGCTTGGCCTTCATCTCATCCAGCGTGACCAGACCAATGGTCGAAGACTTAAGCTGTTGTTCCACTGCATCGTAGTGCGTTGCAAACTTATTCTCAATCTTGTCCAGCTTCAGTTCCTCCTCAATTTTCTTCTTTCGAAACTCAATCTCCTGTTGTTGTATTTCACGCTTCTTCATCAATTGTGCAGCTCTCCCAGCCTCGCTGGCTGCACCTTTATAGTGGGCCATGTTGTTGTTGTTCTTTTTCCAATAAAAAATGAATATTTATTGAAAATTTATTTGAAATATAAACACTTTTATTGAAAACAGAATTTGTTTTGCAATTTGTTGTCACTTTGCCTTCTTTAGGGATGACACAATTAAGATAATGTGTGTCATGAACCGATTACTATCATTAAGTACTCGATTGTATCGGAATCGATTCTTCGAATTGTGAGGGTGACCAAATCTATTCAACTAGATTTTTTTATGTAAAATTCAGAATTTGTGCAATCATTTGAAAATTAAATGGAACTTTATTTAACTTATTGACATTATCAATGTGAACAACTTAATCATATGAGTAATAATTCAATGTTTGCAACATGTTGCTGACTGACAGTGCTGCATTGTTAATAATATCGAGAATCTTGACAACTTATCGAACATACAACCGCTTGGCGATAATACTATAATTTGAACATTATAACAGCAAAATCGCAAGCACAGATAAACTTGCGTCTTAAGCGCTGAATTCTACAATGCACATTGGGTAAAATTCCCAAAATTTTGACATAAATTAAAAAATTTGTTTTTTCAATAATCTGATTTTTTTTATTTGTTTCTAATTTAAATCATTCCAATAAGTGTAAAAATAATTTTTAAAAATTTTTAGGGAGTGCCCTTAATGTATTACGCTTATTCAAAGTCAGCTGTTGTAGGGTTGCATTGGTTATCGAAAAAAACGCGGGAAAGCTTCTTCGACTTTCAAATTAAACAAAACAGAAGTATTTGCATTTGTGAAAAAGTTTTCTCATGGAAAAAATCCACGAAGGTATGTTAAATGAGATGTTTGTGTAGATTTTGTAGTTTTTGTTATTTATTGTCCAATTGTCCAATGTGTTGCTATGTGTATTTCTAGATCAAAACTAAAACTTGTTCGTGTGTTTCGTCAAGTCTAACTTTTGAACCGAGAAAGGTTTAGAAAAGGTTTAAATAACAGGTTGTATACTAATCTTCGACTAATCAAATATTGAAAAGACTTCTTGCTCATATTTACCCCTTTTCGAAATAATCGACATGTTGCCATTCCATTTTGCTGGAAGTGTGGAACACCAACAGTCGTGAAGAAAACGCTGTTCAAACCTATATTGTGCAGCAAATAGGTCAGGAAAATCTATCGGTGGATCAACAAAATGTAATTAAGCTTAAAGTGAAACAATTCGTCGGATTCATCAAGTTTAATTTGCCAAAATACAATCGGATGCTGAAACGCTTTAAAACAAAGCACCAACGTTGGCTGGAGTCAAGTATCAAAGTTACTTCGAGTGAT
Organism: Drosophila parthenogenetica; assembly: GCA_035047505.1. Taxonomy (NCBI): domain Eukaryota; kingdom Metazoa; phylum Arthropoda; class Insecta; order Diptera; family Drosophilidae; genus Drosophila; species Drosophila parthenogenetica. The sequence continues at coordinate 6,937,293 of JAWNPM010000182.1, forward strand.
AGAACACTTGAAAGAGCAGGTCGAAAGCATTTAAACTATAACGATGCAGGTCCTCGCTTAAAACGGAAATTGGCATCTGAACTTGCTTCACAGAACGACAACTCGACTCCTCTTTTAATGCATGCCGCATTGCTTTCTTCAAAAAAATTAAAAGAGACAGATACATCCTTTGTTCTGGAAAAAGCCATGAGCAACGAGAATTTAAGAAAAAACTGGAGAAACGTGACCCATTGCCACTAAGTGTTGATGAAGCATTAGCTTTTCTGATTGAAAACGGATTGACTAAACAGCAATACCTGAGCATCAAGGCCCTTAACAAACAGCAAGGATGTGACATTTATCCACCTTACGCAAAAGTGAGAGAAAGTAAGCTGAAATGTAGACCTGAAGAAATCATGTACTCTGAAACAAAAGTGGAAGTCCCGTTTCAAAAATTAGTAAACCACACAGTTGATCGTGTTCTGGAGATGCAGCAAGACGTTCTTGAAATATCCAATTCTTTACGTTGTACATTGATGTTAAGTTACGGCTTCGATGGTTCTACTGGACAAGGCATTTACAAACAGAAATTTCAGGAAAATTACCTTATCGGATTAAACCATTCACTATTTGTTACAACGATGATCCCATTACAATTACTTGATGAGTTTAATTAAGTCATTTGGCGTAATTCTACTCCACAATCAGAAAGATTTTGTCGGCCTTTAAAACTTCAGTTTATTAAGGAAACAACCGAACTTTTACTACAAGAAAAATCTATTTTGGATGGACAGATAAAAAATCTTCAAAGTCATTTATATATTTTCAAAGAAAAAAGGATCCTTGTTGATTATAAACCCCACATGACGTTAATTGACGGAAAAGTTTAAACGTGTTAACTGGTACGAATTCATGCCAAGTATGCCCATTATGTGGAGTAAAGCCAAATCAAGTGCTAAAGACCTTTGACTTCAAATCAGAAATAGTTACTGTTAATTCCAAAAGTCTGCAATACGGCGTTAGCCCTCTACATGCATGGATTAGATTTCAGGAGTTTGTATTGAAAATATTATACAGACTAGAATTAAAAAAATGGAGTGTTAAGGGATCTGAAAAGGAAGAAATAAGTCAACGAAAACAGTACATCCAAAAAAGGCTTTGGAATGAAATGGGTCTTAATGTGGACAGTCCCAAACAAAATGGAAGTGGGAATACAAATGATGGCAATACAGCACGAAGAGCTTTTGAAAATGTTAATTCTTTCTCAAGCATTTTAAGTTTTGATAAGGAAATTCTTAAAAACTTTTATATTATATTAATTGCTATCTCTTGCGAGTATAAAGTGAACTCCAGAAAGTTTAAGGATCTATTTATTTATTTATTGACGCAGACTAAAAGCAGTCGCGAGTATTAATCAATTAAAAAAAGTATCTAAAAAATAGGCTTATATTAATGGCTATAATTAAAGTATCAATATGTATTATAACTGAAAGGAAAAAGTAAACTAGTTATTGAATATAATTAATTTAATTAATGAATTAATCTGGGAATAAAAATTAAAAAAGAAAATGATCCAACATTTGTTGCAAAGGGTTGGGGAAAACCCAGAAAAACCCAACCAGATCAATAAAACTTTATGGAAAAATTATCACGAAAAATCTCTGATTTAAAGGGACGCAGATATGCAAGACTTACTGCCCCAGAAAATCAGGGATTTAACGCAGTAGGCTGTAAAGTGAAGCTTTAAGATTGGAAAGAGAGAGAGATGTATCAATTATTCTATAGTATTCATTATAATTAACGCATAATACCCGAAAACGATTGTGCAAAGCGTAATCAGTGGTGCATGTAGGGAGTAATAAAGGGATGTAGTACCTAGTGGTCCTAAATGGGATTTTAAAATTAAGACGTTCTAAAAGGTGTGGGGAACAAATATCACATCTATGTGAGAAAACATTTAACATGTATTTAGGCAAATATTTTTGGTATCCAATGCCTCCAACTATACACAAAATTTTGGTGCATGGTCATCAAATAATGGACACCTGTATACTTCCGGTTGGAGTTTTGGGAGAAAACGCTTCTGAAGCTCGAAATAAAATATATAAAAACGATCGAAAATCACATGCTAGAAAGTGCAGCCGGTTGGAAAATATAAGTGATGTATTCAAAAGAGCACTTGACTCATCTGACCCACTTATTTCAAGCCTTAATTTAAAAGCACGAGCTAAACAAAATAGGAAGAAGAACATACCCGCTGAAGTTCTTGAACTTTTAGAGGAACATTCTTACGAATCTTCTAAAACACTTGGAAAGAATGCTGGTTCAACAGAAAGCCAAGAAGAGGAATATGATTCCCAGGATGATGAAGACAGTGATGAAGACACTGAAGTTAATTGTATTGAGTTGGAAGAAGAATCAGAAGAAGAAGATGATGAATAAGTTAAAGCATTTGCCCAGGTAAGAAAAGCAAATTGAAAAAATATTTGATTGACCTAAATGAATCAAAACTAGCATTAAAGTAGACATCTAAGTACATAAATATATTAAATGTTTAATAAAATATATATATAATATATATAGGTTATAATATAATTAACATAGCATATACATAATAAATATTAAATTACTATGAATTTTGAATTTATTTAAATAAATTTCTATGAAGGGGCGGGGGTGTGGGCGTGGCCAATTTTAGAATCAGAAATTACTAAAAACTCATACTAATGTATATAAAAAATTTCAGGCTTCTATCTCTTCAGGGACAATTAATGCTAAAAAATCGGCCTTTTTACCCACAGTGCGCTGTTAACGTAGTCCTGTTAACTTCCAGCTCTCTGCTCTGTAAGCAATCGTGTCTGCCAACTCGCTGTATTTTCGGTATTTCACCACAACGTGCAACTCACACTTTGATTTGAGCTTACCAGCACCCAAGCTAAACGCAATGTAGCCAACAACCAGATCTTGCTTATCCGCCTTGCCTGTTGATGTTGCTCCTGACGTTCACTGTCTTGCTTCGCTCCCTTACGTGCAATTGTTAACACCCTTATGATGCTTTCCTGCGTCGTCCAGATCTCACAAGCTGTCTACCGCCTTCAACACTGCTTTTCCAGTCCGTTGATGTAGATTTCTGCACTTTGTGATCGCACCATTCAACGTTTTCCACACCTGAACCCACACTATTTCGGATTCTTGCGTGCTGTGGTTCTCCTTTCTCTAGTCGATCCTCCAACGTTGACGCGCGCACTTGTAATACTTTTGTGCCGTATCCCGTTGTCTGTTGCTTACCGTCTACTGCCACTGCATGCACACAATTTTTTTGTCCTTCTCTGTGCTAATGCTTTTGCGAATTAATGTCTTCGGTGTCACTCGCACTTCTGGGGTAACGGTGAATGGAAGTCGATTTTCATAAGAATTAAATTATTGTTCGTCGTCTTGGGCTTTTATTCTGTTTGAGCCCCCACTTGTAGATTTCACTTATTATTGTTTATTCTTTAGTGAATAGTCGATTATACGTTATTATATTAAATGCTCCAATACAACTTATAATAATTAAATTATGTCTTAATGGACGACTTATAAAAATGCGACTTCTTTCTGCGCTGATCGACTCTCTAATTGTGTTAACATTTTTATGTAACTTAACACAGCTTATAATTTAAACTAAACCGATGCTTAACATCGATTACACCTCCGTGTCTGTCTCTCATACCGATATCCCACATTAATATGGATATTGATAAAGAACTTACGGCCGTAGTAAGAAAAATTAAGAGGGATAGAGCGCTTACAATACTTTCACTTCCTCTTTATATCATCACAAGCGTTTGTTTGTATTCCCTGAAACTTGCCCTGAATGTGGAAGTATGGTAGAAAAGGTTGATAAAGGCTGATAAGCAGATCGAGTTTTTCTATAATATTGGCCTTATTCAGCAAAAGTTTCTTCAAGCGTATCTTCTACCACGAGTCTGTTAATTGTTGGAGATAAACCAGGTTCAAAATATCAAAGGGCACTTAGCCTGGGAGTAAAGATACTCAGCGAAAAAGAGTGGAGCGAAATGGTAGCTTAGTATCAAAAGCACTATAAAGGTTGTTTAAATTTGGAAAAGAAAATATACTATATAGTATAATATATCTTTAAAGGTGAATAAAGATGGCTAAGGAAAGATACCAAGGACAAAATGCTATAAAAAAAAGTCATGTCAGTTTTCTTCAGGTCTCTTGACGATTTCAAGAAAGCTTGTGGTATACTTGGTACTCCCGCCACAAAGTTAATCTATACAGAAGTTCTAAAAAACGTACAGGATGCCATAGAAACGTATGACAAGGAAGTTTTAAAATACTATAATCGGTTCAAGCATAATTACTCTGAAATCAAAATATTAAGTGAGGCACTGACTTGGCTTGAAAGTGAAACAAAGCAGGAATTATTTGAAGAATTTTATGATTTTAATCATTTAATTAATTTTGAATTACCAATATTTGATGTCGAAGATGAAAGATGTATAAATTATTTATTTAATACTGGAAGTTCGTTTGAGTTTTTTGACGTAGATGAGAATAAAGGAAGAGCAATTTATCATGCTGTACGTTCAGGTAATGATGGACAGACTATTTATGGCACTTTCTACTAATCTGCATGAAGATGCGGATAATGTTATAGGACTATATAAAATACTCTCCAACATCTATAAAAAGTTGAAATCAACATTACCTGAGGAAGTTTAACATTATATCAGAGAAAAATTAGAATGTTATAGTGTACTATTTTACAAAAATGATACATTTAAGTTATTAAGAGAAGCGGAGGAAATTGAGAAAAGAGAAGGACCTTCATTCAATGCAATAAGTAGGAGGAAACAGGTGATTTTAAATCTTGTAAGAATATTCCCTATTCAACCCCAAGCGCTGGACAGGTTAACACTGATAATCATTTTATGTAATGTTGCTACAAATGAAAGGAGAAATAGTAGGAAATGGCTGCCTATTTGGTGGTATGGGAGGGCTTTTTA